>CM059498.1:31193959-32443959 GCA_030378355.1 Eleusine indica | reverse complement strand
CCCTTTGAGTCTCATGTTTACAACCTCTACTCCTCATTACTTTGTTAACAATAGACCGACATGATTACAATGCTAGTCCCTCTATGTATTAGTGGGTGCGAATGGCTAATCAACACCAAGTCTAGTTGTTGGAGTTTATGATATGGCAAGTTTTGAATGAGTCTGTGGTTTCCTCATGATTAGAGTCCAATGATTTCTTTCAAACTGCAATAAAACCCCCCTACTTGGTGCACTTCTTCCCTATGATAGAAAAATTCCTACTACAGCCAAATGTTAATTGCGAACCCACTATCATGCCATCTTAGTATGTATTGAGTTTAGTTAGGATTCATTCTTTATGGGGGACTTCCACTTCCAAAGCCAATCATTTTCCTTTACGTTATCTTTGAGTTCCCAATTCACCATGTTTGGTTATGCGGTTTCCACATCGGATTCAAGCATCCACTTCATCAAACATGTCAGCCAAAATCTTTCCTTTGCGAAACTTTGATCCTATGAAAAAGTTTTGGTCTTCCCCATCGAATGCTCTAGAAAAAGTATGCAAAAATATTTGAACCATTGATTTTATCTTCTCTACACCATGAGAGCAAAAAAAAAAGAAAAGAATGAAAAAATGAAAAAAAATGAAATGAAAAAAAATAGTTCGTGAGCTCTCATAGATGTACAATATCAAATAGTTTCAAGGTTCGTTGAAAAATATCTTTGAGCAAAATAAAGGACCATTGATGAGGACATCACCTTTATGGATACACCTAGCATTCCGCCAACCACCCATGGTTTTGAGGCTCAACCACGAGGTTATGGGCGGGGCAAACTTTAATATCAACTACCATGTCATGTCATTGTTAATAGAAAACAAGAAAACACACAAGAGTATATTTTTCTATCACTACTGTTTGATTACGGTGGAAACTCTCAACAAGCAAATGGCAGCACCTAACTGAGTTCTTACAAGATTCTTAATAGCAAAACAGAGGATACCTTGGAGAGTGTGATCCGACGATTGCGAGGGCCCAAAGTTCTGTGCCTATTCAGAAGGATATATATGGAGCTAGGTAGGCAATTTATAGTAGCAAGGATTAGCAAAATTTCAATTCAGAAATTGTAAAACTGAATAATAGTCCCAAGCTAGTCTATGTCACCGGCCTAAACTTCTCTCGGACCTAGTTCAAGCAAGCAAGCAAATAACTCAACAAAGGACACAAAGGATGCAAGCAATTTTGAATTTGTATCTTTTCTTTTTTCTACTTCTTTTTTTTTGTGCGGCTTTTTCTCTTGTGCATTTTTGCCTTTTTCTTTTCTTTTCTTGAGAATCAGAACTGCAGCAAGGTATTACGAGTTTTACAACCAATGGAACCCTAGAATATATTTTTTTTCTTACTACAAGTGCAGCAAAAGGATTGTTGTAATAGCACAACTAAAACAAACTTCTATAACAAGATCAAGCACTAATTGGTTGGCTTCTGATCACAATGAGACAGCAGCAGAGCACTCTAATTTTCTTTTGCACACGAAAGTAGAAGGCTAGATGTTAAAGAAATATTTAGTGCACACAATTCCAGCAATACTATTATCTCAACATGTGCAACACTGATTTTTTCTCTTGTTTGTCTATGACAAGGATATGCACGACTCAAACAAGACCAAAGAACAAGCACTAGACCAGCAACACAATGACTTTATAGGGACTAAAATTCAGAGAAACAAACTAAACTGAAAATTGCAAGACACAAGGGGGGTGTAGGACAGCGGAAACACGACGAACAAATATTTTTGTAGGGTAATTTTCTGGACTCTAGGATTAAACAAAATAACGAGGATAAGGGCGAACCTAACGATGTACCTGAAGCTCTGATTACCACTTGATGTGAACAAGGGTTCCCGATCTTCCGAAAGGTTCTTGGTAAGTTGATTTGGTCGGAGGCGACACACAAATCGAACCGGCTTCAGAACAGCATGTTCTAAACCCCGCAATCGCAGCACGACGTCTCCTCTGGTTATCAACCGTCCAAAAGACGATTGACCTCGCCGAGAAGGCTGATCCCTGCCTGCGACTCAAGAACACAAGCAAGAACAACGAAGATTGCAACACAATTGCAGATGTATGATTAAACTCTCGAAGTTGGGGTCTCACAAACCGATGAACGGCGAAACTGTTTATGAACAGAATTGATCTAAGCAAAACCTAAACCCTAATGAAGAGGCGGTGGCTGTATATGAGGACCCTAGGGTCGTGCAAGACCCCCTGGACGCAGCCCTAAGTGGGCTCAACTCCATACATGGCCCAAAGACCGATTACGGTGTCGCAGCACCAGGACAGATTCTGGAAGTCGAATTGTTTTGGCGCTTGCCGACGGCTCGGGATGAATTTTGACATGGGACCAGTTGGGTTGGAAAGGGCCTTTCGTTATCTTTCCAGGCATATATAGAACGTCCAAATCCGAGTCCATATGCGTCCTGGGCGTCCGTTTTAGTGCAGACTGGTCCTGGGCTCCGAAACAGACTCGAAGTCGGTTTTGATTGGGCCTCCACCTTGGCTTGGACGTCCTTGCTGGCCCATCACGTCTCCAATCACCTCCCCAGCTATCTCATCATCATCTCCATGGTTTCTAACAACAATTAATTCATTAGATAGCAATCTATTCTCAAAATCACATAAAGGAATCATTAGGAACAAGCTCACCCGTAAATTCAGTTGTCGCGCATGAACTTGCATTTTGGTTGGCGAAATGCTAGGTGTATCCATAAAGGTGATGTCCTCATCAACCATCCTTTCACTCTAGCATAAAAATCGAGTCCTCGGGACTCATTTGTACCCAAGACATTTGCAATTGTGCTAGCATATTCCTTCTTGTGACTCCATTCTCTCCCACTCCCCTGTACATTATTTCCAATTGATTGGAATGAGGAATGCATAGACTTTTCGCTAGGACAATCTCTTAACTTAACAATATATGCATGCTAGATGTGCCTTCTTACCAAGCTCCACATATAAGCCAAACTATTAGAAAGTAGGATGAGCACATGGTAAGGGAATACACCTTATGGAGAGATGAGAGTCGTAGTGGGAGATTGCAGCAAGAGGGAAGATTTTCAATCTTATGCAGCATTATAAAAAAAGCATTGGACTCATGATCAAATAGGAGATTCCATGACAATGTCTGAGCTAGCCATTCTAGACTTCAACCACCTATTACAAGGTCATAAAAGCCAATAAGCCCCGTTGTACAATGAGAATGACTTGGTGATCAAAGTTGTGTCGGTTTGCACTTACCTCTATATTGCGGGAGTATGCGTTTATGCACTTGATCCTCGTAGGGCCCCAACATTAAAACAACTCCTGATCCATCATCTCTAAAGTTTTAGTTTGCTCGGGACGAGCAAAGGTTTCAGCTTGGGGAGGTGTTGGCAGCCGATAGAACCCATACCGGGCCACCAACCGGTCGGGAAATAGGTAAAGACCAAAGTTCATTAAATATTTAGTTAAACTAATAAAGTTTCACAAGTTTTGGTGAGTTATGTGTTTGCTGGTCATACAGGGCAAAATATGCAAAAATATGAAGAAACACCCCATCGGCCGATCACGACTGTAAAACACCGGCCCTGTCTTTCTGACAGATCAGGGGCCGAGAGGGTAATCAGTTACTCGGCTGAAGACCGGAAGCCTAACCGGCTACCCGGAGGACCACCCGGCCGATCAACTGGTATCATCGTCCGGCTGATCATCCGACCTGACCGATTCTGCAAAAGACTCCACCATGATGCCGTTTTCTCCTCCCGGACCAAAAGTGATGAAATATGGCTAAGGAAAGAAGGCCAACAAGTGGCTTAACCAAGAGAAGTCAAGGGGCAACTCGGAGGGGGTCGCCGCCCGGCATGGGCCGCCCGGCCTACCTTGCCGCCCGGCCTCGGGTTACCACCCAGGTTTGCTAGCCCATAAGGCCCAAGAAGCGTACTGTCCACCAAAGGAAGGAGTCAATGGAAACTGACCCAACAATGGCCTTTGGGACAAGATCCGAGCCATTGGAAGAGAGTCGGTCAGGAATCGACCCAATCTAACGGCTGCTCAGCGCTGCATGCCACCCGGCACACGTGGCCGCCCGGCATGGCCCACCGCCTGACGGACCGACTTTGGCCTACTAACTCCACTTCACCTACAAATACCCCCGTCCCATCACCACCTATAAATAGTGATGAGGACATCACTCCTATGGATACACACAATACTCCTCCAATTCTGAACTTGCAAGGTCCAATGACTAGAGCTCGTGCACGACGACTAAATTTAGAGGTGAGCTCGTTCCTACGTTCTTCGGTATATGTTACTTTTGAGAATGGTTTGCTACCTAATGATTATTTTATGATTAGAAACCATGGAGAGGACCAGGATATGATGGGAGAAGGAGTTGGGAACGTGGAGGACCAGCAAGGGCTTGGAAGCCAAAGTGGAGGCCCAATCAAAACCGACTTCGAGTCTGTTTCGGGGCCCAGGACCAGTCTGCACTAAAACAGTCGCCCAGGACGCATACGGACTCGGATTTGGACGTTCTACATATGCACAGAAAGATAAGGGGAACACCTTTCCAATGCCGCTGGCCTCATATCAAAATTCATCCGGAGTCATCGGTAATCGTCAAAACAAGAGAGTGTCCAGAATCTGTATCGGTGCTGCGTCGCCTAATTTTGGCCTTTGGGCTTTGTGTCTAGTTGACCCCAATTAGGGGCGCGTCCAAAGGGTTTTGCATGACCCTAGGGTCCTTATATACAGGCGCCACCGCACCATTAGGGTTCGGGTTTTGCTTAGGTCAATTCTGTTCATAAACAGTTTCGCCGTTCATCGGTTTGTGAGACCCCAACTTTGAGAGTTTAATCATACATCTGCAATTGTGTTGCATTCTTCGTTGTTCTTGCTTGTGTTCTTGATTCGCAGGCAGGGATTAGCCTTCTCGACGAGGTCAATCGTCTTTTGGACAGTTGATAACCAGAGGAGACGTCGTGCTGCGATTGCGGGGTTTAGAACGTGCTGTTCTGAAGCCGGATCGATTTGTGTGTCGCCTCCGACCAAATCAACTTACCAAGAACCTTTCAGAAGATCGGGAACCCTTGTTCACATCAAGTGGTAATCAGAGCTTCAGGTGCACCGTCAGGTTCGCACTTCCCTTTAGTTTTGTTTTCGTGTTCTTCCTATCGTCCACAGAAAATACCAAAAAAAATTTCCCCCGCCCATAACCACGTGTTTAGCCTTTGCATATTTCAATTTCAGAGTCCATAGTGTTGAGTTTGTACCCTAGTTCTTGTTTAGTCGCTGGTTTAGTTTGTGTTTTTGTCATCAGTAGTGTTTTCCTTGCAACCCTAGCCGCCATCCCCTTCACCATCCTCGGTTTTGTCGGCTTTGTGTGCTAGGGTTGATTGATTAACACGCCCACCCTAATCCCACCCTAAACCTACCCTCACCACCTCGGACCAATTTTCACATATTCCACTTTCCGCTGCATCCACCTCGCCAAACAAAAATCCCTACCCGACCCCAAGCCGACTCGGGTTTCACTCAAACCCCCGGTTTCTTCATAACCGATTCCGACACCCCTTCGGTAAAAGGGTCGTAACTTTTCGCTCGGTTGTCCGTTTTGGCTGAAATTTTTACAGGAGATTCTTGACAAAAAGTTGAGCATACCCACACTCGGCTACGTCTTGTGTGCCCTCATCAAAAAATTCAAAAAAAATCGGGAAGATAAAGAAAAAATTCATTCAAGTTGAAACCCGACGTTTTCTGAAACTTCAAGATTTTCTGTAGGCCACGTCCTAGCTCGGTTTGAGCTGAAAATTTTTGTGGTTTCTCCCTGTTTGCTAGTGAGTTGGAAAACAAATATCAAAAAAATAAAAAAATAATAAATTTGGGATTCCTACTAGTGCTCCATCTAGCCCCTTGGAATTTCTGAGTTTGACTGTTTTACACTAAGCCCCCTGTTATCGACTGTGTCCCTTTGTCTCCTTGTTTCTTCTTTGCTATCACTACTATTCTAGGACATAGTTAGACCAGCAACTAGGGACAAGTTACTTGGGCACTTATTCAGCTTTACTATCTGTTTTTGCCTTCCTAGCTCTACATACTTCTTCTGGACAGCACATAGGTTATTTTGTAAACCTTGCAATCGTGGAACACTTCTCCCTGGTATCCTTCGCTTTGTTGTTTTCAGAACTTTGTAAGAGCTTTGCAAGAAGCTTCCTTTTGCTGTGTTGAGAGGCACCACTGCTTAGTAGTTTTGTAGGGATAACCTTCACTTTTTGTGTCCTGTTTTGGTGTTTCTGATGTCAGGAAGCGATGGAGATGGTGCTTCACCCTCAAAATTGGACGAGTGCGTGAGCCAAAGTCAGTTACAGAAGGCTTTGCAGGCGGTTCAGAGTGATTTGGCAGAGACGATCACCAGGGCCGTCACTGACGCCGTCACCAAGCTTCACCTGGGAGAAAGCATTGAGCGGTTGGATAAGAGAGTCTCTAAGCTAACCGATCAGGTTGTCGAATTGGAGACCGCTCACAAGACCAACAACAACAACAACAACAACACCAACACCAACACCAACACCAACAACGACGACGTTGAAGACGATCATGATGAAGCAATGGTGTATAAGGCTGATGGCACCGTCGATAGGTCAGCTACAAGGACTGCAAGGTTACGACATCGTTTGCAATGTAACCCTCAAGGTATGGGTGGTTTCCACAACCACAACCGTCACACACAAGGTAACCATGCTCCAGATGATCCGTATGCTAAAATTAAGTTTTCAATTCCTTCGTTTTCGGGTCAGTATGATGGTGATGCTTACCTTGATTGGGAAATGACGGTAGAACAAAAATTTAATGCCCACCTTGTTCCTGAACAACATAGAGTTAGACAAGCCACTAGTGAGTTTAAGGACTTTGCTATTGTTTGGTGGAGTGGTCTAGCTGCTGAAACCGATTTGCCTACTACTTGGGAAGAACTTAAGGTAGAAATGCGTGATCGTTTTGTTCCTCCTTCTTTTTATAGAGAAATTCGTAATAAACAGCAGCGTTTAGATCAAGGAGATAAAACTGTTCAGGAGTATTTTAGTGACCTTCTTAAGGGTTTGATTCGTTGTGCTGTGGTTGAAAAAGTAGAGGATCAGATTTGCCGCTTTTATTCTGGTTTGAGAAAAGAAATTCAGGACATCCTTGATTATAAAGAATTTTATACCCTCAACCAGTGTTTCCAGTATGCTATGCTTGCAGAGAAAGAATCACAGGGGCTTTTCCAGGCTTTTGAGGAGTACAGCAAGTCTAGGAATTTCTACCCACCACGGCCGACGGGGACTTCGGGGCTGCCCAAGCCATCTTTCTGGCGGCCCCCATCAGCTAGTGTTGTTTCTGCAGCACCAAGATCAGCCCCTGCCCCTTCTACGCGCTCAGGTAAAAATTCTGTGCAGGTACCGGCTAGTAGTGCCTCCTCTGTTGCTTGGACGAGACGCACTACAGGGATTCAGTGCCACCGCGGCCATGGTCTTGGCCATGTGCAGAAAGATTGCCCAAGTAGGCGGGCATATGTGGCGACAGATGATGGCGGTTACATGAGCACCTCCGATGTGGAGGATGAGGAGAAGGATGTCGCTGACACCAGCGGTGCCCTCGTCCTTGGAGGCGGAGATACCACGGGCTATATGAATATTATTGTGCAGCGTGTGCTTAGCACACAAATCCAGCAGCCCGAGATGATGTAGCGACATAACTTGTTCTAGATTTCCTTTGTCATCAAGAACCGTCGAGCACGTGTCATCATTGATGGAGGAAGCTGCAACAATTTGGTGAGTTCTGATGTGGTTAAGAAGCTTGATTTGACCACACGCCCACATCCACATCCATACTACATTCTGTGGTTAAATGACTCTGGAAAAGCTAATGTAATACAAACTTGCAGAGTTCCTTTTTCCATTGGTTCCTATGTGGATTCTTTTGATTGTGATGTCGTACCCATGCAAGCTTGTTCACTTTTATTGGGTAGACCTTGGGAATTTGATAATGATGTTGTACACCATGGTAAAACTAAAATTACTTTGTTACCAATGACCCCTGCTGAAATTGTACAAGCTGATTTAGAACGAGCTGCTAGTTTGACAAATAAAAGCCCTGAAATTCAGCAACCTGTTAATTCTGCTTCTACACCAAGTAATGTTAATGATTCTTCAAGTTCTAAGGGTGCTGCAATTAAATTACAAGTTCGTTCATGTCTTGCCATAAAATCTGAGCTTGCTGAAATTTCTACTGATGATATTTGCTATGCTTTGATATGCAAACAAGCTTTGTTTTCGCTTGGTGATATTGCTTCTAGTGCTTTGCCTCCTGCTGTCACTAACCTTTTGCGGGAGTATGAGGATGTTTTCCCAGCTGAGATACCCCCGGGATTGCCACCTTTGAGAGGGATTGAGCATCAAATTGATTTGATTCCTGGTTCTACTTTACCAAACTGTGCTGCTTATAGGACCAACCCTAAGGAGACTACGGAGGATGAGGAGGAGGATGTCGCTGACACCAGCGGTGCCCTCGTCCTTGGAGGCGGAGATACCACGGACTATATGAATATTATTGTGCAGCGTGTGCTTAGCACACAAATCCAGCAGCCCGAGATGATGTAGCGACATAACTTGTTCTAGATTTTCTTTGTCATCAAGAACCGTCGAGCACGTGTCATCATTGATGGAGGAAGCTGCAACAATTTGGTGAGTTCTGATGTGGTTAAGAAGCTTGATTTGACCACACGCCCACATCCACATCCATACTACATTCTGTGGCTAAATGACTCTGGAAAAGCTAATGTAATACAAACTTGCAGAGTTCCTTTTTCCATTGGTTCCTATGTGGATTCTGTTGATTGTGATGTTGTACCCATGCAAGCTTGTTCACTTTTATTGGGTAGACCTTGGGAATTTGATAATGATGTTGTACACCATGGTAAAACTAAAATTACTTTGTTACCAATGACCCCTGCTGAAATTGTACAAGCTGATTTAGAACGAGCTGCTAGTTTGACAAATAAAAGCCCTGAAATTCAGCAACCTGTTAATTCTGCTTCTACACCAAGTAATGTTAATGATTCTTCAAGTTCTAAGGGTGCTGCAATTAAATTACAAGTTCGTTCATGTCTTGCCATAAAATCTGAGCTTGCTGAAATTTCTACTGATGATATTTGCTATGCTTTGATATGCAAACAAGCTTTGTTTTCGCTTGGTGATATTGCTTCTAGTGCTTTGCCTCCTGCTGTCACTAACCTTTTGCGGGAGTATGAGGATGTTTTCCCAGCTGAGATACCCCCGGGATTGCCACCTTTGAGAGGGATTGAGCATCAAATTGATTTGATTCCTGGTTCTACTTTACCAAACTGTGCTGCTTATAGGACCAACCCTAAGGAGACTACGGAGACACAACGACAAGTCCAAGACCTTTTGGATCGTGGGTATGTTCGTCAATCACTTAGTCCTTGTGCTGTTCCTGTACTTTTGGTTCCTAAGAAAGATGGTTCTTGGCGTATGTGTGTAGATTGTAGAGCCATTAATAACATTACTATTAGGTATCGTCATCCTATTCCTGGGCTAGACGACATGCTTGATGAGTTATGTGGTGCTATAATTTTCACTAAAATTGATTTGCGTAGTGGCTACCATCAAATTAGAATGAAACTTGGAGATGAATGGAAAACAGCTTTCAAACCCAAATTCGGGTTGTATGAGTGGTTAGTAATGCCTTTTGGATTGACTAATGCACCCAGTACTTTCATGCGTTTGATGAATGAGGTTTTAAGACCTTTTATTGGCAAATTTGTGGTTGTTTACTTTGATGATATCTTGATTTATAGCAAATCCATGGATGATCATATGATGCATTTGCGTGCTGTTTTTGATGCTTTGCGAGTTGCACGTTTATTTGGTAACCTTGAGAAGTGCACCTTTTGCACGGATCGAGTCTCTTTTCTTGGCTATGTTGTGACTCCACAGGGAATTGAGGTGGATGAGGCGAAGATTGAAGCCATAAAGAGCTGGCCTATACCAAAAACTATCACACAGGTGAGGAGTTTTCTTGGTCTTGCAGGTTTCTACCGCTGCTTTGTCAAAGATTTCAGCACAATTGCTGCACCATTGCATGAGTTGAAAAAGAAGGGCTGATGAGGACATCACTCCTATGGATACACACAACACTCCTCCAAATCTGGACTTGCAAGGTCCAATGACTAAAGCTCGTGCACGACAACTAAATTTAGAGGTGAGCTCGTTCCTACGTTCTTCGCTATATGTTACTTTTGAGAATAGTTTGCTACCTAATGATTATTTTATGATTAGAAACCATGGAGAAGACCAGGAGATGATGGGAGAAGGAGTTGGGAACGTGGAGGACCAGCAAGGGCTTGGAAGCCAAACTGGAGGCCCAATCAAAACCGACTTCGAGTCTGTTTCAGGGCCCAGGACCAGTCTGTACTAAAATAGTCGCCCAGGACGCATACGGACTCGGATTTGGACGTTCTACATATGCACGGAAAGATAAGGAGAAGACCTTTCCAATGCCGCCGGTCTCATGTCAAAATTCATCCGGAGTCATCAGGAATCATCAAAACAAGACAGAGTCCAGAATCTATGTTGGTGCTGCGTCGCCTATTTTTGGCCTTTGGGCTTTGTATCTAGTTGAGCCCAATTAGGGGCGCGTCCAGAGGGTCTTGCACGACCCTAGGGTCTTTATATACAGTCATCGCCACACCATTAGGGTTCGGGTTTTGCTTAGATCAATTCTGTTCATAAACAGTTTTGCCGTTCATCGGTTTGTGAGACCCCAACTTCGAGAGTTTAATCATACATCTGCAATTGTGTTGCATTCTTCGTTGTTCTTGCTTGTGTTCTTGATTCGCAGGCAGGGATTAGCCTTCTCGGCAAGGTCAATCGTCTTTGGACGGTTGATAACCAGAGGAGACGTCGTGCTGCGATTGCGGGGTTTAGAACGTGCTGTTCTGAAGCCGGATCGATTTGTGTGTCGCCTCTGACCAAATCAACTTACCAAGAACCTTTCGGAAGATCGGGAACCCTTGTTCACATCAAGGGCGTTGACTTCTATTTTGGTAAGGTACATCATGAGTCTTTTGATGCTTTGAAGAACAAACTTACACATGCACCATTGCTGCAATTACCCAATTTTGATAAGACTTTTGAGCTTGAATGTGATGCTAGTGGTATAGGCATTGGTGGTGTTTTGATGCAAGATGGTAAACCTGTTGCATACTTTAGTGAGAAAATTATTGGGCCTGTTTTGAATTATTCCACGTATGATAAGGAACTATATGCACTCCTATGGATACACACAACACTCCTCCAATTCTAGACTTGCAAGGTCGAATGACTAGAGCTCGTGCACGACGACTAAATTTAGAGGTGAGCTCGTTCCTATGTTCTTCGCTATATGTTACTTTTGAGAATGGTTTGCTACCTAATGATTATTTTATGATTAGAAACCATGGAGAGGACAAGGAGATGATGGGAGAAGGAGTTGGGAATGTGGAAGACCAGCAAGGGCTTGGAAGCCAAAGTGGAGGCCCAATCAAAACCGACTTCGAGTCTGTTTCGGGGCCCAGGACCAGTCTGCACTAAGACAGTCACCAAGGACGCATACTGACTCGGATTTGGACGTTCTATATATGCACGGAAAGATAAGGAGAAGACCTTTCCAATGCTGCTGGCCTCATGTCAAAGTTTATCCGGAGTCATCGGAAATCATCAAAACAAGAGAGAGTCCAGAATCTGTGTTGGTGCTGTGTCGTCTAATTTTGGCCTTTGGGCTTTGTATCTAGTTGAGCCCAATTAGGGGCGTGTCCAGAGGGTCTTGCACGACCCTAGGGTCTTTATATAGAGCCGCCGCTGCACCATTAGGGTTCGGGTTTTGCTTAGATTAATTCTGTTCATAAACAGTTTCACCGTTCATCGGTTTGTGAGACCCCAACTTCGGGAGTTTAATCATACATCTACAATTGTGTTGCATTCTTCGTTGTTCTTGCTTGTGTTCTTGATTCGCAGGTAGGGATTAGCCTTCTCGGCGAGGTCAATCGTCTTTTGGATGGTTGATAACCAGAGGAGACGTCGTGCTACGATTGCGGGGTTTAGAATGTGCTGTTCTGAAGCCGGATCGATTTGTGTGTCGCCTCCGACCAAATCAACTTACCAAGAACCTTTCGAAAGATCGGGAACCCTTGTTCACATCAAATAGTGGAGAATTCGGGAGAAAATAATGAGACGAGGACATCAAGAAGACTAGTTTCCCACTACTTGTGCCACAATGTAGAATAGGATAGTTAGCTTGGGAGTTAGAGGTCGGGTTGAGAGCTTCTCCTCGGGATTCCAGATTTGTCTTGGAATCCTTGGTATAAGTTCTCTTGTATCTTTTCTTCTATAAGAATTATGCCTCAAATATAAAGATGTTTGTTCTTTTATTTATCCAAGTCAGGTGGTGCCTTCTTAAGCTTTGTAGTAGTTTCCTAGCTGCACCTTTTGAGAGTGTTTCCATGATTTACATGTTCACGGGTTTCCCGGCTAGGACTTAATTGAGCCATCGTCCTGAGTGAGGGTTTTAGACTTAGTTATTTCTCGGCTGTTCTTCCTCAAAGATCTATGGAAGAATATCAAGTGTGAGTGTAGGCGTGGTGCCTATGTAAATGCTTGAGTCGCCGTCCTGAGTAAGGGTTTTAGACTTAGTTATTTCCTGGCTGTTCTTTCATAAAGATCTACAGAAAATATCAAGTGTGAGTGTAGGCATGGTGCCTACATAAATGCTAGCTGGTTATGCGTTCGTCCCCACAGGCTGTGTGGTAGGCGGCAGGTGGTGACAGCGCTATCCGTCCCTTTTGTAATCAACAATGTTGGGGAAGTCTCAAGCAGGGTTGTCTAGCGATAGCGTAGCCACTAGTACAGAGGTTAGTTACCGACCCATATTAGTGGATCGTTTTCGTGCCCTGAAGTAAACATAATGTGAGCCGTAGAATCGCAAGTAAATGGTGCAGCTCTAGAAGCAACAATTAACACTTGTCTTGGAAATTTTAGAACATCATTACTTAGGAAATTGATCTTGACTCGTTGTCCTCGCAACTAGTTGTACCTTTTTCAACTAAATACTTGTAGTGTGGTCTTCTCTTGATGCATCCACCATATTACCCACTCATTACCTTCATCCCCACCATAGTTTAGTTGGTGATTTCCTTATAGACATAAGATTGTTAACTCTCGATACTCTTACGCCTTGCTTCCCTGAGGAAAAATACGATACTGTGGAATACTCCCGGGTGAAATGCTACAATGGTGTTCCGTGCACTTGAGAAATTAATTGATTTTATCTTTGGAGCGTAGCAAACGCCAACAGGCACCAGAAAGCTTATTGGGTATTTTAACGACAATAGAATAAATCTGCAAGTGTACGGATATCGAACTAACTTTCACCCTGGACTATTCCAAGGTATCGAATCCATAGGGAACATGTGTGCCTAATCTTCAGTTCTAGTTCGACCAAGGACACCAAAATAATTGTGGCTTTGGGTAGAGAGGATTACTAATGGGTATAGGGTCCTAACCAAGGTAAGAGTACTACTAGGTTGCTTACATAGGGCATTCGGTTTTCTCCTGCATCCATAGTGCGATTCTGGCCAAGAGCCTACTGTGTAGCCGAACGTGGAGGATTTCAAAAAAAGGAGAGAGTGAGGAGGAGTCTAGGAGAGGAGGTTCGGGCCTGTCCAACCCCTTCTCCATGCTTGTACCTCGATGGATGCTTGCCTTATTAAGTAAGTCTTCGTGATTCTTCTCTGGTTATTATTTTTCCTTTGAAATCCTCCACGTTCGGCTACGCAGTAGGTTCTTGGCCGGAATCGCACTATGGATGCAAGGGAAAACCGGATGCCCAATGCAAGCAGCATAGTGTCATACTTACTCTCAATAGGACTCTTTCACTAGTTAGTATCCTCTCTACCCTAGCCATAATTATCTTAGTCTCCTTAGACGGCTAGAATAGAAGATTAGCACACACGCTCCCTATGAAATCGATACCCTTGGAATACTCCAGAGGTGACATGCTACAGCGGTATCCGTGCGCTAGCAGACTCATCTACATTCGTTAAAAATACCAACATTTACCACGCTAAGCATCATGCTTACAATGCTAAATAATTCTCTTGATTCCCCTCAGACTCTGGCCCTTCGAACCAATAAGTCAATAATAAGAGTCCACCTAAATCTAACCCAACTGATCAACAAATCAAGTACTAGAGAATGCATAACTTTAACCCTACGGATAAACAAGTCAAAGGCTAGGACATGCATAGCCTTAACGCTACAGATAAACAAGCTAAATATTTTAGCACGCATAACATTAACCCTACGGATTAACAAATTATGGACTAAAGCGTGTCTAACCATAATATTCATTGGATGAGTGCAAAAGCATAGACTGACTAGTATGATTATGTGAAGCATAAAGAAACCAAACATGACTAAGCAATAATCACATAAAAGGTACATGACTATCATGCTAGTATAAATATAAATCACAAGGTGGAAAGAAGATAATTCTATTATTAAAAGGAACAAGTCTTACTAGATAGGGATTGTTGACACTTCTTAATGTCGCATCAAGAATATCACTATTCCTGGTACGGTGCGAGAAATGATTGTTGGCGTTTGTTACGCTTTAAGAATAAATTAATCCGCAAGCACACGGAACACCATAGTAGCATTTCACCCGGGAGTATTCCAAGGTATCGTATTTATTTTCTTCGGGGAAGCTAGGCGTAAGATTATCTGGTTTAACAAAGATATAACTACAAGAATTATACACACTGACCAAAGACGGGAGTAAGGATATTCAATAATAAGAGTGGGGGTAGCACCATAGGATAAATCCACACTAAGATAAATAAAGAAATCGGTTAAGCTAGCCGGGAGGACAGCGAGTCTAAGTCAAAGATTCCTAAATATATAACTTCCTAATATATCCAAGTCAAGCGTCAAATCCTAGTTACTCGGGTTGAGTGCTTACACCAATTTCTTGGTATGGCCTCGAGTCTTTCAGCTGTTAGCTCACTTTGGGGCACAAAAACGTTCCACTAATATGGGTCAGTAACTAACCTTTGTACTAGTGATTATGCTATCGCTAGACAACCCTGCTTGAGACTTCCCGAACATGGTGGATTACAAAAGGGACGGACAGGGCTATCACCACCTGTTGCCTACCACACAGCCCGTGGGGACGAATGCAAATCCAATTAGCATTAACTTAGGCACCGCGCCTACGCCTTCACTAGATATTCTTCTGTTGGCCTAGCAGAAGAATAGCCGGGAAATAATCAAGTCTAAGTTCAGAAAGAACTAAACTTAATTAAATCCTAGCCGGGAAAGCTGTGAACTACGCAACAAAGTTTCTTCCTGATAATTATAACTTAAAGAAAATGACTAAGTTAAGTTAAATACTTGACAAGATATAAAAGAAAAATATATTTATATTGATAAAGGATAAGTCTTACATAAAGAGAAAATATACAAGAGAGCTCATACCAAGACTCCAAGAAAATTCCGGAATCCCGAGCCTTGGTCTCGACTAGACTCTAACTCCCGACTAAATAACCTACTCTACTAAGTAGCACAAGTCGTCGAAAATGGACTCCTTCATGTGTTTCTTGCTTGATTCCTCTTTTTTGCCGAATTCCCCCTCTATTTATGGGTGGCGATGGTCCGGGGGTTATTGTAGGCGAAGAAGGGTCGGTTGGCCGAAGTCGGTGCACCGGGCAGCAGGCCATGCCGAGCGGCCGTAGGATCAAGTCGGTTCGCAAACGACTTCTTTTGGTTGGCTTGGATCTTGTCCCTATGGTGGTTATTTGGTCGGTTCGCACCGCCTTCTCCATTTTGGGGCCGATAGGCCTATTGGGCCTCATGGGCTGGCAACCCTCGGTGACCAACCTAGGCCGGGCGGCAGGCCATGCTGGGCGGCAGGCCATGCCGGACGGCAACCTAGGCCAGGTGGCAAGCCAGGTCGGGCGGCGGACCAGGCCGGGTGCCGACCCCCTCCGGGTCGCCCCTTAACTTCTCCCGGCTAGGCCACTTTTTTGGCCTTCTTTTCCTTAGCCATATTTCATCATTCTTAATCCGGGAGGAGAAAACGGTATCACGGTGAAGTGTTTTTGCAAAACCGGCCGGGTCGGATGTTCAGCCTGAAAAACGACTCCGGTTAATCAGCCGGGTGGCTGATTTCAGCCCTATATGACCCTGTCGGCCGGTCCCTGATTTCAGCCTGAAAACGACCCTATCAGCCTGTGAAAACGGCTGTTTTACAGTGTGATCGGCCGACGGGGTGTGTCTTCATGTTTTTCCATATTTTGGCTCTCTTATGGCTGCAAACACATATTTCACCAAAACTCATGAAACTTTATTAGTTTAAGCAAATATTTATTAAACTTTGGTCTTTACCTTGCATTTCCCGATCGATTGGTGGCCGATTTTGGGTTTTACCTGCTGCCAACACCTCCCCAACCTTGAACCTTTGCTCGTCCCGAGCAAATTAAAACTTAGAGATGATAGATCAGGAGTTGCTTCAATATTAGCGTCCTGCGAGTATCAAGTGCACAAACACATACTCCAACACAATATGGGTAAGTGTAAACTAGAACAACTGTGTTACTAAGTCATTCTCAATGTACAGCGGGACTTATTGGCATTTTATAACCTTTTCATAAGCGGTTGATGTGAATCTGGCAGAACATGAAGTGCCTATGCCATAGGGATTGGAAGCTTCATACTCTTCATAGGAGGAGGTAGTGTAGTGTGTTGATGAACTAGCAAATACGGGAAACTGTAGTTGCTCCCAATTGTATTGGGAGTTTCCAGAAGTACCCGGTTGAGGTGTGTTCAAGGCTGTTTCGTGCTGCTGTTCTTCTTGTCAGAGTTGTGCTCTTGTTCTTGGCCTATCCCCTGAAACACTATGTCTTGCACGCTGCGAGGGAGCTTGCAATTTGTACACAAGGTTCTTTTTACCAATAATAGTGAGCTGGGGGTTAGGCAATTAAATCTCTGTGTCATACCCCGGATAAAGCATGAAGTACTTATTGTTTTCCTCTTTCAACAAGTGGGCTTACAAGAAACGATCTTCTCCTAGCAAAGGAGCGCTAGGGAGATGATCTATTCTAGCTCTGTGAAGTGCACCGACCTTTCTAGCAATTCTAGTGACAAAAGGGGTAAAAGTAATGGGTCCTTGTTGTCTGAATGCTAAGGTGAGCCAATGGTTGATGAGGAAAAATGTGGGGTTCATTTTAATCTTTCTGATTACAGCATGGTGATAGGCTTCATCCACACTATTCACTAAACATACATCACCCTGTTGGGTTAAGTAGTGAGTGATATAATGGTGAATTATACGGAGCGATGGGTTGTCAATGTCACTAGTGCGTTCCTGCCCCGTAACAGGATTTCCTATCTTTGCCCAAAGTCCTTGTGGTGTGAAACCTTTAAGTTTATCAATGTCTAAGGCCGCCTTACTGTCAAAACCAAGATAAGTACTAATTTCTTTTAAGGACCGTCCGTATGTTTCACCAAAACAATGAATTTCACATAGAGTGCCTGTTTTATTTGATTCATGGGCATGAACTTTCAAAGTGCAAAGAAATTCGATAGTGAGCCATTTAGAACCATAATCATTGAGGCAATAGAAATGATACCATCCGGCCGTGTTGAGTGCATACTCAAAATCGGCGAGGACGCCGATTCGCTCGAGGAAGTTGTGGTCGAACTTGCACACGGTCATGAACTCCTGGTCTCGAATGGCAGTGAACTTGCTTTGCTCGTCGAAATTTTTGAACACCATGTTGTCTTCACTCTCCATGAACTTCTCAAATCCTTTATCTCCTCCTCCTCGTTCACTTGCTATTGTTGTAGCCTCGGATATGGACATTGGTTCCGAGAGGTAGCTTGGAGCTTGCCCGTAGGCAGCCTCCGAGTGTTCAGCTTCTGAGTGCTTGCTTAGGGTATGCCTCCCACGACTTGAGCTGCTGCTGAGCTTGGTGTAGAGGCCTCTCCACATGTTTGCCATTCCTGCAAAAGGGTTACTTGGACACAATAGCCGAAGGACAATATGATAATTGTGGTTAGTGGTTAGTCATCCGGTAGTAGTCCAAGTGTTAGTAGTTCAAAACGTGCAAGAGAAAAATTTGCTCTAGTTGGTTTTATTGCAGCACACTTTTATTCCTAAGTTGAAAGTGCACTTACTAAGAAAACTAGTGGAGTGAGTAAGGGAGAGAGTTGTGATGGAGAAATGAAGTTTTAGCTGAAGATTGAGGAGTGGAGGAAAGAGTGAGAGGGCGCCTAGTATTTATAGGCTCGAGAGGGAGCCTTGGGGGAAAATTTTTAGGCCGGGTGGCAGCAAATGCCGGGCGGCATCCCACGCCGACGACAGGCCTTTTTTCCTCCACTTGCTCCATTATTGCGTTGGTGGTGATGGGAGAGGGCTAGGTCCATGCGCCATGTGATTCACTTGCTCACTTTGTTCAGAAATGTGTTGAGAGTGTAGGGAGCAAGGATAGAGTGATGGGATGGCCAAAGTTGTAGCAATGAGTATTCTGCCACTCATGAGGTCCTCTTTTAATTACTTTCACTCATAGTGGGGGCTTATGGTGAGAATTTTTTATAAAGGAAAGGCTAGGTACACCTCCGCCATTCATGGTCACCGTTGCTGCATTAAAATAGCATGGAATCCAAAAAAAACCCAAGGCCACCTGGCCGGGTGGCACTGAAATGACCCAGCCGGGTGGTCATTTTTTGATGAAAAATGACATCCCGGGTGCTGAAATTAGACTGGGTTATTTCAGGCCAGATGGCTCAAAAATTACCTAGCCGGGTGATCATTTCTCACCAAAAATGACCTCAAAGATGCTGAAATTGACGGGCCCGGTTAGATTCTGGGCAAATTAAAAGTTACCCAGCCGGGTGGTCATTTTTCGTGAAAAATGACCTCCCGGGTGCTGAAAACTGACTGGCGGGTTAGATTCTGGATCATCACCCGGATGGTCGTTTTTGATGAATTTTGACCTCTCTACCAGCAAATTTGGCCGAGTCATCAAATTTTTTTTTTCAGCCTCATTTAATGGTTAAAGAGGGAAATAAAGCCAAAGTAACTCGGTGGTATGTACAAGAGAAAGGGGGATAAATGTCGGTTACCTTCTGACGAGGGTCCGATTTTTTGTCTCGAACAAGACGTTCTCCGTGTTTAGTTTTTCATAGTGCCTTTCATGGATGGAGAATTTTCCACGATTGATGCAACTTTCTTCTTCCGCCTTACTTGTTTGATTTTCTTTGGCCTGGCGGGGACCTTTTTCTTCATTTCTTGTGGCTCGTTCTTCTTCTTGAGCAGCAGTGGTGCGCTCTTGACTTTTACCACAGGTGCACCTGATTTTGGTGGGATTGGGTACACCTCAATTTTCTGCACCGTGTTAGGAATTTTGCCATAAAAGATGCGTACCTGATTGCATTGTTCTGTTCGGGGCTTGAAGGCAAACTTCTCTTCGTTCTCATTAATGTTAAGGTGGATTTCTCCAGCCCAAACGTCAATGTTGGCATTTGTGGTGCCAAGGAATGGCCTTCCTAGTATAAATGGTGTCTTTACATCAGCCTCCATGTCCAGTACCACAAAGTCGATGGGAACGAGGCAGTTCCTTATCTTTACGGGCACGTCCTCCGTGATATCTGCCGGGTAACGGACTGATTGGTCGGCGAGCTGCAAGCACATTGCTGTAGGGGATAATGAACTGAGATTAAGTTTTTCATACACCACCTTCGGCATAACGCTCACGCTTGCTCCCAAATAACAAAGGGCGTTGTTGAATTGTTGCATCCCGATGGAACATGGGATGGTTGGGCATCCCGGATCTCGCTTCGTTTCTGGGAGGGAGTTTAAGATGGCGGCACTGCATTCCTCCGTTAATTTGACAATCTCAGTGGAAATGTCCTTTACGTACCTGGATTAGGTAGGAACCTGCATAGCATCAAGCAGGGGTATGTTGACATATAATTTCTTTATTACCTCCACAAACTTCTCGAATTGTTCGTCTACTACTGGCATCCTCTGGCGAGGGGGAAATGGCAACACTGGGGTATCATAGAACTCATGTGGTGCCTTCTTGAGAGGCGCCTTTGTTTCCTCAACTTCAATTTCTTCTTCTTCCTCTGACTCTGCATTGGGTTCCCTATCCTTCCCTGCATTGTTAGGATTTGGCAGATCCTGTGTAGATTTTCCGCCTCTAGTTGTGACGGCATTAACATTTTCCTTGGGGCTAGCTTCCGGCTGTCCAGGGAGCTTGCTAGAGTTAGGCCTAACAATAGAAGCGGCCAACTGAGCAATTTCTGTTTCTAACATTTTGTTATGACTGAGATGGTTTTGTAGAGAGGTATTGAAAGCTTCCATGCGAGAGTCTATACTTTCTAGGACTTTATGAGTGGCAATAAATTTTCTGCTAATACATTCATTGATTTTAGATTTTCCTAGAACAAGATCACAAAAGACAGGTTCATTACGAGTGAAGTTTCCAGAGTTACCGTATTTTTGTCAAAGGAGAGGTTTGGCTTGGACTCCCATCCGAAGTTGTTCGTGCGGGGCCTAAACCCGTTGTTGTTGTTATTGTTGTTGAGGTAGTTCACTTCTTCTTCTTCTTGAGTCTCTGGATAGCGGCTTCCCATATGTCTAACATTGTCACAGACTTCGCAAGTCATGCAAGAGTCTAAGGATTGAGCAGTCTGCGGTGAATCCATCTTCTTCAAAAGTTGATCCATCTTGATTGCTAGCATGTCAATACCATCAACTTGGTGGACTCCCCTCAAGGGCTACGTCTGGCTCTGCCTCTCATCATAGCCACTGTAGTTGGCAACCATCTTTTCTATGAGAGTTTGAGCTTCTTTGACCTTCAAGGAGAAGAAAGAACCTCCAGCGGCTGTATCTAGGTGCTCACGAGCGGGGCGGTTAAGCCCATGGTAAAAGCTTTGGATCAGCAACCAATCTTGCATTCCATGATGTGGGCACGCCAAAGTGTACTCTTGGAAACGTTCCTATGCCTCAGGGATGCTTTCATTGGCTAGCTGTTGAAAGCTCAAAATTTTGTTCCACGGGGCGTTGGTTTTGCCTAGTGGGAAGAACCTAGCAATGAAGGCGCTGGAGCACTTGTCCCATGTGGTGAGTTCTTCTTGATTGTTGTAGAACCACTGCTTGGCCTTCCCCAAAAGTGAGAATGGGAAAAGGCAAAGGCGAATGGATTTAGGGATTACGTCCTTCATGGTGAAAGTGCTGCACACTGCCAAGAATTATTGGAAATGGGCGTTTGCATCTTCCGATGCCTTGCCACAGAAAGGACTGGCCGAAACCATGTTGATTAAGGCCGGCTTCAGCTCATAGCTTCCGTTCCCCATGTTCGGGTTTGGACCGCTGCGGATGTTGTCTGCAGACGGGGCCGAGTAGTCACGGATTGTCCTCTCAGCCATGGTTGGTTGAGCGGACGTAGACAGATCTTGCTGCTGAGCTTATCTGATCGGAGGTGCTTCAAGAGAAAGTCTAGGCTGAGGAGGGGTGAGTCATTGACGCACTCTCCTCAACAAAGCCTCCAGATCGCTGTGGTAGTTGTCTGGTAGGTCGAAACCAGTCATAAAACGTCTTGTTTGCACCACAAATAAATAGAATAAGGGTAACCCTGCAAAGGAAAGCGGTAACTTCTTGGTAGAAATATCAATGTTAAAATTCCGATATCTTAGCATTTTGCTTCCCTGGCAACAGCGCTAGAAATGCTAGTTGACACTTCTTAACATCGCATCAAGAATATCACTATTCCTGGTACAGCACCAGAAATGATTGTTGGCGTTTGTTATGCTTTAAGAATAAATTAATCTGCAAGCGCACGGAACACCATTTTAGCATTTCACCCGGGAGTATTCCAAGGTATCGTATTTATTTTTCTCAGGGAAGCTAGGCGTAAGATTATCTTGGTTTAACAAAGATATAACTACAAGAATTATACCAACTGACCAAAGACGGGGGTAAGGATATTCAATAATAAGAGTGGGGGTAGCAACACAGGATAAATCCACACCAAGATAAATAAAGTGATCGGTTAAGCTAGCCGGGAGGATAGCGAGTCTAAGTCTATGATTCCTAAATATATAACTTCCTAATATATCTAAGTCAAGCGTCAAATCCTAGTTACTCGGGTGCTTACACCAATTTCTTGGTACAACCTCGAGTCTTTCACCTGTTAGCTCACTTCGGGGCACAAAAACGTTCGACTAATATGGGTCGGTAACTAACCTCTATACTAGTGATTACGCTATCGCTAGACAACCCTGCTTGAGACTTCCCGAACGTGGTGGATTACATAAGGGATGGATAGGGCTGTCACCACCTGCCGCCTACCACACAGCCCGTGGGGACAAATGCAAATCTAGCTAGCGTTAACTTAGGCACTGCGCCTGCGCCTTCACTAGATATTTTTCAGTTGGCCTAGCAGAAGAATAGCCGGGAAATAACCAAGTCTAAGTTCAGAAAGAACTAAACTTAATTAAATCCTAGCCGGGAAAGCTGTGAACTACGCAACAAAGTTTCTTCCTGATAATTGTAACTTAAAGAAAATGACTAAGTTAAGTTAAATACTTGACAAGATATAAAATAAAAATATATTTATATTGATAAAGGATAAGTCTTACATAAAGAGAAAATATACAAGAGAGCTCATACCAAGACTCCAAGAAAATTCCGGAATCCCGAGCCTTGGTCTCGACTAGACTCTAACTCCCGACTAACTAACCTACTCTACTAAGTAGCACAAGTAGTGGGAAATGGACTCCTCGTTGTGTTTCTTGCTTGATTCCTCTTTTCTGCTGAATTCCCCCTCTATTTATAGGTGGCGATGGTCCGGGGGGGGTATCTTTAGGTGAAGGAGGGTCGGTTGGCCGAAGTCGGTGCACCAGGCGGCGGGCCATTCCGGGTGGCATGCACCGCCGGGTGGCCGTAGGATCGTGTCGGTTCGCGACCGACTTCTTTTGGTCGGCTTGGATCTTGTTCCCATAGCAGATATTTGGTCGGTTCGCACCGCCTTCTCCATTTTGGGGTCGGTAGGCCTATTGGGCCTCATGGGCTGGCAACCCTGGCCGGGCGGCAACCCAGGCCAGGCGGCGGCCTAGGCCGAGTGCCGGCCCCCTCCGGGTTGCCCCTTAACTTCTCCCGGTTAGGCCACTTGTTGGCCTTCTTCTCCTTAGCCATATTTCATCATTCTTAATCCGGGAGGAGAAAACGGCATCACGGTGAAGTGTTTTTGCAAAACCGGCCGGGTCGGATGTTCAGCCTAAAAAACGACTCCGGTTAATCAACCGGGTGGCTGATTTCAGCCCTATATGACCCTGTCAGCCGGTTCCTGATTTCTGCCTCAAAACGACCCTGTCAGCCTGTGAAAACGGCTGTTTTACAGTCGTGATCGGCTGACGGGGTGTTTCTTCATGTTTTTGCATATTTTGGTTCTCTTATGGCTGCAAACACATATTTCACCAAAACTCGTGAAACTTTATTAGTTTAAGCAAATATTTAATAAACTTTGGTCCTTACCTTGCATTTCCCGACCGGTTGGTGGCCGATTTTAGGTTTTATCGGCCGCCAAGAGGGATAGTGTGGAACTATACCCAAGACTTCAAGAGTATATCTTGGACCTCTAGTTAGATCTCCTCTATCCCAAACTCCACTAGGGCCTAAGGACTAAGTATAATGCTAGAGACTAGATTCTTTTTAGTGTATGTTGGAGTGGAAGGCACTCCCCTCATTTATAGTGCCCAAAGGTCGGTTTCCAGGAGTAACCACCACGGAACTTCGGCGCACCGACAATGGCAAAGGGCTGAGGGAGCGACACGTGGAAGAGGGAGGAGAAGAGCCTCAAGACCCACCCGACCGACCAAGAGTCCCGGTCGCCCGACCTGGAGTTGGCTGTTGGTCCTGTGCTTTCTTGAGGTGGCTGATAGGTGGGTCCTCTTCTGATTTAAGTCAGTGTTCGCCGGTGCAATCCTGTGATGCCTTATATGAAATCCGAGGGAAGTCCAGTTGGCACCGTCCCATTAGCTAGAAAGGTGTTTCCCCAGATTATGCTCCATTATCCAATTCTTTTATACCAAATCCCTGCGTGCACATAAATCTCCAAGGACAAGTAGAATCTTTTTATTCCTAACTAACATGTGTGTATGGAATGCTCAGTCTTCTCTTATTTGTTGCCATATTAATGGTCGGAATTGATATTTAATGACCATCAATAGACACCATTCTCTTATCCCTGTGTTCCACTTTTCATCTTGTGGTTTTCAAATGATTTTTGCAAATAAGACTAACTCCCTATAATGATTCTCTCGAAAGCTCAATGTGTATAAATTCTCACCAAGGCATTTGGAAGTTTCCTCTTTCTGGTCCTAACTCCAAATAAGGCTTTATGTGGAGCTCAGGGTAGGGGATAAATGAGACATAGTTGTAACACATGTGTTGCTAAACCAAAAGTCTGGACCCATGAAGAAACTAGTCATATAATATTATCAAGATGTGCGTGTGTGTGGAATATATGGTGGAAAGTGATGGAATTGTGGTAGAATGATGGATACTCCTCTTCGTGTAGACTCTCTCTTTCTTGAACAAGCAATTGGGCATGACTATTTCTTTTGTTTCATCATGCTCATGATTCGGAGCAAGTATTTATTCTATTTCCTGATAGCCATGCCTTCCATGCAACCAATTGAGAGAGAGTCATAACATGATCATCATGGAGTATTTATTTTTGCCAACTTCCGGTATAGAATTTGGGCATATGGTGGTGGATGCAATGGAATGGAATTGCTATCTCCTGGTGTAGGAGTTTAGCAAGTGATGGTGGATGTGTATGTGCATCTTGATCATGAAAGCATGAAATGGATCTTATAAAGATCGCCAGCATTTTGATAAAACTCAATGTGAAAACAAGCAGCATATGTAGAAAGTTTTGCATTGACGTACAACATATGGCCGTGGTAGGAATGTTTCATCATCGCAGAACTTTTTAATTTTATCATTTCGAAAAACAAATTTTCTGGATGTTAAGCTTCTCTTTGGGACAAACATCATAGCAGCCCTATTCTAACCATAATATATCTCACAACAATCTAGACTGAGATCATGCACGTTGCAACCCACAAGTATTGAAGTTCAAGGCAAGCATGTTTAGCCAATAAGCTCAAAAATTAGGAGAGTACTAAGTTGTTTATGAGGGACTATAGAAAGATATAAAATAGAGCAACTATTCATCATCTCAACATGAAGGCATAAACATCCTAGCATGCATGACAACCTACTATTTTTGTTCTTTTTAGTTTTGTAGATTTTTATTTGGAGTGGTCTGGGCGTTAGTAGCAATGGTGTTTTGCGATTTACCCGTTCTCATGTCCAGATTGTCCATCATCCTCGTAAGAATCCATAATTCTATACCGTAGTCATGATGACCAAAGCCTGAAAAAGAGTGACATCCATCGTGATGTGGACGCGTCCCCATTGTTCACTACTAGCTTGCTGCCACGACAAACCTCCAGTCTCATACTGCTATGGTGTAAACATCTAGGCGGGGTCGCCAGAATGTTCTGAGCCTACAGTGTAATCATGGACCGGTAGTGGAATCCTAGCTGCACTAGTGGTGGCACGCATTGTACTATGTCGTGTGTGTCGATCGGCGGACCTGCCATTCCTTCTCTCTACAGCGGTATGGTTAGTTTCGAGCAATTATACAAATGATACTGGTGACGCGAAAATCACACGCGTGACCTGAGAGATTTGCTTAACTCTAGTGCAGGCTCAGCACAAAGAAACCAGGGCGTGTCAGTCGATTTTCCTTACAAATCGATAAAGAAACAAACAGTTAGATTACACGGGTCACCGGCCCATGACAAGGCGATGAAGAAAGCCGATAGTCACTGTTTGTGAAACAAACCGATGACTACAAACAGCAAACAATATTGAGAAGACGGTCGATAGATTTGTATTGGCTTATTGGCAAATCGATAGATAAATAATAAATACTGCATAAATGCTGTTGATAAAAATTAAATCGATAGAGCAAAGTCAATGGATCTGTGATGAACATGCTAGACTTGCTCTGCTGACGCCAAAAAGTCGATAGGAAAGAGTCGATAAAAATATAGTTTTCATGCAAAGACTCTCCCTGTCGATAGTGTTAAGTCGATAGATCTGATAGCTGGAATTACAAATATGCTTCAAAATCACAGATCTAATCTTATCAAATAAAGGGGGCAATCGACTTCTATGAATTTAATGATAAACAATTTAGACACTGAGAAGTCGGTCGAACCGTGATAACATGTCGGCTAAACGTCCCGACAGAACCCTATTGACTCTACCCACGACCGATCCGTACCTAATCCTATCGACTCGGTGAGAGGTCGAAATCGGTGCAGCCTCGCTGGCTTGAGTAGATTGAATTTAATTGAGACAGTGCCCAAACAAAGCAAATACAACTAGATACAATCCAAGTAATAGGTAAAATCAACAGAGTGACTCGAATAATAGATCTATATTAAACTTATTAAATCTCTGAAAAGTCACAATAGATCGGACCTAACCGAGACAGTATTGCATCTTGGAGTTCATAGTATGAACGTAATTAAGATCTAATTACCGGATAACTAGGAATTCTGAAGATAACAACTAGAATATGAAATCAATGAGAAAGTACAAGTTGAAGTCTATAGAGTTACCGACGTTGACTAATCCAAGTCTCTTGCTGAGATCATAGCCGATGCAGCCCATGCGAGACCAGGATGTCATCGAGAAAAGGTTTGGTGATGCGTCGAATTGTATTGAATGAAAGTGTTGTTTTTCACGTACAGACTCTATTACATATTTATAGCTCTATGCAAGGGGTTCTAACCCAATTCGGTCAGGACTCTTCGATTTCCAACCAAACAAATCGACTCTATTTATTCCTAAACAAAATTTAAACTAAACAGAAAAAGATAAAATAAATCTATCAGGCCCACTTTATTCTTTTCGGCCGTTGAGCTTCACTCACCTCGGCCGATTTCAACTCTCTGCCTCTGTGCAATGGGACTGGTCAAATTCCGGTGCCAACACATGCCCCCCGAGTTCGGGGTATGAAATCTTCGTGCGCCGAATTTTATCTCCTTGTTTACCGCGTGCCTTTACTGCAACTTACCGGCATCCTATCCTTAGAAATGCATCTCCTTCCTTCTTTCATTTTAACCCGAGCTCGAGCCTTTTTACCTTCTTCTCTCTCCTCTGTTTTGCCGGTGCACTCCTCCGCCCCAGACGGTTCCAAACCCAAGCACTGACGAACTCCAACGGCTTCATCCTTGGTGATGGCAACCCCACTGAATGTTCGTGAGGTAAACTTCTTCTCCGCTTTCTTCTACTTTTAGGTCTCATCTTTAGATTCAACCCGCCATGTCCTTAGTCACTGTTCATAAACTCATACTTACTGTAGCTAGTTTATGAAGTAGCAGCAATTTCTTGCATCTTCCTCTCATCCTGTTATGCCATGTTTCTTCTTTATTGGTTTCGGCCTCCTTCTACTTTATATCTAGTTTCCCCCTTCTAATAATAGCTTCATCTTCCGTTCGCACTACAAACTCAAGAATCAGATCTGCATCCCCTCCGGTGTTGATGAAAACCACTTTTATCTGGGCCCTTGCAATGATCCTGATCCCAATGAGTTTATAAATTACAAAACCAACTGGATCCCCTTTAAGTCAACTTTGTCCTCCCATGAACCATGGAAAATAGTTTTTAGATCATGGCCATCAACAATATCGGGTTGGAGGAATTGGTTTCGCAGGGTCACTATATCGCACGTCGCCACCCTTCTGGATGCCCAAATTGATGAGGCACTACCATTATCCTTGGTCGATATAGCCAAGAACGAACCATTATTGGCTGCAACTTCTTATTTCTGGTCTAGTGCTTTGAACGCCTTTTTATTCAACCAAGGTCCTATGGCACCCTCCCTTATGGATGTGATGATGCTAACAGGTTTGAATGTCGACCAGTACTACAATCCCTTCCACATCGAGAACAGTCATAAGGAATGGAAGCTAGACACCAAAGGATCAAACAGCTGGCCGAAATAGATTGCCACTTATCAGAAAAAGGGGACGGTCACCAATTGAGAATTGGAAGCATTTTTGAACCTTTGGCTGGAACATTTTATCTTATGTCGTTCCTCTTGCATGCCTACCACCAACTTTCAAGGCATAGCTAAAATGGCTAAAGGTATGAAATTTCCCCTAGGTAGACTTCACCTGAGCTCTGTATACCAACTTTTGAACCTGACTGACGTGAGCCTTCAACTGAACCAAACCATCTCAACAGGGGGTCCATGGTGGTTCATACCACTCTGGCTCACTGTCTATTACTCCCAAGCCATGGAGCTGCCTCCTTTATCAGAGAATACCTTCCCATTCACAAACGCAGCAGAGGGTAAGGAAATTCTAGAACGCCGTTGCACATCCTTGGGCGAAGCTGCCGTGGTAGTCCCCGGATTCAGGATGGCCATAGAAGACATCGAAATCTACTTTACCGTTTTCTACAACGACATCCAACAAAAAAAAATCAAATTTGGTTTCCTTACGATGAGATGCAAGACAGGGAATCTGCACTCATTTTGGAGGCCTGCATCAGGCCTGGCATCCTACCCATTGACTTTCATGGCAGACAGTGTAGAACTCATTCATAGGAGTTTTATAACCCAGCAGTGATCTCCTGTAAGCTTGGCTTCGGATTGCTCCCCGCTGGCTCTTTCTTTATCAATCGACTCCGGACTAGATAAGAGCTCAGAAATCTCGATGGGCAACCTGACTGTTATTCAACTGCTTCCCTCTATCTCTGCCTTATTCAAGACCTGGTGAAAAGAGTGTAAAAACATCTCTTCTGCAATCAGCTGACCGACCACCTCATCGGTGTCATGGACCCAGTAAATCTCTTCTATCCAGTATCAACTCACACCATATTCTCATTGACTTTACTCAATTAACCATCTGATTATGCAGAATCTAGCCATAGCTCCTCGAACCGTAAGCAACAGCGGGAAGCCAATCCAATACCGTCGAACGGCTAACAACCCAAACATCGGTTGCAATGCCCCGACTCCTGCTCAGCACCTCAGTGGCCGAGGCCTGACGAAGACAACACGCAAGACTGTGAGGAAGCAGCTGACAAAAAGAAAAGATGGTCTCGTAGCCCAATCGACTTGAGAAGCTGAGCAACAGAAACGGGCCCGGACAACAGCCCCATCATCGACTCTGACCACCTCTGCGCTGCCAGTCCAGGTAATAGCTCGTCATCTTTCAATTCATCTAAGAATAATTTGCAATGCTTAATTCTTCTTCAGAATTTTAGCCCATCCCGTCGACTTCAGTTATGCCAGAAGTGGTCCAAGAAGTCGTCATAGATCTTGCCCATGCTACACAGGTAACACATATGATCTCATATGATCCTCGCTTTTCTTTATTTGTTGATTTCTGTAATCTTCTTTTAGGGACTACCATCGACTCCTGCCGTTCCATCGACAACGGCTCCATCGGCTCAAGATGCTGCATTACTGACAGAAGAACTAGCGAATGTACCTAAGCCGATGGAACAGCCTTCATCCTCAGTGGCTACAGTAAAAGCGTCGGTTTCTTTTCACAACCATTTCTTTCGCAATCTGTAGTTTACTTTTAATGTCTTTTTAGGAGACCGTGGATGATAGCAGCGCCATGTTATCGGACCAGCCCTCAGAACGCACTGCTCGTATCGACTCCCCTTCCATCGACACTGCCATTCCAGGAGAATTCAATGAGCCAACACCTGCTCCTTCACCAACTCTGGCTTTGATTCCTTGGGTTGACCTGCAGGTATTATTCTTCAATTCATATCTCAACTATTTTTCTTTTTCATCTCTTAACCCTGTGTGTCTTCAGGAGTTCGGGTCATTGGCCATCAGTGCATATATCCCTGAATCTTTAGATGTTCTGACACATTCATCGACTCTCAACCGCGACGTCCCGATGCCTTCACCAACTCCAGAAACAACAGTACGAGTTAATCCTTCCTGGCTTAACAATATATCTGCCCGCCACCTTCTTATCAACTTTCTCCTTTTCTTCCCAGGCCCAAATCTCCAGCCGTACATCTTCATCAAGCAGATTCATCAACGGTTAGATGAAATCCTCATCGAACGACTTGTGTTGGATGCAACTCCCATCAGGTAGCGCTATTTGGAAATCAAGGATATGCTGCCAACTAGTCTTGTCTCAGTACTGCAACCGGTGGCCTGTATCGAGTTTCATCATATCCAAGTGCTTGAAGCCCAAACTTGAGTCGAGCGCCGATTGGAACATAGGAATCAAGCAGAGGCAGCCGACAAGAAATCAGAGGATGAAAAGAACAAATATGTCGCTCTTCTTTCAAAGTCGGCTGATCTTGAAGCAAAACTCGAAGATTTATGGAGGAAACGAGAAGCAATTCTAGCGGCTTTGGAGGCAAAGAACAAAGAAATAGACGATGTAGAAATATCCCTTGCTAGAGTACCGCAAGAAATCTTGGCGCAAGAGAGCATCGTGACATCAGCTTATGAACAAGCAAGCGGCCTATGGGACACTGCCTCCAGCATACCTGGGTCAATTGAAGAAGATGCCTACATCATCACTCAAATCGATGAGCTTCGTACAAAGGCAGTCGACATCACCGACTTCTATCGTCCAGAGGAGTCATCATAGACATAAGTTGTCTTGTAAATCTGCAAACAATATTTTGTTCTATAATATTTTAGAACTAAGGGCGGTATCCTTGATATCGGCCATCTGAAGACTATGTTTTGGACATCGGCTATGAATCATCTTTTCTTTTATTTTATTTTTTCTACTAAGGATGATATTCTTCATATCGGCCGTGATCAAGCACTCGAGATCATGCACTAACCCAAATGCTTGGATGATATTTCTTCAAATATTGCCCATTAATTGCTCTCCCAAACTCTTCTCCATCTAATCCTTGTAAGAAATATGCATTGCCTGATGCACATCAGCTCACTTTAAATGGCCCCTCCCAAGTTGGAGACCACTTTCCAAATCGATTATCTTTGGAGTTGATAGGCATAATCAACTTCCAGATAAGATTTCCCTCTGAAAAACTTTTCGGCACTACCTTTTTATTATAAAGTCTAGAGACACGAGCTTTGTTTTCTTGGGTTCTTTCTAAGGCCCTCATCTGATGCAGCACGACATCTTCTAATTCATCAAACATAACCTGCCTATAATCATCGACTGATAATTGATCTTGTAAATCTGTTCTTCTGGACCACAGATTTGTTTCCCAAGCTAGAACTGCTCATGCCCACAATGATTCAGCCAATGTCGTATGCCACTTCTTCGGTTGTTCACCTATCTTTCTCTTAATTAACTTGATCAAACTCTTATTGGATGCCTCTGGTTGACTATTGGCTTGAGCATAATACAGTGATGAATTCAACAGCTTGATCCCCATACCATTGACAAAGTTTTGAAACTCTTCCGAAGTAAAAACAGAACACTGATCAGTAGTAATAGTCTACGACACACCAAACCTGTATATAATATGCTCTTTCACAAAGTTGATCATGTCGCTGGTCGTCACATTTTTCATTGGTAATGCTTCAACCCACTTTGTGAAATAATCCGTGGCCGCCAGAATATACTTATGACCCTTGATCGATGATGAATAAATTTGGCCAATCATATCCATACCCCATCCTCTAAACGGCCACGGCTTAATGATTGGATTCATAGCCGATGCTGGTGCTCTCTAAATTGCTTGGCAATCCTGACATCCTTTATAATACCTGAAGCAATCCTCTAGAATACTTGGCCAATAATACCCAGTCCTCTTCAACAACCATCTCACTTTATGGGCCGATTGATGTGTAGCACAGATGCCTTCATGGATTTCGCACATAACGACTTTGACTTCTTCTTGATTCAAAAATCTTAATAATACACCATCAATCGTCCGATAATAAAGCTTATCTTCAAGTAAAACATACCTCAATGCCATGTATTGAATTTTTCGAGTACATTGAGCTGGGTCTTTGAGATATTGAACAATCTTTGATCTCCAATCATCTTCATCCACATTGGCTATTTCAACAATGACCCCATCGGTACTTAACTAATAGCCTGACGCCTTTTGCGCCAAATCATTTGCTTCCATATTCCGTTCCCTCGAGACATGCTTGAATCTTACTATCTTGAAATGTTGTATCAAATTCTGACACTCATCATAGAACAATCACAATATATCATCTTTGCAATCAAATTCTCCTGCTAACTGCCCAAGTATCAATAATGAATCACCAAAAACCTCAACAAAATCAACTCCAGCTTCCATCAAAATTTGCATCCCTTTAAGAACAACTCTATACTTCACCTGGTTGTTAGTCGATGGCTCCATAGTAAAAACAAATTCAAATCTTGCCCCTCAAGGTGATATAATCACAAGCCCGATGCTACATCCATTCTTGCATACAGAACCATCAAAAAACAATAACCATGGCATCGCTTCCATCATTGATATATCTTAACCATAATGTTCACCCACCAGATCAACCAAAATCTGACCCTTGATAGCTTTAGAAGACTCATAAGTCAGGTCATATTCGGCTAATGCCAACATCCATTTTCCAATCCTGCCTTCCAAAATCGGAGCCGATAGCATATACTTGATGACATCGGTTTTGCATACCACCACACACTCGGCTGATAACAGATAATGCCTTAACTTCATACATGAGAAATATAGACATAAACAAAATTTTTCAATCTCAGTGTACCTGGTTTCAACATCAATCAATCTTCGACTTAAATAAAACACGACGTTGTCTTTGCCATCTTGTTCTTGAATAAGAGTAGGTCCAATCGACTTCTTATCAGTCGCAAGATAAAGCATGAAGGGTAATCCTTCTCTTGATGGTACCAACACAGGAGGAGAAACCAGATACTTCTTGTCAAGTGCTTTCTGATGTTCAGGTTCCCATAAAAACTTTTGATCCGCTTTCAACTTTAATAATAGAGTAAACACATCAAGCTTCCCTGATATGTTTAAAATGAATCTTCTAATGAAATTAACTTTGTCAATCAAAGATTGAAGCTCTGTTTTAATTACTGGTGGCTCAATGTCGGTAATAGCCTTCATGCTCTTTGGTCCAATTTCAATTCCTTGTTGATGTATAATAAATCCCAGAAACTGGCCAGCCGACAAACCAAAATCACACTTTTTTGGATTCATCTTCAAACCATATTTCCTTGTTCTCTCGAGTACTTCCTGCAAATTGGCTATATGATCTTCTATTTGTGTGGACTTAACCACCACATCATCAACATAAATTTTCACTAACTTGCCAATCAGATCATGGAAAATATAATTCATGGCTCTCTGATACGTGGCTCTAGCATTCTTCAATCCAAATGTCATGACGACCCATTCATATAATCCAATAGCCCCTGGACACCTGAAAGCAATCTTCGATATGTCTTCTTCAACCATAAAAATTTGATTATATCCAGCATCACCATCCATAAAACTAGCAATTTTATGCCCTACTGCTGCATCAACCAGAAGATCTGCTATCGGCATCGGGTAAGCATCTTTGGAAGTAGCTTTATTCAATGGTCGAAAGTCGATGCAAACTCTTAACTTCCCACATTTCTTGAAAACGGGCATAATATTTGAAACCCACTCTAGATATCGACAAGGCCTAATGAATTTAGCATCATATAATCTGGTAATTTTAGCCTTGACCTCATCATAAATCTTAGGATTGATCCTTCGTGGCGGTTCCTTGTATGGTCGATATCCAGGTTTGGTGGGCAGTCGATGTTCAACAATAGATTGGTTGAGACCGGGCATCTCAGAAAAATCCCAAGTAAAATAATCCCGATACTCCTTCAACAATTTTATTAATTCAACTTTAAAATTCTCATCTAACTTCTTACTGATAAATGTCGGCCTAGACTTATCACCATCTCCTATATCGACTTCTTGAACTCACCGGCGGACACAAACCCTTTCCCCAACTTGTCATCTTCTACAAATTCTAGTAGGGTGCCTGTCAGAGAAACAGCTTCGAATTTGACTGATCTACTACCTCAAGACCCTAAGTAGTAATCTTGATGTAGTCCCCATCCCAAATCTTGCCAGACGGACACTCCATATCATTTGCATGCCATGGTGCTAAATCGGTCGATGCAACATTGATGGTTTCATCAGCCGGGACCACCTCTACCCGATCACCGGTCCACTGAATCACAAACTGGTGCATTGTAGATGGTACACAACAATTCACATGTATCCAATCACGACCAAGTAGAAGGTTGTAGGTTCCCTTTCCTTCAATAACAAAGAATGTAGCCGACAAAGTTTTGCTGCCAATTTTGAGCTCCACATTCAATGCTCCTTTGGCTGCTGCAGTAGGTCCACCATAATCCCGTAAAATCATATTAGTATCAATTAAGTCATCATCGGTCTTACCCAACTTTCTGGTAGTAGTGATTGGCATGATATTGACTGCAACACCTCCATCATCCATCATTTTCCCCATCGGCATCCCGTTGACGAACACTTTCAAATATAAAGCCTTCAAGTGCCGATGTTTAGTTTCACTTGGTTTATCAAACACTGCTTGCTGGATATCAAATACTAATTGAGGCACCTCATCATCATTAGCAAACAATTCTTCTTTTAAGGCCATGAACTCTTACGGAAGCATCACCACCATGCCCACTATAGCACCAGGTACCTGCACCTGTGAGTTCACCTTTGGCTTCCAAACCATTTTAGGCGGTTGATCATCATCTTCATCATAATAATATTTTCCAGCGCTTATCTATCGGCATCGCGTCCTATATACTCTTAATTTCTGGCTGCTAGAAAAAAAAAAAACCAGATGGACACCATTGCACTTCCTGTTCTTGTTCCTTCTGCAACTCCTCATCGACTTCTTTATTGAGTTTAGCCTCTTCTTCAACCTTCTTTGCTCCAAGTCGATCAAACGCTGACACTCTGCCTTGCCCATCGACTTTTCTTTTCATCGATTCTTTTCTGTTGCTTTGTCGATCCTGGTGTTGATAGTGCTTCGGAGCCTCCCTGTACATCTGATCCACACGCCGTAGGACAGTTGTCAACTGAAGGCAGCTTCATGTTATGGTGCCAACAATATTGGAAAAATGGACACTCCCAGTGTGGATCAAATTGTGATTCCTTTAACTCCCTGTCCCTTTTCTTTTGATATCGGCTAATAAAAGCTTCAACATTGTCGATACCAGCCATATAAATATTTGCAGGGAATGGATGTCCATCGATCTTCATAACACCTTTAGTAAACTTTATCTTGCAATCATTGGTATTATGAGACGGCGAGTTATGCCATTTGCAGTACCTCGCCTTCTTCAATTCTTCAGCAGGAGGAATCACATTATTAGGTGGCAACTGAATATGCTTCTCCTGTAACAGCATGTCAAATATCTTATCGGCCTTGGTGATATCAAAGTCATATCTTTCTTCTGGCTCGTTCTGCTTTACCCAAGAACACGATAAAATATTCTTTTTCCAAGTCACCTTAGCCATAACGACATCTTCGGTCTCCTCCCTAGACTCAGAATCATAATCATTATACTTGACTTGAATCATCCTAGATCGTGCCCCCCTGAGTCAGATTCTCCTGAATAGATACCTTCTCTACTAGTTAGGACAAGCTCTCAAACTTAGCCGAAGGAAACTTTTCTGTAAGGGGCGCCACTGAATCATTAAAAGAAATCTCTGCCATCTAATTATATGTTAATTGCAGACTGAAACATTTCTTGCGTACTTTCCTGAACCTCTGCACGTAATCATGCACAGACTCACCAGCTTTCTGCCTCACAACAATCAAATCTGACAATCTCATCTCCCTAGTCTCAACGAATAAATACTTATGGAATTTCTGTTCGAGATCGACCCAAGTAATAATGGAGTTTGGGGGCAACGATGCGAACGAGGAAAAAGTTAATCCAGACAAGGATAGAAGAAATACCCTAATCTTTAATGCGGTTGTAGCTCCTACTTCTCCGTATTGCACTAAAAATCGGTTGACATATGTCGTCTCGACATAGGAATCAAGTCATAGCTAGGAGGATACTGGGGCCGATACATTTACGTCTGTTGTTTTGGCTTTAGCCCAAATTGTTCTCTCATTACCTGAGCAATTTTCGCTGCCGAGTCATCGGTCGAGCCACAGATATATGGATCAGTCGATGCAAGACCGGATGCTGGCATTTGCGGGGCTGTCGGTGAACCAAAATTAACAATTGTGTGCTGGTCTCCTAACTCTCTAGGCAGTGCAGATGATGATGACATCCCAAACAAGCTTGGCTCTACATTTAGTGTTGAACCATATGTCACATTTGGTTTTGACGTCGCCTGCATGTAGTACTGCAGTTGTGTTTGTGGCAATGTCTTCTGTAGAATAATCCTGGGACCAGACCTAGGTGATCTTCCTGTAGTGCCACCATTGGTATTCTTTGGAGGTGGAGTTGCACATTCTAGCGCTGGCCCCAAGCTTGTTGTAGGCATTGTAGCACTGGTACTGGGCGGCTGCTGCTCGGGTCCCTCAATAACAGGTTGAGGAATATTCCCATGAACACGGAAATACATCAACCCACACGCTGGATCATCATATACACAACCTTCTACTGCCTGAATGATCAAAGCCCTCAAAGTATTAACCAACACAGGCGATTAGTTAATCAATGCGTGATGTATAGCAGTATGGATCATGTTGTTCAACATAGTCTCATCTATCACCTCTATTGGCTTATTGGCAGGTGACTTCTCAGTATCACCTTCATCAACCGAAGCAACCACGTGTAACTTTCTCTTTTGTATGATCTTGTCATGCATGGTCTTGCTAAATGTGCTCAACAGAAGGCTTTTGTACTGAGAAACTTTCTGATAAATTTGTGCCTTTGTTTCATCGTTCAGATCGTCTCTGTCCACAGGCAACATGTTCTCCATCTTTAGATCCGCACCGACATCATGTTTTGGCGTATGATTCTCAGGAAGCTTGGGATATTTTGGCATTCAACCTTGTTGTAGGTCTTGAAGTTCTTGATCCCACTGGGCGTGCCAAAAAGCGTGTTGACACGAAAATCACACGAGTGACCTGGGAGATTTGCTTAACTCTATTACAGGCTCAACACAAAGAAATCGGACCATGCCAGTGGGTTATCCCTGTAAATCGACAAAGAAACAAATGGTTAGATTCCACGGGTCACCGGACCATGACAGGCCGATGAAGAAAGCCGATAGTCACTGTTCATGAAAACCAGCTGATGACTGCAAATAGCAAATAATATGAAAGTAAACTAGTCGACTGATTTGTATCGGCTTATCGGCAAATCGATAGATAAATAAGAAATACTGCGTAAATGCTGCCGATAAAAATTAAATCGATAGAGCAAAGTCAATGGATCTACGATGAACAAGCCAGACTTGCTCTACTGACGCCAAAGAGTTGATACGAAAGAGTCGATAAAAATACAGTAATCATGCAAAGACTCTTCCTGTCGATATAGTTAAGTCGATAGATCTGATAGCGGGTATTACAAATATGTTTCAAAATCACAGATCTAATCTTATCAAGTAAAGGGGCTAATCAACTTCTATGAATTTAATGATAAACAATTTAGACACTGAGAAGTCGATCGAACCCTGATAACTTGTCGACTAAATGTCTCGACAGAACCCTATCGACTCTACCCATGATCGATCCGTACCTAATCCTATCGACTCAGCGAGAGGTCGAAATCGATGCAGCCTCGCTTGCTCGAGCAGATCGAATTTAATCGAGACAGTGCCCAAACAAAGCAAATAGAACCAGATACGATCCAAATAATAGGTAAAATCAATAGAGTGACTCGAATAATAAATCTATATTAAACTTATAAAATCTCTTAAAAGTCATAATAGATCGGACCTAACCAAGACAGTATCGCAACTTGAAGTCGACAGTATAAATGTAATTAAGATCTAAATACCAGATAACTAAAAATTCTAAAGATAACAACTAGATTATCAAATCAACAAAAAAGTACTAGTTGAAGTCGATAGAATTACCGATGTTGACTAATCTAAGCCTCTCGCCGAGATCGGAGCCGATGCAAACCAGGTGAGATTTGGATGTCGTCGAGAAAAGGTTTGGCGATGCGCCAAATTGTATTGAACGAAAGTGTTGTTTTTCATATATAGACCCTATTATATATTTATAGCCCCATGCAAGGGGTTCTGACCTGATTCGGTTAGGATTCTTTGGTTTTGAACCAAACAAACCGACTCTATTTATTACTAAATAAAATCTAAACTAAACAAAAAGAGATAAAATAACCCTATCTGGCCCATGTTATTCCTTTCGGCCGTTGAGCTTCACTGACCTCGGCCGATTTCAACTCGCCGCCTCTGTCCAATAGGACTGGTCAAATTTTGGTGCCAACGGATACCCCGGGTTAGGAAGCAGGATTTTTTTTTGCATAGTCGGGATAGTAAAATAGAATAGAACCATCGAGACCCTTCTTTAAAGTGTGACCCTGCTCAATAAATTTAAAGTCTATCTTGGGACGGGGCTCAGAAAGATTATCAATTCTAGCATTAGTTAAAGCCCCGACCCCTATAGCAATACGACTCAATAAATAAATGCATTCAATAGGTCCCAATCCTTTAATATATTCTAACCATTTCCTAATCATGGCTTCATCAGGTGCAATAAGAATCTTAGCAATAACAACATACAAGACACGCATCATCATTACAGATAGGTCTAGTGTCTTGTCTAGGGAAATAGTCATAGCAAGCCACCTATGCGATAGCTATAGAGTTGGGTTGTGAATGTCACCAGTCCTGCGATGTTCACCGAAATCCTTTGCCAAAAAGAACCCTTTCCAAAACCCAGAGTAGCACCCTCTAAATTAGTGTTGCAAAAGTGACTGAATCTAAGAACAGTGCTGAAGTTTTTCCAAGTGAGACGGTACTCTTTCCCAAACAAACAAAAAAGTATCCCGTCATTATCTTTTAGCAAGGTGCACAAAAACTGAATAGTGAGAAGGTGTGAGCCCTCCTCAGTAATGTGTGCAAATTCAGTCCAACCTAAAACTTTCTAAATAGAAAGGAACTTAGTGTCCATACCTATGGTGGAGAGTTGGTCGTCGTCATATACTCAGGTGTGGACGAAGCTGCGATTGCATGTAGACTCGTCCCTCATGATTATCCAGTATCTCGAGGTCAGTGTTGGCGAGAAGGACATGTGGCTCATCATCCTGCTCCATCTCATCTCCATTGGGCGCGTACCCCGTTGGTTCATGCTCGATGGAGAGGTTTGTGCTTGAGCTGCCGTGTGAACAGCAGAAACTCAAGCGCGTCACTCGTTGCGTCAACGCCTTAGCTTTCTTCATCTGCACCACTTTGAGCAAGAACACAAGAACAACATGAACACGGGTTATGTGTTAGGAAAATAAAATCTGTCTGACAAGCTTATCAAAGAGGCTCGAACAATCAAAACAAAAAGGGAAATATTTTTGGTGGTTTTCAGAATAACAACTTTAACGAAGCAATATGAGAGAACAAGAGCAAATAAGTGGAAGAGAGGAGTGAAATGAGAAACGATCTTTGGATGGTGGAACATTCTCCCCCGAGCAATCAATTTATAGGAAAAATTCTTAACAGTCGAAACCGGCTAGTAGTGGACCAAATCCAACCATTAGCAAAATGCCAAGGTTAGTAGGGCCCACGTCACTTCGGCCGAACATGTGGGTTCGGCGAAAACTACCAAATTTCACTAATATATCACGAGTAAAACAAAAAATAAAGCATTTAATAAGATTTCTGACTAAATAAATTCTCATAATTTATGCACAGAAGATATATTTCTAGAAAAATTCATGGTGATGCAACATATTAAGAATGATTTTTATGCAGATGTTCAAACCCTAAAAGTCTATAGAAAATATATTATTGTAATTATAATCATTTTAAAGATAAATTTATTTAGAGCTATATGTATAGAAATTAGGGTTAAGAAAATATATTATGGGCAAAGCATGTCATAAGGTTAGTTTAGTTTGCAATGATTGCATGTGTAGAATTATAACTAGAAATTTACTAAGGTTTTTACTAAATAAATCCTACATACAAACATTATATGTGACATAGATCTCATTTTAAGAAAACCAACAAAATTTAGTTTGCTATTTTAGGAGCTCTGGAACTCAGAGATATTAAATTTAGAAGTTTAATCAATTATCTGGAATTTCATTTTGAACTTCGAGTTTTTTTTACAAAACTGCCATTGACGTCTTCCTTGGTCCAGTGGGAATGGTGGACAGAAAATCTGAAACTGAATCAGCTACAATGGAGGACCTGCAAGGGAGAATATTCTGATAGTTGCATTAGAGTGTTGCGCACACACCAGAGGAATAATCAAGTCGAAATACTCACTGAGGATGTAAAATTTTGCAAAGTGGCGCAAGTTTACTTCATGAATAGGGCACCGACGATTTCTTTGATTACTCACGGGATAGAGCGGGATGGACCGATTGGCGACATGGGAAGCTAGAAGGGATGTTCCCGCATCGCGCTGTGGCTTGGTCTTGGCTGGGGAGGCTCTGGACCGACGGGACATCGAGCTCAAAGCTCGGGTGGCGATAATGGCGTATGGCAAAAATGATTGAGAAGACAGAGAGACTGAGAAGCCGAAGAGGGGCGAAATGGCCGAGGATGGAGTCAGGCCATGTCGAGGCGTCGTTTTTCTTTTGCTGGCTCTCGCAGCTCCCAGGGCAGGGACACGCGCCCATAGCGTGTCGGCCTCCATGGCCGTGCCATTGCCAGCGTGAGGGAGAATGAACGAACAGAGGTGAGTGGAAGTCGGTCCCACTGGCCTTTTTTTAACTTTTACTTGTTCTCTTCTATTATAAATCAATTTAAAATAGTTTCCAGCCTTCTAATGAAACTTTGCACACGTCCTTTTCATGATATGTAGAACATTCTGATGAAGACCAAAAGTGTAATTGGATTTCAATTATTTTTAAATTAATATTTCAAACAAATTCGAATTTAAATTTGAATTAATTATTTGGAGCAATTGTATTGTAGATAAATTGTTAAATTTGTTTGTAAAATTCTGAATCATCCATATGTTGCTCTAGGTAATTTTTTTTGGCACAAGTTCAATTAAATTATTTGAGTTGCTCCAGAATTGCTTAATTAAATTTATGTTAAATTAATTTATTTTAATTTTTTTAAAAGAACCTAAAGCATCAATTGGTTATTCTAACTACACTTTCATGTAGTAAAATGACTGTTAGGGGAAAATGTGACACTGGGATGTCACAATTGGCGCCTGTCCTCATCTTGGGATGGATGAATGGCTTATCATCCAAAATTTCTACAGCTGGCTGACTCTGTCAGCTTGTGATAATATTGATGTTGCTGCAAGAGGAGCCTTCTTCGCACTGACCGTTGAAAAATATGAAGTGCTTATTGAGAAGATGGTGTCCAACCAAGGATGGAGTAAAGATCATATTCACTGACGCCAGCAGGCATGCACATCGTTAAGGAGGTGGATACGCTAGCCGCCAAAATGGAATTCCTTATGAAGAAGATGGATGAGCAGGCCAAAGGACATGAAGTCGGCACCGTTAACACCTTAGACGCTCGCATGACATGCGAGGTCTGCGGCAACACGGGTTACTCGGGTAATGACTGCCCTGACACTCGTTAGAACGTGTTGTACATGCACAACAACAACTACTACAATGGCTATCGTCCACAAGGAGGCAACGGGTGAAATCAACCACGCCCATACTATCAAGGTGGTAAAAACTTTAACTCTTTCAATAATTAGCCTTCCTTTAAAGATCTTGTCTTAGGCCAGGCTAAATTTAATGAAAACTTCACTAAAAAGATTATGGCTAATGACAAGACTTTAGAGAGAGTTAACGCTAAGCTAGAAGATCTTGCTTCTTCCTTTAAGAATCAGTTTAGCTTTAATAATATGCTAGACACCCAACTAGCCTAGCTAGCTGCTACCGTTCCTCCCTTAGAGTCAGGGAAGATTTCGGGGCAACTCGAGTCTCCAATTGAAAATGTTAGTGTTGTGACCACGAGAGGGGGTAAGACCACTTGGGACCCACCATATACTGACACTGTAGTGAAGGATAAGGAAGAACCTTCAAGAAGAAAGATCTGGCGTGCCCCACGATCACTTGCTCGATCGGGGATCAGAAATTCGACCAAGCCTTACGCGACCTTGGTGGAAGCGTGAGCGTGATGCCCAAGGCGGTCTTTGACAAATTGCACTACACAGTCCCATCTCCTACACAGATGTAGCTTTAATTGGCCGACTCCTCGGTCCGCTATCCGGTGGGAATTGCAGAAGACGTTTCGGTTAAAATCCAGGATTGCTTCATCCCCGTGGATTTTGTGGTGCTCGGCATGGACGTTGAGAATGAAATGCCGCTCATTCATTGGCACCCGTTTCTAAGCACCATAGATGCACATATTGATGTTGGGGCGTCCTCATTAATGGCAAGGACGAGAGGTTTGGCTTTCAGCCAAGGATGGAGCAATGTTCAATGATCAACATCAAGTACGGGCTAAACCAAAAGAATATCCAAGAGGTCCAAGTAACACCCCCGAATAAGGACAACCTCATTCTGTACATGAAGAAGATCATGGCTAAAGAGATGTCGTACTGTTTTGAGAAGAAGAATCGACCTACGGCAAGGCCAGGACTATGGGCAAAGCCACAACCAGTTAATTCAAAGAAGTCACCGACCACACCAAAAATGAAGAAGGTGTGGCGAGTGAAGGAAGTGCAGCCATTCGTGTCCACTTCTCTAGGACAGGACGTAGCGTCATCAAGCAAAATGCAATGGAGAAAAGTCACACTCATCGGACTTTAAAAGTTGTTGAGCAGTTGTCAAAGGTAAATTGGTACTTATCTCATATTTCATTTTCTTAAATTCTTGCACATTTGAATTCTTCCAACCTTTGGGATTTTTCAAGTTTGCACTTGCATTTGCATATTTGGATTTCGCACAGTTGCATGTTGGAATTTATTCCTACCTTTTTCTTTTTTACAAAATTTTCAAAAAAATCGGTTTTGATCTCATCTTTGAAGAAATATTTCTATGAGCAAACTTTTGTCAAAATGTTGGACCTAACCCCTGCAGCTCAAGAAATATAGCTGTTAGGGAGTTGTGGGCCAATGTGGGGGACAAGGGGACCCACTAATGGTCGGCTGAACACCCATGTTCGGCCGAAGGGGTGTGAGCCCCAATGACCATAGCCTTTTGCCGACAGTTGGATTTGGCCCCCTAATAGCCATTTTCGGCTGTTAGGATTTTTTCCTACAAATTGAGTTCCCGGGGGAGAGTATCCTACATTCCAAAGATTATTTTTCATTTCACTCCCCCCTCCACTCATTTGCTCTTGTGTTGTCACATTGTTTGTCCAAAGTTGTCATTGTGAAAACAACCAAAAAAATATTTCCCTTTTTCAAAGTTGTTTTATTTTGGATCGTTCGAGTCTCTTTTACAAGCTTGGCAAGATCAACACGACCGATAGACTTTATTTTGCTAACACATAACCCGGGTTCAAGTTGTTCTTGTGTTTTTGCTTAAGTGGTGCAGATGAAGAAAGCTAAAGCGTTGATGTAGCGAGTGCCGCATACGAGTTCACGCGGTAGCTTGAGCAAGTCCCTCCATCGAGCATGAACCAACAAGCTGCTGGATGAACAGGAGAAACGAGTCTGCAACTGCCTGCGCAACCGTGGGTTCATCCACACTAGGGCGTATGACAACGACCTACTCTCCACTATATTTATGGACCTCGAGTTCCTTTCTATTTGGAAAGTTTTAGGTTGGACCAAACTTGCACAAAAGACTGAGGGGGTTCACGCCTCCTCACTATCGAGTTTTTGTGCACTTTTCTAAAAGATAACAAAGGGATACTTTTCTGCTTGTTCGAGAAATAATACTGTCTCACTTGGGAAGACCTTAGCATCGTTCTTAAGTTTAGGAGTCTTTGCACCACTAACTTAGAGGGTGCTACTATGGTTTTGAAAAGGGTTCTTTTTGGCAATGGATTTCGGGGGAGTTTTCCTATGAACGTCATAGGACTAGTGACATTCACAACCTAACTCTACAGTTGTGCCATAGGTGGTTTGCTATGACTTGTTTCCCTTGACAAGACTCTAGATTTGTCTGTACTGATGAATTACGTGACTTGTATGCTGCTATTGCTAAAATTCCTATTGCTCCTATTGAAGCCATGATTAGTCAATGGTTAAATAAATTAGGGGATCAGGACCCATTGAATGCACTTCTTTAATGTCCCGTATTGCTGCAAGGGTCGGGCTTTATCTAATGCTAGAATTGATTATCTTTATGAGCCCCGTCCCAATATAGGCTATAAATTTCTTGAGTAGGGTCACACTTTAAAGAAGGGTCCTGATGGTTCTATTATATTTTACAATCCCGGCTATATAAACAAAATCCCTCTTCCTAACCTGGGGTATCATTTGTATAGTTATTGGGAACTAACCATACAGTTGCAGGGAGAATGAATGCCTGGCAGGTCCGCCGATCGACACACATGAAAAAGTACCAAGTGTGCCATTACTAGTGGAGCCGGAACTACATTACCAGTCCATGATGACACTGTGGACTTAGAACATTCCGGCGGCCCCGCTTGGATGTTCACTCCGCAACGGTATGAGACTGTAGGTTGGTCTTGGCAGCAAGCTAGTAGTGCACAATGGGGACATGGCCCTGAGTCGACCGGGATACCTCCACAGCATGATGACCGCCACTCTTTTTTGGGCTTTGGTCATCATGACTATGGTCCAGAATTGAGGGATCTTACAAGGAGGATGGATGATCTAGACGTGAGAACGGGTGAGATGCAAAACACCCTTACTACTCACGTCCAGACCCCCAGAGAGTGGTAGTAGGACAACGACGGCCAATTTCATCACTTCCAAGAGCAGCTACGAGCGCACAACGACTATACGATAGCTTACTATCGTTGGAGAGGGTTTGATCCCAAGCAATAGCCGTGAGGAAGACCTTTCTTGGGGGAGCACCTCTGCCACGATGACTTGTATCTCTCCTTTTCTTGTTTATTTGGGTGACTTGTACCAAATAAAAATTTGCAAAACTAAAATGAACAAAAATAGTAGGTTGTATGCACGCTAGGGATGTTTATGCCTTCATGTTGCAATGGTGAATAGTTGCTCTATTTTATATCAGTCCCTCATATACAACTTAGTACTCTCTTAATTTTTGAGTTTGTTGGCTAAACATGCTTGCCTTGAACTTGAATACTTGTGGGTTGCAAAGTGCATGACCTAAGTCTAGGTTGTTGTGAGACATGATATGGTTAGAATAGGGCTGCTATGATCTTGTCCCAAAGTGAAGCTCAACATCCAGAGATTTTGTTTTTCAAAATGGTAAAATCGAAAAGGTCCCCAATGATGAAAATTCCTACCACGGCCATATGTTATACTTCAATGCAAAACCTTCTATATATCTACTTATTTTCACATTGAGCTTTATCAAAATACTTCCAACCTTTGTGATATCCACTTCATGCATTTATGATCAAGATTCACGTATACATCCAATATCACTTGCTGACACTCCTACACCAGGAGATAGCAAGTCCATTGCATCCATGATTATCATGTTATGTGTGAGGAGATAGCAGCTTCCATACTGGAAGTTGGCACAATAAATACTCCATGATTATCATGCTATGTGTGAGGACCCGATTTTACCAAAACCGAACCCTTTGTACCTCAAAGCCACTCCTAGGAGGGTAGCATGTACATCCAATCACAAGTAATACCATAAAACCATAAAAAGAGTAAGACCAAAGACAAGATAGATCATTGTAGCATCATCTCTATAAGTTAAGCATCAACATCTGGATACGTGGACATGGCAGGCAGGCCAAGGAAGAGGAACATGACATCTAGGGGAAGCGAAATGACAAAGGCGGAAGCAAAATCTACAACGGAAGTCTCCATGGTCGATCCATCTCCACAGACAACTCGAGTGAAGGCAAGAGACCAATCTACTCCTCGTCATCCACATCGTCGAAGTTGTAGTCCGATTCGCTGGCTTCACCATCTCCTAAAAGCGAGAAGGGTTTTTGCCCTGAGTACATACCGTACTCAACAAGCCGCTCTAACCTAGCAAATATGTTATGTATGCAAGAATTTCAAGGAAGGGGTTAAGGTTGAGTGTGAAAAGCTAGGTTGGCAAACGTTTTCTTTTAAAACATTTCAATCCACTTAAATCATCAAGTTTTGTTATCTTGCCTCATTGGGATTAACACGTCCCAACAAGGTTCAAATTTTAATCCCACCTACTATCCTCCCACTAGGCCATAGCTCTAGGCCAGATGCAAAACAAAAGATGAGGAAAGGAAGAGTAAAACAAATTTCAAGTGGATGCTCAAAATGCAGTTGTCCATTACCGAGGACATAGCTATATATATAGATCATAACTCTACAAAGTTTATACACCTGTACCCACATGATGTGGCACTATAAGTAGACTATGGCCGTAGCCTAAGTATAGAAGCACACACAGAATCCATCCTCAAGCATCGACTGGTGTCTCCCGCATCTCTAGAACTAAGCCCCAGAGCCTCACAAGACTAAGGATCCTGAAGCTGTGACGGGCTTCCCACTGATGCGTTGGTGACTGTTGCATGTAACTCACCTGGGGCTGTGACTGAGAGTACGGACGGGGAGCGGAGCTGGAGCTCTGCCCCTGAGTGGGCCGTCTGAACTATGACTGAGAGATGGAAGAACCACTGAACATCTGCAGACCTCCAGTACGGTTCCCTTGTGTTGCTTCTTTTCGCTTTTCTCCTCTTTCCTTTTCCACTCTCTTGTATGCAGTTTCTAGAAGCATGGCTTTGTTGATCATCTGCTTCAAGCTTGTACAATCAGCAAGGTGCACTCCCATGCCTGCGTGCAAGCCTCTAGAAAACCAGTACATACACTGCTCCTCTATAGCAACCTCTATAGGGATGTAGTGGCTCAGGTTCGTAAACCTATTGACATACTCTGACATTGTCATCTGCCCAAGCTTCAAGGATCTGAACTCCTCAGCCTTCCTGACCATAGCACCCGTAAGAATGTGGAGGTGCAGAACTCCTCCACAAACTGATCCCAAGTGATACTGTCAGGATCCTCGTGGGTGGCAACAAAGTTGTCCGACCAAGCACCAGCTGTGCCCACCAGCTGGTGTGTAGCAAGGCGCACACACTCAGCATCTTCACACTATAATAAGTCTAGCTTCTTCTTGATCTCCCTGAGCCAGCCATCAGCAACAAGTGGATCATCAGAACTGTCAAACTCTGGTGGCTTCAGACACATGAAAGCATTCATGCGGTCCCTAGGCCCCTGGTGGAAGGGCCAGTATCCTCCAGCCCGCCCACGCTAGTTCTTCCTACCAGTCGTGGCGGTCACAAGGTGCTGTAGCAGTCATGTCTGAGTAGCCATCACCTTAGCGAGGGTAGGAGCAGCAGGCAACTCCTCACCCTCAGCTGGGTCCTCGACCTCGAACTCATCACCATCAGGGGTATGCTCTCTGCCCCTGCCACGGCCACCAGCTCGGCCACGACCTCCAATAGCTCGGTCGCGACCTCTGTCGCCACGACCACGGCCTTGAGTGTCACAGCCACGGTCACAGCCTCTTGGAGTGGCACGACACCCATGACCACGAGGTGGCAAAGCAATCTCATCTTCACGAGTAGCTTCATTGAAGTGAGCGTTTAGACGGTTGAACCTTCGTGGTGGCATCAGTTGCAACAAAAAATCCAATAAGCAAGACCACTGGATCCATATATCATAATGCTTGCAATATTGAACAAGATATAAAATACCATGATGTTCAAAGATAATTGCATGAATCAACTCATCCAAAAGGGCATCAAAGTTGTTTCGTTACAATCACTAGTCCAATAATTTGATGCATGATAAGTTATACACGTCTCCATTTGCATTATTCGGGCCTTAACACGCATTTCAAAAACTTTTCTTCTAATGATCATCTTGGTCATAGCAGCTTCTTCATAGGCAAGAATTTGAGATGAAAAGGATTTACGATTCCAAGGTATGATGAAGGAGTTATAACCTGAAAGGAATATTAGAATTGATCCTTTTACTAACATCCGTTTCTAGGGTCTTGTACCTACAGTCACGTATGGCTCTAATACCACCTGTGAGGATCCGATTTTACCAACACGCAAAACCAAACCCTTTGTACCACAAACCCACTCCCAGGAGGGTAGCATATCACAAGTAATACCATAAAACCATAAAAAGTGTAAGACACAAAGATAAGATAGATAATCATAGCATCATCTCCTTAAGTTAAGCCTCAACATTTGGATACATGGACATGGCACGCAGGCCAAGGAAGAGGAACATGACATCTAGCAGAAGAGTAATGACAAAGGCGGAAGCAAAATCTACAGCGGATGTCTCCATGGTCGATCCATCTCCATAGACAACTTGAGTGAAGGCAACAGACCGATCTAGTCCTCGTCATCCATGTTGTCAAAGTTGTAGTCTGGTTTGCTGGCTTCACCATCTCCTGAAAGCGAGAAGGGTTTTTGTCGTGAGTACATACCATACTCAACAAGCCGCTCTAACCTACAAATATGTTATGCATGCATGAATTTCAAGGAGGGGTTAAGGTTGAGTGCGAAAAGCTAGGTTGGCAAACATTTTCTTTTAAAACATTTCAAACCATTTAAATCATCAAGTTTTATTATCTTGCCCCATTGGGATTAACACGTCCCAACAAGGTTCAAATTTTAATCGCAGTTACTATCCTCTCACTAGGCCACAGCTCTAGGCCGGATGCAAAACAAGAGAGGGGGAAAGGAAGAGTAAAACAAATCTGAAGTGGATGCTCACAAGGCAGTTGTCCATTACCGAGGACACGACTATATATATAGATCATAACTCTGCAGATGTGGCACTATAAGTAGACTATGGCCATAGCCTAATTATAGAAGCACACACAGAATCCATCCTCAAGCATCGACTGGTGTCTCCCGCATCTCTAGAACTGAGCCCCTAAAGCCTCGCAAGACTAAGGGTCCTGAAGCTGTGATAGGCTTACCACTGACAGGCTTACCACTGATTAGGTGGCCTACCTCGTACGCCTACGGCCAGAACACCAGTCCTCCGTAAGTATCTAGATCCATCCACTGCCAGACATGGTCGATGTGGTGTGCAAGAAATGCCAAGGAGTCATACAACACAAGAATCGGTCCTCATGCGCTTACCGACGGTGATCCATGCGATGGCTTCACACCGGCGACGGGGAGGCGGGTGCGGCGCCAAGGGTTTTGGCGCCTGCGGTGCGAGAGGCGGGCTAGGGTTTTAGGTGGCAGCTCGGGCTACTTATAGGCAAGCGGAGACCTAGGGTTTGGGGGCGCAGACGGCTCGAGATGGTGACATGTGGCATTTCTTTTGATGTCCGTGCATGAGAGCGGCTGTGATCGGTGGGAGCTACACGACAACTGTCGCAGGTGGCTTCGATTGGGCCAAACAGGCCATTTCTTCTTCGGGCCTCAGTCCAGAAGGAAGAAAGAGGGATGGGCCACGCTGGAGAATGAGAGAAGTGGCCCAAGTTTCATAAATTTTACAGAATTGATTTGAACAATTTTTGAAGCCGGTTTCAAGCTAATTTGGATAGATTTTCACCATTTGAAATGATTTCTTGCTCAAACTCATGATATTGAACCTTTACAAATTCATGGGTCATTACACTATGACTCTCTCTCAATTGGTTGCATGGAAGGTATCACCATCAAAATATAGAATAAATACTTGCTCCCAATCATGAGCATGCTGAAAAAAAAGAAGAGAAAAGAAATAGCCATGCCCAATTGCTTTCTCAAGAAAGAAAGAGTCTACACAAAGAGGAGTGTCCATGATTCCACTACATTCCAGACACATGCACATCTTGATCAGATTGTATGGCTTGTTTCTCCATGGGTTTAGTCTTTTGGTTTAGCAACATATGTGTTACAAGTATGTCTCAATTGTTCCCTACCCAAAGCTCCACATAAAACTTATCTAGAGGTAGAAACAAAAAGAGGCAACTTCAATGCCATGGTAAGGATTTGTACACATTGAGCAATTGTTGACATTTCTTCACATCGCTACTAAATTGCCTTGGCAACCGTGCTAGAAATGTGTATTGGTAATCTTTAACGAATGCAGAGAGTCCGCAAGCGCACGGAGAATACCGTTGTATCATTTCACCCATAATTATTCAGTGTATCATATTTATTTTATCCCAAAGGAAGGCGGGGGATATGATCCAAGTAAGTACCATGTTCTTAATCAGGCATAACGGATTATGAGACGAAGTCCTCATAGGGGTAAGGATAATGATAATCATGGGTAGTGGACACACAGATAGCATACTCAAGATAATTAAAGAAATACTAGTCTAGTGGAGAAGACAAAGAAAGAGCTAAGTTCCTATGTTGCTTTTATATAGTTATATAGTCTACATTGTATACTATTATACAGCTATATAAGCAATGCAAGACAATTGTATCATCACACCCTGGGCATCCGGTTTTCCCTGCATTCACAGTATGATTCTGGCTAAGAGCCTATTGCATAGCCGAACGTGGGGGATTTCAAAGGACAGATTGGGCTGTCACCACCTACTTCCTACCTCTAGCAATCCGTGGGCTACACGAAAAATAATGCATTCTATTGATCTAAGAACCACACTTACATCTCTAGAACAATACTCCTAATCCCCTAGCGATGGATCAGAAAAGGAGTATTCACATTGAAGTGAACACTAAGCACATGGAAGTGATCTAAGTCAAACATTAGTCATGCATCATTATAACGGTATAAAGACTATAGTAAGGGCTTATGTCTAACATGGTAATATAGTATAACTACATTACTAACATAAAAGCATAATAACCACATACATGAATGGATCATATAATCAAGCAAGAAACACATGACCCAAGCATAACTATATAGAAAAACTAAATATATTAAATAGAATAAAGTCTTACAATAGGAGAAAGATACAAGAGCTATACCACAACTCCAAGGAAGACTTAGGAACTGAAGAAGACTCTATTCTATGCCTAACCCCACTAAAACTAGAGAGAAACTCGAAATACAAAGAGAGTGATGCTTCATGGTGTGTGTTTTTGGAGTAAGGCCTCTCCCTTCTATTTATAGGGTCCAAAGTCGATTCCTCGAGTCGGTAACTACCGCCTAATCTGCACAACTATCATTGGTGAGCCACCAGGGACCAGAATGTGGCAGCCATGCACGAGAGGGTCCACTATTTGTTTGGCCGAACACCCCTGTTCGGCCGAACAGGGCGGGGGGGGGGGGGATTCCCCTTGGGTGCAACCGCATCTGGTGCCCTGGCAAGTGGGTCCCATTGCACAGTGACATTGTAACATCGGTTGCTAAGGTGTTTTGGTTTAATAGGTGGGCCATTCAATCCGTGAGAGTCCCTGTTGGTGCGCTTTGATTGGTAGAAGTTGTGTTTCTTCGCCACATAGGTGTGTTTCCTCCTCCATTTCATTATTTCTCCTTCATGTGAGCATTTCTTTGAGTACAAGTGGAACTTTAATAACTAATATTGATGGTCAAAAATGGTAGTTAATGACCATCAACAAACTCCTCCAAGCTGAACATTTGCTCATCCTGATGCAAAGAATGGTCATTAACTACCGAATGGTCTTTTGTAGAACACCATTCTCTCATCCCTGTGTTCCACTTTCCATCCGAAGGTTTTCAAAAGATTTTACAAATAAAACTTAAGTTCCTCCAATGATTCTCTCGATTGCTCAATGTGTATAAAGCCTTACCAAGGAATTGAAGTTGCCTCTTTTTGTTCCTACCTCAAAATAAGGCATATGTGGAGCTTTGGGTAGGTAACAATTGAGATATACTTGTAACACATATATCGCTAAACCAAATGACCGAACCCACAGAGAAACAAGTCATACAATCCGATCAAGATATGCATGCATGTGGAAATGTGGTGCAATGATGATGGAATGATGGATACTCCTTTTTGTGTAGATTCTCTCTTTCTTGAGCAAGCAATTGGGCAAGGCTATTTCTTCTCTTTTCTCTTTTCACTTTTTTTCATCATGCTCGTGATTGGGAGCAAGTGGTTATTCTATTTTCGATAGCCATGCCTTCCATGCAACCAATCGATAACATGTTAAACATGGAGTATTTTTTCTACCCACTTCTATAATAGAAGTTGAGCATTTCCTCATCCATTTCTTGAGGGCGGTGCATGTGGGTTTTGTGACGGTTACTCCTGGAAACCGACCTATGGGCCGTATATAAAGAGAGGAGGGGCTTCACACTCACACACACTTCCAAGAGAAGAGCCACACTCCAATAGGTGCTAGTACTACCTAGTTTAGTACATAGAATAGGTGCAGAGTGAGGAGAAGTGTAGGAGTGGAGCCTTGTCTGTAGGCCCTCTACTCCAACCTTGTACCTCAGTGGAGCCTTGCCTTATTAAGCAAGTCTTCGAGTTTATTTATGTTCTTTAGCTTTCTTATTTAAATAAGTTGAGTGCTTATTTACTTGTGGGTTCAAAGTCTTATATCCTATATAGGTTCTTTAGTCTAAGTGACGGCTTGGCTAAATAGTGGTTACTCCCTCCGGTCCACAATGTAAGCATTTGAAGCATTCAAAAATTTATCCACAATGTAATAATTTTTTGGGATAAGACGAAATCTGGTGGGTTGGTAAGTGGCTGGGGAATTGATGATGTAGTGTAAAATGAAGGGTATATATGACTTTTTCTAGGTTGACTCAATTTACATTTGAATCCTAGGAATGCTTACATTGTGGAATGGAGGAAGTTAGGTGTGGTGCTTAGGTTAGGAATCATCATTGCTCACCTCGTAACCCAAGGTTTGTAGAGGTAGACAGTAGGTGGTGACAGCCCTATCTGTCCATTGTACTCCTCCACGTTCGGTTGCGACATGTGTCCAAGACGGAGTTGCCTTGTGTATGTCGGGCATGAATCCGTACAGGAAGCAGTAATTAAAGCCCCAACCTTATTTATTTAGGAACCTATCCATAGATAAACCTCTCTATCCTACACCGACATTTGTCTCTTATGTCCTTGGACCGACTAAAACTTTAGGATTACCATACCATTCCTTGGATTGATAACCCTTGGAATACTTCATCTGGAAGTGCTACAGCGGTATTCTCCGTGCGCTTGCGGATTTATCTGCGGACGTTAAGAAATACCAACAAGCATTTCTGATGCCGTTGTCGGGGAACGGTTGTCAATTTATCCTAGAAACCTAGTCGTCCTCGTAATAGTTTTTATTTTATTTTATTTCTTTCCTTTATACCATGGACGGACCTTCTATATCCTGTCTATCCACCCCCAACGATGAGTTCTATGAACCTCATTTGTCAGGAAAGGCGATCCTAGCAAATTATTTTGAACTCAGCCCTGGCTTTATAGCTATTGTTCGAGAACGACCCTTCTCCGGGCTAATTAGTGAAAGCCCGTATTTACACCTACGCGAATTTAAGCTACTGTGCGCATGCCTGAAACCCAGGGGTGTTTCACAGGAAACTCTGAAGTGGAAATTATTTCTCTTTTCCCTCAAGGATAGAGCGAAACAATGGTACACACATACCGCGTGTAGAGTGAATGGTGATTGTGAAACACTACGAGATATATTATATCTTGCATTTTTTCCATTGTCACGTATCACCACTCTGCATTCAGATGTTCTTAGCTTCCAGCAGAGAGAGGAGTCTATAGGCGCAGCCTGCGCTAGATTTACGTTGTTAATCCGCTCTGGCCCAAACTTGTCTATCCCCCACCCCATACTTTTACAACATTTTAGTACGGGATTGGACAAGGAATCTACCCTATATCTTGACATTTCCGCCTAAAGATCATTTGTGCATAAAACACCGGTTGGAGGAAGGGAGATCCTTGAGCATCTCCTTAAAAATACATCCTTCCTAGCCGAAGACGAAGAACCACCAACAAAACACATCCTATCTAATGACAAGGTCCAAAATCCTACTGAACCTGAGCCTGTAGCTTCTACATCCTTAGACTCAAATTTAGAAACCTCGTCCGAACCACCCAATTCAGAGATGAGGAGCCCTCACCTTCTAACTCGGCATTCATATTCGAAGATAGTCTATTTGAGGACTATGGGAATGCCTCGTATTATGAAATACAGGTAAATCAACCACCCCTCACATACCCGCTTGTCCCCACGACAAGGTGTTTCTCCATGAAACAGTCAGGGAGCTAACCTCCTTCATGAGTGATGCATGGACGAGGCAGATTGAGTTTTATTTTGACATTCTTAAAATAAGTCTTCCCTCTTCTTTCGTCCAGCTCTATGTTAGAGGGACACCGGTAATTGCCTGGTACAATCCCACTATTGGTGCCAACATAATGTCAGATTCTTTTGCATTCCCTCATGTGAATGATGTGCCGTTGACATCAACATGTAAAACCTTCAAGACCCCCAAGGGGAATTTGATGGATGGGATTGGAATCTTGCACGGAGTGTCTGTAAGACATGAATTGGGTATCCTATAGAGAAATTTCTCAGAGATTTCCTGAATTTAGGGCGCCTAGACGTTAAACTCGAGGGCAGGAATTTTCCGTGCCGATCATACGATCAAAGAACAGCATCGCTGAACCTGATGTGAACAAGGGTTCCCGATCTTCCGAAAGGTTCTTGGTAAGTTGATTTGGTCGGAGGCGACACACAAATCGATCCGGCTTCAGAACAGCACGTTCTAAACCCCGCAATCGCAGCACGACGTCTCCTCTGGTTATCAACCGTCCAAAAGACAATTGACTTCACCGAGAAGGCTGATCCCTGCCTACGAATCAAGAACACAAGCAAGAACAACGAAGATTGCAACACAATTGCAGATGTATGATTAAACTCTCGAAGTTGGGGTCTGACAAACCGATGAACGGTGAAACTGTTTATGAACAGAATTGATCTAAGCAAAACCCGAACCCTAATGGTGCGGTGGCAGCTGTATATAAAGACCCTAGGGTCGTGCAAGACCCTCTGGACGCGCCCCTAATTGGGCTCAACTAGATACAAAGCCCAAAGGCCAAAAATAGGCGACGTGGCACCAACATAGATTCTGGACTCTGTCTTGTTTTGACGATTCCTGATGACTCCGGATGCATTTTGACATGAGGCTGGCGGCATTAGAAAGGTCTTCTCCTTATCTTTCCGTGCATATGTAGAACGTCCAAATCCGAGTCCGTATGCGTCCTGGGCGACTGTTTTAGTACAGACTGGTCCTGGGCCCCGAAACAGACTCGAAGTCGGTTTTGATTGGGCCTCCACTTTGGCTTCCAAGCCCTTGCTGGTCCTCCACGTTCCCAGCTCCTTCTCCCATCATCTCTTGGTCTTCTCCATGGTTTCTAATCATAAAATAATCATTAGGTAGCAAACCATTCTCAAAAGTAACATATAGCGAAGAACGTAGGAATGAGCTCACCTCTAAATTTAGTCGTCGTGCACGAGCTCTAGTCATTGGACCTTGCAAGTCCAGATTTGGAGGAGTGTTGTGTGTATCCATAGGAGTGATGTCCTCATCATCCTCCCCCTCTTGAAGTGGAGTCGGCCTCGACTCGAGCTCATCCTCTTCTCCCAAGTATGGTTTCAAATCTGAAATGTTAAAAGTAGGACTAACCCCGAACTCGGGAGGCAACTCAAGTTTGTATGCATTATCATTAATCTTCTCTATTATTTTGAATAGACCATCAGCTCTAGGCATTAGTTTAGACTTTCTCAATTCTGGAAATCTATCCTTCCTTAAGTGTAACCACACTAAATCTCCTACATCAAGCTTTACTTCCTTTCTACCCTTACTGCCAGCAATTTTATACTTTTCATTCATCTTTTCAATGCTAAGTCTAGTGGTCTCATGCATTTGCAAAATAAATTCAGTACGCTCCTTAGCATCAACATGAACTCTCTCATTAATAGGTAGAGGAAGTATATCAAGTGGAGTACGGGGATCAAAACCATACACTACCTTGAATGGACTTACCTTGGTAGTAGAATGTGTTGCCCGATTATAAGCAAACTCAACATGAGGTAAGCATTCTTCCCATTGCTTCAAATTTTTCTTCAAAATAGCTCGCAACATAGTACCCAAAGTGCGGTTCACAACCTCAGTTTGTCCATCAGTTTGTGGATGACAAGTTGTAGAAAATAACAACTTTGTACCCAACTTATTCCAAAGCGTGCGCCAAAAATGACTCAAGAATTTTGCATCACGATCTGAAACAATAGTAGAAGGCATACCATGCAAACGTACAATTTCTTTGAAAAAAAGATCAGCAATGTAACTAGCATCATCAGTTTTATGACATGGTATAAAGTGTGCCACCTTGGAAAAACGATCCACAACAACAAAAATGCTATCACTCCCCCTCTTAGTCCTAGGCAGTCCTAAAATAAAGTCCATAGAAATATCAGCCCAAGGAATAGAAGGAACAGGAAGTGGCATATATAAACCATGTGGATTCAATCGAGACTTAGCTTTTTGACATGTAGTGCAGCGAGCAACAAAACGCTCAACATCTTTCCTCATCCTTGGCCAAAAGAAGTGTGTGGCCAAAATATCCTTCGTCTTCTTAGCACCAAAATGACCCATCAATCCACCTCCATGCGCCTCCTGCAACAATAAAAGACGAACGGAACCAACTGGAATGCATAGGCGGTTAGCTCTAAACAAGAAACCATCATTCAACACAAATTTGTGCCAAGCACGACCTTCTTTACAGTGCAGCAATACATCTTTAAAATCAACATCAGCAACATATTGTTGTTTAATTGCCTCAAGTCCAAAAATTCTACAATCAAGTTGAGACAACAAAGTATATCGCCTAGATAAAGCATCAGCAATCACATTATCCTTCCCTTTCTTATGTTTAATAATATAAGGAAAAGACTCAATAAACTCAACCCATTTAGCATGTCTACGGTTCAAATTGCATTGAGAACGAATATACTTAAGTGATTCATGATCAGAATGAATAACCAATTCTTTGGGCAACAAATAATGATGCCACGTCTCTAAAGAACGTACAAGTGCATATAGTTCCTTATCATATGTGGAATAATTGAAAACAGGCCCAGTAATTTTCTCACTAAAGTATGCAACAGGTTTACCATCTTGCATCAAAACACCACCAATGCCTATACCACTAGCATCACATTCAAGCTCAAAAGTCTTATCAAAATTAGGTAATTGCAGCAATGGTGCATGTGTAAGTTTGTCCTTCAAAGCATCAAAAGACTCATGATGTACCTTACCAAAATGGAAGTCAACGCCCTTCTTTGTCAACTCATGCAATGGTGCAGCAATGGTGCTAAAATCTTTGACAAAGCGGCGGTAGAAACCTGCAAGACCAAGAAAACTCCTCACCTGTGTGATAGTTTTTGGTACAGGCCAGCTCTTTATGGCTTCAATTTTCGCCTCATCCACCTCAATTCCCTGTGGAGTCACAACATAGCCAAGAAAAGAGACTCGATCTGATGAGGACATCACTCCTATGGATACACACAACACTCCTCCAAATCTGGACTTGCAAGGTCCAATGACTAGAGCTCGTGCACGACGACTAAATTTAGAGGTGAGCTCGTTCCTACGTTCTTTGCTATATGTTACTTTTGAGAATGGTTTGCTACCTAATGATTATTTTATGATTAGAAACCATGGAGAAGACCAGGAGATGATGGGAGAAGGAGCTGGGAACGTGGAGGACCAGCAAGAGCTTGGAAGCCAAAGTGGAGGCCCAATCAAAACCGACTTCGAGTCTGTTTCGGGGGCCAGGACCAGTCTGTACTAAAACAGTTGCCGAGGACGCATACGGACTCGGATTTGGACGTTCTACATATGCACGGAAAGATAAGGAGAAGACCTTTCCAATGCCGCCGGCCTCATGTCAAAATTCATCGGGAGTCATCGGGAATCGTCAAAACAAGACAGAGTCCAGAATCTGTGTCGGTGCTGCGTCGCCTATTTTTGGCCTTTGGGCTTTGTATCTAGTTGAGCCCAATTAGGGGCGCGTCCAGAGGGTCTTGCACGACCCTAGGGTCTTTATATACAGCCGCCGCCACACCATTAGGGTTCGGGTTTTGCTTAGATCAATTCTGTTCATAAACAGTTTCGCCGTTCATCGGTTTGTGAGACCCCAACTTCGAGAGTTTAATCATACATCTGCAATTGTGTTGCAATCTTCGTTGTTCTTGCTTGTGTTCTTGATTCGCAGGCAGGGATCAGCCTTCTCGGCGAGGTCAATCGTCTTTTGGACGGTTGATAACCAGAGGAGACGTCGTGCTGCGATTGCGGGGTTTAGAACGTGCTGTTCTGAAGCCGGATCGATTTGTGTGTCGCCTCCGACCAAATCAACTTACCAAGAACCTTTCGGAAGATCGGGAACCCTTGTCCACATCACGATCCGTGCAAAAGGTGCACTTCTCAAGGTTACCAAATAAACGTGCAACTCGCAAAGCATCAAAAACAGCACGCAAATGAATCATATGATCATCCATGGATTTGCTATAAATCAAGATATCATCAAAGTAAACAACCACAAATTTGCCAATAAAAGGTCTTAAAACCTCATTCATCAAACGCATGAAAGTACTGGGTGCATTAGTTAACCCAAAAGGCATTACTAACCACTCATACAACCCGAATTTGGTTTTGAAAGCTGTTTTCCATTCATCTCCCAGTTTCATTCTAATTTGATGGTAGCCACTACGCAAATCAATTTTAGTGAAAATTATAGCACCACATAACTCATCAAGCATGTCGTCTAGCCTAGGAATAGGATGACGATACCTAATAGTAATGTTATTAATGGCTCTACAATCTACACACATACGCCAAGAACCATCTTTCTTAGGAACCAAAAGTACAGGAACAACACAAGGACTAAGTGATTGACGAACATACCCATGATCCAAAAGGTCTTGGACTTGTCGTTGTATCTCCTTAGTCTCCTCAGGGTTGGTCCTATAAGCAGCACGGTTTGGCAAAGTAGCACCAGGAATCAAATCAATTTGATGCTCAATCCCTCTCAAAGGTGGCAATCCCGAGGGTATCTCAGCTGGGAAAACATCCTCATACTCCTGCAAAAGGTTAGTGACAGCAGGAGGCAAAGCACTAGAAGCAATATCACCAAGCAAAAACAAGGCTTGTTTGCATATCAAAGCATAGCAAATATCATCAGTAGAAATTTCAGCAAGCTCAGATTTTGTGGCAAGACATGAACGACCTTGTAATTTAATTGCAGCACCCTTAGAACTTGAAGAATCATTAACATTACTTGGTGTAGAAGCAGAATTAATAGGTTGCTGAATTTCAGGGCTTTTATTTTTCAAACTAGCAGCTCGTTCTAAATCAGCTTGTACAATTTCAGCAGGGGTCATTGGTAACAAAGTAATTTTAGTTTCTTTATGCATAAAAGTGTACTTATTACTTTTACCATGGTGTACAGCATTATTATCAAATTCCCAAGGTCTACCCAATAAAAGTGAACAAGCTTGCATGGGTACAACATCACAATCAACAGAATCCACATAGGAACCAATGGAAAAAGGAACTCTGCAAGTTTGTGTCACCTTAGCTTTTCCAGAGTCATTTAACCACTGAATGTAGTATGGATGTGGATGTGGGCGTGTGGTCAAATCAAGCTTCTTAATCACATCAGAACTCACCAAATTGTTGCAGCTTCCTCCATCAATGATGACACGTGCCCGACGGTTCTTGATGACGAAGAAAATCTGGAACAAGTTATGTCGCTGCATCATCTCGGGCTGCTGGATTTGTGTGCTAAGCACACGCTGCACAATAATATTCATGTAGCCCGTGGTATCTCCGCCTCCAAGGACGAGGTCATCGTTGGTGGCAGCGACATCCTCCTCCTCATCCTCCACATCGGAGGTGCTCATGTAACCGCCATCATCTGTCGCCACATATGCTCGCCTACTTGGGCAATCTTTCTGCACATGGCCAAGACCATGGCATCGGTGGCACTGAATCCCTGTAGTGCGTCCCGTCGAAGCAACAGAGGAGGCACTACTAGCCGGTACCTGCACAGAATTTTTACCTGAGCGCATAGAAGGGGCAGGGGCTGATCTTGGTGCTGCAGAAACAACACTAGCTGGTGGGGGCGGCCGGAAAGATGGCTTGGGCAGCCCCGAAGTCCCCGTCTGCCGTGGTGGGTAGAAATTCCTGGACTTGCTGTACTCCTCAAAAGCCTGGAAAAGTCCCTGTGATTCTTTCTCTGCAAGCATAGCATACTGGAAACACTGGTTGAGGGTATAAAATTCTTTATAATCAAGGATGTCCTGAATTTCTTTTCTCAAACCAGAATAAAAGCGGCAAATCTGATCCTCTACTTTTTCAACCACAGCACAACGAATCAAACCCTTCTGAAGCTCACTAAAATACTCCTGAACAGTTTTATCTCCTTGATCTAAACGCTGCAGTTTATTACGAATTTCTCTATAAAATGAGGGAGGAACAAAACGATCACGCATTTCTACCTTAGGTTCTTTCCAAGTAGTAGGCAAATCGGTTTCAGCAGCTAGACCACTCCACTAAACAATAGCAAAGTCCTTAAACTCACTAGTGGCTTGTCTAACTCTATGTTGTTCAGGAACAAGATGGGCCTTAAATTTTTGTTCGACCGTCATTTCCCAATCAAGGTAAGCATCACCATCGTACTGACCCGAAAACGAAGGAATTGAAAACTTAATTTTAGCATACGGATCATCTGGAGCATAGTTACCTTGTGTGCGACGGTTGTGGTTGTGGAAACCACCCATACCTTGAGGGTTACGTTGCAAACGGCGTCGTAACCTTGCGGTCCTTGTAGCTGACCTATCGACGGTGCCATCAGCCTTATACACCGTTGCTTCATCATGATCGTCTTCAACGTCGTTGTTGGTGTCGTTGTTGGTGTTGGTGTTGTTGTTGTTGTTGTTGTTGTTGTTGTTGTTGTTGTTGGTCTTGTGAGCGGTCTCCAATTCGACAACCTGATCGGTTAGCTTAGAGACTCTCTTATCCAACCGCTCAATGCTTTCTCCCAGGTGAAGCTTGGAGACGGCGTCGGTGACGGCCCTGGTGATCGTCTCTACCAAATCACTCTGAACCGCCTGCAAAGCCTTCTGTAACTGATTTTGGCTCACGCACTCATCCAATTTGGAGGGTGAAGCACCCTCCCCATCGCTTCCTGACATCAGAAACACCAAAACAGGAAACAAAAAGTGAAGGTTATCCCTACAAAACTACTAAGCAGTGGCGCCTCTCAACACAGCAAAAGTAAGCTTCTTGCAAAGCTCTTACAAAGTTCTGAAAACAACAAAGCGAAGGATACCAGGGAGAAGTGTTCCACGATTGCAAGGGTTACCAAATAACCTATGTGTTGTCCAGAAGAAGTATATAGAGCTAGGAAGGCCAAATATATATATATGAGTGACACACAAATCAAAAACAGATAGTAAAGCTGAATAAGTGCCCAAATAACTTATCCCTAGTTGCTGATCTAACTATGTCCTAGAACAGTAGTGATAGCAAAGAAGAAACAAAGAGACAAAGGGACACAGTCGATAACAGGGGGCTTAGTGTAAAACAGCCGAACTCAGAAATTCCAGGGGGCTAGATGGAGCACTAGTAGGAATCCCAAATTTCTTTTTTTTTTATTTTATTTTTTTGATATTTTTTTCCAACTCACTAGTAAACAGGAAGAAACCACAAAAATTTTCAGCTCAAACCGAGATAGGACGTGGCCTACAGAAAATCTTGAAGTTTCAGAAAACGTCGGGTTTCAACTTGAATGAATTTTTTCTTTATCTTCCCGATTTTTTTTTGAATTTTTTGACGAGGGCACACAGGGCATAGCTATGACTGTTTTTGACGTGGGTATGCTCAACTTTTTGTCAAGAATCTCCTGTAAAAATTTCAGCCAAAACGGACAACCGAGCGAAAAGTTATGGCTGTTTTACCGAAGGGGTGTCGGAATCGGTTATGAAGAACCCGGGGTTTTGAGTGAAATCCGAGTCGGGCTTGGGGTCGGGTAGGGAGTTTTTTTGGCAAGGTGGATGCAGCGGAAAGTGGAATTTATGAAAAGTGGTCCGAGGTGGTGAGGTTAGGTTTAGGGTGGGATTAGGGTGGGCGTGTTGATCAATCAACCCTAGCACACAAAGCCGACAAAACCGAGGATGGTGAAGGGGATGGCGGCTAGGGTTGCAAGGGAAACACTACTGACGATAAAAACACAAACTAAACCAGCGACTAAATAAGAACTAGGGCACAAACTCAACACTACGGACTCTGAAATTGAAATATGCAAAGGCTAAACACGTGGTTATGGGCGGGGGAAATTTTTTTTTTTGTATTTTCAGTGGACGATAGGAAGAACACGAAAACAAAACTAAAGGGTAGTGTGAACCTGACGGTGCACCTGAAGCTCTGATTACCACTTGATGTGAACAAGGGTTCCCGATCTTCCGAAAGGTTCTTGGTAAGTTGATTTGGTCGGAGGCGACACACAAATCGATCCGGCTTCAGAACAGCACGTTCTAAACCCCGCAATCGCAGCACGACGTCTCCTCTGGTTATCAACCGTCCAAAAGACGATTGACCTCGCCGAGAAGGCTGATCCCTGCCTGCGAATCAAGAACACAAGCAAGAACAACGAAAATTGCAACACAATTGCAGATGTATGATTAAACTCTCGAAGTTGGGGTCTCACAAACCGATGAACGGCGAAACTGTTTATGAACAGAATTGATCTAAGCAAAACCCGAACCCTAATGGTGCGGCGGTGGCTGTATATAAAGACCCTAGGGTCGTGCAAGACCCTCTGGACGCGCCCCTAATTGGGCTCAACTAGATACAAAGCCCAAAGGCCAAAAATAGGCGACGCAGCAGCGACACAGATTCTGGACTCTGTCTTGTTTTGACGATTCCCGATGACTCCGGATGAATTTTGACATGAGGGCAGCGGCATTGGAAAGGTCTTCTCCTTATCTTTCCGTGCATATGTAGAACGTCCAAATCCGAGTCCGTATGCGTCCTGGGCGACTGTTTTAGTACAGACTGGTCCTGGGCCCCGAAACAGACTCGAAGTCGGTTTTGATTGGGCCTCCACTTTGGCTTCCAAGCCCTTGCTGGTCCTCCACGTTCTCAGCTCCTTCTCCCATCATCTCCTGGTCTTCTCCATGGTTTCTAATCATAAAATAATCATTAGGTAGCAAACCATTCTCAAAAGTAACATATAGCGAAGAACGTAGGAACGAGCTCACCTCTAAATTTAGTCGTCGTGCACGAGCTCTAGTCATTGGACCTTGCAAGTCCAGATTTGGAGGAGTGTTGTGTGTATCCATAGGAGTGATGTCCTCATCAGAACCTCCCTTGATAGTGAGCCGATTGAGGAAGAGATGGCCATATTCCCTTATGAGTCCCCTAATCCCCTTCTTGAAAAAGAAACGAAGGACTCCATTCAAGAAGATGATGAGCTACAAGAACCATAGAGTTGCCTAAAATAGAGCCAGAACCTCGCCCTCCAATTGAGCTCAAAACCTTACCTCCAGGCCTACGATATTACTTTTTTTAGTGGTGACACAAAAACTCCTGTCATCATTAGCGACAAGCTTTCGGATGATGAAACCCGTATGATAATTGCTATCCTAGAAAAGCATAGATCCGTGCTAGGCTACTCGCTCCAAGACCTTAAAGGAATAAGCCCTGCACTTTGCATGCACCGCATTCCCATTGACTCCGATAGTATGCCTTCTAGGGAGCCTCAGCGTAGACTGAACAATGCAATACGGGAAGTTGTGAAGAAGGAAGTGCTCAATATTGCACGCCGGTATTATTTATCCCATCCCGCATAGTGAGTGGGTAAGCCCTGTCCATGTAGTGCCTAAGAAGGGAGGAATGACGGTCGTAAGAAATGAGAAAAATGAGCTTATCCCTCAATGAATCGTCACGAGTTGGAGAATGTGCAATTGACTATAGGAAACTTAACAAGGCCACAAAAAAGGATCGTCTCCCTCTCCCCTTCATTGATGAAATGTTGGAGCTATTGGCGAAACACTCCTTCTTTTGTTTCCTTGATGGGTATTCCGGTTATCACCAAATTCCCATCCATCCCGATAATTAAAGCAAGACGATATTTACATGCCCGTACAGTACCTATGCTTACCGTAGAATGCCGTTCGGGCTATGTAATGCAACCGCTTCTTTTTAGCGCCCTTCATTGAGGAAATCATGGAACTCTTCATGGATGACTTCTTAGTTTATGGGGAAACCTATGATCATTGTCTTGAGAATTTAGACAGAGTCTTGCAATGATGCCGTGAAAAGGACCTAGTACTAAATTGGGAAAAGTGCCATTTCATGGTTCGTGAAGGCGTCGTCCTTGGACACTTAGTGTCTGAGCTAGGATTGAGGTGGACAGCGCAAAGCTTGAAGTTGTAGAAAAGCTTCCACCTCCAATAAATGTAAAAGGCATCCGAAGCTTCTTAGGTCATGCAGGGTTCTATCGACGGTTCATTCAACATTTTCCTCAAATCACTAGATCCCTCACAAACCTTTTATCTAAGGAAGCCACATTTAATTTTGATGATGAGTGCCTTAAATCTTTTGATATCCTAAAAAAGTCACTCATCTCAGCGCAATTATCCAACCCCCTGATTGGTCGCTGCCTTTCGAAATCATGTGTGATGCTAGTGAATATGTTGTTGGGGCGATTTAGGCCAGACCAAAGGTAAAAAGCATCACGTAATAGCCTACACTAGTAAGACCACGACCGGACCTCAACTTAATTATGCAACAATAGAAAAAGAGCTCCTGGCCATAGTCTTTTCTATCGATAAGTTTAGATCTTAGTAGGAGCCCAGGTCATTTTTTACACTGACCATGCTGCATTAAAATATTTGCTCACTAAGAAAGATGATAAACCTAGGCTAATTAGATGGATTCTTCTACTTCAAGAATTTGACCTAGAAATTAGAGATAAGAAAGGAGTAGAGAATTCTGTCGTGGATCATTTGTCTTGTATGCAAGTGACTAACATGCAGGACCTCCCTATCAATGATTACCTCCAAGACAACATGCTATTGAAGGTGACAGACTCCAACCCTTGGTATGCATACATTGTCAATTTTATTGGCACAGGGTATGTGCCACTAGAGGAGAACAAAAGGAAGCTTATCCTAGAGAGTCGGACTCACCACTGGGATGACCCGTACCTCAATATAGTCTGTTCAGATGGATTACTGAGACGGTGTGTCCCAGCGATTGAGGGTGCTAAGATAATAGAAAAATGTCACTCTAGCCCATATGGAGGACACTATGGAACACTCCGCACATAGGCAAAGATCTAGCAAAGTGGGCTCTATTGGGCAACCATGTACAAAGATACTAAGGATTATATCTGACGGTGTGCAAGCTGCCAGAAGCATGGAGGAGTCACCGCTCGCAAAGCAATGCCCCTAACATACAATCTTCAAGTGGAACTTTTTGATGTATGGGGTATTGATTTCATGGGACCCTTTCTTGTGTCCTATGGATGCAAGTACATCTTAGTGGCAATAGACTATGTGTCCAAATGGGTAGAAGCAATACCATGCAAACATGCCGATCACAAGCAAGCAAGGAAGTTGTTTCAAGAAATCATCTTTCCTCGGTTTGGAACCCCAAGGATGGTCATAAGTGACGGATGGTGTCATTTCATCCATAAGGCCTTTCCGCTCATTTCTGAAAGAAATTGGTGTGAGGCATAATATTGCAACTCCATACCATCCACAGACAAGTGGGCAGGGAGAAACTTCAAAAAAGCAAATCAAGAATATCCTGCAAAAGACTGTGGAAGAAATGAGTGTGAGTTGGAAGCACAAAATACTCGGTGCTCTATAGGCATACAGGACAACATATAAGACACCTATCGGAATGTCCCCTTTTCAACTGGTTTATAGTAAAACCTGCCATCTGCCAGTAGAATTGGAACATCGAGCACATTGGGCCATAAAGAAGTGGAACATGGACTTGAACAAGGCAGGAGAACATAGGAGAATGCAGATATCCGAGCTTGAAGAATGGTGAGAGAAGGCTTATCACAGTGTCAAGATTTATAAAGACAGAATTAAAAGATGGCACGATAAGAGGAGCAAGCCAAAAGAGTTCAAGCTAGGGGACAAGGTTGTTGGCACTTCCCAAGTGCCCCTTTTATATGTGAATATTGCCCCAATTAGAGCATAACTGATACTAATTTAGGCCATTTAGCTATGATATTGCCTATATATTTGTATATGCGTTGCATTGGAGCTTTATTGCAGAAAAGGTAAAATTGGTGATTAATGCGATGATAGAGAGGACAGGAGTCCAGAACTGACGAAAAGCACTGAGGAAGCCCAGTGCGCCGATCGGCGCAGCCCATGAGCCGATCGGCGCAAGGATGTTTTGACCCATAGAAGTGACCAAGGCCCATTCCACGTGTTTATAGAAGTTTATCTGCGCAAGACACTTGAAGATATTTGCCTAAGAAGAGTTATGGAACTTCAAGAAGATTTATGGAACTCCAAGATCTTAACATGCAGTACAAGACTTTATCTCGAAGGAAAAGGCCCACATGGCAGCTGTGGAAGACAGAGGAACTGACTCGGGGAAGAAATCAGAGAAGACACGGCTTGCGCCGATCGGCACAATCCTGCGCCGATCGGCGCAACCGCCTTATTTGCTAGAAACCGAGTCCTTTACGAGTAGAACCCCTATAAATACTTGTAAACCCTTGCCGCAGAAGAAGAGGCGACAGAGGAACACCAGATCCATGAGTTAGAGCCACCAGGGCTTTCCCCGTTAGAATAGATCTCTAGTTGAGTTTCAAGAACCATTGGAGTCAAGAGTTGATCCGTCAAGGTAGGTCATCTCGATGGGGATGAATCTTACTCTATGTATCTCAAGGATGATTGAATATGTTTGATGATGGTTTTGGTGATTTGTCTTTCTTGATTCTATAATCATGCATGTGCTTATTCCAATTGCTTATTCTATAATCGGGAGCCGCTCAGAAAGCAGTGTGGTCTTACTCATTATTGGTTTTCATTGATCTATGTAATTACCCATTATGATGCTATTCAATTAGACTATCTGGTTACGATCTCACTAGTAGATATCTGGCTACTCACTTATCAGCATAGGTTTACAAGATCTGGTGTACGTTGGCTTAGACTCACTGTGTGCCGATCGGCTCAACCCTGCGCTGATCGACGCAACAACTTCAACTTAGATCCACCAGTGTGCCAATTAGCTCAATTCCAGCGCCGATCGACGCCACCACAGATTCACCAGTGTGCCGATCGGCTCAACTCCTACGTCGATCGGCGCAATCAAAGATTGACTTAGTTTCACAAGCGTGCCGATCGGCTCAACCCCTGCGCTGATCAACGCAACAACAGATTTACTGTCTGGCGCACCTTTGTGCTGGCGAGTCTCCCCCTCATGCAACCTGACCTTGACAGTAGCCTTGACTAGATCTTTTACTGTTAACTTTGTTTAATAAATCCCTAAGGTCCCAGTGGATTTGATATACCTTGGAATACTCAATTCAAGGGAAAAAGTGCTACAATCGTACACCGTCCTCTTGCGGTATATAATTGGGTGCGTAGATACGACCAACAAAGGTACTACTATTTAATTCCAGGGTCAAGTTATTCAGGCATGGAAAACTTAGAAGCAAATGGGACGGATCGTACAACGTTATCGACACTTCATCACACGAGGCAATCACACTTTGCGACGATGAAGGTAATGTCTTTAAGGTAAATGACCATCTCTTAAAAGTTTTTCTAGAGCCTAAAGAGGGAGAGGTGGATGTAATCAACTTAAATGATTTTAACATCCCACCTGACCCTCAATTTTATTTCTCCCAAAAACTACCTGTTGACGGCTGTTAAGTACCATTTTCAACCGTCAAATATACTCAAATAAAGGAGAATTTGGCATTTCATACACGCATACTTTAGCACAATAATATAGTTCCACTTGTACTTGGAGAACTTTGTGCATGCAGGAGGAAATGTGAAGGAAACACCTCAAAAGGCAAGAAAACACACTTTCGACCAATCAGAGAGTGCCACATGGACGTCACACGGATTGAAGGGCCCATTTTCAGCACTTAACCGACGTAACTCCCTGTAATACAGCACAAACCGACGTCAGGGCCCACAGGACAGCCACCTGGAGAAAGCACAGGCCAGGAGGGGCCACCCCCAGGTCGGCCGACCTGGTCAGGTCGGCCGACCCGGCCGGGCGCCCTCTCCGCCTGGGCTTCCACGTGTTGGCTCCTCCGCGACTCCTGATGACGGTTTGAGATGCCTTCCGTGGCGGTTACTCTCCCTTGCCGACCTATTGAGGCTATAAATAGGAGGGTGTGCCTTCACACTCAACACACACCACAAGAAGCATTTCTCTCTTGCTAGTAGTAGTTCTTGGAGTTTTAGTGGAGTTAGGCTGAGTCTAGAGCTCTCTAGTCCCAAGTCTTCACTTGGAATTGGTATGGCTCTTGTATCTTTTCCCTTTTGTAAGACTTTGCTCTTATCAATATATATATCTTTTCTATATAGTTGTGCTTGGGTCATGAGTTTCTTGTTTGATATTGTGATCCATATATGTGATAGTATAGTCTACTTGTGTGATAGTAGTTTATATTTATTATACTACTATTGTCATGCTAGTTATATACCGTCACTATAGTCTAGTTTATATGTTATAGTCTCTATGCTTAGTTTTAGCTGATAAAGTATAGCATGGGTTTGGTGATCGTATTCGTACGGTAGCTCTGCCTCGTTAATAGTAATCGCGGAGGGGCAGAATGCTCTTTGGTCATGCAAGTATGGTACTTGGGTGACTGATTTGCATCAATTATTCGTTAGTCTACTGGTTCGTTGAGGTAGGCGGCAGGTGGTGACAGCCCTGTCCGTCCTCTGAAATCCTCCCCGCTAGGCTAGTGCGTAGGCTCTTGGCGGAAGTCGCCTGTGGATGCAGGGGTAAGTCCGTGCCTGAAGTGCTATACTATTGACTGCTAAACCTGAGTGTGGGTCTGTATGTATTCTACTTAGGCTATGCAACTGTATAGGAATGTATAGTAGGAGTAGCTTAGCCTAGGCTTTCCTCCACTAGACTTTATTTATTTGGTAGGAATCTTCTGTGTGTGTCACACTACCCGGTTATTATCATATACCCGCCTGTCTTGGTTAGATATCCTTGCTAATTGTTAACATGATCTTATATGTTAGTAACGCTTCTTGATCATACCCTTCCTTTGGGATAAACAAATACGATACCCTGAATACTTCCGGGTGAAATGCTACAGCGGTATTCTCCATGCGCTTGCGGATTTTACCTACTTGACTCTGGGACATATTAGTGAACCGTTTCTGGCCCCGTGCCGGGAATGATTTATTAATATGGCTTAGCAAAAGTCAACAAGCATTTCTGGCGCCATTGCCGGGGAAGGCGTATGATTTAAGAAAAATTACTAATGTATATAGTAGTGTTGCAATTATTAAGACTATCTCCTAAGCAGGTTAACCTTGCTTTGTTTTCTGCATTTTGTATGAAAACTGGGTAGTGTATGACTGGTTTCGACTTGCCGACAAACTTCACTGAAGATCCTGAGTCACTCCTGAGAAGGACACGAGCTAGGCTCACCCCTCCTCGTAAGGAGACTCGGCCAATCGAACCTGTCATTCCCGCACCATCAAGCTCTGAGCAAATGGCCGACAAGACCCTCCGCGAGTTCTCCGCTCCCTCCGCTGCCAACATCCCTACGGGACCAGCTGGCAATGTGGGAGATGTGAACTTCAAGATCAAGACCGGTCTCATCACCATGGTGCAGGCTAGCCCATTCTGTGGGAAAGCCAATGAGGACGCTAGTGCTCATCTCCAGCAATTCCTGGAGATTTGCAACACGTTCAAAATGAAGGACGTCACCCCCGACGCTGTTCGCCTTCGACTGTTCCCGTTCTCTCTCCTTGGGAGAGCGAGACAGTGGTTCTGCGCAAACCCTGAAGCTGTGAACACTTGGGAGAAGTGTTCAGCTGCGTTCCTTGCAAAGTTCTTCCCGCTGGGCAAGACCAATGCCCTCCGCGAAAGGATCTCAAGCTTCCAGCAGGAGTCGAAGGAGTCGATTCCTGAGGCATGGGAGAGGCTCCAGGAGTACATCCTGGCATGTCCCCACCACGGGATGGATGATTGGCTGATCATCCAGAACTTCTACAATGGGCTTACTCCGTCGGCCCGCGACCACCTTGACGCTGCTGCTGGTGGAGCCTTCTTCTCGCTCACTATGAGCAAGGCAAAAGATTTGATCGAGAAGATGGTGTCCAACCAAGGTTGGAATGAAGAGCGCCTCCAACCTCGCCAGCGAGGCATGCACTCCGTCAAGGAGGTTGACATGCTCGCCGCCAAGATTGACCTTCTCATGAAGAAGATGGACGACCAAGCCAATGGAGAAGTGAAAGCCCTAGACGCTCGTATGACTTGCGAGGTCTGTGGCAACACGGGACACTCGGGCAATGACTGCCCTGAGACCCGTGAGGACGCAATGTTCATGGGAAACAACAACAACAACGGCTACCGTCCACAAGGAGGTCAAAGTTGGGGTCCACCACGTCCCAACTACCAAGGAGGTAACTCTGGCAACTTCTCTAGTTTTAATTCCGGTTATAATCAGCCCTCCTTGAAAGATCTTGTGCTTGGTCAAGCTAAGGTTAATGATAACATCAGTAAAAAGCTTGCCGCCACTGATAGGAATCTTGAGAGCATCCACACTAAGATAGAGGGTGTTTCCTCTGCTCTCAAGAATCAGCTGAGCTTTAATAAAATGATAGAAACCCAATTAGCTCAGTTAGCTGCTGCTGTTCCTACTGCTGAGTCGAGGAAAATCCCGGGGCAACCTCAGACCCCCTTAGAAAATGTTAATGCGGTTACCACGAGAGGAGGTAAGTCCACTCGGGATCCGCCATACCCTAACCATGCAGGAAAGGACTCATCAGCTGAGAAGCCGGTAGAAGAAGAAGAACTGCCGCCCAGGAAAACGTCCCCACATGAGTTCTATGACACGAACCTCATGCCGTTTCCTGAAAGAAGAAGGAAGCCCACCGTGGACGAGCAGTTCACACGCTTCGTTGAGGTAATCTAGAAGCTGCACATCAACGTGCCCTTGCTGGATGCGATACAAGTACCCACGTACGCTCGCTACCTCAAGGATCTGATCAGCAACAAGCGCCCACTACCAACCACAGAAATTGTCAAGCTGACGGAAGAGTGTAGCGCTGCTATACTCAACCGGCTTCCTGAGAAGAAGAAAGATCCAGGGTATCCCACGATCACCTGCTCGATCGGGACACAGAACTTCGACCATGCCTTATGTGATCTTGGGGCAAGTGTGAGCGTCATGCCGAAGGATGTCTTCGACAAGCTCAACTACACCACACTATCCCCCACGCCGATGCAGCTGCAGCTGGCCGATTCAACGGTCCGCTATCCGGCGGGGATCGCCGAAGATATTCCGGTGAAAATCCGGGATTGCTTCATCCCCGTCGACTTCGTAGTGCTTGATATGGACGTCGGGAAGAGCACACCGCTCATCCTGGGACGCCCATTTCTCAGCACTGCGGATGCTCGCATCGATGTAGGAGCCGGAGAAATCTGCTTCCACATCAATGGCAAGGAGGAGAAGTTTGACTTTCGGCCACGGAAAGAACAATGCAACATGATCCGTATCAAGTACGGGCCGAACCCAAGCAACATCAAGGAAGTGGAGGTCACTCCGCCAAAGAAGGACAGCCTCATCACATTCATGAAGAACTTCCTTGAGAAGGAAAAGGTTGCACAGCAACAACTGATGAAGGCAAGGAGGCAAAGGTCACACATTAAGCAACAGCCTCCGAAGTTCACAAGGCAGCAACCTCCGAGGTCTGCAAAGAAACAGGCTGTGAAGCCTGCAAAACCGCAGCCTCCGAAGCCCGAGAAGCCACCGACCGCAACAAAGACCAAGAAGGTGTGGCGAGTGAAACAAGAAGCATCATCCGTGTCTTCATCTCCGGGACCGGACAACGCTTCATCGAGCTGAACGCCGGAGAAAAGTCCCGCTCGTCGGACTTTAAAAGGTGAGTCCTCGCCGGGAGGTTAAACCGGTAGTTATCCACATTTGCTCTTTTTAATTGCATATTTGCTTTCCACCACAGTTTGATTTTTCCCGACCACTGCATTTCTGCATTTTTGAATTTTTCCAGCCACCTTGGAATTTTTCAAAACTCATTTGCATTGTTGAAAATTTAGAAAATAGGTTTTTGGGCTTTCCATTTTGAAAAGATTTTTTGTCGAGCTTTTTGAGCAAAAAGGCAGCAGGGGACAAATCCCCTAGCCGTTGGGGAACACATAGGAAAAAGGGGGCTGCCAGGAGGCCCACCTGCCAGGTCGGCCGACCTGGTGGGATCGGCCGACCCCCTGGCCCCACCTTTTCCTGTGCTCCTTTCTCCCAACGGCTATATGGCCGTTGTTCTGTCCCTTTCTAACGGCCATCTTGCTTCCTTGGCTATAAAAACCGCCCAGGAGGAGGAGTTTCACCATTCCAAGCTCATCTTTCACTCCCCTCCTTTGCTCACTTGTTGCTCTCCCAAAATTTCGTGTTCTTCAACTTTACTACAGCCCCAAAAACCCAAAAAAAAAAAATAAAAATATTTCCCCTCTGTTTTAGTGCATTTGCAAGTTGTTGTGAGAAGAAAACCAATTTCGGAGAAGCTCGGGTTTGTCGTTTTCACTAACGCTCACCCGAACACTTGTTCGATCTTGTTTTTGTTCTTGTCTTGTGTTTGTTCTTGTGTGCAGCCATGTTCAACCGAATGAAGCAAGTCGCCGGAATCAAGCGGAGAAAAAGCACTCGTGCAAGCACGAGTCAAGCATCCTCCGTCGAGCTCACACCAGATTCGGGGCATGGTGACCCCGAAGCTGAAATTTCGGAGGAAAGGCCGGCCTTGCTCATCACCGAGGAGCATCTCGACATCAAGGACGACCGCGAGGGCCAAGCCATCGCGCTCATGAGAGAACGGCCATTCGCCCACACCCGACGCTTCGATCCGGACTTCCTCGAGAAAATAGGTATGAGAGAAGAATTTGCCTCTATTTTTCGCACTATGGGTTGGCTAAATTTCGTAGAAGTAGATGAGCCGGGTTCTCGTTTGCTTACTATGCAGTTTTTATGCACCCTTAGAAAGTATGATGAAGGCATTTCTTTTCGCTTGTTTGGGCAAGAGCGCTTGGTCACATGGGGTGATCTTCATGCTATGCTAGGTCTAAATCCTAAATGTAGGCTAGACTTAGATAAAGCGCTAAAGGGGTTCCATAAAGAAAGTTTTTGGAAAACGATTTCCGGAAACGAGTGGGGTCCCAAGCCTAGAACAAGTGCCATCCATAATCCTACACTTAGATTTATGCATGTGTGGTTGGCTATGACCTTGTTTCCTCGAGGTGACATTAGGGTTGTCCGGCAAGATGAATTGAAAATACTTTATGCCATGGTTAAGAAAATTAGGGTGTCACCCGCGGAATGCATGATTGATCAATGGTTAGACAATATAAAGTTGACAGGACCAATTGAGTGCACCTCTTTAGTTACTCGCATTGCGCAGAAGTGTGGTCTGCTTGAGAATGTTCATGTTGAATATTTGACGGTAGATAGAGAATTTCTAGGCGAGGACTATTTTGTGCAAGGACATACTTTGAAACATGGTCCAAATAATACCTTGATCTCAGTACGATTACCCCATGCAGACGTCATCAAGTTCAAGCGGACCGCCATTCTTTGCCACTCGGTCATTCTCATCCCGTGGGTTCCATGAACTCAACTATGGGATGGCCGAGTTGACAAGGAGGGTGAACGACATTGATTTGCGCACCGAGAGCATGCAACAAACTCTCACGCAACATGTCACCGACACCCAGCAATGGCAGAATTTCAGCGACAACCAACTCCGCCAGCTGAACGCGATGATGGCTCAGAATCAGAACAATTGGGATGCCTTCTTCCGCTCCCAAGGCTACGACCCGAACCAGCAGATATGAGCAAGAACAAGCTTGGGGGAGGACCCCCCTTCTCACGGTAACTTGTATCTTTCCCCTTCCCTTTATTTCTTGCATTTGCTAAATCTGAAAATCCATAAAAATTTGCAAAACATAAAAAAGAACAAAAATATTTCCCTTTTTCATGCGCGGTATGAATGTGTATAATTTTCCTATGTTGAGATGATGAATAGTTGCTCTGTCCTTTATTCCTCTCTAATGCTAGTTTACAACTTAGTACTCTCTCAAGAGTTAGGTTTGTTGGTAAATCTTGCCTTGAACTTGAATCTTGTGGGTAGCATATGCATTCTCTAGTTCTAAGTTGTTGAGAGGTATGATATGATAGATAGGGCTGCTATGATCTTGCTCAACGTAAAGCTTGAATTCCGGAGTTTTATTTTTCAAAATGACAAATTGATAAGTTCCTCAATGATGAAATTCCCACCACAGCCATATGTAGTGTTTACATTTGAAAACCTTTACACATATGCTGCTTGTTTCACATTGAGCTTAGTCAAAATTGTTGTGACCCTAGTAGAACTCTTTTCATGCTTTCTTGATCAAGATCATATACACACATCCACCGCCATGAGCTATCCTTCTAAATCAAGAAGATAGCATCCACCATATCCACCATATCCACCGTGAGCTATTCTTCTACACCGGAAGAAAGCCACTATCCATCCATCTATCCAAAGAAACACTCCATATATCCATTGCAAAATTCCTCTCTCAAAGTATTCATTGCAAACTAGGACTATGGCTATGCAAAAAAAAAAGAAAAGAAAAAAAAATGCTCAAAAAAGAGAGCAAGCAAAAGATAGCCATAGCCTAGAAACTCCAAAAGAGAGAAGAAAAATTCAAACAGGAGTTATTTCTTCCCATCCACCATTCCTCCGTTCTCCCACACACTTGCACATCTTGATCAAGATTGTTTGAATTGATGTTTTTCTTGGATCCGGTCTTTTGACATAGCAATATTATGTGAACATGAGTGCCTCATATATCCCTACCTTGAGCTCCACATAAAGCCTTATTTAGAAGTAGGTGATTATAGGCAACACTTTGCCTTGGTGAGGAATCATACACATATTGAGTGATCCGAGAGAATCATTTGAGGAACTTGGTTTTTATTTTCAAAATCTTTTGAAAACCTCCGGAATAACATAGCGGAATCTAGAGCAAGTGATTGGTGCCCTGCAATTGTTCTATCTCTCAACCGCCCAAGACAATGAGGTGTAAAAGCCCCATGGATCGAGGTAAATGGGTAAGTTATGTGCCAACATATTTAATTCTAGGAAGAGTACTTTGTTGTGCGCATAGTATTATTGAGGAGTAGGACATTGTAGCAACTCCTGATCAACAGCTTAAGTTTATCTTTGCTTCGGGACGAGCAAAGGGTAAGCTTGGGGGAGTTTGTTGACGGCTGTTAAGTACCATTTTCAACCGTCAACTATACTCAAATAAAGGAGAATTTGGCATTTCATACACGCATACTTTAGCACAATAATATAGTTCCACTTGTACTTGGAGAACTTTGTGCATGCAGGAGGAAATGTGAAGGAAACACCTCAAAAGGCAAGAAAACACACTTTCGACCAATCAGAGAGTGCCACATGGACGTCACACGGATTGAAGGGCCCATTTTCAGCACTTAACCGACGTAACTCCCTGTAATACCGCACAAACCGACGTCAGGGCCCACAGGACAGCCACCTGGAGAAAGCACAGGCCAGGAGGGGCCACCCCCAGATCGGCCGACCTGGTCAGGTCGGCCGACCCGGCCGGGCGCCCTCTCCGCCTGGGCTTCCACGTGTTGGCTCCTCCGCGACTCCTGATGACGGTTTGAGATGCCTTCCGTGGCGGTTACTCTCCCTTGCTGACCTATTGAGGCTATAAATAGGAGGGTGTGCCTTCACACTCAACACACACCACAAGAAGCATTTCTCTCTTGCTAGTAGTAGTTCTTGGAGTTTTAGTGGAGTTAGGCTGAGTCTAGAGCTCTCTAGTCCCAAGTCTTCACTTGGAATTGGTATGGCTCTTGTATCTTTTCCCTTTTGTAAGACTTTGCTCTTATCAATATATATATCTTTTCTATATAGTTGTGCTTGGGTCATGAGTTTCTTGTTTGATATTGTGATCCATATATGTGATAGTATAGTCTACTTGTGTGATAGTAGTTTATATTTATTATACTACTATTGTCATGCTAGTTATATACCGTCACTATAGTCTAGTTTATATGTTATAGTCTCTATGCTTAGTTTTAGCTGATAAAGTATAGCATGGGTTTGGTGATCGTATTCGTACGGTAGCTCTGCCTCGTTAATAGTAATCGCGGAGGGGCAGAGTGCTCTTTGGTCATGCAAGTATGGTACTTGGGTGACTGATTTGCATCAATTATTCGTTAGCTACTGGTTCGTTGAGGTAGGCGGCAGGTGGTGACAGCCCTGTCCGTCCTCTGAAATCCTCCCCGCTAGGCTAGTGCGTAGGCTCTTGGCGGAAGTCGCTTGTGGATGCAGGGGTAAGTCCGTGCCTGAAGTGCTATACTATTGACTGCTAAACCTGAGTGTGGGTCTGTATGTATTCTACTTAGGCTATGCAACTGTATAGGAATGTATAGTAGGAGTAGCTTAGCCTAGCCTTTCCTCCACTAGACTTTATTTATTTGGTAGGAATCTTCTGTGTGTGTCACACTACCCGGTTATTATCATATACCCGCCTGTCTTGGTTAGATATCCTTGCTAATTGTTAACATGATCTTATATGTTAGTAACGCTTCTTGATCATACCCTTCCTTTGGGATAAACAAATACGATACCCTGAATACTTCCGGGTGAAATGCTACAGCGGTATTCTCCATGCGCTTGCGGATTTTACCTACTTGACTCTGGGACATATTAGTGAACCGTTTCTGGCCCCGTGCCGGGAATGATTTATTAATATGGCTTAGCAAAAGTCAACACTACCCTGTACATAGGCCCCTTAGGACTCAAACTAGCACCCCTAGAAATAGGGGAGGCATCTTGGACAAGCCCAGATCGAACGACCATACCTCCTGGTTCCGCAATCTAGAATTTGCACTGCCTCCTCCCAACTTTCTGCTGCACGTAGTCTAGAACATTCTCGTCCCGGATTCTGTTGAGGTTTACGCGTTTAGGTTTTGTGGCGGCGCAGAGGAGTGAAACCTATATATCCTTGTCTTTCTCATCTTCTCTGCACCAAAACAACTTTCCATCAAATCTCTCTACCTTGCCACCATGACCAAGCCCAATACTCATGCCACCCCTTCTAGAGCGAACACTTCCAAGTCCCCCATGAAGAGGAGCTCAAGCCTTGGCAAGATAGCCGAGCACCTTCTCGTTGGACGTCTTGCCCATGTAAGGAACCCCATCGATCAAGGCCTGCTTGAGGGATGCCAGCTCGGGACAAGATCGCCGAAGCCAGATGACAAGTACATTGGAACCTTGACCACCAAAAAGCAAGACCATGTGGTGAGCCATCACTATGTGGACATCAAGGCTCCTCCCCCTAAGGTGGAAAAGGACATCAAGAAGACTCCTACCGGCCCAGGAATAGGGAAAGGCTTCATGGGGCAATGCACTCCTAATCCCAGAAGGAACATGGGCTCAACACCACCCGTGGGGTGCACACATTTACTCTCCAAGATCCCATGACCAGCAGAGGAAGATGAAGGCAGCGGGGGAGGAGATAACTACCGCTAACCTAGCCAAGCAAATCTCTAGGGTACAGCTGAAAAATGCCATCTTGGCTAGGAAATTAGCAAATTCTTGAGCAAAGTGTGTTGAATTGAAACAGCAACTACTCGAGCATAGCATAGGCTTTTCCGTTAAGCTCAAACAGATCTTTTCGCTCATTGGTTTGCATGATGAATTTCATGTTGATTAGAGCAACAAAATCCAATGAGTACTTATCTTTAGGAATAGGTGCTTAGTTTAATTTCCCTTTTCATTAGGTTTAATTTTTTCCTTTCAATCATGTAAGCACCTACATTTTTTATTTTAATAAATGTTAGGCTTTCCATACGACCGACAGAACATTTGCATTCCTTTGCTTTTCTTTTTTATGTCCAAGGAAGGCACCGAAACAAGTGTGGGGGAGACTTTGTGACATCCTGATGAACAAACGCAATGAAAACATGCAAATATCCAGAGAACACCGTCGCCTCAGCCACCTGGCAAAAGATGAGGCGAGATGGGCTCAAGCCCTGGTCGGCCGACCAGGCCTCTTGGTCACCCGACCAAGAGTTGGCCCATCTCGAGCCCAACTTTCTATCACGGCCTAGTTTGCTTGTTACCCTCTCTTATCCTCCCCTGCTTTGAGTTGATTCGTACCAAACCTTCGTATGATAATTAAAATCAACTTAAGCAGGAAAGTGGAAACTCCTAAAATTTAAACGTGACTAAGATTGATAAGATTTGCATGCTCTTTATTTTTATTTCATGCCTGTTTCTTATGTCAACTATTCATTAGGAACCCATGCAACCTAAATAATTGATTGTCGTGATATGGTAGACTTTAGGAATTCTTTGCACTAATCACCGTTTGAAATTTTCAAAAATATAAAATCTATAAAGTCTACTCCTCATGTGGTTGAAAATTACCTACCAGAGCCATATGATGTTCTAAATGAATAAACCTTTTGCATATGCTACTTAATGCTTTCATTAAACTTTGTCAAATTGTTGTGACCCTAGGCAGTAGCTCATTATGCTTTATGTCTTAAGTCATGTGCACACCCCATGTCATCATCCACAAAATAAAGGATTCTATCTTTTTAATTGCTCTCTATTCAAGAAGGAATATGGCTATCACGAAAATACAAAGAAAAGATTCATTATCCTTGAAGAGTGTGATAAAAAAAAAGAAGAGAGAAAAGAGAAAAAGAGTGATAGCCATATACCCCATAAATAAAGAGGAGCATGAAAGAATTCCCATTGATCATTCATTCAAATGTGAACATGCATAGTCATAATTCATGATTTACTTCACGTCCTTGGATCCGATTTTTGACTTAGTAATATATGAAGTACAAGTACACCTCAAATTTCATTACCCTGAGCTACACAAAAAGCCTATTTGTAGAAGTAGGAAAAGAGGCAAGTTGCAATGCCATGGTAAGATAAATATAACCACTTGAGCGATTGAGAGAAATCATATGAGGAGTAGGACTCAATTTTCATTTGGCAAAATATTTTGAAAACCAAGGGTGTACTATTAACATGAGCAGGAATCTCCTGAAGTCAAGACCGTTCCAACTCTCAATTATCCAAGGTATGCATGTTAGCCACTTCATATAGAAACATAATTATGTTATCTCTATTCAGTCTAGGTCCATGTTTCACCTTAGTCTTTCCTTTCACTCGGGATGAGTAAAAGGCTAAGTGTGGGGGAGTTGTTGACGGTCCTTAAATACCAATTATGACCGTCAATTACCTGCATTAAAGAGCTAAAATAATAAACCAACATAGTGGTAGGGATTTATTACTAATGAATTTCATAAGTGTTGGTGAATATTTGAGTGCAGGTGAATTATCCATGAATTATGGGCAATTCCATGTCATGAATCCAAGAAAACACCTATCCAGCCAATAAGGAGCTAGCACAGGGATTGCATACGTCGATGGACGGGATTTCTTCGTGCAACTCAGGAAAACACCAACCTTAAATAGGAGTGGACCCACCTACCAGTGGCTCAGCCAAAGCACAAGGCCATAGAGCCCAAGGTCAGGTCGGCCGACCTAGTCTCGCGGCCAAATCGCTCGAGCCTCCACGTGGTGCTTCCTTGTCCATTACCTAGAGGTGGTGCATGTGTGTTTCGTGATGGTTACTCCTGGAAAATGACCTATGGGCCCTATATACATAGAAGAGGGGCTTCACACTCACACACACATCTAAGAGAAGAGCCACAATCCAATAGGTGCTAGTACTACATAGTTTAGTACTTAGAATAGGTGGGGAGTGAGGAAAAGTGTAGGAGTGGAGCCTTGTTTGTGGGCCCTCTACTCCAACCTTGGAACTCGGCGGAGCCTTGCCTTATTAAGCAAGTCTTTGAGTTTATTTATGTTCTTTAACTTTCTTATTTAAATAAGTTGAGTGCTTATTTACTTGTGGGTTCAAAGTCTTGTATCCTATATAGGTTGTTTAGTCTAAGTGATGGCTTAGCTAAATAGTGATTAATAACTTAGGCGTGGTGCTTAGGTTAGGAATCATCTTTGATCACCTCGTAATCCACAGTTTGTAGAGGTAGACAGTAGGTGGTGACAACCCTATCTGTCCATTGTACTCCTCCATGTTTGGTTGCGACGTGTGTCCAAGATGGAGTTGCCTTGTATATACCGAGCATGAATCCGTACATGAAGTAGTAATTAAAGCCTCAACCTTATTTATTCAGGAACCTATCCATAGATAAACCTCTCTATCCTACGCCGACATTTATCTCTTGTGTCCTTGGACCGACTAGAACTTTAGGATTACCATACCGTTCCTTGGATTGATAACCCTTGGAATACTCTGTGGGGATGTGCTATAGCGGTATTCTCCGTGCGCTTGCTGATTTATCTGATGATGTTAAGAAATACCAACTTATACGTGGGACTAAAGAAAGATATAAAATAGAGCAACTACTCATTATCTCAACATGAAGGCACGAACATCCCTAGTATGCATGACAACCTAATATTTTTGTTCTTTTTAGTTTTGTAGATTTTTATTTGGTTTTTATGGTAAGTCTGACAAAGAAAAAAGAAATAAAGGAAAGATACATGTCACCTTGGCGGGGGTGCTTCCCCCAAGCTTGCTTTTGCTCATGGCTGTTGGTTTGGATCGAATCCTCTCCAATGGTAGTAAGCAGCATATAGTCATGGTGCTCTCATAGCAGCTCTTGGAGGTGATGAAACTGGTCATCACTGTGCTGCTACCATTCTCTAGTGGTCCGGGCATGAGTAGCAAGGGTGTTTTGCATTTTCCCTTGTTCTCACGTCTAGATCGTCCATCCTCCTTGTAAGATCCCTCAATTCTAGACCATAGTCATGATGACCAAAGCCCAAAAAGGAGTGGCGTCCATCGTGATGCGAAGGCGTCCCAATTGACTCAGGGCCATGTCCCCATTGTGCACTACTAGCTTGCTGCCAAGACGAACATCCAGTCTCATACTGCTGCGGCATGATCCTTATCTTCGGAATTAGACACCGCACCACCAACTTAAACGCAATGGAGAGAAGTCCCACTCATTGGACTTAAAATTGGTGACCCCTTGCCAAAGGTAAATTAGTACTTATCTCATATTTGCTTTCCACCAATCTTTAGATTTCCAAATGCATATGCATATTTGATGTTTCCACCACTTTTGCATGTTGGAATTTATTCCAACCCATTTCCCTTTTTCAAATTATAAAAAAATATAGAAATTCAGAGTTCATCTTTTGAGAAATTGAGAGTACAAGAGATCAAAAATGTTTTTCTTTGAAATATATTTTCTTTCTTGTGGTGTCATACCTGGTTCCAACGACCGAAACCGAATGCATCTGTATGCGTGGCCAGGATCAAGTTTTCACCCACACAGGACAATTATTGTGATAAAAGAACAATATCTTTATTAAATCGATAACATTATTACAAAGGTGACTCATAGGTCATAAGTAAAAGATTACATTGCAGCGGGATAACCAAGCATTGGCGTCCTTCAGCTCCCACAGGAAGTCAACCGGAAGACCACATGCCTAGTCCCCTTCATCGTCTTCATAGTGTACCATTCTTCTCCTATAGCTGAGCAGCAATGTAGGATATAGCAAGGTTGAGTACATGTCGTACTCAGCAAGTGGGGGAAAAGATGACATGGGGCTATAGACAAGGAAGGCTTAATGGGGTTTATTACATGAGCTTTTAATTCACTAAGCATCCTAATTACTAGGTGAGGTCATCCCAACCATCAATCCACAGGGTGCTATCCAAGCCAAGTCCAATCCAAACCACCGATACCAACCATTCCATCCCATAACCAACTAATCTTATGAGGATTCCAGGCTGCTCGTGACCGTGAGCACGGCTGTCATGACAGTTCGATACTCTGCAGAGTTTGTACCACTTTACCCACAAGTCGTGATTTCATCCCCTGTTACCAGGTGGACTAGAGTCTCCATGTTGCCATACCGACCAAGCACTAGCACACTTCCTTAGGTGTGCGGCCAGGAGATCACTACGAGGCTTTTACAAAGGGTCTCCCACTACATGCTAGCCACTAAGGTTCCACTCCCGTTCATAAGTGATAGCCTATCAACAAGCAGCTCATCGCCCTAGGAGCCCCATCTTGAGCCATTCGGATACAAGGACAGTCCTCTTGACTTCGTTCCCCGCTCCACCAAATGCTGCACCGACACTGGGAGAACTCCTAATTAATCAGCCAAGTTGTTCCATAGCAGCCTTGTGATGGCACTGTTGTCCTGGGTTACCGCTCCAAGAACCGGTTTAGGATCTACAACAAGCATACCACCACATCCATTCTATCTAGCTTGTTGAGATCCCTAAGTCCATGTTGCTAAAAGAATTACCCAATTATCCCCAATATGACATTCTTCATTAGTCAAAATTAATTAAACCCAACAACCCAATAAGCAACTAAGCATTTCTACCCATAGCTAATTAAACCTCTAGTTCAAGGCAACAAGGACAAGATAAAGCAATACTAGTAAACCCTAACAATAGGTAACCATCCATTTGACACAAGCATGCAGTTCTAAAATAATCATTCAAAATAGGTGCAAAATGCATCAAGGACACTTGCCTGCATCCTGCGCGGGTTGCTGCTCAGTGATAACAAATCTTGATCTTGGCCCTCGTACGACTCCCGTGCGTAAAAATCCTATTCGTGCAAGACATACAAAGCATACATACAATAAATACATAATGCAAGGTATAGAACAATTGGGTAGGGTTGAACAAAGGTCAAAATTGGATAGTTTATTTGGATACAAGAATGTAGGTGGAAGAAATATCTAAATCAGGGTTGTGGATAAAAAGATATGCAAGGCTAAAATTGCAGAGACTGTGGCTGCGCAGATAGTGCAAAACATATGTGCGTGTTTCCATTGATTGGCTCAAGTTCTCAAGGAATATTTTAAACATAAACCTTCCTAGTGATGTGGGACATGCAAAATGCAAGATGATTTGGATTAGAAAGCACCTATACTGGAGATCAATTGGCTGCATCATGGTGAGGTCGTCCAGCAGCAGATCGAGTGGAGATAACATTCTTGGTGACACCATGGCTGTTCTAGAAGACTCCTTCGGTGGAGATGAACACAAGACCCTAGAACACAATTTAGATTGTATCTTGTATCAAGAACACCTCTGGATCGGGAGAAATGGGGATGGATTTACCGTCACACGTGCTGGATTTGCCCAGATCAAGGAGTAGCTTACATTGCGATGTAGATCTTGGAGGCATCCGATGTCCAATGACTCTGAATTTTGGATATGTTGGAGAGGACATCAGGGCGCACCTCCATGTACAATTTGACGGCATTTGGATGGTTGAATCATCGGGAACATTGACATCAATCTGCGGGAGCATTGCTGGACGCGAGAGAAGGGTGGAGCGGTGGCAACCTGGCGGGGTGGTGAGGGTTTGATGGGGTGGGGATTTCATGGAACAAGCCTGATGTTTAAAGGAGAGGTGAAAGAATTTGGAGTAACAATATGGAAAGGACATTAAGAGAAATAAATGCACTTATTAGAGGCAAATATGAAAGGCATAGGAAATATGGAAAGGAAATCATTCTCTTGTTCCTTCCTTATGAATGCTTATGGAAGGTGTGGTTTCTTTCCATATAAATGTTTATGGAAGGTGGGGTAAACAAAAGGAAGGAGAAAACAAGGTGATTAATGCCATTAATTGCATGTTTAATTGCTCATTTTCTTTCCTTTTGATTGCACGCGATTGGTGGAATGAACTTGGATGGTCAATGTGTCTAGGTTCATGTTTGTGGTAGGTGGAGAGAATGAGGATGATATTAGGTAGATATATGTCCAAGTATTGTCGAAAGGAAAATACGATGAATGGAGACACGATGCTACAGAGATGAGTTGATTGATGATGTCAACCATGCATACTCATGAGCGAAGAAGAGATAGATGACTGAGCCCCATAATTCAAAACAAAATGGATATTTTAAAAATTTAATGGAAAAAGGATTTCAACTTATCAAATTAGGATCAAATCCAAAACCGACAAAAATACTAAATATTAAATTGGTTTTGGTAGAAAATGAAATCCTTTGTTTCATTGGTATACAAAATTTTCGTAAAACCAAATCAAATCATTTATAATTCATAAAATATTACTAAATCATCCTTTAAACTCTTAAAAATTAAAATTGGTGTTGGAAAATGGTTCACATTCCAAATGGGAAATTTTGGGATGTGACATGTGGGCCATCATAAGTGGTGCCCACTGACAAGAGCAAAGGACCAGAGGGGCCATCCCCTGGTCGGGCGACGAGGCCTATTGGTCGGTCGACCAGAGAAAAATGGCTCACTGCCCCCACTTGCTCCAAGTGCCAGGATGCAACTGTCATGTCCCAATATGACTGTTGTTTCGCTCTGCATTTTGAGGCAAGGCCCATGAGAGGAAGTTTTTCACCGGGTTCAAGTATTTCACCTCTCCATTATGCTCTGACCATTTGTCGTCATTTTCTCCAGGCTCTAGCATCATTAAACACTCTGAAATTCTGCCAAAAACATTTGCTTTGAGTTTCATTTACATTTGCAAGTTGGTCTCTCATTTGCAAGAGCTTCTGACGGAGCTTTCGATTGGTTTTGAACTAACCTTCACCCCTGTTCGAGTTGCTCTTGTGTTGGTTTGCTCCCATGTGCAGCAAGGAAATACATGTTTGTGGGAGGCTCGAGAAATGCATCTATAGAAGCAAGTCCTGCACTCTCAATAGTGTACGACACCCGCACACACTGCCAATGTTTGATGGAGGATGCACATGTGCAGAAATTGCCAATGGAGGAAGAAGCCATAGCCCTGCCAGACACAAGAAACGTCATGCTCAAGCTTCCCTCCAACAACATCTTCAACTTGGTTGGAAAGAAAGAATGTGGTATCCTCCGAGCTATCACCGGCCAGTCTTACGCCCCTAAGCGAGCGTATGATCTGGACTTTCTTTCCATATAAGGTACGAATAAAAGCTTTGCTTATGTTTTCTATGCTACAGGGTGAAATGCACCCTTGGTTTGGATTATTAGAGGATTTTATTTTGGTTCATCAGAATTGAATTCTCTCCTACTTGGAGGTTGTTTAGTGACACTAGGCTTTTCTTCCTTATGCACTTGAAACTTAGATGTTGCATCTGAGGATTTTGTTAGAAGCACATTTTGGGAGGATGTTGGCAATCATGTTGTTCTTGGCCTAGAACAAATAATGACCATAATCCTACCTTGTGTTCTTTGCAACAGTGGATGACTATGACTCTGTTTCCTAAAAGAAAGATCTTACGACCATGCCTGATAATAAAATTAAATTTTTTTTGCATGGTTAGTAAGATTAAATTTTACTAGTCCTAGCCATGGTTAAACAATGGATCAAGAGCCTTACACAAATATATAAAATTGAAAGAACATATTAGATCTCTCGCCTTGCACATCTTTGAACATCTACTGATCCCACCAATGCCCGTATTTATCAAGGCGAGAGATATATTTGGTAGGGACATACTCTCAAGCATGCTCTCGATGGCTTTTTGATCTATTTGTCTTCCCTGCGTATGTGAATGACATTCGGTTACCTAACCCGGATTATCATTTATATAACCATGGGAAATAACCATTCCACTATAGACGACCATTGTTGTTCAAGTGAGCACAAGACAGCTTGGGGGAAGTTCCTCCCCCCTAATGTTGAGCTAACTTGTATCATTTCCCTTTCCAATCACCACATGCATGATAAGCTAAAAACATGAAAAAGATTTGTTTCCCTTTCACATGCATGATAAATAGAAAATCTATAATAATAATAATATTAAATAAATAAATTCATGCACGATATGAATACATAAGGTTTCCTATATTGAGATGATGAATAGTTGCTCTGTCTTAATACTTCTCATATGCCTAGCACTCTATCTAGTTTTGATTTGTTGGCATGAATAAATTCAACCTTGAATGAACTAGTGGGTTGCACAAGCATCATTCTTTCTAGGTTGTTGTGAGATATGATATGGTGAGCTAGGGCTGCTATGATCTTTCTCAATTTGTGAAGCTTGACACCCAAAGAATTAATTTCACAAATATGACAAGTTCCTCAATGATATAAAATTCATACCATGGACATATGTTGATTTATATCTCAAAACCCTTAGCCATATGTTTCTTGTATTTTCATTGAGCCTTGTCAATATTGAGTGACCCTAGTGAGAAATATTTTCTGCATTCATGATCAAGTCCGCGCACATCACGCTAAGTTTCCACACTGGAAATTAGCAATCATCCATGTCGCACTGTCCATCCACAAAATAAAGACTCTGTCTTCATGATTGATCTCTCGAAGGCAATCAAGGTTATGACTATCAGAAAATGAGAGAGATTCCTGCTCCATGGAGAGCTTGGTAAATAAAAACTCTTGCTCCATGAAGGGCCTGAGAGAAAAAGAAAGAAAGACAAGATAGCCAATACTGCCAAATAAAGGGAGAGACAAATAAAAAGAGTATCCATTCCACTCCACCATATCCACCACACAGCACATCTTGATCATGCTTGTAGGAAAGGTTTTCTCCATGGATCCACTCTTTTGACTTGGCAACATATCAAATACATGCATGCCACATTTATCCTTACCCTGAGCTCCACATATTTAGCACTTAGAGGTAGGATTTTTGAGGCATCATAAGCCTTGGTGAGGAATACAGACACATTGAGCGATCTGAGTGAATCATTTAAGGAACTAAGATTTGTCACTAAAATTAATAACTTCTAGGCTAAAGTCGATCAAAGAGAGTTGGTGAAATAAGAGTCCTACAAATATTGTGTCTTCCAACAGCTCAAGATTTGGAGAAGCTACAATGCCCCACAGGTAAATAAAAAGGTGAATTACTCATGCCAACTTGTTCAATCTTATGTAGAGTGTCTTAGCTATGCTCTTGGGTAAAGATTAAGAGTAAGACATTGTAGCAACTCTTGATCAACAAAACCTAAGTTTAGCTTTGCTCGGGACGAGCAAAGATCAGCTTGGGGGTCTTGTAGATGGCCGTTAAATACCAATTTCGACCATCAATATGGTCACAAATAAGGGAGGACTTAGCATTTCATACACACATGTTAGCTAGGATTGATAAGATTCCACTTGTCCTTGGAGATTTATGTGCATGCAGAGAATATATATAAAAGGAGTAGAGAAATGGAGAAAGATCCATGAAATAACATTCCGACCATTGGGAGTGCGCCAACCGGACTCCCCATGGATCAATGACATGGCCACACAGGATTGCACAGGAGAGCACCGACTTACCAAAGGATGGGACCCACCTATCTACGACCCAGAGAAAGCACAAGGCCATGGGGCCCAAGGCTAGGTCGGCCGACCTTCCCCCTGGTCGCCCGACCTGTTCTTGAGGCCTTTTCGGCCGGGCTTCCATGTGTCGTCTCCTTAGCCCTTTGGCAACATCGGTGCATGGCGTTTCCGTGGCGGTTACTCCCTAGTACTGACTTATGGACCCTATAAATAGAAGGGGAGAGCTTTACTACAACACACATCAAGAAGAATCCAATCTCTAGCATTAACCTAGTCCTTAGGTCCTAGTGGAGTTTAGATAGAGAAGACCTGTCTTAAGGTCCTTGACCTAGTCTTGGAGTCTTGCGTATAGTTCCACACTATCCCTCACTAGTAAGACTGGTTTCTTTTATTAATAGAATTAGTTTCTTTACTCTTTGTTCTTTATTTATTTATTCTAGTGTGATAGTCATGTGCCTTTTATGTGATGGTTGCCTAGTCATGTTTGGTTGCTTTATGCTTAACATACTCATACTAGTCAATATATGCTTTTGCACTCAACCAATGCATATTATGGTCAGACATGCTTTAGTCCATATCTTATTAATCCATAGGGTTAATGTTATGCGTTCTATAATATTTAGCTTGTTGATCTATAGGGTTAAATCTATGCATGTCCTAGCCTTTGAATTGTTGATCCGGAGGGTTAGAGTTTTGCATTCTTGAGTCAGGGTTAGGTGTACTCTTATTCTAGACTTGTTGGTTCGAAGGGCCAAAGTCCCATGGAAATCGAGAGTATTATTTAGCAATATAAGCATGATGCTTAGGTTGGTAAATATCTTTGAGTGCTTAGTTGCTCCACGAACAGGAATAGGTGTGGCAGTAAGAACTTAATTGCCCTTTGTCACGTGTCTTAGTATCTAACCTATAGACAGGAGTATAGAAGTACATAGGGATCCAGCTTAACTCTTTCTAACCCACTTAACCTAGACTTTGGACTAATGCTAGATTGGATTGTTCTACGTGTCACTACCCACTATCTTTATTATCCTTACCCCTATATATGACTTTGGTATATTATTAGTTATATGGTATGAACATGCTCTCTCTTGACCACCACCTTCACTTGGGAGAACTATAAATGACACCATTGGAGTAATCCAGTGGTGAAATGATGCAGTGGAATGTCCATGCGCTTGCAGATTTGAAGGACCGAGAAGGCGACAAGAGGGGGGTGAATGGGAGCCAATTAAAATTCTTCTCAAGAACTTGGCCTATATCCCAATTACAACCCGAATCAACCTCTAAAAAAATCACCAAGGCCACACACACCAACTTGTGATGTGCTAATCCTAGGAATGACTCCCACCAGTGGAAGAACTAGATAGAAGCAAAGAAAAACAACCAAGACTTGAAACTAGGAAAGAAAACACAGAACAGGCAACTTAGACTGACCATCGGCAGTGCCGGTCAGGGGCATCGACAGTGCCGATTAAGGAATTTTCTCCCACACTACCAGTGCGATCTAGAATTTTCTTACCTCACCGACAGTGCCGATGGAAAGGTCGGCATTGCCGATCGACCCCTGACAGAACAGAAAGACTGTCGTGATTTTGCACAAATCTCACCCAAAACCTATTCAAATGATCTCCAAATCATGTGATTTTTGGAGCAGCCAATCCTCAACACATCACGACCCTAATCCAAGAATATCCACTCAATTGGCTAAAGGAATCATCATGAATTTCAGATCTTGTGCCAAGAACACCAAAAAGGAGAAACTTGAGAAATTCTTCAAATCGAAGGTGTTAGAGCTCTTGATCAGTCAAGGACCCATATAGGATTGTTCTAGCTTATCATAGCACTAAGATCCGCAAGAAATCCACCACAAAATCTCACTCAAAAATAAGATCGAAAATTCCCATTTTCTAGCTCCGAAAATAGAGAAAAAGAGAAATTTGGGATTTAGAAAGAAGAGAAGATCTTGAGAACAAATTTGAATCTCATATCATTGATCCATCAAGACAAGATACATGAATACATGGCTAGGAAGCCACATTCTTTCTCCTACTATTTGGAAGAGCAAGAGATATTTCTCACACACCCTCTCGTCTCCTAGCACTTTAAAATGAAGACCTAGCAAGGCTAAGGGAAAGAGAGGCACCTCTTCCACCAGTCCTACCTCTCCTTGTATAGGCCTAGGGGTTGTCCTAAAGACCATCCTATCCCTCACCTACAATACACTATCACTTACCACCAAGGGCACAACCATCCATCTATTTCCTCGTCGCACGAACGCCATCGAGCCCTTCATGACTTTGCTTCGCCTCGACGCAAGCTCCGTGATGGTGCCACGTGCACCTCCAATCGCCACCATCGGTTTTGAGGTCCACACTGGAAAACCGCCTTGCACGTTTCTCAAAGCACGACTTCTTGATCTTGACGTGTGTCAACTCGTCCCGTGATCCTCCTCATCAACAAGTCTCTCCCGCCTCCGGTCCATTGGAAGCCTCTACTTGCACCGACACCCTATCACCTTTGACTTGGTCAACCCCACTGTCTTGATCACCACCGACGGTTTTGAGGCTCAACCGCCAAACCGTCCATGTACGCTTCTCAAAGCATGACTTCTCAATCTTGATGCATGTCACCTCGTCCCGTGCTCCTCCTCGTCGGCAAGTATCTCCCGCCTCCTGTCCATTGGAAGCCTCTACTTGCACCGATGCCTGATCACCTTTGACTTGGTCAACCCCGCTGTCTTGATCACCACCCATGGTTTTGAGGCTCAACCACAAAACTGTCTGTGCTTCTTGCCTCTCCACGTGTACGGTATGGATCATCCTTGAATTCACCCGACCTCTCGATCGTCCGGTCCCAAGTCTCCTACTTGTGCCCGATCCTCTCACCGTTGACCGCCAAGTTGACTCCTGTGACCTACACATCATGAGACAAGCAAACACATTTCCCATCTCCTGCAATTTCTCCAACTCCATTACCAACTCTGGTTAGTCAAAACCATGACATGCACAAACTCATGCAATCCCTAGATTCCCGCATTTCAATTCAAACACCAAATCAGCCCAAGTCAATTACTCATCACATATTGCAGAGCATGGCACATATCCACATGGTTTCTCAATCTACCCCTTGATGAGTACATTGATAACGTCAAATGCACAAGATTAGAGATTTGAAATGCAAAACCGAATAAGCACATCCAAATGGCCACATCCTAAAGAAAAGGATGAAAAGTAGCCATCTAGCATAAGAGGGATCACAAAACCAAGAGTTGACAAAGAAAGCCACTCGAGAACGCAAAGATTGTGAAAACCGCATGAAAAAACCTCAAGGACATGATATGCTCCCCCTCAACTCGTGGTAGGTCTCATGTAATGCAAAAAGGAGTCATCTTAGGTTTCTTAGCATTATTTGTGCATGATCCACTATTTTCTCCCCCTATGGCAATGAACTCATCAAACAAGCAAAAGAAAAAGCATGCAATCTATGAAAATGCTAACCTAAGGAGCTTCAATAAATATGCCAACAAGCATTTAACCTTGCTAATCATAAACATAGAGCTAAACCCTAAAGATTGACATGTGTAAGTACTCCCATCCAAGACAAAACAAGCATCAAGTGAATCATCAGAATCTAGCCAGTCTCAATCTCAACCAAGGCAACAAACATTCATAGAAAATAAGCTCTACAAACGCTCATATATGCAACAGAGACTCATAAGAAAAGATAAAAGCATTATTCTTATGTGATCCTCATGTAACTTTTAATACGTGCGGAGGGTCGCACGACTGGGTATGGCAAACACCTCGAGGCTTCGAAGTACAATTTATGAATTTAGCATTTTTATGTAACTTCTAATCCAAGCGGAGGGTCACACGACTTGGTACGGCAAACACCCTGAGGCTTCAAAGCACAATCAACTTATTTTGCAAATTAAAAGCATAAGGATGAGCATGCATTTGCGGCAAAAGGAAAAACATTCTCACAATGTTCCATCATGAGCTAAACATTTCCAAAGCCACATTTGACAAACACAAGGTGCCAAAGCCAAGATATCCTCTAGACTAGCCTCAACACAAGTCTTGACAGGGATTAAAGCAATTATACACATGGTGAGCAAGTCTTAGCAAGATTAGTTCATAAGGTTCACAAGAAGCTAAGTTTACCTTTAAGATTAGCAAGTTGCTCAAAAGAGTCTATAACAAGCCATCTAGAAAATCTAAGAATAAGAGATTACTATCACATCCACACAACTTCGCTCAAGCTCAATCATAGCAAAGAGAAATGCAAGAAAGCATAAGAATCAAAGCTCAACTACCAATGCATATATTACAAATGAGATGCAATGCAAAAAGATAAGATACATATATACAAGAGAACACCAACTCTCCCTCAAATGATGCCATAAGGATGGCAAACACCAAGCTCCCCCTAAAGAAAAGCAAATCACGAAGCATCTAGGGGATTGGTAAGAATATCAGCCAACTGGTTTTTGGTGTTGATGTATTTGAGCTCAACATCTCCTTTCACAACATTGTCTCTGAAGAAGTGGAATCACACATTAATATGTTTGACCTTATCATGTTGGATTGGGTTCTCGGCTAAGCATATGGCACTGGAGTAATTACACATGAGTGGAACACTCTTAAAGGTTAACCCATAGTCTCTCATGGTGGGTACTATCCATAGGATTTGAGAGCAGCAGCTAGCAGCAACAACATACTCAGCCTCTATGGTGGATTGGGTGACAGTCAATATCTTACGAGAAGACCAACAGATCAAAGAAGTACCCAAGAAATGGCAAGTACCAGAAGTGCTCTTCCTATCAATTCTACAGCCAACAAAGTTCATATCCGAATACCCAATGAGATCAAAAGATGAAGATGCAGAGTATCAAAGACCGCACTCAAGGTGTATATGAGATACCTAAAGATGTGCTTGACAGCCTTATGATGAGTCACCCTTGGGGAAGCTTGAAAGCGAGCACAAAGACACACCGCCAAGTGTATGTCGGGTCTTGTAGCCGTCAGGTACAGGAGGGAGCCGATCACGCTCCTGTACTCCCTTTGGTCCACTGCTTCACAGTCTTCATCTCAGTCAAGTGTCATTGTAGTGGACATTAGAGTTGACAATGGCTTTACATTGACCATGTTGAACTTCTTCAGGAGATCCTTTGTGTACTTGGCTTGATGTATGAACGTTCCTTGCTTGCATTGCTTGATTTGAAGTCCAAGAAAGAAGGTGAGCTCGCCCTTCATCAACATGTGAAATCACTTTCCATGACTTCCTGAAATCTAGACACAAGAGCATAAGAAGAACCTCCAAAGATGATATCATCCACGCATATCTGAACTATTATGAAGTCATTACCATGCTTTAGAGTGAACAAGGTTTTATCAACACACCCCATGACATACCATGCTCTAGGTGCTTGCTTCGGCCCGTCCAAAGCCTTCTGAAGCTTGTACACACGGTTTGGGTATTTGTGATGCTCAAATCCAGGTGGTTGTTTCACATAAACCTCTTCCTCTATGTAGCCATTTAGTAAAGCACTCTTGACATCCATTTGATAGAGTCTAATGCCCTTAGAGGCAGCAAATGCAAGGAAGATCCTAATGGCTTCTACGCATGCAACAGGAGCAAAGGTTTCCCCATAGTCTAAGCCCTCAACTTGGCTAAACCCTTGAGCAACAAGCCTAGCCTTGTTTATCACAATCTCGCCATCTTCCCCATGCTTGTTGTTGAACACCCACTTGGTTCCTATAACATTGACACCAACAGGAGGCTCTACTAGGGTGCACACCTTGTTTCTCTTAAAGTTTTCCCACTCTTCATGCATGGCATTAACCCAATGTTCATCAGATAGTGCGTGTCCAACATCCTGAGGTTCAAAGGTGGCAACAAATAGAGAATTTGTAAAGCAGGCGAGATGTGTAGACCTTGACCTTGTTGTCCTCTCATTGAGGTTACCGATCATCTGTTGAGGAGGATGCAGACGTTGAATGTGGCGAGGGGCATCTCTCTCAGAGTGTACCTCCCCCACAACCACGTTTGGAGCAAGCTCAACAACAGCTAATGTCGATGTAGAAGCTTCTGGACCCTCTGCAAGAGTGGTCAAAGCAGCAGGAACAAGCTTGGATGTGGGATGGAATGACTCATCATCATCATCATCATCCAAGCCCTATAGGTCCTCTTCTACAAAGATACTCTTCTCCATCTCCCTCTTACCTGTAGTCTCAACCACACTTCTTACACAAGAGTTTGATTCATCAAAGGTTACATCACAGGACTCTATGATGGTGTTAGTTTCCAAATTCAAAACTCTGTAGGAATAGCCATGAGGGGTGTAACCAAGAAAGATGCCATCAGAAGATTTCGACTCAAACTTATCAAGATTGCCATGCACCCAAATGAGAAACATATGGCTTCCTCCCAAAATGTAGCTCATAAGAAGTCACATTAAGAATTGAGCGCAAGAAAACCCGATTGAAAGCATAGCAAGCAGTGCTAATGGCCTCAGCCCAGAATTGCCTCGAAGTCCTATGCTCATCGAGCATCGTCCGGGCCATTTCCACCAAGGTTCTGTTCTTTCTTTTGACCACTCCATTCTGCCAAGGGACACGAGGTGCTGAATACTGATGCTCAATACCATGCTCAAGATAGAAAGCATCAAAGGAGGAGTTCTTGAACTCGGTGCCATTATCACTACGGATTGCTCGTAATGCACCAGGAAAGTAAACCCAAGAATAGTGAGAGAAGTCGTGATGTGGACAAGGGTTCCCGATCTTCCAAAAGGTTCTGATAATCATGATTTGGGCGGAGGTGAAACACAAATCGATCTGGCTTCCAAACAACACGTTCAGAACCCCGCAATTGCAGCACAAGGTCTCAAGGTTACCAAATAAACGTGCAGCTCGCGAAGCATCAAAAACAGCACGCAAAGGATTCATATGTTTATCCATAGATTTGCTATAAATTAAGATATCATCAAAGTAAACTACCACAAATTTGCCAATAAAAGCTCTTAAAACATCATTCATCAAACGCATGAAAGTACTAGGTGCATTAGTTAAACCAAAAGGCATTACAAACCACTCATACAACCCGAATTTGGTTTTGAAAGTTGTTTTCCATTCATCTCCAAGTTTCATTCTAATTTGATGGTAGCCACTACGCAAATCAATTTTAGTGAAAATTATAGCACCACAAAACTCATCAAGCATGTCGTCTAGCCTAGGAATAGGATGACGATACCTAATAGTAATGTTATTAAAGGCTCTACAATCTACACACATACGCCAAGTACCATATTTCTTGGAAACCAAAAGTACACGAACAGCACAAGGACTAAGTGGTTGATGAACATACCCACAATCCAAAAGGTCTTTGTTGGCACTTCCTAAGTGCCCCTTTTATATGTGAATATTACCCCAATTAGAGCATAATTGATACTAATTTAGGCCATTTACCTGTGATATTGCCTATATATTTGTATCTATGTTGTTTTAGAGCTTTATTGCAGAAACAGGTAAATTTGGTGATTAATGCGATAATGGAGAGGACAGAAGTAAAAAGCACTGAAGAAGCCTAGTGCGCTGATCAGCGCAGCCCATGAGCCGATCGGCGCAAGGGTGTTTTGGCCCACAGAAGTGACCGAGGTCCACTCCACATGCTTATGGAAGTTTATCTGTGCAAGAGACTTGAAGATATTTGCCTAAGAAGATTTATGGAACTCCAAGATCTTAACGTGCAGTACAAGACTTTATCTCGAAGGAAAAGGCCCACATGGCAGCTGTGGAAGACAGAGGAACCGACTCAGGGAAGAAATCAGAGCAGACACGGCTTGCGCCGATCGGCGCAATCCTGCGCCGATCGGCGCAACCGCCTTATTTGCTAGAAACCGAGTCCTTTATGAGTAGAACCCCTATAAATACTTGTAAACCCTCACCGCAGAAGAGGAGGCGACAGAGGGACACCAGATCCGTGAGTTAGAGCCACCAGGGCTTGCCCCGTTAGAATAGATCTCTAGTTGAGTTTCAAGAACCATTGGAGTCAAGAGTTGATCCGTTAAGATAGTCCATCTCGACAGGGATGAATCTTACTCTATGTATCTCAAGGATGATTGAATATGTTGATGATGGTTTTGGTGATTTGTCTATCTTGATTCTATAATCATGCATGTGCTTATTCCAATTGCTTAGTTCTAGGCTAAGTAAGTAGATATTATCGTAATCGTGGTGATTAGGATAGTATTCGGACATTGTATTGATTATGGTTGCTTGATGATGCCAATAGTGTGGTTTAGCGGTGACAGCACTAAGCCTGCGCAGCACTATTGGATAGTTGAGTAGGGTAAGATACTCGCGCGATTAAGGGTTTCCTCCCGGCAGCGATAAATCGGGAGCCGTTCGAAAAGCAGGATGGTCTTACTCATTATAGGTTTTCATTGATCCATGTAATTACCCATTATGGTGCTATTCAATTAGACTATCTGGTTACGATCTCACTAGTAGATATCTAGCTACTCACTTATCAGCATAGGTTTACAAGATCTGGTGTACTTTGGCTTAGACTCACTGTGTGCTGATCGGCTCAAACCCTGCGTCGATCGGCGCAACAACTTTGACTTAGATCCACCAGTGTGTCGATCGGCTCAATTCCAGCGCCGATTGGCGCCACCACAGATTCACTAGTGTGCCGATCGGCTCAACTCCTACGCTGATCGGCGCAATCACAGATTGACTTAGTTTCACAAGCGTGCCGATCGGCTCAACACCTGCGCCGATCCGCGCAATGACAGATTTACTGTCTGGCGCACCTTTGCGCTGGCCAGTCTCCCCCTCATGCAACCTGACCTTGACAGTAGCCTTGACTAGATCTTTTACTGTTAACTTTGTTTAATAAATCCCTAAGGTCCCAGTGGATTTGATATACCTTGGAATACTCAATTCAAGGGAAAAAGTGCTACAATTGTACACCGTCCTCTTGCGGTATATAAGTGGGTACGTAGATACGACCAACAGTCTTGGACTTGTCATTGTATCTCCTTAGTCTTCTCAGGGTTGGTCCTATATGCAGCACAGTTTGGCAAAGTGGCACCCAGAATCAAATCAGTTTGATGCTCAATCCCTCTCAAAGGTGGCAATCCTGGGGGTATCTCAGCTGGGAATAAATCCTCATACTCCTGCAAAAAGTTAGTGACGGCAGGAGGCAAAGCACTAGAAGCAATATCATCAAGCGAAAACAAAGCTTGTTTGCATATCAAATCATAGCAAATATAATCATCAGCAGAAATTTCAGCAAGTTCAGTTTTTGTTTCAAGACATGAACGACCTTGTAATTTAATTCCAGCACTCTTAGAACTTAAAGAATCATTAACATTACTAGGTGTAGAATCAGAATTAGCAGGTTGCTGAATTTTAGGACCTTTATTTTTTAAACTAGTAGCTCTTTCTAAATCAGCTTGTATAATTTTAGCAGGGGTCATTGGTAACAAAGTAATTTTAGTTCCTTTATTCATAAAAGTGTACTTATTACTTTTACCATGGTGTACAACATCATTATCAAATTCCCAAGGTCTACCAAATAAAAGTGAACATGATTGCATGGGTACAACATCACAATAAACAGAATCCACATAAGAACCAATGGAGAAAGGAACTCTGCAAGTTTGTGTTACCTTAGCTTTTCCAGAGTCATTTAACCACTGAATGTAGTATGGATTTGGATGTGGACGTGTGGTCAAATTAAGATTCTTTACCACATCAAAACTCACTAAATTGTTGCAGCTTCCTCCATCAATGATGACATGTGCTCGATGGTTCTAGATGATGAAGAAAATGTGGAACAAGTTATGTCGCTACATCATCTCGGGCTGCTGGATTTGTGTTCTAAGCACACGCTATACAATAATATTCACGTAGCCCGTGGTGTCTCCGCCTCCAAGTACAAGGTCACCGCTGGTGGCAGCGACATTGTTCTCCTCATCCTCCACATCGGAGGTGCTCTTGTAACCACCATCGTCTGTCGCCACATATGCCCGCCTACTTGGGCAATCTTTCTGCACATGAACAAGTCCATGGTAGCAGTGGCACTGAATCCCTGTAGTGCGTCCTGTCAAAGCAACAGAGGAGGCACTACTAGCTAGTACCTACAGAGAAGTTTTACCTAAATGCGTAGAAGGTGTAGGGGCTGATTTTGGTGCTGCAACACTGGTTCCCTTGGCAGCTGCTAGTGGTGGTGGCCAGAAAGATGGCTTGGGCTGTCCCGAAGTCCCCGTCGGCCGTGGTGGGTGGAAGGTACGACTGGACTTGCTGTACTACTCAATAGCCTAGAAACATCCCTATGATTCTTTCTCTACAAGCATAGCATACTGGAAACACAGGTTGAGGGTATACTGAAAACATGGGTACAACATCACAATCAATAGAATCAGCATAAGAGCCAATAGAAAAAAGAACTCTGCAAGTTTGTGTAACCTTAGCTTATCTAGAGTTGTTTAACCACTAAATGAAGTATGGATGTGGATCTAGGCGTGTCGTCAGGGCAAGCTTCATGACCACATCAGAACTCACCAAGTTATTGCAGCTCCCTCCATCAATGATGACATGTGCTCAGCGGGGCTTGATGACGAAGAAAATTTGGAACAAGTCGTGGTGCTGCATCATCTCGGGCTGCTGATCTTCTGTGCCAAGCGCACGCTGAACAATAATATTCATGTAGTCCGTGGTGTCTCCGCCTTCAAGGATGAGGTCACCGCTAGTGGGAGCGACATCCTCCTCCTCATCCTCCACATCGAAGGCGCTCATGTAACCTCCATTGTATGTTGCCACGTATGCCCGCCTACTTGGGAAATCTTTCTGCACATGACCAAGTCTATGGCAGTAGTGGCACTGAGTCCCTGTAGTGCGTCCCGTCGAAGCGACGGAGGAGGCACATAGAATTTTTACCTGAGTTCACAGAAGATGCAGGGGATTATCTTGGTGCTGCAGAAGCATCACTAGGGCCCTTGGCAGCAGCAGCGACTACTTGTAGGGGTGTTCGGAAAGGTGGCTTGGGCAACTCCGAAGTCCCCATCGGTCGTAATGGGTAGAAGGTACGACTGTAGTTCCTCTATGCCTTGAAACGTCCCTTTCATTCCTTCGCTGCAAGCATAGCATACTGGAAACACTGGTTGAGAGCATAAAATTATTTATAATCAAGAATGTCCTAAATTTCATTTTTCAAACCAGAATAAAAGCAGCAAATCTGATCCTCTACTTTTTCCACTACAGCACAATGAATCAAACCCTTCTGAAGCTCTGAACAGTTTTATCTCCTTGTTCTAAGTGCTACAGTTTATTACAAATCTGTTAATACAAAGCTGCCTTAATTTCTTCCCAAGTAGTAGGCAAATCAGTTTCAGAAGCTATACCACTCCACCAAGAAATAGCAAAGTCCTTAAACTCACTAGTGGCTTGTCTAATTGTATGTTGTTCAGGCACAAGGTGGGCATTAAATTTTTGATCTACAGTCATCTCCCAATCAAGGTAAGCATCACCATCATATTGTCCTAAAATGAAGGAATTAAAAACTTAATTTTAGCATATGGATCGTCTAGAGCATAGCCATGATTGTTACGTTGTGGACGACGGTTGTGGTTGTGGTAACCACCCATACCTTGAGCGTTACGGTGCAAACAACATTGTAATTTCTTGGTCCTTGTAGCAGCCCTATCCACGGTGCCATCAGCCCTATACACCATGTCTTCATCAGGGGCATCTTCTTCAATGATGTAGGTGATGGTGTCGTTGGTCTTGTGAGCGATCTCCAACTCGGTAACCTGATCGATTAACGTAGCGACCCTCTTATCCAGCCACTCAATGTTGTCTCCAAGGTGAAGCTTGTTGATCCCTGCAGTGACGGCCTTGGTGATCGTCTCTGCCAAATCACTCTAAGCCGCCTGCAAAGCCTTCTGTAGTTGCTCTTCAGTCACACACTCATCAAATTTTGAGGGTGAAGCCCCCTCTCCATCGCTTCCTGCCACCAGAAACACCAAAACAGGAAACAAACAGTGAAGGTTATCCCAACAAAACTACTAAGTAGTGGTCCTTACAAAGCTCTTACAAGGTTCTAAAAAGCATAACAAAGGATACCAGGGAGGTATGTTCCACGATTGCAAGGGTCACAAAATAACCTATGCTGTCTAGAAGAAATATGTAGAGCTATACAAATAAAAAATAGAGAGTAAAGCTGAATAAGAGCCCTAGAACTGTAGTGATAGCAAGGCAGAAACAAGTAGGCAACGGAACACAACCAATAGCAGGGGGCTAGGTGTAAAATAGCTAAATAGCCAAATTTCAGGGGGGCAGTTGGACCACTAGAAGAAATCCCAAATTTATTTTTTTTCTCTTTTATTGTTTTTTGATATTTTTCTCTAACTTAGTGGCAATGAGAGAGAACCCATGGAAAATTTCAGCTCAAACAGAGGTAGGATGTGGCCTACAGAAATTCTGCAAGTTTCAGCAACGTCGTGTTTCACACTTGCATGAATTTTTTCTTTATGTTCCTGATTTTTTTTTATGTTCCATTTGGGGTAGGCTCCAAATCAAGTCACGAAGCTCCTATAAAAAGTTTAACCCAAACGGAGCACCGAGCGAAAAGTTATGGTTGTTTTACTGAAGGTACCTCAAAACCGGGTTTAAAGGAACCCGAGGTGGGTTTGGAATTGGATAGGAAAGTTTTTTGTCGGGGTGGATGGGAAAGTGGAAATTATGGGTGTTGGTCCAAGGTGTTGAGGGTGGGTTTAGGGTGGGATTAGGGTGGGCATGTCGATCAATCAACCCTAGCACACAAAGCCAAAAAAAAATAGAAGGTGGTGGAAGGGATAGCGACTAGGGTTGCAAGCGGGACACTACTGACGAATAAAACACAAACTAAACCAGTGAACAACATAACAAAACTAGGGCACACACTCAACACTATAGACTCTAAAATTTAAATATGCAAGTGCTAACATGTGGTTATGGGCAGGAGAAAATAATTTTGTGGTTTTTCTGTGGACGATAGGAAGAACATGAAAACGAAACTAAACTAATGGGTAGTGCGAACATGATGGTGCACCTGAAGCTGTGATACCCCTTGATGTGAACAAGGGTTCCCGATCTTTCGAAAGGTTCTTAGTAAGTTGATTTGGTCAGAGACGACACACAAATCGATCTGGCTTTAGAACAACATGTTCTAAACCCCGCAATCACAGCACAACATCTCGGAGAAGGCTAACCGCTGCCTACAAATCAAGAACACAAGCAGGAACAAAGAAAAAAGCAACCAAATTGCAGATGTATGGTTAAACTCGCGAAGTTGGGGTCTCACAAACCGATGTGATGGCAAAACTGTTATTAACAGAATAAGCTAAGCAAAACCCCCAACCCAAATGGAATGATGAAGGCTGTTTATAATAACCCTAAGGTCGTCCAAGACCCTCTGGATGCGCCCCTCATTGGGCTCAACTGGATACAAGCCCGAAGGCCAAAAACAAGCGATGCAGCACCAGGACAGATTCTCGACCCTCTCTTGTTTCGATGATTCCCGATGACTATGAATGAATTTGGACATGAAACTGGTGGAATTGGAAATGTCTTCTCTTTAGCTTTCTGTGCATATGTAGAACGTCCAAAACAGAGTTTGTATGCGTCCTGGGCGTATATTTTAGTGCGGACTGGTCCTGGGTCCCGAAATAGACTTGAAGTCGGTTTTGATTGGTCGTCCACCTTGGCTTCCATGGTCTTGCTGGTCCTCGACATCCCCAAGTCCTTCTTCCATCATCTCCTGGTCCTCTCCAAGTGACATATAATGAAGAACATCGGAACAAGCTCACCTCTAAATTTAGTCATCGTGCACAAGCTCTAGTCATTGGACCTTGCAAGTCCAGAATTGGAGGAGCGTTACGTGTATCCATAGGAGTGATATGCTCATCAGGTTGAATGATTGGAGCTGAGATGAGTGTGTTCTTAAGGATATTAAAGGAATGTAGGCACTCATCATCGAAATCAAAGGAAGTATCCTTAGCCAAAAGACTAGTGAGGGGTCTAGCGATCTGGGAAAAGTCCTTGATAAAATGCCAATAAAACCAAGCGTTTTCTAAGAAACTACGAATCCCCTTAACATTAATTGGAGGTGGAAGCCTTTCTATGACCTCCATCTTAGCTCTATCCACCTCAACCCCTCTCGGACACAAGGTGTCCTAAAACAATGTCCTCTCAAACCTTAAAGTGGCACTTTTCCCAGTTAAGTACCATGTCCTTTTCCTGGCATCTTTGTAAGACCCTATCTAGGTTCTCAAGACATTGAACAAAAGTTTTCCCATAAACAGAGAAGTTATCCAAGATTTTTTCGATCATGTCAGAGAAGATAGATATCATGCACCTTTGGAACAAAGCAGGTGCATTGCACAACCCACGACATTCTACGATAGGCATATTTTCCATGAGCACATGTGAAGGTAGCCTTACTTTGATCATCGGGATGGATGTGAATTTGATGGTGACCAGAGTACCCATCAAGGAAATAGAAGAAGGAATGATTGGCAAGCCGCTCCAACATTTTATCAATGAAGGGCTGCGGGAAATGATCCTTTCTCGTTGCCTTATTGAGCCTCCGATAGTCGATGCACATCCTCCATTCCATGACAGTGCGTTGAGGGATCAACTCATTTCTATCATTTCTAATGACCGTCATGCCTCCCTTCTTAGGCACTATTTGCACAGGGCTAACCCACTCACTACGAGGAATGGATAGATTATCCCGACGTGCAAAAGTTTCAAGACCTCCCTCTTAACAACCTCTCTCATTGCATTATTTAGCCTCCTCTGAGGCTCCCTAGAAGGTGTGCTATCAAGATCAATAGGAATGTGATGAGTGCAAGGAGGGGGACTAATTCCCTTAAGGTCTTAGAGGGAGTAGCCTAGGACAGAACGATGCTTTTCTAGGATGGGTATAAGTTTAGCAGTTTCTTCCTCGGATAGCTTGACAGTTATGATAACAGGGGCTTCCAGGTCGCCATTAGGAAAGCATAGCGTAGGCCGGAGGGCAACAGCTTAAGCTCAGTTGGAGGTCGTGTTGGTGGTTCTTCAATGGGTAGCTCGATTGTATCCTGAAACTCACCCTCTTCTTGGATAAATTCTTTAGCATCTCTTTCTAGAATGGATTTAAGAGAATCAAAAGGGAGAACAACCCTTATTTCCTCGATTGTCTCATCCTCAAGGGGAGAATCTTGTAGGAATTTCCTCGATCGGGAGATCAGGATAGACAATTTTTTCCCCTGAGTTTTACATCGAGACTTCCAAGCGTCTATACATCCATGAGTCATTTCTCAATGGAATGTCCGATTAAGACATCAAAGTCCTGAATGTCACAGACATGGAAGTCTATGATAGCCTCTGTGACGCGCCTTCCTAGAGGATTGAGGTCCCAAAGGTGCTGAAAACATAGACACTTGATAATACAACAATGATTAAAATTTAAGTCAAATTATGGAATATTACAAGTTCATGAAAGTTCAAAAACAGCGGAAGCAAATACCAATACTAATACAAGCTCTCAACGATACAGTGGTAGTAATGACTCATGCCCAAGAATCGTCACTGCAGCAGCAATTCAGACTCCTAGTGGACTACCTTCAAGGACTTGCATGTCCCACGGTAGCACATTAACAGGCAATTCTATCTCTGTATTACCTGTAAAGCCTGAGTTCTAATTACTCAGCAAGACTTACCCGTCAAACCTAGACATGGATTGGCTCTAATAGGATGGCTGTTTTAAAAGACTTGCACTATGCAACCTATTAGTTCTACAAATTTTATTTAGCCAAGTTTAAATGTGTAGAGAAGAAATATAAATTTAGTGGAGCAATATGAGAATAGTAAAGCAAAACATGAAGTAAATACAGTATGGGACCAATAGCAATAATAATCAACACAAGCATCATAATCCATTTCATAGTATCATGTGGTCTACGGGAAGGCGCAGTGAACAAGCATACTCATTACTACGAGCAACAGCAATTACAATTGATTTACACCAGTTGCGAAAACTCAAATTACACGACATATATGCACCAATTAAGGTCTATACGGCAACCTTTCACCATAACAACAAACATCTTGGTCCGGGTCCAGTCTCATTGAGTGGGCATGCCGTTCTGCCAGACACACTTCGCGGTATGAGCCACCCACTCCAGCAGCAGAAGGGTTAAAGGCCAATGTACTGAGTATCGTCCTCATTGCCGTGTTAATGTTACATCAGTTTACTAGTGCACATAAACTAGCATGCATTCGGTAATCAATGCTTGATCATGGGGCCAACGACGAACGGGTCCTAGGTTCGACAAAGCTGGGCTACCGTAGTCAACACCCATGTGTTGCTGCCGCCTACACATGCATCATCCCTGCCTGGTCATAACATCAAAACTAAATTTATTTCCATTAAGTTCAACTTTAGTGATCAAGTCATTCTCTTAGTAGTGGTAACAAGACTACCGATATTATTCTATTACTAAGCATAGCAACAATATACCGAATCTAGATAAAAAAACATAGTACCGAATCCTACCATGACTTATATACTAGTAACATAGGTCATTTGGGTGATATGCAAGTGGGTTTCCAACCAACTCCTATTAACCTAATGCACCAATCAATATAGACACTAGCATTGAAATATTGAAATTAGCAAAACTTTATAATTAGGCAAATGCAAAAAAGGGCTTGCCTTGGTTAACACTAGTGTTAGCAGCTACAACTTCATGCTCCTCAGTATAAAGGGTCCCGCTGAAAATCCGGTTCTTGTTCTTAGTCCCTGTTACCTAGATATGAACAAGGTGTCAATGGTATCAAAATAATGCCGTAACATGCAATAATATGGCAAATACAAAATGAAGTGGTGTTATGGTAACAACATCATTATTAATATGTTCTCGAAGCCACATGCTTCAAAGAAACAAGTTTAATCTTTATCATTTTGTGTGTAAATGTATTTAAATAGGGTTAATATAGTCTTAAGAGCAAATAATTAATTTAGTATAGTAAAAGATGGTTCTGGTCAGGAGTGAATTATTATGGACAGGGGCATGCATAAACTTTATTTTCACCAAGTGTCAACTCCTGGACATTTACAATTTATTTACTAGAAATTTTATACGCAAAAGTGCTAAATAAATCATAGGGCATAAAATAATTCATATTTTGCCTAAACATAACTCAGGGTGGTAGATTAGCATGAACTAACAGTGCATGACAAAAATCAGAATTTAAATTTATTCCTATAATTTATAGTGATTTATTTAGTATTTTAGCAAGATAAATAATTATTAATTTACATTTATAGAGACATCATATTATCATTTTTCATTAATAGAGCACATCAAGAGGAAACTAACAAGGTTTATTTCGACTCCATTGGATTTATATTTTATTTACTATGATTTTTCAAAGTTAATCAACATTTTAGGTATATTCCGGTTTTCCTGTTTTATTTTTTTAACACGTCAGAGCAACGCGGGTGCCACATAGGCAGCCAGTAGGCACCAGTTAGCAACAATACTGGAGCATGGCAGACTCATCGGAGTGCTTGCCTTCGGCGTCTACGCACGGGGAAAGCTCGCCACGAGTGTACGGAAATGGTGTGCACGTCGAGGCGGGGCGGTCGGGGGTGGTCGCGAGGATGGTGGCTCATCGAAGGTGGGTCATCGGTGATAGACGGCGGGGAGGCCGGTTCGGCAATGTTGGGTTTTTGGTGTGGTGGATGAATTGCGTCGTGCTTTCCTCGCACGGCTTCATGATAGCATTGCGGGGACCCTTGTGATGTCGATTGGCGACGAGGGGACTAGGAGGTGGAGTCATCAAGGCGGCTCGGTTCTTGCTGGTGTTGGAGCAGAGTCGAGGAAAATATCAATGCCGGCACCTCACGAAAAGAATCCAACAAAGAAAAGGGTCAAAACCGTGCGCGGAGGGATTGCGTAGTCGGAAAGGAGAAACAAGGCAGAGAGGTTAACCAAGGAGCATAAATTTCAAGCCAGCATCGATGGAGATCGCCGGGGAGACTTTGATGAGGACATCACCCTTATGGATACACCCAGCACTCCGCCAACCAAAATATAAGTTCATGCGCGACAGTTGAATTTACGGGTGAGCTTGTTCCTAATGATTCCTTTATGTGATTTTGAGAATAGATTGCTACCTAATGAATTAATTGTTGTTAGAAACCATGGAGATGATGATGAGATAGCTGGGGAGGTGATTGGAGACGTGATGGGCCAGCAAGGACATCCAAGCCAAGGTGCAGGCCCAATCAAAACCGACTTCGAGTCTGTTTTGGAGCCAAGGACCAGTCTGCACTAAAACGGATGCCCAGGACGCATACGGACTCGGATTTGGACGTTCTATGCCTGGAAAGATAACGAAAAGCCCTTTCCAACCCAATGGGTCCCATGTCAAAATTCATCCCGAGCCATCGGCAATCGCCGAAACAATTCGACTTCCAGAATCTGTCCTCGTGCTGCGACACCGTAATCGGTCTTTGGGCCATGTATGGAGTTGAGCCCACTTAGGGCTGCGTCCAGGGGGTCTTGCACGACCCTAGGGTCCTCATATACAGCCGTCGCCTCTTCATTAGGGTTTGGGTTTTGCTTAGATCAATTCTGTTCATAAACAGTTTCACCGTTCATCGGTTTGTGAGACCCCAACTTCGAGAGTTTAATGATACATCTGCAATTGTGTTGCATTCTTTGTTGTTCTTGCTTGTGTTCTTGATTCGCAGGCAGGGATTAGCCTTCTCGGTGAGGTCAATCGTCTTTTGGACGGTTGATAACCAGAGGAGACGTCATGCTGCATTGCGGGGTTTAGAACGTGTTGTTCTGAAGCCGGATCGATTTGTGTGTCGCCTCCGACCAAATCAACTTACCAAGAACCTTTCGGAAGATCGGGAACCCTTGTTCACATCAAGTGGTAATCGGAGCTTCAGGTACACCGTTAGGTTCGTCGTTACCCTTGTTATTTTGTTCAATCCTAGAATCCAGAAAATTGCCCTACAAAAATATTTGTTCGTCGTGTTTCCGCTGTCCTACACCCTCCTTGTGCCTTGCAATTTTCAGTTTAGTTTGCTTCTCTAAATTTTAGTCCCTACAAAGTCATTGTGTTGCTGGTGTAGTGCTTGTTCTTTGGTCTTGTTTGAGTCGTGCATATCCTTGTCATAGACAAACAAGGGAAAAATCAGTGTTGCATATGTTTAGATAATAGTATTGCTGGAATTATGTGCACTAAATATTTCTTTAACATCTAGCCTTCTACTTTCGTGTGCAAAAGAAAATTAGAGTGCTCTGCTGCTGTCTTATTGTGATCAAAAGCCAACCAATTAGTGCTTGATCTTGTTATAGAAGTTTGTTTTAGTTGTGCTATTACAAGAATCCTTTTGCTGCACTTGTAGTAAGAAAAAAAATATATTCTGGGGTTCCATTGGTTGTAAAACTTGTAATACCTTGCTGCAGTTCTGATTCTCAAGAAAAGAAAAGAAAAAGGCAAAAGTGCACAAGAGAAAAAGCCGCACAAAAAAAGAAGTAGAAAAAAGAAAAGATACAAATTCAGAATTGCTTGCATCCTTTGTGTCCTTTGTTGAGTCATTTGCTTGCTTGCTTGAACTAGGTCCGAGACAAGTTTAGGCCGGTGACATAGACTAGCTTGGGACTATTATTCAGTTTTGCAACTTCTGAATTGAAATTTTGCTAATCCTTGCTACCTAATATTGCCTATCCAAGCTCCATATATTTCCTTCTGAACAGGCACAAATTTTTTTGACTCTCGCAATCATCAGTTCACACTCTCTAAGGTGTCCTTTGCTTGTTGTAATTAAGAACTTTGTAAGAGCTTGATAAGATGCTTCCCTTTGCTTGTTGAGAGTTTACACTGTTATCACATAGTAGTGATAGGAAAATATACTTTCGTGTGTTTTCTTGTTTGCTACTAACAATGACAGGTTACGCCGCTCATGGTGATGATTCAACGTCGTCTAATGAGAACAATATGAGTGATGTATTACAAAGAGTGCTCAGTCCTCAAATGGAGAAGGTAGAGCAAAATCAATTGAACAATTTATTTCAGACTCACTTTGTTGTCAAGGATCGACGTTGTCGTGTTATCATTGATAGAGAGAGTAGCCGCAACATCGCAAGTTTAGAATTAGTAGAGAAGCTTGGATTGACAACACAGCCACACCCATGTCTATACTACATCCAATGGGTAAATTCTTTTGGTAAGATAAAGGTAGATAAAATTGCACGCATTGAATTTTTTATTGGTTCTTATAAGGATAGTGCAGAATTTGATATAGTACCTATGCAAGCATGTCATTTGTTATTGAGTAAACCTTGGATTATTATAAATAATGCTTCACACAATGCCATTATAAATAGCTACTCATTTAAATACAATGATAGAAGAGTTACTCTTAAACCTATGACCGCTGCTGAAATTTTAGAAGAGGATCAACAAAGGCTTGAAAGGAGAAAGAATGAACCGTTTAGGAAAGAATGGACTGTTTCAAATGTTGCAACACTTACATCAAAATCTGAATTAGATGATGAACATATTTTTGTGCCTCTTGTTGCAACTAATACATTTTAGGTTCTACACAAAGAAGAGGATAGTGAGAAAGATGAAGAACATGTTGTTGCTTCAGGTAAGAGCTTTCTTGATATGATGAATTGTTCCAACAATCTTGTTGTATTGGAACCTTGTTTTGATTTGCCTTTGCCACAAGTTGATTTATCTATTGATCCTTATGATAAAGAGGAGTTGTGTGCCACTGCTTCACTTATACCTTTGCCACAACAAATGAATAAGCTTGATGTTTTTGCTTATGATTCACCTACTAGTGCTGAAATAAAATATTTGATTTTAATAACATGTGAAAAGGATGAGCAGAAATTATTGTCTTCTCTAAATACTTTGGGTTATATTGAGTTTGATGTTCTTTGTGATCTAAATACCGTGGAGAAGCAAATCTTTTCTCAAACTGAATTGCCTTTACTAACAAGAAACAAATTTTATGCTATAGGAAACTATGATCATAGAGGTGTATTTATGGTGCATAAAGTTTATATTTGCTCAAACATGAATACTCCTTGTGTTGTACAACCAAATGATGAACTAGAAAACTGCAATAACAATTACCATGTCATGTCATGTTTTTCTAGTGTTTTTAAGATCACACATTTTCCATCTTGTCATAAGAGTGAGAATGACGTTCATATTGCTGAGCAAGTTTTCAAAAAAGTCATTAATTTGCATGGCATGCCTTCTATTATGGTTTCATATTGTGATGATAATTTTCATAACACATATAAACGCGATGTGCATTCCAAGTTTGGGAATAGTTCTATATTTTATATTTTAGATTTGAGACCACTATTGGGAGAAAGAGATGGGATCGAGTCGAGGACGACTCTAATTCAAAAGGCGGAGAATGATGAGGACATCACTCTTATGGATACACCCAGCACTCCGCCAACCAAAATACAAGTTCATGCGCGACAGTTGAATGTACGGGTGAGCTTGTTCCTAATGATTCCTTTATGTGATTTTGAGAATAGATTGCTACCTAATGAATTAATTGTTGTTAGAAACCATGGAGATGATGATGAGATAGCTGGGGAGGTGATTGGAGACGTGATGGGCCAGCAAGGACGTCCAAGCCAACGTGGAGGCCCAATCAAAACCGACTTCGAGTCTGTTTCGGAGCCCAGGACCAGTCTGCACTAAAATGGATGCCCACGACGCATACGGACTCGGATTTGGACGTTCTATATATGCCTGGAAAGATAACGAAAAGACCTTTCCATCCCAACTGGTCCCATGTCAAAATTCGTCCCAAGCCGTCGGCAATCGCCGAAACAATTCGACTTCCAGCATCTGTCCTGGTGCTGCGACACCGTAATTGGTCTTTGGGCCATGTATGGAGTTGAGCCACTTAGGGCTGCGTCCAGGGGGTCTTGCACGACCCTAGGGTCCTCATATACAGCCGCCGCCTCTTCATTAGGGTTTGGGTTTTGCTTAGATCAATTCTGTTCATAAACAGTTTCGCCGTTCATCGGTTTGTGAGACCCTAACTTCGAGAGTTTAATCATACATCTGCAATTGTGTTGCATTCTTTGTTGTTCTTGCTTGTGTTCTTGATTCGCAGGCAGGGATTAGCCTTCTCGGCGAGGTCAATCGTCTTTTGGACGGTTGATAACCAGAGGAGACGTCGTGCTGCGATTGAGGGGGTTTAGAACGTGCTGTTCTGAAGCCGGATCGATTTGTGTGTCGCCTCCGACCAAATCAACTTACCAAGAACCTTTCGGAAGATCGGGAACACTTGTTCACATCAGACTTCTTCGGTTTTTGTTTGAGTCCCTAGAATGGTTAAAGAAATTGACAATGGGCATCCATGACAAGCTCTAGGGGGGGTTTGCGTGTCCCTTAGTGCTCTTGGGTCGGCTTGCGAGGCACCAGAGGAGTAGTGCTGCGAGCTCGAGCTTGACTCTGCTAATGGCAAAAACAGGGAGGAGGAAAATGAGCCAGGGTGGTGGCTCTTATACATCAATTGAGCTCGGTTTGTGGTGGTCTAAAACCGAGGCAGGGTGCACATTGTTTTGGCTCGTCAAATGGGAGGCCGAGGCGGTCTTGGCCCAAGGCAGCAGCAAGCCATTGCTTCGGCCAAGACTGGGCGGCGTGCGGGGAAGAAATGATGGCGCATGGGAGCGGTAGACGACGGCAGCAATGGCGACGATGCAGCGGCTCAACGATGCAGCACAGCGCGAAACAGGGAAGTAGGGAAGCGACTTAGAAGATGGCACGCGCGAAGAGGGAAATTGACCGGGCGCTGCATCGGCGGAAGGAATAAGACAAGAAAAGTTTGCGAGGAGGCCCTTCATGATTTTCTGACATTGCACAAAGATCCCTGGTTCCGATTTAATCAAAATAAAATACTTCTTTTGGTCCAACTAATTTGAGATTTTTGCACATGGATCCTTGGGATATTTGTGAGGCTTTGGCAGGGTGCACTTGTCCAGAATAAATATAGTTATTTTAGAATAAAACTTTATTTGGGAAAGGTTTATAAGCCTTAAATAATTAATTGTTGTAATTCCAAATGTGATAAAGTTCTCACTCTTGGCCTAAAATTCTATTTTACCATTTCCAACAAGTTGGTGTAATTATTTGGCAAGGTGTTCATAGAAAAATTAAAAGTTGTTTCACAACCATGCTTTGCATGGATTTTTATTTGACCCTAAATAATTTAAGTTGTATTGAACCTTTATTATGTCATGTTGTACTTTAACTATATCTTGTACTTAATACACTTGCTAATAGAGACTAGTACTTGTTAATTAAGAATTAGATGCTGAGTGTCACAGCCCTCCCTCTTAAAGAAATCTCGTCTCCAGATTAAGAACAAGGCAACTAGAGGGAAGAGTGGTAATAAAACCATACCTAAGAATGATGGCTAGAATTTCGGGTAATGAGTACTCAAAAATTCTTTGGACTCCCAAGTGGATTCATCCTCTGAATGATTACTCCATTGCACTTTATAGAATTTGAGTGTTCGTTTATAGGTTATGCGCTCTTTTGTATCGAGGATTTTTATGGGTTGTTCGGAATATGTGAGGTCCAGTTGAAGATGGTCAAAATTCTCCAAGACAATATCAATCAGTGGTTTGAGACATCGCTTCAATTGTGAGACATGAAAGATATGATGTACTATAGATAATGTAGCAAGTAATTCCAGCTTGTATGCTATGGGTCCATATTGTTCCAAAATCTTGAATGGGCCAATATAGCGGGGAGCTAATTTTCCTTTGACTCCAAATAATTGTATACCCCTCATAGGTGATACTCGGAGATAGACATAGTCACTCACATCGAATGGAGTGGTCTGTGTCGTCGGTTTGCATACTTATCCTAATGACACTTTGCTACTTTAAGATTTGTCTGAATGGTGTGAACCTTTTCCTCTGCGTCCTTTACAAGATCAGGACCAAAAGTAACACTTTCTCTAGGTTTAGACCAGTTCAACTGTGTTCGATAACTTCAACCGTAGAGTGCTTTGAACAGTGATATTTTTACACTTTCTTGATAACTGTTGTTGTATGAAAATTCGGCATAAGGTAGGTACTCCTCCCAGTTACCACTATGTGCTAAAACTCATGCTCTGAGCATATCCTCCAAGATTTGGTTGACACGCTAAGTTTGTCCATCGGTAGCGGGATGATAAGCAGCGCTATGAATTAAATGTGTACCCAGAGATGCATGTAGTTGTTCCCAGAAACGAGCAATGAACTTTATAGTTATGCGTATTGCTTTATCTTATACCTATTGTTGATCGATAAGAAATGAGCCGACTTTATGAGTCTATCCACAATGACCCAAATCGAGTCGTGCTTACGCGAAGTGAGAGGGGGCCAATAATAAAATCCATATAGATGTCTTCCCACTTCTAGGCAGAAATACTTAATGGGTGAAGTAATCTGGCCTATTTCAAATGATCCGCTTTAATCCTCTGACAAGTATCGCACTCTGCAACATATCAGGCAACTTCTCGCTTCATTCTTATCCATCAAAAATTCTTTTTCAGGTCTTGGTACATTTTATTACTACCCGGGTGAACGGAATATTTGGAATGATGTGCTTCATCCAAAATTTTCCAGTGAAGTTCAAGGTCTTTTGGTACTATTAAGTGGTTATTGAACCACAGAGTACCGTTTGAGTCTTGTGTGAAACAATTTACTTTACCATCTTTAATGTTTTGACGAATATAATTCATACCCGTGTCATTTTTCTAGGCAGCAATGACTTATTCATGAATGGTGGAATGAATACTAAGGTTGTTGATCACTAACTCGGGCATAACGTGAAGGCTTGGTTCCAAATTAATTAATTTGTTGCTGCTGTCCTGAAATTCAAGCACGAAGTTATTACAGTGAATCTTTCTACTTAACGTGTCAGTGACTACATTGGCTTTGCCAGGATGATAATAAATCCCCATATTGTAATCCTTGATTAATTCCAGCCACCGATGTTGTCCCATGTTCAGATCAGCCTGTGTGAAAATGTATTTCAAGCTCTTGTGATCCATATAGATATGCACTAAAAATCCGAGCAAATAATGCCTCCAAATTTCTAGTGCAAGGACAACTACAACTACCTCTAAATCATGAGTTGGATAATGCACTTCATGCTTTCGTAGTTGCCGTGATGCGTAGCCAATGATACGACCACATTGCATAAGCACACATCCAAGTTCTGTCCCAAACGCATCACAATATACATCAAATGGCCTAGTGATGTCCGACTGAGCCAATACTGGTGCAGCAGTTAATAATTCCTTCAACTTCTGAAATGCGTCTTCATAATTACTATCCCATACAAATTTCACATCATTTTTCAATAATCTTGTGATGGGCTTGAATAGGTGGGAGAAGTTAGGAATGAACTTGCGGTAATAACCAGGTAATCCGAGAAAACTACGAACTTGATGAACCAATTTAGGTGGTTCCCAATCTAGCACATCTTGCGCTTTGCTGGGGTCTATAGAGATGCCTTAAGCTGAAACTATGTGACCAAGAAACGGTACACGGTCCAACCAAAATTCACACTTGCTGCATTTTGCAAACAACTTGTGATTTCACAGACATTGAAGAACAATACGAAGATGTTCGGCGTGTTCTTCCTTGGACTTAGAATAGATGAGGATGTCATCAATAAATACTACCACGAACTTATTCAACGCCGGCATAAATACTGAATTCATGAGATACATCAAAAGGGCAGGAGCGTTGGTTAATCCAAATGACATTACTAGACTCGAATAATTCGTATCTAGTAGAGAAGGCAGTCTTTGGAATATCTTCTGTTCTAATCTTTATTTGGTGATAACCCGAGCGAAGGTCAATCTTTTAAAAGACCTTGGCATCAACCAATTGGTCAAAAAGGATATCTATTCGGGGCAGCGGGTATTTATTCTTGATTGTTACTTCATTTAGCAGCCGATAATCAATGACTAGGCGCAGAGACTTGAGCTTCTTCTTTAGAAAAATAGCAGGACAGAACCAAGGTGAAGTGCTTGGGTGAATGATTTCTTTTTCTAGCAGTTCATTCAATTGCTTTTCAATTCAGCAAGCTCATTTGGGGCCATTTTATACGGATGGCGGGATACAGGAGATGTTCCTGGCTGTAGCTCAATCTTAACTTCCACTTCTTGGTCAGGTGGGAGGCCATAGATATCCTCAGGAAACATGTCCAGAAATTCATAGATGATAGGAATATTTTCCAATGGTTGTTCTTCCAAGTGATAGAAAACTGGATTTTTCGGTGGATCGGTATTTAGAGAGAGTGTGTCTCGGTCATGCAAGTAAGAGTTTAAGTGAACGATACAGGGCTGGATATCTAGCATGACTCTATGGGTCTTCATCCAGATCATGCCCAAGATCAGATCAATTTCATGGTTGTTAAGCATGATAAAATTTGTGGGATAAACTCTTTGATTTATTTCTAGCAGAGCTTTGCATACTATTTGATTAGCAAGAATTTGTCCAGCAGGGGAACGAACTATATAACACTTTTCTATAGCAGTGATTTGAAGATTATGTTTTGCTGATGAAATTATGTGTAGCACCGGAATCAAATAGTGTAAGAACAAGCTGACGATAAAGTGAGAGCGTACCAATAAGCACAGGTTCGCCCTGAGGGATGTATTCAGCAATGGTGTAGTTGACTTCAGCACCACGAGATGGTGTATTCTTAGAATCATCCTGGTTCTGATGCTAGTTATGATTATTATTGTTATGTTGTTGCGCTTGGGCGTCGGGCACTCCTTACCAAAATGGCCGGTACGACCATAGTTGTAGCACAGAGAGTTGCCTCAACGGTTACCAGGCTGCGGAACGCGTCCATTCAAATTTCCTTTCTACTGATATGGTGCACGGTATTGATTATTTTGCTGCTGATATGGTGCACGAGGCGGGAAGTTTTGTTGCGGCAGTGGCCTCGCATAGTTCTGAGCGTACGGGCACAGAAATTTATGCTATGGACATGTCCGAAAACACTGTCTAGTAGGACATATGTAAATCAGGCGATGTTTAGCAGGTGGGGCAGCAGAGGCACTAGCAAGGGCCTTTCTTTTACGGTCCTATTCTTCAACTTGGCCCATAGCACCTTCCTGGACAATAACAGCATGTATTAGATCATTGAACGTGCCCGTTGTCTGCCAAGTGAGACGTTCCTTCAGCGTGGCATCCATACCACACAAATACGCATACATTTTCTTATCCTCAGTATTAACATAATCAGTGGCATACTGAGCAAGATTGAAAGTTTCAGAATACTAGAGGACATTCCTCCCTCCTTGTTTCAAATCCATGAATTCCTGAAATTTCCTCTGCATTAGGCCAGCGGGAATGAAATGTGCATGGAATGCCATCTTGAACTCATTCCACTCAACAGGACGGCCAGCAGTCACAGAAGCTTCATAATTTGCCAACTAGGCACTAGCAGGGCCCTGGAGTTGTTGGGCAGCGAAAAGCACCTTCTGATGCTCATTGCTATCCAGCAGACCGAATTTGGACTCGGTCTGACCCAGTGATCCGCGTCCAGAGGCTCTCTAGCACGCTTGAAAGTCGGTGGATGAGTACGTAGAAAATCTGGGTACATGCAGTGTCGAGGCTTGTTGTTCTTGCGGTTGCGTCCACGTCCACACAATTGGCGAAGCATCTCGGAATCACCTCGCTGATGGGTGAGAACAGCAGCGAGTAGTTCAGTCAGTGTGGGTTGTGTAGCACCTCCTTGCTACAAGCTCTCGGGCTCATCCTGGTTCTGAGTACGCGCCATGCTGCAATTTATGTTGTTGCACATTAGTCATCTCTCAAACATAATCCATAAAGACATATATGTGCACAAGATATAAAATTGCAAGAGGGCACAAATAAAATTTTAGAAGTAACAACAATTCCCATTAATTAAAGATTGATTACATGGTTGTTAAAAGACAATGTCACACTAACTCTTACATATATGTGCGAACGCCTAGCTATGGTACTGCGGACACACTATGCAAGACACCCGATCCTACATCCAAACTCGAGATACATATATTACATGATTACAACACATGGTGTAGCCAATTATCTACCCCTAGTATATGATTCGTCCAATTCCGCAAGGAACCATATCTACATCAGGGTCCTTGTCATCTGTGTCCTGAGTCCTCCGAACTAGAGGTAGTGGAGTCCTCATCACTACTGGCCTCCTCTGGGTCCATGTCCTTCGGTTCTTCTGGGTCTCCCATCTCTACATCATTGATATCAGCATGCACCATTTGCTCATTCTCTTGTTCCTATTACTCCAAATTAATTTCGTCCCAACCATCAATGCGAGGAAGATGAGCTTCCTTGAACGTTGCCAAGTCATCTTGAGCCTCAAACATATTGGACGCAAAATTCTCTGTGTCCTGCAAGGCTTGGTCACGCTCTTCTATAATTTCATCCATCTCTACATTCTTGGCTTGGATTTGTTGGTTCAGTTCTGAAATTTCTAGAATCTTGGCTTATTTCTCTGCTTCAGAAAGCCGAACTGCAGCGTGATACACGTCCAGCTGCCGGCATAAATTTGTTCATATGGCAATTGTGGAGAGGCCATAATACTCTATTATGGGCAGCATAGGATCGTGGTGCCGGTGGCTTGGATTAAAGATGAACTCCACTCTCCTAACCCACTTAAAATCTATCACGTCATGGATGGGCAGCAAGGCGACCAGTGTTCCAGCAACATCGTGCTTGTGATCTTCACAGAACTGAGTATGTGCCTTAAAAGCAGCAATATTCCAAGTGAGGAGTAAATCTGCCCCAGTGACACTGATGGTCCAAGACTCCCATGCTGGAGTAAATGAATAGTTGGCAGGAACCACCACATGGATGACACAAGAGGTAACTCCATGCTCCTGAAACTCCTTGCCAACATAAGTGGTTGGGATATGATAGCCGAAACCCTGGAGAACCCGCCAAAACAGCAGAGTCATACCGGTAAATTCCTGACCGTCGGTGATCTCCCAACCCGGTTTTGTTTGGTCATTGTTTTAAGCAATCTACAAGGAATGCAATTTGAGTGAGTTGAACCTTCATTATAGTAAAAAATCATTTCATATAAAGTGTTTTGAAATAAAGAGACAAAGTCTTAGTGTACATTTTCCAGCTTGAAAGACACAATACCGAAATGGGTTTTAAAACAGATTCTGCCTTGCCTGTACAACATTCAGTAAAATGAGTATTTCGACCACAAAGTTAAAACTCCAGAACTGGTGCTTGGCACCAATTTACAGAAGACTTTCATAGATTTCCTGAATGTATTTAGGCTCCCAACAATTCCATGTAGAATTGGAGTTATGATTTTCAAGTTGGCAGATTTTTAGTTCTGGATGACAGGGGCTCATTGTTTGAACTCTAATGGACAGAGAAAAAATAATTAATTGGTGAAATCTTCTGGGGTTGAAAATAGATTTCTAAGGCTTTTCAGAATGGGCTTATACACCTATAAATTCGAAGTAAAACTCCAGTTATAAATTTTTCAAGTTCAGAGACATGCTGAAAACAGGGGGCTGGCAGGTTGTGTTTGGTTCTGTTTTTGAGGTTGTTCCTATTATGATCGAAACTTAATTTAAACATTAAATGACAGGGGATGTTCAGACATTTACAACAAGTATTTATATGCCTCATTTGGTGGAGTAAATGAATAACTATGAAATTTTGAATTTGACGGTTAAAAACAGAACAGATTGTGATAACTTTACAATCAGAGTTGTATTTTGAAATTTTTGATACTTAACATGGTTAAAATTTTATCCAGAGGTTGGTCATCAAGATGAGGGCAAAATTTTAGTTGAGTTATATAGGGATCCATGATGCAAAATTGTCACAGCCCTATACCGAAATATAGAGTGTGCCATACAGGATCACCTCTGGAGATGATTACCGAAGTAACAATACAGAGCATACACACATGAACATCCATCATTTACAATGATACATCATTTAAGTACTTAATATTACAAGTCCAAGAGTCATAGAGGAAGCAAATTAAGTTACATTACAGTACATATGTTCTAGTTTGGAGTACATAAATAAGCGGAAGTGAAAACACGGTACACTCGACCATATATAGCCTAAGTAAACCATGCCGGCCCTATGGCAATGGCTCACTCATCTTGGGTAGGCGAACTAGGAACCCACTCAATGGTTCACTCCTGTGGTTCCTCACCTTCCCACACAATCTTGTTACAACAATCACAATAGGTAGCCTGAGGGATACCTAAAAGTAACATAAATCGCAAAGCTTGAGTATCTAATATACTCCGCAAGACTTATTAGACAAATGGTTATCTAAAACCAACTCCTAGCATGTAGGGGGCTTACCGGGCTTACTTGGTATTTTGCATGAACAACACCTATTAGCTCTATGTTTACTAGTTGGTCACTTAGCCAAATTTTAAATTATGGTTACAGGAAAATAACTTTAGTGAACCTGGCTATCCACTAAGGTTATACAAATCTAAAGAACAATACATCATAGCAATATGTAGCCATAGAGTAAATAAGATTCAGAATCATAATCAATGCTCTCTACTTAATTATCATTGTCAACTGCTCGAAATAAGAGGTACTCATAACTGCGAGGGACGACAATTCAAATTGATTTACATCCTGCAGGAGAAAACACAAGTACATGACATACGCATTATTTAAGAACATGTATGGCCACCGTTCACGAGGTTGCTATAAAGTCAGTCCGGGGCCATCGATCTCGAGTACACGTCTGTCCCCGCAATACAGTACTTCGTATCCGAGCCTTAACCCGTGCACTCTCCAGCGGTCCTCCAACCCGTGCAACCACCATGCCATTCACATCACCTCTGGATTGATGAGTGTATCCGTCCAACAATACGGCGTCCAAGTTACTAGGTTTACCAATTCCTATATAAAGGTATGCACTTGGTACTGTTCGATACTTGTTCGCGGAGTTGCAACGATAGGTTCTCAAGTTTTAACCAAATTCATCTTTGACTCCACTAGAGTAAGCGTAGCATTTTCTAACGAAAGGCTTACTAACATAGACTAACATAGGTCATTGTTGGTTTATGCAAGTAGATTTTTCATTCAAGCCCTATACCTAATGCACAATACAATATCCTTACGTAGTGATTAAACGAAAAGGACTCTCAAATAAATAGGTGTGCACTGGGGCTTGCCTTGGGAGTGATCATAGTTAGTGTCTTCGATGAAATTCACATCAGCACCGGCCTTCTCCGGTGTGGTCTCCTCGGGTTCGTGTCCTATATGAAAATGGAAATGCATAATTAAGAGATGAATGCTCATGGATTTATGGAATTTCTTGAATAAATATGACATGCATGGCAATGAGCATATGATGATGAACACATAAACCTATTGTTATTCATGACCTAAATATACTGAATGAACAGTATCAGGGAGCCAATACTAGTAAATAATCTAATTATGCATATAAGTCAATATTTATCTCAATGATTTCTAAGCTATTTATTAAATAAACTAATCAAGAGCAAACACATACTTCTATTACCAAGGATTTAACATGGAATTTTATATGAAGGTGTCAAGCCATAAGTAACAATCAGGCAAAGTTTCATAATTAAATCCCTAACAGAGAATTTATAAAAATTCATTTACTAGACATAATGATTATGCAATAACTCCAAAAATATGCAAAAACTGAAGATGTGCTTTTGCAGAGAGTTTAGAGATGCCATGTTATACTTACTGGCCAAATGTCATGATTTTATAATTTATATATTTTTACTTATGGGTTTATTAATCTTAGAAGGGTTCCAAATTTGGTGATTTGTTTTAATTAATAAGCTTCAGAACCTTGATGCTCATCTTACGTTTTGGATAGAGGGGAATGTTCTGAGTCTAACAAAATTAGTTTCACATTTTTCTGACCTTTAGTTTTCGAGTTATGGATTTTCGAATAATTTTCAAAGTTCGAACTAATTACAGAAATGCCAGTCGGCAATTTTCAAACGGCAGAGCGTGCGCATAGGCCGGGCTCGCCGGAACGCGGCTGGGGCTCGCCATAGCACTCACCATAGGGCGCTATCGTGGGAGAAGGAACCCGGGACTGCTCGAGTTGGGTTGCGCACGCGACGGGGAAGTCGACCAGGTGGTCTCCGGCCATCGGCGATGGCCGGAACAGTGGTGACGTCGACTGCACAGGCAGGGGAACGGTTTGGCGGCGTTGCGTGTCGTGCACAGAGGGCAAGAAGGATTAGGTGTTGGTCGAGAAGGTTCACCATTGTGCGGAGAACGCCGGCGTGGAAGAAGAAGTCGACGGGGATGGCCGGAACAAGGTTCTCGTCGCGAGGGCGGTGAATCCGGCGGCAACGGAGCTCCTTTCTTCTCAAAATTCGACGAACCTGGGGGACGGCAAGACAGGGGAGTCAAGGGGGAGCTAGAGGAGGTCATCATGCGTCGAATTGAGGAAGAAGTGGAGGAGGCGAAGCTGCCTAGACGGAGGTTGACGCAGCGGCGGCCATGGCGGCTCCAAACAGGGGATTCTCGTCCCTTTTCGCCGAGGAGGACGAAGGAGGCTGGAAGGTGGTGACCGGTCATGTGGGGGAGTTCAGGGGAGTGCATGGAGCGCATGGACACCGAGAGAGTGAGGGAGAGCAGGCCGTTGCTGCTGCTGCCTTTTTTTTTAATCGCCGATAAGGGAGAGAGAGCCGAGAGGGGAACAAGAGAGAGAAGGGAGGGTCACTCGGGTGGATGAGGTCGCCTTCAATGCAGCGTTGATCACCCATGGCATTAGGCGGAGCAGTGGACAGCATGGGGGGGGGAGGGGGCAGGTGGTGGGTTGGTCGGCGGCTAGAGGGAGGAGGACGGTCGTGCTGCCGTTTGTCCGATGGGCAAAAGAAGAGCTCGGCTCCTGTTTGACCTGAGTAGGTGCTGGAGGCAAAATGGTAAAACCCGAAGTTACCATGCTCCAAGTTTTAGGCCAATTTTTCTGCTTGCCTAGTAAAATATCTGCTCCAACTTTTATTTTGGGGTCAGGTTGTGATCTATGCTGGAAAAATTACTTAAATTCCTAGAACAGAGAAACCTCTATCTGCATTTAGAGAATTTATAAGGGTATTTATCCTTTACCAAAAATTCTGATAAATTCCCTAAAAGTCCTTCTTGATATGACCCACTGGAATATGCAAAAACATTGGCACGCTTTTATTGAGTTTTGTGATGTTTGTGGAATGCTATTGTTTTGGCTAATTTGGATTTAATTAACTAAATTCCCCTTTTCTTTGGCAAATTTAATTTCTCTCATTTTTAATTAGCTAGAAATTACCATTAGGATTAGGTTAATTGCCTTTTTGGTGACATGGGATCTCACAGCACTCCCCCCTTTAAAAGGAATCTCGTCCCGAGATTCGCAATAAAACAAACTAGGAAGAGGGGGTGGGGCAGTTACCGAATCTACGAGGTCAAGAACTCAGGGAAGTTGGTTTTCAGAAACTCTTCTTGCTCCCAAGTTGCTTCGTCTTTGGTTTGGTTACTCCATTGCACTTTGTAGAAGGTGATGGTGCGATTGCGAGTTACCCGGTCCTTTTGATCAAGAATTCGGACGGGGTATTCGGGGTAGGAGAGGTCTTCTTCCAAGTGCTCAGTGTCGAAAATGACCATGTCAACTGGAGGCTTTAAACACTTATTGAGTTGGGAGACATGGAAAACGTTGTGCACCCGAGCAAGATTCTCTGGTAATGGCAATCGATAAGCGACTGTGCTACATTTCTCCGTGATCGGAAAGGGTCCGATGTAGCCAGGTGCTAATTTACCCTTGATTCCAAAGCGAGATATGCCTTTGTTGGGGGGAACCTAAAGATAGACATGACCTCCTTTTTTGAACTCCAATGGGCATCTTCTTTTGTTGGAATAGCTTATTTGACGGAATTGTGCGGCTTTCATGTTAGCTTGAATTTGTCGCACTTTCTCCTCGGCTTGAGTAACAAGATCCGGACCAAAATTAATCCTTTCTCCCGATTCCGACCAATTGAACGGTGCTCGGCAGGAGTGGCCATACAATACCTCGAACGGTGACATTCCTGAACTCTCTTGGTAGTTGTTGTGGTACGAGAATTCGGTGAACGAAAAACAATCATCCCAATTCCCATGATTGTCTAGAACACATGCTCTCAACATGTCCTCCAAATATTGATTTAGCCTTTCAGTTTGACCATCTGTTTGCGGATGATAAGCGGATCTTCGAATAAGAGTCGTACCAAGACAACAATGCAGTTGCTCCCAAAAACAAGCGACAAAATAAGGACCTCGATCATAGATTATAGTCTTGGGTACACTGTGCAGACATAGAACTCTTGACATGTAGAGCTCGGCATACCTTTTGGTAGAGTAGGTTGTATGGACGGGAATGAAATGAGCAGATTTTGTCAACCTATCCAAAATGACCCATATAGAATCATGCTTCTTGGGTGTGAGGGGTAACCCAACAATGAAATCCATAGCAATATCCTCCCATTTCCAAGCGAGGACTTTCAAGGGATTTAAAACACCGGCTTTCTTCAAATGATCGGCCTTCACACATTGGCAAGTATCACACTCAGCAACATAACGAGCAACTCCTCGCTTCATGTGTGTCCACCAAAACTTTTCCCTTAACCCACGGTACATCTTGTTGCTACTGGGGTGTATGGAATATTTGGACAAGTGAGCCTCATCCAATATTTTCTTTCTTAATTCCATATTCTTTGGAACAACAAGACGATTGTTGAACCATAGCACTCCATCTTCATCCTGGCGGAAACATGTAGCTTCATCTTTGCCTATATTTTGTCGGATATGTTTCCTTCCTTTGTCCTTCTTTTGTGCTTCAACAATTTCTTCACGAAGGGTAGGAACAAGAGCCAGATTATACAAGGATCCATATGGTACAATATGGAGACTCGGTTCACTAGAATTTGAAACTTGAGAAGCTTCTATAGAGCAAACAGTTGCGTGATTGCATTGGTCCCTCTAACTTAGGGCATCGGCAACCACGTTGGCCTTTCCGGGATGATAATGAATATCCAACTCATAATCCTTGATCAATTCTAACCATCTACGCTGCCTCATGTTCAGTTCTTGCTGCGTAAATATGTACTTGAGACTTGTGATCGGTGTAGAGATTGACAAGGTTACCAAGGAGATAATGGTGCCAAGTTTTTAAGGCTAGGACAATGGATGCCAATTCCAAGTCAAGAGTGGGATAATTTTGCTCATGTTTTTGGATCTGTGGAGAGGCATAGGCAATGATGCGGCCTTCTTGCATAAGTACACAGCCTAATCCGGTGCCGGACGCATCGCAGTAAACATCGAACGGTTTGGTAATATCGGGCTGAGCCAAAACCAGGACAGTTGTCAAATGCTTTCTAAGCGACTGGAAAGCTTCCTCACACTTGCTACTCCATTTAAATTTGGCATCTTTATCCAATAACTTTGTCATAGGCTTGGCAATTCTTGGGAAGTTGGGAATAAATTTCCGATAGTAGCCGGCAAGACCAAGGAAACTATGAATTTGGTTGACCAATTTCGAAGCTTTCCATTTCAGCACGTCTTCGACCTTACTAGGGTCAACGGCTACACCTTCTACTGAAATGATATGACCCAAAAATGGAACTTGCTTTAACCAAAATTCACACTTGCTAAATTTGGCATAAAGTTGATGATCTCAGAGTCGTTGTATAACAATGCGAAGGTGTTTGGCATGCTCTTCCTCGGACTTGGAATAGACAAGGATATCATCGATGAACACAACTACAAATTTGTCCAATTCTAGCATGAATACAGAATTCATCAAATACATGAAGTGAGCTGGAGCATTGGTGAGACCAAAGGACATAACAAGATATTCAAAATGACCATATCATGTAGAGAAAGCGGTTTTCGGAATGTCTTCGTCTCAGATTTTTATTTGGCGGTAACCGGATCGAAGATCAATCTTTGAGAAAACTTTGGCACCAACGAGTTGATCAAAGAGAATATCAATTCGAGGTAGAGGATACTTGTTCTTGATGGTTACGGCATTTAGATGCCTATAATCAACATATAGGCGTTGGGTCTTGTATTTCTTCTTCACAAAGAGGGCGGGACATCCCCACGGAGATGTACTAGGCCGAATGTAACCTTTGTCCATAAGCTCTTGTAATTGCCCTTTCAACTCTGCTAACTCATTGGGAGCCATTTTGTACGTCCTACGGGAGATAGGTGTCGTACTGGGTAGGAGTTCAATCTTAAACTCGGCATCCCTATCCGGAGGCATTCCCGGCAGATCATCCGGAAACACGTCGGGAAAATCACATACCACTGGAATTTCCTCTATCTTTTTCCCTTCAACATGATGGATTTGAGACGTGGGCATTTTGGGACATGACAATCGAAGAACAGATGTGCCATATAGGGGCGAGTTTAAGTGGACTTCTCGGGATTCAATGTGCAAGACTGCTTTATGCTTAGCCATCCACCTCATACAAAGACTTACATCAATGCCTTGCCCTTCTAGTATGATTAGCAAAGAGTAGTATATGTTGCCTGCTAGCTTAAGCGGCACTCCTCTCAACTCAAGATTGGTCCTTATGTTTCTACCGGGTGACGTGATGATGTAAGGTGTTCCCGTAGCGGTGGGGGTGATTTTTAAATGATTCACACATGCTTGACTAATAAAATCATGCGTTGCTCCGGAATCAAAAAGAACCATAGCGGAATGCTGGTTGATCGAAAACATACCCGCGAGGACGGGTTCTCCAACTTGAATCTCTTCGACCGTGGTATAGTTGACTCGGCCATTCTTATAAGTGGGAGTGGATAATTGGGGACGATTGCCATTGCTGCCATTGTTGTTGCTGCTGCTGTGGTTGTTGTTGCTGTTCCCGGAAGCATTGGGGTGGTTGTTTCCTTGATTGCGCTTCGGAAAACGTCAATCTTTCGCAAAGTGACCGAGATGGCCGCAGTTGTAGCATGGCTGTGGCGAACCGGACCTCACAACTTGATTAGCTTGCTGCAGAGGGTGGGAACCAGAGGACGGCAGCTGGTTGTTGCCATGGGAATGAGAGGGCTGCTGCGAATAGGATGGGCGAAACCCTCGTCCCGGCGGTATTGCAGCCCGAAACCTCTGTCCGGACAGGGAGGTGATAGCCAACTTGTACTTGGGTGATGCAGAACCGGATGAACTTCCCATAGCATGCTTCCTTTTCTTGTCATCTTGATTAGCACAGATAGCGTCTTCCTGCATGATGGCGGCACTCATCAAATCACTGAACGTGCCGGCTGTAACTTGTGCCAAGCGATCCTGCAACTTTGGGGTAAGGCCCGAACGGAAACAATGCTTCTTCTTCTCATCCATGTCAGCATAATATGAAGCATATTGAGCCAATAATTGACCTTCCGTGCATACTCTTGCACGGTTCCAGAGCCTTGCTTCAAGTTGAGAAATTCTGGTAGCTTGCGCTTCATGAGACCGGCTAGAATATGGTGTGCACGGAAGGAGGTGCAAAATTCCGTCCAAGTAACTTGGTGGTCAGCGAGAAAAGCGGCGTGACGCTTGGCCACCAAGCACTCGCGGAACCATGGAGTTGCTGCGCTGCAAAGAGAGACTTCTGATGGACGGTGCAGTTGAGAAGTGCAAACTTCGACTCCAGTGTGTGAATGAAATTATCCGCTTCCAACGGGTCACCAGCTTCTTCGAAAGTGGGCGAGTGAGTTGCCCAGAAGTCACTATAGGAGGACTCATGGGGAGCTTGGGGCTGCTGTGGTGGTGGTCCTTGAGCTCCTTGGCGGTTCATGTTTTCCATGAACATACGGAACATCTCATTTTGGTTGTGGACGAGCTGCTCCATAGGAGTCATCGGCGGAGCATGGGGTGGCTGCTGGGATCCACCAGTGTTTGAACCACCAGGAACATCACCGGAATTCTCACCACCACGACGAGGTTGCACCATCTGCCATAGGAACAATTTGCACGTTAGCCCGTTCATTACATGAGCCAATATGAAAGGATAATAAGGCCAGGACATACAGACGAAATAAAATTTCAGATTGCTCTGCAATTGGAAATGATGCAAGACATGGTGGGAAACTTGAATTCCATCGATTCCAAACACCGTAGACAACATCGATGTGATAAAAGTCATGAATACACGTGACACAACTTTTTGATACCAAACAAGTCTTAAAGTTACATCACTAAAAGCACGACAACAACATGATCTCGGAGAGATTAGGTTATAATATCACTTAACATTTATCAGCACTACCACATACAAGCACTATGTCTCACGAGATTCCACCCTACAAGACGTTCTACTCCTCCGGTGTATCGCCACTAGTCATGCGGCATGACTGTCACCATCGGACTCCAAGTCCATGTCATCCGTGTCAGGAGGTGCCTCGTAGTCAAGACCGGAATCACCCTCATCACTTAAATCGGTGTCATCTAGGGGTATCACTGCAAGTGGCTCAGGTGGTTGGTTATTAAGGACAACATGCAGCTGAGCATTGGCAGCTTGGAGCTGCGCAATGATGTGGTCTCGCTGCGTGATGGCAGTGTTGGCGTCGTTGAGGTTTCCTTCCATAACGTCCCACTCATCATCAGCTTCCGAGCGTTGAGCTTGGAGCTCACTTTGTCCTTGCAAGAGAGCGGCAATCTGCCCATGAAGAGAATAGTTCTCCTCCTGGGTGACAGTGAGCTGAGCATTACGTTGGTTTAGCTGCTCCTGCAGCTGATCACTCGCGTCGCCCTCGATGACGAGTTGCGCGTCATGGAGTTGCTCGAAAAGGTCAGCCCGCTCTAACTTGCTATTGTACAGCTTGTCCTTAAGGGTTGTGACCTGGGCATCCCGGGCAGCGAGCTAGGCATCACGGGCTGCGAGTGCGGACTGCAGCGCGTCACGCTCCTGTTCCAATTCGTGAACGCACGCGGCCAGGTGCTCGGGGTCCATCTCGAGCTTGCAAACAACCATCTGTCGGAAGAAAGTTTTAAAAGTGTGAGTCAAAATAGCATAAAGGTTGATTGGTAAAAATGACACAACAGGTGTCCAATCAGCTCAACGAAAACACAGTGCAGTTTCTATTTTTTTTTTGACAGGACAGCCATCAAAGATGTGCAAAACTACTTAGCGTGTGGGTAGAACTAGATTTTTGGCCTTTTACAAAAGTTGTAAAGGATTTTAGTAGCTTCCCAACGCATACTTAAATAGTTGTATCCGATAATATCTCCGGGAGTTATAATCATCCAAAGACAGAGGACAGAAGTTGAGCAACTTCTGAAATCTCAGGAAATGCTCTCTGTTGGGAGCCAAATTTCGACCTTAACTTAAATGATGTATCGTTGTAAATGATGGATGCTCATGTGTGTATGCTATGTATGGTTACTTTGGTGATCATCTCCTGAGGTGATCCTGTACGGCACACTGTATATTTCAGTATAGGGCTGTGACAAAAAAATTTCATTTTATTAACCTATCGTTCCACACAACACAACACATTATTTTGCCGGTGCTTAGCGGCACAATTATTTGGTGATGACCCACACTCAACACATAAGTCAATCTAATGTTTGTACTAACAGCATTAGTGTACCTGCAGAAACTCATTGCAGAAATAATACATCATATTTAAACGAAACTTTACAAAAATAAGCACACTTCTATAAGTAACAATCCATGGTAAAGGATCGCCTCATGATAAGTCATGAGCCAACAGTGTCCCGTATACGTCTGCAAGCGTAGACACCAAGATCATGCGTGTCAGTTAAGCACGCACGTACCTTCATTTGAAGAAGCCATAGATGCAATTTTTAAACAAACATAACCCAAGGTTAGCTTTGTCACCAACTCTAATATTCTAATATGGGAAATACTAACATATCCTCACTCGCATATGTCGTAGTTTTTTGAAATATGATTTATTTGTTGTATTATGATGGACCACGACTCTAATACCAGCTGTGACACCCCTTCTTGGAGGATCGAGGTCCCAAAGGTGCTAATAACACAGATACTTGATAATGCAACAGTGATTCAAATTTAAGTTGAATTATTACATCATTAGGTAGTTAAAGTGCAACGGAATATTACAAGTTCATCAAAGTTCAAAAACAGTGGAAGCAAATACGAATACTAAAACGAGCTCTCAATGATATAGCGGAAGTAATGACTCATGCCCAAGAATCATCACTCTGGCAGCACACAACATCACTGCGGCGGCAGTTTAGGCTCCCAGTGGGCAGTCCAACCTTCGGGGACTTGCATGTCCCACGGTTGCACATCAGCAGGCAATTTGATCTCTGTATTACCTGAAAGCAACATAGGCACAAAAGCCTGAGTACTAATTACTCCGCAAGACTTACCCGTCAAACCTAGACACGCGTTGGCTCTAATAGAATGGCTATTTTAAAAGACTTGCACTATGCAACCTATTAGTTCTACAAATTTTATTTAGCCACGTTTAAATGTGTAGGGCAGAAATATAAATTTAGTGGAGCAATATGAGAATAGTAAAGAAAAACATGAAGTAAATACAGTATCAGAACAATAGCAATAATAATCAACATAAGCAATATAACCCATTTTATAGTATCATGTGATCTACGTAAAGGCATAGTGAACAAGCGTACTCATTACTGCGAGCGATAGCAAATAGAATTGATTTACACCAGCTGGGAAAACATGAATTACATGACATATACGCACCAATTAAGGTCATATATGACAACCTTTTATAATAACAACAAAGAACTTGGTCCGGGTCCAGTCTCATTGAGTGTGCATGCCGTTCTGCCAGTAGTACTTCGCGGTATGAACCGCCTTGTCTAGCAACAGAAGGGTCAAAGACCAATGTACTTGGTACCATCCTCATTGTTGTGTTACTGTTACATCGGTTTACTAATGCCCATAAACCAGCATGCATTCGGTATTTTGCAATGCTTGATCAAGGGGCCAACGACGAACGGGTGCTAGGTTTGTCAAGGCTGGGCTACCGCAGTCAACACCTATGTGTTGCTGCAACCTACGCATGCATCATCCCTGCCTGGTCATAACATGAAAAGTAAATTTATTTTCATTAAGTTGAACTTTAGTGATCAAGGCATTCTCTTATTACTGGTAACAAGACTACCGATATTATTCTATTACTAAGCATAGCAACATAGTACCGAATCGTACCATGACTGATATACTAGTAACATAGGTCATTTGGGTGATATGCAAGTGGGTTTCCAACCAACTCCTATTAACCTAATGCACCAATCAATACCGACACTATCATTGAAACATTGAAACTAGCAAAACATTATAATTAGGAAAATGCAAACCGGGTCTTGCCTTGGTTAACACTGGTGTTAGCAACTACAACATTTTGCTCCTCAGTATCAGGGTCCTGCTGAAAATCCGGCTGTTGTTCCTAGTCTCCATTACCGATATATGAACAAGGTGTCAATGGTAGCAAAATAATACCGTAACATGCAATAATATGGCAAATGCAAAATGCAGTGGTGTTATGGTGACAACATCATTATTAATATGTTCTCAAAGTCACATGCTTCAAAGAAACAAGTTTAATCTTTATCATTTTATGTGTACATGTCCTTAAATAGGGTTAATATAGTTTTGAGAGCAAATAATTCATTTAATATAGTAAAATATGGTTCTAGTCAGGAGTGAATTATTATGGGCAGGGGCATGCATAAACTTTATTTTCACCAAGTGTCAACTCCTGGACATTTTTAATTTATTTACCAGAATTTTTATAAGCAAAAGTGCAAAATAAATCCTAGAGCATAAAATAATGCATGTTTTGCCTAACCAAACATCAGGGTGGTAGATTAACATAAACTAACAGGCATGCCAAAAATCAGAATTAAAATTTATGCCTATAATTTATAGTGATTTCTTTAATATTTTAGCAAGATAAATAATTATTAATTGTACATTTACAAGGTTTATTTGGACTCCATTGGATTTATATTTTATTTTCAATGGTTTTTCAAATTTATTCAGCATGTCAGGTATTTTCTGGTTTTCTTGGTTTTATTCTTTTAATACGTCAGTGCCACATCGGAGCCACGCGGGTGCCACATAGGCTGCCAGTAGGCGCAAGTCAGCACCGCTGCGAGAGCAGGGAAGACTCGCCGGAGTGCTTGCCTCCGACGTCTACGCGCGGGGAAAGCTCGTCGCGAGTGCATGGAAATGGTGTGCACGTCGAGGCGGAGTGGTCGTGGTGGTCACGAGGACTATGGCTCACCGGAGGTGGGTCATTAGCGAGAGGCGGTGGGGAGGCGTGTTCGGTAACATCAGGTTCTCTGTGTGGTGGATGAATTGCATCGTGGTTTCCTCACACGGGTTCACGGCGGCATTGAGGGAACTATCGTGATGTCCATTGGTGACAAGTGGGCTGGGAGCTGGAATTCACTATTGAGGTGGCTCAGTTATTACCGCGTCAGAGAAGAGTCGAGGAAAAGATCAATGCCAACACCTTGCGATAAGAATCCAACAAGGAAATGGGTTAGAACCAAGCATGGAGGGATTGCGCAGCCGAAAAGGAGAAATGGTGGGTGCAAAGGTTAACCAGGGAGCGGGAATTTCAAGCCAGCGTCGATGGAGCTCACCGAGGAGACTTCTTCGGTTTTAGGTTTGTTTCCCTCGAATGGCTACAGAAATTGACAATGGGCAACCATGAGAAGCTCTAGGGGTGTTTTGCGTGTCGCTCAGTGCTCTTGGGTCGGCTTGGGAGGCACCACAGGAGTAGGGCTGTGTTGACTTTTCCTAAGCCATATTAATAAATCATTTCTGGCACGGGGCCAGAAACGGTTCACTAATATGTCCGAGAGTCAAGTAGGTAAAATCCGCAAGCGCACGGAGAATACCGCTGTAGCATTTCACCCGGAAGTATTCAGGGTATCGTATTTGTTTATCCTAGAGGAAGGTTATGATCAAGAAGCGTTACTAACATATAAGATCATGTTAACAATTAGCAAGGATATCTTAATCAAGACAGGCGGGTACATGATAATAACCGGGTAGTGTGACACACACAGAAGATTCCTACTAAATAAATAAAGTCTAGTGGAGGAAAGACTAGGCTAAGCTACTCCTACTATACATTCCTATACAGTTGCATAGCCTAAGTAGAATACATACAGACCCACACTCAGGTTCAGCAGTCAATAGTATAGCACTTCAGGCACGGACTTACCCCTGCATCTACAGGCGACTTCCGCCAAGAGCCTACGCACTAGCCTAGCGGGGAGGATTTCAAAGGACGGACAGGGCTGTCACCACCTGCCGCCTACCTCAACGAACCAGTAGACTAACGAATAATTGATGCAAATCAGTCACCCAAGTACCATACTTGCATGACCAAAGAGCACTCTGCCCCTCCGCGATTACTATTAACGAGGCAGAGCTACCGTACGAATACGATCACCAAACCCATGCTATACTTTATCAGCTAAAACTAAGCATAGAGACTATAACATATAAACTAGACTATAGTGACGGTATATAACTAGCATGACAATAGTAGTATAATAAATATAAACTACTATCACACAAGTAGACTATACTATCACATATATGGATCACAATATCAAACAAGAAACTCATGACCCAAGCACAACTATATAGAAGAAATATATATATTGATAAGAGCAAAGTCTTACAAAAGGGAAAAGATACAAGAGCCATACCAATTTGATGAGGACATCACCCTTATGGATACACCCAGCACTCCGCCAACCAAAATACAAGTTCATGCGCGACAGTTGAATTTACGGGTGAGCTTGTTCCTAATGATTCCTTTATGTGATTTTGAGAATAGATTGCTACCTAATGAATTAATTGTTATTAGAAACAATGGAGATGATGATGAGATAGCTGGGGAGGTGATTGGAGACGTGATGGGCCAGCAAGGACGTCCAAGCCAAGGTGGAGGCCCAATCAAAACCGACTTCGAGTCTGTTTCGGAGCCCAGGACCAGTCTGCACTAAAATGGATGTCCAGGACGCATACGGACTCGGATTTGGACGTTCTATATATGCCTGGAAAGATAACGAAAAGCCCTTTCCAACCCAACTGGTCCCATGTCAAAATTCATCCCGAGCCATCGGCAATCGCCAAAACAATTCGACTTCCAGAATCTGTCCTGGTGCTGCGACACCGTAATCGGTCTTTGGGCCATGTATGGAGTTGAGCCCACTTAGGGCTGCGTCCAGGGGGTCTTGCACGACCCTAGGATCCTCATATACAGCCGCCGCCTCTTCATTAGGGTTTGGGTTTTGCTTAGATTATTCTGTTCATAACAGTTTCGCCGTTTGATCGGTTTGTGAGACCCCAACTTGTGAGATTCATCGTATACTTGCAAATTTGGTTGCATTCTTCTTTGTTCTTGCTTGTGTTCTTGATTTGCAGGCAAGGATAAGCCTTCTCGGCGAGGTCAATCGTTCTTGAACGGTTGATAACCAGAGGAGACGTTGTGCTGCGATTGCGGGGTTCAGAACGTGTCGTTCGGAAGCCGGATCGATTTGTGTATCGCCTCCGCCTTAATCAAGATTATCAGAACCTATCGGAAGATCGGGAACCCTTGTCCACATCAAGTGGTATCAGAGCTTCAGGTATACCGTTAGGTTTGCCGTTATCCTTGTTATTTTGTTCAATCCTAGAGTCCAGAAAATTGCCCTACAAAAATATTTGTTCGTCGTGTTTCCGCTGTCCTACACCCCCCTTGTGCCTTGCAATTTTCAGTTTAGTTTGCTTGTCTGAATTTTAGTCCCTACAAGGTCATTGTGTTGTTGGTCTAGTACTTGTTCTTTGGTCTTGTTTGAGTCGTGTGTGTCCTTGTTCATAGACAATCAAGAAAAAAAATCAGATTGTTGCACACATTGAGAGAATAGTACTGCTGGAATTATTTGCACTAAATATTTATTTAACATCTAGCCTTCTATTTTTTGTGTGCAAAAGAAACTTAGAGTGTTTTCTGTTGCACGTTGCTCCTTGAGTCAAGAGATTGCTGCACGTTGTTGCATATGAGAATTATCGGTTCAGTTCTACATGTACATCTATTCCTTACGTGAGAGTGCAAAAAAGAAAGTTTAGGTTTTTTCTTTGTGCTATAAAGTTCGCAACTCTTGCTGCAGTTCTATGTCAAAAAAATCATGAAAGAAGTAAAAGGCAAAGAGGTGCTGAAAAAAAAATAAGAAGAAAAAGCCGCACCTATAACAAAAGAAAAAAAACGAAAAGAGAAGAGAAAAAAAATTCAGAATTGCTTGCAGCCTTTGTGTCCTTTGTTGAGCCATTTGCTTGCTTGCTTGAACTAGGTCCGAGACAAGTTTAGGCTAGTGACATAGACTAGCTTGGGACTATTATTCAGTTTTGCAATTTCTGAATTGAAATTTTGCTAATCCTTGCTACTATAAATTGCCTACCTAGCTCCACATATATCCTTCTGAATAGGCACAGAACTTTGGACCCTCGCAATCGTCGGATCACACTCTCCAAGGTATCCTCTGTTTTGCTACTAAGAATCTTGTAAGAACTCAGTTAGGTGCTGTCATTTGCTTGTTGAGAGTTTCCACCGTGATCAAACAGTGGTGACAGGAAAATATACTCTTGCGTGTTTTCTTGTTTTCTATTAACAATGACAGGTTACAACACCAATGGTGATGAGTCGATGGTGTTAAATGAGGTTGATACAAGTGTTGTAGCACAACGAGTGTTTAGTTCTCAAATGGAGAAGGTAGAGCAAAATCAAATGAACAACTTGTTTCAGACTCACTTTGTTGTGAAGGATCGACGTTGTCGTATCATCATTGATGGAGAGAGTAGCAACAACATCGCAAGCTTGGAATTGGTCGAGAAGCTCGGCTTGACCACACAGCCACACCCGTGTCCATACTACATCCAATGGGTAAATTCTTGTGGTAAGATAAAGGTAGATAAAATTGCACGCATTGAATTTTTTATTGGTTCTTATAAGGATTATGCAGATTTTGATATAGTGCCTATGCAAGCGTGTCATTTGTTATTGAGTAAGCCTTGGATTTCTACAAATAATGCTTTGCACAATACCATTGCTAATACCTATTCATTTAAATACAATGGTAGAAGAGTTACTCTTAAACCTATGTTTGCTGCTGAAATTTTAGAAGAGGATCAACAAAGACTTGAGAGAAGAAAGAATGAACCATTTAGGAAAGAATGGACTACTTCAAATGTTGCAACACTTACATCAAAATCTGAATTAGATGATGAACATATTTCCTTGCCTCTTGTTGCAACTAATACATTTCAGGTTCTACACAAAGAAGAGGATAGTGTGAAAGATGAAGAACATGTTGTTGTTTCAGGTAAGAGCTTTCTTGATGTGATGAATTGTTCCAACAATCTTGTTGTATTGGAACCTTGTCTTGATTTGCCTTTGCCACAAGTTGATTTATCTATTGATCCTTATGAAAAAGAGGAGTTGTGTGCCACTGCTTCACTTATACCTTTGCCACAACAAATGAATAAGCTTGATGTTTTTGCTTATGATTCACCTACTAGTGCTGAAATAAAACATTTGATTTTAATAACATGTGAAAAGGATGAGCAGAAATTATTGTCTTCTCTAAATACTTTGGGTTATATTGAATTTGATGTTCTTTGTGATCTAAATACCGTGGAGAAGCAAATCTTTTCTCAAACTGAATTGCCTTTACTAACAAGAAACAAATTTTATGCTATAGGAAACTATGATCATAGAGGTGTATTTATGGTGCATAAAGTTTATATTTGCTCAAACATGAATACTCCTTGTGTTGTACAACCAAATGATGAACTAGAAAACTGCAATAACAATTACCATGTCATGTCATGTTTTTCTAGTGTTTTTAAGATCATACATATTCCATCTTGTCATAAGAGTGAGCATGACGTTCATATTGCTGAGCAAGTTTTCAAAGAGGTCATTAATTTGCATGGCATGCCTTCTATTATGATTTCACATTGTGATGATAATTTTCATAACACATATAAACGTGATGTGCATTCCAAGTTTGGGAATAGTTCTATATTTTATATTTCAGATTTGAGACCACTATTGGGAGAAAAAGATGGGATCGAGTCGAGGACGACTCTAATTCAAAAGGGGGAGAATGATGAGGACATCACCCTTATGGATACACCCAGCACTCCGCCAACCAAAATACAAGTTCATGCGCGACAGTTGAATTTACGGGTGAGCTTGTTCCTAATGATTCCTTTATGTGATTTTGAGAATAGATTGCTACCTAATGAATTAATTGTTATTAGAAACAATGGAGATGATGATGAGATAGCTGGGGAGGTGATTGGAGACGTGATGGGCCAGCAAGGACGTCCAAGCCAAGGTGGAGGCCCAATCAAAACCGACTTCGAGTCTGTTTCGGAGCCCAGGACCAGTCTGCACTAAAATGGATGTCCAGGACGCATACGGACTCGGATTTGGACGTTCTATATATGCCTAGAAAGATAACGAAAATCCCTTTCCAACCCAACTGGTCCCATGTCAAAATTCATCCCGAGCCATCGGCAATCGCCAAAACAATTCGACTTCCAGAATCTGTCCTGGTGCTGCGACACCGTAATCGGTCTTTGGGCCATGTATGGAGTTGAGCCCACTTAGGGCTGCGTCCAGGGGGTCTGGCACGACCCTAGGATCCTCATATACAGCCGCCGCCTCTTCATTAGGGTTTGGGTTTTGCTTAGATTATTCTGTTCATAACAGTTTCGCCGTTTGATCGGTTTGTGAGACCCCAACTTGTGAGATTCATCGTATACTTGCAAATTTGGTTGCATTCTTCTTTGTTCTTGCTTGTGTTCTTGATTTGAAGGCAAGGATAAGCCTTCTCGGCGAGGTCAATCGTTCTTGAACGGTTGATAACCAGAGGAGACGTTGTGCTGCGATTGCGGGGTTCAGAACGTGTCGTTCGGAAGGCGGAACGATTGACCTCGCCGAGAAGGCTTATCCTTGCCTGCAAATCAAGAACACAAGCAAGAACAAAGAAGAATGCAACCAAATTTGCAAGTATACGATGAATCTCACAAGTTGGGGTCTCACAAACCGATCAAACGGCGAAACTGTTATGAACAGAATAATCTAAGCAAAACCCAAACCCTAATGAAGAGGCGGCGGCTGTATATGAGGATCCTAGGGTCGTGCAAGACCCCCTGGACGCAGCCCTAAGTGGGCTCAACTCCATACATGGCCCAAAGACCGATTACGGTGTCGCAGCACCAGGACAGATTCTGGAAGTCGAATTGTTTTGGCGATTGCCGATGGCTCGGGATGAATTTTGACATGGGACCAGTTGGGTTGGAAAGGGCTTTTCGTTATCTTTCCAGGCATATATAGAACGTCCAAATCCGAGTCCGTATGCGTCCTGGACATCCATTTTAGTGCAGACTGGTCCTGGGCTCCGAAACAGACTCGAAGTCGGTTTTGATTGGGCCTCCACCTTGGCTTGGACGTCCTTGCTGGCCCATCACGTCTCCAATCACCTCCCCAGCTATCTCATCATCATCTCCATTGTTTCTAATAACAATTAATTCATTAGGTAGCAATCTATTCTCAAAATCACATAAAGAAATCATTAGGAACAAGCTCACCCGTAAATTCAACTGTCGCGCATGAACTTGTATTTTGGTTGGCGGAGTGCTGGGTGTATCCATAAGGGTGATGTCCTCATCACAATTCCAAGTGAAGACTTGGGACTAGAGAGCTCTAGACTCAGCCTAACTCCACTAAAACTCCAAGAACTACTACTAGCAAGAGAGAAATGCTTCTTGTGGTGTGTGTTGAGTGTGAAGGCACACCCTCCTATTTATAGCCTCAATAGGTCGGCAAGGGAGCGTAACCGCCACGGAAGGCATCTCAAACCGTCATCAGGAGTCGCGGAGGAGCCAACACGTGGAAGCCCAGGCGGAGAGGGCGCCCGGCTGGGTCGGCCGACCTGACCAGGTCGGCCGACCTGGGGGTGGCCCCTCCTGGCCTGTGCTTTCTCCAGGTGGCTGTCCTGTGGGCCCTGACGTTGGTTTGCGCGGTATTGCAGGGAGTTACGTCGGTTAAGGGCTGAAAATGGGCCCTTCAATCCGTGTGACATCCATGTGGCACTCTCTGATTGGTCGAAAGTGTGTTTTCTTGCCTTTTGAGGTGTTTCCTTCACATTTCCTCCTGCATGCACAAAGTTCTCCAAGTACAAGTGGAACTATATTATTGTGATCAAGCATGCGTGTATGAAATGCCAAATTCTCCTTTATTTGAGTATAGTTGACGGTTAAAAATGGTACTTAACAGCCGTCAACAAACTCCCCCAAGCTTACCCTTTGCTCGTCCCGAAGCAAAGATAAACTTAAGTTGTTGATCAGGAGTTGCTACAATGTCCTACTCCTCAATAATACTATGCGCACAACAAAGTACTCTTCCTAGAATTAAATATATTGGCGCATAACTTACACATTTACCTCGATCCATGGGGCTTTTACACCTCATTGTCTTGGGCGGTTGAGAGATAGAACAATTGCAGGGCACCAATCACTTGCTCTAGATTCCGCTATGTTATTCCGGAAGTTTTCAAAAGATTTTGAAAATAAAAACCAAGTTCCTCAAATGATTCTCTCGGATCACTCAATATGTGTATGATTCCTCACCAAGGCAAAGTGTTGCCTATAATCACCTACTTCTAAATAAGGCTTTATGTGGAGCTCAAGGTAGGGATATATGAAGCACTCATGTTCACATAATATTGCTCTGTCAAAAGACCGGATCCAAGAAAAAACATCAATTCAAACAATCTTGATCAAGATGTGCAAGTGTGTGGGAGAACGGAGGAATGGTGGATGGGAAGAAATAACTCCTTTTTGAATTTTCCTTCTCTCTTTTGGAGTTTCTAGGCTATGGCTATCTTTTGCTTGCTCTCTTTTTTGAGCATTTTTTTTTTATATAGCCATAGTCCTAGTTTGCAATGAATACTTTGAGAGAGGAATTTTGCAATGGATATATGGAGTGTTTCTTTGGATGGATGGATGGATAGTGGCTTTCTTCCAGTGTAGAAGAATAGCTCACGGTGGATATGGTGGATATGGTGGATGCTATCTTCTTGATTTAGAAGGATAGCTCATGGCGGTGGATGTGTGTACATGATCTTGATCAAGAAAGCATGAAAAGAGTTCTACTAGGGTCACAACAATTTTGACTAAGCTCAATGTGAAACAAGCAGCATATGTGTAAAGGTTTTCAAATGTAAACACTACATATGGCTGTGGTGGGAATTTCATCATTGAGGAACTTATCAATTTGTCATTTTGAAAAATAAAACTCCGGAATTCAAGCTTTACGTTGAGCAAGATCATAGCAGCCCTATCTATCATATCATACCTCTCAACAACTTAGAACTAGAGAATGCATATGCTACCCACAAGATTCAAGTTCAAGGCAAGATTTACCAACAAACCTAACTCTTGAGAGAGTACTGAGTTGTAAACTAGCATTAGAGAGGAATAAAGGACAGAGCAACTATTCATCATCTCAACATAGGAAAATTATACACATTCATACCGCGCATGAAAAAGGGAAATATTTTTGTTCTTTTTATATTTTGCAAATTTTTATGGATTTTCAGATTTAGCAAATGCAAGAAATAAAGAGAAGGGGAAAGATACAAGTTACCGTGAGAAGGGGGGTCCTCCCCCAGGCTTGTTCTTGCTCATATCTGCTGGTTCGGGTCGTAGCCTTGGGAGCGAAAGAAGGTATCCCAATTGCTCTGATTCTGAGCCATCATCGCGTTCAGCTGGCGGAATTGGTTGTCGCTGAAATTGACGGAGGATGCTTGACTCGTGCTTGCACGAGTGCTTTTTCTCCGCATGATTCCGGCGACTTGCTTCATTCGGTTGAACATGGCTGCACACAAGAACAAACACAAGACAAGAACAAAAACAAGATCGAACAAGTGTTCGGGTGAGCGTTAGTGAAAACGACAAACCCGAGCTTCTCCGAAATTGGTTTTCTTCTCACAACAACTTGCAAATGCACTAAAACAGAGGGGAAATATTTTTTTTTTTTGGGTTTTTGGGGCTGTAGTAAAGTTGAAGAACACGAAAATTTGGGAGAGCAACAAGTGAGCAAAGGAGGGGAGTGAAAGATGAGCTTGGAATGGTGAAGCTCCTCCTCCTGGGCGGTTTTTATGGCCAAGGAAGCAAGATGGCCGTTAGAAAGGGACAGAGCAACGGCCATATAGCCGTTGGGAGAAAGGAGCACAGGAAAAGGTGGGGCCAGGGGGTCGGCCGATCCCACCAGGTCGGCCGACCTGGCAGGTGGGCCTCCTGGCAGCCCCCTTTTTCCTATGTGTTCCCCAACGGCTAGGGGATTTGTCCCCTGCTGCCTTTTTGCTCAAAAAGCTCGACAAAAAATCTTTTCAAAATGGAAAGCCCAAAATCCTATTTTCTAAATTTTCAAAAATGCAAATGAGTTTTGAAAAATTCCAAGGTGGCTGGAAAAATTCAAAAGTGGAGAAATGTAGTGGTCGGGAAAAATCAAAATGTGGTGGAAAGCAAATATGCAATTAAAAGAGCAAATATGGATAACTACCGGTTTAACCTCCCGGCGAGGACTCACCTTTTAAAGTCCGACGAGCGGGACTTTTCTCCGGCGTTCAGCTGTAGGAACAGCAGCAGCTAACTGAGCTAATTGGGTTTCTATCATTTTATTAAAGCTCAGCTGATTCTTGAGAGCAGAGGAAACACCCTCTATCTTAGTGTGGATGCTCTCAAGAGTCCTATCAGTGGTGGCAAGCTTTTTACTGATGTTATCATTAACCTTAGCTTGACCAAGCACAAGATCTTTCAAGGAGGGCTGATTATAACCGGAATTAAAACCAGAGAAGTTGCCAGAGTTACCTCCTTGGTAGTTGGGACGTGGTGGACCCTAACTTTGACCTCCTTGTGGACGGTAGCCGTTGTTGTTGTTGTTGCCCATGAACATTGCGTCCTCACGGGTCTCAGGGCAATCATTGCCCGAGTGTCCCGTGTTGCCACAGACCTCGCAAGTCATACGGGCGTCTAGGGCTTTCACTTCTCCATTGGCTTGGTCGTCCATCTTCTTCATGAGAAGGTCAATCTTGGCGGCGAGCATGTCAACCTCCTTGACGGAGTGCATGCCTCGCTGGCGAGGTTGGAGGCGCTCTTCATTCCAACCTTGGTTGGACACCATCTTCTCGATCAAATCTTTTGCCTTGCTCACAGTGAGCGAGAAGAAGGCTCCACCAGCAGCAGCGTCGAGGTGGTCGCGGGCCGACGGAGTAAGCCCGTTGTAGAAGTTCTGGATGATCAGCCAATCATCCATCCCGTGGTGGGGACATGCCAGGATGTACTCCTGGAGCCTTTCCCATGCCTCAGGAATCGACTCCTTCGACTCCTGCTGGAAGCTTGAGATCCTTTCGCGGAGGGCATTGGTCTTGCCCAGCGGGAAGAACTTTGCAAGGAACGCAGCTGAACACTTCTCCCAAGTGTTCACAGCTTCAGGGTTTGCGTAGAACCACTGTCTCGCTCTCCCAAGGAGAGAGAACGGGAACAGTCGAAGGCGAACAGCGTCGGGGGTGACGTCCTTCATTTTGAACGTGTTGCAAATCTCCAGGAATTGCTGGAGATGAGCACTAGCGTCCTCATTGGCTTTCCCACAGAATGGGCTAGCCTGCACCATGGTGATGAGACCGGTCTTGATCTCGAAGTTCGCATCTCCCACATTGCCAGCTGGTCCCGTAGGGATGTTGGCAGCGGAGGGAGCGGAGAACTCGCGGAGGGTCTTGTCGGCCATTTGCTCAGAGCTTGATGGTGCGGGAATGACAGGTTCGATTGGCCGAGTCTCCTTACGAGGAGGGGTGAGCCTAGCTCGTGTCCTTCTCAGGAGTGACTCAGGATCTTCAGTGAAGTTTGTCGGCAAGTCGAAACCAGTCATACACTACCCTGTTTTCATACAAAATGCAGAAAACAAAGCAAGGTTAGCCTGCCTAGGAGATAGCCTTAATAATTGCAACACTACTATATACATTAGTAATTTTTCTTAGATCATACGCCTTCCCCGGCAACGGCGCCAGAAATGCTTGTTGACTGTTGCTAAGCCATATTAATAAATCATTCCCGGCACGGGGCCAGAAACGGTTCACTAATATGTCCCAGAGTCAAGTAGGTAAAATCCGCAAGCGCACGGAGAATACCGCTGTAGCATTTCACCCGGAAGTATTCAGGGTATCGTATTTGTTTATCCCAGAGGAAGGTTATGATCAAGAAGCGTTACTAACATATAAGATCATGTTAACAATTAGCAAGGATATCTTAACCAAGACAGGCGGGTACATGATAATAACCGGGTAGTGTGACACACACAGAAGATTCCTACTAAATAAATAAAGTCTAGTGGAGGAAAGACTAGGCTAAGCTACTCCTACTATACATTCCTATACAGTTGCATAGCCTAAGTAGAATACATACAGACCCACACTCAGGTTCAGCAGTCAATAGTATAGCACTTCAGGCACGGACTTACCCCTGCATCTACAGGCGACTTCCGCCAAGAGCCTACGCACTAGCCTAGCGGGGAGGATTTCAAAGGACGGACAGGGCTGTCACCACCTGCCGCCTACCTCAACGAACCAGTAGACTAACGAATAATTGATGCAAATCAGTCACCCAAGTACCATACTTGCATGACCAAAGAGCACTCTGCCCCTCCGCGATTACTATTAACGAGGCAGAGCTACCGTACGAATACGATCACCAAACCCATGCTATACTTTATCAGCTAAAACTAAGCATAGAGACTATAACATATAAACTAGACTATAGTGACGGTATATAACTAGCATGACAATAGTAGTATAATAAATATAAACTACTATCACACAAGTAGACTATACTATCACATATATGGATCACAATATCAAACAAGAAACTCATGACCCAAGCACAACTATATAGAAGAAATATATATATTGATAAGAGCAAAGTCTTACAAAAGGGAAAAGATACAAGAGCCATACCAATTCCAAGTGAAGACTTGGGACTAGAGAGCTCTAGACTCAGCCTAACTCCACTAAAACTCCAAGAACTACTACTAGCAAGAGAGAAATGCTTCTTGTGGTGTGTGTTGAGTGTGAAGGCACACCCTCCTATTTATAGCCTCAATAGGTCGGCAAGGGAGCGTAACCGCCACGGAAGGCATCTCAAACCGTCATCAGGAGTCACGGAGGAGCCAACACGTGGAAGCCCAGGCGGAGAGGGCGCCCGGCTGGGTCGGCCGACCTGACCAGGTCGGCCGACCTGGGGGTGGCCCCTCCTGGCCTGTGCTTTCTCCAGGTGGCTGTCCTGTGGGCCCTGACGTTGGTTTGCACGGTATGGCAGGGAGTTACGTCGGTTAAGTGCTGGAAATGGGCCCTTCAATCCGTGTGACGTCCATGTGGCACTCTCTGATTGGTCGAAAGTGTGTTTTCTTGCCTTTTGAGGTGTTTCCTTCACATTTCCTCCTGCATGCACAAAGTTCTCCAAGTACAAGTGGAACTATATTATTGTGATAAAGCATGCGTGTATGAAATGCCAAATTCTCCTTTATTTGAGTATAGTTGATGGTTAAAAATGGTACTTAACAGCCGTCAACAGGCTGCAAGCTCGAGCTTGACTCTACTAATGGCAAAAATAGGGAGGAGGAAAATTGGCCAGGGAGGTGGCTTTTATACAACGATTGAGCTCGGTTTGTGGTGGTCTAAAACCGGAGCAGGGTGTGCATTGTTTTGGCTCGTCAAACAGGAGGCCGAGGCGGTCTTGGCGCGAGGCAGCAGCAAGCCATTGCTTCGGCCAGGAGAGGGTGGCGTGCGAGGAAGAAATGATGGCGGATGGGAGCGGTAGACGATGGCAGTAATGGCGATGATGCAGCAGCTCAACTATGTGGCGCAGGGCAAAACAGGGAAGCATGGAAGCGACGGAGAAGATGGCACGCACGCAGAGGGAAATTGACCGGGCGTTGCGTTGGCAGAAGGAAAAGGACAAGAAAATTTTGCGAGGAGGCCCTTCATGATTTTCTGACATTGCACAAAGATCCCTGGTTCTGATTTAATCAAAACAAAATACTTCTTGTGGTCCAATTGATTTGAGATTTTTGCACATGGGTCCTTGAGATATTTGTGAGGCTCTGGAGGGGTCCACTTTTCCACAATAAATATAGTTATTTTAGAATAAAACTTTAATTGGGAAACGTTTCTAAGCCTTAAATAATTAATTGTGGTAATTCCAAATGTGATAAAGTTCTCACTCTTGGCCTAAAATTCAATTTTACCATTTCCAACATGTTGGTGTAATTATTTGGTAGGTTGTTCATAGAAAAATTAAAAGTTGTTTCACAACCATGCTTTACATGGATTTTTATTGAAACCTAAATAATTTAAATTGGATTGAACCTTTATTATTTCATGTTGTACTTTAACTATATCTTGTCTTAATACACTTGCTAATTGGGATTAGTACTTGTTAATTAAGAATTAGATGCTGAGTGTCACAACCTCGATGTTTGCGTGCCTTACGGTCACGTCTTACAAAATCCCGCATCCTTCTAAAATAGCGCCAAAGGGGCTCTTGAAGGATTTAATTTCATAGTCAGTGCGAATGGCATATCGCCCAAAATGTCAAGTGCAACGGCACTAGAAACTATATTGGCACTAACAGTGGGATTATAAAGAACTTCCACCGTAACTCCTCTAATGTCGCATCGAATGGTTGAAGAGGGGGGCCCTATTCGAATTACTTCAAGGGATAGCTCAACCTCTCGCAACCATTCGTCACTCATGATTGAAATTAACTCCTTCACCATCTCTTGGAGGAATGCCTCTTCAAGCAGCTCAAGAGGGGAGACGGGAGTCAGGGGTTTCTTTTGGCAACAATATTTTGAGGTGTTTCCATAATCTTCAAAAAGCTCTTCCTCAAAATCAAATGGGAATTCCGAGGGTTGAATTTCTTCTTCCCCAGGTGTTCCAGGTTCGGGAGAGGGCTCAATGGTCGAATCTTGGGATATCCATGGAATGGGTTTTGTTTCGGCTGTTGAGGATTCCTCATAGCTCGACTTCCTCTTGGAGCGGTTCGGCATGATCGGAAAGGAAGGAAGTGTTTTCTAGGATACAGTCTAGGATTTCTCTTCCTTCCATCGCGGTCTTATGGACGAATGATCCTTCAACAGCAATGTCGAGGTATAGAGCAACTTCCTTGTTCAGACTCTCACAAAAATGCTGAAGCAACATCGGATCAGGAATGGTAAGGTTGGGTCCGAATTTTGATAGCAAATTAAACCTAGCTCAGGCTGCACCTAAAGATTCCTTCTCACTTCGGTGAAAGCTGAGAGTTTTCAAACTTTTGGTGTTTAGATCATCGGCTAGTAGAATTTGTTCACGGGGGTGCGCATTTCAGGCTCGATGATGGCTAAGCAAGAGGGCACGGGGGGTTATACTGGTTCGGGGAAGTCCCCTACGTCCACTTCTCAGACCTACTCATGTTACTTGCTCCGACTGTGGAGTACAATGGTGATGAGAGAGGAGAGGGCACCAAGTCTTGGGTGCGAGTGGTGTGTGTGTGTGTGGTACATTGGGCGTCCGCTGTCTCTTGAAAGAGGCGCGTGCCTCACCTTTTATACGTCAGGGGGAAAGGACCCACATTAAAGAGAGAGAGAGAGATATCTACACGTGATGAGTCGGTGGAGGCGTGCTGAAGAAGGCGAAGCCCTTGGTCGGCGGCGTGGCTTTGTGTACTTGCAGGCCCCTCAGTTCGGGCCTTACGTTAGGGGGGAGGGCAACGTGTTGGGTGTGCCCCTGTTTCACGTCGTCAGGTCGAGCCTCCCTCGTTCCTATAGATGGTGTGTTCCACTGCACGCGGGATGGTTCATTATGGGCGCGGTCACGTTATCCAGGCGAAGATCAATCTTGCTGTCCTTCGAGCCGTCCTGCATCGCTGTGGTTAGGGGTGTCATCAGGAGATGGCATCACAGACTGTCCTGCCATGCCTGCTCTTATCAGCAGGCACTGATGATGATGATGATAGAAGCAGGTATACTAGGGGATTTGACCTCTCGACACTATGCGCGCATAATGGGCATGGCATTTAAGGCCGGGTGGTTGGCGGTTGTTGACCGGCGTCTCGCTCGACCCCCTCCGTCAGGGTTCATCACGTCGAGTTGCGCCTGTCTAGGGCTGTTTGGAGTTGGAATCCGTCCCATCCTGACAAGGCAATCGAGTTTCTCTACTCCGCCACTTCCGGCTCGGTCAGGGGTTCGTCGTCCTGTCCCATCGCGGTTCAGGCCCCATTGATGGGAGTTGACGGAGACAGATCTTATCTAGTGGTTATGAGGGGCCCGCATTGTCATCATGGCCATAGTGTCAGTGAAACGACCGTCCTTGCACCGGAATAGATGAGCTTGGATGAGCGGTTGTGTCATTCCTTGGGAGGGCAAGCCATGATCAGATCCTATCAGGCAGAACGATTTCTCCTCGACTCCCTTTGTGGGGTCGAGCGAGGCGTAGCAAGCCCTCGACCACTTGGGGGTTGAGCGGAACATGACCAGCCTTCGACCCCTGAGTGGGGGGTCGAGCGAGTCGGGGGAGCGGCGCGGCCTTTGTGGCCCAGGTTTGACCATCGCGAAGACGCTTTTTGTGGGGGCCTACGCTGGTGACGCCTTGGGGGCGATCCAGCGGGTCCTTTGGACCGGACACATGTGGGTCCCTAGGTGGTGCCACATGGCACCCTCTTTTCTACCCTCAACAGTAACCCCTGAGCCCCCGAGCGAGTCGGAGAGTCATTCGGGGGATTTGGCGCCGATGTGAGCGGGTGGCATGAAGTCATTCGTGGGTCACCTGACTTACACGTAAGGGGTGTGCGCGAGTGTTGGTTGTACCTATGCACCAACTTATATACCGCAAGAGGACGGTGTACGATTGTAGCACTTTTCCCTTGAATTGAGTATTCCATGGTTTATCGAATCCACTGGAACCTTAGGGATAATTAAACAAAGTTAACAGTAAAAGATCTAGTCAGGGCTACTGTCGAATTTAGGTTGCATGAGGGGAGACTGGCCAGCGCAAAGGTGCGCCAGATAGTAAATCTGTCGTTGCACCGATCGGCGCAGGAGTTGAGCCGATCGGCACACTAGTGAATCGTTGCGCCGATCGACGCAGAAGTTGAGCCGATCGGCACACTAATGAATCTAAGCCAAAGTGCGCCAGATGCCTTGTAAGCCTATGCTACTAAGTGAGTAACCAGATATCTACTAGTGAGATCGTAACCAGAAAGTCTAATTAAATAGCATCATAATGGGTAATTACATGGATCAATGAAAACCTATAATGAATAAGACCACCCTGCTTTCCGAGCGGCTCTCGATTTATCGCTGCCGAGAGGAAACCCTTAATCGCGCGAGTATCTTACCCTACTCAACTATCCAATAGTGCTACGCAGGCTTAGTGCTGTCACCGCTAAACCACACTACTAGCATCATCAAGCAACCATAATCAATACAATGTCCGAATACTATCCTAATCACCACGATCAAGATAATATCAACTTACTTAGCCTAGAACTAAGCAATTGGAATAAGCACATGCATGATTATAGAATCAAGATAGACAAATCACCAAAACTATCATCAACATATTCAATCATCCTTGAATTACATAGAGTAAGATTCATCCCCGTCGAGATGGCCTACCTTGGTGGATCAACACTTAATACCAATGGTTCTTGAAACTCAACTAGAGATCTATTCTAGCGGAGCAAGCCCCGATGGCTCTAACTCACGGATCTGTTGTCCCTCTGTCACCTCTTCTCTCTGCGAACAGGGTTTACAAGTATTTATAGGGGTTCTACTCGTAAAGGACTCGGTTTCTAGCAAATAAGGCGGTTGCGCCGATCGGCGTAGGATTGCGCCAATCGACGCAAGCCATGTCTTCTCTGGTTTCTTCTCCGAGTCAGTTCCTCGATCTTTCACAGCTGTCATGTGGGCCTTTTCCTTCAAGATAAAGTCTTGTACTGCACGTCGAGATCTTGAAGTTCCATAAATCTTTTAGGCAAATATCTTCAAGTGTTTTGCACAGATAAACTTCCATAAACATGTGGAATGGGCCTCGGTCACATCTGTGGGCCAAAACATCCATGCACCGACCGGCTCATGGACTGCGCCGATCGGCGCACTGGGCTTCTTCAGTGCTCTTCATCGGTTCTGGAATCCTGTCCTCTCTAGCATCACTTTAATCACCAATTTTACCTATTTCTGCAATAAAGCTCCAAAACAACGCATATACAAGTATATAGACAATATCGCAGGTAAATGACCTAAATTAGTATCAATTATGCTCTAATTGGGGTAATATTCACATATAAAAGGGGCACTTGGGAAGTGCCAACAGTTCCGCCACACTTAAACCTGCTCGTCCCGAGTAAAGTAAAAGAAAGAAAAATCAAAAAACATACTCTTTGTATCATAAAAGATATCTCAAATCAGCAAATGTTGAGCATTGTTCTATTGTGGTGTATTTCATATTGGTATTCAGCAAAATAGTTCAAATATGGGCACAAAGCTTAAAGTTTCTCCCCAAAGCAACAGATCATGTCCAACTCACAAATTATAACTTTTCCACACATGTAAATTACTTAAAAGATTGTTGTGAACATAGAGAATCTATCTTCCAAATAATCCAAGGCAACAGCTCATCTTTGAAATCACTCAACCTATATTCTATATTATAATGATCAAATAATATTAGTGTAGGGCTTATATGAGTAGCTAGGTGAGGTAATTCAAGGATTGCAAACATAAATCAATAATATATTGTAAAGCTAGGAGATTATTCTTTGTTGGAATTATAGAAACTTATCAAGATGGCCATTAAGAAAGAAAAATTTGATCTTGGAAGATTGCACATTGGATGGAACGATTCATGGCTATATGAGAATGAATTTCGAGAATAAGCATGTCATTACCATCCCCGCACACTTAAAATTTTGCTAGTCCCTTAGCAAACAGCAGAGCTTTACTTTTTTTTCTCTTTTTTCCACTTTTTTTTTGCTGCGCCGATCGGCTCTCAACTCAAATTTACCAACATTTGTTGGTATTTGATCTGTCTGGCTTTAACATTTATTCAAGAATTAAATATAGCCAGAAATATAGGATGTGGTCAAGGAATGATACTCAACAAGATATTTTGAGTTTATGGTAGTGTACTCAGCGGAATTGAATTTTTGCATGAGTAATTCAAGGCTAGAAAAAGATACACAAAGAATTGCCATCTTAATAAAGTTCATACAAAAAAGAATTAAATCCTAACTGAACTCAAGCATCAATTTAATGTTTTTCTACATATCAAAGGTTCATGAGTATTGCTCAAAATATGGCATTGGTAGGTAAGGATCTTGAAAATAACAAATTCCAAAGTTCACAACATGAAAATTTATTTATGAAAAGAATGGTACTAACTTATCATCACAAACTGGGCAACACAAATGAAGCACATGGGTACTCAAAATTGCTCCACATAAGACATATTTGCCGAATAATCATTAAGTGGAAGTTCAAAATTTTATTCAATGCTCAACATTATTTGGTCTTCATCAAGACTTTTCAAGAAAGAACAAATAATTCAATTCTCCTAAACGGGCATAACCGCCACCATTATATTAAGATCAAAAGTCGAATACATGGTGATGATTTTTGCACACACTTGCATGAAAATAAAACTACTACTAACACAGTTGCATGAAAATAAAACTACTACTAACACACTTGCACGAAAGTAAAACTACTACTAACATACTTGCATGAAAGTAAGCACACCTGATATATGGTTTCCCAACCCGCTCACACACATATAAGCAAATAAAGAAAAAGATTGCAAAAGATAAAAGAAAACTCAAACCAGGAAATCGATACTCGTGCCAACTTCTAGGTACTCTAGTCATCCGAAAGTGGAGGCGGTGGCTGATCGAAACCATAGCACCGCGCCTTGAGTCGCTCAAACTCCTCCACCATCGCATCGTGGTTGTCCCTCCATTGGGACGTGGCGTCCTCCACGCACTCGATGTAGTGCATGCTGTTGTCGAGGTACCCCTGCATGGGCACGAAAAAGTCTGCACCGGGCACAGGAGGCACCACAGGTACACGCCCTTGGTACCTGTAGTCGATACCCGCGCTGAAGTAGGGAGTGCCGACCGGCGCGTCGCCTGTGCCGATCGGCACAGAGGGCTGTGAACCCCCCGCTGCGTCGCTCCACCCTAACTTGTACTGCTGAGGCTCCTGGCGTGCCCCCTAGGAGTCCCACTTGCCGCCGGCTGCTGTAGATGTGTCCGGCTGTCGAACCCACCCACGACGGTCCTTGAGAACTCGGCCCCCCTCTAGGAGTCCTTCCTCAAGCCAATTTCCTCCCTCTAGCTTGTGAGGGAAAACTCCTAGCTCCGCACACGAGGAGCTTAACGTTGGTGCCACCGACATGGAAGCCGGCGCGAACACTTCCCGTGACAATATTGCCACGAGTCATATTCTTGCCGATCTCCATCACGCACTCCCACTTGTCATCGCGCCCTCCCGGTCCGTCGCCATCACAGACGAGGGCTGCTAGGCGTTGAAGATAGGCCCCGAAGGCCAACTTCTTGCTTGCCTTGCCCCTCTTGTCATGCCAACCCCGCACCATCACCGACATGGGATTGCAATGAGACGGACTCACGATGGCATTGTAGAGCCACCACAAGTCCGCATTGGTGATGTTGCTGGAGTCGACCTTCTCGCCTATGCGTGCCGCCAACCACTGATGGAAGACTTGAATGGTCGGGTTATGGATGTTGTCGCGCTTCATCTCTTCTACGAACGAGAGCCGCCTACAAAAGGAGTCCAACTCCCCATGTCCCAAGGATGGCGTCGGCGTCGAAGCCGAAGGCTTGAGCCGCCGCCTCCATAGTCACCGTGTAGCTGATGTCGCGGACGTAGAAGTTGACGGCCTCATTGCCGTCTTCGACAGTGCCAATCCTCATCGTAGAGGCAATCTCGGTGACGATGTCGTGGTTGTAGTCCATGGGAAGAAGGTGGAAGTCCACCCAACCGAGATTGTTGAGCATCCTCCTTATGTCCTCCCACAGGCCGATCGAGGCGAGGAAGGTCTCGTCCAAGTCGAGGTAGTACCGCTGTTCCTCCGCGCTCAGAAGGGTGAAGCCCTCCTCCACCGTGTGCGGCATGAATGCTGGCGGTGGTGGTGATGTAGGAACCCCACGGCTTGCCGCCGTTTGGCTCCTCGTAGCACGCCCCGTTGGAAGGGACGCGCCAGAGACAGAGTGGTGGGTGCGGATCTCGTATGTCGCCGCTGAGCCAGTGGATGCACCTCTCACCGACATGTCATCGCGAGCGTCGGAGCCACCCCTCACCGAGGATCACCGCTCGACTCGCTGCTGCTGCCAGAACTGCTTCCCCGGCACAGCCTCATGCCCAACTTGCCGACGGAGAAGCGGAGGCGATCCATCTGCGAAAATTGCGGAACGTGTGCGAGATCGTGGGTAGTGGGGAAGGTGGAGATATTACCACGATGGTGGGCCGAACTGGGGGAGCCTGGCCTCCCTTTTATTGTGTGGGAAACTTCCAGGAGAAGGAACCGCCAAAAAATTTCAAAATTTGAGAGCGCGCCGATCGGCACGGCAGTGCGCCGATCGGCACAATTCAAATTTTGAGTGCTCTGACCACTCTGGCACTTGATTCCCATCCTTCATGTCGCATCCCGGTACATCATGTTGGTTTGCAAGGGAACAACACGGAATCCTGATGTCTTGTTGGTTGCGCCAATTGGCGCCTCCCACGCCGATCGGCGCGCCGTCTCTTTTTCAGCTTTTGGTCAATTCGTCCAAATCAACGCCTGCCGCCTTTGTCACCCATTCGAGAATCTCATGGGTACCTGCGCCGATCGGCGCAAGTTCCTTGCACCTCGTCTTTTAGTCCGGCGCTGATCCTGATGCCTCGTGTTCATCTCTTTCACCTAATTTTCCACTTTTCCAAATGTTTCTGTAGTATTGACACAGGAAGGAACAGAGCTTGTGCCGATCAGCGCGACGTCCATTTTTGCTCCTGGCCCCTCGCTTCTTCGCTAGATGTTGCTCTTCATCCATTCCTGCGTCATTTAGCAACCATTTTGCACACAAAAAATTAATTCAAAAAGATTTTTGATTACCTAAAAATAGCTCTGTCTGTGAAAATTATTGAGCTGGTTGATCTTTAGCACCCCTTCAATTTTGGGCGTCGTCAGCCTTCTGTCCTGACCAAGGCAATAATGCGCCGACCGGCGCAGAAGTGCGCCGATCGGCACAAGCTCTGTTCCTTCCTGTTTTTGGTCTTTTTTTTTATATTCCTGCATTGTTAGTCTACAGTATATATATACACAGTTTTGCACGAATAAACAGACAACGCAAGAGCACACAAGAATTAAGCGCACACTTTTCTATTTTTTTTTATTCTGGAGATTGTTTTTATCACAAGCAAGCAAATTAAAAGCACCGCGTTGCCCTCCCGGCCAACACTAATTAACTAAGTGAAATAGGTTGCCCTCCCATAAGCACTAAACAACTTCTAAGTCCCCTGATCATTTGGTTGCCTCCCAAGAGCGCTCTAGTTATTCAGAGGTTAAAGAGCTTGACCCCCCCCCCCCCCCCCGCAAACAATCAATCCTTAGTGTCGCGGTGCAGGATGTGAGGCTGAGACACTACAAGGTTCTCTTATCTCCTTGGTTCATATAGCTCGAACGACCAATCCATACATCCCCTCTAATTACTTTTGATGCCACGTTGCCACAACGTCTTGTATCTCTTCACTTCATCAATAGCACGACACTCTTCTCCCTTTGGGCGAAACTTGAAAGAGTAGGGAGTCCCACTTATATCGAAGCTTATCTCACCACTCCCAACATCAATACTTGCCTTTGCTGTCCTCAAGAAGGGTCTGCCTAAGATCAACAGGGTCCTCATTCTCTTATCCATATCAAGCACAATAAAATCAACAGGGGCGATGTGATCTCCAATTTGATCTGGCACATCCTCAGCAATTTCATCAGGGAAGCGTACCGATTGATCGGCTAACTCCAAACACATACTCGTAGGCTTTAATTCAGGCAAATTGAGACTTGTGAATATATGGCAAGGCATAACACTTACACTTGCTCTATGAACGCACAAGCACCTATCAAATATCCTTGTTCCAATCATGCATTTGATGCTTGGTGATCCAGGGTCGGGTTTCTTTTCCAGTGCAACATCATTGATTGCCGGCGTTAGCTCCTTAGTGACCTTCACAACCTCCTCAGAAACTAGAGACTTCTTGTTTTGCATCATGTCCTTAATGTACTTGGCATAGGAGGGAACTTGGATAGCATCAATAAAAGGGACATTGATATAAAGCTTCTTCATAATATCGACGAACCTTACAAATTGCTCGTCGTGTTGCCGCGCTCTTTCTGTCTTCGCAGTAGTTGAGTATCCAGGAACGTGGTAGGGCCTTGCTCTTCTGTCTCCATGCCCATTTTCAGACCAGAGAGGTCAACATCCTCCTCGCCCCGATCGACGCTTTCAGGGAGCCGATCGGCTCCGACAGGATTGTCACGCCTATCGGCGCCGGGTGTGCGCCGATCAGCGCGGGGCTTTCTTGCTCCCGCAGAGTGCTCTGGATCTTCTGCTTGCTTTCCTGACCGTGTAGCTATTGCCTTCAACTGCTCTGTAGACATCGTATTGCCAGGAATAGCCCCTTTGTTGCCTTGAATGGCTTGTGATAGTTGTCCCATCTGTTGCTCCATAATCTTGGTATGCTTCAAAATCTGCTCATTGGAGCTCCCAATTTCTATCACCTTGTCATTGATTCGCTCAAGGACACAATCAATCTCCTTGAATTTAGCTTGATTGTCCTTGTTGATCTTCTCTTGAGCTTGGAAGAACTCATGACATTGGAGACGAAGTGGGATAGAATTTTGCATGGACGAACTAGGAGAGAAAGAACTCCTTTGTTGCTGATATTGGGGCTTCCATCCACTATTCTTCATATATTCTAGCATCTTCATCTCTTCAGGGCAATCTTTTTGCACTTGACCAAATTCTCCACACTCACTACATGTGAAGCGTGATTCCGCTAGCTTGAGTGTCTCTTCCTTAGGGATATGAAGATTATTGTCCAACCTCCTTTGAATAGCATCGAGGTGATCTATAATCAAGTCATCCTGAGTCTTCTCAATCACACTCTTCGCTACTCCTTTTGAAGGTTGCAAATTCCTTGAGCTTCTTTCACCATCCCACGATTGATTTTCAACTAGTAACTTGATCAAATTCTTAGCTTCGGTGGGGGTTTTTGACATGAATGATCCTGCAGCTGAGGCGTCCAAGTGTTGACGTTATAGAAGATTCAATTGTGTGTAGAACTTCTCAACAACTTCTCTAACCGTCAGACCATGATGAGGGCATGCATCCATATATTCATTGTATCTTTCCCATGCCTCTCCAATGCTCTCATCAATATTCTATGTAAATCCAAGAATCTTATTTTTCAAAGCTTGAGTCTTACCAGGAGGGAAGTATTTGGCCAAGAATTCAGCTGCTAACTTGTTCCACACAATTTTTACTGGGTTTTCCAATCCATTGTACCATTGCTTGGGGCGTCCAACTAGAGAGAAGGGGAACAGCCGCACACGTGCTTGGTCTCCTATGAACGGTTGTTGCGCCACTATTCCAACATATCTCTCCAATTGATACGGAAGTTGATCTTGAGCCTCTTGGAAATCTGTCTTGACAATACTAGTCAATTGTGGCTTGAGACAATTAACCATAGGTACCTCTGCCACCTGCTCTTCTTCTTGCTCTTGAACTGGGTCTTCTATTGTGAATAATACTCGAGGTGTTGCGCGGACTGCTTCTCCAGCTAAATCTCCATGTGACTTGCTTTTCTTCTCCACTGTTCTCTTCAGGTGAAAGAGTCTTTCTGGATCATCGGTGTAATTAGAGGGTTTGTTTGACTTAGGACCGTCCATACCTGTTAGTTTCACTTAACAAAATATATGTACTATAGAGACAAGTAAAGCACAATGACTAAACACTAATACATCAAACAATGTTTAAAAACCTGCTATGGTCCTCGGCAACGGCCCCAGAAAAGTTGCGCTTGTTGGTCATACCTACGCACTCACTTATATACCGCAAGAGGACGGTGTATGATTGTAGCACTTTTTCCTTGAATTGAGTATTCCAAGATTTATCAAATCCATTGGGACCTTAGGGATAATTAAACAAAGTTAGCAGTAAAAGATCTACTCAAGGCTACTGTCGAATTCAGGTTGCATGAGGGGAGACCGGCCAACGCAAAGGTGCGCCAGACAGTAAATCTCTCGTTGCGTCGATTGGCGCAGGAGTTGAGCCGATCGGCACACTAGTGAATCGTTGCGCCGATCGGCGCAGAAGTTGAGCCGATTGGCACAGTAGTGAATCTAAGCCAAAGTGCGCCAGATGCCTTGTAAGCCTACGTTGTAAAGTGAGTAACCAGATATCTACTAGTGAGATCGTAACCAGAAAGTCGAATTAAATAGCATCATAATGGGTAATTACATGGATCAATGAAATAAAACCACCCTGCTTTCCGAGCGGCTCCCGATTTATCGCTGCCGAGAGGAAACCCTTAATCACGCGAGTATCTTACCCTACACTATTATCCAATAGTGCTACGCAGGCTTAGTGATGTCACCGCTAAACCACACTACTAACATCATCAAACAACCATAATCAATACAATGTCCGAATACTATCCTAATCACCAAAACCATCATCAACATAATCAATCAACCTTGAGATACATAGAGTAAGATTCATCCCCGTCGGGATGGCCTACCTTGACGGATCAACTCTTAACACCAATGGTTCTTGAAACTCAACTAGAGATCTATTCTAATGGGGCAAGCCCTGGTGGCTCTAACTCACGGATCTATTATCCCTCTGTTGCCTCTTCTCTCTGCGAACAGAGTTTACAAGTATTAATAGGGGTTCTACTCGTAAAGGACTCGGTTTCTAGCAAATAAGGCGGTTGCGCCGATCGGCGTAGGATTGCGCCGATCGGCGCAAGCCGTGTCTTCTCTAGTTTCTTCTCCGAGTCGATTCCTTTGTCTTCCACAGCTGCCATGTGGACCTTTTCCTTCAAGATAAAGTCTTGTACTGCACGTCGAGATCTTGAAGTTCCATAAATCTTCTAGGCAAATATCTTCAAGTGTCTTGTGCAGATAAACTTCCATAAACATGTGGAATGGGCCTCGGTCACTTCTGTGGCCAAAACACCCTTGCGCCGATCGGCTCATGGACTGCGCCGATCGGCGCACTGGGCTTTTTCAGTGCTTTTCATCGGTTCTGGACTCCTGTCCTCTCTAGCATCACTTTAATCACCAATTTTACCTGTTTCTGCAATAAAGCTCCAAAACAACGCATATACAAATATATAGACAATATCACAGGTAAATGGCCAAAATTAGTATCAATTATGCTCTAATTGGATAATATTCACATATAGAAGGGGCACTTGGAAAGTGCCAACAGCGGGTGCACCCGTCGGGTGTAGCCCCCGAACCAAAGGAGGAGTCCATGCGAAATCGTTCTTTGGCTTTATGTATCTGAAACAATCACGGGGGTGCCATGGGACCCGTGTTCCTCGGGCTTCGTCCCCTGGGCCGAGCGGACAATGCAGGGTGCCATAAAGAAGGGTTTGCCTAAAAAGGCGGAACATGGTGTTGTCAACATGATAGACCTCTTATTTCTTTTCGACGTGCAGCGCGCGGGGGTATCTTTCGGTTGGGCCCAGATCTGGCGCGCTATGTGTAAGGGGAATCCAAGGCCGATGCCCTGCTCTAAGGCAAGTTCTTTTCTCTTTTTTATGGGGCGGTGCGTGCGATACCGTTGGTGGCGCCAGGCTTTTGTTCCCATGTGGCGTGCAAGAGCCCCTCGTGAACCCACAGCCGGCTTGGTGCCCGTGCAAGGAATCCAAGGCTTGGGCCTAGCTTGGCTATTTAAGGGCACAACTGGGTAGTGCTATGCTTCATTCCCAAACCTAAATTTACACATTGAGCTCTAGGACATCTGGGGCGTAACCGACTCTCGCTTAGTGGTTCGTCGTCCTCATGGCTGCTGGGTGCGATGAAGCCCCTAGCCACGAAGATGGGGATGAAAACCCTGCCGACAGTAAGTCTCCGGCTGCCCCAGGACGGCCGTCCTATCGGTTGTGGGAAGGTTGGCTCAATTTCCATTGTGTTATCCCCTTGTTGGGGTGAGGTGGAGATAAAGGGGCCCTTGCATGGGAGGTTACCATGGCTTATTAGGTCCCCTCGTGTTCGTCCTCAGCGGCGTCGGTAGGAACAAGGTTAAGATGAGGCACCGGACCGGGCTCCCTTCTATCAGGAGGGTCCTTAGTCTCAAGAGGCAGCTCGAGCAACAACCGTACGGTGCGGCCGGGCTGCTCGCCTTCTTCGTTGGGGGAAAAGGCCAGCCTCAAATTAGGGCGTCTTTCCCTAACGACGAAGCATTACAGGCGCTTTACCTCGTATGTACCCACCGAGGTGTGGGTACAGCTTTTTCCTTTATAGTAGACCTCTTAGGTCGATCTTTTCCCCTATTTTTCTTTCTTTTTATTTTTTCCTAAGTCCTTCATACTCGGTTTGTAAGAGAAGAGAGGGGGTTTGTAAGAGTCGGCCTTACGTGGTCTTGTTACCGAGGAATAATGGATGTGACCACATCGTTGGGGCTTGTTTGGCGATGCCGGCCCTCGCATCCCCGCTCGATGCGAACGGATCAGTTGAGCAGCCGTTTTGATTTTTCCATTTTCTCCTTCCATGTCCCGTTCATGAGACGGAGGATAGAGCCAGGCCATGTTTTTGCCTTAGTGGCTGAAATGTGGTTGCTCGATGAGCTGCTATCGGGTTCATTCGAGTCAGGTCTTCAGTCCCCCGTCAACGGGGTCCCAACGAACCAACGAACCAGCTGGGGTCCCCCGTCTTTCTGGCTCAACTGATTGTCACAACCATTTGATAGGTTGTGATGGCTAGCTGCCTCTCTTTGGGGAGATACCAAAGGACGAGTCGGAGCAGGACTCAAATGCTTCTCTGCGATGCCCTCGACCCCTCAGGAGTTGGGGTATTGGCCACTAAGTGTGCCCATCGCTCGTGCCCCTCGCTTTGTTCGCGCTCTGGGCGTTGTCGAACCCACTCGAGGGGCCAGCCTTAGAACCTCGGTGCCGTCAGGCCGTCGAGGCAGTTTTCAACCACTTATCCTGTCTTACCTGCGCCGCTCGTCTCCCGCCGGGGTCGAGCGACTCGCCTCACGCTACCACCTAGGTCGATGCTGGTCGGGCCCCATAGGGTCGACCGAGTCGCTGCTGCAAAACATGGTTAGTCGAGTCTTACCCCGTTCGCCCCACTCCCCGTTCATGAATATAGGGGCCTTTACGGGAAGATTTTGGATGCGGGAACAGAAAAACCACAGACGAAGGGGATTTCCTCCTTAAATTGCAAAGAGATAAAAGAGAGATGCAAGGGTTTCGATTGAATCTAAACTGTCTTCCCACTGCCTGAGATAGAGGTGGCATATTTACCTCGCGTGTGCGTCGTGGTAGGCCAGGGTGAACTGTCGCGCCGCCTTGTTTCCCGCAATGGTGGGGCCATGAAGTTATGGAGTCATTGTGGGAAGCAGAAGTTGTGGAGTCGTGGGGGTGCGGATAGAATCAGAGGAGACGTGGCATCATCCGAACCGCGAATCACGCAGTGGAGGAGTCAAGGCCCTTTACCTCAGGCTGGTCGTGGCTGGGACCTGCGATTGAATCAGAGCGCGTCTCTTGAGGGCGCCCCGCCTATTTAAGTCCGCCTTGGCTCGTCTTCTCCCTTTCTTCTTCTTCTGGATCTGCGCCTGCTTCCCCTCCCACTTCTAGCTCTCAACTGCACCTAGGATCTTGGCGTTTGCTTGGTTGCTCTTCGCCGCTCCACTCCCCTCGTACCCGCTGCCCTTTCTGATCGCCACGATGGCCCTGTTGGACCGAACCGCCTGGGGCCGCTCATCCGTGAGGATGTCACAGATGGAGAGCTTGGTGGAGGCTGGCCTCCTTTTCGCTTTCACCAACGCGGTGGAGTGGATCATGCTAGAGAATGAGACGGCACCCAACCCTCCGTCGGGCTACATCGTCTGTCTCGTGTCATTTCACGAGAGGGGCGTTGGCTCACCGGGGAGCAAGTTCCATCGCAGGCTGCTGCACTACAATGAGATCGAGATGCAGCATCTGAACCCCAACGGGGTCCTTCACATCACGCTATTCATCGCGCTTTGTGAGGGCTTCTTGGGGATCCATCTCGACATCAAGGTATGGAAGTACTTCTTCTCCCCCTCACTATTCATGAGGCCTCTGGATGATGGGTTGCATCCCATTGCCCTTGGTTGTTATAGCCTGTGCATGATCCACAGGAGGGCCCCAGACTATATCTCAGTTCCCTTCCCTTTAAATGTGCTTGGGTGGCATTCGAAGTAGTTCTACCTGCGCAATGCCCTGGTGGGCCTGTTCTCGGCGTTTACCGGTCGATCGATCTGGGGCATGATGAAGAAGGACATAAAGTCCATTGGTTACGCCGTCCAGACCATCTGGCGCCTGAAGGATTGGGGGCTTTCTGCCGTCGGGGTCGTGGGGTGGTGGTTTCAGTGGCGCTTCATCCCGCTCGTGGCCAGGCCCCTCCCTATGTTCTAGGTGGGGCCCGAGGAGCGTGGCGTCACTGGCGCTGTTGCGGCAATGGAGGAGCTGACAGACCGCTCGGTTGTGGTCGAGCAGATCAACACGGTGCTGCTGTTCGTGGATGGCATCTGGCCGATCCCCAGTAGTCCGTGCATGCTCCCGTCGGACAGGGCAGTCGATGTGGTAGGCTCGTTTTCCCTCTATTCCATGCATGCTCTTGACTTTGAGTTACCCCTTATTGCCCAGATCGGTCAGTGCAGCACTGGAGGAGAAGCTGGCCAAGGCGGAGGGGTCCCTTCATCAAGAGGTCACAGAGAAGATGGAGTTGCGCGCCATGCTGGGGAGGGCGGCTCAAGAATTCCAAGTCCCGGTCGAGCCTGGGGCCTCGATGGCGCTGCAGGTCGGGGATTTGATGTCCTCGGGCCATGAGTGGATCCGGTGCGGTGTGCACTTTGGCACATGCACCATGTTCATCGTGCTCGGGACTCACTTCGAGGAGATGGACTACGAGGCGCTGAGCCTCGGCTACCTCGACCACACTCTTGAGGAGATGGTGTGGATCCGTGCTGATTTGGAGCCCCATGCTGATGTCCTAGCTGCAAAGTATGAAGAAGACACGCTCCCCAAGGTGGATGGAGACAACTAGTTTGTGGTTGCATTTTCTATATTTTATTTCCAGAAAATGGGTCATCATGCCCGCTATCGTGTAATAAGTTTAGATTGTGAACTTGTGCTTGTTTGCTTTTGTTTGCCCGTGATGCCCTCAAACAGTATTTAATTCCTATTACTCAATCTACTTTGCGCTTTCGGTCCGTTGCCCCTCTCGTGCTGGCTCAAAAAGCCTGAGCCCCCGAGTGACTTGGAAGTTTAGCCTCGCAGGTGATCGCTGTTGTCGTGGCCGCTGGGGCAAGCATGATGTTGCGGTCGTCCGACCGGCTCAACTGTGAACTCCTTGTTTCGTGGTGTACGTTGTTTGCCGGCATAGTGAGGCTCGAGGTAGAGAAACAAAGGAAAGTTTTTTGAGAAAAAAGAGGCGCACAGCATGAGCCTATTGTGCCTTTCTAGCCCCCGAGTGACGCTTGACCCCTTGGGAGGGGTAGAGTGTCACCTAAGAGCGATCAAGGCATACCGAGAATGCGTGCAACAAAGAGCTAGGGATAGAACTTATGTAGCTGCGAGATGTTCCATGCGTTCTTGAGCTCATTGCCCTCCATGGTCTTCGGCTTGTAGGTGCCGAGTCGGATGACCCGAGAGACAACGTACGGTCCTTCCTAAGGCGGTGAGAGCTTGTGTCGGCCCCTATTGTCCTGAACCGTACATAAAATGAGGTTGTCCATGAGGAGTCCTCTGTCTCTTACATTTTCATCATGGTAGCAGCGGAGTGCTTGTTGGTACTTGGCTGAGTGGAGGAGTGCGATGTCTCACGCCTCGTCTATCTGATCCATCGTATCCTGGAGCGCTCCTTCGTTGCCTTGCTCATTGAATGAGCGTACTCGGGGCGCGTCGTAGTCTAGATCAGTGGGGAGGATTGGCTCAGACCCGTAGACCATGAAGAAAGGCATGAAGGCCGTTGCATGACCCTGGGTTGTGCGTAGGGTCCACAGTACGGCGTGGAGTTCAACCGCCCATCAACCGCCGAATTGCTTCAAGCGGTTGTAGACGACGGTCGGGTTGAACATCCGAGGCTTCACCCCTTGGTGTATTATGCCATTGGCTCGCTCGACCTACCTGTTTTTGTTAGGGTCAGCGACGACAGCCCAGTCGACACGGATGTGGTAGTCATCACAGAACTTTAGCAATTTCTTCCCTATGAATTGCGTGCTGTTGTTCGTGATTATGGAGTTTGGGACTCCAAATTGGTGGATGATGTCGAGGAAGAATTCGACCACTTCTTCGGATCATATCTTGACCAGCGGGCGTGCTTCGATCCACTTGGTGAACTTATCGACTGTGACAAGCAAGTGGGTATAGCCCCCGAGCGCTTTTTTGAGCGGACTGACCAGGTCCAGTCCCTAGACTACGAAAGGCCACGCAAGGGGAGTCGTTTGAAGGGCCTGAGCCGGCAGATGTGTCTGTCGGGCGTAATACTGGCAGCCTTTGCAGGTTTTGACTATGTGGGTCACGTCGCCCACAGCAGTCAGCCAGTAGAAGCCTTGGTGAAAGGCGTTGCCTACGAGGATTCGAGGCGCAGCATGATGACCACAGGCCCCCCTATGGATATCAATGAGCAGTTTGGTGCCCTCGCTGGTGGGGATACAACACTGCATGACTTTGGTGATGTTTTGCTTGTAAAGTTCCCCGTTGATCAAGACGAAATACTTGGTGCACCGATAGAGTCGTTTGGCTTTGGTCCCATTGGCGGGAAGCGTCCCTCGAGCCAGGTACTCGACGTACAGGATTCTCTAGTCATGTGGGAGCTCGGCTCTCTCGACCTGGGGGTCAATTCGCTCGACACCTTGGTCATCCGGCTCGCTCGAGTCGTAGGGTCGATCGACCGCCATTACTCCCACGGGTTGCTGGGTCTTTGGAGGCGATCCTTTAGCCCTTGGGTCGGGGTCGATGGAGTCATCCGATCCATCCTTCAGCCCGGTGAGCTCTTTGAATCGAGCCGAAGGCTGATGCTGGTCGCTCGCGAAGACCGCCGGAGGAATCTACTCTCGACCAGATGCCATCTTGGCTAACGCGTCGGCTGCTTCGTTGAGGCATCCCGAGATGTGTTTGAGCTCTAGTCCATCGAACTTATTCTCGAGCTTGCGAAGCTCCTGGTAGTAGAGCACCATGGTGTCAGTCCGGTAGCTGGACTCTTTCATGATCTGGTCGACCACGAGTTGGGAGTCACCCTGGATCTCCAGCTACCGGATACCAAGCTCGATGGTCATCTTCAGCCCATTTACGAGTGCCTCATATTCGGCAACATTATTTGATGCGGGGAAATGTAAACGAATTGCATATTTCATACATACCACGAGCGAAGAGACGAAGACGAGGCCGACACCCACACCCGCCCGCATGAGTGACCCGTCAAAGCACATGATTCAGTACTCTTGGTCAACCGGAGTGGGCGGGAGTTGTGCCTAGGTCCACTCCACCATGAAGTCGACGAGGACCTTGGACTTGATGGCCGCTTGAGGCTGGTACGCGACGTCGTGCCCCATCAGCTCGAGCGCCCACTTGGCGACCTTGCCACCGAGTCCCTGTTCTATACAATTTCTCAGAGCAGAAAGGAACTCATGACGTGTATCGGGTGGGAGTCGCATAGAGGATCTTAAGGATCTGTGGGTCCCTGGCCTTCGAATCAGATAGGACTTCGCTGACATAGTACACAGGGTGCTGCACCTTGAGGGTGTGCCCTTCTCTTTCTCGCTCGACCACGAGCGCCGAGCTCACGACTTAAGTCGTCGCTGCTATGTATAACAACAGCACCCCTCCTGGGACCGGGGGCGTCAACACGGCTGCGCTGCTCAGGATGCGCTTGACGTCATCAAGGGCGGACTGCACCTCAAGGGTCCTCTTGAACCGGTTAGACTTCTTCAGAAGCCTGTATAGCAGGAGCACTCTCTCGCCGAGCCGCGAGATGAAACAGCTCAACGCCGCCAGACAGCCCATAAGCCATTGCAGCCTCTTTAGGCTCTGAACCGGACCCATCGTTCGATCATGGAGATCTTCTCCGGATTGGCCCTGATGCCATGTTGGGAAATGATGAACCCAAGGAGCATGCCCCTTGGGACCCCCAAAATGCACTTCTCGGGGTTAAGTTTGACGTCATTTGCGGGTAATTTGGCAAAGACACACTCAAGGTCGGCCATGAGGGTTTCCGCCTTTTTAGACTTGACGACGATGTTGTCCACATAGGCTTCAACTGTGTGGCCAATCAGATGGTCGAAGCACCATTGCATGCAATGCTGAAACATCGCACCGACGTTCTTGAGCCCAAAAGGCATCATTACGTAGCAGTAAGAGCTGAACGACGTGATGAAAGATGTCGCGAGTTGGTCGGATTCTTTCATTGTGATTTGGTGGTACCCCGAGTAGGCACTAGGAAGCAGAGGGTTTCACACCCCGCCATCGAGTCAACTATCTGGTCGATCCATGGCAAAAGAAAAGGATCCTTTGGACATGCCTTGTTCATGCTCGTATAGTCAACACACATCCTCCATTTCCCGTTCTTCTTCCGTACAAGAACAGGATTAGCTAACCATTCAGGGTGATATACCTCCTTGATGAACCCAACGGCCTGCAGCTTCATGATCTCCTCCCCGATTGCTCTGTACTTCTCCTCGTTGAATCGACATAGACGTTGCTTCACTGGCTTGGAGCCTGGCCTGATGTTCAAGGAGTGCTCGGTGACTCCCCTCGGTATGCCAGGCATGTCCGAGGGCCTCCACACGAAATCGTCAGCGTTCGCACGGAGAAAGTCGACGAGCTCGCTTTCCAATTTGGGAGTAAGGGACATCCCCACTCTCACTGTCTTCTCATTGTCGCCCTTGGGGTCGATCTACACTTCTCTGGTGTCCTTTGCTGGCTTGAATGAGGCATTCTTGTGGTTGGCATCGGGAGCCCCCTCCTTGAGGTGAGTGCGGATAGCCTCGAGCTCCCTGGCGCAGGCCACCGTTGCCGCAGCGAGGTCGCCGTTCTCCGTCTCACACTGGAAGGCATGTTGAAGGGACACACTAATAGTGATGACCCCTTTAGGCCCCGGCATCTTGAGCTTCAAGTAGGTGAAATTGGGGACGGCCATGAACTTGGCGTAGCACGGACGCCCCAAGAGAGCGTGATACACTCCAGTGAAGTCGACAACCTCGAAGACGAGGGTCTCGGTGCGGAAGTTGGACGGAGTCCCTAATGTGACGGGCAAGCTGATCCGCCCGAGGGGCATGGCTTGCCACCCTAGGACGATCCCATCGAAGGGTGCGCCAGCCGACTGAAGGCGCGATAAATTGATCCTGAGCAGGTCGAGCATGTTGGCCTACAAAATGTTGATGTGGCTGCCCCCGTCCATCATAACCTTAGTGAGATGGACCTCGGTGATGATGGGGTCGACCATGAGCGGGTATCGACCCGGTCGCGGTACATGCGGTGGGTGGTCCGACCAATCAAACGTGATCTGTAAATCGGACCACTTGAGAAAAGATGGCGTGGCAGGTTCCGCCATGAAAACCACATGACGTTCGACTTTGGTAGTGTGTCGACCTCCTCGGGACTCGGGCTCCATAAAGATCATATGGCAAGCTTTGGTGTTGGGGAATACTGGTCCCCCCTGCTCCTCATCGCCGTTCACGGGGTCCTGGACCCCTAGTTCTGACGCTTTCTCTGAGTCCCCCTTCTTCAGCTCCTCCCGGATGAATTTCTTCATCATGGAGCAGTTCTTAAGAAGGTGCTTGACAGGGAACCCATGGTTCGGGCATTGTTGACTTTTGCTAAGCCATACTAATAAATCATCTCTGGCAACGGCGTGAGAAATGCTTCATTAATATGTCCTAGAGCCAATTAGGTAAAATCCGCAAGGGCACGGAAAATACCGTTGTAGCATTTCATCCGAAAGTATTCAGGGTATCGTATTTGTTTATCCCAAAGGAAGGCCATGAATATGAAGGCTTAATTATGCACATATTTACATTGCGAATTGATAAGGATCATCTAACCAAGGCAGGCAAGCAATGGATAATGACGAGGTAGTGTGACACACAGAAGATTCTATCTCAAATATAAATAAATAAATAAAGCCAAGTGGAGAAAGAACTAAGCTCTGCATCCACAGGCGACTTCGGCCAAGAGCCTACGCACTAGCCTAGCGTGGAGGAGTTCAAAGGACGGACAGGGCTGTCACCACCTACCGCCTTCCTCAGCTAACCGGTAGACTGTTGACTTTTGCTAAGCCATATTAATAAATCATTCCCGGCACGGGGCCAGAAACGGTTCACTAATATGTCCCAGAGTCAAGTAGGTAAAATCCGCAAGCGCACGGAGAATACCGCTGTAGCATTTCACCCGGAAGTATTCAGGGTATCGTATTTGTTTATCCCAAGGGAAGGTTATGATCAAGAAGCGTTACTAACATATAAGATCATGTTAACAATTAGCAAGGATATCTAACCAAGACAGGCGGGTATATGATAATAACCGGGTAGTGTGACACACACAGAAGATTCCTACTAAATAAATAAAGTCTAGTGGAGGAAAGACTAGGCTAAGCTACTCCTACTATACATTTCTATACAGTTGCATAGCCTAAGTAGAATACATACAGACCCACACTCAGGTTCAGCAGTCAATAGTATAGCATTTCAGGCACGGACTTACCCCTGCATCCACAGGCGACTTGCGCCAAGAGCCTACGCACTAGCCAAGCGGGGAGGATTTCAAAGGACGGACAGGGCTGTCACCACCTGCCGCCTACCTCAACAAACCAGTAGACTAACGAATAATTGATGCAAATCAGTCACCCAAGTACCATACTTGCATGACCAAAGAGCACTCTGCCCCTCCGCGATTACTATTAACGAGGTAGAGCTACCGTACGAATACGATCACCAAACCCATGCTATACTTTATCAGCTAAAACTAAGCATAGAGACTATAACATATAAACTAGACTATAGTGACGGTATATAACTAGCATGACAATAGTAGTATAATAAATATAAACTACTATCACACAAGTAGACTATACTATCACATATATGGATCACAATATCAAACAAGAAACTCATGACCCAAGCACAACTATATAGAAAATATATATATATTGATAAGAGCAAAGTCTTACAAAAGGGAAAAGATACAAGAGCCATACCAATTCCAAGTGAAGACTTGGGACTAGAGAGCTCTAGACTCAGCCTAACTCCACTAAAACTCCAAGAACTACTACTAGCAAGAGAGAAATGCTTCTTGTGGTGTGTGTTGAGTGTGAAGGCACACCCTCCTATTTATAGCCTCAATAGGTCGGCAAGGGAGAGTAACCGCCACGGAAGGCATCTCAAACCGTCATCAGGAGTCGCGGAGGAGCCCACACGTGGAAGCCCAGGCGGAGAGGGCGCCCGGCCGGGTCGGTCGACCTGACCAGGTCGGCCGACCTGGGGGTGGCCCCTCCTGGCGTGTGCTTTCTCCAGGTGGCTGTCCTGTGGGCCCTGACGTCGGTTTGCGCGGTATTACAGGGAGTTACGTCGGTTAAGTGCTGAAAATGGGCCCTTCAATCCGTGTGACGTCCATGTGGCACTCTCTGATTGGTCGAAAGTGTGTTTTCTTGCCTTTTGAGGTGTTTCCTTCACATTTCCTCCTGCATGCACAAAGTTCTCCAAGTACAAGTGGAACTATATTATTGTGCTAAAGCATGCGTGTATGAAATGCCAAATTCTCCTTTATTTGAGTATAGTTGACGGTTAAAAATGGTACTTAACAGCCATCAACAAACTCCCCCAAGCTTACCCTTTGCTCGTCCCGAAGCAAAGATAAACTTAAGTTGTTGATCAGGAGTTGCTACAATGTCCTACTCCTCAATAATACTATGCGCACAACAAAGTACTCTTCCTAGAATTAAATATGTTGGCACATAACTTACCCATTTACCTCGATCCATGGGGCTTTTACACCTCATTGTCTTGGGCGGTTGAGAGATAGAACAATTGCAGGGCACCAATCACTTGCTCTAGATTCCGCTATGTTATTCCGGAGGTTTTCAAAAGATTTTGAAAATAAAAACCAAGTTCCTCAAATGATTCTCTCGGATCACTCAATATGTGTATGATTCCTCACCAAGGCAAAGTGTTGCCTATAATCACCTACTTCTAAATAAGGCTTTATGTGGAGCTCAAGGTAGGGATATATGAGGCACTCATGTTCACATAATATTGCTATGTCAAAAGACCGGATCCAAGAAAAACATCAATTCAAACAATCTTGATCAAGATGTGCAAGTGTGTGGGAGAATGGAGGAATGGTGGATGGGAAGAAATAACTCCTTTTTGAATTTTCCTTCTCTCTTTTGGAGTTTCTAGGCTATGGCTATCTTTTGCTTGCTCTCTTTTTTGAGCATTTTTTTTTCTTTTCTTTTTGCATAGCCATAGTCCTAGTTTGCAATGAATACTTTGAGAGAGGAATTTTGCAATGGATATATGGAGTGTTTCTTTGGATGGATGGATGGATAGTGGCTTTCTTCCGGTGTAGAAGAATAGCTCACGGTGGATATGGTGGATATGGTGGATGCTATCTTCTTGATTTAGAAGGATAGCTCATGGCGGTGGATGTGTGTATATGATCTTGATCAAGAAAGCATGAAAAGAGTTCTACTAGGGTCACAACAATTTTGACTAAGCTCAATGTGAAACAAGCAGCATATGTGTAAAGGTTTTCAAATGTAAACACTACATATGGCTGTGGTGGGAATTTCATCATTGAGGAACTTATCAATTTGTCATTTTGAAAAATAAAACTCCGGAATTCAAGCTTTACGTTGAGCAAGATCATAGCAGCCCTATCTATCATATCATACCTCTCAACAACTTAGAACTAGAGAATGCATATGCTACCCACAAGATTCAAGTTCAAGGCAAGATTTACCAACAAACCTAACTCTTGAGAGAGTACTAAGTTGTAAACTAGCATTAGAGAGGAATAAAGGATAGAGCAACTATTCATCATCTCAACATAGGAAAATTATACACATTCATACCGCGCATGAAAAAGGGAAATATTTTTGTTCTTTTTATGTTTTGCAAATTTTTATGGATTTTCAGATTTAGCAAATGCAAGAAATAAAGGGAAGGGGAAAGATACAAGTTACCGTGAGAAGGGAGGTCCTCCCCCAAGCTTGTTCTTGCTCATATCTGCTGGTTCGGGTCGTAGCCTTGGGAGCGGAAGAAGGCATCCCAATTGCTCTGATTCTGAGCCATCATCGCGTTCAGCTGGCGGTAATTGGTTGTCGCTGAAATTCTGCCATTGCTGGGTGTCGGTGACATGTTGCGTGAGAGTTTGTTGCATGCTCTCGGTGCGCAAATCAATGTCGTTCACCCTCCTTGTCAACTCGGCCATCCCATAGTTGAGTTCACGGAACCCACGGGATGAGAATGACCGAGTGGCAAAGGATGGCGGTCCGCTTGAACTTGATGACGTCTGCATGGGGTAATTGTACTGAGATTCCCATGCTCCGGCCTGCCATGTTGATGCACCCGCCTCGTCCTGTGGCGGGGGCTGCTCCCATACCGGATCTCCGGTCGGAGTGTGAAACTCCGGTGTAGGCTCCATATGCCTACGGGAACGTGTCGGTCGCCCTGAAACACTATGCCTGCGAACTTCTCCCACTGGCTCAAGTGGGAGGGTTAGTGCCCGACAGTGATACAAACGAAGACCCGGGTTAGGTAACGGGAATTCATTTATATACCCGGGAAAGTGATAGATCAAGGTATTATTTGGACCATGTTTCAAAGTATGTCCTTGCACAAAATAGTCCTCGCCTAGAAATTCTCTATCTACCGTCAAATATTCAACATGAACATTCTCAAGCAGACCACACTTCTGCGCAATGCGAGTAACTAAAGAGGTGCACTCAATTGGTCCTGTCAACTTTATATTGTCTAACCATTGATCAATCATGCATTCCGCGGGTGACACCCTAATTTTCTTAACCATGGCATAAAGTATTTTCAATTCATCTTGCCGGACAACCCTAATGTCACCTCGAGGAAACAAGGTCATAGCCAACCACACATGCATAAATCTAAGTGTAGGATTATGGATGGCACTTGTTCTAGGCTTGGGACCCCACTCGTTTCCGGAAATCTTTTTCCAAAAACTTTCTTTATGGAACCCCTTTAGCGCTTTATCTAAGTCTAGCCTACATTTAGGATTTAGACCTAGCATAGCATGAAGATCACCCCATGTGACCAAGCGCTCTTGCCCAAACAAGCGAAAAGAAATGCCTTCATCATACTTTCTAAGGGTGCATAAAAACTGCATAGTAAGCAAACGAGAACCCGGCTCATCTACTTCTACGAAATTTAGCCAACCCATAGTGCGAAAAATAGAGGCAAATTCTTCTCTCATACCTATTTTCTCGAGGAAGTCCGGATCGAAGCGTCGGGTGTGGGCGAATGGCCGTTCTCTCATGAGCGCGATGGCTTGGCCCTCGCGGTCGTCCTTGCTGTCGAGATGCTCCTCGGTGATGAGCAAGGCCGGCCTTTCCTCCGGAATTTCAGCTTCGGGGTCACCATGCCCCGGACTTGGTGTGAGCTCGACGGAGGATGCTTGACTCGTGCTTTTTTCTCCGCTTGATTCCGGCGACTTGCTTCATTCGGTTGAACATGGCTGCACACAAGAACAAACACAAGACAAGAACAAAAACAAGATCGAACAAGTGTTCGGGTGAGCGTTAGTGAAAACGACAAACCCGAGCTTCTCCGAAATTGGTTTTCTTCTCACAACAACTTGCAAATGCACTAAAACAGAGGGGAAATATTTTTTTTTGGGTTTTTGGGGCTGTAGTAAAGTTGAAGAACACGAAATTTTGGGAGAGCAACAAGTGAGCAAAGGAGAGGAGTGAAAGATGAGCTTGGAATGGTGAAACTCCTCCTCCTGGGCGGTTTTTATAGCCAAGGAAGCAAGATGGCCGTTAGAAAGGGACAGAGCAACGGCCATATAGCCGTTGGGAGAAAAGAGCACAGGAAAAGGTGGGGCCAGGGGGTCGGCCGACCCCACCAGGTGGGCCTCCTGGCAGCCCCCTTTTTCCTATGTGTTCCCCAACGGCTAGGGGATTTGTCCCCTGCTGCCTTTTTGCTCAAAAAGCTCGACAAAAAATCTTTTCAAAATGGAAAGCCCAAAAACCTATTTTCTAAATTTTCAAAAATGCAAATGAGTTTTGAAAAATTCCAAGGTGGCTGGAAGAATTCAAAAATGCAGAAATGCAGTGGTCGGGAAAAATCGAAATGTGGTGGAAAGCAAATATGCAATTAAAAGAGCAATTATGGATAACTACCGGTTTAACCTCCCGGCGAGGACTCACCTTTAAAGTCCGACGAGCGGGACTTTTCTCCGGCGTTCAGTTCGATGAAGCGTTGTCCGGTCCCGGAGATGAAGACACGGATGATGCTTCTTGTTTCACTCGCCACACCTTCTTGGTCTTTGTTGCGGTCAGTGGCTTCTCGGGCTTCGGAGGCTGCGGTTTTGCAGGCTTCACAGCCTGTTTCTTTGCAGACCTCGGAGGTTGCTGCCTTGTGGACTTCGGAGGCTGTTGCTTAATGTGTGACCTTTGCCCCCTTGCCTTCATCAGTTGTTGCTGTGCAACCTTTTCCTTCTCAAGGAAGTTCTTCATGAATGTGATGAGGCTGTCCTTCTTTGGCGGAGTGACCTCCACTTCCTTGATGTTGCTTGGGTTCGGCCTGTACTTGATACGGATCATGTTGCACTGTTCTTTCCGTGGCCGAAAGTCAAACTTCTCCTCCTTGCCATTGATGTGGAAGCGGATTTCTCCGGCTCCTACATCGATGCGAGCATCCGCAGTGCTGAGAAATGGGCGTCCCAGGATGAGCGGTGTGCTCTTCCCGACGTCCATGTCAAGCACTACGAAGTCGACGGGGATGAAGCAATCCCGGATTTTCACCGGAATATCTTCGGCGATCCCCGCCGGATAGCGGACCGTTGAATCGGCCAGCTGCAGCTGCATCGGCGTGGGGGATAGTGTGGTGCAGTTGAGCTTGTCGAAGACATCCTTCGGCATGACGCTCACACTTGCCCCAAGATCACATAAGGCATGGTCGAAGTTCTGTGTCCCGATTGAGCAGGTGATCGTGGGACACCCCGGATCTTTCTTCTTCTCAGGAAGCCGGTTGAGTATAGCAGCGCTACACTCTTCCGTCAGCTTGACAATTTCTGTGGTCGGTAGTGGGCGCTTGTTGCTGATAAGATCCTTGAGGTAGCGAGCGTACGTGGGTACTTGTATCGCATCCAGCAAGGGCACGTTGATGTGCAGCTTCTGGATCACCTCAATGAAGCGTGTGAACTGCTCGTCCACGGTGGGCTTCCTTCTTCTTTCAGGAAACGGCATGAGGTTCGTGTCATAGAACTCATGTGGGGCCGTTTTCCTGGGCGGCAGTTCTTCTTCTTCTGCTGGCTTCTCAGCTGATGTGTCCTTTCCTGCATGGTTAGGGTATGGCGGATCCCGAGTGGACTTACCTCCTCTCGTGGTAACCGCATTAACATTTTCTAAGGGGGTCTCGGGTTGCCCCGGGATTTTCCCCGACTCAGCAGTAGGAACAGTAGCAGCTAACTGAGCTAATTGGGTTTCTATCATTTTATTAAAGCTCAGCTGATTCTTGAGAGCAGCACTACCCTGTTTTCATACAAAAATGCAGAAAACAAAGCAAGGTTAGCCTGCTTAGGAGATAGCCTTAATAATTGCAACACTACTATATACATTAGTAATTTTTCTTAAATCATACGCCTTCCCCGGCAACGGCGCCAGAAATGCTTGTTGACTTTTGCTAAGCCATATTAATAAATCATTCCCGGCACGGGGCCAGAAACGGTTCACTAATATGTCCCAGAGTCAAGTAGGTAAAATCCGCAAGCGCACGGAGAATACCGCTGTAGCATTTCACCCGGAAGTATTCAGGGTATCGTATTTGTTTATCCCAAGGGAAGGTTATGATCAAGAAACGTTACTAACATATAAGATCATGTTAACAATTAGCAAGGATATCTAACCAAGACAGGCGAGTATATGATAATAACCGGGTAGTGTGACACACACAGAAGATTCCTACTAAATAAATAAAGTCTAGTGGAGGAAAGACTAGGCTAAGCTACTCCTACTATACATTTCTATACAGTTGCATAGCCTAAGTAGAATATATACAGACCCACACTCAGGTTCAGCAGTCAATAGTATAGCATTTCAGGCACGGACTTACCCCTGCATCCATAGGCGACTTCCGCCAAGAGCCTACGCACTAGCCTAGCGGGGAGGATTTCAAAGGACGGACAGGGCTGTCACCACCTGCCGCCTACCTCAACAAACCAGTAGACTAACGAATAATTGATGCAAATCAGTCACCCAAGTACCATACTTGCATGACCAAAGAGCACTCTGCCCCTCCGCGATTACTATTAACGAGGCAGAGCTACCGTACGAATACGATCACCAAACCCATGCTATACTTTATCAGCTAAAACTAAGCATAGAGACTATAACATATAAACTAGACTATAGTGACGGTATATAACTAGCATGACAATAGTAGTATAATAAATATAAACTACTATCACACAAGTAGACTATACTATCACATATATGGATCACAATATCAAACAAGAAACTCATGACCCAAGCACAACTATATAGAAAATATATATATACTGATAAGAGCAAAGTCTTACAAAAGGGAAAAGATACAAGAGCCATACCAATTCCAAGTGAAGACTTGGGACTAGAGAGCTCTAGACTCAGCCTAACTCTACTAAAACTCCAAGAACTACTACTAGCAAGAGAGAAATGCTTCTTGTGGTGTGTGTTGAGTGTGAAGGCACACCCTCCTATTTATAGCCTCAATAGGTCGGCAAGGGAGAGTAACCGCCACGGAAGGCATCTCAAACCGTCATCAGGAGTCGCGGAGGAGCCCACACGTGGAAGCCCAGGCGGAGAGGGCGCCCGGCCGGGTCGGCCGACCTGACCAGGTCGGCCGACCTGGGGGTGGCCCCTCCTGGCCTGTGCTTTCTCCAGGTGGCTGTCCTGTGGGCCCTGACGTCGGTTTGCGCGGTATTACAGGGAGTTACGTCGGTTAAGTGCTGAAAATGGGCCCTTCAATCCGTGTGACGTCCATGTGGCACTCTCTGATTGGTCGAAAGTGTGTTTTCTTGCCTTTTGAGGTGTTTCCTTCACATTTCCACCTGCATGCACAAAGTTCTCCAAGGACAAGTGGAACTATATTATTGTGCTAAAGCATGCGTGTATGAAATGCCAAATTCTCCTTTATTTGAGTATAGTTGACGGTTAAAAATGGTACTTAACAGCCGTCAACATAGACTAACGAATAATTGATGCAAATAAATTATCCAAGTACCATACTTGCATAATCAAAGAGCACTCTACTCCTCCATGGTTATATTAACGAAGTACAACTATCATATAAACATGATCACCAAACTCATGTCATGTCATAACAATGAATCCTAAGCATAAAGACTATGTCATATAAATTAGACTATAGTGACGGTATATAACAAGCATGACAATAGTAGTATAATCAATATAAACTACTATCACACAAGTGGGCTATACTATCACATATATGGATCACAATATCAAACAAGAAACTCATGACCCAAACACAACTATATGAAAAGATGACATTTATTAAATAGAGTAAAGTCTTACAAAAGGGAAATGATACAAGAGCCATACCAATTTCTCCAAGAGAAGACTTGAAGAACTAGAGAGCTCTAGACTCAGCCTAACTCCACTAAGACTTGAGAACAACTAAGTAGCAATAGAAGGAATTCTTCTTGGGGTGTGTGTGTGACTGTAAAGCCACACCCTCCTATTTATAGCCTCTATAGGTCGGCAAAGGGGAGTAACCACCAAGAATATCCCTGCCCACCGCCTTCAGGGATCAACTAGGAGCCTCCACGTGCAAGCCCAGGAGGAAAGGCCGCATGCCTGGGTCGACCGACCTAGAGGGGTTGGCCGACCTGTGGCTGGGCCCTCCTGGGTTGTGCTTCCTCAGGGTGGCTGCCAGATGGGTCCTTATCACAGATGTCGGGGTAGTTTTGTGTGTTTCTTCGGTGTGATACTGAAAATGGGCCCTTTAATCCATGGGATATCCAGTTGCCGCTCTCTGATTGGTTGAAAGTGTGTTTCTTTGCCTTTTTGGTGTGTTTCCTTCATATTTCCTCTTGCATGCAAATAATTCCAAATGTACAAGCGGAACTACATTATTGTAAACAAATATGCATGTATGAAATACCAAGTTCACCTTTATTTGAGCATAGTTGACAGATCAAAATGGTACTTAATAGCCGTCAACAGGCATGGGCTATTCCACTTCTTTTCGAAGTGGTTCGACGCCTCCCTTGCTGCCGGCCTTGGTGGCTTGCGCTCAGCGGGAGCCACGACGGAGTCATGCTCTGCCCGTGGCTTGTTTTTCTTCTTCTTCGGGTGGTCGGAGGTGTCATCGCCGGCTCCTTCCTCCCTCTTGCCTTTGTCCTTGCCCTCTAGCATACACTGGAGGACCGCTCCCACGCACTCTTCGTCGGAGTCGAAGCTCCTGGCGATGTCTAGGAGCTCATGGGCCATGCGCGGACCCCTTTAGCCCAGCTCATGGATGAGCTGTTCCGATGTCGTGCCGGAGATGAAGGCCCCGACAATATCTACGTTGCCCATGTTGGGCAGCTCGTTGCACTTCTTGCTGAAGCGTCGGATGTAGTCTCGGAGGGACTCGCCAACTTTCTACCAACAGTTCTTGAGGTCCTAGGGGTTGCCTGGTCGGACGTAGGGCCCCTAGAAGTTTCCGATGAAGATATCCCTCATGTCGCCCCAGTCGTAGATTTGACCCTCGAGGAGATGCTCAGGCCAAGCACGGGCCGAGTCGGCGAGGTACAGCGGGAGATTGCGGATGATGGTGAGGTCATCGATGGCTCCCCTAGCTTGACACGCAAGGCGGTAGTCCTCAAGCCAAAGGTCGGGGTCTGTCCCGCCCATGTACTTGGTGACCTTCACAGGCACCCGGAAGCGCTGAGGGAACTCGGTGGTGGAGATTCACGAGCTGAAGAACCCTGGTCCAGGAGGGCTCGGGCTCGGGCTCCGCTCCTCATCGATGTCGTCGTACCAGCCTCCGCGGCGTGGTTGACGGCCTCTTTCTTGGTTCCACCGCTCTCTCTCATGGTGATGCGCTTGAGAGTGTGGCGTGCATCACGGTGGGGTCCGACTCGGTCGTGGACTGAGGCTTTCTTAGGTGCACCTCTAGTCGGGGCTGGCTGCCAAACCGAGTGCTGTTGGGAACCGATGGCGCTGCCTCCTCCCGCACGCCTGGACGTGGAGATCTGTTGGCTGGATTGAGCGGCATGCCGTTATGAACTCGCTACCTGGAGCTCGGCGGCCTTGGCTAGAAGAGCCGCAACTTCTTGTTGAGCCTCCGGTGTTGCGGGCTCACAGAGAGTATTGAGCAGGGCAACGACTGCCGTTATGTTTTGTCCCACGTGAGCAAACTGCGAGGGCCCTTGGTCGTCGGCGATGATGCGCAAATGGACATCGCGGGCCATGGCACGAGCACGTCCGCCTGTGCTGGGGCGGGCTTGCTCATGGTCTATGTCTTCCTTTTCATGCTCGAGCTGGCGCCAGGCCTCTTCCAGCTCCGCCTGCCTTGCCCTCAGCCGCTGGTGAAGGTTGTCCGGGCGAGGCGCAGTCTGCAGGTTTCCGGCCGTAGTGACGGGGATGCTAACAATGGTTTCCCCTCCCTCTGCACCCGTCATCTGATCTACCTGGGCGGGGGTCCCAGGATTTGTCGTCGTTCTGACGGCCGAGGTCCCGGCGCCCCCCATAGCTGGGACGAGCGCAAGCTGCACCATATTGCACCCTTGTGGGGTGCCGCAGCTTCCCGCATAGCTTCCGGACTCGGAGCTGGAATCTCCCGTCGACCCCACATCGAGGAGGTCGAAGAGAGATTCATCCGAACGCTCGATCACACTGACAAACCCAGAGCCCACAAAGGCGAGAACCACGAGTTGTGTAGTCTCGTCTTGGAAACAACTCGCGGCGTTCTGAAAGCCGTATGGGTAGCTCTCCGAAGGGGTTTCGGTGAGCTCATCCGGGCGGAGGGGCTCTCCCCCGAGAAGTTGCCCGTGGATGTTCGCTAGCGCAAACGCGTAGTCCGAGGTCTTCCGGGTCAGGCGTGGGGCCCAAGTAATGCTCCAAATGGAGCCATAGCTGGTCACCAGAACCGGGCGACGCCATGGAGCGGTCAGTGACATGTGACCTGGCCGGCTCGAGTCGAACCGCGCGCATTGCCTCATCGGCGACTGCAACGGCCACTGCGATAGGATTTGGAAGTGACTCGTCGACGAGTTCCAAGGTCCCATCTCCCGTGACTACGAAGTTGAGCATGTCGCTCGTGTCCTCCAGCCAGCACGGACACATTGTTGCGATGACGGGTTCATGGACTGGGGGCGGTGGGGATGTCGGAATGCTGACACACAACAGCTTCTGGTCTGCCGTGGCGATGAACTCTAGGCTCTCGAAGAAGATGCTACTACAGGAGCCTAGAAGGTGGAGGAAGTGGCCATCAGAACCGTGGAGTGGTGAAGTAAAACGCGCAAAGCCCCTACCTGGCATGCCTACAGTTGGTGTTTAGATCATCAGCTAGTGGAATTTGTTCACGAGGGCGCGCATTTCAGGCTCGGCGATGGCTAAGAAAGAGGACACGGGGGGTTATACTGTTTTGGGGAAGTCCCCTACGTCCAGTTCTCAGGCGTACTCATGTTACTTGCTTCAGTTGTGGAGTATAATGGTGATGAGAGAGGAGAGGGCTCCAAGTCTCGGATGCAAGTGGTGTGTGTGTGTGTGTGGTGCCTTGGGCGTCCCCTGATGAGGACATCACTCCTATGGATACACACAACACTCCTTCAAATCTGGACTTGCAAGGTCCAATGACTAGAGCTCATGCACGACGACTAAATTTAGAGGTGAGCTCGTTCCTACGTTCTTCGCAATATGTTACTTTTGAGAATGGTTTGCTACCTAATAATTATTTTATGATTAGAAACCATGGAGAAGACCAGGAGATGATGGGAGAAGGAGTTGGGAACGTGGAGGACCAGCAAGGGCTTGGAAGCCAAAGTGGAGGCCCAATCAAAACCGACTTCGAGTCTGTTTCGGGGCCTAGGACCAGTCTGTACTAAAACAGTCGCCCAGGACACATACGGACTACATATGCACAGAAAGATAAGGAGAAGACCTTTCCAATGCCACCAGCCTCATGTCAAAATTCATCCGGAGTCATCGGGAATCGTCAAAACAAGAGAGAGTCCAGAATCTGTGTCGGTGCTGCGTCGCCTATTTTTGGCCTTTGGGCTTTGTATCTAGTTGAGCCCAATTAGGGGCGCGTCGAGAGGGTCTTGCACGACCCTAGGGTCTTTATATACAGCCGCCACCGCACCATTAGGGTTCGGGTTTTGCTTAGATCAATTCTGCTCATAAATAGTTTCGCCGTTCATCGGTTTGTGAGACCCCAACTTCGAGAGTTTAATCATACATCTGCAATTGTGTTGCATTCTATGTTGTTCTTGCTTGTGTTCTTGATTCGCAGGCAGGGATTAGCCTTCTCGGCGAGGTCAATCGTCTTTGGACGGTTGATAACCAGAGGAGACGTCTTGCTGCAATTGCGGGGTTTAGAACGTGCTGTTCTGAAGACGGATCGATTTGTGTGTCGCCTCCGACCAAATCAACTTACCAAGAACCTTTCAGAAGATTGGGAACCCTTGTTCACATCATCCCCTGTCTCTTGAAAGAGGCGCCGGCCTCCCCTTTTATAATTCAAGGGGAAATGACCCACGTTACAGAGAGAGAGAGAGAGAGAGAGAGAGAGAGAGAGATTTCTATACGTGATGAGTCGGTGGAGGCATGCTGGAGAAGACGAAGCCCTTGGTCGGTGGTGTCGCTTTGTGTACTTGCGGGCCCCTTGGTCATGGCCTTATGTCAGGGGGGAGGGCAACGTGTTGGGCGTGTCCCCGTTTCACGTTGTCAGGTCGAGCCTCCCTCATTCCCGTAGATGGCATGTTCCACTGCGCGCGGGATGGTTCATCATGGGCGCAATCACGTTATCCAGGCGGAGATCAATCTTGTTGTCCATCAAACCGTTCTGCATCGCTGTGGTTAGGGGTGCAATCGGGAGATGGCACCACAGAGTGTCCTGCCATGCCTGCTCTTATCAGCAGGCGCTGATGATGATGAGAGGAGCAGGTATACTTGGGGATTTGATCTCCCGACACTATGCATGCGTAATGGGCACGGTATTTAAGGCCGGGTGGTTGGCGGTTGTTGACCATCGTCTCGCTCGACCCCCTCCATCGGGGGTTGTCGCGTTGGGTTGCGCCTATCTAGGCCTGTTTCGAGTTGGAATCTGTCCTGTCCTGACAAGGCAATTGAGTTTCTCTACTCCGCCACTTTCGGCTCGGTCAGGGGTTCGTCGTCCCGTCCTGTCGTGGTAGAGCTTATCCAGTGGTTACGGGGGCCCGCACTATCGTCATGGCCATAGTGTCAGTGAAATGACCGTCATTGCCCCAGAGTAGATGAGCTTGGATGAGCAGTTATGTCATTCGCTTGGGAGGGCGAGCTGTGCTCGGATCCCGTCATGCAGAACGATTTGTCCTCGACTCCCATTGTGGGGTCGAGCAAGGCGTAGTGAGCCCTCGACCACTCGAGGGTCGAGCGAAACGCGACCGGCCTTCGACCCCTGAGGGGGCGAGGGGGTCGAGCAAGTTGGGGGGGTGGTGCAGCCTTTGCGGCTAAGGTTTGACCGTCACGGAGACGATTTTTGTTGGGGCCTACGCAGGTGACACCTTGGGGGCGATCTAGCGGGTGCTTTGGACCGGACGCGTGTGGGTCCCTAGGTGGTGCCACATGGCACCCTGTTTTCCACCCTCGACATATACGAAGGGAGACAAAACGAGACATAGGGAAGAAAGCGAGACAAAATTTATCTCAAAGTTCCTCCCAATCACCATTTACTCTCCCGACAGTATGAGTGTACCATTGTTTTGCCCTCTCCATGAGAGAAAAGGGAAACAATTTCCACTTTAGAGTTTCCTGTCAGATGCCCTTTATCGAAAGGCACGCACATAGTTGCTCGAATTCTCATAGGTGATGGTATGGGTTTTCACTTTCTAGGCCAAAGACAGATTGTTGTTGAACCATGGCTATAAAGCCTGGGCAGAGTTCATAGCCGGATGAACTAATTTGGTCCACAGACGGTGGTGGCTCATAGAATTCGCTGTTTGGAGTAGAGAAAGATTGGATAGTAGGTTGCTCCATTATAGAAACTGTGAAAGAAATAAAGAAAGACAAAAAGATACAAGGACGGACAAGGTTCGAAGATAGAACAAGAACCGTTCCCCGGCAACGGTGCCATAAATGCATGTTGGTATTTCTTAGTAAAGGATCGATAAGGCGACCAAAGAGGGGGGGGGATGAATGGGAGCGAATAAAAATTCATCTCAAGAACTTGTCCTATGTCCCAGTTACAACCCAAGCCAACCTCTGAACAAATCACCAAGGTCACACACACCAACTTGTGATGTCCTAGCCCTAGGAATGATCAACACTAGCAGAGGAGTACAGCGGAAACAAAAGAGAACAGCCAAACTCAGACCAATGGAAGAAACTCACACAAAACAAGCAGTTCTATTGGAGTATCGGCAGTGCCGATCGGCAGTGCCGATCGGCAGTTGAGACAGAGCATCGGCAGTGCCAATCGTATCGTCGGTAGTGCCGATTGACATCAGACAGAACACAAAATTCCCGGTCAGGACATCGGCAGTGCCGATCAAGATTTTCACTTGCGCACCAGAAGGGCCGATACAAAGATCGGCAGTGCCGATCGACCCTCGACAGAATAGAAACTGCTCCTAGGATTTGGCAAGGAAATTAGCAAAACCGAATCAAACAAACTCCAAAAATCATGAAACTTGGACAGAACATGTCTCATGGTAGGACGTTCGTTCTCCAAGTGGAATCACATGACAATCTCAAGAATTTGTCACAAATTTCAGATTCTACCAAAAAGCCTTGGATATGAATGTTCTTGAAGAAATCCATTAAATCAAAGGTGCTCTTGCCTATGATTCAATCAAGGATCCATCACGGAATGTTTAGGCATGTCCTAGCACCAAGATCCCCTAAGAAATTCGTCTCAAAACCCACTCAAAATCAAGATCAAATATACCCACGAAAATAGCTCCAAAAATAGGAAAAAAGAGAAATTTGGGATTTAGGGAGAGGAGAAGATCTTGAGCACGAAATTGAATCTCATGTCATTGATTCTTGCATACAAGATTCATGGATACATAGCTAGGAAGCGACCCTCTTCCTCCCACTCATTGGAAGAGAAAACCTTGTCTCTCAAACACTCTCTTCTCTCCACTACAACATGAAGCACACTCCTAGCTCTATGAAATGAAAACCTAGCACAAGGCTAATGGGAAGAGACCCTCACTCCCACCAGCCCTACCTCTCCTTATATAGGCCTAGGGTTGTCCTAAAGACCACACTACCCTTGACCTATAATACATTGCCACCTACCACCAAGGGCAAACTTGTCCATCTCTTTATCCTTCGCCCGAACACCCTCGGGCCCTTCACATCTTTGCTTCGTCTCGATGCAAGCTCCATGATGGTGTCACGTGCACCACCAAACGCCACCACCGGTTTTGAGGCCCAAACTGCGAAACCGCCTTGCACGCTTCTCAAAGCATGTCTTCCTTGATGTTGACCCGTGTCACCTTGTCCCGCGATCATGACCACCGACAAGTCTCTCCCGGTCCCGCTCCATTAGGACCCCTTGTCACTTGCACCGGCATCCTGCTTGCCTTGACTTGGTCAACACACCGTCTTCATTGCTCCATGGTTTTGAGGCTCAACCGCGAAACTGTCTGTGCTCCTTGCCTCTCCACATGTACGGTGTGGATCACCCTTGACCTCAGCCGGTCTCCCGATCGTCCAGTCCCAAGTCCCAAACTTTTGCCTAATCCTCTCGCCGTTGACTGCCAAGTTGACTCTATTGACCTACACATCACGAGACAAGAAAACGCATTTCCCATCTCCTGCAACTTTTCCAGCATCTTCACCAACTCCAGTTAGTCATTACCACAGACATGCACAAACTCATGCAATCCCGAAATTCCCACATTTCAACTCAAACACCAAGTCAACCAATGCAATTACTCATCATATATTGCAAACCATGGCACGTATCAACATGGTTTCTCAATCTCCCCCTTCATGAGTACATTGACAACACCAAATGCACAAGGACTTAGAATATGAAATGTGAAACTGAATAAGCTCATCCGAATGGCTCAAACCAAAAGAAAAGGTGAAAAGTAGCCATCTAGCATAAGAAGTATCAGAAACCAAGAGTTGACAAAGAAAGCGGCCCGAGAATGCAAAGATCATGAAAAGCTTCAAGGAAACACTCGAGCTCATGATATGCTCCCCCTCAACTTGTGGTAGTTCATATGTAATGCAAAATGAGGTCATCTTAAGTTTCTTAGCATTATTTGTGCATGACCCACTATTTTCTCCCCCTTTGGCAATGAATTCATAAAAGAAGTAAAAGAACAAATATGCAATGCATAATAATGCAAACCTATGGAGATTCACAAACATGCCAACAAGCATTTAACATTGCTAATCACAAATATAGAGCTATGAAGTGTAAAAGCAATAGCTCATAATCATACAAAGACCAAAAATAGATGGCACGGCATAGACACCAAGAGCTATAGAAGCTAAAAAAAGATTGACTAGCTTAGATAGAATCAAATTTGCTCGTCATGAGAAAAGCTACCACCAATATTAAGTACTCCCATCCAAGAAAAAACAGGCATCAAGTGAATCAAAAGAAACTAGCCACTATCAATCTCAACCAGGGCAACAAGCATTCATAGAAAATAAGCTCTACAAACGCTCACACATGCAACAGAGACTCATAAGGAATGAAGAAGGACATTATTATTAGTGATCCTCATGTAACTTCTAATCCAGGTGGAGGGTTGCACGACTGGGTACGGAAAACACCCCGAGGATTTGAAGCATAGGTTTTCGATTTAACATACGTTCTCACAATGTTCCATCATGTACTAAACATTTGCAAAGCCCTATTTCACAAACACAAGGTGCCATGCTGAAGACATCCTCTAGACTATCCTCAACACAAGTTTCAGCAAGGATAAAAGCAATTATACACATGGTGAGCAAGTTTTGACAAGATTAGTTCATAAGGTTCACAACGAGCCAAGTTCACCTTTAAGATTAGCATGTTGCTCAAAAAGAGTCTATAACGGTCTATCTAGAAAATCTAAGCATGAGAGATTGCTTATCACATCCACACAACTTAGCTCAAGCTCAATCATAGCAATGAGAAATGCAAGAAAGCATAGAAGGCAAACCTCATCTACCAATGCATATATTACATATGAGATGCAATGCAAAAAAGGTAAGATACATATATACCAAACAACTTTAACTCCCACTCAAATAGGGATGGCAAACACCAAGCTCCTCCCCCCCCCCCCCCCCGAAGAAAAGCAAATCTCGAAGCATCTAGGGGCTTGATGAGAATATCGCTAATTGGTTTTTAGTGTCAATGTATTTGAGATCAATATCTCCTTTCTCAACACTATCCCTTAGGAAGTGGAATCTCACATTTACGTGTTTGACCTTACCATGTTGAATTGGGTTTTTGGCTATGCAAATGGCACTCGAGTTATCACACATAAGTGGAACACTCTTAAAGGTTAACCCATAGTCTCTCATGGTGGAAACCATCCATAGGATTTGAGAACAGCAACTAGTGGCAGCAACATACTCAGCTTCTGTTGTGGAATGGGCTACACTAGATTGCCTGCGAAAAGATCAACAAACCAAAGAAGTACCCAAGATATGGCAAGTACCCAAAGTGCTCTTCCTATCAATTCTACACTCAGCAAAGTCCACATCCGACCACCCAATAAGATCAAGAGATGAAGATGTTGAGTGCCAAAGACCGAACTCAAGGGTATATTTGTTACACCTGAAGATGCGCTTAACAGCTTTGCGATGAGTCACCCTTGGGGAAGCTTGAAAGCGAGCACAAAGACACACCGCAAAGTGTATGTCAGGTCTTGTCGCTATCAGGTACAAGAGAGAGCCGATCATGCTCTTGTACTCTATTTGGTCCACCACTTTACAGTCTTCGTCTGGGTCAAGTGCCGTTGTAGTGGACATTGGTGTTGACAATGGCTTCACATTGACCATTTCGAACTTCTTCAGGAGATCCTTCGTGTACTTGGCTTGATGTATGAAGGTGCCTTGCTTGCATTGCTTGATTTGAAATCCAAGAAAGAAGGTGAGGTCGCCCATCATTGACATCTAAAATTCACTTTCCATAGCTTCCTGAAATCTAGAAACAAGAGCACGAGAGTATCCTCTAAAGATGATATCATCCACGTATATCTGAACCATTAAAAAGTCATTGCCATTCCTCAGAGTGAACAAGGTTTTGTCAATAGACCCCATCACATACCCTCGCTCTAGCAAGAAGGTCTGAAGCATAGCATACCAAGCCCTAGGTGCTTGCTTTAGCCCATACAAAGCCTTCTGAAGCTTGTATACTCGGTTTGGGTACTTGTGGTGCTCAAAGCTAGGCGGTTGTTTGACATAAACCTCTTCCTCTATGTAGCCATTTAGGAAAGCACTCTTGACATCAATTTGATAAAGCCCAATGCCCTTAGATGCAGCAAAGGCAAGCAAGATCCTAATGCCTTCTATGTGTGCGACAGGAGCAAAGGTTTCCCCGTAGTCTAAGACCTCCACTTGACTAAAACCCTGAGCAACAAGTCTAGCCTTGTATCTCACAACCTCACCATCTTCCCCATGCTTGTTTTTGAACACCCACTTCCTATGACATCGACACCAACATGAGGCTCTACAAGGGTCCACACTTTGTTTCTCTCAAAGTTTTCCAACTCCTTATGCATGGCATTAACCCAATGTTCATCAGATAGTGTGTGTCCAACATCCCGAGGTTCAAAGGTGGCATCAAATAGAGAATTGGTAAAGCAGGTGAGATATGCAGACCTTGACCTTATTGTCCTCTCATAAAGATTACCGATTATCTCTTGAGGAGTATGCTGATGTTGAATGCGAAGAGGGGCCTCTATCTTAGAGTGTGCCTCCCCCTCAAGCACAGCTAGAGCTGGCTCGATAGCAACTAAAGTCGATGTAGAAGCTTCTGGACCCTCTGCTAGAGTGGTGGAAGCAGCAGGAACAAACTCAGATGTAATGAGATGTGGTGAATCATCATCATCAAAGCCCTGTAGATCATATTCTATAAACATGCTCTCCTCCATTTACTTGTTACATGTAATCTCAACCACATTGCTTGTACAAGAATTTGATTCATCAAAGGTTACATCGTAGGACTCATCGATGGTGTTAGGTTCCAAATTCAAGACTCTGTAGGAATGGCCATAAATAATGTAACCAAGAAAGATGCCATCAGAAGATCTTGACTCAAACTTATCATGATTGCCATGCTTGAGAATAAAGCACTTACAACCAAAGGCACACAAATGAGAAACAGATGGCTTCCTTCGAAAGCATAGCTCATAGGAAGTCACATTAAGAATTGAGCGCAAAAAAAACGGATTGGAAACATAGCAAGCAGTGTTGATGGCCTCAGCTCAGAATCGCATCGGGGTCCTATGCTCATCGAGCATCGTCCGGGCCATCTCCACCAAGGTTCTATTCTTTCTTTCGACCATACCATTCGGCTGAGGAACATGAGGTGCTCAAAATTGATGCTCAAGGCAGAGAGCATCAAATGAAGAGTTCTTGAACTCGGTGCCATTATCACTGAGGATTGCTCGTAATGCACCAAGGAGTTCCTTGAACAACCACAAAACTAAGCTCCAAAACTGATGAAACACCTCATCCTTGCTCTCAAGAAAGTAAACCCAGGAGTAGCGAGAAAAGTCGTCAACAATCACAAGAACATACCACTTCCCACCCGCCGAACGAACCCGAGAAGGACCAATAGTGTCCATGTGAAGCAACTCTTTAGGTCGATTAGTCATCACCAAATTAATTGGTGGATGAGAAGTGACAAGCATTTTCCCATGACGACTAGGAGCATAAACCAAATTCTTATTAAATTTGAGCTTAGGCAATCCTCAGATCAATCCTAGGCCACTCAAGCAATAAAGCAATTCAAAGCTCATGTGACCTTGTCTCCTATGCCATGTCCAGAGCTCCAAAGAAGATTGAGCAAACAAACACTTGTGAGAACCATGAGAAACAGCAAAGTCAGCCAAAAAAACTCTCCCAATGTGAGAAATCCCACAAACCAAAGAACCAGTCGAATCAAGAAGACAAGAGGCATTTTTCTTAAAGCGCACTTCCAAACCAACATCAAGCAACTCAGAATTAGAGCGAAGATTGTACTTGAGATGCTCAACCAAACCAACATCCTTGAGAGTGAACTTTTCATTTACCTTTATCGCGCCCCTTGCCTTCACTCTACTTCTTGTGGAGCTTCAAGGAGTGAGGCTGGAGAACCATTTTGCATCTCTGGTCATGTGGCGCAAACACCGGAGTCCATCAACCATTTGTTCTCAAGACCTCCACCTGATGCCTACAAAAATGAGAGGGAAAGATCAATGGCTGGGTGTTGGGGTTGGAAAGAAAGCTTTTGGGGATCTAGCACTTCACTATACGACCTGTAGAAGTCATCACAGTTCTTTGCACATTACCATTTGGAAGCATGGGATATGGACCATGATGGGAAAAACATGGGTCGTCAAAGCGTCTGGATTCAAACCTTGTCTTACGAGGATAGAAATCATCTGAGTGAAAACCATATCCATGCGAGCGGCGCTCACCATAATGGGGGAAAACGTGGGTTGCCAAAGCGCTGTGATGCAAAGCCTTTGTTTCATGAACCAAAGCCATATGAGGAATGACCCTGTCCATGATAGGCACGAGAAAAAGAGTGAGACTGAAAGTCAACAAAATCATCGTGAGGCACATTTCTTGTTAATTCAGCCTGCATCCTCTCAATCCTCTTACGCCTATAACAGAATTCATCCAAGTGGCCTTTGTGACCACAGAATATGCAAATGTAGACACTCTCATGTTTAGGCTTTGCTTGCATAGGAGGTTGGGGTTTGGGCTTCTCTGTTTTCTTTGGGTTGAAGGAAGGATTAGGGTTAGGTGGATAGTATGTGTTAGTGGGTTTGATGAATTGTTCCTCATCGTTGTAGCTAGAGCTAGGCACAAACTTACCCACATTAGCACTCTCATTGTCACACCTCTCATATCCCAAGCCCAAGTTGTAGGTTGACCTATACACACTCTCCTTAACTTTTGACATATCATTCTCAACCTTTTCTTCACTTACTAGAGTTCTTTTGAGGCGACAGATGAGGTAGTCATTTTCTTGAGCTAGGTTCTTGTTTTCCTCTCTAGTGATTGCAATCTTATCTGTAAGAGAGCCACAAACTACACATGGTGGTGGGAGAACTTTCTAGCGAGTCTCATTTAGCAGCTTGGACTCAAGCTCTCTGACTTTGATGGTTTGAGCTTCCAACTCAATGGGGAGCTTGGAGCACTTCTCACATGCACCCAAAAGAGTTGGTCTAGCTTTGAATTCATCAAACTCTTTAAGGGCACTCTCAAGAGAACTGACAACCTAAGCATGCACACTTTCCCTCTATCAGAGATCATTCATGACAACTTGACAAGACTCACACTCAACATCAGCGTTACCTCTAGCAAGCTTAGACATAAGCGAAGCAATCCCATAATCAGCATTCTCTAACTTAGACTTAATCTCTCTACTCTCACGAACAGCACGTCGAACCTTATCATCTTGCATGGGCAAAACATCACACAATTGATCAAGTTCAGAAGAGAGCTCACCAAGAGTGGGGGAGGGGGGGGGGGTACCTCGCTTGTGTTGTTTTCAGAGCCAGAGTCGGTGCCATGATTATTCTTTGCCATGAAGAAAAGCCCGGTGAAGTCATCCTTCCTCTTAAGTCGTGGCTTTTCAACCTCCTCCTCCGAGCTTGTAAGGCCTTCGCTTGATGTGAGGTCGGCGTCACTCAGAGCAGCAACGTAGGAACGTGCGACCGCCTTCATGAGCTTCTTGGATGTCTTGCCTTTGTTGTAGAAGTGGTTCTTCTTCTTCTTAAAGTCTTTAGAGTTGTTGCCGTGGTACCCGGCCTTCTTCTTCTTCTTGGGACAGTCAACGGTGACGTGTCCAAGGTCACCACACTCAAAGCAGGTCCATGAACCACTGCCTCTTCACTCCTTGCGATTGTTGTAGAACTTCCTGAACTTCCTTCTGAGCAACGACAGCTCCTCGTCGGGAATGCCCTCCATCTATTCATTAGAGGCTGCAACATGAGAAGACAAGGAGAACTCCATGGAAGACTTATCATGTGAGGGGTTAGTTCCATAAGAGGCACCACCATGATTACCCTTTTGAGAACTAAAAAGCAATGGCATGCTTGAAGAAGGATTGACATGATTAGGACGAGATTTCCTAGATAGCTCATGAGATTTCAGCTTGCTACATAATTTCTCACAATAAAGGGCATTGAAATCAGCAGTTTCCTCTAGAGCAGCAATCTTAACACCGCAAACATTTTCATCAAGAGAATACAGCAATTGTTTAGCTCTATCATTATCATTATACACCAGGTTACCAAAAGCCCTCAAGTTGCAAACAATAGCCTCAAACGTACGAAAGGTACCATCAAGTGATTCGCCGGGTTTTTGTGCAAAGGTTTGGTACTGTCTATTGTAAGAATCTTTATGCATACACTTGACTTGGTTGGTATCCTCATGATACGTGCAAACCTTTTCCCAAATTGCACGAGCAGTGTCAAGATGGGAAACACGATCAAATTCACTTCTACCAAGTGCAGAGAGCAAGATTTTGACAACTTTGGAGTTGTGTTCATACATGTTGAACTCACCAACGGTTGCAGCGTTGAGGTTGGTAGGTATGTTGAAGTCCTGCTTGATGATGTCCCAGGTAGCACGTCCTTGACTCAAGAGATAAGCCTTGGTCCGTGATTTCCAATAGGGACAATCTTCCCCATTGAACATCACAAGCTTGACCGCATGATTCTCCATGTCGCCTTCGGATGACAAAGCCGGTTAAGGTCAACTTATGATCAAACTGGCTCTGATACCACTTACGATCATAGATATATCTGAAAGCACATGGATATTGTTGTAGCACTTCACCTAAGAGTATTCCAAGGTAACGAATTCACAGGGAACATGTGTGTCTAATCTTCTATCCTAAACCATCCACGGACAACAAGAATATGGTAGGCAAAGGATAGAGAGGACTCCTATGGTTAAGGACCCTATAATAAGATAGGTTCAGTCTATAATTGTTAGTATAAACCCCTATCACTATGTTGGTTATTCCTTTTATGTTATTTATGCAAGGATTTGACGGTTAGATTTAGCATTTAAGGACCACCAACACCAGGGCTCTTAGGCAAAGAAGCAGCCGATACTGAAGAATCCTTCATCCACACCGCCCAAGAAGGTGAAAAAGGTGTGGAGGCTAATGAAGACATCCGTGTCCTCGTCCCCGGACAAGGATGCAGTGACAATAAGCTAAATAATGAAGGAGAGGAAGTAACGTCCGCCATACTCAAAATCGATGAACCCTCGCCGGAAGGTGTTGACGGTCGTTAACTACCATTTCCGGCTATCAACATTACTCAAAATAAAGAAGGATTGTATATTCCCACCATGCATTTTAGTTAGAATTAATAAATATACACTATTGCTTGGAGAAACACTGACATGTAGGGAAAATACAAAAACGGAGTGAAGAAGTGCCTCAAGATCCGTGGAAACGAACTTTTGGCCAATCACAACCAAGTACATGGATCGAATGGCTCACATACAGAAGCAAACCGCCTCAACAACTGACCTTACCATATCACAGGACACTAGAACCCACCTGGCAGGGCTCCCAAGGCGGCAGGACCCTAGTGGGCCCACCCCTTGTTCGGCCGAACAGGGGTGTTCGGCCGAACAGGTGGGCAGCCCATTGGGGTCTATCTTTGAATGGCAGTAGGTGGTGACAGCCCTATCTGTCCTTTGAAATCCCCCACGTTCGGCTTTGAAATAGGCTTTTGGCCGGAAATGTACTGTGGATATAGGGGTAAACCGGATGCCTAGGGTGTGATGATATGATTGTCTTGCATTGTCCTTGTATCTATATAATAGTATATAATATAGACTATGTAACTATATAAAAGCAACATAGGAACTTAGCTCTTTCTTTGTCCTTCTCCACTAGAATAATATTGATCTAACTTGAGTATGCTATCTGTATGTCCACTACCTTGTTTATCTTTATCCTTACCCCTGTGAGGACTTTGTCTCATAATCCAGTGTGCAAATATCTAGAATATGGTAATTACTCTGACCAACCATATGCCTTCCTTTTGGATAAAACAAATATGATACCCTGAATACTTTCGGGTGAAATGCTACAAAGGTATTCTCTGTGCGCTTCTGGATTCTCTGCATTCGTTAAAGATTACCAATAAACATTTTTGGCTTTATTGCTAAGGAACCTTAGTGACAATGTTAAGAAATGTCAACAAGCATTTCTAGCGCCATTGCCGGGGAAGGCAATCGATCAAAAGAATTACTCATATTCTATACTTGCATATGAGATTATTTGGCATTTGCCCAAACAGACAAGACTCTTCTGTTTTCTCCATTTGTGTGAAAACAGGGTACGTGTGAAAACTGGCTTCAGCTTGCCTGAAAATTATATTGAAGATCCTGAACAACTTTTGAGAAGGGTACGTGCACGTCCCGTCCCTCCTCAAATGTTTGTGTCTACAAGTGACCCAGTCATCTCCGCACCATCAAGCTTCAATGTCATGTCCCAGAAGAGTCTTCATGATTTCTCCACTCCCTCAGCCTCCAACATTCTTGTTGCACCCAACGTCATAGGAGATCTGAATTTTGAGATCAAGACGGGTCTCATTACCATGGTGCAGGCCAGCCCATTATGTGGAAAGGCCAATTATGACGCCAGCACCCATCTGCAACAATTTCTAGAGATTTCCAGCACCTTCAAGATGAATGATGTCTCTCAAGACGCCATTTGCCTTCATCTGTTTCCGTTCTCCCTTCTAGGGAGGGCAAAATAGTGGTTCTACACGAACAAGGATGTTGTGGGTACCTAGGAAAAGTGTTCAGCTGCGTTTCTCGCTAAATTCTTCTCGCTGGGTAAAACCAACGCCCTTTGTGGAAGAATTTCAAGCTTCTAGCAGGAGTCTAAGGAGTCAATCTCTGAGGCTTGGGAGAGGCTGCAAGAGTAAATTGCCGCCTGTCCTCATCACGGGATGGATGAATGACTTATCATCTAGTACTTTTATAACGGGCTGACTCCGTCGGCTCATGATCATATTGAATGCTGCTGCGGGAGGTGCCTTCTTCTCACTGACCATTGATAAGGCTAAAGAACTTATTGAGAAGATGGTTTCCAACCAAGGATGGAGTGAAGATCGTCTTCACTCACGCCAGTGGGGCATGCACACCTTTAAGGAGGTGGACATGCTAGCCGCTAAATTGGACCTCCTCATGAAGAAGATGGACAAGCAAGCCAAAGGGTATGAAGTTGGCACCGTCAACGCCTTAGACTCTTGCATGACGTGCGAGGTCTGTGGCAACACGGGTCACTCGGGCAATGACTGCCCTGAGACTCGTGAGGATGTGTTGTACATGAACAACAACAACAACGGCTATCGTCCACAAGGAGGCAACGGTTGGAATCAACCATGCCCGTATTATCAAGGAGGTAACAACTTTAACTCTTCCAATAATCAACCCTCCTTTAAAGATCTTGTCTTAGGTCAGGCTAAAATCAATGAAACCTTCACTAAAAAGCTTGCCGCCAATGACAAGGCTTAAGAAAGTGTTAATGCTAAGCTAGAAGGTTTTGCTTCTTCCTTTAAAAATCAGCTAAGTTTTAATAAAATGCTAGAAACCCAAATAGCTCAGATGGCTGCTGCTCCGCCTGCATCAGACTGTGGGAAAATGTTGGGGCAACCCGAACATACCACAAAAGCTTTGAATGCAGTGATGCTTGTGGGAAACCATACCCGCAACTCGCCAATTACTAACCATGCAGGAAATGATGAAGAAGATGAATTGAACATAATCCCAGTCATCCAAGGTGATCTAGGAAGCCCGATGATCTCGTGTTCAATTGGGACATAGTTCTTGGAGCAAGCGTTATGCGACCATGGAGCCAGCGTCAGCGTCATGTCAAAAGCTCTCTTCAACAAGTTCAACCTGTCAGGCCTAGTCCCCACTCAGATGCAGATTCAGCTTGTCGACACGACACTGCAACACCCCGTAGGGATTGTCGAGTAAGTTCTGGTTGAGATCCGTGGATGCTTCGTCCCTATGGATTTTGTGGTGCTCGACATCGAAGTCGATAGGTGTGTGCCGCTCATCCTTGGGCGGCCATTCTTAAGCACCACATTCGCACAAATTGATGTGGGGCTGAAATAGTCCGTCTCAACCTCAATGGCAAGGAAGCATAATTTGAGTTTCAGCCTTGCCTCATGGGTGGAGTCAAAAGCTGGCCGAACCTTTAGCACATCAAGAAATTATAGATGGAGACAGGGAGGGACAGCCTAGAGGATTCCATGATAAATCTCTGGGCACAAGAAAATCACACTCTTGTCACTCCGAAGAGGAAGGCAACAGGCATGCCTAGACTCTAGAGAAAGAAGCAGCCGGTAAAGAAAATCCTTCACCCAAAAAGCCACCGACCGCACCAAAGATGAAGAAGGTGTGGCGAGTGAAGGAAGTGCAGCCATTCATGTCCACTTCTCTAGGACTGAATGCCACAATATCAAGCTAAATGCAATGGAGAAAAGTCCTGCTCGTCAGACTTTGAAAATTGGTGAGCCCTTGCCAAAGGTAAATTGGTATTTATCTTGTATTTTATTTTCCTCAACTTGGGCACATTTGAATTTTTCCAAACTTTTGGATTCTTTAAAATTTGCCTCTGCATTTGCATATTTGGATTCACACATGCATGTTGGAATTTATTCCAACCCTCTTCTTTGTTTGATAAAAATACAAAATTTGATTATTGGTTTCCAACTCTGAGAAATTATTTTTTGGAGTAAAATTCCGTCAGAACTTTGAACCTAACCCCTGCAGCTCAGAAAATATAGTTGTTAGGGAGTTATGGGCCAAAGTGGGGGACCAGTGCGACTCACCCACGATCGGCCGAACACCCATGTTCGAATGAAGGGGTGTGGGCCCCACCAACCTTGGCCTTTTGCCAACGGTTGGATTTGGCTCCCCACTAGCTGTTTTCGACCGTTTGGGAATTTTCCTATAAATTGAGTGCCCGGGGGAGAGTGTTTTACCATTTCAAGTTCACTTCTCATTTCACTCCCTCATTCACTCATTTGCTCTTGAGCTATCACATTGCTTCCCCAAAGTTGTCATTCCAAAAACCACCAATAATATTTCCCTTTTTAGTTTGCTTTGTTTTTTTCAGGACTGTTCAAGTCCTTTGCAAGGTATGGCAAGATCAACATGGCCGGTAGATTTTATTTGCTAACCCATAATCCATGTTTGAGTTGTTCTTGTGTTTTTGCTTAACTGGTGCAGATGAAGAAGGCTAAGGCATTGATGCAGCGGGTGACATGTTCAAGTTCACGTCGTTCACACGGTAGCTCGAGCACAAACTTCTCCATCGAGGATGTACCAACGAGGTATATGCCCGTTGAGATGATATGGAGGAGGATGAGCCCACGTTCTTCTCGCCGACACCGACCTCAAGCTGCTAGATGGACGGGAGAGACGAGTCTATCACCGCCTATGCAACCGTAGTTTCGTCCACACCAGGGCGTATGACGAAGACCTACTCTCCACTATAGGTATGGACTTTGAGTTCCTTTCTATTTGGAAAGCATTAGTATGGATCGAATTTGCACACATCACTGAGGCAGGTTCATGCCTCCTTACTATCTAGTTTTTGTGCACCTTGCTGAACGATAATGATGGGGTACTTTTCCGCTTGTTCGGGAAGGGATACTGTCTCACTTGGAAAGACCTTAGAATCATTCTTAAGTTTCAAAGTTATTACAACAGTAACTTAGAAGGTGCAACCATGGGTTTTGAAAAGGGATCTTTTTGGCAAAGGATTTTGAGGGAGTTTTCATGTGAATGTCTTAGGACGAGTGACATTCACAACCCAACTCTACAATTGTGGCATAGGTGACTTCCTATGACTTGTTTCCCTAGACAAGACACTAGACCTATCCGTAACAATGAATTATGTCTCTTGTTTGCTGCAATTGCTAACATTCCTATTGCTCTTGTTGAAGCTATGATTGGTCAATGGTTAGATTGTATTAAAAGATCAAGACCCATTGAATGCACTTCTTTAGTGACCCGTATTGCTACAGGGGTCGGAGTTTTATCCAACACTAGACTTGAATATCTTTCTGAGCCCCATCCCATGATAGACTATAAATTTCTTGAGCAGGGTCACACTTTAAAGAAGGGTCCCGATGGTTCTATTATCTTTTATTACCCCGTCTATACAAACGAAATCCCGCTGCCCAACCCGGGATATCATTTGTATAGTTGTCAGGAACTAACCATACAACTGCAGAGAGAAGGAATTCCTGGCAGGTCCGCCGATTGAGACATGAAAAAAAGCATGAGGCGTGCCACCACTTGTGTAGCCAGGACTACACCACCATTCCATGAATAGACTGCAGGCTCAGAACATTCTGGCAACCCCGCTTGGATGTTCACGCCACAACGGTATGAGACTGGTGGTTCGTCTTGGCAGCAAGCTAGCAGTACACAATGGGGACATGGCCCTGAGCCGATCGGGACGCCTCCACATCACGACAGACGTCACTCATTTTCGGGATTTAGTCATCATGACTAATGTTCGGAATTGAGGGACCATATACAGGGGAAATGCAAAACACCATTGCTACTCACGCCCAGACCACCAGAGAGTGGTAGCAGCACAGTGACAACCAGTTTGTCACCTCTAGGAATAGCTACTAGAACACCATGACTACATGGTAGCATACTACCATTGGAGAGGATTTGATCCTAACCTACAGCCATGAGGAAGAGCAAGCTTGGGGGAGCACCCCCACCAAGGTGACTTGTATCTTTCCTTTCATTCTGTTTCTTTGTCGGACTTATGCTCATAAAACAACATAAAAATTTGCAAAACTAAAAAGAACAAAAATAATAGGTTGTCATGCATGCTAGGGATGTTCATGCCTTCATGTTGGGATGATGAATAGTTGCTCTGTTTTATATCTTTTTATAGTCACTCATATACAACTTAGTACTCTCTCAATTTTTTAGTTTGTTGGCTAAACATGCTTGCCTTGAACTTGAATACTTGTGGGTTGCAAAGTGCATGCTCTAAGTCTAGGTTGTTTGAGGCATGATGTGGTTAGAATAGGGTTGCTGTGATCTTTGCCCCAAAGTGAAGCTTAACATCCGGAGATTTTGTTTTTCAAAGTGATAAAATTGAAAAGTTCCTCAATGATAAAAATTCCTACCACAGTCATATGTTACACTTCATTGCAACACCTTCCACATATGCTGCTTGTTTTCATATTGAGCTTTATCAAAATGCTTGCAACCTTTGTGATATCCATTTCATGCTTTTATGATCAAGATTCATGTACACATCCACCATCATTTGTTAATGCTCCTATATCAGGAGATAGCAATATCATTCTATTGCATCCACTACCGTATGCTTAACTTCTACTCTGGAAGTTAGCAAAATAAATACTCTATGAATATCATGTTATGACTCTCTCTCAATTGGTTGCATGGAAGGCATGGCTATCAAAAATAGAATAAATGGTTTCTCTCAATCTTAAGCTTGTTGAAAGAGATAGAGAGAGAGAGAGAAGGAGAAGTAGAAGAAGAAAGATTGTATGACTTGTTTCTCCATGGGTTCAGTCTTTTGGTTTAGCAATATATGTGTTACAAGTATGTCTTATTTATTCCTACCTAGAGCTCCACATAAGCCTTATTTATAGGTAGGAACAAAAAGAGGCGACTTCAATGCGTTGGTAAGGATTTATACACATTAAGCGATCGAGTGAATCATTAGAGGAACTTAGTTTTATTTGCTTAAATCTTTTGAAAAACTCCGGATGAAAAATTGGAATACAGGAATGAGAGAATGGTGTCCTACAAAAGACCGTTCTATCTTTCAACCACCCAAGATGAAGAGAAACCAAAAGCCCCACAGGGACTAAGGTAAAAAGGGTGAGTTACCAAATGCCAACTTATTCAATAAAAGGTAGAATATCATGTTGTGCACTTGGTGCTATGGGGGAATATAAAACATTGTAGCAACTCCTGATGAACAACCTAAAGTTCTATCTTTGCATCAGGACGAGCAAAGGTTCAGCTAGGGGGAGTTTTTTGACGGTCTAACTACCATTTCCGGCCATCAACATTACTCAAAATAAAGAAGGATTGTATATTCCCACCATGCGTTTTAGTTAGAATTAATAAATATCCACTATTGCTTGGAGAAACACTAACTTGTAGGGAAAATAAATAAACAAAGTGAAGAAGGGTGGTGACAGCCCTATCTGTCCTTTGAAATCCCCCACATTCAGCTATGCAATAGGCTCTTGGCCGGAATCGTACTGTGGATACAGGGGAAAACTGGATGCCCAGGGTGTGATGATCTGATTGTCTTGCATTGTCATTATATCTATGTAATAGTATATAATATAGACTATGTAACAATATAAAAGCAACATAGGAACTTAGCTCTTTCTTTGTCCTTCTCTATTAGACTAATATTTATCTAACTTGCTATCTGTGTGTCCACTACCATGTTTATCTTTATCCTTACCCCTATGAGGACTTTGTCTCATAATCCACTGTGCAAATATCTAGAATATGTTAATTACTCTAATCAATCATATGCCTTTCTTTGGGATAAAACAAATACGATACCCTAAATACTTTCGGGTGAAATGCTACAACGGTATTCTCCATGCGCTTGCGGACTCTCTGCATTCGTTAAGGATTACCAATAAACATTTCTAGCTTCGTTGCTAAGGAAACATAGTGACAATGTTAAGAAATGTCAACAACAGGTTAAATGGTATTTATCCATATTTCCCTTTTTGAAACTTTTTTATTTCAATTTGCATATTTGGATTTTTTTTCACTCCATGTTTGATTTTATTCAAACCAAATTTCAAAAAGAAAATCAAATATTTTGGAGTTTATATTTTTGAGACTTTGGATTTGCAGAAATATTGAAAAAAAATTCTCGAAACATATTTTCTTCCTTTTGGGCCACCACTAGTTGAGCCCATTGGCTAGAGCAGTGGACTAGAGGGGCCAGCCCCTAGTCGGGGACCAGACCTTTTGGTCGACCGACCAAAGAGCAACGACTCTCTGGCCCCACTTGCCCCAATGGGTAGTAGGCAACGGTCATGTCTCAATATGACCGTTGCTCTGTTCTGTTATTAAGACAATGCCGGGAGAGGGAGTTCTTCACTCTATTCACATTTTCACCTCTCCATTTTGTTGTTGCCACTTGCTTCCATTTTTTCCATGCTCATGCATTGTTTAACACTATGAAATTCCACCAAAAATATTCGCTTTGATTCTCAGTTGTGTGGGGATGAAATGTTTCTTCTCTACTGCATGGTTAATAAAATCAAAGTCTCCCCTGTCATAACCATGGTCATGCAATGGGTCAAAGGTATCAAACAAGTAGGAGATTTTGAATTTACATCCCTGATCTATCGCCTTGTACACAATCTTGGTTTACATGGAAATGCCCATATGTGAGATTTAAATTTTCAATGGGCTATCCTAGGCGAGCAGTTCTTCAGAAGGACCCAATGGCTTTCAGGTTTATTTCTTTCCCGGTTATGCAAATGAAATCCAGTTACCTAACCCAGATTTTCATCTGTATAACTGTGATGAACTAACCATTCCTCAAGAGAAATGCTTTGCAGCTTGCAGGAATAGTGTTTCCAGTCCTATGACCAAAAACAAATCGTGGAGGAACACTGCGACATCCTTCCTAAGGGAGGAGCCAAGCACAGGTTCTTGCGATCATGCCATTACTCACAAGAACTGGCGGTGTATCCTAGGACACCGATGATTGGCTCGGGGGAGCCACTGGTAGCTCAAGTTCGAGTGGTTTACCACCACCGTTCAACACACATCACTCTCGTAGCGGTTCAAGGAGGGGCACAAATGACCTCACTAGACACATTGACAACATGTCCTGCCAGATTGATCAATAGGACCACAGCATCCACACTCATACCAGCTTGAGAATGAGTGGAGAGATGAGGATAAGGTCTCTTGAGGTAACACCCAAATCAGCTCTTATTTTCACTCTCAAGGCTACTTCGGTCAGGAGCCGCCGCCATACGAGTGAGCACAAGTTAGCTTAGGGGGAGTTCTTCCCCTTATGGTGAAGATAACTTGTATCATTTCCCTTTTCAATCACCACATTCATGATAAACTAAAACAACAAAAAGATTTGTTTCCCTTTCACATGCATGATAAATGAAAAAACTAAAAAAAATAGATAAATTCTTGCGTGGTTCGAATGCATAACGTGTCCTATGTTGAGATGATGAATAGTTGCACTATCTTTGATTCCATTCATATGCTCAGTTTACAACCTAGAATTCTATCTAGTTTTGGTTAGTTGGCATGATTAAATTTCACCTCAGACACACTAGTGGGTAGCATAAGCATTATCCTTCTAGGTTGTTCGGAGATATGATATGGTTAGTTAGGGCTGCTATGATCTTGCTCAATTTCTAAAACTTGACACTCAGAGAATTAATTTGATAAAAATGACAAGTTCCTCAATGATATAAATTCCCACAACAGCCATATGTTGTTCTACATTGCAAAACCTTCGACATATGCTATTTGTATTTTCATTGAGCCTTGTCAAAAATGTGTGACCCTAGGGAGAAATATTTTCTACATTCATGATCAAGTCCACGCATATCACATTAAGTTTCCACACTGGAAGTTGGCAATCATCCATGTCACACCATCCATCCACAAAATAAAGACTTTGTCTTCATGATTGATCTCTCCCCAAGGAAATCAAGGTGGCTATCGAAAAAAGAAGAGAGATTCTTGCTCCATGAAGAGCTTTCAAAAAAAACCTCTTGCTCTGTGAAGAACTTGAGTGAAAAGAAAGAAAGAAAAGATAACCAATACTGCCAAATAAAGGGAGAGACAAATAAAAAGAGTCTCCATTCCACTCCACCATATCCACCACACATGCACATCTTGATCATGCTTGTGGGAAATGCTTTCTCCATGGATCCACTCTTTTGACTCAGTGACATATGAAATACAGGTATGCCATATTTATCCTTACCCTGAGCTCCACATATCAGCCTTTAGAGGTAGGATTTTTTTAGGCATCATAAGCCTTGGTGAGGAATATATACACTTTGAGAGATCTGAGTAAATCATCTGCGGAACTTAAATTTATTAAAAAATTAACCTTGGGCTAAAGTCGATCAAAGAAAGTAGGTGAAATGGCAGTCCTATGAACTGTTCTGTCTTCCAACCACCCAAAATTTGAAGAAGCTACAATGCCCCACAGGTAATAGAAGGTGAAGTACTCATGTCAACTTATTCAATCCTTTATAGAGTGACTTAGTTGTGCACTTGGGTATATGTTAAGAATAGGACATTGTAGCAACACCTGATCAACACAAACCTGAGTTTTGCCTTCACTCGGGATGAGCAAAGGTTCTGCTTGGAGGATACAATGCATGCCACCACTAGTGTAACCACGACTCCACCACTGGTCCATGATTACGCTGCAGGATCAGAACACTCCGGCAACCCCGTCTGGATGTTTACACCGCAGGAGTATGAGACTAGAGGTTCGTCGTGGCAGCAAGCTTGTAGTGCACAATGGGGACATGGCCCTGAGTCGATCGGGACACCTCCACACCATGATGGATGTCACTCTTTTTCTGGCTTTGGTCATCATGACTATGGTCCAAAATTGAGGGATCTTACGAGGAGGATGGATGATCTGGACATGAGAACGGGTGAGATGCAAAACACCTTTGCTACTCTTGCCCAGGCCACCCGAGATTGGCAGCAGCACAACGATGATCAGTTTCATCACGTCTAGGAGCAGCTCTGAGAGCATCACGACTATATGTCAAGCTTACTACCGTTGGAGAGGATTTAATCCAAATCAACAGCCGTGAGCAAGCGCAAGCTTGGGGGAGCACCCTCGCCAATTGACTTGTATCTTTCCTTTTCTTTTTTTTCTTTGTCTGCCTTACCCAAAAAACCACATAAAAATTTGCAAAACTAAAAAGAACAAAAATAGTAGGTTGTCATACATGTTAGGGATGTTCATGCCTTCATGTTGAGATGATGAATAGTTGTTATGTTTTATATATTTCTATAGTCCCTCGTATACAACTTAGTACTCTCCTAGTTTTTCAGTTTGTTGGCTAAAGATGCTTGCCTTGAACTTGAATACTTATGTGGCTAAAGTGCATGATCTAAGTCTAGGTTGTTGTGAGATACGATATGGTTAGAATAGGGCTGCTACGATCTTTGTCCCAAACATAAGCTCAACATCCGAAGATTTTATTTTTCAAAAATATAAAATTGAAAAGTTTCTCAATGATGAAAATTCCTACCACAGCCATATGTTGTACTTCAATGCAAAACCTTCTACATAATTTACATGTTTTCACATTAAGATTTATGAAAATGCTTGCAACCTTTATGAGATTCATTTCATGCTTTTATGATCAAGATTCAAGTACACATCCACCTTGCTTGCTAATACTCCTACACCAAGAGATAGCAACTCCATTGCATCCACCACCATATGCTCAACTTCTATATTTGAAGTTGGCAAAATAAATACTCCAGGTTTATCAGGCTCTGACTCTCTCAATTGGTTTCATGGAAGGTATGGCTATCAAAAATAGAATAAATACTTGCTCTCAATCATGAGCATGATGAAAAAAAGAGAAAAAAGAGAAAAGAAATAGCCATGTCTAATTGCTTGTTGAAGAAAGAGAGAGCCTACACAAAAAGGAGTATCCACCATTCCACCATCATTCCACCACATCCCACACACATGCACATCTTGATCAGATTGTATGACTTGTTTCTCTGTGGGTTCAGTCTTTTGGTTTAGCAACATATGTGTTACAAGTATGTCTTGATTGTTCCCTACCTAGAGCTCCACATAAGACTTATTTAGAGGTAGGAGCAAAAAGAGGCAACTTCAAAATGCCTTGGAAAGGATTTGTACACATTGAGCGATCAATAGAATCATTGGAGGAACTTAGTTTTATATGCAAAAAAAATCTTTTGAAAATCTCCGGATGGAAAGTGGAACAAAGGGATGAGAGAATGGTGTCCTACAAAAGACCGTTCTGTCTTTCAACCACCCAAGATGAAGAGAAGACAAAAGCCCCATAGGGAGTAAGGTAAAGGGTGAGTTACCAAATGCCAACTTATTCAATTAAAGGTAGAGTATTATTGTTGTGCACTTCGTACTATGGAGGGAATGTAAAACGTTGTAGCAACTCCTGATCGACAACCTAAAGTTTTATCTTTGCATCGGGACGAGCAAAGGATTAGCTTGAGGGAGTTGTTGACGGTTGCTAACTACCATTTCTGACCATCAATATTACTCAAAATAAAGGAGGATTTAACATTCCCACCATGCATGTTAGCTAGGAATAATGAAATTCCACTTGTCCTTGGAGATTTATGTGCATGCAGGGATTATATACAAAAGGAGTGGAGAAATGCTCCATGATCCGTGATAATACCATTCCATCCAATGGGAGAGCGACAATTGGACATCACACGGATCCATCAAGGGAGAAAGCACACCTCCGGCCAATCAGAGGACAACACACGGATTATGGAAGTTTTGGAGCTAGACAAGAGGTCCCACCTGTTAGGGCATCAGAGAAGAGAGGGCAAGTGCGGACTTCCCAAAGGCGATTGTGCGCATTAGGCGGTGGTTACCGACTCTAGAACCGCCTTTGGGCCTGTTGGCACTTCAAGTGGCCCTTTTATATGTGAATATTACCCCAATTAGAGTATAATTGATACTAATTTAGGCCATTTAAATGTGATATTGCCTATATATTTGTATATGCGTTGTTTTGGAGCTTGATTGCAGAAACAGGTAAGATTGGTGATTAATGCGATGATGGAGAGGATAGGAGTCCAGAACCAACGAAAAGCACTGAAGAAGCCCAGTGCGCCGATCAGCGCAGTCCATGAGCCAATCGGCGCAAGGGTGTTTTGGCCCATAGAAGTGACCGAGGCCCATTCCACATGTTTATGGAAGTTTATCTGCGTAAGGCACTTGAAGATATTTGTCTAGAAGATTTATGAAACTTCAAGAAGATTTATGGAACTTCAAGATCTCAACGTGCAGTACAAGACTTTATCTCGAAGGAAAAGGCCCACATGGCAGCTGTGGAAGACAGAGGAACCGACTCGGGGAAGAAATCAGAGAAGACACGGCTTGCGTCGATCGGCGCAGCCGCCTTATTTGCTAAAAACCGAGTCCTTTACGAGTAGAACCCCTATAAATACTTGTAAACCCTCGCCGCAGAAGAGGAGGCGACAGAGGGTCACCAGATCCGTGAGTTAGAGTCACCGGGGCTTGCCCCGTTAGAATAGATCTCTAGTTGAGTTTCAAGAACCATTGGAGTCAAGAGTTGATCTGTCAAGGTAGGCCATCTCGACGGGGATGAATCTTACTCTATGAATCTCAAGGATAATTGAATATGTTGATGATGGTTTCGGTGATTTGTCTATCTTGATTCTATAATCATGCATGTGCTTATTCCAATTGCTTAGTTCTAGGCTAAGTAAGTAGATATTATCTTAATCGTGGTGATTAGGATAGTATTCGGACATTGTCTTGATTATGGTTGCTTGATGACGCTAGTAGTGTGGTTTAGCGGTGACAGCACTAAGCCTGCGCAGCACTATTGGATAGTTGAGTAGGGTAAGATACTCGCGCGATGAAGGGTTTCCTCCCCACTGCGACAAATAGGGAGCCGCTCGGAAAGCAGGGTGGTCTTACTCATTATAGGTTTTTATTGATCCATGTAATTATCCATTATGATGCTATTCAGTTAGACTATCTAGTTACGATCTCACTAGTAGATATCTGGCTACTCACTTATCAGCATAGGTTTACAAGATCTGGCGTACTTTGGCTTAGATTCACCAGTGAGCCGATCGGCTCAATTCCTACGCCGATCGGCGCCACCACAGATTCACCAGTGTGCCAATCGGCTCAACTCTTGCACCGATCGGCGCAACAACTTTGGCTTCGTTTCACTAGTGTGCCGATCGGCTCGACTCCTGCGCCGATCGGCGCAACGACAGATTTGCTGTCTGTCGCACCTTTGCGCTGGCCAGTCTCCCCCTCATGCAACCTGACCTTGACAGTAGCCTTGACTAGATCTTTTATTGTTAACTTTGTTTAATAAATCCCTAAGATCCCAGTGGATTTGATAAACCTTGGAATACTCAATTCAAGGGAAAAAGTGCTACAATCGTACACCGTCCTCTTGCGGTATATAAGTGGGTGCATAGATACGACCAACAGGGCCCTATATAAGAAGGGGAGTGCCTTCACTTCAACACACACCAAGAAGAATCCATTCTCTAGCATTACACTTAGTCTCTAGGTCCTAGCGGGGTTTAGGAGAGAGGAGAGTCTTCTTGAGGTCCTCGACATAGTCTTGGAGAGCTTTCGGGTTAGTTCTACTCTAGTCCTCTCTTGTAAGACTTATTTACTTTATTAATATTATTATCTTCTTTATTCCTTATGCCTTGTCCTTAAACGAGTATGATAGTCATGTTCTTTGTATATGGTTATTACCTAGTCATGTTAGGTTATTATACGTTTCACATACCTATGCTAGACAACCTATGTCATTATACTCGTGCAATGCATATTGTGGATAGACATTCTTTGGTCCATGACTTCTTAATCTGTAGGCTTAAAGCTATGCATGTCCTAGCGCTTTACTTGTTGATCCGTAGGGTCAGAGTTATGCATGTTATATTACTTGACTTGTTGATCCATCGGGTCAAGGTTAGGTATACTCTTATTCATGACTTGGTGATCCAAAGGGTCAAAGTCCCATGGGGATTAAGAGTATTTTTTTGCAATGTAAGCTTGGTGCTTAGATTGGTAAATAGCTATGAGTATTTGTTTGCCCCCATGAACAGGATTGACTTTAGGATGCCATAGGGACTTGATAGCCCGTGTCACATGTCTTATTATAGGGTTAACCTATAGGTGGTGACAGCCCTACTGTGCTTAATCCTCCCTGTTATGGCTTAACATAGGACCTAGGCTTGTATGTGTTGCAAGTATTTAACCTATATAGAGGAATATAGAAGTACATAAGGATCTAGCTTGACTTTTCCTTAACCCACTTAACCTAGGCTTTGTGTTAATGTTAGGTTGGATTGTTCTATGTGTCACTACCCAGTATCTTTATTATCCTTACCCCTAGCTATGACTTTGGTATATTATTAGTTATATGGTTATGAACATGCTATCTCTTGACCACCACCTTCCCTCGAGAAAACTATAAATGACAGCCATTGGAGTAATCCCGTGGTAAAATGCTACAATGGGATGTCTGTGCGCTTGCGGATTTAACTTCCCACACTAACCATTTGTTGAGTTCTACCAACAAGTAGTTATGGTGCCTTGACCAGGTCTATTTATGTGGTGTGACTTAGCAGATCTCAACAATGTGCCAAAGATTTTTTTTTTTGTTTCAACTACCTCCGCCTGTGAAGTCTTCATCTCATCTTGCACTCAGGTAGCATCGAGGCTAGCCTGATCCTTCGCTACCTGCAGAGCAGCAACCTTTTCCTTCAATGAAGAATTCTCCGTTGCAAATAGATCCTTCACTCTTTGTAGGGACGCTAGCTCTATCGAAGTTTACTTAGTGGCAACATGGGCAAGAGTGTGAGCCTGAAATGAAGCAAAAAGTTAGAAACCCCTCTAGCAAAACAACCACAAATGCACAAATTAACTAAGACGCACCCACATGCCTCAAGGCATGAACAAGATTAAGCCGCAAATCCCCTGCTTCAAACTGTTCAGCACCCACAGCTATAGAGGCATCCGAGGTGGAGTATAGCTCCTCCCAGGGTTTAGGGTCAGCAAAATTCTTGTACCCTTTAGCCACCTGAGAAATCATACCAGAAGGACCCCCAAACGTTGAATCATGAGTCAGGCCACCAACACCAGAATGGGCTATTGATTTCCCCTTAAGACCAATCAATGTATCAGCAACCTCCGTGTTAATAATCTGATCAGCATAATCGGGCGTGTCGCTCTTAATAGTGAAGACATCTTTGTCAGTCGAGGCAGGGGGATCTTTGGGAGGAATCACGACAGTAGCAGGTGAGCTTATAACCAACTCAACCTCACCATCATACTCACCAAAGGCATCCATCTTGGCCCCGGTGGTCACCATATTCCCTACAGCATGAAAGCCAGGAGCTGAGGAACTCGAGGAGTTGTGTCGAGGCTCAGTAGCAGCAGCACGCTTGGAGGATTCTTTGGTTGCGTCATCCACTCATTTCCTTTTTCCAGTGCTAGCCATAGGCCCTGACATACCCTTTCCATTCTTATTATTTTTTGCCCCAACAACCTCCGAGCCAACATTCCTGGGAAGCCAATTCCTCTTCTGAGGGGATCCGAGTGCAGTTGGAGCAAGGTACTCCATGCTGGCCAAAGTAAGCATCTGATTAAGCCATCCACTGTGTGAAATATTCTCACAAGCTTGTGCTCTTTCGGGGTATAGGGCCCACCATAGCCTCTCCAACACGAATGATGAAAACAAGGAACTCATCATCGGTAAGGCCCCGTTTGTCCATAGGGACTTCTAGGAAGGGTATAATATGATGAAGCCTTGTGAGGATCTTCTTCTAAATGAAACAAGGAATAGAGCACCCCTCACATAAAGGCAATAGATTTGTGGCCACAAATTCCTAGACAAGATCTTCGCCGCTACAGATATAAATGGCAGCGTGAAACACAATATCATTTTTACAGTTCCGAGGCACCCTACTGTCCACGGGTTTCCAAGGCTCACAGGTCGATAAGATCAAAGCCATCAAAAAAAAATCTCGATGTCCTTTGCTTCTACAACAATAGTTTCTGAAGGAACTTTAACATACACCCAACTCTCATGCCACTTGTTCGCCCCAACGGTTGCGAGTACACCTCACAAACTGATTCATCTGCTTAAAGCGAGGGTTGAATGTAATGCATCAGAAATCGGCCTCATACGCCACGCTGACGATCATTATAATCTTTGGCTGATAATGCATAGCATAGTACTTGCGGAACACTTCAATGTCAGGTTTCCCTTGATAACTCAACATCCTCCACACAAATTTGTTGAGCGTAGCTATCCCACTGGGACTGTTCTGATGAAGCTACACATTGAATCTACCTAAGACATCTTTCAACAATGACGTATAGGGGAAGCACAAGCCAGTGGTAAAATGATCTCTGAAGACCACCCCTTCATCCTGCCAAGGACAAGGAATTTCCTCCTCTCCAGCCAATCGAGCTCCACAAACCAACAACCAACCAACCTTTGCAAAGTTGCAAAGCATCGAGGACTCAAATCGTGATTTCCAGAAGATAACGGTTGGAGTCTTAGGCTCCTCGTTTTCCTTGTTTTTCCATTTTGGCCCTTCTGCTTCCCAAAATCAGCAACGAAAAGCAGGTCACTGATATCAGTGTTAACATCATCCAATCTCTCATCAGTAGGTTGCGAGCTCTGAATTTTATGACTCGACCCCTGCTCTTGGGCGTCCGCCGTGGCTTTTTCAGCACCTTGCGGAGTGTAGTCCTCATCTCCTTCCTCATTATCATCTTTGTCATCCTCGTCCTCACCTTTCTCCTCATGCCCCTCTTTGTTGGCCACCTCGTAAGCCACTTGAGGATTGTCTCGATCCTCCCATTCTGACACAGTGTTCAAAGTATCTTCCAGGCTCCAAGCAAAAGCCGCATTGGAGACCGCCTGAGCAGAAGCATCTTCGACAATCGACAAAGGGTGGATCTCCTCTGGAATATCCTCATTAACACGTGCAATCTTCACCACACGGGTCATATATTGCGATCCTAAGAATAAAAAGGGGAGTCATAAAGTGAACAAAGACACGGGTGGTCCGAAAAAATAGGTCTATTACATTAACCAACACCTTGATGGAAAATCTAGACCAAGCAGCACAACCGCAGCCCACGAAGCTCTAAAGAAAAAATAAAAGGCTCTATACCAATAACAAAACAACCAATGACTCAAGAAAACGGAGTAAGCAAGAGCAAATAGAGTTGCATGAGTACTTCGTAGATTTTTTAACCCCCCCCCCCCCAGCCCCGCTTATATAGTCGGGTGAAAACTGACCATCATTTAATATGAGGGTTCACGACCCATGGGTGCAATAATGCAAGGATAAGTGCAGAATAAGAACAGCCGCAGCACTTAGAAAAATTTGACATTACCCGCGATAGTGCTTGGCGAGCTATTGACGAGGATTCACTCCCAAAAACTATTACCATTTGAACCAAAGTCATAATCACAGACCTGTCCAAAGCACAACATCGTATCAGCAGTAAAAAATTATTTGTACCGCATACACCCCTTTTTATGGGCAGAATCCACGAAAATACTTTTAAAACCCAACGGTTCAACTCCAATCACACTCTGCACAACCCAACTTTGATGTTCAAGGGTGTTGACACTTGCTAACATTTACTAAGTTACATCAAGATAATCATCCCCAGCTAGGCGCCAGAAATGCTTGTGGCACTTCTTAACATCATACTATACATAATTATAAAGATGCACTTAGTGTCAAAATAGTAAGATCCGCAAACGCACGAATAATACTGTTGTAGCATTTCACTATTGGATTGCTCCAATAGCTTATCATTTATAGTTCCTACCAAAGGAAGACTATAGAATAAATATATGATTGTCAATAGTAATGTTGTTAGAAAGATTGGTATGAGTACTTAAAGTTTATACAGGGGTAAGTATATAATAAGGATAGGGATAGTGTGACACACAGAGCAATCATTCCTAAAGATAAATAAAGTGCTAAGTCACTAGGGAATTTTAGTAAGGTAAGCAAAGTTGTATCTCTAATATTAGTCTACCTATATAGTTACTTAATCAAATAATTATAAGCAAGGTTATACTAGTCAGAGTCTAATGCATTCAACACTTCGTGTACGTATTCATGCCCGGCATACACAAGGCAACTCCGTCCTGTACACACGTCGTAACCGAACGTGGAGGGGTACAATGGACAGATAGGCTTGTCACCACCTACTCCCTACCTCCATAAACCGTGGATTACGAGGTGATCAATACTACCTAGTTGTCTAAGCACCACGCTTATATATTTAAGTAGAATTCTACAATTGATCAAACACTAGAATCATCATTTGGATTAACAAATCATAAGCTATACTAAAATACAACTAAGAAATTGCAAATCATGAGCTATACTAAAGCATACATAACTCTAACCCTATGGATTAACAAATCATGAGCTAAGAAATTGCAATCCTAACTGGATATCAAACCCATGTTGAATCATCACAACTATACTAAAATACAACTAGCATTATAACATTTAGACTATAGTTAAGGTATATGCCAAGCATGACAATAAGGTAGCAAGTCTATATTATGATGAAAGCATAAAGTCCTATCATATGAATATGATATATAACCAAACAAGGAACACATATCATAAGCATAACTATATGGAAGAACTATATTAAATGAATAGAGCAAAGTCATGATATTATAAAAGAATAAAGGTAAATATGCAAGAGCCATACCAATATTTCTATGACTTGGAGACTTGAGCAAGGCTCCTCCTTCACTAAACTCCACTAGGACTAGGAAACTACAAAGTGAAAGAGGGAAATGACTAGCTCTTGAGTGTGTGTGTGTTGCAGTGGAGCTCTCCCCTTCTATTTATAGGGGGGATAAGTCGGTACTGAGGAGTAACCACCATAGAACTGCTATGAACCGACCATCCAAAAGAGCTCACGAGTCGACACGTGGAGGCCCACCTGAAATGGGCTCAAGACCTGGTCGGCCAACCAGGCCCTAGGTCGGCCGACCTGGGAGTGGGCCACCTTGGGGTGTGCTTCCTCGGGGTGACTTGTAGCTAGGTCCTCTTCTGAATTAAGTTGGTGTTCTCCATAGGAATCATGTGCAGCCATGTATGCAATCCGAGGGAAGTCCAGTTGACTCCTTCTCATTGTCCGAAATGGTGTTTCCCCAGATTATGCTCCATTTCTCCACATATGTTGTATCAAATCCCAGCATGCACATAATTTTGCTTCCCAAAATGCAAGTATGAAATGCTAAGTCTTCTTACTTTTATAGGTATATTGACGGTCGGAGTTGGTATTTAACGACTGTCAACAGAGGGTGGCGTTTTTTGAAGAAATCCTGTCAAAGCAAGGGTTTTGGTCCATCAAATTTGGACTCATCCCTCGAAGGGCTATTGTTGGGGGATCACTTATGGGCCACCCTTCAAAGCCCATAAACTTGGGCTACGTTATGGATAAGGACTAATCATCGAGCCCCTCTGAAGGTTTAAGTTCCTTACTCTAGAAAGGAAAGGCAAGCTTCACTTTGAAGACGAGGCGGTCCCTTCGAAGATCATTAGTGTGCCCTCGAAGCATGAAGCGACGTCTAAACCAAGCCTCGATGTGGTGCACGTTGGATGACATGTGGTGTGATGAAAAGCTATACCATGTAAGGCAAGGACGGGCACAAGAGAAGCTCAAATGACCCATTTGCCCTTCATGACGGTTTTGTATAGAATATTCATAGAATATAGTAGGTAATTAGGGGGCAAATTGGTCATTTGCACATGACCTAAGTACGGGTCTATAAATAGGACACTCCTGTTTACTTGTAACACGATGAATGTTTATGGAATATACAAAGTAGACTCATCATATCCTTTGCACCCTCTATGATACTTCATTTATTTTCATTTGTGGCCTCAATGCTCGCGCTTCGTGACACCGACATATGTAGCAAGTCTAGCCTCATCCGTGGAAAAATCCACAACATAAAGCTTTCCTTTAAGCACACCTTTGAAAGCAACCAAGCCATCACTCCTCTTACATACGGTGACACCACATTTGTTGATCAAACAATCATAGCCCATTTTTACAAAATTGCAAAATGGACAATAGATTGAAGTCGATCAACAAGCATGACCTTAGAAAGTGAATACGAAGGAATGAGAGGGACCTTACCATTACCTAGCACTTGTCCCATTCCATTGTCACTAAATGTGATGGATTCATTTTTTGTTGTGACTTGGCTTAAATGATTTGAACATTTTTTTGCCTTGAGGAAATGGTCTGGAACACACTAACAAACTGTGGCTTCATCCTGAGCACACTGACAAAATTGAATTTAATTGTAACACACTACGATTGTAAAAAAATTTGTTTGTGGCACACTATGACCATTTAACAATTATTTTCACCTTTTCTCAATATATAAAATATACTAGAATTTGAAACATGACACAAATATACATTGTTGCATTCTCTATCATAAAAAAATAGAGCTATATTTCTTTGGATTGTTTGTATGGTTTGCTCCATAAATTAAATATTAAAACAGTTAGCAAACAACATAATGAACTGAAAAAAAATCTAGCTCTATTTTTTTTATGATAGAGAGCAGCAATGTATATTTGTGTCAAGTTTTAAATTCTAATATATTATATATATTAAGATAAAAAAGTTGAAAATAATTATTAAATAGTTATAATGTGTCACAGAAAATTTTTTCCACAATTGTAGTATGTTACAGCAAAATTCAATTTTGTTAGTGTGCTCAGGACGAAGCCACAGTTTGTTAGTGTGTTCCAGACAATTTCCCCTTTTGACTTTGATCATATGATTGGTGCATTCACTATCAATCACACAACTTGACCCACCAGAGATGTAGTCCTACAAAATAAATTAAGTTTTGTTTTGAGGTACCCAAATCTGCTTGGGTCCTTTCATATTGGTCACAAGAACCTTGGGCACCCACACATAATTCCTTGCTATAAGACGACCATGCATGTTTCTCATTAGCACATATGATGCATCAAAGTCATGAAAGAGAGCATAATTGGTATTAGGAACATTAGCATGAGAATCATTATCAAAAGAAGATTGGTTAGTTTTCTTGTTCTTGTCTTGCTTCTTATGGTAAGATCCTTCCTTTGTGGACTTTAGGAATTTCTTTCGATTCTTAGGTTCCCTAGAATTGTGTTGGGCACCCTCAACATATCCAATACCATCCTTCATGTGAGGACACCTAGTGTTGTGTATGCACCTCTTGCACACTTTGCCTTTGCATCATCAACAACAGTTTTTTCATTATGTACTTGGCTTTCAAGAGCCTTCTCTAACTTGTTCAAATCGTCAATCAATTTCACATTAGTAGCACAAGCATCAACATCAATTTTGTTGACCTTTCTTTAGAAATGGCTTGAATCTTCTCACTAGTAAAGCCATTTCATCATCACTCTCTTCATCACTAGAGTCAACCATATTCTTCTTTTTCTACTTGTCCTTATTGTCACTTGTCTCATGAGTGGCATGGATAGCTATTTCTTTCTTTTCTTATTCGTATTGTCCCAATAAGGTGTTTGCTCTTTTTGCTTCTTCATCTCTTCCTTTGTAGGTGAACAATCTTCCAAGTACTTCTTGCGTACTAAAGTTTTTGAAGTTTTCTTTCTCCCTTACAAAGTTGCATGCATTTTGATTCCATGGTAGCAAGGCTAGAAGCAATCTCTTGTTGACTTCTATAGTGTCAGAGTTTAATCCCCAAAGCTCTTCTCTTGTTCACAATTTTCATAAGTCTATCATGAACTTCTTGTGGCACTTCACCAGCCTTCTTTATGAACAAATTGTATTTCCCTCTAAGGATGTCATAAATAACTTCAAGTTTATTCCAACTGTCATGAGCTTTTGAATTCCTATCACATTTTCATACTCTATTAGTGATAAGACAGAAACAATGGCAGATGTGGCATGATCATTGAGTTAGCTTGATTTCATCATTGGGGATTGGGTTTTCTTCATTCTCTAACTCAAATCTGTGCTTCACAATTTTCAAGATTGGTCTTCCCATAGAACCCAAATACAATTCTATTCTATACTTCCAATGATCATAATAGGTCCCATCAACATGAGGTAACTTTCCCAAGCCACTACCAAGATATTCATTCTTGAGCTCATTGTAGTTGAAGGGAATAGCATTGAGCCTTATTCAGGGATCATTGCCACTTCCCTCGGACCCGAAGCCAGATGCTCCCTTCGGTTTGTTGTCTTGCGGTTTTGTCATCTTTAATCTTCAAGCCGTTAAGCCTTTAAGAAGATCCTACTCTGATACGCACTAAAAGTTTCCTAGACGGGGGGGGGGGTGAATAGTCAACCTAAAAATCCTATGAAATTAGACTTCAACAAATTTTATCAGTACTATCGACAGTTCCGTTGAGGCTAATCGGCAGTGCCGATCGAGGTACATACAGGCACCGAGAACTAAGACTAAGTTGGTCCGCAAATAAGTGAAAGGGAAGACTACAATAGGTAATATAAGGCACTACAACAGTTTAGCAACATATAGATATGCCCACCCAAATGGATCGATCAAATTTATGCTAATATAAGAATCAACCTAACAACATGTATAAAAACAACAAATAAGAAAGGAGCGTACAGTGACACAAGATTTGTTATTGAAGTTCGAGCTCACAAAGAACTCTACATCTCCGTTGGTATGTCCATAAAGGACCGGGTCTTTTTCAACCCTATTCTCACTCAAGTAACCATAAAGATCGAGCTCGAGTTTTCCACTAGCAAATCCCTTGTGGGATGGTCCCGAGGTGACACCACAGAAGTTGAGAGCTCTATAGGCACCGCTAACCGTCTAGGAGCAAAGCTCCAGGAGTAACAAGCACAAATCACAAGCATAGCGAAGTTGAATGCTCAATTGTGGAATGGTGCTCTCAATCACTAGGAAATCGTGCTCACACTCAAATCCTCGCTCCAGTAAGAAGCTTTGGCTTAGAGAGGGAGAGTGGAGAGACTGAAGCTCAAAAGTGACTATTGATTTTTAGGTTGGAGAGACTTTGGCCGAAGTGAGTGTTGGGGCTTATATACTGTGGCCCCAAAAAGAGCCATTGTTGTGTCTTGACGGCCCACATTGGTAGTGCTGATGGACCCATCGGCATATCCGTTATGGCTTCTGACATGAGTCAGACCACTGGATAAGTTTTTTGCGACTCGCATCGGCAATCAAGGCATCATCAATGTCGATCAGGCAAGTGGAAAGGGGAATTTGGTCTCTAGGAGACTCTTGACCGACACTGCCGATCGGGTTGACCGGCACTGCCGATCAGTATCCACCAGAGATCTTGAGGAAACAAGTTCTCTGTGAAGGGGGGACGGAAGTGCCGATCGTCCTGAGAGGGAGGCGCCAAGGCGGAGTGGTGTAGGTGGCAGCGCTAGGGTTCGGGACATCGTGTTGTGGAGCGGACAAGCGACTGAGCAGGGGAGGAAAGTGATGCTAGGGTTTAGGGCAAGGAGCGGGGGCTGGGCAAAGTTTTTATATCAGTGGGACGTTGTGGCCTTCTCGGCCTGCTGCGGTTGCCTCCCTTTCATGTTGTGTCGCGTCCTTAGGGTAGGCCCAAGCATGGCACAATGGACCTGGCCATGCTGGCATGGGCCTATTGGTCACCGAACCATGTAGGTCTCGGTTCGAGCCAAAACGTGTGGGCCTTGGGCTGGCCCATTTGGCACGACCCATATACCCAGGTATACTCATACCCCTGACACTACCAAAACACTTCAGTCTTGGTTGCTAGCTTCAGCCACAAAGGGGCTTGTCCTAAATCTTTTTGCACAAACATTCGATTAGGATCCAGCCCCAGAAAATGCACTGGACGACCATATATTTTGTACTCATATATAAACTTCATTCAAAAAGTTAGAAATATGTAATATTTTTTACACCAGAATATATTTCCAAAAAATGTTTTAGTTCATTCAATATCTTACTTAATCACATACGTTGTTAGGTTGATATTCTCTCTTTTCTAGAATATTTCAATTTCTTTCCATTTAGAGGGATATATTTTAATATGCATTATTATCTCTTTTCTCTGGACTTTTATATAACTGTTTAGGCTATTTCATAAATGTTCTGACCACCGTGATGAGAAGGTCATCTTCTTTATGTAAACAATTTTTTAAATAACAGGATTGTTCAGAACAGCCAAATCGCAGAAACCGTTATATATCTTTTTATTTGGCCTGTTGGTAATATATATAAGCCTTTTGTCGTGCAGTCATTCCACTATATGTTGTCCAATCCTGACAACTCCTTAATGATTTTCTTGGATTGCGTGCGTTCTTGTTCAAATGGCCGTATCCATCCATGATCGTTTATTAGACACCTGTGACCATCTGCATAATTTTTTACTTAGATAAGTTGATATTGAGATGCCGCCACTTCGACGGACGCCGATTGGCTGGACGGTAGTGAGGCCTGGAGTCAAGTCAATTTGACAGTTCATCCGGATGGGATCTGGGGTTATTAAACCATTCTTGTCACCATTTCCCAGATCTTAAAATCTGGTGAGTTATCTTGCGCAGAACTCGCATTAAACATATCTTAAAATCTAGGATCGATTTTTAATTCTTCGTACAGTACTAGTATATTTTATTTACGGTTGGGTAGTTTTTTGCTTAATTAAGTTGATATTAAGATGTACTTCCTCCGTCCCAAAATATTTGATATTTTAGTCAACTCTATTTGTTCTAAAATACTTGTCATTTTCATTTCTCGATGTAACTTTATCTCTTTTCAATACATCTCTAATTCTATCGTTCTTCTCCTTATTTTTTGTGCATCTATCTATAATATTTTTTCTTAATTCTCATGATCAAAGTTAAAATATAAATATTTTGAGACGAAAAGAGTAGCCACTTCCACGGACGTTGATTGGCTGGAATGTGTTGGGCCTGGAGTAAAGTCAGTTTGTTAAACGTTCCATCCGGATGTGAGCTGGCATCATTAAACCAGTTTTGTCAGGCATCGCTAATGATTTAGCCAGAAGCCGGCTGTATGCAATGGCCCACGTCATAGTGCTAGAGTTGGCTAGTACAGTGACAGTGTTAAAGAGCAGATATTTAATGTTTGTATGCCATTGCATACAGTACGTCGGGCGATCGTTGTACCAACTCGATTATTAGGCGCCACAAAACTAGCAAGGCGGCACTGCGCGGGGGGGGGGGGGGGGGGGGGGGGGACGTGATCGGGGCGGTGTGGAGACGAGCGAGCGATACGGCGAGGGGCATGAGCAGAGGCGTGTTGTTGGCCGAAGCAGGTGCGGAACAGCGGAGGGGCGCCGGCTGGAGGAGGAGTAGAGGCGACATGGCGGACGAGCGACTCTGTGTTTTGCCGGGCGGAGAGTGACGTCAATTTGCCGCCGAGACGAGACACGTGTGATTGGCAACCCCAATTCCTTTCCTAGTTTTGCCTATAATTAAGGTTATTTTAGAGAATTAATAAAAAACAGAGAGGTGTTTAGAGGAGTTGTTGGCACCAGAATTTGGAGTCAGTTTGTTAGAGTCCTGACCGAGTCGGGTCAGATTTCCCTTACATGGGACCATAAATATGTAATAGGATTTGTACGAGAAAAGTTCAATACAATTCAGCGCATCGTCAAATGTTTTCTCAATGACATCCTCATCTCGTGCGGGCTGCATCGGCTCCGATCTCAGCGAGAGACTTGGATTAGTCACCCTCGGTAATTTTATTGACTTCAGCTAGTACTTTCTCATTAAGTTGATATTCTAGTTGTTATCGTTAAAATCATTAGTTATCCGGTAATTAGATCTTTATTTGGGTCATATTATCGACTTAGATTGTATTACTGTCTCGGTTAGGTCCGATCTTCTGCGATTTCTATTAGTTTTATAGGCCGGGTTTTAGATTTTTTATTCAAGTCACTCGATCGATCCTATCTATAGTTAAATTAAATCTAGCTCTATTTGCCGTGTTTGAACACTATCTCGATTAAGTTCGATCTGTTCGAATCAGCAAGGCTGCATAGACTTTGATCTCTTGCTGGGTTGATAGAGGTTAGATTCGATCTGTTTATAGGCACAGTCGATAGAGTTCTGTTGGGACGTTTAGCTGACAGGTTATCACGGTTCGATCGACTTCTCACTGTTTTGCCTATTTATTACTGTATATTAGAAGTCAATTGCCCTCTTTGTTTAATAGAACCAGATCTGTGAATTTGAGGCATATTTGCAATATCAGCTATCAGATCTATCGTCTTAGCACCTATCGACGGGCAGAGTTCCGTACATGATTATTGTATTTCTATCGACTCTGGCCTATCGACTTTACCTCATCGGTAGAGCAAGTCTGGCGTGTCTCTTATAGTTTTATCGACTTTGCTCTATCGATCTAGTTCTCATCGGCACTGTTTATGTAGTATTTAATACTTATTTATTGAATTGTCGATACGTCAACACAAATCAACCAATTAGTTTCTTTTCATGTTCTTATTTGTTGTTTATAGCCATCGGCTGGTTTTCACTAATAGTGATCATCGGCTTTCTTCATCGGCCTGTCCTGGGCTGGTGACCCGTGCAATTTGACCATCTGTTTTCTTTGTCGATTTGCAGGGAAAATCGACTGGCACGTCCCAGTTTCTTTGTGTTGAGCCCGCACTAGAGTTAAGCAGATCTCTCGGGTCACACGTGTGATTTTCGTGTTAACACGCTTTTTGGCATGCCTAGTGGGACCAAGAACTTTAAGATCTACGTCATGACTGAACCTAGAATGCATCGGGTCACACGTGTGATTTTCGTGTTAACACGCTTTTTGGCACTCCTAGTGGGACCAAGATGATGAGCCCATGGCTCATCGAGTCATTAAAACTACGTATTCTGAAAACAAGCATGATTATACACATATTACAGAACATGATGTGTCAAAATACTCCAACATTCAGTTTGGATCTTTGACAAATATTATGAATAATGAAGAGCAAAGTGAGGATTTGTAAGCCAATTATTCTATGCCATGCAATGTTTTCATTGGGACCAATCTGAAGGTTGAGGAAAAGAAAGGAGAAACGAAGGAATATGTTATGATTGGATCAATGGTTGTGCCACTTGTGAAAAGTAAGGAACATATATTGGTGTTACAGGCCTTCTCAAAGGTATGCAATACTTTACTTTCAAAGTCTACATGGTCTCATGTCCACCCAGTCACGAAATCAGAAGATATGGAAACTCAAAATCAGTTCGGACTCGGTTTAGGATCAGCCAGACAGGTGCGGAGTAAAAGTAGCATAACTGGGCCATACGGAGCTGGATTGGGCTGAGTAAATACTTGTTGGAAAGATAATTTGATAACCTTTCCAACGGATCTGGCCCCATAGTCAAATAAATTCCCTAGCAGTCGCAATAATCAAAACAATTCTGGGTTGTGTTGAGTCCGAGTCTGTTTTTAGATGTGTTCGAGTCGAACCGGGTTTTTGGCTGGCTTGCATGCCATATAGCCTAGGGCCAGCGTCCCTGTAAGCTAGGACATGATTTTATTGTGTTTTTGGTCGTGGTGTCCTCCAAGAAACCCTAGAGGTGTTGCCCTCCTCTACCGGTTGCTGCCGCCGATCTCTGCCGGTCGCTGAAGTGCGTGGTCAAGTGATTCTTCCCTTGGGTACATGCTGGAACTTGTGGTTCCCCATCTCCAGATCATGCTTGTCTAAGTAATGAGTTAGAGAGTTTATCTCTACTGGTTTGCAAGTACATCAAGTTCTTGTAAGCCGGTATTTTTCTATCGTGTTCTAGCTAGTTTATGATTGCTATTGGATAACAAATCTGTGGTGTCTATTTTATTGTGGTTGCTAGATCATTGAGCTTGAGATTGTTGTTCTATCTATTCATAGCTGAGATAACAAGTTTTAATACCTATATATACTTGCTAGTACTTGCTTGCTGTACTGTGAAAGATTGGGATAAAATCCGGACACCGTCGTCGTGTTCTTATCACAAGAACTTCAAGATCTACGTCATGACTGAACCTGGAATGCCAAAGGATCCCAAGCTCCCTGACAATCCTCCACCAAAACATGATGGCGGCGCGGATCTGAAGATTGAGAACATGATGCCTATTGATAGGGATGATCTGAGCGATGAGACAAAGGCACAAATTGATCAGAAAATTGCAGAGTATGAAAGCCTTTAGTTGAGCACATTTAGCAAAACCAGGCATGGCAAAATCATACAAAGAGGAAAATTACCCGTGGCTGCTTTGATTAAAGAAGATGAAACTGGGAAGTCACATGTCGATAAGCCAATGGAGGCGGTAGATGAGGCTACATTGAACAGCATGATACATGCGGCTATACATCATGCATTGATCAATCAATCACCTGTGTTGGTAAATACTTTGAGGGCTTTGATTATTTAGACAATGGAGGGATGCGTATACAATGATCCAGCACATGGGCCGATGTATTTTCGTATGCAAGGGAATATTCCATTGCCTACAATTTAAGCACTTGAGCAACAGCCACCTAGTAGTAGCACTGCAATGCCTTCAGCAAGCTCGAGGCCCGCATTAGAGAGTACCACTCCATCCCCAAGGAATAATAGTGGTGGTGCTACAAGGAGAACACCTAGATCTAGTCCTAGGATTATTTTGCAGATAATTCTACTACTGTTGAGCATATCAATCGGTTTTCGATGCAATACGGAGAGGCAGAAGGTACTAAAGCTTTGAAGATCATGTTGTTTCCTTTATCCTTGTCTAGATTAGCTTTTTCCTAATTTGCATCGTTGCCCCTTAATTCTATTATTACTTGGGTTTGATCTCGAGTAGAAATTTCATAAATACTTCTTTGCTGAAACAAGATAGATGAGGTTGTCTGATATGATTTCTGTGAGGCAGAAAGCTAGGGAGTCTATGCATGATTATGTGTAGAGATTCAGAGATGTGCGCAACAAATGTTTCAGATTGTAATTGAATGATAATCAGATGGCAGAAATAGCATTTAATGGCCTAGTTGCTCCTTTGAGGGAGAAGTTTCCTTCGGCCGAGTTTGAAAGCCTGTTCCCGTTAGTGAAAAAGGTGGCAATACAGGAGAACTTGACTCAGAGGGCACGGTCAAGGCCGATACAGGTCAATTACAATAATTATGGGTCTGAGTCTGATGAAGATATTGAAGATATTGATATGGCTGAATGGACAAGAAACAAGAATGTGTTGTCATGTCCATGGGTGAAGCAGAATGAGCCAGAAGAAAAGTATGACTTTGATATCATCAAGGCTGACAAGATATTTGATATGCTACTATAGCAAAAGCACATTCAGTTGCCATCAACCCATCTGATTCCACCTGCTAAAGAATTGAAAAAAAAAGAAAGTAGTGCAAGTGGCACAACTCGCTGTCTCATTACACCAGTGAATGCAAGGTATTCAGAAGAGAGATTTAGTCGGCGATTGAGCAGGGAAAGATCAAGTTTACAAAGGGAACCATGAATATTGATGGGCATCTGTTCCCCGTGAATATCAATATGGCTGGTATCGACAATGTAGAAGCATTTATAAATCGGTATCAGAAGAAAATTGACAGGGAGATGAAGGAATCACAGTTTGATCCACATTGGGAATGCCCGTTCTTTCAGTATTGTTGGGACCACAATATGAATCTTCCATCGATCAATGACTGTCTTGGTTGCAGCAGACGAGAAGAGCAAAAGTATAGAGGAGCTTTGAATAGCTATCGACATCAGCCGGGGGACTCTAGAAAGTCGATGGTGGGTAAAGTTGATGAGAATGGAAGGGTGTCAGCTTTTGATTGACTTGGCCCCAAGAAGACAGAAGAAGAAGTTCACTTCGATGAAGAAGTCGATAAAGAGCTCTAGGAAGAACAGGAACAGAGCAATCAGTGGTGTCCATTTGGAATATTTTCTAGAAGTCAAAAGCGTAGGGTTCAGAGAATGCGGTGTAGACAGTTGAGGGCTGGCTATTACTATTATGATGAAGGAGATGATGAGCTGCCTAGGAAGGTCTACAAATCCAAGGTGAAATCACAAGTACAGGTACCCGGTGCTATAGTAGGCATGGTGACGATGCTACCACAAGAGTTTATGGCTTCAGAAGAAGAAGAATTGTTTGCTGATGACATTGGAGCACCATAGTTGGTATTTGATATACAACAGGAAATATGTGATAAACCAGATGAGTCTAAGTATCGGCACCAGAGGGCTTTGTACTTGAAAGGCTTTGTCAATGGGATGTCGATGGGAAAGATGATGGTCGACGGAGGGGCTGCGGTTAACATCATGTCGATCACTACTGCAAGAAAACTAGGTAAGACTGATGAAGATTTGATTGATACTAACATGATTTTGCGGGATTATGGTGGTCGTACTGCAGCAGCCAAAGGAAGTTTGAATGTTGAACTTACTATCAGCAGTAAAACTTTGTCGGTTACATTTTTTATCATTGATGGAAAGGGGACCTACAGCCTTCTACTGGGACGTGATTGCATACATCCAAATTGATGTGTTCCATTGACTATGCACCAGTCACTCATCCTGTGGATTGGCGATCGAGTTGAGATAGTCCCAGCCAATGAAACCGTCAATTTCTCATCGACCGATTTGGTACCATGGCATGCGGATGATATGGAGTGTTTGTCTGGCACCCCAACGGAATTTGTAGAAGATGGCAAGCTGGGAAAAGGATTTATGTCGGCCGATGAGTTATAGGAAGTCGATATTGGAGATGGTGACAAGCCCATGCCAACATTTATTAGTAAGAATAGATGAAAATATTAAGGCTGAATTAATAAAGTTATTGAAGAAGTACCTGGGTTGTTTTGCTTGGGATTATTCTAAGATGCCTGGACTTAGCCGATCGATTGTTGAGCATCGGCTTCCCACCAAACCTGGATATCGACCGTTCAAGCAACCGCCGAGGAGGATAGATCTGAAGATTTATGATGATATCAAGGCTGAGATCCATAGATTATATGATGCTAAGTTTATCAGGCCTTGCCAATATCCAGAGTGGGTTTCAAATATTATGCCTGTATATAAAAAGAGTGGCCAGTTGAGGGTGTGTATCGATTTTAGACCTTTAAATAAAGCCACGCCAAAAGATGATTACCCAATGCCAGTTGCAGATCTTCTGTTTGATGCAGCAGCTGGACATAAGATTGTTAGTTTCATGGATGACAATGCTAGTTACAATAAGATATTTATGGCAGAAGAAGATATACCAAAGACTGCTTTCAGGTGTCCAGGGGCTATTGGTTTTTTATGAATGGGTTGTCATGACATTTGGATTGAAGAATGCTGGATCCACATATCAAAGGGCCATGAATTATATTTTCCATGACTTGATCAGCAGGTTAGTGGAAATTTATATTGATGATGTTGTGGTTAAATGCAGGAGGATAGAGGATCATGTAGCCGATTTGTAGGAAGTACTCGAGAGGACTAGAAGGTACGGTTTAAAAATGAATCCTAAGAAGTGTGCTTTTGGTGTATCGGCTGGTCAGTTTCTGGGTTTTATCGTGCATGAACGAGGGATCGAAATTGGCCCTAAGAGTATTAAAGTTGTTAATGATATCGAGCCTCCTGCCAACAAGACTGAGTTGCAATCCTTGATTGGCAAAGTTAATTTTATCAGAAGATTCATATCCAATTTGTCGGGTAGGCTAGATGCGTTCACTCCATTATGGAAGCTGAAGGCCGATCAGAAATTTGTATGGGAGCCTGAACATGAAAAGGCTCTAGATGAAATTAAGAGGTATCTAATTGCGCCTCCTGTGTTGGTCTCACCGAGAGAAGGGTTACCCTTTAAGCTATACGTTGCTACGGATAAGAAGTCTATCAGATCGACTTTGATTCAAGAACAAGACGGCAAGGAGAGGGTCGTGTTCTATTTAAGTCGAAGCTTGATTGATGCTGAAACCAGGTACACTGAGATTGAGTAGTTGTGCTTATGTTTATATTTCTCATGTGTAAAGTTGAGGCATTATCTGCTATCGACTGAATGTGTGGTGGTTTGCAAAGTCGATGTCATCAAATATATGCTATCGGCACCTATTTTGAAAGGGAGAATTGGGAAATGGATGCTTGCTCTAGCCGAATATGATCTAAGTTATGAGTCTGCCAAGGCAGTCAAGGGTCAGGTTCTGGCTGATTTGGTTGTTGAACATTGTGGATCGAATATGTCGGTGGTGGAGCCGATACCATGGTTGTTCTTTTTTGATAGTTCTGTATGTAAGAATGGATGTGGTATCGGGCCCGTTATCATACCGCCTCGGGGGGGGGGGGCAAGATTTGAGTTTGCATTTGCTGTGGAGGTATCGACTAACAATCAAGTTGAGTACAGAGCTGTTCTCAAAGGTCTGCAGGTTTTGCGAGAAGATGGGGCTGATTTCGTTGAAATCATTGGTGATTCATTGCTGGTACTAAGGCAATTAGCAGGAGATTTTGAATGCAGAGATGATATTCTGAGGTTGTTTTATGCCTTGTGTCAGGATGTGATACGATGCTTCAAGGTCGTGAATTTCAAGCATGTCCCGAGGGAGCAAAAATATGGAGGCAAATGATTTGGCACAGAAGGCATCGGGATATCAACTAAATACTAATGGTAGAATTGTTGAAATTTCCAATGTCGATGAAGCTAAGCATGTTAGTGTCGATATGGTTGATGTCGATGAAATCAATGTTGATGAAGAAGATTGGAGGATTAACATAGTGTAGTATCTCAAAGATCCAGCGTAGTGCACTCCTCGTAAAATCAGATACATGGCGTTGTGGTATGTTTTATTAGAGGAAAAGCTTTATTATCGGACGACTGATGATGTATTGTTAAGATGTTTAAATCAAGAAGAAGCCAAGGTGGTTACGTGCGAAGTCCATGAGGGCATTTGTGGTACCCATCAATTCGCTCATAAAATGAGATGGTTATTGAAAAGGACTGGGTATTATTGGCCAAGTATGTTAGAAGATTGCTGTAGGTATTACAAGGGGTGTCAAGATTGCCAGAAATTTGGAGCAATACAGAGGGCGCCGACATCAGCTATGAATCCGATTATTAAGCCTTGGACGTTTAGAGGATGGGGTATGGATATGATTGGCCAAATTTATCCAGCATCAAGCAAGGTCACAAGTATATTCTGGCAGCGACAAATTATTTCACAAAGTGGGTTGAAGCAGTGCCAATGAAGAATGTGACAACTAATGATGTGATCAACTTTATGAAGGAGCATATTATTTACAGGTTTGGTGTGCCACAGACTATTACTACTGATCATGGTTCCGTGTTTACTTCGGAAGAGTTTCAAAGCTTTGCCGATAGTATGGGGATCAAGTTGTTGAATTCATCGCCTTATTATGCTCAAGCCAATGGTCAGGCAGAAGTGTCTAATAAGAGTTTGATCAAGCTTATCAAAAGGAAGATTGACGAGCAACCTAAGAGGTGGCATACAACATTGGCTGATTCATTATGGGCCTATAGAATGGCGTGCCATGGATCTATAAAGGCATCACCATATTAGTTAGTTTATGGGCATAAAGCAGTGTTTCCATGGAAAACGAATCTAGGGTCTAGAAGAATAGAGTTGCAAGATCAATGATCAGCGGATGATTATAGGCAGGTTATGTTTGACGAGTTAGTAGATGTCGTGCAGCATCGAATGAGGGCCCTGGAGAAAATTCAAGAGAGTAAAGCTCGTGTGGCTAGATTTTACAACAAAAAGGTGGTGCCCAAGAGTTTTGCAGAAGGCGATCTTGTCTAGAAGTTAATTATGCCCATCGACACTAGAGAGTCGATTTGGAATATGGTCTCCGATTTGGGAAGGACCATTTAAAGTGAGCCGATGTGCACCCGTCAATGCATATTTCCTACAAGGATTGGATGGAGAGGAGTTTGGGAGAGCGGTTAATGGTAAATATTTGAAGAGCTATCATCCAAGCGTTTGGGTTGGCTCATGATCTCGAGTGCTTGATCACGGCCGATATAAAAATATCATCCTTAGCAGAAAAAATAAAAGATTGGAGAGGAAGAAAGTGAGTGTTCTATAGCCGATTTGTACACATTGACTTTGATGGCTGATATTACAGATATAGCCCTTAGCGGAAAAGATATAAAGACAGAGATTAACACATTTGTAGAGCAGAGGAGTAGAGCAGAGGAGATTTCCATTAATTACAGATAGCCGATGTTAAAGATAAAAAGAAACAAGCTGGTTACCCGGTTTCGATAAAACCTATTCTTCTATGACAGCTAGGGGATGAAGATGTAATTATTAGCATCCCAAGCGCGTGGAGGGAAGTACATAGAAGAGGAAAAATGCACCAGCAGCTTCCTCCGCATCCCCTTCAGGAATGGCAGTGTCATCAGACAGCACCCGTTGGATGAGAGGGAGAGAGGGCAGCTCCGCCAATGCCATTCTCAACACCCATGCTATTATCCAGGGGCAGAAGAACTAGCAGATTGGCTTATGGGTAGGAGGAGCTGCAAGCTTTGGATTGAAAGGAGGACTCTAGGAGCAAGAGAAGCGAAAAGTATTCGCCACAAAATGTTCAATAGGTTTGGAGATAGATGGTATTTTTCTATCAAAGCTCTCAATAAGAGTCCCATGGTTGAAGGTGGTAAGCAAGATGAGGGGAAGAAGGCTGACGGAAGGAGTTATTTATAGGAACTGGATTTGGCCTTTGAGGAGTCCAAACGTTGCTTCATTGAAGGAATAGGAAGTGATAAGGATTGCGTAGAAACCCGAGGGGGAAGGATAAGCACGAGAACGGTCAAAAAGTAAAACCAGCAGTCGAGGCGACGCAGGAAACAGTAGGCTACATTTAAAGGCCATGAGTGGTTGGTTGGTGTATCGAAGGCATGACATGACGAGTGGATGGCTCTTGACTTGCTGCATTTACTAGGTCATGAAGCAGTGAGGTGATAAAAGCGCGTGATAAACGAAGAGGTAAAATCCGGCGCACGAAGATTTCGTACCCCGGACTCGGAGGGCATGTGTTGGCACCAGAATTTGGACCGGTCCTATTGATCAGCAACAAGAGTTCAGAATCGGCCGAGCCAAGAGAAGTTTGATGGCCAAAGGAAATAAAGCAGGCCCGTATGGGTTATTTTGTTTCTCTCTTTTTTCTATTTTAGATTTAGTTTAAATAAGTAGAGCGAGTTTGTTAGAGTCCTGACCGAGTTGGGTCAGATTTTTCTTGCATGGGACTATAATGTATAATAGGATTTGTACGAGGAAAGTTAACAATTTCGTTCAATATAATTTGACGCATCGCCAAACTCTTTGTCGACGACATCCTCGTCTCGTGCAGGCTGCATCGGCTCTGATCTCGGCGAGAGACTTGGATTAGTCACCCTCGGTAATTTCATTGACTTCAGCTAGTACTTTCTTATTAAGTTGATATTCTAGTTGTTATCATTGAAATTACTAGTTATCCGGTAATTAAATCTTTATTTGGCTCATATTATTGATTTAGATTGCATTATTGTCTGGGTTAGGTCCAATCATCTACGATATCTGTGGGTTTTATAGGCCGTGTTTTAGATTTTTTATTCGAGTCACTAGATTGATCCTATCTATAATTAGATTAAATCTAGCTCTATTTGTCGTGTTTGAACACTGTCTCGATTAAGTTCGATCTGTTCGAATCAGCAAGGCTATATCAACTTTGATCTCTTATTGGGTTGATAGGGTTAGATTCGATCTGCTTATAGGCAGAGTTGATAAAGTTCTTTCGGGATGTTTAGCCGACAGGTTATCACGGTCCGATGGGCTTCTCAGTGTTTTGCCTATTTATTGTTGTATATTAGAAGTCGATTACTCTTTTTTGTTTAATAGAACCAGATCTGTGAATTTGAGGCATATTTACAATACCAGCTATCAGATCTATCGTCTTAGCACCTATCGACGGGCAGAGTTCCGTACATGATTATTGTATTTCTATCGACTCTGGCCTATCGACTTTACCTCATCGGCAGAGCAAGTCTAGTGTATCTCTCATAGTTTTATCGACTTTGCTCTATTGATCTAGTTCTCATTGGCACTGTTTATGTAGTATTTAATACTTATTTATTGAATTACCGATTAGTTTCTTTTGATGTTATTATTTGTTGTTTGTAGCCATCGGCTAGTTTTCACTAATAGTGATCATCAGCTTTCTTCATCGACCTGTCCTGGACCGGTGACCCGTGGAATTTGACCATCTGTTTTCTTTGTCGATTTACAGAAAAAATTGACTGGCACGCCCCGGTTTCTTTGTGTTGAGCCCGCACTAGAGTTAAGTCGATCTCTCGGGTCACGCGTGTGATTTTTGCGTCAACAGGAGCTGAATAATTTGTCCATTAAATCCTAATAATTTAATTTAGACATAGCTAAGAGGCGCCTAGTCTCAGTTTTGCTGCTTTAGGCGAGCGACTCCATAAAGGCTCGCTCCATTATCTCCTGCTTTCTCTCTTTCACCTATGATTTATTTTACGTGGCATTTAGCAAGTTGAGTGTACATAACTTCCTCTTTTCTATAATATAAGCATTTCTAAGATTCAAATACAAATTTAGTCAAGGTAGAAAAAGTCATATATACCCCTTATTTTATAATACCTCATCAATTCTCTACTCACCCACCAAACTACAAGATTTTGTCTTATCTATAAAAATACTTAAATTATAAGTTTTTAAATGCTTTGAATGCTTATATTATCGACCGGAGGGAGTACTATTTAACGTGGCATTTAGCCAGTTGACACGGATATTATACTACCCTTCGTTTACCCTGCAGACACGCTACCACATGGGCATTCAGATTCTTTATTACGCATCAGAGGACTTTGTCAGGTCAATACCTAGTGTTGAAGATCGAGGTGGCACCTATCTTCGATCCTTATATTAGTTGCGGCAATAGAAGCATAGATATCGGCCTTCAACGCACTTTGGTTATACTCCCGACTGAAGCTAGGATCCTTCAAGTGTACCCCATCAGGTTAGAACTGCTGAATCTGTTAATATTAAGGTTTAGTGTTGGATTATTACAATCATATCCATTGGTAGCTACAAATTCTATGCAAGTCTATTATCTTCTTTATGAGTATGCGGTTAGTCCATTAGGCTAGTCTCACTGTATAATTTTATCTCATATTTTTATACATAAATCATAACATTAAGCTGTTGTATTGATTGGTCAAAACATGTTGGGGTGATACTTTGCTCTTAATAAAGGATTGAATGGAGTTTCACTTTCACCAAATGAAACATATTTGCTCTCTTCCATCTTAAGTGTTTTACGATGTCATCCCTTTTTTCTAACATGGCACCTCATCTAATATTGACCAATATTAATACTCGCATTATGTGTATATTTATGTGAGTTAACCTGTATCAAGTTACATACTTACCTATTTTAAAATGAACCCGAAACAACCACTGTTATTTATGTGTCTATGGCTGAGAAAATACTTGTATCGGTAGAGGTAAATCCTTTGACGTAAATTACTTTCCTCCAGTAATATCCATTATCATTCATATTTCAGAAATGGTAGAGAAAAGCACAGAGAACCAGCAGAACCTGACAAGTACATTACCGAAGGTACTGCCAATAAATTTTCTGAATGAAATTACGAATAATTTCACCTCAGAAATACTTGGAAGTTCTGTATTCGGAACAGTTTATAAGGTACGATTAGGCCCTCACACTGAATGAATGTCTTCTTCAACCCAGCATACATTTTATCGAATGAATTTAGCGCGTAATACATGAGAGGTAAAACAGGGAACTCTGCCAGAGGGTGGCGTGATTGCTGTGAAGATGCTTTCCGATAATTCGCCGGTGGCACACGGCATAACATTTGCTACCGAGGTTACAAATCTTATGGCGCACCAACATAAAAATATAGTAGAGCTGGTTGGCTCAAGCTGTGCAACACAACAAAAGGTGAAGCTGCACAATGGAAGATACGTGATCGTGGACATGACTGAAAAGTTTCTCTGCTACAAATACCTACCATTGGGAACTCTTGATAAGCATCTTGATGGTATGTAGTGCATTATACGATACCTTTGTTTTTCATTCAGTTCTGCTTTATAGACTGACTGTCCGTATACCCATGGATCTATATATCATGACCATTTTCTGTGTCAAATTGTTCAGTGCCAATATTGTAGGAAATATTGATAATTATTTTTGGCAATTATTATCCTAATTAAAGGACATGGTTTACCCCTCTAGATGAAACAAAAACAATTGACTGGAAGAGACGATTCGGTATAATTAAGGGGATCTGCCAGGGTTTACACTTCCTTCATATCGAAGCTGGTCCACTTATTCATATGAATCTTCTGCCTTCCTCTATATGGTTGGACAATGACTGGGAACCAAAGATTGCGGATTTTGGCCTTGCTAGACTTTTTGGTCAGGAGCAAACCCGGATGAATACAATAAATGTCATGGGTAAAAAGTAAGCCAAATGCTATAAATTATTTGCACTCATGTATATATTGTAATGTAACATGGGGTTAAATCATGCCTGCATTGAACACTTCCAGCGGATACATGGCTCCGGAGTATTTATATCGAGGTGAAATCTCTACCAAGTCAGATATATATAGTTTAGGCATGCTAATTATCGAGATCACAACTGGAGAGAAGAACAATGCAGATGCTGAAGACAGATCTGCAAGGAAGTTTGTTGAGAAAGTAAGACAATGTTACATGATGACTTGAACATCTAAAAGTGTTCTATGGGATTTGACTAGTCATTTCGTATTACTAAGGTTACCGTAACCTTCCTATATAGGTTTTTGAAAATTGGAAGACAGATGTGCAAATAACACGGAAATACCCATCATTAGATTCGAATGGGTTCCAGGCGGTGAAACTGTGCATCTTAATTGGGCTAAAGTGCGTGGATGCTGATCGAGACAAGAGACCTTCCATAGTGGATATCGTTAATAAGCTGGGTGGTAAACGTGTCAAAATATTTGATGAGGTAAGTATGAATATCGTGATGATAGAAGTCTTCTGAATATAGTTTGGTTACTTTTGATTTATTTTATTCTTTGCAAAACACAGTATGGACTAAATATCCATATATACTACAAAACATCCTTATATACTACCCTTAATTGCACTGACATATAGGTCCGATTGATCATGGGATTCATAAATCATCACAGATGCCTTGTTATTTGCAAGTTCATAAATTACCACTCAAAAAAATAGATATTCATACATTGAACAACCCTTGCGGAGATTGGTATAAGAATCCATGTGAACAAGATCCATCATATTTGGCAGACTTATATGTTGGTTGTAAATGTTCACGACTACAAAACAAAGATATTGTAACATATATATTATGGTGCTACAACATATTTTATAGAACTACAAAGTACAATTGTAACATATAGTTTTTATTTTTAAATAATGTATTACATGATATGATCTCATTAAAAACAAATTAATGTTACATTTATAGTGTTACAAGAATGGTGATTGGTTTGCCATTTATCAAGTGTAAGTGTTCCAAGAAAAATCTTGTTTTTACACAAAATCATATCAAAATCAAAATATTACATTATTAGGATCAAATCCTTACCTGCTAATTCATTAACACCACTCATAAGTTCAATTCTTAATACAAAATATTTTTAAATCATGATAATCACACTATCATCTATCTAAATCTATTGAAATTTATATTATTGCTAATAGTAATCGCATGTTACCCAGCCCTAGGTGTTGTTGCAACCAGTCTATAAATATGCCGTTTCAGTTGGAGTAGACAAATTTTTTTTGCACTTTCAGATAATTTATAATGTCATAGTTGTAACTTCTTTCTCCCAATATATGTTATAATAGACATTAGTTGTACTGACTTATATTATAACTTATATGCATAGAAAAGATAATCACAATTGTAGCATAGCATGGCTGGTACTGCCAACAATCTTGAAGTGTGCCACCGCAGTTTGATTCCTAGTACACACCCCTGTTTTAACGTTATTTTTTGGTGTCATAGGTGTAACATTTTTCTTTTTCAATAACACATGTAAGTGTTACAATAAACTTTACTTGTATCATATTTTTTGAAGTAGTAACACAAATATGTGCTACAATAGACTTTACTTGAATCATTTTTACTTCCAAATAGTAACACATATATGATATATGCTCTAATAACATCACCACCTAAATCACATATAAAATGTGTTACTGTAGTGTCAGTAATACTTTTTCTACCTCTAGTAAAACAAATGTGTGTTACTAGAAGCCTCACATGTCGTAGTCGTTGACAAAAAAAAAATTCAATTTCTTGTGTTAAACTTTAAATGTCAACAAAATTCAAGAAAAAATACCACATTTTTAAATGAATCCTCTATTCGGTAAACTTACATTGTTCAAGCTTGCCTATTGTAAGAGTTTATGTGTCACTTGTAATCATATTCTCAGTGTGACAGAGGAACACTGAAGTTTACATACTATTTTCTAGCACTACTAACATACTATCTAAAATTTCAGGAACCGTCATTGCAGCATGGAGCCCCATGACCTTCGTGAGTAGATATGCACGCCAGTGAAATACATCAGTCCCTATCACAAGAATGGAGTTGTTTTTCTGGAAATAAGATCATTTTGTCACAAGATTTATAAACTATTTAATGTCTTTGTGATTGTGAAGCTACATTGTTTTAAAGTTCTATCTTTTTCATTGATCATGGTTCATGTCATTGGTATTTTTTAACGAATGCTATAACAAGCGCATTGTCACACCCCCAAAATTTCCTATTTTTGGATGTGAGTTTTTCCAAACATGAAAATGTAATTTTCTTAAAATCTTAAATATCTCTGCTATTTTTATTAATGATTTTAATTTAAAGGATCAAATTATTATATTTAAATTATTTCATGAAAAATAAGTGTTTTAAGTTTGTTTTATTTAAAATTATTACTTTTGTCATAAAGTTATTTTGTGTTATAACGGAACATTACCTACAGAGGTTACAAATCTTATGACACACCAACACAAAAATATAGTGGAGCTGGTTGGCTCAAGCTTTATGCAACACAACAAAAGGTGAAGCTGCACAATGGACAATACGTCGATATGACTGAATAGTTTCTCTGCTACGAATACCTGCCTTTGGCTACTCTTGAAAAGCATCTTGATGGTATAAAGTGCACTATACGGGACCTTTGTATTGGAATAAGGTATACCCACGGATCTATATATCATGACCATTTTCTATGTTAAAATTTTCAGTGCCAATATTGTGGGAAATATTAAAATTTAGTTTTGGTAATTATAATCCTAATTAAATGACTTTGTTTACCCTTTCAGTGCCAATATTGTGGATTTTGGCCTTGCTGGACTTTTTGGTCAAGAGCAAACCCGGATGAATACAATATATGTTTTGGGTAAAAAGTATGCCAAATGCTATAAATTATTAGCACTCAATTTCATATTGTAAAGTAACAAGGGTTTAAATCATGCATGCATTGAACATTTCTAGCTAATACATGGCTGCGGAGTATTTATATCGAGGTGAAATCTCTGCCATGTCAGATATATACTCCCTCCATATTAAAAAAAAGAATTCGTTTTGGCTTAATAACAGTTGTTAAAAAAAATGTTTCAAAAATCATCAAAGAAATCAAGGAAAAACTGAGGCCTATGGGACTCGAAGTCACCACCTCCAACCTGGATTCCAGTGCAGGCAACCAATAGGGCAAGTCAACAGATGTGAATGAATTGGAAATATTACCCTATTTAATATGGCAGACATAGAAAATTATCTCTTATTAATCCCTTCTTGATATTCCAAATCATATCATAAACAAATTGTTTTTCTAATATGGATGAAGTATATAGTTTAGGCATGCTAATCATCGACATCACAACTAGAGAGGAGAACAATGCAGATGCAAAAGACAGATCTACAAGGAAATTTGTTGAAAAAGTAAGACACTATTACATGATGCTTGAAACATCAAAAGGTATTTAATGGGATTTGACTATTCATTTCTTATCTATATATTTTTAGAATATGCAACCCACTAAAGATCTTTAATGACTATTTCTCTCTTCTCATGTTGCGCCACATCACCTTAGAACTTGAGACCATCCGATTATTCTATTGGCCTAATCCTTAATACATGGTCTCTTAGCACGTATCTAGTATCTAGGTGACTGGTATTACAAATGACAGATGAAAGGTTTCGCATCCACTCCCCGTAATTTTAATATTCATTTTTCTCACATAATCCCAACCAGAGCACACCGGTCTTAGAGCATCTCCAACAGTTTTTCTAAAACTATTTGTAAATTCACTTGTTTTAGCTAATCTGTGAAAATAGAAATCACTAAAAAACGTGATGGAACCAACAGCCTCTCTAAACCCAACTCCAATTCTATTTACAAAATTGACCACGTCATCTATGAGTCCCACTTTTTCCCTTGTGCGATCGTTTTCTCTTTCCTCTTCTCTTCCATCCCTCTTCCGAGCCGCTCACAGTTGTCGCCGCCCAAAGCTTGAGCTCATGTGTCACCTTTGAGCCATCTCCGGACGAGCCGCTTCGCCTAGGGCTGCGTGAAGGATTCTACCAGCTCACCCCGCCGCTGTTTCCTCTTTGACCCAAGCCTCGACCGCGAATCGGGTCCTTCCCCAAATGCGGTCGTGGAGTTCACCTGAGCCGTGCCATAAATTCCTCCCGCTATGGTGAGTCTCCAGCCATGTTCCTTCCTACAGAGGAGCCCTATGAGGTTGCGCATCGCCTTAACACCTTCTGGGCCCAAGACCGCCTGCAATTAACATTGCTGGATTCGAGCTTCTTTTGCCGCCGGGATTCAACATGGCCGGGAATGTGGCCCTGCGCGGACGGGATGGAGAAGCGCAACATGCAGGAAGGAGATTTTGGTACGAGAGGAGGGATGATAGTGAGCGAGGATGCCTCGCTATGTATGGCCAGCGAGAAAGCCCGGATAGCGAGCTACTGATTTTAAAGAGTCCGTTGCCGAGTCTGTTGGAGAGACTTTTTCAAGGCTCTTCATTACAATCTTTGATCCATCCCTGCCATCGGGAGAACTTGCTAGATTAGGGGTCGAGGAAGAAGGGGACCATGACTTTGATATTCTGGACGACGACTGCCTGGTAGTGGAGTTGAGCTCGCTCTTGGGCATGCGCCGTCTCGGCAACAAGGTGCTCCTGCTCGTTGGCCTCGGCTTCGGCTAGGGCGGCCGCGTCAATGGTTTTCTATGCGCCAGCGGCAGCTACGGTGGCCATGTCTTTGGCCTTGTCGGCCTTGGCTTTGTTAGGTAATTAGGCATTTTCATATCGAATTTAATCCATATTAATCGTATAATTAGCAGCATGTGAGTGATGATAGTTTTAACAAAACCAGTATTACTAGTTAAGATCGCAACAGAACCAGTATGAAGAGAAGGGTGAGGGTATACCCTATGGAGGGACCAGTGCTGGAGACACCGGCGGCTCCATTCACACCAGTCACGGTATGTTTTTCTGAAGTAGTCGATCACAATCGATGCAACAAGAAGCGTGATGCAGTGCAGTCGCTCGAACAGCTCCTGGAAGGCGTGAGCAATCGCGCCGTCAAGCGCTCCCAAAAAACCTGATCGCTCGCACTACCCGAGCAGGTATCGCCTTACGCGATAGGTTCCGGAGTACTACTCTCCTGAAGCTCCGTACGCGCAGATCGTCGGGACGGGGAAGACTCGACAGGCAACACGAGATGAATATGGGAAATAAACGCTCCGCACTCAACACCGTAATAGAAGAAATAAATGTAACTGATTCTATTGCATAATGGAAATATTAATCACGGTCGTTTCCAAAATTGAAACACATCCATCCTGCCTGCCATGTCACGCATGCAGCCAGCAAGCCAGCCTCGACTTGACATGACACGACACGGCACATCACGCATGCACGTAGCAGCCAGCCAACCATCCACACCATGCCACGTCACGCCTCGCCTCGTCATGTCACGCACACACGCACACCTCGCCTCGTCACGTCGCGCATGCATGTCGCAACCCTATACCGAAGTATAGAGTGTGCCGTATAGGATCGCCTCGGGAGATGGTTAACGAAGTAACCATACATAGAGTTCACACAGGAACATCCATCATTTACAGAGATACATCATTAAGTGTATAATATTACAAGTTCAAGAGTCATAGCGGAAGCAAATTTAGTTACATTATCATACATATGTTCTTGGTTCATATTACATAAATATGCGGAGGCGGAAGCTACGACAAAACACTACGTAGAGCCTGAGTAAGCCATGCCGGCCCTAGGGCAGTGGCTCACTCATCTTGATTAGGGGAGCCGGGGACCCATTCCACGGTCCAGTTCTGGGGCTTCTCACCTTCCCACACAATTTTGTTACAGCAATCGCAATAAGTTGCTTGAGGCCAACCTGAAAACCACATAATCGCAAAGCCTGAGTATCTAGCATACTCCACAAGACTTACCCGTCCAAAAGGTTTACTAAAACCGACTCCTAGTATGCAGGGGGCCGACCGGGTTTATTTGATATTTACATAAAAGCACCTATTAATTCTATGCTGCGATGCCTATTCCTTAACTAAGATTTTTGATTGCTTGTTGCAGAAGAGGGGCTGTAGTTGAACCTAGCTAGCTACTAAGACGTGTACAATTATAAAGAGCAATACAGCATAGCAATAGGTGTCCATAGAGCAAATAAACTTCAGCATCATAAACAACTTCCCTACTTAAAATATCATTGCCACTGCTTGAAACAAGAGGTACTCGTAACCACGAGGGACGGCAATTCGAATTGATTTACATCCTGCAGGAGAATAACCCAAATGCACGACATACGCATCATTTAAGAACACGTATGGCCACCGTTCACGAGGTTGCGATAAAGTCGATCCGGGGCCATCGATCCCGAGTACACGTCCTCCCCGTGATACAGTACTTCGTATCCGAGGCTTAACCCGTGCACTCTCCAGCGGTCCTTGACCCGTGCATCCACCATGCCATTCACATCACCTCTGGATCGATGAGTAATACCGTCCAACGATACGGCGCCCAAGTTACTAGGTTTACCAATTCCCATATAGAGGTATGCACTTGGTACTGTTCAATACCTGTCCGCGGAGTTGCAACGATAGGTTCTCAAATTTTAACCAATTTCATTCTTCACGTGATCATAATTGAATCAAGTGATCCCATAGCCTACTGTTGACTCCACTAATTTAAGCCTAGCAGTTGCTAACGAAAGGCTTACTAACGTAAACTAAGTATAGGTCATAGTTTGTTTATGCAAGTGGGTTTCCATCCAAGCCCTATACCTAATGCACAATACAATATTCCGCTATTGTGACAACATAACACAAAAAGACTTGTAAATCAGTAGGTGTGCACCGGGGCTTGCCTTGGGAGTGATCGTAGCTAAAGTTCTCGGCGGGGTTTAGCTCAACTTCGGGCTCCTCAGGGTTGCTTGCCACGTCCTTGCTCCCAGTCTCACTCCCTAGTCAATGTAGTGCAATGCACGGTCAGGAGTGGGACGATGATGCATGACACTTCCTCAATAAATAGGATTTGATGGAATGATGCTCATGCATGAGATGACATGTTTGTACCACACTCTGGCAATTATTAAATTTCAGGGGACAAACTTCTAATTAGGGGAAGTGGGAGGCATGGTAATAAATGAGCATATCACCTATATCCACTTACATAGGCCGGAGCTTGACGCAACGGCGGCCATGGCGGGGGAAAACAGGGGCGACGCCCGATTCTGGCGGAAGAAGAAGAAGGGGTCGAGGGCAGGGACGTCTTGTCTCGCCGGAGGCCTGGGGATCGCGTGGCGCGCGTGCGAGAGCAGAGAGGAGAGGAGGAGAGTGGAGGCTCTCGACGGCAGCGGTCTTAAGTACCGCGCGGCGGTGCGAGGGCAGAGGGAGCGAGGAGGCGAGCTGGCCGCCGGAGGTTGGCTGGTGACACAGCGGCGGCAGGCAGAGCAGTGGCCGGGATGGGCAAGAGAGAGAGAAGGCGCGCGGTTGCCGGCGGAAGAGGTACGGTGGTGTCGATCGGTGAGTGGACCAGAGAAGAAAATGGTTGACCCCCCCCCCTTGACTGGAACAGTGCTGTACTTTTGCTGATTTCTCCACTTACGAAGCTTCAAATCCTTAGAAAATTTTTGTGTAGGTTCAGCATGTCCTACTTGCCAACTTTGCTTTTGGGGCCACATCGAGATTCCTTCTGGAAAGTTAACTAAAATTCTTGGAACAGAGGTGCTGTTCGCTGGACTTAGAGAATTTTTAGGGGGGTTAAACCTTTACCAAAAATTCCAGTAAATTCCCCAAAATTCTTTCTTGCCATGCCCCACTGGAATATGCAAAATTATGGGCACACTTCCATTGAGGTTTGCAAAGTTTTTGAAAAGCTAATACTTGTCCAATTAGTGGAATTTCTAATTAAGTTAATTCCCCTTTTTCTTTAGCACTTTAATTATTTGAAATTTTGAATTAGTCAGCAAATTAACATTGTGTTAGTTTAGTCAACATTTTGTGACTTGGGATGTCACAGCACTCCCCCCTTAAACGAAATCTCGCCCCGAGATTTGTAACTGGTTGAACACAAGAGAGAGAGAGAGAGCGCGGGTGTTTACCGGATTTGCGAGGTCAGGAACTCAGGAAAGTTGGTTTTCAGAAACTCCTCTTGCTCCTAGGTGGCTTCATCCTCGGTATGATTGCTCCATTGCACCTTGTAGAAGGTGGTGGTACGATGGCGCGTCACCCGGTCCTTTTGATCAATGATTCGGACGGGGTATTCGGGGTAGGAGAGGTCTTCTTCCAATTGTTCGGTGTCGGCAATGACCACGTCGACCGGAGGCTTCAAACACTTCTTTAGTTAGGATACGTGGAAAACGTTGTGCACCCGCTCAAGAGTTTCCGGTAGTTGCAATCGATTAGCAACGGCGCTATGCTTCTCTATGATCGGAAAGGGTCCGATGTAGCGGGGTGCTAATTTGCCCCTGATTCCAAAGCGAGATACGCCTTTATTGGGAGAGACTCGTAGATAGACATGATCTCCCTTCTCGAACTCCAATGGGCGTCTCCTTTTGTTGGCATAGCTTATTTGACGGGATTGTGCTGCCTTCATGTTAGCTTGAATTTGCCGCACCTTTTCTTCGGCTTGTATGACGAGGTCGGAACCAAATTAAGTTCTTTCCCCTGATTCGGACCAACTCAGCGGCGTTCGGCATGAGTGACCGTACAAGGCCTCAAACGGTGACATTCCCGAACTCTCCTGATAGCTATTGTTGTATGAGAATTCGGCGAACGGAAGGCAATCTTCCCAATTCTCCCGATTGTCCAAAACATAGGCTCTTAGTATGTCCTCCAAATATTGGTTCAGCCTCTCGGTTTGACCATCGGTCTGCGGGTGATAAGCAGAACTTCGGATAAGGGTGGTGCCAAGACAAGAATGTAGCTGCTCCCAAAAACGAGCAATAAACTGGGGACCTCGATCAGAGATAATAGTCTTGGGCACGCCGTGCAAACATAGGATTCTTGTGATGTAGAGTTCGGCATACTTCTTGGTAGAGTAGGTTGTATGGACGGGAATAAAATGAGCGGATTTGGTCAACCTATCCACGATAACCCATATGGAATCATGTTTCTTGGGGGTGAGGGGTAACCCGACAGTAAAATCCATAGCAATATCCTCCCATTTCCAAGCGGGGATTTTTAATGGGTGTAAAAGACCGGCTTTCCTCAGATGGTCGGCCTTCACACGCTGGCACGTATCGCATTCGGAAACATAACGAGCGACTTCCCTTTTCATGCGCGTCCACCAAAACTTTTCCCTTAACCCACGGTACATCTTGTTGCTGCCGGGGTGTATGGAGTATTTGGACAAGTGAGCCTCATCCATAATTTTCTTCCTTAACTCCTCCTTCTTTGGGACAACCAGGCGATTGTTGAACCATAGCACTCTATCTTCGTCCTGTCGAAAACATGTAGCTTCATCTTTGAGTATCTTTTGTCGAATGTGTTCCATCCCCTCGTCTTCCTTCTAGGCCTTGGCAATTTCTTCGCGAAGGGTAGGAATGAGAGCTAGATTATACAAGGATCCAAATGGAATGATACGAAGACTTGGTTCGCTTGAGTCTGAATTTGGGCAAACTCCCATGGAACAAACAACTGCGTGATTGCATTGGTCCCGACGACTGAGGGCGTCGGCAACCACGTTGGCCTTCCCGGGGTGATAATGAATCTCCAATTCATAATCCTTGATTAGTTCTAACCATCTCTGTTGCCTCATATTCAGTTCTTGCTGCGTAAATATATACTTGAGACTTTTGTGGTCGGTGTAGAGGTTGACAAGGTTACCAAGCAGGTAATGGCGCTAGATCTTTAAGGCCAGGACTACGGATGCCAATTCTAAATCATGAGTGGGATAGTTTTGCTCATGCTTTCAGAGCTGTCGAGAGGCATAGGCAATGACACGGCCTTCTTGCATAAGCACACAACCCAATCCAGTGCCGGAGGCATCACAGTAAACGTCGAACGGTTTGGTAATATCAGGTTGAGCCAAAACCGGGGCAGTTGTCAAACGCTTCTTGAGTGATTGAAAGGCTTCTTCATAGGCGCTGCTCCACTTAAACTTAGCATCCTTTTCCAGTAACTTGGTCATCGGCTTGGCAATGCTTGAGAAGTTGGGAATAAATTTCCGGTAATATCCAGCAAGGCCAAGGAAGCTGCGAATTTGCCTGACCGATTTCGGAGCTTTCCAATTCAGCACATCTTCTACTTTGGTAGGATCAACGGCTACCCCTTCTGCGGAGATGATATGACCCAAGAATGGAACTTGCTTTAGCCAAAATTCACACTTGCTAAATTTGGCGTAAAGCTGGTGATCTCGGAATCGTTGCAGAACAATGCGGAGGTGTTCGGCGTGTTCTTCCTCGGATTTGGAGTAGATAAGGATGTCGTCGATGAACACGACCACGAACTTATCCAACTCTGGCATGAACATGGAATTCATCAAATACATGAAATGGGCTGGAGAATTAGTGAGACCAAAAGATATGACGAGATATTCGAAAAGGCCATATCGTGTGGAGAAGGCAGTTTTTGGAATGTCTTCGGCTCGGATCTTTATTTGGTGGTAATCAGATCGAAGGTCAATCTTGGAGAAAACTTTAGCACCAATAAGTTGATCAAAGAGAATATCAATTCGAGGCAGAGGGTACTTGTTCTTAATGGTTACGGTGTTCAGGGGCCTGTAGTCGACACATAGACATAGGGTCTGGTCTTTCTTCTTCACAAAGAGGGCAGGACATCCCCAGGGAGATGAACTCGGTCGGATGTAGCCCTTGTCCATAAGCTCTTGTAATTGCTCCTTTAATTCTGCTAGCTCATTAGGGGCCATTTTGTGCGGCCTACGAGAGATAGGCGCCGTACCGGGTAGGAGTTCAATCTTAAACTCGACGTTTCTGTCCGGAGGCATTCCTAGTAACTCATCTGGGAACACGTTGGAGAAGTCTCATACCACTGGAATATCCTCCAGCTTTTTCCCTTCAGCATGACACACCTGAGGAGTGGACAATCTGGGACTCGGCAATCGGAGAATAGACGGACCATAGAGAGGTGAGTTCAAGTGGACTTCCCGGGATTCAATGTGTAAGACGGCTCCATGTTTAGTCATCCACCTCATACAAAGAATTATGTCAATACCCTGACCATCTAAGATGATTAACGAAGCGGGGTACACGTTGCCTGCTAACTTAAGTGGCACTTTTCTCAACTCCAAGTGAGTCCTTATTTTCCCACCGGGGGATGTGATGATGTACGGGGTTCCCATAGTGGTGGGGGTGATTTTCAGATGATTCACACATGCTTGACTAATAAAATCATGCGTTGCTCCGGAATCAAAAAGAACCATAGCAGTGTGTTGGTTGATCGAGAACGTACCCGCGAGAACGGGCTCTCCGACTTGAATCTCTTCGACCGTGGTATAATTGACTCGGCCATTCTTGTGGGTAAGGGCAGAAGACTGGGGACGACTCCCATTGTTGCCGTGGTTGTTACCACTGCTGGGGTGGTTGTTGCTATTCCCGGAGGGGTTGGAGTTGTTGTTGTTTCCCTGGTTGCGCTTCGGAAAGCGGCACTTCTTGGCAAAGTGACCGGTTCGGCCACAGTTGTAGCATGATTGCGAGGAGTTGTGCTTCACAACTTGATTAGTCTGCAGCGGAGGGCGGGGACCAGCAGAGGGCCGCTGGTTGCCTCCATGGGAATGGAAGTTCTGCTGCGAGTAGGTCGGACGAGGTCCCCCTCTTGACGGTGCCACAGCTCGGAACTTCTGTCCGGTCGGGGAGGTGATTGCCAGCCTGTACTTGGGCAGTGCGGAGCCGGACGAACTTCCCATAGCACGCTTCCAATTCTTGTCCTCCTGGTTAGCACGGATGGCATCTTCTTGCACAATGGCGGCACTCATTAGGTCGTTGAATATTCCTACGGTAACTTGTGCCAGACGGTCCTGCAGCTTCGGGGTAAGGCCCGAACGGAAACAGTCCTTCTTCTTCTCGTCCGTATCGGCGTGATACGAAGCATACTGAGCCAAGTAGTTGAACTTTCGTGCGTACTTTTGCACAGTTCCCGCGCCTTGCTTCAGGTTGAGAAATTCCTGCAGCTTGCGCTTCATAAGACCGGCCGGAATGTGGTGTGCACGAAAGGCGGTGCAGAATTCCGGCCAAGTGACTTGGTGGCCAGGGGCAAGAGCAGTGGTGTAGCTTGCCCACCAAGCACTTGCGGAACCGCGGAGTTGCTGCGCTGCGAAGAGGGGCTTCTGGTGGTCGGTGCAGTGGAGCAGAGCAAACTTCGACTCCAGAGTGCGAATGAAATTATCCGCTTCCAGCGGATCACCAGCTTCGCCGAATGTGGGCGGATGAGTCGCCCAAAAGTCGCTGTAGGACGATTCGCGGGGCTGCTGCGGTGATGGTCCGGGAGCTCCTTGGCGATTCATGTTCTCCATGAACATGCGGAACATCTCATTCTGATTGTGGATGAGCTGCTCCATCGACGTCATGGGCGGAGCATTGGGTGGCGGCTGGTTTCTACCCGCGTTGGAGGCACCGGGAGCATCACCGAGGTTCTCTCCACCACGGCGAGTTTGCACCATCTGTCACAGGAGTAAAGCATGTTAGTCCGATCATGGCCTGAGACATTATGGTAATATGTCTATAATACAGTGACAACAATAACATTTTCAACTGCTCATAACGGAACTGTTGACAGTGCACGGTGCAGATTACGGGTGGTAACTTGGATTCTACTGGTTTCAACACCATAGGCAACATACTTATGATCAAACCATGGGTACATGCGACACGTCTTCCAATACATGGGAATCCTTAGGTTACATCACTACATCATGATAACAACATGGTCTCGAAGAGCTTAGATTACAACTCCACTTAGCACTACCAGCACTATCCACATACGAGAACAGAGTCTCACGAGCTCCTACCCTACACAACATACTACGCCTCAGTCACTCGGTGTGGCTGCTACCATCGGACTCCCATTCCATGTCACCCAGTCCAGGGGGTGCCTCATAGTCAACACCGGAGTCACCGTCCTCACTCAAGTCGGCATCGTCTGGGGGAATCACCGCGAGTGGCACGGGTGGCTGGGCATTAAGAACCGCGTTCAGCTGGGCATTAGCAACTTGGAGATGCCCAATAAGTTGTTCTTGTGGTGCGATGATGACGTGAGCGTCGTTGAGGTTCCCTTCCATGACATCCCTTGCATCTTGGGCTTCCTCACGTTGAGCTTGGAGCTCGCTTCGCTCCTCCAAGAGGGCGTCAACCTAACCATGAAGAGAGTAGATCTCCTCTTGGGCAGCAGTGAGTTGGGCATTACGCTGGTTCAGTTGCTCCTGCAACTGATCGCTAGCATCGCCCTCGATGATGAGTTGAGTGTCATGGAGCTGCTCGAACAGATCAGCCCGCTCCAACTCGCTAGTGTGCAGTTTGTCCCTGAGGACCGTGATCTCCGCGTCGCGAGTGGCGAGCTGGGCATCTCGGGCGGCAAGTGCGAGCTGCAGCGCCTCACGTTCTCGTTCCAACTCGAGAACGCGTGCGGAAAGGGGCTCGGGGTTCTTCGGGAGCTTGTCGTCAACCATCTGTCGGAATAAGTTTTGCAAGGATGAGTCAAAACTTAATATCCCTCTAAGCACACATGCCCAAAGTAGCATAAGGATTGACGGATAAGGGAAAAAGACGTAAGGTGTCCAACCCGTTGGACGGAAAACGATGCAGTCCTACGAGTGGCTGGGTAACTTGTAGGGATGAGCGAAACTACGTCGTTTCCGGACAATTTAACCTCGGGACTCTTTTATGATAACTGTAGAGGAGTTCATTATCTTTCCAACGCATGCTCCCACATTTTTAACCGGTAAGATCTCTGAGAGTTATGATCATCCAAAACAGAGGGCAGCAATGAGACAACGGCTGAAATTCCAGAAAAGCTCGCTGCTTTTGCAAAATTCGACCCATTTACAGATTTTTCTAAGACAAACCCACTATACCAAACTTGTAGGGAAAAACCTTAGCTTTCCAACGAGTACTCATTCGCCTTCGTCTGTTTAAAATTGAGGAAGTTACATTCATTTTAGTGGAACTGACTTTTCTGGCAGGATTTGATTTCTTCCCAGTTAAGTTCAAACTTTCGTTTTTGAGCGCCATAGGGATTTGAATTTGCCCGGGGTCCGATTAATTCATATGTTTGTGATATTTGTGACCTTTCACATGATTTGGGAAAGATAAATGCATGTGGTATGCATGAATGCCAAATGCTCAATATGCCGATTTCCTACGTCCTCACAAAGGAAAACTTTGACCGAATATATAGATCAATCCATCCGATGGCACGCACACTTCTCGCACGTTTCTAAGCGACCTACCCGTGGTTAGTATACCTGCAATAGATCCATTTCAGAAACAATACATCAAATCCAAAAGAAACAAGCCAAAACACCAATGACAGTTATGTCCAGGTATTTGCCCACCCGGAAGGCAGCCGATATTTAAGCGCAATCGGTCCGCGCATCAAACAAGGTCCAGGTCTTTGCCCACCCGGAAGGCGTTCGGTGTTTGTTGCGCAACCGATCCGCGCACAGGCACATACCTTCAGGGGAAGAATCCGTAGAGGCGAGTAGTTTAACAAACATAACCCAGGGTTAGCTTTGCCATCTATTAATAAAGTCCTTATATGGGCACTACTAGTTCGTACCTCACCGTACGGCGTAAAACGGGTTGTTTAAGTCTTTTAAAATGTTCATCGGTGTGACGCTTATCCCGAGCCGGCTCTGATACCAGCTGTCGCAACCCTATACCGAAGTATAGAGTGTGCCGTACAGGATCGCCTCGGGAGATGGTTAACGAAGTAACCATACGTAGAGTTCACACAGGAACATCCATCATTTACAGAGATACATCATTAAGTGTATAATATTACAAGTTCAAGAGTCATAGCGGAAGCAAATTTAGTTACATTATCATACATATGTTCTTGGTTCATATTACATAAATATGCGGAGGCGGAAGATACGACAAAACACTACGTAGAGCCTGAGTAAGCCATGCCGGCCCTAGGGCAGTGGCTCACTCATCTTGATTAGGGGAGCCGGGGACCCATTCCACGGTCCAGTTCTGGGGCTCCTCACCTTCCCACACAATTTTGTTACAGCAATAGCAATAAGTTGCTTGAGGCCAACCTGAAAACCACATAATCGCAAAGCCTGAGTATCTAGCATACTCCGCAAGACTTACCCGTCCAAAAGGTTTACTAAAACCGACTCCTAGTATGCAGGGGGCCGACTGGGTTTATTTGATATTTGCATAAAAGCACCTATTAATTCTATGTTGTGATGCCTATTCCTTAACTAAGATTTTTGATTGCTTGTTGCAGAAGAGGGGCTGTAGTTGAACCTAGCTAGCTACTAAGACTTGTACAATTATAAAGAGCAATACAGCATAGCAATAGGTGTCCATAGAGCAAATAAATTTCAGCATCATAAACAAACTTCCCTACTTAAAATATCATTGCCACTGCTCGAAACAAGAGGTACTCATAACCGCGAGGGACGACAATTCGAATTGATTTACATCCTGCAGAAGAATAACCCAAATGCACGACATACGCATCATTCAAGAACACGTATGGCCACCGTTCACGAGGTTGCGATAAAGTCGATCCGGGGCCATCGATCCCGAGTACACGTCCTCCCCGCGATACAGTACTTTGTATCCGAGGCTTAACCCGTGCACTCTCCAGCGGTCCTCGACCCGTGCATCCACCATGCCATTCACATCACCTCTGGATCGATGAGTAATACCGTCCAACAATACGGCGCCCAAGTTACTAGGTTTACCAATTCCCATATAGAGGTATGCACTTGGTACTGTTCAATACTTGTCCGCGGAGTTGCAACGATAGGTTCTCAAATTTTAACCAATTTCATTCTTCACGTGAATCATGATTGAATCAAGTGATCCCATAGCCTACCATTGACTCCACTAATTTAAGCCTAGAAGTTGCTAACGAAAGGCTTACTAACGTAAACTAAGTATAGGTCATAGTTTGTTTATGCAAGTGGGTTTCCATCCAAGCCCTATACCTAATGCACAATACAATATTCCTCTATTGTGACAACATAACAAAAAAAGACTTATAAATCAGTAGGTGTGCACCGGGGCTTGCCTTGGGAGTGATCGTAGTTAAAGTTCTCGGCGGGGTTTAGCTCAACTTCAGGCTCCTCAGGGTTGCTTGCAACGTCCTTGCTCCCAGTCTCGCTCCCTAGTCAATGCAGTGCAATGCACGGTCAGGAGTGGGACGATGATGCATGACACTTCCTCAATAAATAGGATTTGATGGAATGATGCTCATGCATGAGATGACATGTTTGTACCACACTCTGGCAATTATTAAATTTCAGGGGACAAACTTCTAATTAGGGGAAGTGGGAGGCATGGTAATAAATGAGCATATCACCTATATCCACTTACAAGTATACCATTGGTGTCAATTAATTAATAGGGTATTTTCGCCTCGGTATGCCGAGGCCTACTTAGCCACCTGCAAAACTTCTTGACTTCCCACTTACCTAGGGTGCATTCACCAGTTAAACTGCCCATGCAAGAGAACATAGAAACTTTATCTTGCAAGGTTAATTATAACCTCCTAGAATTTGACATGCTCACTTTTAATTATAACCCTAACCAATCTAGATATATAAACTAATTGTGAATCATTAGTATACAAAAGAAAATCATAACTTTACTGCAAGTCAAGATTAACATGTTGCATGGGCTGTCCCAAGGATGGATTTATCACTAATAACTATATGCATATACAAGGCAACATTTATATTGAATTTCTTAAGCTAATTATAAATGAGTAACTTTAACAGCCAAAAGCATACTGATGGTGCCCAAAATTTTTCATGGAGATTTTATAGTCATGTAGAAATGCCCAAAGAGCAGGAATGCAAAATTTCAGGATTAAAATCCTACCCAAGAATTTATAGAAATTCATTTACTAAAAATGGGGATTATGCAATAACACTAAAAATTTACATAAAAGATGGAAATGTGCTTTAGCAGAAAGTTTAGGACTGACATGAAATGCTTACTGACCAAATCCCATGATTTTATCAATTATAAATTTTGAATCATGAATTTAATACTCTTAGCAAGGTTCTAACTTTGGTGATTTAATTTTACTAACCTACTGCATAACCCTGGCTCTCATCTTGTTTTTCTGGTAGAGGAAGATTTTAGGAATCCAACAAAATTGGTTTCATGCTAATTGGACTTTTATTTTTCGAGTTATGAATTTTTGAAGTTTTTAGCAAAAATGGGGGTAATTTACAGAACTGCCATTCGGCATTTTCAAAAACTCGCGGGTCGCGCGCGCGCGCGGTGGCCGGCGCCGGCAAGCTCGGCCAGCGGCCCATCGGCAGCGCGGCTCGGCCAACGCCGTGTGCCCACTTGCTCAGCGCCTCACGGCGACCTCGTGGGTCCGGTGGGTGTCCTGGGGGAAGCGCCGGAGATGGCCGGCGACGAGCGGCAGAGTAGGGGGGGTGTACGGCGGCGTTGCGCGGCGAGCACGGCGAGCGAGAAGGGTCGGGGCATGGAGGGAGAGCATCACCTCGGTGCGGATATCGATGGCGTGGAGGAGCTAGGCGACGGGGAGGGCCGGAAGGGGGGTCTCATCGGCGGGGTGGGGGAGAACCCGACGGCGGCGGCTCCTTTCTTCGTCGATTCCGGCGAGGACTCTGCGGCAGCGGGGGAACGGGTCAGGGGCCTGCTAGGGAAGACCCTTGCACAACAATTTGAGGAAAGAGGAGGGGACGGGGAGCTACCTAGGCGGAGCTTGATGCGACGGCGGCCATGGCGGGGGAAAACAGGGGCGACGCCCGATTCTGGCGGAAGAAGAAGAAGGGGGCGAGGGCAGGGACGTCTGGTCTCGCCGGAGGCCTGGGGATCGCGTGGCGCGCGTGGGAGAGCAGAGTGGAGAGGAGGAGAGTGGAGGCTCTCGACGGCAGCGGTCTTAAGTACCGCGCGGCGGTGCGAGGGCAGAGGGAGCGAGGAGGCGAGCTGGCCGCCGGGGGTTGGCTCGGCGGTGGAGCTTCAATGCGGCCGATGGCACAGCGGAGGCAGGCGGAGCAGTGGCCGGGATGGGCAAGAGAGAGAGAAGGCGCGCGGTGGCCGACGGAAGAGGTACGGCGGTGTCGATCGGTGAGTGGACCAGAGAAGAAAATGGTTGACCCCCCCCCCCTTGACTGGAATAGTGCTGTACTTTTGCTGATTTCTCCACTTAAGTAGCTTCCAATCCTTAGCAAAGTTTTGTGTAGGTTCAGCAAGTCCTACTTGCCAACTTTACTTTTGCGGCCATGTCGAGGTTCCTTCTGGAAAATTAACTAAAATTCTTGCAACAGAGGTGCTGTTCTCTGGACTTAGAGAATTTTTAGGGGGGTTAAACCGTTACCAAAAATTCCAGTAAATTCCCCAAAATTCTTTCTTGCCATGCCCCACTGGAATATGCAAAATTATGGGCACACTTCCATTGAGTTTTGCAAAGTTTTTGAAAAGCTAATACTTGGCCAATTAGTGGAATTTCTAATTAAGTTAATTCCCCTATTTCTTTGGCACTTTAATTATTTGAAATTTTGAATTAGTCAGCAAATTAACATTGTGTTAGTTTAGTCAACATTTTGTGACTTGGGATGTCACAATGCACACCCGCCCACCAGCTCCGGCACCGCGCGACACGGCTCGGCCCGGCTACGGCGGCAATGGCACACACGCGTGTGGCTCGTCCTTGGTCTCTCTCAACTTTTCTAGGGGATATGGTGGTATTCCACCTAATAGGTTGAGGCAGTTAATGATGAGAATCCCATATGGGACTAAATCAATATAGCATTAAATATGGACCTAGACTAACTAGAATTAATAGGAATAATGTGGGCTTAATAGCTCATAATATTCAACAATCCCCACCAAGTCTAGTGCTCATAGAAAGCTTCCTCTCGTTTGATATATCAGTGTTTTGATGGAGACTGTTAAGTTGAACTTCCACCTAGAACAGAGATTACACCTTTTCACAACGGAACAATGGACTATGCCTTGAATTGACAGTTTTGTGTGAAGAAAGGTTTCACCAAAACCCTTTATTGATACAAGGTTGCCAGAAGCATCCACTCTAGTTGAAGCGTATAAGTCATACTCCTGGTCCTTTCATGAGTATCTAGAAATTCCCACCATTGCACGGACTGTGACTAGCAGTCGAACTCATATAGGTGTATTTCTCAAGAGATATCCTGTAGGTTGATATCTCTGCTTCTTATAAACCATTAGAACACATTAAGGTAAAATCAGCCTCCCATATAGCATGGGAAAGAAGTAGATCTGAGATTGACCGATAAAGGGTCTTTCCTCTTGAACTAATTCTAGCTTGTTTGGCCATTTCACTTCATAGGATCCCTGATCACATGGAACAGGTTGCCATTGAAAACAGTCCATTAGGTGGGTCTCACGCCCATCTCACTCGATGCACTATCTATCACGTTACGTGACAGCCCCTTTGTAAATTGATCTGCCAGATTTTTAGATGAATGGATATAGTCCAACGCTATTACTCTGGAGTTTCTCATCTTCCTGACAGATTTCAACCGCCTTTTGACATGCCTAGAAGACTTCATGTTATCCATAGAACTGTTCACCTTGACTATCACAGTCTGGTTGTCACAGTTCATTGGATAGCTGGTATAGATTTTTCAACCACCGGAATATCCATAAGGAAATCACGAAGCCACTCAGCCTCAATGCTAGTTGTGTCTAATGCTGTTAATTCTGCTTCCATGGTAGACCTATGACATCTCAAAAATTTATTAAGATTAGAAATCAGAGTTAATTAAAATTTTTCCTTAAATCTTACCTCCTGAACAAAAATTTTCAAAATAAAGTCACTAAACTAAAACAAGAAAGAGGAAGGAAATTTTCCAATTTAAAATGTGTGCTCAAGTGCTTGCTAGCTTGTATGCATTGCCTTGTTAGAAACTTGGTTGACCTTTTCATTTAACTTTGAAATTCACATTTGAACCCCAAACCAAAAATTGGAAAAGGATAGAACCATTTCTTTTCCTCTTCTCCCAAGGCCAAAACCTCTCCTGTCTCTCACGGCCCAGCCCACCTCTTTTCCTCCCCCTCCCTCCGCTTCCCGCGTGGGCCTCGCCCTCCTCTCTTTCTTCTTTTCCTGGCCCAGCGCGCCTCAGCCCAACCAACCTGCCTTTCTCCTCGTTCCCCCTTGCCTACCCGCATGGGCCTCACACCATGTTTTTCCCCCTCCCTCGAGCTTCCAGCTTGCTCAGCCTAGCCCCACGCTCACCCCTTCTAACCCAATGGAACGTACCCGCTCCCGCCAACGCTGCCGACGCCATCCGCTGCCTGACTCTGTCCCTAACCTCCTGTCGCATGGATGTCGCCACCCTTCTCCCCACTAGCCCGGCACAAGCATCCAAGCAAGCAAACCCTACCGCTATCACTCATGCCCCAACGCCGCATTGCCCTGCCTACCCGCCATTAACCCTGCGCCCCGAGCCGTCGCCTTACCACTGCCCTTCTGTGCCTGTTGCTTATCCGATTAACATGATGTAGGGATGAGTCACGTCGCCCTGCACCGCCGCCTGCCACGCTGCGTTGCATCCCGCCTTGTCGCCAGGGTGCCATTGAGCCCATGACGGAGTAACGCACAAGGGACGGTGATGCATTTCCCATGTTTCCTCGTCGCCTTCCCCCTCCGCCGCCTATAAATAGCTGCATGACATCCCCTCCCTGCACCGAGCCGCTCCCTTCCTCCTGTCGAGCCCAGCGTACCCCAGTGCTCAAGCTTTCTCCCTTCTCTCTCTTCCCGCTTCCTTTGCCTCGCCACGAGCTCGCCTCGGCCTTCTCCTCGTTTCGTAGCCATCCCATAGAGAACGCGGCGGCCCTTGCTCATTCCCCTGGCACCCTCCCCGTCAAGCTCTGGCCTCATGGGAGCAGCGCCAAGCTCGCTGGAGCGCTCGGCCATGGCGCCGCCGTCCTCTCCCACTGCATCAGCCGCGGACCATCGACCTCCACCAACAATCGTCCATTCCACAACCAACCACCGAGATTAGATCCAAAATAACTCTTCGATTGTTTTAAATCTCGGCCCTTCATCTCAGGCTCAATGACCCACATTCATCCGACCCCCCCCCCCCCGGACTCATGCACCGAGCCCACTGCTCCCCCTTTTTTTCCTGTACAATAATAAATCCTTTGGCCATTATTGCATCAGAATGATGCAATAACCTATTTCCAATAAAAAAATAATTCCAAAAATTCAATAAAATATCTGAATCCTGCCATTTTACACCTAGCCCCTGACTTCGTGCCTAATTATGTTTTAGCCCAAAAATTTTGCAGAAAAGACCCTCAACTTTTCTGTAATTACATTTGAACCCCAATTTTTTACAACCAGACCCCTGAACCCTTCAGTAATCACAAATAGGTCCCTGTAATTCTCTGAAGTTACAGAAAAGTCGCTAGAACCTTTGAAAGGACATAACTTTCAAACCGTATCTCCGTTTTAAGCGATACTTGCGCTCATGGATTCGTCTCAGTAAGTAGTACCCAGTGGTACTACCCGTAAAGCCTTCCCAAGACCTCATAATTCATCCCTAGCCCAAAACCTATGTTACTTTGTAGTAAGTTCTCTTTTGCTCAATTTATTTGAAGTTTATTCGAATATTGTTTATTTCTTGTGATTTTTATTTTCTTTAGTGATAGTTTATTTATATGACGTAGTTGTATGCGTTTTGAGGCAAGCTCTACTTATTCCTTGATCATGATTGATCCTATGACTGCGAAACTGCACCCAAGCTAGAACTTACTTCTTATACATGCATTATTCCTTGTCACTTTATGATTGCTTAGTTAAAGCCCACTTGTGTGAAAGCTAGTGCCCACTTGCCGCAATTGTTATCCCACTATCTTGATAAACCTAAGAAGTTATCAATAGTTTTGCTAACGATGGCACCACCCTTGCCAGTATACGCTTAGCATTTGTGATGAATATCACCATACTCCTATACTAGCAAGTTTTATAAAATGTGTGAAAATGTTTTCGGTTGTGTGCGTGCGATTGGTCGGTGTTGGACCAACCGTGTTTAAGGTGAAGTTGGGTGGGATAGACCTGGCCATAGGCGAGACTCCTTAGTATTGGTGTAGAGTACTTGGTGATGGTGTCTTCGGAATCCCTGAGATCTGTGGTGGACTTGTGGGCTTGCTTGGGTGAAGTGGAAGCGTTATGTGTCTCCACGCGCAAGAGCGCATAGCCTGTGGGTACATCGTACTAAGCTCTGCAGTGTTATCTATAAATCATTCAGATGTCTGTTGTCACTGGTCATGACACACCAATTCAATTAGCATTTGGGAGAGTGGCTGTAGTAGACACCAGTTTTTTGGTGAAAGGTGTTGGAAAGGTGTGACAGAGTCATTATGATTGTGTGGGTCACAGGGCTCAACTAAAATATGAGAACTGTTGGGATCGATTGTAATCTCCCTCAGGTCCAACCAACTAAAACTTATAAAATTGTTTTCCATACACAAAAACCCCTTTGGTTCTATAGTGAGCCCCTGTATCTGCGCTTTTCTGCAAAACTCTGTCCCTTATCCTATTCCTTGACCACTCTCCCAAATGCATGAAGATATCCCTTGTTAGAGGTAGGGCTTGCGGAGTACCTTATGTACTCACCCTTGCCTCATTTTGTTTAAACCAACAAAAGATGGAGAATCCCTTATGCTCGAGTTTGCCTGTGGAGTTGTCAAAGCTTTGTTCATATTCTCTTTAGTCCGGATTGGTCTGATCAATCCCTTTTTCTTGTAATTTCAAACTTGTATGTATGTATCATCCTTGCATGGACTTAATAAAGGTCGTGAATCGACTGTGTATCACTTATAAGTGTGTACCAACTACTGATCCAAGGATTGGTATGGTAATCATAGGTCACCTCAAAAATGGGTGTAGGATGTTATTCGTAGGATTGATAACCATTCGGATGTTTTCCAAGACTGCACAAACCTCTAAATCTTACACAAAACTCTCTCTTATGTCACTCTGTTAATAAAATCTACCTTCTTCTACAAACACTTTTCCCCTCTCACACCGACATGATGATGTCTTGCAGATGGCTGAAAATGAGTGGAAGGAAACCACTACTAAAGACGCCAATTTTAGATATCCAGTACTCCTCCGCAGAGCCTTATCAGCATATGGATACCAAGAGCTGCCAAAATATCGTTGGCATGAGTACTATGCAGAAGGAGAAATTCCGAGATGTGATATGGAAGTCACCATCAAAGAGGAAGTTAGAGATGTTCCAGTGATACCCAGTTCAGTCTATCGGGAAGGCACCCGATATGACAACACTCTTCAGACAGCCGCTCGAGGAGCCCTTCTCCATTTCTATGGTCCACTCATGGGACAAACACCAAATAAGCCAATAAGGTACTTACCTATTTTCCCCAATGACCCATGGTTTCACGAATGACTCAAAAACCTAGAATGGCAAGGAAAGTAAGACAATGATTGAGAGAACCATATATTTACACATCCTAGACTGGCACTATAGGAAGATTTATGATCTATGGATGGATGAGACCGATCGTGCAAGAGAAGCCTTAGGAGAAGGAAAGACTTAGAAGAAGGAACATGATTCTACACGAAAGGACGCCCAAGCTGAAATAGACCATTACAACTTGCAGACGCCCAAGCTGAAATAGACCATTACAAAGCCAACTTCTTGCTTGCCTTGCCCCTCTTGTCGAGCCAACCCCTCACCATCACCGACATGGGATTGCAATGAGATGGACTCACGATGGCATTGAAGAGCCACCGCAAGTCCGCATCGGTGACGTTGCTGGAGTCGACCTTGTCGCCTATGCACGCCGCCAACCATCGATGGAAGACTTGAATGGTCAGGTTGCGGATATTTCCGCGCTTCATCTCTTCTATGAACGAGAGCCGCCTCCAAAAGGAGTCCAACTCCCCATGTCCCAAGATGCCGGCGACGTCGGCGTCGGCGTCGAGGCCGAATGCTTGAGCCGCCGCCTCCATGGTCACCGTGTGGCTGATGTCGCGGACGCGGAAGTTGACGGCCCCGCTACCGTCTTCGACGATGCCAAGACTCATCGTAGAAGCAACCTCGGTGACGACGTCGAGATTGTAGTCCATGGGGAGGAGGTGGAAATCCACCCAGCCGATGTTGTCTACCATCCTCCTTAAATCCTCCCACATGCCGATCGAGGTGAGGAAGGTCTCGTCCAGGTCAAAGTTGGGCATGAACCTTCCCCTCACCACGAGGTAGTGCTGCTGTTCCTCCTCGCTCCGGAGGGTGAAGCCCTCCTCCACCGTGATCGGCATGAATGCCGGCGGCGGTGGTGATGTGGGAGCCCCACGGCTTGCCGCCGTTTGGCTCCTCGTAGCACGCCCTGTTGGAAGGGACACGCCGGAGACGGAGTGGCGGGCGCGGACCTCGTATGTCGCTGCTGCCAAGCCGGTGGATGCACCACCCACCGACATGTCATCGCGAGCGTCGGAGCCACCCCTCGCTGAGGAGTTACCGCTCGACTCGCTGCTGCCGCCGAAACTGCTCCCCCGGCGTAGCCTCTTGCCCAACTTGCCAACGGAGGAGCATAGATGATCCATCTGCGAGGAATGCGGAACGTGTGTGAGATCGTTGGTAGTGGGGAAGGTGGGAAACTTCCAGGAGGAGGAACCGCCATAAAATTTCAAAATTTGAGAGCGCGCCGATCGGCACGGGAACTACGCCGATCGGCACAATTCAAATTTTGATTGCTCTGACCACTCTAATTCTTGATTCCCCTCCTTCATGTTGCTTCCTGGCATATCATGTTGGTTGACACAACTTGTAGAAGGAACGTGATTCTACATGAAAGGACGTCAGAAGCCTACTAACACAACTTGCAGACGCCCAAGCTGAAATAAACCATTACAAAGCCAAGTTGGTCGCCTCCCAATCGATTGCTACATCAGCCCATATGAAGTATGAAGAACGAACTACAACTCTGGAAAAAGAGCATGCGATGGTTGTAGAAGCACTCCAAAAACACAAACAATGCCAGAAGAAATAAGGGCAAACATGATCGAGCAGAAGGAAAAATATGAGAAGCAACTAGTGGAATATCGCACAGATATCACTGAAGTCAACATAAAGCTCGAGACCCTCAAGAAGACGATGACCGACAATGAGAGGAAAAGGATGCTGAACCAAAGAGACCAAACCCTTCACTCTGGAAGATGCCATAGAAGTCTACATCGCATAGACCTAGCCTCCTGAGATCGAAGATTCAGCTTAGATTGCGAGTCATAAGTGCATATGCCATGTACCATGAATAATGCATCATGTGCCAAGTAATTGTATCATGCTTCATGTATTATGTACCATGTAACATGTATTGCAACATGTGTCATGTGTATGTATTATATGTCATGTATGACATGACTTATGTCTTGTATCATATGTCATGTAGCATGTGTCATGTGTTCCTCATCCATGAACAATCAACAAAAAGGACCCTTAAGAAATGTTCATGTGCCATCAAACACTTAGACAAGCATAGCAAGGATTCATGTTGGAAAAAAGTTCATCCTGCTGACACCACCAAGACTGACATAATAGCTCACACATGCATCATACTGCCAAAGATTGCTACTCGATTGTACCAATCAACGCCAGTAAAAGATGCAAGGTCATTTGTACCCTTGTGCCAACTAAAGACCCTGTGTAATGGCAAAGTACAGACAAGAAGACATCCTAGACAAGTCAGAACACCATTGACTGACGCCTTCAACGGCAAGCCAACTCCGTTGTTCACACCAGCCAAGCGTCCATGACATGCCTTGGCCACCGCACCATGCCGTTCTTCGACGATGCCAAGCCTCATCATAGAAGCAACCTCGGTGATGACGTCGAGATTGTAGTCCATGGGGAGGAGGTGGAAATCCACCTAGCCGAGGTTGTCTAGCATCCTCCTTAAATCCTCCCACATGCCGATCAAGGTGAGGAAGGTCTCGTCCAGGTCGAAGTTGGGCATGAACCTTCCCCTCACCGCGAGGTAGTGCTGCTGTTCCTCCTCGCTCAGGAGGGTGAAGCCTTCCTCCATCGTGCGCGGCATGAATGCCGGCGGTGGCGGTGATGTGGGAACCCCACGGCTTGCCGCCGTTTGGCTCCTCGTAGCACGCCCTGTTGGAAGGGATACGCCGGAGACGGAGTGGCGGGCGCGGACCTCGTATGTCGCTGCTGCCAAGCCGGTGGATGCACCACCCACTGACATGTCATCGCGAGCGTCGGAGCCACCCCTCGCTGAGGAGTTACCGCTCGACTTGCTGTTGCCGCCGGAACTGCTCCCCCGGCGTAGCCTCTTGCCCAACTTGCCGACGGAGGAGTGGAGATGATCCATCTGCGAGGAATGCGGAATGTGTGTGAGATCGTTGGTAGTGGGGAAGGTGGGAAACTTCCAGGAGAAGGAACCGCCATAAAATTTCAAAATTTGAGAGCGCGTCAATCGGCACGGGAACTGGGCCGATCGGCACAATTCAAATTTTGAATGCTCTGACCACTCTAATTCTTGATTCCCCTCCTTCATGTCCCTTCCTGGCACATCATGTTGGTTGACAGGGGAACAACACGGAATCGTGATGTCTTGTTGGCGGCGCCGATTGGCTCAGGCCCGCGCCGATCGCCGCGCCGTCTCCTTTTCAGCATTTGGTCAATTTCGTGTCCCCTCTGCACCGCACATCTGCATAATAATCATACCTGTTCCTCAAAATCAATGCCTGCCATCTTTGTCGCCCATTTGGGAACATCATGGGTACCCGCACCGATCAGCGCAGAAGGGCGCCGAACGGTGCAAGTCCCTTGCACCTCGTGTTTAGGTCTAGCGCTGATTCTGATGCCTCGTGTTCATCTCTTTCACCTAATTTCCACTTCTGCAATGTACCCGTAGTATTGGCATACGTGTCGAGGCTCATCTAGCTGACTCGCGCCGATCGACGCAATGTCCATTTTTGCTTCTGGCCCCTCGCTTCTTCGCTAGATGTTGTCTTCATTCTTGAAAATAGCTCTGCCTCCAAAAATTATTGTGCTAGTTTAGCACTCCTTCAATTCTGGGCGTCGTCGGCCTTCTGTCCTGACTAGGGCAATGCTGGGCCGATCGGCGCAGATGTACCCCAATCGGCGCAAGCTCTGTTCCTTTTCAAGTTTTGGTCTTTTTTTATATATTCCTGCATTGTTAGTCTATAGTATGTATATACATAGTATTGCACGAATAAACAGACAACGCAAGAGCACACAAGAATTAAGCACACACTTTTCTAATTTTTTTATTTTAGTCAAGAGATTATTTTTATCATAAGCAAGCAAATTTAAAAACACCGGGTTGTCCTCCTAGCCAGCACTAATTAACTAAATGAAATGGGTTGCCCTCTGTTGACGGCTGTTAAGTACCATTTTCAACCGTCAACTATACTCAAATAAAAGAGAATTTGGCATTTCATACACGCATGCTTTATCACAATAATATAGTTCCACTTGTACTTGGAGAACTTTGTGCATGCAGGAGGAAATGTGAAGGAAACACCTCAAAAGGCAAGAAAACACACTTTCGACCAATCAGAGAGCGCCACATGGACGTCACACGGATTGAAGGGCCCATTTTCAGCACTTAACCGACGTAACTCCCTGCCATACCGCGCAAACCAACGTCAGGGCCCACAGGACAGCCACCTGGAGAAAGCACAGGCCAGGAGGGGCCAACCCCAGGTCGGCCGACCTGGTCAGGTCGGCCGACCCAGCCGGGCGCCCTCTCCGCCTGGGCTTCTACGTGTTGGCTCCTCCGTGACTCCTGATGACGGTTTGAGATGCCTTCCGTGGCGGTTACGCTCCCTTGCCGACCTATTGAGGCTATAAATAGGAGGGTGTGCCTTCACACTCAACACACACCACAAGAAGCATTTCTCTCTTGCTAGTAGTAGTTCTTGGAGTTTTAGTGGAGTTAGGCTGAGTCTAGAGCTCTCTAGTCCCAAGTCTTCACTTGGAATTGGTATGAGTCTTGTATCTTTTCCCTTTTGTAAGACTTTGCTCTTATCAATATATATATATTTTCTATATAGTTGTGCTTGGATCATGAGTTTCTTGTTTGATATTGTGATCCATATATGTGATAGTATATTCTACTTGTGTGATAGTAGTTTATATTTATTATACTACTACTGTCATGCTAGTTATATACCGTCACTATAGTCTAGTTTATATGTTATAGTCTCTATGCTTAGTTTTAGCTGATAAAGTATAGCATGGGTTTGGTGATCGTATTCGTACGGTAGCTCTGCCTCGTTAATAGTAATCGCGGAGGGGCAGAGTGCTCTTTGGTCATGCAAGTATGGTACTTGGGTGACTGATTTGCATCAATTATTCGTTAGTCTACTGGTTCGTTGAGGTAGGCGGCAGGTGGTGACAGCCCTGTCCGTCCTTTGAAATCCTCCCCGCTAGGCTAGTGCGTAGGCTCTTGGCGGAAGTCGCCTGTGGATGCAGGGGTAAGTCCGTGCCTGAAATGCTATACTATTGACTGCTGAACCTGAGTGTGGGTCTGTATGTATTCTACTTAGGCTATGCAACTGTATAGGAATGTATAGTAGGAGTAGCTTAGCCTAGTCTTTCCTCCACTAGACTTTATTTATTTAGTAGGAATCTTCTGTGTGTGTCACACTACCCGGTTATTATCATGTACCCGCCTGTCTTGGTTAGATATCCTTGCTAATTGTTAACATGATCTTATATGTTTGTAACGCTTCTTGATCATAACCTTCCCTTGGGATAAACAAATACGATACCCTGAATACTTCCGGGTGAAATGCTACAGCGGTATTCTCCGTGCGCTTGCGGATTTTACCTACTTGACTCTGGGACATATTAGTGAACCGTTTCTGGCCCCGTGCCGGGTATGATTTATTAATATGGTTTAGCAAAAGTCAACAAGCATTTCTGGCGCCGTTCCCGGGGAAGGCGTATGATCTAAGAAAAATTACTAATGTATATAGTAGTGTTGCAATTATTAAGGCTATCTCCTAGGCAGGCTATCCTTGCTTTGTTTTCCGCATTTTGTATGAAAACAGGGTAGTGTATGACTGGTTTCGACTTGCCGACAAACTTCACTGAAGATCCTGAGTCACTCCTGAGAAGGACACGAGCAAGGCTCACCCCTCCTCGTAAGGAGACTCGGCCAATCGAACCTGTCATTCCCGCACCATCAAGCTCTGAGCAAATGGCCGACAAGACCCTCCGCGAGTTCTCTGCTCCCTCCGCTGCCAACATCCCTACGGGACCAGCTGGCAATGTGGGAGATGCGAACTTCGAGATCAAGACCGGTCTCATCACCATGGTGCAGGCTAGCCCATTCTGTGGGAAAGCCAATGAGGACGCTAGTGCTCATCTCCAGCAATTCCTGGAGATTTGCAACACGTTCAAAATGAAGGACGTCACCCCCGACGCTGTTCGCCTTCGACTGTTCCCGTTCTCTCTCCTTGGGAGAGCGAGACAGTGGTTCTACGCAAACCCTGAAGCTGTGAACACTTGGGAGAAGTGTTCAGCTGCGTTCCTTGCAAAGTTCTTCCCGCTGGGCAAGACCAATGCCCTTCGTGGAAGGATCTCAAGCTTCCAGCAGGAGTCGAAGGAGTCGATTCCTGAGGCATGGGAGAGGCTCCAGGAGTACATCCTGGCATGTCCCCACCACGGGATGGATGATTGGCTGATCATCCAGATCTTCTACAACGGGCTCACTCCATCGGCCCGCGACCACCTCGACGCTGCTGCTGGTGGAGCCTTCTTCTTGCTCACTGTGAGCAAGGCAAAAGATTTGATCGAGAAGATGGTGTCCAACCAAGGTTGGAATGAAGAGCGCCTCCAACCTCGCCAGTGAGGCATGCACTCCGTCAAGGAGGTTGACATGCTCGCCGCCAAGATTGACCTTCTCATGAAGAAGATGGACGACCAAGCCAATGGAGAAGTGAAAGCCCTAGACGCTCGTATGACTTGCGAGGTCTGTGGCAACACGGGACACTCGGGCAATGACTGCCCTGAGACCTGTGAGGACGCAATGTTCATGGGCAACAACAACAACAACGGCTACCGTCCACAAGGAGGTCAAAGTTGGGGTCCACCACGTCCCAACTACCAAGGAGGAAAATCCCGGGGCAACCCGAGAAGCCACCGACCGCAACAAAGACCAAGAAGGTGTGGCGAGTGAAACAAGAAGCATCATCCGTGTCTTCATCTCCGGGACCGGACAACGCTTCATCGAGCTGAACGCCGGAGAAAAGTCCCGCTCGTCGGACTTTAAAAGGTGAGTCCTCGCCGGGAGGTTAAACCGGTAGTTATCCATATTTGCTCTTTTAATTGCCTATTTGCTTTCCACCACATTTTGATTTTTCCCGACCACTGCATTTCTGCACTTTTGAATTTTTCCAGCCACCTGGGAATTTTTCAAAACTCATTTGCATTTTTAAAAATTTAGAAAATAGGTTTTTGGGCTTTCCATTTTGAAAAGATTTTTTTTGTCGAGCTTTTTGAGCAAAAAGGCAGCAGGGGACAAATCCCCTAGCCGTTGGGGAACACATAGGAAAAAGGGGGCTGCCAGGAGGCCCACCTGCCAGGTCGGCCGACCTGGTGAGGTCGGCCGACCCCCTGGCCCCACCTTTTCCTGTGCTCCTTTCTCCCAACGGCTATATGGCCGTTGCTCTGTCTCTTTCTAACGGCCATCTTGCTTCCTTGGCTATAAAAACCGCCCAGGAGGGGGAGCTTCACCATTCCAAGCTCATCTTTCACTCCCCTCCTTTGCTCACTTGTTGCTCTCCCAAAATTTCGTGTTCTTCAACTTTACTACAGCCCCAAAAACCCAAAAAAATATTTCCCCTCTGTTTTAGTGCATTTGCAAGTTGTTGTGAGAAGAAAACCAATTTCGGAGAAGCTCGGGTTTGTCGTTTTCACTAACGCTCACCCGAACACTTGTTCGATCTTGTTTTTGTTCTTGTCTTGTGTTTGTTCTTGTGTGCAGCCCTGTTCAAACGAATGAAGCAAGTCGCCGGAATCAAGCGGAGAAAAAGCACTCGTGCAAGCACGAGTCAAGCATCCTCCGTCGAGCTCACACCAAGTCCGGGGCATGGTGACCCCGAAGCTGAAATTCCGGAGGAAAGGCCGGCCTTGCTCATCACCGAGGAGCATCTCGACATCAAGGACGACCGCGAGGGCCAAGCCATCGCGCTCATGAGAGAACGGCCATTCGCCCACACCCGACGCTTCGATCCGGACTTCCTCGAGAAAATAGGTATGAGAGAAGAATTTGCCTCTATTTTTCGCACTATGGGTTGGCTAAATTTCGTAGAAGTAGATGAGCCGGGTTATCGTTTGCTTACTATGCAGTTTTTATGCACCCTTAGAAAGTATGATGAAGGCATTTCTTTTCGCTTGTTTGGGCAAGAGCGCTTGGTCACATGGGGTGATCTTCATGCTATGCTAGGTCTAAATCCTAAATGTAGGCTAGACTTAGATAAAGCGCTAAAGGGGTTCCATAAAGAAAGTTTTTGGAAAAAGATTTCCGGAAACGAGTGGGGTCCCAAGCCTAGAACAAGTGCCATCCATAATCCTACACTTAGATTTATGCATGTGTGGTTGGCTATGACCTTGTTTCCTCGAGGTGACATTAGGGTTGTCCGGCAAGATGAATTGAAAATACTTTATGCCATGGTTAAGAAAATTAGGGTGTCACCCGCGGAATGCATGATTGATCAATGGTTAGACAATATAAAGTTGACAGGACCAATTGAGTGCACCTCTTTAGTTACTCGCATTGCGCAGAAGTGTGGTCTGCTTGAGAATGTTCATGTTGAATATTTGACGGTAGATAGAGAATTTCTAGGCGAGGACTATTTTGTGCAAGGACATACTTTGAAACATGGTCCAAATAATACCTTGATCTATCACTTTCCCGGGTATACAAATGAATTCCCGTTACCTAACCCGGGTCTTCGTTTGTATCACTGTCGGGCACTAACCCTCCCACTTGAGCCAGTGGGAGAAGTTCGCAGGCATAGTGTTTCAGGACGACCGACACGTTCCCGTAGGCATATGGAGCCTACACCGGAGTTTCACACTCCGACCGGAGATCCGGTATGGGAGCAGCCCCCACCACAGGACGAGGCGGGTGCATCAACATGGCAGGCCGGAGCATGGGAATCTCAGTACGATTACCCCATGCAGACGTCATCAAGTTCAAGCGGACCGCCATCCTTTGCCACTCGATCATTCTCATCCCGTGGGTTCCGTGAACTCAACTATGGGATGGCCGAGTTGACAAGGAGGGTGAACGACATTGATTTGCGCACCGAGAGCATGCAACAAACTCTCACGCAATATGTCGCCGACACCCAGCAATGGCAGAATTTCAGCGACAACCAATTCCGCCAGCTGAACGCGATGATGGCTCAGAATCAGAGCAATTGGGATGCCTTCTTCCGCTCCCAAGGCTACGACCCGAACCAGCAGATATGAGCAAGAACAAGCTTGGGGGAGGACCCCCCCTTCTCACGGTAACTTGTATCTTTCCCCTTCCCTTTATTTCTTGCATTTGCTAAATCTGAAATTCCATAAAAATTTGCAAAACATAAAAAGAACAAAAATATTTCCCTTTTTCATGCGCGGTATGAATGTGTATAATTTTCCTATGTTGAGATGATGAATAGTTGCTCTGTCCTTTATTCCTCTCTAAAGCTAGTTGACAACTTAGTACTCTCTCAAGAGTTAGGTTTGTTGGTAAATCTTGCCTTGAACTTGAATCTTGTGGGTAGCATATGCATTCTCTAGTTCTAAGTTGTTGAGAGGTATGATATGATAGATAGGGCTGCTATGATCTTGCTCAACGTAAAGCTTGAATTCCGGAGTTTTATTTTTCAAAATGACAAATTGATAAGTTCCTCAATGATGAAATTCCCACCACAGCCATATGTAGTGTTTACATTTGAAAACCTTTACACATATGCTGCTTGTTTCACATTGAGCTTAGTCAAAATTGTTGTGACCCTAGTAGAACTCTTTTCATGCTTTCTTGATCAAGATCATATACACACATCCACCGCCATGAGCTATCCTTCTAAATCAAGAAGATAGCATCCACCATATCCACCATATCCACCATATCCACCGTGAGCTATTCTTCTACACCGGAAGAAAGCCACTATCCATCCATCCATCCAAAGAAACACTCCATATATCCATTGCAAAAATTCCTCTCTCAAAGTATTCATTGCAAACTAGGACTATGGCTATGCAAAAAGAAAAGAAAAAAAATGCTCAAAAAAGAGAGCAAGCAAAAGGTAGCCATAGCCTAGAAACTCCAAAAGAGAGAAGGAAAATTCAAAAAGGAGTTATTTCTTCCCATCCACCATTCCTCCGTTCTCCCACACACTTGCACATCTTGATCAAGATTGTTTGAATTGATGTTTTTTCTTGGATCCGGTCTTTTGACATAGCAATATTATGTGAACATGAGTGCTTCATATATCCCTACCTTGAGCTCCACATAAAGCCTTATTTAGAAGTAGGTGATTATAGGCAACACTTTGCCTTGGTGAGGAATCATACACATATTGAGTGATCCGAGAGAATCATTTGAGGAACTTGGTTTTTATTTTCAAAATCTTTTGAAAACCTCCGGAATAACATAGCGGAATCTAGAGCAAGTGATTGGTGCCCTGCAATTGTTCTATCTCTCAACCGCCCAAGACAATGAGGTGTAAAAGCCCCATGGATCGAGGTAAATGGGTAAGTTATGCGCCAATATATTTAATTCTAGGAAGAGTACTTTGTTGTGCGCATAGTATTATTGAGGAGTAGGACATTGTAGCAACTCCTGATCAACAACTTAAGTTTATCTTTGCTTCGGGACGAGCAAAGGGTAAGCTTGGGGGAGTTTGTTGACGGCTGTTAAGTACCATTTTCAACCGTCAACTATACTCAAATAAAGGAGAATTTGGCATTTCATACACGCATGCTTTATCACAATAATATAGTTCCACTTGTACTTGGAGAACTTTGTGCATGCAGGAGGAAATGTGAAGGAAACACCTCAAAAGGCAAGAAAACACACTTTCGACCAATCAAAGAGCGCCACATGGACGTCACACGGATTGAAGGGCCCATTTTCAGCACTTAACCGACGTAACTCCCTGCAATACCGCGCAAACCAACGTCAGGGCCCACAGGACAGCCACCTGGAGAAAGCACAGGCAAGGAGGGGCCACCCCCAGGTCGGCCGACCTGGTCAGGTCGGCCGACCCAGCCGGGCGCCCTCTCCGCCTGGGCTTCCACGTGTTGGCTGCTCCGCGACTCCTGATGACGGTTTGAGATGCCTTCCGTGGCGGTTACGCTCCCTTGCCGACCTATTGAGGCTATAAATAGGAGGGTGTGCCTTCACACTCAACACACACCACAAGAAGCATTTCTCTCTTGCTAGTAGTAGTTCTTGGAGTTTTAGTGGAGTTAGGCTGAGTCTAGGGCTCTCTAGTCCCAAGTCTTCACTTGGAATTGGTATGGCTCTTGTATCTTTTCCCTTTTGTAAGACTTTGCTCTTATCAATATATATATATTTTCTATATAGTTGTGCTTGGGTCATGAGTTTCTTGTTTGATATTGTGATCCATATATGTGATAGTATATTCTACTTGTGTGATAGTAGTTTATATTTATTATACTACTACTGTCATGCTAGTTATATACCGTCACTATAGTCTAGTTTATATGTTATAGTCTCTATGCTTAGTTTTAGCTGATAAAGTATAGCATGGGTTTGGTGATCGTATTCGTACGGTAGCTTTGCCTCGTTAATAGTAATCGCGGAGGGGCAGAGTGCTCTTTGGTCATGCAAGTATGGTACTTGGGTGACTGATTTGCATCAATTATTCGTTAGTCTACTGGTTCGTTGAGGTAGGCGGCAGGTGGTGACAGCCCTGTCCGTCCTTTGAAATCCTCCCCGCTAGGCTAGTGCGTAGGCTCTTGGCGGAAGTCGCCTGTGGATGCAGGGGTAAGTCCGTGCCTGAAATGCTATACTATTGACTGCTGAACCTGAGTGTGGGTCTGTATGTATTCTACTTAGGCTATGCAACTGTATAGGAATGTATAGTAGGAGTAGCTTAGCCTAGTCTTTCCTCCACTAGACTTTATTTATTTAGTAGGAATCTTCTGTGTGTGTCACACTACCCGGTTATTATCATGTACCCGCCTGTCTTGGTTAGATATCCTTGCTAATTGTTAACATGATCTTATATGTTAGTAACGCTTCTTGATCATAACCTTCCCTTGGGATAAACAAATACGATACCCTGAATACTTCCGGGTGAAATGCTACAGCGGTATTCTCCGTGCGCTTGCGGATTTTACCTACTTGACTCTGGGACATATTAGTGAACCGTTTCTGGCCCCGTGCCGGGTATGATTTATTAATATGGCTTAGCAAAAGTCAACACCCTCCCATAAGCACTAAATAACTTCTAAATCCCCCGATCATTGAGTTGCCTCCCAAGAGCGCTCTAGTTATTTAGAGGCCAAAGAGCTCGACCTCCCCACAAACGATAAATCCTTAGTGTCGCGGTGTGGGATGTGAAGCCGCGACACTATAAGGTTATCTTATCTCCATGGTTCATATAGCTTGGACGACGTATCCATACATCCCCTCCAATTACTTTCGGCACCTCGATGCCACGGTGTCTTGTATCTCTTCACTTCATCAATAGCACTACACTCTTCTTCCTTTGGTCGAAACTTGAAAGAGTAGGGAGTCCCACTTATATCAAAGCTTATCTCACCACTCCCAACATCAATACTTGCCTTTGCTATCCTCAAGAAGGGTCTGCCTAAGATGAACGGGGTCCTCATCCTCTTATCCATATCAAGCACAATAAAATCAATAGGGACGATATGATCTCCAATTTGAACAGGCACATCCTCAGCAATTCCATCAAGGAAGCGTACCGATTGATCGGCTAACTCCAAACACATACCCGTAGGCTCTAATTTAGGCAAATTGAGATTTGTGAATATATGACGGGGCATAACACTTACGCTTGCTCCAAGATTGCACAAGCACCTATCAAATATCTTTGTTCCAATCATGCATTTGATGCTTGGTGATCCAGGGTCGGGTTTCTTCTCCAGTGTAACATCATTGATTGTCGCCGTTAGTTACTTAGTGACCTTCACAGCCTCCTCAGAACCTAGAGACTTTTTGTTTTGCATCATGTCCTTAATGTTCTTGGCATAGGTGGGAACTTGGATAGCATCAATAAAAGGGACATTGATGTGAAGCTTCTTCATAATATCGACGAATCTTGCAAACTGCTCATCGTGTTGTCGCGCTCTTTCTGTCTTCGTCAGTAGTTGAGTATCTAGAAACGTGGCAGGGCCATGCTCTTCTGTCTCCACGCCCATCTTCAGACCAGAGAGGTCATCATCCTCCTTGCCCCGATCGGCGCACAACCAGCGCCGATCGGCGCGGGGCTTCTTTGCTCCCGCAAAGCATTCTGGATCTTCTGTTTGTTTTCCTGATCGCGTAGCTATTGCCTTCAACTGTTCTGCAGACATCGTATTGCCAGGAATAGCCCCCTTATTGCCTTGAATGGCTTGCGATATCTGTCCCATCTGTTGCTCCATAATCATGGTATGCTTCAAAATCTGCTCGTTGGAGCTCCCAATTTCTGTCACCTTGTCATTAACTCTCTCAAGGACACGATCAATCTCCTTGAATCTAGCTTGATTGTCCTTGTTGATCTTCTCTTGAGCTTGGAAGAACTCATGACATTGGAGACGAAGTGGGATAGAGTTTTGCATCGACGAACTAGGGGAGAAAGAACTCCTTTGTTGTTGACCAAATTCTTCATATATTCTAACATCTTCATCTCTTTAGGGCAATCTTTCTGCACATGACCAAATTCTCCACACTCACTACATGTTGAGCGTGATTCCGTCAGTTTGAGTGTCTCTTGCTTAGGGATATGAAGTTTATTGTCCAACCTTCTTTGAATAGCATCGAGGCGATCTATAATCAATTCTTCCTGAGTCTTCTCAATCACACTCTTCGCTACTCCTTTTGAAGGTTGCAAATTCCTTGAGCTTCTCTCACCATCCCATGATTGATTTGCAACAAACAACTTGATCAAATTCTTAGCTTCGGCGGGGGTTTTTGACATGAATTATCCTGCAGCTGAGGCGTCCAAATGTTGATGTGACAAAAGATTCAATCCTGCGTAGAACTTCTCAACAACATCTCCAACCGTCAGACCATGATGTGGGCATGCATCCATATGCTCATTGTATCTTTCCCATGCTTCTCCAATGCTCTCATCAATATTTTATATAAATCCAAGAATCTTATTTTTCAAAGCTTGAGTCTTACCGAGGGGAAAGTATTTGGCCAAGAATTCAGCTGCTAATGTGTTCCACACCATTTTCACTATGTTTTCCAATCCATTGTACCATTGCTTGGGGCGTCCAATTAGAGAGAAGGGGAACAACCGCACATGCGCTTGATCTCCTGTCAATCCCGCTATCTTGAATGTGCTGCAAACTTCAAGGAAGTGTTGCAAGTGATGATTGGGATCTTCTGAACCTGTGAACGGTTGTTGCGCCACTATTCCAACATATCTTTCCAATTGATACAGAAGTTGATCTTGAGCTTCTTGGAAATCTGTCTTGACAATACTAGTCAATTGTGGCTTGAGACGATTAACCATAGGCACCTCTGCCATCTCCTCTTATTCTTGCTCTTGAACCGAGTCTTCTATTGTGAATAATACTCGAGGTGTTGCACGGACTGCTTCCAAATCTCCAAGTGACTTGCTTCTCTTCTCCGCTGTTCTCTTCTTGTGTAAGAGTCTCTCTGGATCATTGGCGTAATTAGAGGGTTCGTTTGACTTAGGACCGACCATACCTATTAGTTTCACTTAACAGAATATATGTACTAAAGAGACAAGTAAAGCACAATGACTAAACATTAATACACCAAACAATGTTTAAAAACCTGCTATGGTCCTCGGCAATGGTGCCAGAAAAAGGAAGCTTGTTGGTCGTATCTACGCACCCACTTATATACCGTAAGAGGACGGTGTACGATTATAGCACTTTTTCCCTTGAATTGAGTATTCCAAGGTTTATCGAATCCACTGGGACCTTAGGGATTTATTAAACAAAGTTAACAGTAAAAGATCTAGTCAAGGCTACTGTCAAGGTCAGGTTGCATGAGGGGTAGACTGCCTAGCGCAAAAGTTAACAGTAAATCTATCGATGTGCCGATCGGCGCGGGGATTGAGCCGATCGGCACACTGGTGAAAGTAAGTCAAGGTGCGCGAGATCTAGTGAATCTGGGGTTGCGTCGATCAGCGCTGGAATTGAGCCGATCGGCACACTGGTCGATCTAAGCTAAAGTTGTTGCGCCGATCGGCGCAGGGGTTGAGCCGATCGGCACACAGTGAGTCTAAGCCAAAGTACACTAGATCTTGTAAACCTATGATGATAAGCGAGTAGCCAGATATCTACTAGTGAGATCGTAACCAGATAGTCTAATTGAATAGCATCATAATGGGAAATTACATAGATCAATGAAAACCTATAATGAGTAAGACCCCCCTGCTTTCCGAGCAGCTCCCGATTTATCGCTGCCGGGAGGAAACTCTTAATCGCGCGAGTATCTTACCCTACTCAACTATCCAATAGTGCTGCGCAGGCTTAGTGTTGTCACCGCTAAACCACACTACTGGCATCATCAAGCAACCATAATCAATACAATGTCCGAATACTATCCTAATCACCACGATTAAGATAATATCTACTTACTTAGCCTATAACTAAGCAATTGGAATAAGCACATGCATGATTATAGAATCAAGATAGACAAATCACCAAAACCATCATCAACATATTCAATCATCCTTGAGATACCTAGAGTAAAATTCATCCCCGTCGAGATGGCCTACCTTGACGGATCAACTCTTGACTCTAATGGTTCTTGAAACTCAACTAGAGATCTATTCTAACGGGTTGAGCCCCGGTGGCTCTAACTCACGGATCTGGTGTCCTTCCGTCGCCTCCTCTTCTGCGATGAGGGTTTATAAGTATTCATAGGGGTTCTACTCGTAAAGGACTCGGTTTCTAGCAAACAAGGCGGTTACGCCGATCGGCACAAGCCGTGTCCTCTCTGATTTCTTCCCCGAGTCGGTTCCTCTGACTTCCACAGCTGCCATGTGGGCCTTTTCCTTCGAGATAAAGTCTTGTACTGCATGTTAAGATCTTGGAGTTCCATAAATCTTCTTGAAGTTCCATAAATCTTCTTAGGCAAATATCTTCAAGTGTCTTGCGCAGATAAACTTCCATAAACATGTGGAATGGGCCTCGGTCACTTCTGTCGGTCAAAACACCCTTGCGCCAATCAGCTCATGGGCTGCGCCGATCGGCGCACTGGGCTTCTTCAGTGCTTTTCGTTAGTTCTGGACTCCTGTCCTCTCCATCATCGCATTAATCACCAATTTTACCTGTTTCTGCAATAAAGCTCCAAAACAAACGCATATACAAATATATAGGCAATATCACAGGTAAATAGCCTAAATCAGTATCAATTATGCTCTAATTGGGGCAATATTCACATATAAAAGGGGCACTTGGAAAGTGCCAACACTCACCACTTTACAACCAGTTCAACCAAGCCTCCTAGTGCACCACTCTCAGCATTCTACCTTCATCACCTCTCCACCCCTATGGCAGACCCCCAATGGATAAGCACCAAATGCCTGGAAGAACATGGCTTTTCAGTAGTTCTCTATGCCGTCATGAATTGTGTTGGAATCATGGAACCCCGAGAGTATGTAGGAATATAATACAGTGATTCTGTCCTAGAGAGATGTGATGTCACCATCCACATCAGAGCAAGCAAAGACCACCCAAATTTCAAGCCTTGGAGCATATCCACCACTGGGTTCCATTTCTCGGTGTGGAATACTTACCTTACTTGTATCCATAGCTATGCCTAAGTCAAAAGATGACAGGATAACTCACCAATATGGAAACCAACCAAGTCAGCTTGGAGCGCAAGGCAATTAGAGACAGAATTACTATGTTTATCCTTGTAGACTATGAGTAGGAATCTTCATGTAGCCTGTGCTGACCTGATATATAAGGCGGTAGGAACCCCCTTCGAGGGACACAACATCAATAAGCAATACAATCCACATAACACAGGACGTAGGGTTTTTACTCTCATTGAGAGGGACCGAACCTGTATAACTCGACGTCTTGTGTCTTAACCATCTAGTTCTTCATCCCGACATAGCAGTATAAACCATATTGCCGAGATTAAGTCTCGACAGTTGGCATGCCAGGAAGGGGACAAGGCACGCTGGGATTCTCCGTCGACCTAGATGGCCGAGATTCCAATCATTTAGTACTCACCGGACTTCACGATTTCCTTCGGGTCACTCGACTTCTTAGTGGACGACACAGGAAACATTGGCTGGGTGAATCACAAATCCAATCTAACCGCAGCCAATTCTATGGCGCGACCGTCGGCTTCAACAGATCTGATCCCACCTCTAGGACCGCTCGGACTCGGCAAGACCAATCTGCCCATCGGGTACGACTACAAGTCGATCCTGTCCTTTGATGAGGACTCAGATGGTTCTTATTGCCCATATCCACATGCCATATACATGGCAGAATTGGAGGAGCATGATGGAGAAAACCCAGCGAACAATGGCGAAGCCAACAACAACAGAGCTAACAATGGAGAAGCTTCATTAGCTGGGCATTTACCCCACCGACCGAGGGGGTCTCATGGATCTCGTGCTGTTGCAAGAGAGTTAAACCTCGGCGACCTCAAGATCATGATGGATGGTGAGAACGTCTACACCCTCAAAAAAACATCACCGGGGCAAGGACACTCCTCGATGACTTGATGGCCGATGAAGCAAACCAAACTGCCGTGATAAGGAAGGCTGTAGCCAAGCTTAAGGTTGCCACAATTCAGGACCAGGCTAGGGCTCAACCCTCTCAGTCAATCGCAAGTTCTAGCCTAGCGGCTTCGTGACAATGTCGAGGACACGAAGACCTGAGAAACAACATCAGTGTCCGGGATGGCCATAATACCATCAACTCCCATTACGAGGAGCAAGCCTAGGTCAACTTGCGTTACAAGGAAGAGTGCCGTGATTGAAGAGATGACCACCGTCATGATGACCGTAGGGACGAGCAACGCCAAGAATCACCTCGTAGGAACAACCACGATGACCGACGTCATAATGGTGATCAGGACTGGCTCAAAGACTGCATTGAGGACAATCGACATCGCCGCCATGATGATGATGTAGGTCCATGACATCGGTGTCGCACTCCCTTAACTTCGCGATCTCCAGATCACCAGAGCAGGTCTCCATCGCCGAACGATGAGTAGTTTGATGGAATAAAGGCCTATGCTCCAGAACTACGCAAATGCAAGTTCCCAAGAAGTTTGAAGCCGATCATCATCAAAAAGTACGATGGTCAGACCAATCCTAAGGAGTGACTTTAGATCTATAGCACAGTTATTCGGTCTGCAGGGGGAGATACCTACGTGATGGCCAATTATTTGTCGGTCTATCTCGAGCCAGACTTTTGGATTTGGCTCACATCACTCCCTAAAAAGTCTATCTCTAGTTGGGGAGAGCTCAACAAAAAGTTCATTGAGAACTTCCAATCTACCTATAATCGTCCGGGCAACCACTGTGACCTCACCAGGCTCAAGGAGAAGCCCGATGAGTCCCATGCACGACTACATTAAGCATTTCTGCGCCAAGAAGACTGAGATCCCCAATGTCTCGGATCAGCAAATCATTACTGCCTTCCAAGGAGGGTTGCAGAGTGACCGTTCAGGAATCGGTCGGTGGAATCATAACCTTGACATGACCGTTCAGGAATGCTTCGAGATTGTGGACAAGTATGCTTCAGGAGAGTCGGCTCTGTACATCATTCGTGGCAAGTGGAAGGAGAAATGCTAGGACAGGCTAGAGTCCTCCAAGAAGGACAAGAAGCAGAAGGGTGACAACCTGGTAGCTGTGATAGACCAATCCAGGAAGAATCCTTGGATGAACCAGCAGACCGTGGATGACTTGCTGAATGGCTTGTGCTTGTGGCACCCCAAAGGAAACCATAAGGCAAAGGATTGCTACCGGTTGAAGGGCTTCGCAACATCCGAGCTAAAGGTGGCCAAGTCTGCACCAAGGCGCAACAGTCAAGATAAGTATGATGACGGGAAGGACGACATGGAAGGGTTCCAAGAGCCCCGTAAGGAGGTGAACTTTATCTTCGGTGGACCAAATATCGATTCGTCCAAACACAAGCAGAAACTAGAACTACGTGAGATCAACTCTGTAGAACCAACCGCTCCCGAGTACATGAGGTGGTCTAAAATACAGATTACTTTGACCAGTCAGATCATCCCAAGCACTTGCCCAAGCCAGGCCACTACTCACTCTAATGAGGACATCACTCCTATGGATACACACAACACTCATCCAATTCTAGACTTGTAAGGTCCAATGACTAGAGCTCGTGCACGATGACTAAATTTAGACGTGAGCTCATTCCTACGTTCTTTGTTATATGTTACTTTTGAGAATGGCTTGCTACCCAATGGTTATTTTATGATTAGGAACCATGGAGAGGACCAGGAGATGATGGGAGAAGGACTTGGGAACGTCGAGGACCAGCAAGGTCTTGGAAGCCAAGGTGGAGGCCCAATCAAAACCGAGATCGAGTCTGTTTTGGGGCCCAGGACCAGTATGAACTAAAACGGACTCCCAGGACCGTTGCCCACAAGGTAACCATGCTCCAGATGACCCGTATGCTAAAATTAAGTTTTTCAATTCCTTCGTTTTCAAGTCAGTATGATGGTGATGCTTATCTTGATTGGGAGATGACTATAGATCAAAAATTTAATGCCCACCTTGTTCCTGAACAACATAGAGTTACACAAGCCACTAGTGAGTTTAACGACTTTGGTATTGTTTGGTGGAGTGGCCAAGCTGCTGAAACTGATTTGCCTACTACTTGGGAAGAACTTAAGGTAGCAATGCGTGATCGTTTTGTTCCTCCTTCTTTTTATAGAGAGATTCATAATAAACTATAGTTCTTAGATCAAGGAGATAAAATTGTTTAGGAGTACTTTAGTGAGCTTCCGAAGGGTTTGATTCGTTGTGCTGTAGTTGAAAAAGTAGAGGATCGGATTTGCTGCTTTTATTCTGGTTTGAGAAAAGAAATTCAGGACATCCTTGATTATAAAGAATTTTATACTCTCAACTAGTGTTTCCAGTATGCTATGCTTGTAAAGAAAGAATCACAAGAACTTTTCCAGGCTTTTGAGGAGTACAGCAAGTCTAGGACTTTCTACCCACCACGGCCGACGGGAACTTCGGGGCTGCCCAAGCCATCTTTCCGGCCGCCTCCACCAACCAGTGTTGTTTCTGCAGCACCAAGATCAGCCCTGCACCTTCTACTCGTGTAGGTAAAAATTCTATGCAGGTACCAGCTAGTAGTGCCTTCTCTGTTGCTTTGACGGGATGCACTACAGGAATTCAGTGCCACCGCTGCCATGGCCTTGGTCATGTGCAGAAAGATTGCCCAAGTAGGTGGGCACTACAGGGATGAGGAGGAGGATGTCACTGCCGCCAGCGGCGCCCTCGTCCTTGGAGGCGGAGACATCACGGGCTACATGAATATTATTGTGCACCGTGTCTTAGTGCACAAATCCAGCAGCCCAAGACGATGCAGTGACATAACTTGTTACAGATTTTCTTCGTCGTTAAGAACCACTGAGCACGTGTCATCATTGATGGAGGAAGCTGCAACAATTTGGTGAGTTCTGATGTGGTTAAGAAGCTTGATTTGACCACATGCCCACATCCACATCCATACTACATTGAGTGGTTAAATGACTCTGGAAAAGCTAAGGTAACACAAACTTGCAGAGTTCCTTTTTCCATTGGTTCTTATGTTGATTGTGATGTTGTACCCATAAAAGCATGTTCACTTTTGTTGGGTAGACCATAGGAATTTGATAATGATGCTGTACACCATGGTAAAAATAATAAGTACACTTTTATGCACAGAGGAACTAAAATTACTTTGTTACCAATGACCTCTGCTGAAATTGTACAAGCTGATTTAGAAAGAGCTGCTAGTTTGAAAAATAAAGGCCCTGAAATTCAGCAACCTGTTAATTCTAAGAAGTAGACCTTTCCAATACGCCGTCCTCATGTCAAAAATTCATCCGGAGTCATCGGGAATCGTCGAAACAAGAGAGGGTATAAAATCTGTGTTGGTGCTGCGTCCCCTATTTTTGGCCTTTGGGCTTTGTATCCAGTTGAGCCTAATTAGGGGCACATCCAGAGGGTCTTGCACGACCCTAGGGTCTTCATATACAGCCGCCGCCACACCATTAGGGTTCGGGTTTTGCTTGGATTATTCTGTTTGTGAGATCCCAACTTCATGAGTTTAATCATACATCTGCAATTGTGTTGCATTCTTCGTTGTTCTTGCTTGTGTTCTTGATTCGCAGGCAGGTATTAGCCTTAACGGCGAGGTCAATTCTCCTTGGACGGTTCATAATCAGAGGAGACGTTGTGCTATGATTACGGGGTTCTCAACGTGTTGTTTAGAAGCCGGATCGATTTATATTTTGCCTCTGCCCAAATCATGATTTACCAGAACCTTTCAGAAGATCAGGAACCCTTGTTCACATCACACTTATACTCATAGTAACCATCTAGGGGGTCAAGTTCAATCGAGTACTCATCGATGGAGGAAGGAGCCTTGACTTGATCTTCACTAGAACTCTCAAAGAACTCGGTTTTTCGGTCTCCGACCTCAAACCGAGTACCTCACCTTTCATGGGATTGAGTCAGACAAGACCTCTGTTCCTATAGGACAAATACTCTACCTGTCACGTTCGGCACCCGAGAGAACTTCAGGACTGAGTGGATCACCTTCCAAGTGGTAGACTTTGAGAATGCCTATCATGTCATCCTCGACCGACCGACAATGGCAAAGTTCATGGTGGTCCCACATTATCCATACCTCACCCTCAAGATGCCAGGCCCCAAAGGAATAATCTCTCACCACTCTGGTCTTCAGAATTCTTTCAATTGCGATGTGCAGAGTTGCGAGTTGGCTGACCGGTAGTTGATGCTGTCCGACCGATCGAAGATCTAGAAGGCAATCGGCGATGCGTTGTGTAAGGAAACTGAGGTCCCCACGAAGAAGCCTACCAAGGAGAAGCGCTAGACGGACGACCTCCCAACCAAAGAGATACCGTTGAGCCCTGAAGACCCTGCTAAGGTCACTTATGCAGGGGCCGACCTCAAGGAGAAATAGGAACTCGTGCTCACTCTTTTCCTCTAGGAAAATAGGGACATCTTTCCATGGCAGCCTTCTGACGTGCCAGCAGTTCCTAGGGAAAAGATTGAGCACAAATTAAGGGTGCCTCTTCGGGCCACACTCGTCAAGCAACATCTTAGAAGATTCGCTCAAGATCGCAAGGACGCCATGAAGAAGGAGATAGCTAGGCTTTTAGCTGCTAAGTTTATTACGGAAGGGTATCATCCAAATTGGCTGGCTAATCTAGTCCTTGTACCTAATAAGAATAAAGAGTGGCGTATGTGCGTTGATTATACCAACTTGAACAAGGTCTGTCCAAAGGACCCCTTCGCTCTGCCACGCAACGATCAGGTTGTGTACTCAACAACCGGGTGTGAGCTTTTAAGCTTTGTAGATGCCTATTCAGGCTTTCACTAGATCCCACTGAAAGTCGAAGATCAGATCAAAACTTCCTTCATAACTCCTTTTAGTGCCTATTGCTACATCACCATGTCCTTCGGTCTGAAAAATACTGGCACGACTTACCAACACGGTATTCAACGCTGCCTCAAAACTCAGATTGGTCGAACCGCAGAAGCCTATGTCGATGACATCGTTGTAAAGACTCAGAACGTTGAAAAACTCATCTCTGACCCGGCAGAGACGTTTGACAACTTGATGCGATACTCGATGAAGTTGAACCCCAAAAGTGTGTCTTCGGTGAGCCTTCGGGAAGCTACTCGGCTACATTGTCTCCAAGAGAGGCATCAAGGCTAACCCGGAGAAGATCAAGGCCATCATCGACATGGGATCACCAAACTCTCAAAGAGATGTACAGAAACTGTCTGGTTGTATGGCCACTCTATGTCGCTTCGTATCACGATTAGGAGTCAGGGGTCTACCTTTCTTCAAGCTGCTCAAGAAGCAGGATGACTTCATTTGGACAGAAGAGGCGCAAGTGGCTTTGGAAGAATTGAAGAGCCACCTCACAAAAATTCTAGTCTTGGTGCCTCCGGAACCGCAGGAAAAACTTCAGCTTTATATTTCGGTGATAACACAAGTTGTGAGTACTGTTCTGATGGTCGACCGACAAGAAGAGGGTCATGTATGGAAAGTATAACACCCGATATATTTTGTTAGTGAGGTCCTTAGTGCTTCTAAGTTGCAGTACCAATAGATCCTGAAGCTGCTTTACACGCTCTTGATCACCTCGAGGAAGCGGAAGCATTATTTCAGGCTCATCCAATTGAAGTCCAAACATTTTTCCCACTCAGAGAGGTGCTCCATAACCGTGAGGCGGTAGGCAAGGATGCTAAATGGGCGGTTGACCTCGGTCAATACACCATAATGCTCGTGGCTCGTTCGGCGATTAAAGGACAGAGATTCAGCTACCTCCCATGCAACAAGACCTCGAGTACTAGAAAATGTATATTCGATGAGTCGCTTTAGTTGCAAGGTGCGGGAGCTGGTATCGTTCTGATATCTCCACAAAGAGAAAAGCTCAGATACATTCTCCAGATGAATTTCTGAGCATCTAACAATGCGGTAGAATACGAAGCACTCCTCCACGGTCTACGCATCATCATATCACTCGGCATCCAACGACTGAATATCTTTGGTGATTCAGCTCTGGTTATCAATCAGGTCACTAAAGATTGGAATTGCATGGATGACAATATGGCCGCTTACTGTCAAGAGGTCAAAAAACTAGAGAACAAGTTTGATGGAGTCAAGTTCACCCATGTTCTTTGGGATAACAATCAAACTACTGATGAGTTAGCAAAGATGGGGTCATCAAGATCAGTGGTTCCTCCTGGAATATTCCTCCACAACCTGGATTGTCCCACTGTCACACCTCGACCAGAAGTGTTGATAAACATTGTTACCGATCCAGCAGTTGATGCAAACATGGAGACCGACTCGCGTGACCCTATTGTTCAATTCTAGACTACGGGTATGCTGCCTATGGATTCTCATGAGCAAAAAAGGTTGAAAGCATGGAGCTGAGGATATTTGATGGTGGACGACCTACTTTATCGTAGGGGAGGATCCAATATATTGATGCGCTCCATCTCTATTCCTGAAGGCAACAAGTGGATGGCAGAGATCCATGCAGGAGTGTGTGGTAATCATGCATTGTCCAAGACTTTGTTTGATAAAGCTTTCCGGCAAGGGTTCTATTGGCCCACGGCGGTTGAAGATGCACACCAGGTCGTTCGGACGTGTGAGGGCTATCAATTCTTTGCTTAGCAAACGCATGTGCCTTCACAGCAACTTCAGGTGATACCTATGACTTTGCCTTTTGCAGTCTAGGGGCTTGATATTATCGGTCCTTTCAAGAAAGTGCCAGGCGGGTTCAGTCATTTGTTTGTTGCTATCGACAAGTTCACCAAGTGGATTGAAGCAAAGCCGGTCAGCAAGATCACTTCTAAGAAGGCAGTCGAGTTTGTCAGAGAGGTCTTCACTCGGTTTGGAGTCCCCCATGATATCCTCACCGATAATGGCACTCAATTTACATGTGAGGAATTCCGTGACTTCGCCGAAGAGATGGGAGTAAAAATCCACTTTGCATCAGTGGCTCATCCTCAAAGCAATGGGCAGGTTGAACGGGCCAACGGTATGATTTTACAAGGGTCGAAGCCCCGGATTTTTTATAGGCTCAAGCCTTACGCCGGTCGGTGGGTTAAAGATTTACCTTTGGTCCTCTAGGGTCTATGCACCAAGGTCAGTCGGGCTACTGGTCAGTCACCTTTCTTGTTGGTCTATGGCTCTGAAGCCATGCTACCGACTGAGGTAAACCTCGTTTCAACACGGGTTTAGGGATATGATGAGAAGCTCTCTGTAGACAACCGAGAGCATGAGTTGATTCAAGCAGAGGATTTGTGTGATCGTGCTCTGCTTCGGTCGGCAGTATACCACCAAGGCTTGTGACGTTATTATGACAAGAATGTTAGAAGGTTATAGTTTCATGTTGGAGATTTGGTACTGCGCCGAGTCCAATCAACTAAGAATCAGCACAAGTTATCCCCTAAGTGGGAAGGACCTTATGTGGTTAAGGAGGTCACTCGACCAGGAGCCTATCGACTGATGTATGAAGATGGCGACGATGTGCCAAACTCCTAGAATATGTCACACCCGGTTCCAATGATCGAAACCGAATGCATCTGTATGCGTGCCCAGGATCAAGTTTTCACGCACACAGGACAATTATTGTAATAAAAGAACAATATCTTTATTAAATCGATAATATTAATACAAAGGTGACTCATAGGTCAAAAGCAAAAGATTACATTGCAGCGGAATAACTAAGCGTTGGCGTCCTTCAGCTTCCATAGGAAGTCGACCGGAAGACTGCATGCCTAGTCTCCTCCATCATCTTCATAGTTGTACCATCCTTCTCTTGTAGCTGAGCAGCAATATGGTATAGTGCAAGGGTGAGTACATGTCGTACTCAGCAAGTGGGGAAAAAGATGACATGGGGCTAAAGACAAGGAAGGCTTATAGGGGGTTTATTGCATGATCTTTTAATTTCCTAAGCATCCTAATTACTAGGTGAGGTGATCCCATCCATTGTACCACGGGGTGCTATCCAAGACGATTCCAATCCCATCCACCAATCCCAACCATTCCATCCCATAACTAACTAATCTTGTGAGGGATCCAGGCTGCTCGTAACCGTGAGCACGACTGTCATGAAAGTTTTACACTCTGCACAGATTGCGCCACTTTCTCCACAAGTCATGATTTCATCCCCTGTTGCCAGGTGGACTAGAATCTCCATGTTGCCATGCTGGCCAAGCACTATCACACTTCCTTAGGTGTACGGCCAGGAGATCACTACGAGGCTTTTACAAAGGGTCTCCCAGTACATGCTAGCCACTAAGGTTTCACTCCCGTCCATAAGTGATAGCCCATCAACAAGCACCTTATCACCCTAGGAGCCCCCTCTTGAGCCATTCGGATACAAGGATAGTTCTCTTGACTTCCATTCCCCACTCCACCAAATGCTGCACCGACACTAGGAGAACTCCTAATTAATCAACCAAGCTCTTCCATAACAGCCTTGTGATGGCACTGTTGTCCTGGGTTACCGCTCCAAGAACTGGTTCCTAGGATCTACAACAAGCATACCACCACCCAACATGTGCCAACGGCACCACATCCATTCCATCCAGCTTGTTGAGATCCGTAAGTCCATGTTGCTAAAAGAATTACCAAATTATCCCCAATTTGACATTCTTCATTAGTCAAAATTAATTGAACCCAACAACTGAATAAGCAACTAAGCATGTCTACCTATAGCTAATTAAACCTCTAGTTCAAGGCGACAAGTAATAGATAAAGCAATACTAGTAAACCCTAACAATAGGTACCCATTCATTTGACACAAGCATGCTATTCTAAAATAATCATTCATAATAGGTGCAAAATGCATCAAGGACACTTGCCTGAAATTAGATGTTGCTGCTCAGTGATAATAAATCTTGATCTTCATCCTCGTATGATTCCCGTGCGTAAAAATCCTATTCACGCAAGACATACAAAGCATACACACAATAAATACACAATGCAAGGTATGGGATAATTGGGTATGGTTGAACAAAGGTTGTAATTAGATAGTTTATTTGGATATAAGAATGTAGGTGGAAGAATTATCTAAATCGGGGTTGTGGATCAAAAGATATGTAAGGTTAAAGCTGCAAGGATTGTGGCTGCGCACAAACAGTGCAAAACATATGTGCGCGTTTCCAATGATTGGCTTTGGGTCTCAAGGAAGAACTTGAACATAAATATTCCTAGTGATGTGGAACATGTGAAACGCAAGGTGAATTGGTTCAGAGGTTAACTATAATGGAGATCGATTGGCTGCATCATGGTGAGGTCGTCCAGCGACAAATCGAGCACGGATCGCGTTCCTCGTTGCACCAAGGCCGTTCTAGAAGAACCCTATAGTCTAGATGATCACAAGACCCTGGAACAAAATTAGGAGTGTCGGTTGTATCAAGAACATCTACGGATTAGGAGAAAATGAGATGGTTTTACCGTCATGCGTGCTGGATTCGCCCAGATCAGAGAGCAGATGGCATTGCAATGCAGATCCCAGAGGCATACGATGTCCAATGGTGCTGAGTTCTGGATATGTTGTAGAGGACATTTGGGCGCACCTCTATGTAAAATTTGGCGGCATTTCAATGGGTGGATCACCGGGAATGCCAAAGCCAACTGACTGAACTGTTGCTGGACGCGAGGGCAGGGTGGCGTGGCGGCAGCCTAGCGGCGTGGTGAGGGTTTGAGCGGGTGGGGAGGACGTGGGAGAGGGGCTAGTATTTATAGGAGGGGTGGGACAGATGGGGGAAGAGTATGGAAAGACAATTAAGAGGAATTAATGTATTTATTGAAGGCAAACATGGAAGGCATAAGAAATATGGAAAGGATATTGTTCTCTTGTTCTTTCCTTATGAATGTTTATGGAAGGTGGAACTTTCCATAGAAATATTTATGCAAGGTGGATTTATTTCCATAGAATGTTTATGAAAGGAGTGGTTTCTTTCCATAGGAATATTTATGGAAGGTGGGGCAAACATGGAAGGTCTGACGTCTAGGTACGTCCATGCGGTAGGTGAAATGAATAACGATGAAAATGATATAGATACATCAATAGCGTGTAGGGTGAAATATGTGATGAAACAAGTTTGGAAGAAAGTGTTCGATGATGCATTCACATGAGTCACGGAGATAATGATAGTTGAGCCCCATTTTAAAACAGAATGTACATTCATAAAATTTGATTGAAAGGATTTCAATTTTTCTCAAATTAACATGGAATCAAAAATGACAAAATATTGAAATCAAATAAAATAACATGATTTTAGTTATTTAAAAAGGTTTTTGTTCAAAACTGAAAACATTTGTGACATAGAGCAATTACTTCAACCCAACAAAATCTTTGTTAATTTGCAAAGTTTCTTATAAATAGTTTCAAAATTTGAGAAATCTAAATATATTTTTTTGAAAGCGGCTCACATTCCAAAATGGGAAATTTCGGGATGTGACAAATGAAGTTCACGCATATTCTTCGGGATAACAATCAAGCGGCTGATGAACTAGCCAAGATTGGACCGCCTCAAGCGATTGTCCCACCCGGTGTTTTCTTACACACCCTTGATTTTCCTACTATTTCTCCTCGGTCTAACGTCTTAATGACCGATGTTGCTGAGATGGTAGATGATACCAACATACAAACCGACTGGCGCGACCCAATTGTCCAATTTTTGACTAAGCGAACGCTGCCTCCGGATCATAATGAGCAACAAAGATTGAAGGCAAAGTGTCGAGGATATTTGATGGTGGACGACCTACTCTGTCGATGAGTGGGTTCAAATATCTTGATGTGATGCATCTCGATTCCAAAGGGGCAAAGAATTGATGGAAGAAATCCATTCAGGCGTATGTGGCAACCATGCGGCTTCTAAGACTTTGGTTGGCAAAGCCTTCTGGCAGGGGTTTTATTGGCCTACGGCGATCGAAGATGCACACCAGGTCGTTCGGAAGTGTGAAGGCTGTCAATTCTTTGCTCAATAGACACACATGCCTTCGCAACAACTTCAAATGATACCTATGACTTGGCCTTTTGCAGTCTGGGGGCTTGACATTGTCGGTCCATTCAAGAAAGCACCAGGCGGGTTTACTCATTTGTTTGTTGCTATTGACAAATTCACCAAGTGGATTGAAGCGAAGTCAGTCGACAAGATAACTTCAAAGAAGGCGGTCGAGTTTGTGAGAGATGTCTTCACTCGATTTGGGGTTCCTCATGATATCATCATAGATAATGGTACTCAGTTTACATCTGAGGAGTTCCGTGACTTTGCTGATGGGATGGGAATAAAAATCCACTTTGCATTAGTGGCTCATCCTCAAAGCAATGGGTAGGTCGAACGGGCCAACGGTATGATTCTTCAGGGATTGAAGCCCCGAATATTTGACAGGCTCAAACCATACGCCGGTCGGTGGGTCCGAGAATTGCCTTAGGTTCTTTAGGGGCTGCACACTAATGTCAGTCGGGCTATTGGCAAGTCACCTTTCTTGTTGGTCTATGGTTTCAAGGCTATGCTGTCGACCGAGGTAAACCTCATTTCAGTGCGAGTCAAGGGGTATGATGAGAAGCTTTCTGAAGACAATCGAATGATTGAGTTGATTGCAGCAGATTAGTTGCATGATCGCGCTCTGTTTCATGTTGGAGATTTAGTGCTGCGATGTTGGGGTATACTAGCAAGGCTTGCGACGTTATTATGAAAAAAATGTTCATAGTCGCCAGTTTCATGTTGGGGATTTAGTGCTGCGATGAGTGCAATCAACCAAGAATCAGCACAAGCTATCCCCTAAATGGGAAGGACCTTATGTGGTCAAAGAACTTACCTAGTCGGGGGCTTATCGACTGATGTATGAAGATGGTGACGACGTACCAAATTCATGGAACATCAATCAGCTACGTCGTTTCTATACTTAGTCTTCTTTTTGTATTTTCATACATTATTATTGAATGAAATTCTAAGTCTTTTTGATGGAAGATGTTTTTTATTTCATTCTTATTTGTCTCGATTCCTTAATTTATAACATTAAACAATCGAGCCAGGGGGCTAGTAATAATGTCCCACTACTCCTTAACCTTGACAGATTCTGGTTTTGGACTTTTCCGACCAATTTCTCATATTTTGATATGGTCTAAAGTTTTTTGGTATTACTAGAACATTATGGTTATACAATTTATATTGCACAACAGACTGCCACTACACTACCAGAGCCAAAGTGTGAGAGGTTATGTGTTGATTGGTCGATTCTGCTTGTTACGTAGTTATAAATTACAATCTAATATGCTGAGGCAGACCAGTGCGACTTCTGTTTTTGTCTCTAAAAGACTCAAGGTGAAAAGGTTTAAGTGCTATAGCGCGATAACACAACTTGGCACTGACTGATTTGCTCTAAGTAACAGGAGATTGCCTTTATGACTATATGATTTTTCCAAACTTGTTTAGTAACTAAGAAAGCACAAGAATTAATATTTATATTTACATGGAGACAATATTGTTTTCCTAATTCAAATACTACTAATATTTGTTAACATTGCAGATATTACAGCTCCTGTGAAGGAGTGGAGGCATGATCTTGTAATTCTACCTCCGGAGTTGCTGGAGGAGACAACATGATGAGGTCGACCTCTACATTATCAACTAAGGCACGGGAGGTTTCCAGCATGGAATCCATGAGCAACTAACATTGATCGATCGTCAAGTCAGGGTTGAAGCCCTCCTTGACCTTGTCCAATGGTAGAGCAGGAGACCAAGATTGGCAAATAGCCAGTACTTGACTCCCAGCCTCAGTTGCCACCTTTCTGGTATTCTTGGCGATCACCTCTCGTGCGTGCTCCAGCAAGTACTCCAAGGAGTGCGTGGTCTTTTCCACTTGGTTAGCATGGTTATAATCCAATGATTTTCAAGCGTCGTAAGATATGGCGGCAAAAGTCATAAAGGGTATTAGATGATGAAGTCCAAAAGTGATGATAGAAGACTTAAAAAGATAGCTTACAGGCAAGATTACATTTGAAGGACTTGGATATGCTCTCAGCCTCCTCAACCTTTCCTTTGGTCTCCTCCAGTTCCTTCTTCAGCCGAGTGATCTCAGCGCTCTACTCTTCGACCGACTTGGAGAGGTCATTCTTCTCAGCAGTTAGAGCATCTAAGAATCTCTGCTGGTTTGAAGTTAATTTCTCTAGGTCGGTGACCTTCTGATCACGAGCTAAAAATACAAATAAAGACTTTAGCAATAGAGTGAGAAAGAAGTAAATATAAGTTGGTCTGTAATCTTACCAACGACATCAGCACGACTATGCTCCAGAGCTTTGGTCACCTCCTTGTGGTCTGTCCGTAGCTTCTCAATTTGCCTTCTGGCTTGGGAAAGCTGCTCGCCGGTAAATGATGACAACAACTCAATACCTCTAAAAGGAGAAGTTTGAATGCACAAGATGTTAGGGACTTACCAAAAGTTTCGGCCTCGAGGTATTCAATCCTGGCCTGCTTCTTCCCCATAAGAGAATATATTCTCTGAATATGAAGAACGGTATGGTTAGCTGGGAGAATGATTCAAGGAAGAAAAGACTTGGTATTGATGTACCCTGTTGGCCCAAAGCTTCTGGTCGACTCAATGAGTCCTCGACCAACACGGTCTTACCCTTATAACAAGGAGAAGACATGCCGGTTGGGGAAGGGTCGATGGTCTGAGGAGCAGGCGTCGGTAGTGACGTGGGCACTATAGCGTTGGGCCACTTCCTCGGCTCGGTCTGCGCACTTAATGGTGTGTGGACCGACTGAGGCTGGTCAGTCGGTCGAGGAGCAGAAGTCAACCTAGTGTCTTGAGACCTTTGGGCGCTCTGATTATCACTTGACCGACCGCTATGATTGCCAAAGAGCATAGCGTTAAAGTCTGACAATAGTTGGTAATAACGACGATGAAGAATCAAAAGTGTTAAGAATTATATCCGGAGGCTTGATTAATTTTGATCCGACAGACTTTCTTCTTTAGAGAAGTGGTCTGCGGATCAGAATCCTTCCTCTTCGGGGAAGTCTTGGCGGCTTCATTGGTCTTCTTTGCCACCCTTGCACCACTCTCTGATTTTCTCGGGGGCTCCGACTGGCTAGATGGTCGGTCGGAGTGTGCAGGGGTTGGCAGACTAGCATCTGGGCGGTACTCCCCCTCATCATCATCGTCATCTCCCACATATTGCCGACGATGGTGAGCGGTCTGCTTTACTCGTCGGCTAGCAGAGGGCAAGTCAAGGCAAGGAGGTGATGTGGAGATGCTGCAATGATCTCCTCGGTCGGTCGGACAACCGCTGAAGAACTAGCATCACCGGTGCCAGTCTGCGGTGGTTTTTTGACATAATCCGGTCCCTCGGAATCGGTCGAAGGGAGCGGAGGGTGTGACACGTAAGTGTCCAGAACCTTCAAAAACATCAAGACATCACACATTGTGATTATTCAAAGGGGCGTCAGAATTATTCAAGACGACCGAAGCTTACTCGGGCCCGTAGAGTGCCCACGTTGTATGCCTTCGCGATTAAGAAGTGATCTTGGATGATGTCTCCTTCAAACATCTTCGATAACCGTGACCAACGTAGAGTGGAGTTTGGCGAATCAGGCACCTCCCTCGTCTCATCGTCGGTGGCATACGCCCAGGCGGGGTGGCTCTGTTTCTTCAGTGGCTGCACTCGGTGCCCTATAAAACTCTTTGCTACAGTGATGTCGTCGACCCCTTCATTGTTTAGCTCTGCAATTTTCTCTAGCAGAGAAACCACTTGGGGGTCGGTTGGGTCAGGTCTGTCTGACCACCGCGCCTGGGGAATTGCCTTGGCACCAGAGAAGTCGGCAAGGATAGGAGGTGGATTGTCACAGTAGAACCACTCATCCTTCCAGTTCTTGTTCCCGGTCTTCAATGGGACGTTGATGTAGGCCTCCTTCTTGCACAACTGGAAACCAACTCCACCTATGGCGACTTGGTTTTCCTTGGTTGGCAGAGGTCGAAGGACGAACAAATGGTGGAACAAGGTAAAATGGGGCAGAATGCCCAGGAAAGCTTCACACATATGTACGAAGATAGCAATGTGAAGGACAGAGTTGGGATTGAGGTTGACGAGCTCAATCCCATAAAAGAAAAGGAGCCCACGCAGAAAACTGCAGCAGGGAACTCCGAAGCCATGCTCGAAGAACGAGCGAAAAACTACGATTTGTTTATGGCTTGGAAGGGGGCGAGTCTCTTTCGATACCTTCTAGTCAATACGAGCTTCCTCCGAAAGGATGCCATCCTCCACCATCTTGTTCAGGTCGGCGGTGGAGATGTTGCTCTTCGAGAACTCCCGAAGCTGCTCCGGGATATCCAGCTCAGAGGAGGACTCAGCGGTGGCGGCCTTCTTGGATGATTTGCGAGTCATTTTCAAGGGATGTGAAAATGCGGTGGATCTAAACCCTAGCTAATGCTCGGGGGCTTGATGGCGAAGAGGATCTGTGGTGGTGATGGGAGAAGGCACAAACCCTAGCTCTAGAAGCAAAGGAGTCGCAAGAGCAGGGGAGGCGCGAGGAAGACGAAGCGTTGTGTGCAAATGGTGGCATGGAATTGGAGTCAACAGTCCACTGTCCATTTTATACCTTCGCCTTTTTGACCTAGTCTCAAGGCCCCGTGGGTTGGTATGGGCCGCACAGTGACGGGTTTTTCTGCTTAATAATAATAATAACATAAAAGGCTTTATTCTTTAAAAAGAATTAGAGCTATTAACCATGAGCAATAATCTCGGGGGCGTCTTTGATGAGAAGCAGTGGCAAATCCACTTAAAAAATACTTTCCGTATCTATGTGATTTGATGATCATGTAGCAGAGGACTTGATTGTCATACGGATGTAAGTTCAAGTTAAGTTATTGATTGATGTCGATAATTAATTATCAAAAATGGACTTATATTAAGAAGGGTGATAATTCATTAAGGAAAAGCTATATTATGATTGATGTCATTTAGCTTAGTACTATTATATGATTGATGTCATATTCTTTTATATGGGATAAGACATGATTGATGTCGTTAAATTCAGATCGACAAGTCACTCAAACAAGAGTGTGTATCACTCGGCTTTTCTATTAATCGGTCGGCAAGATTGATATCTTGCTAACTGATCTTCTAGTTTGATGATCAGGAGTTTATTTAAGCTCGAACTTGATGGCTTTAGTAAATTATATATAACAAAATGTTAAGAGCTAATATTATTAGACTCTTGCATTATTTGCTAGTCTCCAAATAATACAAGAGTTGGGGGCTACACCTGATCAGGTGCACCTAGTCGGCGCACCAGAACCATCAGGAACTTTTATCAAGAGGTCTTCCTAATTTGTGATCCAGTCACATAATCTCGAAGATCACTCGATAGGTCAGAGTTCAAAATCAGGAAGCACTCAGAGGCTGCTGTGGAATACTTACCTTATAGGTATCCATAGTTATGCCTAAGTCGGTAGATGACTGGGTACCTCATCCATAAGGTAACTGATCGAGTCAGCTTGGAGCGCAAGGCAATTAGAGATAGACATTCTATATGAATCCATGTAGACTACGAGTAGGACTCTTCATGTACCCCTTGCCAACTGGATATATAAGGCGGCAGGGAACCCCCATCGTGGGACAAGACAACACACAAAACACAATATCTACTACAAACCACAGAACACAGGACGTAGAGTTTTTACTCTCATCGAGAGGACCCGAGCCTGTCTAAATCGGCATCTTATGTCCTAACCATCGAGTTCTTAATCCCGATGTAGCCCTATAAATTTATTGCCGAGTATAAGTCTCGACACCTACACAACAGACTACCACTACACTAAACCCAGAGCCAAAGTGCAAGAGGTCATGTGTTGACCGGTTGACTCTGATTATTACACGGCTATAAATTACGACCCTAAATGTTGAGGCACACCAATGCAACTTTTGTTTTAATCTCTACAATCTTATGGTAGGAAGGCATAAGTACAACAACGCATACAACTAAGTACTAACCAATCTACTAATGAGAGGCAGGAGATTGCTCTTATGATTTTTTAGTTGACTTTTCTCTATTTGGAAAATTTACACCTCTTGTGAAGGAGAAGAAGCATTATCTTCTAACTCTAATTCAGGAGTGGTTGGAGGAGGTGGAGCAGCTGGAGTCATGTCGATGTTGTCCACCAAGGCACTTGAAGTTTCCACCATGGAGTCGAGCAGTAGTCTACATTGGTCGACTGTGTGCTTGGGGTTGAAGTCTTCCTTAATCTTCTCAATAGGAAGCTCAAGACTCCAAGACTTGCATATTGCCAAAACCTGACTCCCGGCTTCAATGGCCACCCGTTTGGTGTGCTCTTTGATAGCTTCAGAAACATGCGCCAGGAGGCACTCCACTGAATGCCCGGTCTTCTCAACTTGGTTGGCATGGATATAATCCAAAGCCTTCCGAGCGCTATAAGATGGCGCTGCAAGATACACAAGGAAGATTATTAGGAGAAATATACAAGGGATACGATGAAGATAATAAGGAAGAGCTTACTGACAAGATTACTTTTGAAAGCCTTAGCCTGCCTTTGGCATTCTTTAGATTCTCTTGGGTCTCCTCCAAATCCTTCTTTAGAAGGGCAACTTCAGCTTTTCGGTCGGATAACTATTTGGATAGCTGGTCTTCTTATTAGTCAGAGCGTCTAAGAACCTCTGCTGATTTGAAGTGAGCGTCTCCAATTCGGTTATTCTACTCTGATAGGCTGCAAGCATACCACGTATTGTTATTAAAGCGGTCTGATATAAAGAAAGAAGACTTCAAAAGTTTTTACCTTGGTCACTCTGCTATTTCTTTTCCAACAAAGTAGTTGCCTTCTCCAAGTCTTTCTTGGCCTTCTGGACTACTTGAGCTCAGACTAGAGAAGTCAGAGTGATATGTTAAATCAAAAAGGTGAGCTTGCCATCAAAACAAGTTCACAAGACTTCAAGGCTTACCAAAATTTTTCAGCTTTGAGAGCATCTATCCGTAATTGCTTATTCTCAATCAGAGAGTAAACTTTCTGAAAAATAGAAAAAGTGGATAAAACACTAAGCAAGATTTAGGAAAAATGAAGACCAGGTATTGATGTACCTTGGATATCTCTTAGTGCTATTGAAGGAGCTTAATATCTGTGGCCTCAGGACGTCCAGTCAACTTATTGACTGACGCAGCTTTCCCCTTGTTCGGGGTCAGAGATTTGGTGGTCGGCGTCAGGAAATGTTCTTGGGTGCGGTAGGAGTGTTTTGAGATTTAATTACCTCAGTCACCACGTTTGATGGTGTGTTCGCAGACTGAGGTAAGTTGGTCGATTGTGGCCTTGGGGCACTCAGAGACTTTGCTGATCCGGTCTGCACACTTGATGGTGTGGGAAAAGACTGGGGTGGATCAGCCGGATGAGGCGTTAGGGTCAGGGTCAAGTCCTTTGTCACCGAGACATTTACAGTCTCGGATGACTGAGTAGTATGTTCACTACATACAATTTTCAGAATTAAATATGTTCTGACTTGAAGCAATAAAGCCATGAAGAGGCAAAGAAACTTATTCAAAGGCTTGTTTAATTTCAATTCGGCTGACCTTCTTCTTTGATGAAGTGGCCATTGAGTCAGAATGCTTCCTCTTAGAAGAAGACTTCGCCATCACCTCTGTGGTCTGGTTCGATCGGCTTGGCCGTTCCAACTGGCCTGAGGGCGCCGGGAGCTGCTGACTGACCACCAGAGATGAGCTGACCTTTTCACCCGTTGGCCAGGGGGAGGCAGCTTAGTGATAGGACTAGCCGAGCCACCTGCACCGCTAACTGGATCGGTCTGCAGTACAGTTAGGCCAGATGCTGAGCTTGATCCCACCTGGTCAGATGAACATGGAGGTCTAGGAGCATAATCTACTCCCTCGGCATCGGTCGGTGGAAGCGGAGGATGAGAAACATAAGTGTCTAGAAATTGCAAGCAAATATCAAGACGTCAGTCACTATAATTCATTCTTCCAAGGATGACCGATTAACTGATTGATGAAAGGAGTAAAGCTTACTCAGGCTCAAAGAGTGCCCTTGTTATATGCCTTTTTGATCAAGACATTCTCTTGATCACCGACCGAATCAAACATCTTGCTTAGGTGAGCCTTGTACAAGGTAGAGTTCGGTAGGTCAGGAACTTCTTTGGTTTCATCATCTAAGGAATATTCCCATCTCGGGTGGCATTACTACTTAAGTGGTTGCACTTGGCAAATAGTAAAGCTCTTGGCAATGGTAACACCATCGATTCCCTCCTTCTTTAGATCGGCGATCTTCTTCAGAAGGTCTTGAACCTTAGGATCATTCGGATTTGGCTTCTTTGACCAGGAGGGTTGGAAACTAGTATTTGCTCCGGTGAAGTCTAAAATGACTAGAGGAAGGTTATCATAGTAGAATCACTCTCACCATTTCTTCTTTTCTGTAGGGAGGGGAACATCGATGTAGGCCTCTTTCTTCCGCAGTTGGAGTCCAACACCACCTATTGCTTCTTGATTGGCGACGGACGACGGTGGGTGGAGGACAAACAGATGGCAGAATAGAGTGAAGTGGGGAAGAACACCAAGAAAAGCTTCGCACAAATGCATGAAGATGGAAATATGCAAAATGGAGTTGGGATTAAGGTTGACTAGCTCAATAACGTAGAAAAAAAGGAGCCCGCGCAGGAAGCTGCAGCAGGGAACTCCAAATACTCACTCAAAAAAAGAGCGAAATGCCGTCAATGCAGGAGGAGATGAGCTTCGGACTCTGGTACCTTCTAGTTTACTCATGCCTGGTCCGGCAAAATGCCATCAATGACCATGGAGTTTAGGGTGTTGGAGTTGATGGTGCTCCAGGTGAACTCACGAAGGTGGTCCGGAGTCTCCAATTCCGATGAAGATGATTCGACGACGGCGGCAGATCCATTCTGGCCCTTCACCGGCTGGCGTGGCATGGAGACAAAAACAAAGGTGAGATGGATCTAATGTGATGGCCCTAACCCTAGCTTTTGGAGCTTAGAGGCTTGGATGCACTGGAGAACTGCGGCGGCGGAATCTGATGAACCCTAGCACGAGGAGCAGAGGAGTCACAAAAGCAGTGAAGGCGTGAGCAAGACGAAAGGTATGGGCAAAATGGCAGCGTGAATTTTTTGCCAGCCCACCCCGTTCCTTTTATAACTTCACGTTGACGTAGTCGTTGGGGACCATGTGCGCCGATATTGTCACATCCCAAAATTTCCTATTTTGGAATGTCAACCGCTTTCAAAAAAATATATTTAGATTTCTCAAATTTTGAAACTATTTATAAGAAACTTTGCAAATTAACAAAGATTTTGTTGGGTTGAAGTAATTGCTCTATGTCACAAATGTTTTCAGTTTTGAACAAAAACCTTTTTAAATAAGTAAAATCATTTTATTTCAATATTTTTCCATTTTTTGATTCCGTGTTAATTTGAGAAAATTGAAATCCTTTCAATCAAATTTTTTGAATGTACATTCTGTTTTAAAATGGGGCTCAACTATCATTGTCTCCGTGACTCACGTGAATGCATCGTCGAACACTTTCTTCCAAACTTGTTTCATCACATATTTCACCCTACACGTTGTTGATGTATCTATCTCAATTTCATCCTCATTCATTTCACCTACTGCATGGACGTACCTAGACGTCAGACCTTCCATGTTTGCCCCACCTTCCATAAATATTCCTATGGAAAGAAACCACTCCTTCCATAAACATTCTAAGGAAATAAACCAACTATCCATAAACATTTCTATGGAAAGAAACTCCACCTTCCATAAATATTCAGAAGGAAAGAACAAGAGAATAATATCCTTTCCATATTTCTTATGTGTTCCATGTTTGCCTCCAATAAATGCATTAATTCCTCTTAATTGTCTTTCCATACTCTTCGCCCACCTTTCCCAACCCTCCTATAAATACTAGCCCCTCTCCCACGTCCTCCCCACCCCCTCAGACCCTCACCACGCCGCTAGGCTGCCGTCACGCCACCCTGCCCACGCGTCCAGCAACAGTTCTGCCGATTGGCATTGGCATTCCCGGTGATCCACCCATCCAAATGCCGCCAAATTTTACATGGAGGTGCGCCCGGATATCCCATACAACATATCCAAAACTCAGAGCTATTGGACGTCGTATGCCTCCAGGATCTCCATCGCAATGTCAGCTGCTCCTTGATCTGGGTGAATCCAGCACGCGCGATGGTAAAACCATCACCTCTTCTCCCAATCCAGAGATTGTATTGATACAACGAACACTCATACATGTGTTCCTGGTTCTTGTGATCATATCCACTAAAGACTTCTCCAGGATCTATCTTGGATCGACCGAGAACGCGATTGGCGTGAAACCCGCCGCTGCATGACCTTGTTTCGTTCTAACACCAAAATCTCCAGATCAGTTCAATTCCTATGACACAAACCCTGCCATTCATGTGTTCCATATCACAACCAATACTTATGTTCAACTGTTGTTTCATATCCATCTGAAATAACAGAGAACGCGCATGTCTTCTTTATATTGTCTGCAGATGGCTGCTGTTCGCTATCTGTTCGCGTCCCGCGCAGATCCTAGTCATTTCAATCAAAGTTCTGCCCAAACCATTTGTGTTCTTGATGATAGATCTATACCATATCGTGTTCCAGGTAGTTAGCTACATGTTCTGAGAAGCATGTGCCATGATCTATTCTGACCCCTCCAGGAATGCCGTTAGCGTTCAAACTGTTGCTGTGCAACCTTGCCCTGCTCAAATCCATCGATCTCCAATACAGGTGACTTCTGATCAAATTCACCTTGCGTTTCACATGTTCCACATCATTAGGAAGATTTATTTTCTAACAATTCCTTTAGAACTAGAGCGAATCAATAGGAACACGCACATATGTTTTGCACTATCTATGCGCAGCCGCAATCCTTGCAACTTTAACCTTGCATATCTTTTCATCCACAACCCCGATATAGATGATTCTTCCACCTACATTATTATATCCAAAAAACTAGCTAATTGCAACCTTTGTTTAACCATACCCAATTGTCCCATACCTTGCATTGTGTATTTGTTGTGTGTGTGCTTTGTATGTCTTGTGCAAATTGGAGTTTTACGCACGGGAATCATACAGGACGAAGATCAAGATTTGTTAACACTGAGCAACAACATTTAATTTAAGGCAAGTGTCCTTGATGCATTTTGCTCCTATTCTGAATGATTATTTTAGAACTGCATGCTTGTGTCAAATGAATGGGTACCTATTGTTAGGGTTTACTAGTATTGCTTAATCTTGTACTTGTCGCCTTGAACTAGAGGTTTAATTAGCTATGGGTAGACATACTTAGTTGCTTATTGGGTGGTTGGGTTCAATTAATGTTTACTAATGAATAATGTCATATTGGGGATAATTGGGTAATTCTTTTAGCAACATGGACTTAGGGATCTCAACAAGCTGTATGGAATGGATGTGGTGCCGTTGGCACATGTTGGGTGGTGGTATGCTTATTATAGATCCTAGGAACCGGTTCTTGGAGCGGTATCCCAGGACAACAGTGCCATCACAAGGCAGTAGCTTGGCTGATTAATTAGGAGTTCTCCTAGTATCCGTGCAGCATTTGGTGGAGCGGAGAATAGAAGTCAAGAGGACTGTCCTTGTATCCAAATGGCTCAAGAGGAGGCTCCTGGGGTGATGAACTGTTTGTTGATGGGCTATCACTTATGGATGAGAGTGAAACCTTAGTGGCTACCATGTACTAGGAGACCCTTTGTAAAAGCCTCATAGTGATCGCCTGGCCGCACACCTAAGGAAGTGTGCTAGTGCTTGGCTGCATGGAAACATGGAGACTCTAGTCCACCTGACAACAGGGGACGAAATCACGACTTGTGGGTGAAGTGATACAACCTTTGCAGAGTGTAAAACTATCATGATAGCCGTGCTCACGGTCACGAGCGGCCTGGATCCCTCACGAGATTAGTTGATGGTTTATGGATGGTTATGGTTGGGAATGGTTGGTTGGTGGTTTGGATTGGACTTGGCTTGAATAGCACCCTATGGATTGATGGTTGGGATGACCTCACCTAGTAATTAGGATGCTTAGTGAATTAAAAGCTCATGCAATAAACCCCTATAAGCCTTCCTTTTCTTTAGCCCCATGTCATCTTTTCCCCCACATGCTGAGTATGACACGTACTCACCCTTGGTATATCCGACATTGCTGCGCAGCTACAGGAGAAGGATGGTACACTGTGAAGATGATGGAGGAGGTTAGGCATGCGGTCTTCTGATCAACTTCCTGTGGGAGCTAAAGGACGCCAACGCTTAGTTATTCCGCTGCAATGTAATCTTTTACTTTTGACCTACAAGTCACCTTTGTAATAATGTTATCGATTTAATAAAGATATTGTTCTTTTATCACATTACTTGTCCTGTGTGCGTGAAAACTTAATCCTGGGCACGCATACAGATGCATTCGGTTTCGATCGTTGGAATCGGATGTGACAAGTGGCATCAGAGCTATATCGACCGCCAGACGCAAGCCTAGTTAGAAATGATCGATTTTAAAGTATAATTTTGCAAACTCCACTTCTTTCCCCTACTTCCTTGACTATTTTATTTTCTCCTTTTGTTTTAAGATAAAATGTATTAGTGACTTGCCCAGCCAATAGGTTGTATATAGTTTCAGTTCAGGTTCACTTCTCCCAGGCTTACCATTACTTTATATTAGGAAGGTGCCCTGGATTGTATTAGTCCTATGTGCAATTGTGATTGATTGTTTGATTGTGATGTGCTTATGTGATTGTTTTCCTGTTTCAAACCCCTTGATTTAAGCCTTATCCTTGTCCATAGCCACATTGATCCTATTTTGTTTGTCAACTCCAATACTACCTTTTGGTTCGAGGAGATGGCCAAGTCAAAGAGGATCGTCATCAACAACAACAACTCAAGGAACAATACAAACTACCGAAGTACCTCTACATCAAGAAATGAAACTCTTAGTAAGGAAGATGAAGAACTAAGGCATCATCATTAGTTACCATTTGTCGATTCATGTATGTTTGCTTTGTGTGATATAGGTTACTTTGTGCCTATCTTCCTTGACCATCACTTAACTCCTTGAAATGTATCTATCATCCTTGATGCATATAGTGTGATAAAAAAACCCCATATAAGATTGATTTCATCCTTGTCTTTTATCTCCTTTGTCTCTATATCTAGATCTTCTGCTCTCCTGTCCAAACATCTTAACCTAGTCTTTCTGAATCTCGGGGCGAGATTCCTGTTTAGGGAGGTAGATTGTCACATCCCAAAATTTCCCATTTTGGAATGTGAACCGCTTTCAAAAAAATATATTTAGATTTCTCAAATTTTGAAACTATTTATAAGAAACTTTGCAAATTAACAAAGATTTTGTTGGGTTGAAGTAATTGCTCTATGTCACAAATGTTTTCAGTTTTGAACAAAAACCTTTTTAAATAAGTAAAATCATTTTATTTATTTTATTTCAATATTTTGTCATTTTTAGATTCCATGTTAATTTGAGAAAATTGAAATCCTTTTAATCAAAATTTGAATGTACATTCTGTTTTAAAATGGGGCCCAACTATCATTGTCTCCGTGACTCACATGAATGCATCATCGAACACTTTCTTCCAAACTTGTTTCATCACATATTTCACCCTACACGCTGTTGATGTATCTATCTCATTTTCATCCTCATTCATTTTACCTACCGCATGGACGTACCTAGACGTCAGATCTTCCATATTTGCCCCACCTTCCATAAATATTCCTATGGAAAGGAACCCCTCCTTCCATAAACATTCTACAAAAATAAACCAACCTTCCATAAACATTTCTATGGAAAGAAATTCCACCTTTCATAAACATTCATAAGGAAAGAATAAGAGAATAATATTCTTTTCATATTTGTTATGCCTTCCATGTTTGCCTTCAATAAATGCATTAATTCCTCTTAATTGTCTTTCCATACTCTTCCCCCACCTGTCCCACCCCTCCTATAAATACTAGCCCCTCTCCCACGTCCTCCCCACCCCCTCAAACCCTCACCACGCCGCTAGGCTGCCGCCACGCCACCCTGCCCTCGCGTCCAGCAACAGTTCTGCCGGTTGGCTTTGGCGTTCCCGGTGATCCACCCATCCAAATGCTGCCAAATGTTACATGGAGGTGCGCCCTGATGTCCGATACAACATATCCAAATCTCAGAGCCATTGGACGTCGTATGCCACCGGGATCTGCATCGCAATGTCAGCTGCTCCTTGATATGGGTGAATCCAGCACACGCGACGGTAAAACCATCACCTTTTCTCCCAATCCAGAGATGGTACTGATACAACCGACACTCCTACTTGTGTTCCAGTTTCTTGTGATCATATCCACCAAAGGCTTCTCCAAGATCTGTCTTGGATCGACCGAGAACGCGATTGGCGTGAAACCCGCCGCTGCATGACCTTGTTTCGTTCTAACACCAAAATCTCTAGATCAGGTCAATTCCTATGGCACAAACCCTGCCATTCATGTGTTCCATGTCACAGCCAATAATTATGTTCAACTATTGCTTCATATCCATCTAGAATAATAGGGAACGCGCATGTCTTCTTTATGTTATCTGCAGATGGCTGCTGTTCACTATCTGTTCGCATCCCGCGCAGATCCTAGTAATTTCAATCAATGTTCAGCCCAAACCATTTGTGGTCTTGATGATAGACCTATATCATATCGTGTTCTATGTAGTAAGCTACTCGTTCTGAGAAGCACGTCCCATGATCTACTCCGACGCCTCCAGGAATGCCGTTGGCGTTCAAAGCTTAGTGCTAGGTTATGATTGTTGTCATAAACTTTCCATTGATTTTTTACATGATTGATGTCATAAAGATCAAAGGTCGCTCGGTTAAGCGTGAATATCAGTTTGCCTTAATTACTCAAGCTTGGTGGTTTGGGTGTATCTTATATAACAAAATGAAAAGAGCTAAAATTATTAGACTCTTGCATTATTTGTTAGTCTCCAAATTATACAAGAGTCGGGGGCTACACCTAGTTGGCGCACCAGATCTATCAAGAACTTCATTAAGAGGTCTTCCTAATTTATGACCTGTTCACACAAGCATTGAAGAAGAATCAGTCAGCAAGTCACAGCTCTAAATCAGAAAGCACTCAGGGGCTGCTGTGGAATACTTACCTTACCGGTATCCATAGCTATGCCTAAGTCAGAAGATGACAGGATAACTCACCAATATGGAAACCGATCGAGTCGGGTTGGAGCGCAAGGCAATTAGAGATAGAATAACTATATTTATCCTTGTAGACTACGAGTAGGACTGTTCATGTACCCCCTGCCGACCGGATATATAAGGCGGTAGGAACCCCCTTCGAGGGACACAACATCAATAAGCAATACGATCTACAGAACATAGGACGTAGGGTTTTTACTCCTCGAGAGAGCCCAAACCTGTATAACTCGGCGTCTTGTACAAAATGTATAGGGCTGCATGGACTAGAAGCCCAATAATAACAGGAACTAATGTATATGTCTAACACTACCATCTACCCTACAGATTTATTATTGTTAATAGACGGTGATGCTTACATTAGATGAAGAAATCATAGTTTTGTATAATTCATTTAATTTTTGATAGAAACAATTGAATATTTTACTACATTCAATTAATATTTTCTTGATATATTGTACCTGAATTCATTGGTACATTTCACAATATGTATTTCCAGCTAATAAAGTGTACTAGAAAGCCGAAGATTAGCTGCAAAAATACTACTACAATAGGAGCCTTTAATATCACTATGTTTTTTACTGCAATAGTGGACATCACGAGAGACGCTATTACAGTACACATATGCTGATGTCAGCAGCTAAAAACACTATTGCAGTGCAACTAACAATAACGGACACCGATGACATCAACGAAGACGACGCTATTGTTGTCTTGGTTAGACATCAATATGGGTCAGGTGCTGATGTCAGCATTGTCTGATATTATAGTGGTCAACTATAATATCGGTCAGGTGATGATGTTAGCATTGTCCAATATTGTAGTGGTCAACTATAATATCGGTTAGGTGATGATATCACCACTGTCCGATATTGAAGATATTAGCCCAATACAAGAGCAGCTCTTTTGCCCATGTCTTCAGCCCATGTGTTCAGAGTATATAATCCCCTAACCGTAACACTCAACCTCACCTCCCTCCTCCTCTCCCTCAGAGCTACTGCTCCACATCCCTCTTTCTACCGCATGCTCTCCGTCCACTCCCTTCCTCTAAGCAACCGCAGCCATAGAGGTACCTCTCACCGGCGTGCGCGTGTGACTCGGTCATGCGGGGCTCCGTCGAGGGGCTCCTCCATGGTGCCAAATCCGGAGATGAGGCGGGTGATGGTGGAGGAATCACGGTGATCTTGAACTCCCGTGGCTCCAAATCTGACAATGAGGTGAGTGACGGCGGAGGAATCACGGTGACCTTGAGCTCGCATGCCTCCAAATCCGGCGATAAGACGGTGACGGCGGAGGAATCACGACGACCTCAAGCTCGCGCATCTCCAAATCTGGCGACGAGGCGTGCGTCGGGTGTGTGAAGGGTTCCACAAGCGGTGCCCCTCCCCGTTGTGGTCTCCCTCCTCCTCCTCCTCGGTGCCCTTTCCTCCTTCGAATCGCCACCTCAGTGACCCATTCGTCCCCCTCCACGGCGCCCCATCCTCCTCCATGTCACCACCTCGATTCTCCTCCCCGTCCTCCTCCTCCAAGGCACCATCTTCCTCATCCACAGGCAGATCTGATTATGGAGCTATCGGATCTAGTGAGCGGCGGATGGGCTCATGGTGAGCTGGTCTAGTCCGGGCCTACCGCACGGGCTTTCTTTTTTTATCATTTTAAATGCACTACAATAGCGGACATCTCCACCGATATTGTAGGCAGCAATACCGGATGGATGATTGGGGCACATCTGATATTGCAGTCAGAACTGCAATATCGGCCAACTTTGGCCGATACTGTAGGGTGAGGCCTACAATATCGCCAGAGCAATGCCGGTCAGTTTGACCGATATTGTAGGGTCAAAATGACCAATACTATAGGGCTTTATTGTAGTAGTGAAAGATTAAATGTTTGTTAGGGCACTGTGATCCTACCTACTATATCCTACCCTAATTGTTAACAAGAAAAAAACAACTTATCAGCTTAGATTAGAATAGTGTATTTTTTTTTATCTTAACAGCTACAATTTTTGTCGTGCTTTCTTTGTGTACCCAAAATATATTGCATATAAATCTTCCACTAAATTATTTTTTTTTGAGGGAATCCAAATTAATATTTTCGATCAACCATCAGGAACTCAATTGATATTACTCTAAATTCTCGCAACAACGTGTTGATCATAGTTACACACCCACTTATATACCACAAGAGGACAGTGTATAGTTGTAGCATATTTTCTCTTGGAGTATTCCATAGTTTAATCGAATCCATAGAGACCAATGGGTATTAAACAAAGTTATAAATAAAAGATGTGATTAAGCTTCTAAAGATGAGGTAGTTTAGTTGGTGGGTTGAATGTGTGCCTATCGGTGCATAGAGCGTGTCGATCGGCTCGGAGGCTATTTTGTAAGGAACATAATGATTGTAGAATGGAGCAGAGGTGACATGTTTTAGTAACTAACTAGATAATCAACTAGTTGAGTTCGCAACAGTGAAGTATAAACTATTAGCATCATGAATGGAATTACTTGGTATACGGAGTCATGAGCAATCAAAGAAGAGACTGGCCCGAGTTGTCCGTGTCTGGCTCGAGTTTTCTTCTAAGTTGGTTCCCAAGTCTTCCTTAGCTTCCATGTGGGTCGTCTCATTAGATTCCTTCGAAGTAAATTCTTGTATGACATGTTTAAGACCTTGGAGTTTCCTTTTATCTCCTCGTGGATCATATCTCCAAGATTTATACAAATATCTTCCTTCTAGAGGGTTCTGAGGAGTGACCGGCCTTGATCAGCCCAAATCACCCATGTGCCGACCGGCACACAGGACGTGTCGGTCGGCACGTGAGCTTTCTCTGCTACAATTCATCTCTTCTGGATCCAAGTTCGCTGTAAATGCCCCAAATTGTTTTCTTTTCATGTGTTTCTGCAATAATTCTCCAGAACAACAATTGTACAAATATTCTACCATTTTCAAGGTTAATGGCTTATAATAATGATATTTAAGCTCTAAACATGGTGCTTTTGACGTATAAAATGGTATGCTAACTAGCGTCAATAGCTCCCCCACACTTAAATCTTTGCTTGTCCCTGAGCAAAGTCAAGAATGAAAATCAGTTCATATACAGTCATATCAATCATGGAAGCATTTCAAATATAAGAAAATTAAGCACTTTGATCGTTATAGTGTATGATCAAATTTATTATTCAGCAAATCATTCAAGACATGGGTTTTATTCTTTGAAAACACTGCCCAAAGCTAGTCTTAAAATTATTCAACTCAAAAGTTACAACTTTTCTACACATGTAAATCATCACTTAAAACTGCATCATGAGCAAGAGAACTATCCTTTTCAAATGACCAAGTAAACAACTCAACTCCTAGTTCACTCATCCTAACATCTACTTCAATGCTAAATATTTCATGTGTAGGCAATATGAGTAGCTAGGTGAGGAATTTCGTGGAAAATAGACATAGATCCACAATATATTGTAAAATTAAGAAATTATTCTTATTAAATTTATTGAGACTTGTTGGAATTGAATGCTTAAGAAAAGACTCACATCTTTAGACAAGTGGGCATGTGTGAACGCTAATATTGATGTTGGGAATTTTCAAAAATGTTCCCATTATGAGAATGCACATGGTTGCAAAATATGAATGCTTGGCTAGGATTAGTAATATTTTCTAGAATTCAAGGGAATTCTCTCTCCCCCACACTTAAAATATTTGCTAGTCCCAAGCAAACCATCTACAATATTCCTTTGCACCCTTTCGCTTTAGATTTCTCCTCTTTTCTTTTCTTTTCTTGTTTTTTTCTTTCTCTCACTCTTTTTTTTTCTCTATTTGTCTTTTGGTTGTGCCGATTGGTACGATTTGATGCCGATCAGCATTGGGGTTCCTTTATTGGTTCACTCTACATTTCATTCATAATATGATATCCAAGAATTTAGTAGGATGTGGCCAATGATTAAAAAATGATAGAAACAAGATTTTAGGCTCAAGTTTGGATACTCAATGAATTTTCACATTGAGCAATTTGATGGCAAGCAGTCGAAATGATATACAAAGGAAAACGCCAACCTTTCAAGTCTCATACCAAAAGAACTAAATCCTAATCGAACTCAATCATTAATCATAGTCAATATAAATTAAATGCTCTATTGAATTGTTCAATTATATGGCATTGGTAGGTAAAGTCAAATGAAAAGGAAAATTCTTAGTACTCATGATGCAAGCAGTTGAATTTTATAAGAAGTTTGGTACTAAGTTTTGTTTCAAGTTGAATCCATTACTTGCAAGCACATGGGTATTTCAAAATACTCCACACAAGAATAATTGCTGAACAAATTTGAAGTGCAAGTTCAAATTTTATTTTGTACTGAATATGCTCAATGATCACCAAAGCTTCTCAAGACAATCATATATACAAACATCATATCTTGAAGTAGAGCATAAACAATCATCAATGCATTGATCATGAAGTTCAAACTACCTGGTGTTGATAATTAAAACTAAAACTATTACTGGCACACTTGCATAAATAAAACACACATGCAAACTTTAACACACCCGAGACATGGTTTCCCAACCCACTCACACACGCATAATCAAACAAATGAAAAACATCACACAAAAGTGAAAAAGAAAACATGAACCGGAAAACCGACACAGGTGTTACTTGAAGGCGACACATCACTCGACGACGGTGGTGGTGGATGATTGAAGCCATAGTATCCCGCCTTCATCCGCTCAAACTCTTCCACCAGCAGGTCGGTGTTGTTCCTCATCTCCCTAGCCAAGTTGTCGGTATGATCGACATACTGGTAGTTGTTATCGATGTACTGGTGTGTGGGGCCGAAATTGAAAGGTGCTAGACCTGTGGGAAGAGTATGACTAGGAGGTAATCTTACATACCTGGTATCTGTGTCGGTCAACATGTCGGGTGTGTCGATCGACACACTGGTTTGGTATGTGGTTTTACCAGGGGGTGGCTTCTGCAGAGTCCCAATCGCCCACCCTTCTGCTGCTACGCTTGTTGTAGCCCGACCGAGGATCTCCTTCTTCCCGTGCTTGTTCTTCATGATCTCATGGCTCTCGCGGAGATTAACCTCTAGCCAATTTTCCTCATTAAGCTTGTGCGGGAGGAAAAGGCCAAGGTCATTGCACGACAGGCGAATGCTTGTACCGCACATCATGTAGCCTTGCCTTGCGCTGACGGTGATGGTCTTGCCCCTCGTCATGGAGTCGTTGAGGATGATCGAGGGCACCCACTATGTCGGAAATGTGACGAGGTTGGCGTTAGTCTTGTTGAAGATCATAGTTTGGAGGTAGCCTCCAAAGGCTAACTGTCAAGACTTATTCTTGACAATATATTTATAGGGCTACGCACGAGACCATCAATCTGATGGTTAAGACACCAGCCCCGAGTTATACAGGTACGGGCCCTCTCGATGAGAGTAAAAATCCTACCTCCTATGTTATGAGGATTGTATTGCTTTGAGTTTATGTTGTGTTGTCGTGACCCTCGAGGGGGGGTTCCCACCACCTTATACTCGTAGTATACAAGGTATTACATTGTAAGTCTATCTCTAATTGCCTTGTACTCCTCAACTTGGTCGGTTCTCATATTGGTGGGCCATCCCTTTATCTTCCGACTATGGCATAACTATGAATATCGGTAAGGTAAGTATTCCATAGCAGCCCCCAAGTGCTTTCTGATTTTGAGCTGTGACTTGCCGAGTGATTCTTCTTTAGAAATCATATGAACATGTCACAAATTAGGAAGACCTCTTGAATGATGTTTCTGATAGATCTGGTGCACCGACTAGGTGCACCTGATCAGGTGTAGCCCCTGACTGTTGTATAATTTGGAGACTAACAAATAATGCAAGAGTCTAATAATTTTAGCTCTTCACATTTTGTTTTATAAAACCATACACCCACTCAAACCATCAAGCTTGAGCGGTCAACCGCCTGATCTTCAAATCTGACACTCAGTCTCCATGACATGAATCCCATGGATCGACTATAATAAGCAGAGCGATATACACCCTAGACCGACTGACCTTTGATCCAAATATGACTTCAATCATATAAAGAATCAAAGAAAAGTTTATGACATCAATCATACCCTAGTACTAAGTTTTAATGACATCAATCATAATATAGCTTTTCCTTCAATATTCATCACACGGACAATGTAATTTTAACTTTTAGCTTTTAAAAAAATACTTCTATTAGCAACATAACCTTTAAACATATTCATATATGATAGTCAAGTCCTCTGCTACCTGATCATCAAATCGCATAAATATAGGGATTATTATTAGTGGTTTTACCACATCTTCTCATCAAAGAAGCCCCTGAGATTAACCCTCGTGTTTAACGAATCAGCAAAGAATCTTTCAAAAGATTATTGCTTAATTTAATTATCACAACGAATAAAAAGACTGGGTGCTGTACGGCCCATGACGGCCCACCTGGACCCCCATCGTTAGGTCAAATCTAACAGTATAAAGGGAAAAAACTAGGTGACACCATCTCTATGTTGTCATTTCCTGCTTGAGCGCTTCGTCTTCATCACGAATCCTCCGCTCCTTCATCTTCGTCATTTCCTGCTTGAGCGCTTCAGCCGCCACCGTCGTAGATCCTAGTCGCACCCAAGCCCCCGAGCTCGTGTGAAAAAACTAGGGTTAGGGTTGTAGTGCCAGATCCACCGCATTTTCTAGTTCATCACCATGCCGCGCAAGCGGGTCAAGGGGCCGAAGGAATCCGCCGCCGCCGTTGAAACCTCCTCGTCAATTGCGTGCATAAAACATATAAAATAAATAACCAACATAGTGGTAGGAGTTTATTACTAACAATTTCCACAAGTGTTTGTGAATATTTATATGCATGTGATTTATAATCAAATTCAAGGAAATATCATAGTTACAAGAGGATAAATAATGGAAGCCCATACACATGAAGTGAGAAGTGGCCAAATAGTATATTAGACCTCATCCTGTTGAAGCTCTCGTCGAGCTGATCGAAATGCATATATAACTTGAGTAAATCGGACTTCGGATGTGAGAGTTATGAAACACAAAAAATCAAGTGTTGCACTGAACCGACGTCGATGTCACCATGATGTCAGCACGCGTAGGAGGGGAAGAAAATGGTGGTTGAGTTTGCTTGGGTGAGTGCAGATGACTATTACTTGACCCCTAAGGATGAGGAATAGTCCAAGGAATATTCTTTTATTCCTTGGAAGGCTTCTCCACTCCCTCAAGTCACCTCCCACTATAAATACAACCCCTCTCCCTCTCATTTTCCACATACAAGAAGAGAGTTTATAGCTCCACTCAAAGGGTTTAGCACTACAAAAGTTCTTAGAAAATAGGGAGAGAGTGAGGGAGAGTTTGAAGAAGCGCCGGGCTTGTCGGCGATCTTCCCCACGCTTGTACCTTGATGGATGCTTTCCTTTTCAAGTAAGTGTTTGTGTTTCCTCTTTGGTATTTAAGTTTCCTATTTAAGTAAGTTCTTTCTTTATTGCTTACATGATCATCGCTCTATCTAGTTAGAGTATCTTAGTCTTCTATAAGCATGGATCCGAGACTAGGATAGTAATTGATAGCATAGATGTGGTGTCTGGGCTAGAGGTTACCTTTGTGTGTCGTGTGCCCCACGGTTTGTAGGGGTAGTCGATAGGTGGTGACAGCCCTATCCGGCCTTAGTAATCCTCCATGTTCTGGTACGTCGTAGAGCTGTTGGTCGGAGTCGCATATGGATGCAGGGGGTAAGCCGGTGCCCTGTTGACACTTGCTAACGTTTACTAAGATACATTGATATAATCATCCCCGGCTAGGTGCCACAATGCTTGTGGCATTTCTTAACGTCACATGAGACATAATTATAAAGATGCACTTCAGTGTCAATATGGTAAGATCCGCAAGCGCGCGTATAATACCGTTATCGCATTTCACTATTGGATTGCTCCAATAGCTTGTCATTTATAGTTCTATGAAAGGAAGGCTATAACATAAATATATGATTGTTAATGATAATGTAGTCATAAAGATTGGTATGAGTATGTAGAGTCCATATAGGGGTAAGTATATAATAAGGATAGGGGTAGTGTGACACATAAAGCAATCTTTCCTAAGATAAATAAAGTACTAAGCCACTAGGGAGATTTAAGTAGGCAAGAAAAGCTATATCTCTAATGTTAGTCTACCTATATAGTTACTTAGTCAAATAATCATATGCATGGTTATACTAGTCATACTCTAATGCATTCAACACTTTGTGTATGGATTCATGCCCGGCATACACAAGGCAACTTCGTCTTGGACACACGTCATAACCGAACGTGGAGGAGTACAATAGAAAGATAGGGCTGTCACCACCTCCTGCCTACCTCTACAAGCCGTGGATTCTGAGGTGATCAATACTACCTAGCCATCTAAGCACCGCGCTTACACATTTAAGTAGAATTCTAGCATTGATCAAACACTAGAATCACCGTTTGGATAAACAAGTACTAAGCATCCATAACTCTAACCCTACGTATTAACAAGTCATGGGCTAAGCAATTGCAATCCTAATTGGATATCAAACCCTTGTTGAATCATCACAACTAGACTAAAGTACAACATTTAGACTATAGTCAAGTTATATGACAATCATGACAATAACGTAACAAGTCTATATCATCATGAAAGCATAAAGTCCTATGACATGAATATCATATATAACCAAACAAGGAACACATATCATATATAACCAAACAAGGTAGCAAGCCATACCAATACTCCTATGACTTCGAGGCTTGAGCAAGGCTCCTCCTACAATAAACTCCACTAGGACTAGGAAATTACTAAGTGAAAGAGGGAAATGACTCGCTCTTGAGTGTGTGTGATGAGGTGAAGCCCTCCCCCTCTATTTATAGTGTCCAAAGGTCAGTTCTGGAGATTAACCGCCACAAAACTTTGGGCCACCGACGTTGCCAAAGGGCTAAGGAGAAGAAACGTGGAAGGGGAGGCTGAACCGCCTCAGGACCTGGTCGGCCGACCTCCCCCTTGGTTGGCCGACTAGGGAGTGGGGCCTCCTGCCTAGTGCTTTCTTGAGATGGCTGACAGGTGGGTACTCTTCTGTTTTAAGCGGTGTTTCCCGGAGGAATCCTGTGCAACCACGTATGCAATCCGAGGGAAGTGTAGTTGGCACCGTCTCATTGGTTGGAACTCTGTTTCCCTGGATTGTGCTCCATTTCTCCACATATATTGAATGAAATCCTTGCATGCACATAATTCTCCATGGACAAGTGGAATCTTATTATTCCTAACTAACATGCAGGTATGAAATGCTAAATCTTCTTACTTTTATAGGTATATTGACGGTCGGAATTGGATTTGACGACCGTCAACAAACCCCCCCAAGCTGAACCTTTGCTCATCCCGAGTAAAGGCAAAACTCAGGTTTATGTTGATCAGGAGTTGCTATAATGTCTTATTCTTGACTTATACCCAAATGCACAACCAAGACACTCTATAAAGAATTGAATAAGTCGTGACAACTATTTCACTTTTTATTACCCGTGGGCACTGTAGCTTCTCCAAATCTTGAGCGGTTGGATGACAGAACAGTTTGTAGGACTACCCATTACATCTATACTTTTTGATCAACTTTAGCTTGGTGGTTAATCTTTTGTGATAAATCTAAGTTTCTCAAATGATTTACTCAGAACACTCAAAGTGTATAAATTCCTCACCAAGGCTTATGATGCCTCAAAAATCCTACCTCTAAAGGCTGATATGTTGAGCTCAGGGTAAGGATAATTATGGCATACCTGTATTTCATATATCGCCGAGTCAAATGGGTGGATCCATGGAGAAAACATTTTCTACGAGCATGATCAAGATGTGCATGTGTGGTGGATTTGGTGGAGTGAAATGGAGACTCTTTTTATTTGTCTCTCCCTTTATTTGGCAGCATTTTGGCTAACTTTTCTTTCTTTCTTCTTCTTTCAAGCTCTTCATGGAGCAAGAGTCTCTTTTTTTTATAGCCATAACCTTGATTGCCTTGGGGAGAGATCAATCATGAAGATGGAGTCTTTATTTTATGAACAGATGGTGTGACATGGATGATTGCTAATTTCCAGTATGGAAACTTAGCGTGATATGGGTGGACTTGATCATGAATGCAGAAAATATTTTTCACTTCGATCACACAATTTTGACAAGGCTTAATGAAAATACATGTAGCATATGTATAAGGTTTTGCAATGTAGAACAACATATGGTTATGGTAGGAAATTATATCATTAAGGAACTTATCATCTTTATCAAACTAATTCTTCGGGTGTCAAGTTTCACAAATTGAGCAAGATCATAGCAGCACTAACTAACCATATCATATCTCCCAACAACTTAAAAGGATAATGCTAATGCTACCCACTAGTGTGTTTGAGGTGAAATTTAATCATGCCAACAAACCAAATCTAGATAGAGTACTAAGTTGTAAACTAGGCATATGAAAGGGAATAAAAGACAGAGCAACAATTCATCATCTCGACATAGGAAACCGTATGCATTCATATCGCGCATGGATTTATTCATTACTATCATTATTGTTTTTTAGTTTTTCTATTTATCATGCATGTGAAAGGGAAACAAATCTTTTCATATTTTTAGTTTATCATGCATGTGGTGATTGGAAAGAGAAATGATACAAGTTACCTCCACATTAGGGGGAAGAACTCCCCCCAAACTGGCTTGAGCTCACTCGAATGGCGACGGCCCCTGACCAAAGTAGCTTTGAGAGTGAAAATAAGAGCTCATTTGGGCGTTACCCCAAGAGACCTTATTTTTAATTCTTGAGAGCTGCCGTTGGACGTCATCCCTCCACTCATTTTCCTGCTAAATATGAGTCTAGATAATATGGTTCAACTGACTGATCTAGAGGGACATACTTTCAATTTGTCTTGTGAGGTCGGGTGTGCCCCTCCTTGAACCGCTGAAAGAGTGATGTGTGATGAATGGTGGTGGTAAGCCACTAGAACTTGAGCTACCGTAGGCTCCCTCAGGCCATTCACCGATGTCCCAAGGTGCACTACCACTTCCATGAGGATTGGCATGACCCCAAGAACCCGTCCTTGGCTCCTCCCTCGGGAAGGATGCCTCAGTGTTCCTCCGCGATTTATTTATGGACATAGGACCGTAAACGTTGTTCCTACAAGCTGCAAAGCATGTCTCCAGAGGAATGGTTAGTTCCTCATAGTTATACAAATGAAAATTCAGGTTAGGTAACTGGATTTCATTTGCATAACCGGGAAAGAAATAAACCAAAGAGCCATTGGGTCCTTGTTTTAGAGAATTTCCCGATCTAAAGAATTGTTCGCCTAGGACAACCCATTCAAAATTTAAATCATTGATATGGGCATTCCTATGTAAACCAAGATTGTACACAGGGCGATACATCAGGGACGTGAATTCAAAATCTCCTACTTGTTTGATAACTTCGACCCATTGCTTAACCATGTCTATAACAGACAAGACTTTGATTTTATTAAACATGCAGTAAAGAAGAAACATTTCATCGCCCCGCACAGTTTTAACATCCTTTCTAGGGAACAAAGTCATTGTCAGCTATTTATGCACAAATGCAAGGTAGGATTATGGATATCCATATTCGTAGGTGACAGGGCGAGGGTATGCCCTGTTATTTCTTCCCAAAAACTGTTTTTGTTAAAACTGAAGTTTTCGGAATGAGATTCCAAAACAGCAATAGGAGAAAAACCTACGCGAGAGCAATGCTCAACTGTCGGAACAAAATCTGATTTTCATTAACTGATTTTCATTCCATTGAATCGGAACGAAATCCTATCACCTTCCCACTGAAGGGTGAATGGTAAGTAGGCGAGAGCAATGCTCAACTGTCGGAACAAAACCATCCCATCCCACAGCACGAAAGATAGAAGCAAATTCAGTATCCATACCTATCTTGTAAAGAAAGTCCGGATCGCGTAGGAACGTAAGACAGGTCGGTGATCATCCGATAGATGTCACGTTCTCTCTTATGTAACACATTGATTTTGAGTTTTTTAATATTTTAAATTTTGCTAGAATTAATTAGGGTGTTAATATTTTAAATAGAAAAATAATTATTTTCTAAAGAAAATAATCAAATATAGGTTATTTTAAAATTTTGTTTATTGCATTCATTTTGAATTAGTTGCATGTAGGATTTTATTGTGTGCAAAATGACATTTAAAATTGTGTAGATGTCTTTTCGTAATTTTATTTAGAGGAGAGAAGTTAGAGTGAGAGAACCCCTTTAGGTTTTGGGCCAAATCCCTCCTTGCCCCAGCCTCCCTTCGACCCTCTTCTTCCCTCCCTCTTGGCCTGCCCCGGCCTAGGCGAGCGCGCCCCGCTCGGCCCACCCCCTCCTCGGCCTCACTCGCCCTAGCTACACCCCGACCCAGCTCCCACGCGCCCACCCCAGAACCCTAGCCGCTGCTGCTGGGCCCAGCCACCGCCACCGCCCTTGGCATGCACGTCACGCTTCCCCGGGACGCGCGCTATAAATAGCGAGGCCCGCATATCGCGTAGCCTTCTACCTCCCCCGCTCCCCTCCTCACGCCTTGCCTGCCACCGCCGCCGCTTGCCTCATCGTCGGAAGCCGCCGCCAATGTGCGCACCGCCCGCGACGCGGCTCCCCCTAGAGAGCTCCCCGTCGTGCGCCGCCTCATTTGCGCCCCCTCCCCCTCTGCCTCGGGCGCCGGAGCTCTTTCCTGGCGGAGCTCCGGGTGGCTCCCATGGTGCCGCCGCCTGTAAGGCCGCTGGCGGTCACCTCCTCCGCCGGAGAGCCCCCCCCCCCCCCCGGTCGTTCGATCTAGGCCAACGGGCTAGATTAGATCGAGCCGAAGGGGTATGGCCCCGGTCCACCGTGGACCATGGGCCGATGTGCCCCCCTGGTTCACGAGCCCGTGGATCTAGTCAACGGGATTAGTTTATTATTATTATTTATATATTTTTTATTTTTATTTTATTACTAGAAAATGCTAGATTTATGTTTAGGCCATGCCTTTTATATTAATTGCATTGTAATGCTGATTTTTTGTGTGAAACTTTATAAAATTTTGTTTTGGTCCCTGTTTATTTATTTTAGCACTATATTTTTGCAGAAGCCCCTAGACATTTCATAAATAATATTTTCATGCTCTAATTTTACAAAACACCCCTAGACTTATTAATAATTATGTTTTAGTCCTGACATTTTACACTTTAGTCCCTGAACTTGTTATAAATTACATTTTGGTCCCTAATATTTTCTAAAATTTTTTCCTATCCCTTACATTGTACAATTTAGCCCTTATACTTTTCTAAAATTATTTTTAGGTCCTTGAACTTGTCTGTTTTTATATTGTAGCCCCTAAAACTTCAAATCTCCATAACTTTTCAACCGTAGCTCTGATCTAAGAAATTCTTGCGCCAATGCGATCGTAGGAATGATTAGTATCTTTTCAAAATGTTGTATAGTAGTTTTTTGATTTTACTATTTTAACCCTAGACCTTTAAACCTTCATAACTTTTAGCTCGTAACTTGGATTTAGATGATGAATCTTACAAGTTGGTTGCATTCTTCTTTGTTCTTGCTTGTGTTCTTGATTTGCAGGCAAGGATAAGCCTTCTCGGCGAGGTCAATCGTTCTTGGACGGTTGATAACCATAGGAGACGTTGTGCTGCGATTGCGGGGTTCAGAACGTGTCGTTCGGAAGCCGGATCGATTTGTGTATCGCCTCCGCCTTAATCAAGTTTACCAGAACCTATCGGAAGATCGGGAACCTTTGTCCACGTCAAGTGGTAATCAGAGCTTCAGGTGCACCGTCAGGTTCGCACTACCCTTTAGTTTTGTTTTCGTGGTCTTCCTATCGTCCATAGAAAATACCAAAAAAAAATTTCCCCGCCCATAACCACGTGTTTAGCCTTTGCATATTTCAATTTCAGAGTCCGTAGTGTTGAGTTTGTGCCCTAGTTCTTGTTTAGTCGCTGGTTTAGTTTGTGTTTTTGTCATCAGTAGTGTTTCCCTTGCAACCCTAGCCGCCACCCCCTTCACCATCCTCGGTTTTGTCGGCTTTGTGTGCTAGGGTTGATTGATCAACACGCCCACCCTAATCCCACCCTAAACCCACCCTCACCACCTCGGACCAATTTTCACAAATTCCACTTTCCGCTGGATCCACCTCGCCAAAAAAATCCCTACCTGACCCCAAGCCCGACTCGGGTTTCACTCAAACCCCGGTTTTCTTCATAACCGATTCTGACACCCCTTCGGTAAAACAGCCATAACTTTTCGCTCGGTTGTCCGTTTTAGCTGAAATTTTTACAGAAGATTCTTGACAAAAAGTTGAGCATACCCACACTGGGCTACGCCCTGTGTGCCCTTGTCAAAAAATTCAAAAAAAATCGGGAAGATAAAGAAAAAATTCATTCAAGTTGAAACCCGACGTTTTCTGAAACTTCAAGATTTTCTGTAGGACACATCCTAGCTCTATTTGAACTGATATTTTTTGTGGTTTCTCCCCCATTGCTAGTGAGTTGGAAAAAAATCAAAAAAATAAAAAAAAAGAAATTTGGGATTCCTACAAGTGCTCCATCTAGCCCCCTGGAATTTCTGAGTTTGGCTGTTTTACACTTAGCCCCCTGTTATCGATTGTGTGCCTTGGTCTCCTTGTTTCTTCTTTGCTATCACTACTGTTCTAGGACATAGTCAGACCAGCAACTAGGGACAAGTTACTTGGGCACTTATTCAGCTTTACTATCTGTTTTTGATTTGCGTGCCACTCACATATATATATTTGGCCTTCCTAGCTCTACATACTTCTTCTGGACAGCACATAGGTTATTTTGTAAACCTTACAATTGTGGAACACTTCTCCCTGGTATCCTTCGCTTTGTTGTTTTCAGAACTTTATAAGAGCTTTGCAAGAAGCTTCCTTTTGCTGTGTTGAGAGGCACCACTGCTTAGTAGTTTGTAGGGATAACCTTCACTTTTTGTTTCCTGTTTTGGTGTTTCTGATGTCAGGAAGCGATGGAGAGGGTGCTTCACCCTCAAAATTGGATGAGTGCGTGAGCCAAAGTCAGTTACAGAAGGCTTTGCAGGCGGTTCAGAGTGATTTGGCAAAGACGATCACCAGGGCCATCACCGACGCCGTTACCAAGCTTCACCTGGGAGAAAGCATTGAGCGGTTGGATAAGAGAGTCTCTAAGCTAACCGATCAGGTTGTCGTATTGGAGACCGCTCACAAGACCAACAACAACACCAACACCAACACCAACACCAACAACGACGTTGAAGACGATCATGATGAAGCAACGGTGTATAAGGCTGATGGCACCGTCGATAGGTCAGCTACAAGGACCGCAAGGTTACGACATCGTTTGCAACGTAACCCTCAAGGTATGGGTGGTTTCCACAACCACAACCGTCGCACACAAGGTAACCATGCTCCAGATGACCCGTATGCTAAAATTAAGTTTTCAATTCCTTCGTTTTCGGGTCAGTACGATGGTGATGCTTACCTTGATTGGGAAATGACGGTAGAACAAAAATTTAATGCCCACCTTGTTCCTGAACAACATAGAGTTAGACAAGCCACTAGTGAGTTTAAGGACTTTGCTATTGTTTGGTGGAGTGGTCTAGCTGCTGAAACCGATTTCCCTACTACTTGGGAAGAACTTAAGGTAGAAATGCGTGATCGTTTTGTTCCTCCTTCTTTTTATAGAGAAATTCGTAATAAACTACAGCGTTTAGATCAAGGAGATAAAACTGTTCAGGAGTATTTTAGTGAGCTTCAGAAGGGTTTGATTCGTTGTGCTGTGGTTGAAAAAGTAGAGGATCAGATTTGCCGCTTTTATTCTGGTTTGAGAAAAGAAATTCAGGACATCCTTGATTATAAAGAATTTTATACCCTCAACCAGTGTTTCCGGTATGCTATGCTTGCAGAGAAAGAATCACAGGGACTTTTCCAGGCTTTTGAGGAGTACAGCAAGTCCAAGAATTTCTACCCACCACGGCCGACGGGGACTTTGGGGCTGCCCAAGCCATCTTTCCGGCCGCCTCCACCAGCTAGTGTTGTTTCTGCAGCACCAAGATCAGCCCCTGCCCCTTCTACGTGCTCAGGTAAAAATTTTGTGCAGGTACAGGCTAGTAGTGCCTCCTCTGTTGCTTCGACGGGACGCACTACAGGGATTCAGTGCCACCGCTGCCATGGTCTTGGCCATGTGCAGAAAGATTGCCCAAGTAGGCAGGCATATGTGGTGACAGATGATGGCGGTTACATGAGCACCTCCGATGTGGAGGATGAGGAGGAGGATGTCGCTGCCACCAGCGGTGACCTCGTCCTTGGAGGCGGAGATACCACGGGCTACATGAATATTATTGTGCAGCGTGTGCTTAGCACACAAATCCAGCAGCCCGAGATGATGCAGCGACATAACTTGTTCCAGATTTTCTTCGTCATCAAGAACCGTCAAGCACGTGTCATCATTGATGGAGGAAGCTGCAATAATTTGGTGAGTTCTGATGTGGTTAAGAAGCTTGATTTGACCACATGCCCACATCCACATCCATATTACATTCAGTGGTTAAATGACTCTGGAAAAGCTAAGGTAGTACAAACTTGCAGAGTTCCTTTTTCCATTGGTTCCTATGTGGATTATGTTGATTGTGATGTTGTACCCATGCAAGCTTGTTTACTTTTATTGGGTAGACCTTAGGAATTTGATAATGATGTTGTACACCATGGTAAAAGTAATAAGTACACTTTTATGCATAAAGGAACTAAAATTACTTTGTTACCAATGACCCCTGCTAAAATTGTACAAGCTGATTTAGAACGAGCTGCTAGTTTGAAAAATAAAAGCCCTGAAATTCAGCAACCTGTTAATTCTGCTTCTACACCAAGTAATGTTAATGATTCTTCAAGTTCTAAGGGTGCTGCAATTGAATTACAAGGTCGTTCATGTCTTGCCACAAAATCTGAGCTTGCTGAAATTTCTACTGATGATATTTGCTATGCTTTGATATGCAAACAAGCCTTGTTTTCGCTTGGTGATATTGCTTCTAGTGTTTTGCCTCCTGCTATCACTAACCTTTTGCAGGAGTATGAGGATGTTTTCCCAACTGAGATACCCCCGGGATTGCCACCTTTGAGAGGGATTGAGCATCAAATTGATTTGATTCCTGGTGCTACTATACCAAACCGTGCTGCTTATAGGACCAACCCTGAGGAGACTAAGGAGATACAACGACAAGTCCAAGACCTTTTGGATCGTGGGTATGTTCGTCAATCACTTAGTCCTTGTCCTGTTCCTGTACTTTTGGTTCCTAAGAAAGATGGTTCTTGGCGTATGTGTGTAGATTGTAGAGTCATTAGTAACATTACTATTAGATATCGTCATCCTATTCCTAGGCTAGACGACATGCTTGATGAGTTATGTGGTGCTATAATTTTCACTAAAATTGATTTGCGTAGTGGCTACCATCAAATTAGAATGAAACTTGGAGATGAATGGAAAACAGCTTTCAAAACCAAATTCGGGTTGTATGAGTGGTTAGTAATGCCTTTTGGGTTGACTAATGCACCTAGTACTTTCATGCGTTTGATGAATGAGGTTTTAAGACCTTTTATTGGTAAATTTGTGGTTGTTTACTTTGATGATATCTTGATTTATAGCAAATCCATGGATGATCATATGATTCATTTGCGTGCTGTTTTTGATGCTTTGCGAGTTGCACGTTTATTTGGTAACTTTGAGAAGTGCACCTTTTGCACGGATCGAGTCTCTTTTCTTGGCTTTGTTGTGACTCCACAGGGAATTGAGGTGGATGAGGCGAAGATTGAAGCCATGAAGAGCTGGCCTGTACAAAAAACTATCACACAGGTGAGGAGTTTTCTTGGTCTTGCAGGTCTCTACCGCTGCTTTGTCAAAGATTTCAGCACCATTGCTGCACCATTGCATGAGTTGACAAAGAAGGGTGATGACTTCTATTTTGGTAAGGTACATCATGAGTCTTTTGATGCTTTGAACGACAAACTTACACATGCACCATTACTGCAATTACCCAATTTTGATAAGACTTTTGAGCTTGAATGTGATGCTAGTGGTATAGGCACTGGTGGTGTTTTGATGCAAGATGGTAAACCTGTTGCATACTTTAGTGAGAAAATTACTGGGCCTGTTTTGAATCATTCCACGTATGATAAGGAACTATATGCACTTGTACGTTCTTTAGAGACGTGGCGTCATTATTTGTTGCCCAAAGAATTTGTTATTCATTCTGATCATGAATCACTTAAGTATATTCGTTCTCAATGCAATTTGAACCGTAGACATGCTAAATGGGTTGAGTTTATTGAGTCTTTTCCTTATATTATTAAACATAAGAAAGGGAAGGATAATGTGATTGCTGATGCTTTATCTAGGCGATATACTTTGTTGTCTCAACTTGATTGTAGAATTTTTGGACTTGAGGCAATTAAAGAACAATATGTTGCTGATGTTGATTTTAAAGATGTATTGCTGCACTGTAAAGAAGGTCGTGCTTGGAACAAATTTGTGTTGAATGATGGTTTCTTGTTTAGAGCTAACCGCCTATGCCTTCCAGTTGGTTCCGTTCGTCTTTTGTTGTTGCAGGAGGCGCATGGAGGTGGATTGATGGGTCATTTTGGTGCTAAGAAGACGGAGGATATTTTGGCCACACACTTCTTTTGGCCAAGGATGAGGAAAGATGTTGAGCGTTTTGTTGCTTGCTGCACTACATGTCAAAAAGCTAAGTCTCGTTTGAATCCATATGGTTTATACATGCCACTTCCTGTTCCTTCTATTCCTTGGGCGGATATTTCTATGGACTTTGTTTTAGGACTGCCTAGGACTAAGAGGGGGAGCGATAGCATTTTTGTTGTTGTGGATCGTTTTTCCAAGATGGCACACTTTATACCATGTCATAAAACTGATGATGCTAGTTATATTGCTGATCACTTTTTCAAAGAAATTGTAACGTTTGCATAGTATGCCTTCTACTATTGTTTCAGATCGTGATGCAAAATTCTTGAGTCATTTTTGGCGCACGCTTTGGAATAAGTTGGGTACAAAGTTGCTATTTTCTACAACTTGTCATCCACAAACTGATGGACAAACTGAGGTTGTGAACCGCACTTTGGACACTATGTTACGAGCTATTTTGAAGAAAAATTCGAAGCAATGGGAAGAATGCTTGCCTCATGTTGAGTTTGCTTATAATCGAGCAACACATTCTACTACCAAGGTAAGTCCCTTCAAGGTAGTGTACGGTTTTGACCCCCGTACTCCACTTGATATACTTCCTCTACCTATTAATGAGAGAGTTCATGTTGATGCTATGGAGCGTGCTGAATTTATTTTGCAAATGCATGAGACCACTAGACTTAGCATTGAAAAGATGAAAGAAAAATATAAAATTGCTGGTAGTAAAGGTAGAAAGGAAGTAAAGCTTGATGTAGGAGATTTAGTGTGGTTACACTTAAGGAAGGATAGATTTTCAGAATTGAGAAAGTCTAAGCTAATGCCTAGAGCTGATGGTCCATTCAAAATAATGGAGCAGATTAATGATAACGCATACAAACTTGAGTTGCCTCCCGAGTTTGGGGTTACTCCTACTTTTAATATTTCAGATTTGAAACCATATTTGGGAGAAGAGGATAAGCTTGAGTCGAGGACGGCTCCACTTCAAGAGGGGGAGGATGATGAGGGCATCACTCCTATGGATACACACAACACTCTTCCAATTCTGGACATGCAAGGTCCAATGACTAGAGCTCGTGCACGACGACTAAATTTAGAGGTGAGCTCGTTCCTACGTTCTTCGCTATATGTTACTTTTGAGAATGGTTTGCTACCTAATGATTATTTTATGATTAGAAACCATGGAGAGGACCAGGAGATGATGGGAGAAGGAGTTGGAAACGTGGAGGACCAGCAAGGGCTTGGAAGCCAAAGTGGAGGCCCAATCAAAACCGACTTCGAGTCTGTTTTGGGGCCCAGGACCAATCCGTAATAAAACTGTCACCCAGGACGCATACGGACTCGGATTTAGACGTTCTACATATGCACGGAAAGATAAGGAGAAGACCTTTCCAATGCCATCGATCTCATGTCAAAATTCATCCGGAGTCATCAGTAATCATCGAAACAAGAGAGAGTCATTAGTAATCATCGAAACAAGAGAGATCCGGCTTTGTATTTAGTTGAGCCCAATTAGGGGCGCGTCCAGAGGGTCTTGCACGACCCTAGGGTCTTTATATACAGCCGCCGCCACACCATTAGGGTTTGGGTTTTGCATAGATCAATTCTGTTCATAAACAGTGTCGCCGTTCATCGGTTTGTGAGACCCCAACTTCGAGAGTTTAATCATACATCTGCAATTGTGTTGCATTCTTTGCTGTTCTTGCTTGTGTTCTTGATTCGCAGGCAGGGATTAGTCTTCTCGGCGAGGTCAATCATCTTTGGACGGTTGATAACCAGAGGAGACGTTGTGCTGCGATTGCGAGGTTTAGAACGTGCTGTTCTGAAGCCGGATCGATTTGTGTGTCGCCTCCGATCAAATCAACTTACTGTTGACGGCTGTTAAGTACCATTTTTAACCGTCAACTATACTCAAATAAAGGAGAATTTGGCATTTCATACACGCATGCTTTATCACAATAATATAGTTCCACTTGTACTTGGAGAACTTTGTGCATGCAGGAGGAAATATAAAGGAAACACCTCAAAAGGCAAGAAAACACACTTTCGACCAATCAGAGAGCGCCACATGGACGTCACACGGATTGAAGGGCCCATTTTTAGCACTTAACCGACGTAACTCCCTGTAATACCGCGCAAACCGACGTCAGGGCCCACAGGACAGCCACCTGGAGAAAGCACAGGCCAGGAGGGGTCACCCCCAGGTCGGCCGACCTGGTCAGGTCGGCCGACCCGGCCGGGCGCCCTCTCCGCCTGGGCTTCCACGTGTTGGCTCCTCCGCGACTCCTGATGACGGTTTGAGATGCCTTCCGTGGCGGTTACGCTCCCTTGCCGACCTATTGAGGCTATAAATAGGAGGGTGTGCCTTCACACTCAACACACACCACAAGAAGCATTTCTCTCTTGCTAGTAGTAGTTCTTGGAGTTTTAGTGGAGTTAGACTGAGTCTAGAGCTCTCTAGTCCCAAGTCTTCACTTGGAATTGGTATGGCTCTTGTATCTTTTCCCTTTTGTAAGACTTTGCTCTTATCAATATATATCTATTTTCTATATAGTTGTGCTTGGGTCATGAGTTTCTTGTTTGATTTTGTGATCCATATATGTGATAGTATAGTCTACTTGTGTGATAGTAGTTTATATTTATTATACTACTATTGTCATGCTAGTTATATACCATCACTATAGTCTAGTTTATATGTTATAGTCTCTATGCTTAGTTTTAGCTGATAAAGTATAGCATGGGTTTGGTGATCGTATTCGTACGGTAGCTCTGCCTCGTTAATAGTAATCGCGGAGGGGCAGAGTGCTCTTTGGTCATGCAAGTATGGTACTTGGGTGACTGATTTGCATCAATTATTCGTTAGTCTACTGGTTCGTTGAGGTAGGCGGCAGGTGGTGACAGCCCTGTCCGTCCTTTGAAATCCTCCCCGCTAGGCTAGTGCGTAGGCTCTTGGCGGAAGTCGCCTGTGGATGCAGGGGTAAGTCCGTGCCTGAAGTGCTATACTATTGACTGCTGAACCTGAGTGTGGGTCTGTATGTATTCTACTTAGGCTATGCAACTGTATAGGAATGTATAGTAGGAGTAGCTTAGCCTAGTCTTTCCTCCACTAGACTTTATTTATTTAGTAGGAATCTTCTGTGTGTGTCACACTACCCGGTTATTATCATGTACCCGCCTGTCTTGGTTAGATATCCTTGCTAATTGTTAACATGATCTTATATGTTAGTAACGCTTCTTGATCATAACCTTCCTCTGGGATAAACAAATACGATACCCTGAATACTTCCGGGTGAAATGCTACAGCGGTATTCTCCGTGCGCTTGCGGATTTTACCTACTTGACTCTGGGACATATTAGTGAACCGTTTCTGGCCCCGTGCCGGGAATGATTTATTAATATGGCTTAGCAAAAGTCAACAAGCATTTCTGGCGCCGTTGCCGGGGAAGGCGTATGATTTAAGAAAAATTACTAATGTATATAGAAGTGTTGCAATTAGTAAGGCTATCTTCTAGGCAGGCTAACCTTGCTTTGTTTTCTGCATTTTGTATGAAAACAGGGTAGTGTATGACTGGTTTCGACTTGCCGACAAACTTCACTGAAGATCCTGAGTCACTCCTGAGAAGGACACGAGCTAGGCTCACCCCTCCTCGTAAGGAGACTCGGCCAGTCGAACCTGTCATTCCCGCACCATCAAGCTCTGAACAAATGGCCGACAAGACCCTCCGCGAGTTCTCCGCTCCCTCCGCTGCCAACATCCCTACGGGACCAGCTGGCAATGTGGGAGAAGCGAACTTCGAGATCAAGACCGGTCTCATCACCATGGTGCAGGCTAGCCCATTCTGTGGGAAAGCCAATGAGGACGCTAGTGCTCATCTCCAGCAATTCCTGGAGATTTGCAACACGTTCAAAATGAAGGACGTCACCCCCGACGCTGTTCGCCTTCGACTGTTCCCGTTCTCTCTCCTTGGGAGAGCGAGACAGTGGTTCTACGCAAACCCTGAAGCTGTGAACACTTGGGAGAAGTGTTCAGCTGCGTTCCTTGCAAAGTTCTTCCCGCTGGGCAAGACCAATGCCCTCCGCGGAAGGATCTCAAGCTTCCAGCAGGAGTCGAAGGAGTCGATTCCTGAGGCATGGGAGAGGCTCCAGGAGTACATCCTGGCATGTCCCCACCACGGGATGGATGATTGGCTGATCATCCAGAACTTCTACAACGGGCTTACTCCGTCGGCCCGCGACCACCTCGACGCTGCTGCTGGTGGAGCCTTCTTCTCGCTCACTGTAAGCAAGGCAAAAGCTTTGATCGAGAAGATGGTGTCCAACCAAGGTTGGAATGAAGAACGCCTCCAACCTCGCCAGCGAGGCATGCACTCCGTCAAGGAGGTTGACATGCTCGCCGCCAAGATTGACCTTCTCATGAAGAAGATGGACGACCAAGCCAATGGAGAAGTGAAAGCCCTAGATGCTCGGATGACTTGCGAGGTCTGTGGCAACACGGGACACTCGGGCAATGACTGCCCTGAGACCCGTGAGGACGTAATGTTCATGGGCAACAACAACAACAACGGCTACCGTCCACAAGGAGGTCAAAGTTGGGGTCCACCACGTCCCAACTACCAAGGAGGTAACTCTGGCAACTTCTCTGGTTTTAATTCCGGTTATAATCAGCCCTCCTTGAAAGATCTTGTGCTTGGTCAAGCTAAGGTTAATGATAACATCAGTAAAAAGCTTGCCACCACTGATAAGACTCTTGAGAGCATCCACACTAAAATAGAGGGTGTCTCCTCTGCTCTCAAGAATCAGCTGAGCTTTAATAAAATGATAGAAACCCAATTAGCTCAGTTAGCTGCTGCTGTTCCTACTGCTCAGTCGGGGAAAATCCCGGGGCAACCCGAGACCCCCTTAGAAAATGTTAATGCGGTTACCACGAGAGGAGGTAAGTCCACTCGGGATCCGCCATACCCTAACCATGCAGGAAAGGACACATCAGCTGAGAAGCCGGCAGAAGAAGAAGAACTGCCGCCCAGGAAAACGGCCCCACATGAGTTCTATGACACGAGCCTCATGCCGTTTCCTGAAAGAAGAAGGAAGCCCACCGTGGACGAGCAGTTCACACGCTTCGTTGAGGTAATCCAGAAGCTGCACATCAACGTGCCCTTGCTGGATGCGATACAAGTACCCACGTACGCTCGCTACCTCAAGGATCTTATCAGCAACAAGCGCCCACTACCGACCACAGAAATTGTCAAGCTGACGGAAGAGTGTAGCGCTGCTATACTCAACCGGCTTCCTGAAAAGAAGAAAGATCCAGGGTGTCCCACGATCACCTGCTCGATCGGGACACAGAACTTCGACCATGCCTTATGTGATCTTGGGGCAAGTGTGAGCGTCATGCCGAAGGATGTCTTCGACAAGCTCAACTACACTACACTATCCCCCACGCCGATGCAGCTGCAGCTGGCCGATTCAACGGTCCGCTATCCGGCGGGGATCGCCGAAGATATTCCAGTGAAAATCCGGGATTGCTTCATCCCCGTCGACTTCGTAGTGCTTGATATGGACGTCGGGAAGAGCACACCGCTCATCCTAGGACGCCCATTTCTCAGCACTGCGGATGCTCGCATCGATGTAGGAGCCGGAGAAATCCGCTTCCACATCAATGGCAAGGAGGAGAAGTTTGACTTTCGGCCAAGGAAAGAACAGTGCAACATGATCCGTATCAAGTACGGGCCGAACCCAAGCAACATCAAGGAAGTGGAGGTCACTCCGCCAAAGAAGGACAGCCTCATCACATTCATGAAGAACTTCCTTGAGAAGGAAAATTTTGCACAACAACAACCGATGAAGGCAAGGAGGCAAAGGTCACACATTAAGCAACAGCCTCCGAAGTCCACAAGGCAGCAACCTCCGAGGTCTGCAAAGAAACAGGCTGTGAAGCCTGCAAAACCGCAGCCTCCGAAGCCCGAGAAGCCACCGACCGCAACAAAGACCAAGAAGGTGTGGCAAATGAAACAAGAAGCATCATCCGTCTCTTCATCTCCGGGACCGGACAACGCTTCATCGAGCTGAACGCCGGAGAAAAGTCCCGCTCGTCGGACTTTAAAAGGTGAGTCCTCGCCGGGAGGTTAAACCGGTAGTTATCCATATTTGCTCTTTTAATTGCATATTTGCTTTCCATCACATTTTGATTTTTCCCGACCACTGCATTTCTGCATTTTTGAATTTTTCCAGCCACCTTGGAATTTTTCAAAACTCATTTGCATTTTTGAAAATTTAGAAAATAGGTTTTTGGGCTTTCCATTTTGAAAAGATTTTTTGTCGAGCTTTTTGAGCAACAAGGCAGCAGGGGACAAATCCCCTAGCCGTTGGGGAACACATAGGAAAAAGGGGGCTGCCAGGAGGCCCACCTGCCAGGTCGGCCGACCTGGTGAGGTCGGCCGACCCCCTGGCCCCACTTTTTCCTGTGCTCCTTTCTCCTAACGGCTATATGGCCGTTGCTCTGTCTCTTGCTAACGGCCATCTTGCTTCCTTGGCTATAAAAACCGCCCAGGAGGGGGAGCTTCACCATCCCAAGCTCATCTTTCACTCCCCTCCTTTGCTCACTTGTTGCTCTCCCAAAATTTCGTGTTCTTCAACTTTACTACAGCCCCAAAAACCCAAAAAAAAATATTTCCCCTCTGTTTTAGTGCATTTGCAAGTTGTTGTGAAAAGAAAACCAATTTCGGAGAAGCTCGGGTTTGTCGTTTTCACTAACGCTCACCCGAACACTTGTTCGATCTTGTTTTTTTTTGTTCTTGTCTTGTGTTTGTTCTTGTGTACAGCCATGTTCAAACGAATGAAGCAAGTCGCCGGAATCAAGCGGAGAAAAAGCACTCGTGCAAGCACGAGTCAAGCATCCTCCGTCGAGCTCACACCAAGTCCGGGGCATGGTGACCCCGAAGCTGAAATTCCGGAGGAAAGGCCGGCCTTGCTCATCACCGAGGAGCATCTCGACATCAAGGACAACCGCGAGGGCCAAGCCATCGCGCTCATGAGAGAACGGCCATTCGCCCACACCCGACGCTTCGATCCGGACTTCCTCGAGAAAATAGGTATGAGAGAAGAATTTGCCTCTATTTTTCGCACTATGGGTTGGCTAAATTTCGTAGAAGTAGATGAGCCGGGTTCTCGTTTGCTTACTATGCAGTTTTTATGCACCCTTAGAAAGTATGATGAAGGCATTTCTTTTCGCTTGTTTGGGCAAGAGCGCTTGGTCACATGGGGTGATCTTCATGCTATGCTAGGTCTAAATCCTAAATGTAGGCTAGACTTAGATAAAGCGCTAAAGGGGTTCCATAAAGAAAGTTTTTGGAAAAAGATTTCCGGAAACGAGTGGGGTCCCAAGCCTAGAACAAGTGCCATCCATAATCCTACACTTAGATTTATGCATGTGTGGTTGGCTATGACCTTGTTTCCTCGAGGTGACATTAGGGTTGTCCGGCAAGATGAATTGAAAATACTTTATGCCATGGTTAAGAAAATTAGGGTGTCACCCGCGGAATGCATGATTGATCAATGGTTAGACAATATAAAGCTGACAGGACCAATTGAGTGCACCTCTTTAGTTACTCGCATTGCGCAGAAGTGTGGTCTGCTTGAGAATGTTCATGTTGAATATTTGACGGTAGATAGAGAATTTCTAGGCGAGGACTATTTTGTGCAAGGACATACTTTGAAACATGGTCCAAATAATACCTTGATCTATCACTTTCCCGGGTATACAAACGAATTCCCGTTACCTAACCCGGGTCTTCGTTTGTATCACTGTCGGGCACTAACCCTCCCACTTGAGCCAGTGGGAGAAGTTCGCAGGCATAGTGTTTCAGGGCGACCGACACGTTCCCGTAGGCATATGGAGCCTACACCGGAGTTTCACACTCCGACCGGAGATCCGGTATGGGAGCAGCCCCCGCCACAGGACGAGGCGGGTGCATCAACATGGCAGGCCGGAGCATGGGAATCTCAGTACGATTACCCCATGCAGACGTCATCAAGTTCAAGCGGACCGCCATCCTTTGCCACTCGGTCATTCTCATCCCGTGGGTTCCGTGAACTCAACTATGGGATGTCCGAGTTGACAAGGAGGGTGGACGACATTGATTTGCGCACCGAGAGCATGCAACAAACTCTCACGCAACATGTCGCCGACACCCAGCAATGGCAGAATTTCAGCGATAATCAATTCCGCCAGCTGAACGCGATGATGGCTCAGAATCAGAACAATTGGGATGCCTTCTTCCGCTCCCAAGGCTACGACCCGAACCAGCAGATATGAGCAAGAACAAGCTTGGGGGAGGACCCCCCTTCTCACGGTAACTTGTATCTTTCCCCTTCCCTTTATTTCTTGCATTTGCTAAATCTAAAAATCCATAAAAACTTGCAAAACATAAAAAGAACAAAAATATTTCCCTTTTTCATGCGCGGTATGAATGTGTATAATTTTCCTATGTTGAGATGATGAATAGTTGCTCTATCCTTTATTCCTCTCTAATGCTAGTTTACAACTTAGTACTCTCTCAAGAGTTAGGTTTGTTGGTAAATCTTGCCTTGAACTTGAATCTTGTGGGTAGCATATGCATTCTCTAGTTCTAAGTTGTTGAGAGGTATGATATGATAGATAGGGCTGCTATGATCTTGCTCAACGTAAAGCTTGAATTCCGGAGTTTTATTTTTCAAAATGACAAATTGATAAGTTCCTCAATGATGAAATTCCCACCACAGCCATATGTAGTGTTTACATTTGAAAACCTTTACACATATGCTGCTTGTTTCACATTGAGCTTAGTCAAAATTGTTGTGACCCTAGTAGAACTCTTTTCATGCTTTCTTGATCAAGATCATATACACACATCCACCGCCATGAGCTATCCTTCTAAATCAAGAAGATAGCACCCACCATATCCACCATATCCACCGTGAGCTATTCTTCTACACCGGAAGAAAGCCACTATCCATCCATCCATCCAAAGAAACACTCCATATATCCATTGCAAAATTCCTCTCTCAAAGTATTCATTGCAAACTAGGACTATGGCTATGCAAAAAGAAAAAAAAATGCTCAAAAAAGAGAGCAAGCAAAAGATAGCCATAGCCTAGAAACTCCAAAAGAGAGAAGGAAAATTCAAAAAGGAGTTATTTCTTCCCATCCACCATTCCTCCGTTCTCTCACACACTTGCACATCTTGATCAAGATTGTTTGAATTGATGTTTTTTCTTGGATCCGGTCTTTTGACATAGCAATATTATGTGAACATGAGTGCTTCATATATCCCTACCTTGAGCTCCACATAAAGCCTTATTTAGAAGTAGGTGATTATAGGCAACACTTTGCCTTGGTGAGGAATCATACACATATTGAGTGATCCGAGAGAATCATTTGAGGAACTTGGTTTTTATTTTCAAAATCTTTTGAAAACCTCCGGAACAACATAGCGGAATCTAGAGCAAGTGATTGGTGTCCTGCAATTGTTCTATCTCTCAACCGCCCAAGACAATGAGGTGTAAAAGCCCCATGGATCGAGGTAAATGGGTAAGTTATGCGCCAATATATTTAATTCTAGGAAGAGTACTTTGTTGTGCGCATAGTATTATTGAGGAGTAGGACATTGTAGCAACTCCTGATCAACAACTTAAATTTATCTTTGCTTCGGGACGAGCAAAGGGTAAGCTTGGGGGAGTTTGTTGACGGCTGTTAAGTACCATTTTTAACCGTCAACTATACTCAAATAAAGGAGAATTTGGCATTTCATACACGCATGCTTTATCACAATAATATAGTTCCACTTGTACTTGGAGAACTTTGTGCATGCAGGAGGAAATATAAAGGAAACACCTCAAAAGGCAAGAAAACACACTTTCGACCAATCAGAGAGCGCCACATGGACGTCACACGGATTGAAGGGCCCATTTTCAGCACTTAACCGACATAACTCCCTGTAATACCGCGCAAACCGACGTCAGGGCCCACAGGACAGCCACCTGGAGAAAGCACAGGCCAGGAGGGGCCACCCCCAGGTCGGCCGACCTGGTCAGGTCGGCCGACCCGGCCGGGCGCCCTCTCCGCCTGGGCTTCCACGTGTTGGCTCCTCCGCGACTCCTGATGACAGTTTGAGATGCCTTCCGTGGCGGTTACGCTCCCTTGCCGACCTATTGAGGCTATAAATAGGAGGGTGTGCCTTCACACTCAACACACACCACAAGAAGCATTTCTCTCTTGCTAGTAGTAGTTCTTGGAGTTTTAGTGGAGTTAGACTGAGTCTAGAGCTCTCTAGTCCCAAGTCTTCACTTGGAATTGGTATGGCTCTTGTATCTTTTCCCTTTTGTAAGACTTTGCTCTTATCAATATATATCTATTTTCTATATAGTTGTGCTTGGGTCATGAGTTTCTTGTTTGATTTTGTGATCCATATATGTGATAGTATAGTCTACTTGTGTGATAGTAGTTTATATTTATTATACTACTATTGTCATGCTAGTTATATACCATCACTATAGTCTAGTTTATATGTTATAGTCTCTATGCTTAGTTTTAGCTGATAAAGTATAGCATGGGTTTGGTGATCGTATTCGTACGGTAGCTCTGCCTCGTTAATAGTAATCGCGGAGGGGCAGAGTGCTCTTTGGTCATGCAAGTATGGTACTTGGGTGACTGATTTGCATCAATTATTCGTTAGTCTACTGGTTCGTTGAGGTAGGCGGCAGGTGGTGACAGCCCTGTCCGTCCTTTGAAATCCTCCCCGCTAGGCTAGTGCGTAGGCTCTTGGCGGAAGTCGCCTGTGGATGCAGGGGTAAGTCCGTGCCTGAAGTGCTATACTATTGACTGCTGAACCTGAGTGTGGGTCTGTATGTATTCTACTTAGGCTATGCAACTGTATAGGAATGTATAGTAGGAGTAGCTTAGCCTAGTCTTTCCTCCACTAGACTTTATTTATTTAGTAGGAATCTTCTGTGTGTGTCACACTACCCGGTTATTATCATGTACCCGCCTGTCTTGGTTAGATATCCTTGCTAATTGTTAACATGATCTTATATGTTAGTAACGCTTCTTGATCATAACCTTCCTCTGGGATAAACAAATACGATACCCTGAATACTTCCGGGTGAAATGCTACAGCGGTATTCTCCGTGCGCTTGCGGATTTTACCTACTTGACTCTGGGACATATTAGTGAACCGTTTCTGGCCCCGTGCCGGGAATGATTTATTAATATGGCTTAGCAAAAGTCAACACTTACCAAGAACCTTTCGAAAGATCGGGAACCCTTGTTTACATCAGATGGACTACCTCGATGAGGACTACTACTAGGCGTGCGTGCCCCTGGTCAATTGCCTGTGGTGTTATGGTGTCTTCCGCTGTTATTTCTCGAGAGAGTCATTTTTAGTCTTTAAAGACAACTATTTATGTAATAATGGTATATTGTAATAATGACATTGGTTATACTGTTATTCACTTTACTGTCGATTTGTGTGAAACTTGTTCCTGGGCACACATATGTTAAGCACTTGGTTTTGTCCTTAAAACCGGATGTGACATCTTTCCAACCAAGTCTAGGTCATGAATCGTGTTCTGTCAAAGTTGATGCTGATGTCCGGCAATGGTTCTGGCTCTATTTCTATTGGTTCCTGGACAGGTGCGTCTTCTTTTGGCTCTTCCTCAAGACGTTGGCGACGGTAGCGAGTGCTATACACCATTGAAGGTGTAAGACTTGCATTTCCTGAGCTTCACGTCACCTTGTTCTTCCTCTTTCTTAAGGCTCGCTTCATTTTGTTCATCACTACACACATCAACAAACCAACACAAGAGCTACTCAAATGGGGGTTAAGGTTAGTGAAAAAAACACGAAATGAAAGTTCCGTTGGAAACTCTTGCAAATGTGAAACCAACTCGTAAATGCAAATGTGAAACAAAGCAAATATTTTTGGTGGAATTTTTAGTGTTGATCAATGCAAAGACTTGGAGAAAATGGAAGCAAATGGCTAGAGGAAAGTGGGGAGGTGAAACAAGTGAATGGAGTGAAGAACAACCTCTCTCGGCCATTGCCTTAAATAGCAAAGCAAAACAACGGTCTCATTGAGACATGACCGTTTCCTACTAGCCGTTGGGGCAAGTGGGGCCAGAGAGTCATTGCTCTCTGGTCGGCCGACCAAGGGGTTAGGTCGACCGGCCAGAGGTTGGCTTCTCTGGTCCACTGCTCTCGCCAGTGGGTCCCACCAGTGGGGGCCCACAAGAATGAAAATATGTTTCAAGGAAAAACATTTTTAGACTTTGTGCAAATCCAAAATTCAAAAAGATAAACTTTGAAAAATTGTCTTTTTTTTACATTGGGTTGGAATAAATTCCAACATACAGTAAAAAAAATCATACATGCAACCTAAAATCAAAAAGTTTTGAAAAGGGAAATATGGATAAATATCGTTTAAACTGTCGACGAGGGTTCACCAATTTTGAGTCCGGCGGACGGGACTTTCTCTCTGTTGACATTTAGCTTGCTGTCGGCGCATCCTTATCCAGAGATGAGGACGTGGATGTCTTCTTTGGCTGCCACACCTTTTTCACTCTTTTGGGCGGTGTGTATGAAGGATTCTTCTTCACCGGCTGCTTTGTTGTCTAGAGCACAAACGTTGCCTTCTTCTTCTGGGCGACAAGAGTGGGATTCTCTTATGTCCAGAAGTTTAGCATAGCCTCCTCTAGGCTGTCCCTTCTTGGCTACTCCTCCAGTTTCTTGATGTCCTGTGGGTTCGACCAGCTTTTGACTCCACCCATAAGGCAGGGCTGGAACTCAAACTCTTCTTCCTTGCCATTGAGGTCGAGAGATTACTTCAGCCCCGACATCAATTTGTGCAAATGTGGTGCTTAAGAATGGCTACCCAAGGATGAGCGGCGTACTCTTATTGAATCCATGTCGAGCACCACAAAGTCTATAGGGACGAAGCATCTGTGGATCTCAACCAAAACTTCCTCGATAATCCCTGCGGGGTACCGTATTGATGAGTCGGCGAGTTGTATCCGCATTTGAGTTGGGACTAGGCCTGTGTGGTCTAGCTCGTTGAAAATTGCTCTTAGCATGATGCTGACACTGGCTCCAAGGTCACATAATGCTTGCTCGATGAATTTTGTCCCAATTGAACATGAGATCATTGGGCTCTCTGGATCACCTTGAATCACTGGGATGATGTTCAATTCATCCTCTTCATCATTTCCTACAAGGTTATTATATAGCGGGTTGCAAGTAGGATTACCCACAAGCATCACGGCATTCACATTTTCTATGGTAGATTCGGGTTGCCTCAGAATCTTCCCACAGTCCAAAGCAGGCAAAGCAGCGACTAATTGAGCTAGCCGAGTTTCAAACATTTTATTAAAACTAAGCTGGCTCTTAAGTGAAGAAGAAAGACCTTCTAACTTAGCATTAATGCTTTTTAAGTTCTTGTCAGTGGAGGCACACATTTTACTATAATTTTCATTTATTTTAGTTTGGTCTAAGACGAGATCTTTCAAGGAAGGTTGGTTAGGATTGAACGAATTATTACCATAATTACCTCCTTGATAGGAGCGTGGTTGCCACCCCTGACCTCCTTGAGCGCGATACCCATTGTTCACGAACGCAACCTCCTCACGAGTCTCCGGGCAATCACTGCCCGAATGTCCCATGTTGCCGTAGACCTCGCACGTCATGCGATGGTCCAAGGCTTGTATTGTGCGCTTCAGGTTGGGGTCGTCGTGGATGTCGAGCCGCTTCAAGATAAGGTACACTTTCACGATGAGCATATCCGTCTCCTTGACGGTGTGCATGCCTCACGCACGTGGCTGGAGTCGCTCATGATTCCAGCCTTAATTGGAGACCATCTTCTCAATTAGCTAAATCGCCAGCTTGACAGGGAGTCAGAAGAAGGCTCCTCCAGCGGCGACATCAATGTGCTGACGGCTTGAGGCCGTAAGCACATTGTAGAAGTTTTGGATAATAAGCCATTTATCCATTCCATGATGGGGATAGGCCAGGATGTATTCCTGAAGCCTTTCCCATGCTTCTGGTATTGTCTCTCCAACCGCCTGCTAGAAACTCCAAATTCTTCCTCGTAGAGTGTTGGTTTTACCCAACGGGAAAAACTTTGTGAGGAACGTAGTCGAGCATTTCTCCCAGGTGTTGACAGCTTCCTTGTTGGCGTAGAACCACTGCTTGGCTTTGCCTAACAGCGAGAATGAGAACAGACGGAGCCTAATGGCATTTGGAGTCACGTTCCTCATGGTAAAGGTGTCGCACAACTCCAAGAATTGCTGCAAGTGAGCGCTGATGTCCTAATTGGCTTTCCCACAAAATAGGCTAGCCTGCACCATCATGATCAGACTGGTCTTGATCTCAAAGTTTCTGTCCCCGATGTCAACCTTGATCCTAGTGAGCACGTTACTGAAAGTTGCCTAGAGGGGGGGGGGGTGGATAGGCAAACCTAAAAATCCTGCAAAATACGACTTAAACAAATTTTATCAGTCTGACTAGCAGTGCCGGTAGGGATGATCGGTAGTGCTGATGTGTGAACAGATAATCAATGAAACCCTAGGTTTAAGTGATTCCGCAATTACTAGATGATAATTGACTGCAACAATAGTTGAAAGGAAGCTCTACTACAATAAGAAGCAACTAATCACAGGCTACACAAGTAGATTTAGTAAACTAAGCAAATATAAGAACAAACCCTAGAACATGAAAAGAATGCAACAAGTAAATAAAGGAGCACACGGAGACACAAGATTTGTTACCGAAGTTCGGGGTGACAAAGAACCCTATGTCTCCGTCAGAAGTCCATAAAGGACCGGGTCTCTTTCAACCCTATTCTCACTCAAGCGACCACAAAGATCGAGCTCGAGTTCTCCACTATCAATTCCCTTGCGGGATGGGTAATGCAAACTCCCCGAGGCGTCACCACACAAGTTGGGAGCTCTACGGGCACCGCTAACCGTCTAGGAGCAAAGTTCCAAGAGTAACAAGCACAAGTCACAAAAATGGCGAAGTTAAATGCTCAAGAGTGGAATGGTGCTCTTTTTCACTTAGAAACAATGGCTCACTCAAACCCTAGCTCAAAGGTGCCTTTTGATTTTCAGGTTAGAGAGAGAGAGAGGGCATGAAGTAGGGTGAGAGCCTTTTATACAAGGGGCTCAGAAAGACCCGTTGGCTTGCCTGCACGCCCTGCACCGACATTGTCGATCGAGGCATCAGCACTGCCGGTAGGGTATCTGAAACACTGTCATAAATCTCCAAAGAGGGACTCGGCCCGCACAGGCACTGCCGATCAGGGCATCGACACTGCCGGTGAGCCCGACACAGAGCAGCAGAGTTCTCTGTGGGAGGGGATCAACACTGCTGATCAGGAGATCGGCACTGCTGATGAGCTACAGCCTGAGCCAGACGGAAAGCATGGCTCTCTAGGAGAAATGACCGGCACTTCCGCTCTGGGAGATCGGCACTGCCGGTGAGCTACAGCCAGAGAGCCAGAGACAACAACGCTCAGGAAGAAGAGATCGGCACTGCCGATGCTGGCAAGACAGAAGCCAGAAAGGTGTCTTGGCATCACAGCGCCTCTAGGAGAGTGGATTGGCACTGCCAGTGAGGGCCACCGGCACTGCCGATGAGAGTAAAAATAGAGGGCCGATAGAATTGGTTTTTTTTTGTGGGAAATTTGAGCATATGACTTTACCAAGCTTGTAAGTTGTACCTCTCTTGATAGTACAGTTTGCCTAAACTCAAGAGATAAAAATAAAACTCCATAATCTTCATTCTTGAGTGAATTTTTTTTTGGACCTTCAACTAGAGATAAATGACCATCCTCTTTTCCCTTTTTGTTTCAATGCATTTCATTTATCAATTGAGATAGTCATCTACACACATGCTCAATAAGAACATTAGTCCATACTTAATTGTATTGACGCCAATCACCAAAATAAAATTAGGGGCCTAGATGCACTTTCAATCTCCCCCTTTTTATTGATTGATGACAATACAACTAAATTTTATAGAAATTTGCAATAAGGTTCATTTCATGATATAAAAGAGATGAAGAACTCCCCCTATGTGTGTGCATGTGAGAAATAATAACCAATGATAACAATGCACAAATTTAAAGAAAAGTGTGAGAGATCCCCCTAACACCGTCCATATGAGTCAATTTGCAACAATTAAGCATAAGAATTGAGACAATGCATATGACATGAATTTTCACACAAATGCATCTAGAAAGTGAAAACCAACAATACATCATCACAAGGAACATGAATGCACAAGAACCCATAAAACATAAGGTCTTAAAGCATAATAAGTCATAAATAGTTTTACAATCCAAAAGCAACACAAATATGTCCATCACACTCACAACTCACAAAATAAGAAAAAAAGATCGATACTTCTCCCCCTTTGGCATCACAACACCAAATAGGGAAAAGCAAAGGAAGGAGTGGTTGAGATCACTCCTCTGCGCTGTCATCGTCGTCGTCCTCCTCCTCGTCATCATCTCCTGCCGACTGAACCAACTATGACACAAGGATCATCATAGGAAGTGATATCTGGCAGAGTGGTGAGGTCCATGGATGGTGGCAGCTGAACACTAGCGGAGGTGGCGAGAAGACTCATATCTGACCGCATCTGAGTGAGCACCTCTCGCTGCTCGTGTACGACCACTGCTGTGTCCCGGCACATGCAAAACATCGACTTGATAGCACGAGTGATCTTAGACGAGCGGCAGCGGGGGCAAGGAGCAGCACTAGGACCAGCTGCCGCAACCGCTGCTGCTGAGGGAATCTCTTCAGCGTGATGGAGGGATGCTTGTGATCACAAATGAACTGACAACCCACCACATGCAGAAGCATCTTCATAATGTAAGGAGCGTAGACCAAGGATGACTTACTGGAGTAGGAGTTGTAGAGGATCTTTGTCCAGATAAAGTTGAAGACACTGAAGGGGTCGGCTCCCTCTCTTATAGCAAACATCAGGGTCTTGGTGGAACTCAGAATGTGTGTGATCCCCCACCATAGGAGTCAAAGTCACTCTAAGCATGTTATTGTGGACACGGTAATATGGCTTCATTCCATAGTAGGAACCATGCACAACTCCATCCTATGGGTCAAAGATGGTTGCCTTAGGCTTCTCTCGGTCAGTCTCATCAAACCCAAGAATCAGTGAGAAGTTGAAGTAGGTGACACTAAAACGGTTGCCCTCAATGGTCCAGTGCAACATGGAATCCATGTGATTCTCCTCATCTATCTCAATCCATAGGGTAGAGTAAAACTGGGCAATGATCTCATCATTCCAATGCTGATGCAAGCCCATGATGTCTGTCAAGTTCCTCCTATCACACTCAGCCCTGATCAAGTCAAAAGTGGGATTCTGAGCTGCTGCCATCTTGTCCCAGTCAATGCACTTCATGGGTGGATGATGAGGACATCCCAACAATTCACATAAAGAAAGCAAATCATCATGTAAACCATGTTGAGAACCTTGGGCATGTTGCAAAGTACACCATGACAACAACACATATACAGGTGAACACTACAATTATTTCTATATGTAAATATCTCTATAAAGCAAAACTACTACTTGGTTTATATGATTGCAGAATGAAGCACCACGTTGTACTAGAAGGACTGTTGGTGATCACTCCAAGAACACAGCCCACAATGAGAAAAGAACATGTTTATGTAAAACTTTGGATGAGTCATGTAATGACTGTGAGAAATGATCAAGTAAACCTTGGTCCAAGACAATATTCAATTACATCAACGAACACATAAGCTACACATGATAAAGGGCCAGCCACAACAAGCCTTAAACCCCATACAACAATTCTTGGATCGACTACACAAAGTCAAGTACAAGTACATTGACAGCTGAACTATATCCTTAACAAATTTAATTCCACTTAGAATAAGAATTTTATGCTACCTAAGTCTTCTACACTTATTTTGATAAGGTTTATACACAAGGAGGGGCTCACTGGACCAACCAATATGGAGTGCACCAAGGGCGACATGAGTTACATGGAAGCTGAACAAACTCATTGACAGCTGACAACAGAGATAACTTCCATGAGTCACGAACACTATACCTTACATATTCGGCCCACATAATATACATGTCTGGAAAGATAATCAAGTCTACTTTCACCTCCAACAAACTGCTTGTCATTTGGACTTCCCACTAGGGAGTAATGATCATTTTAGTGGAGACTGCCAGGGAGGCTGATAGTCGCGCGAGACTTCACGGGACTGCTATCTTGACACCATTCACCTACCCTTTAATTAGTAAAAACTCCTGAACATTTCACACCCAACTAGCAGGGATGTTCCTAGTATAAATGAACTTTGTATCTTAGTCATTTGGAACAACTTTCATAATAGAAAAGAACCCTCTTTGGTTAGCCAAGTGCTATCAAATTCAGAGAGTGATCTCAACCCCTTTGCTCTTGTGATTTCCCCGGAGATTACATAAGCGATGTTCGATGTCACTCAATTGGTGCTCCTGCTCCATTTGATTGCAGGTTGCGTTGGTTGGTAACTCAGAGTGTGGTTAGGCGAATCCTCGATTCAGGTTGCCGTATAAAGGCGGTGGTTGGCTTCGGGTTGATTTCGTCAGGTTGCGCTGTTATCTTGGCCGCTTGCAGCTATTTGAAGCTAGTTATCTTGTTTGTGATCCTACGTCATGAAGATTGGGCCACAGTCTCATCAGTGCAACTATGTGAGTGGTCTTCTTCAGAATATTCTTGTACCATGACACCTGAGTCAAGTCCCAAAATCTAACATCTGATATGCTTTGGTGCTTGGGCTTTGTCCAGGGGTTGGTTAGCCTATACTCTCTCATCTCATCCCTGGATAGAGGTGCTGGAATCCTGAACTCCACAGACACCTGAGGTGCCAGCAACTGATAGGTAATGGAGGAGCGCAGTGATTGAGGCTGAGGCTTATGGATGACTTCATCCCTAGACCCAATCACTCTCCTCATCACCCTCCTCATCCTTCTGCTGAGCCTCCTCTTCCTCTTCCTCTTCCTCTGAGCCTTCCTCGCTCTCCTCAACATCAATTGGAGAGGGAGAACGAGGTGGAATGGCTTTGCCTTTGCCGTTCCCACGACCAATGCCAACACCACGTGAGCTGGCTTGACCGGAGTCTCCTCCTCTGCCACGTTTGCCTCCTCCACCACGCTGAGCAAGGGAGGAGACATCAGGGTCGAAGTCCTCATCGGAGTCACTAGCAGTCCCCGGGTGCTTCTGTCTCTTGCCACCTGCCATCTATCAAGGAATAGAGAGCAGAGTAAATAAAAGGGAAGCGAGAAAGTGGTGTGAAAATGTTGCAAAGAACAACCACTGAGTTTCTCTCTGGTTGCCCTGACCGGCAGTGCCGATGGGTGGCATCGGGAGTGCCAGTAGGTCAAACAGAGAGCAGCTCGAGAAGTGCTCTCTGGTTGCCCTGACCGGCAGTGCCGATGTCAGCCATCGGCAGTGCCGACAAAGCTGCAACGGTCACTTAGGGTTTTGAAATCTCTCGATCGGTAGTGCCGGTGGGTACCATCGATAGTGCTGACTGAGGGGGATTCAAACCCTAAATCCACTAAAAATGGAGATTTAGCCACTAAAACTCTACCAAAGTGCATGGGTGACTAAATTACTCCTACATGATCATATCTATCAAGTGAAATATGCAAAACATGAGGCATTGCAAGATTCAAAAGATGGAGACCTTCAAAAATACCTTCAAAAGCTCCTTCAAATCTAGGAGGAGATGGAGGGGGAAGGTCTAGGAGTTGATTTGATCCACTTCCCGCTTCATTCCATGAAGATTTTCAAGGTTTTTGAAGTGGTGTCTAAGGTTAGGGTTTGGGGAGGAGAGAGAGACGGTGAGGCTTGGAAATACTGAGAACAGACTCGGTCCCATGAGGGGACCGAGTTGATTTCAAGTCTCGGGACCCCTCATTGGCGGTGCCGGTGGTGGGCATCGGCAGTGCCAGTGTAGGTCAATGCACAAGGTCCAGTCCCGCATCGGCAGTGCCGATGATGGACGTCGGTAGTGCCGATGTGGGCAACCCGAGGGACAAAAGTCCTAGACAGAAGGTTGTCTCTGTTGGACGGCTGATCGGCAGTGCCGATGAAGGCACCGGTAGTGCTGATCATCTGATGATCAGACAGGACAGAACGTAGGAAAGGATAGAAGTTTTTCAAAACAGTTTTTGATGCCCATATTTTGAAATTATATGGTCTGCCAACAATCAACATTTCATAACTATGACCATATTTTGACAATATTTGATCTAGAGGTCAAGAATCAACATCAAAAGCAAAAACAATAGGTTTTTAACATAAAACAATGATTTTTGCAAGAATAAAACAATCACCATTCAGATGTGCACATCTCCTACAACACATTGCGAGAGTCAAGGATATTTAGTTCACTCCTAAGATAACAAAATCTTTTCTCATCTAATGGCTTGGTGAATATATCGGCTAAATATATTGACCAGTTGATCTTTGATTCGCACATGATTGACTTCTATACCCCACTTGATAGAATGATCTCCGAAAAAGTGATGGCGTATATCTATATGCTTTGTGCGCGAATGCTCAATAGGGTTATAAGCAAGCTTTATTGCACTCTCATTGTCACATAAGAGAGGAATATGGTTCAACTTGTAACCATAGTCCCTTAGAGTTTGTCTCATTGTAAGCTTCATGACCATTGATGATTGGATCCCCAAGGTATGAATGTTTTAGTGATAGATGACAACTACGAAATTGTGGGCTAATATCTACACAAGTGTTGTCTATGTAGGAATCATCTCTAAACTCTACTACAAATCATATAGATGATGGTTGCCTTGGCGATTGATGACAATGACCACAAGCATGGAGGCTTGTGAGCTTGATGGAGTCCAAGGGTTGATGGAGATGGATCAAAGCTAAGGACAAGCTATGGAGCAAGTGTTGGGAACACTTATCTAGTTGTTAGGGCTTTGAGTCCATAGAAAAAACCAGACCACGACGGGAGTCTAGGTCATTTCTCTTAGGTAATGTCTAGTCGATGATGTGCAAGGTTGCTCAGTGAAATCATAGGCACTAGGTGACAGTGAAGAAGTCAAGGAGCTGTTCGGAGAAGCCGGGAGACGAAGTCAAGCGAGGACGAGGAGTTTTAGCTTCTGGACGAAGTGACCGGACAGAGGGGTCAGTCGAGATTGGACTGTATGATCAATAAGTGGACAAATAGCAGTTTCCAAGGAATTTGTCCATACAAGGACCAATAGTGACTAGATGGTCCGGTCTGTATGGAGACGCGCCGAGACAGAGAGGACGCAAATTGGGAGCTCCCTGGAGTGGAGAGAGAAAGTTTAACCGAACGGTCCGGTCAGTAGGAGATCAGCAGGGGCAGAGCCGTTGGTGCCAAGGATTGTAGTGACCGGACGGTCCGGTCAGGCAGTGACCGAATAGTTCGGTCAGTTGGCCCAGAAAGCTGATTTCGTGGAGCAACGGCTAGTTGGAGGTTGGAAGCTTATATAACTTCGTTGCTGGGGTCTTGGAGACCACACTTGGCCAGTGGAATTGCTTGGAGCATTTGGTGAGAGCCAAGAGGCAAAGAGGAGAGCACTAGGAGGACATATTGCATATGTTGAGAATGCTAGTGAGAGTAACATGGAGTGATCTTGCACATCTATGGCTAGGTGTCCTTAAGGGTGTGATCTAGGTTGTTACTCTTGGTCTATGATAAGACCTAGACCGGTTAGGTGTCGACGATCGAGCCTATCATGATCGGTTCAGAAGGCCGTCACACGTTTGTACACGGTTTGAGCCCACCGGTGAAAGGGGCATCACTAGTGAGCGCTCGTGTCGGCTCGGGGAATCCGACAAGTTCTCGAGGGAGGCGAGCTTGTGCCTTGGTGGCAGCGGTGACGTGCACCGTGTCTTCACTCCGGGAGTGATTGCGGGCTCGTGGGCGAGAACTCCACATTGATGGCGGGAGGGACCAGGACTCCGGCTGGAGTGGTCCAATGAGTAGTAGGGGAAGGCGCCATCCTTCCGAGACCTCAGGAAAAAATCATGAGCATTCCTTGACCCCCTCTTTACTATTCCGCATTTGCGTGCTCTAGTAACTAGGTTGAATTGTGGCTTGCATAGGCTAGTGTGTTTTGCTTCCGCGCTTGCTATCATCATGAACACTAGCATGTGTAGGGTCTTGGCCTACTAGACTTGTTAGGTTGCAACAATTGCTAGGCTCTAGTAGTGTAAACTGAAGTATTTGGATTCGTGAGCGGCTTACTAATTCACCCCCCCTCTCGGTACGCCTTGGGTCCTTACAAGTGGTATCAGAGCCAAGTGCTCATCTTTGACGCTTCATCGCCTTGAGTAAGGATGCCGGGACAGGTGGGGAGTGTTCCCACTTTCGATGGGGAGGACTACGAGTATTGGAAGACTCGCATCCAAGCCTACCCGGAGTCCCTTGATCTAGAGATATGGATGGTCACTCACGAGTCTGATGCGGATGTGAATCTGCTTGAGCCTGATTTTATTAAGAGCAACGCTAAGACCAAGAATGCTGTATTTGCTTGCATATCTAAGGATGTCTTTGCTAGGTTGGATGCTAGTTCCATAGTGAGAAACCATGTGGATATGTGCCATGGTTTGCAATATGGGATGAGTAATTGACATTGGTTGAGTTGGTGCTTTGAGTTGAAATGCAGATATCTGGGGATTGCATGAGTTTGTACATATCATGATTTTGACTAACTAGAGTTGGTGAGGATGTTGGAGAGTTTGCAGGAGAAGGGAAATGTGTTTGCTTGTCTCATGATGTGTAGGTCACTAGAGTCAACTTGGCGGTCAACGGCGAGAGGATCGGGCACAAGTAGGAGACTTGGGTCGAGACGATCGGAAGGCCGGGTGAAGTCAAGGATGCTCCACTCCGTACACGTGGTGAGGCAAGAAGCACGGATGGTTTCGCGGTTGAGCCTTAAAACCGTGGGTGATCGGGGTAGACCAAGTCAAAGGTGATCGGGCCTTAGTGCAAGTAGAGGCTTCCAATGGACCAGAGGCGGGAGAGACTTGCTGACGAGGACGATCACGGGATGAGATGACACGCGTCAAGATCAAGAAGTCATGCCTTGAGAAGCGTGCAAGGCGGTTTCCCAGTTTGGTCCTCAAAACCGATGGCGGTGATTATGGGTGCATGTGTCACCATTGCGGAGCTTGCGTCGAGGTGAAGCAAAGTTGTGAAGAGCTCGATGGCGTTCAAGCAAAGGAAAATGAGTTGTACCATTTTGCCCCTAGCGGTAGGTTGCAATGAGTTATAGGTCAAGAGTAGAGGTGTTTTAGACCCTAGGCCTATGTAAGGAGAGGTGTGGCTGGTGGGAGAGGTGCCTCTTCCCATTAGCCTTGTTAGGATTTCATTGAAAGTGCTGCGAGAGGTCTTCATGTTTCAGTGGAGAGGAGATGGTGTGTGAGAGACATCTCTTTCTCTTCCAAATAGTGGGAGGAAGAGGGTGGCTTCCTAGCCATGTATCCATGTATATTGAATTGATGAATCAATGATATGAGATTCAAATTCGTGCTCAAGTTCTTCCTCTCTCCCTAAATCCTGATTTTCTCTTTTTCTCTATTTTCGGAGCTATTTTTATGGGGATTTTCAATCTCATTTTTGAGTGGGTTTTAGGACGAATTTCTTGAGGGATATTGATGCTAGGACACGCCTAAACACTCCTTGATGGATCCTTGATTGAATCCTAGGCAAGAGCACCTATGATTTCGTGGATTTCCTCAAGAATATTCAAATCCTAGGCTTTTTGGTAGAACCTAAAATTCATGATTAATTCTTGAGCTTTTTGTGTGATTTCACTTGGAGAAGGAACGTCCTACCATGAGACATCTTCTGTCCAAATCTCGTGATTTTTAGAGTTTGTTTGATAAGGTTTTAGTATTTTTCCTTCGAAGAACTGCTCCTGATTTGACTCTGATGGTACTTCTATCGACGAAGGTACTTCTGTTGTGACCCTAAAGGAACTTCCATCAATGAAGGAACATCTATCGTGACCCTGAAGAAACTTCCGTCGTGACCCTAAAGGAACTTCCGTCATGACCCTAAAGGAACTTCCGTCAACAAAGGAACTTCTGTCAAGGTCCAGAATTGGAATTTCTTGGATCTCCCTTGTTTGGCTTTTTGACCCTCTTGAGCTTCCTCTATGTGTCATATTGCTTTGAATCATTCCTAGGGTTAATACATCACAAGTTGGTGTGTGTGACCTTGGTGAATTGCTTCGAGGTTGGTTTGAGTTGATTTTGGGACATAAGCCAAGTTCTTCAGGAGAATTTTAATTGGCTCCCATTCAGCCCCCCCCCCTCTAGTCACCTTCTCGGTCCTTCAATTGGTATCAGAGCCGGTTTGATCACTAGTTGACCTTAACCGGCTTTGTGATCTGAAAGCGACATGGAGAAGCGTGCGATCAAGCTTTGGATGTTCGATGGAGGGGACTTTCCCTACTAGAAGTCACGGACCAAGGCATATCTCTTAAGCCAAGGACGTGCAATTTGGGAGATCGTGGAGCAGAACTATGCCATACCGGATGACCTCAACACTGCGCCTGTAGGTGAGTTAACCAGGTATGAAAACAACTCCAAAGCTGTTAATATCCTGCTTTCTGCTCTAAGTAGGAATGAATATGACCGTGTTGCTCATCTTGATACTACACATGCCATTTGAGCAAAGCTTTGTACGTACCATGAGGGCACCAATCAAGCCAAGTCTATGCGTAAGGATTCTTACAATAGACAGTACAAAACATTTGCACAAAACCTGGTGAGTCACTAGATGACACTTTTCGTAGGTTTGAGGCCATTGTGTGCAGCTTGCAGGCTTGTGGTAACTTCGTGTACAGTGATAATGATAGATCTAAGCAATTATTGTAGTCACTTGATGAAAATGCTTTGGGGGTTACGATTGTTGCACTAGAAGAAACTGCTGATTTCAATACCCTGGACTATGAGCAGCTGTATCGCAAGCTAAAATCTCATGAACTGTCTAGGAAGTCTCGTCCTAATCTTGGTAATCCTGCTTCTAGCATGGCTTTGCTTTCTAGCTCTCAAAAGGGTAGTCACAATGATGCTTCTTATGGAACTAACCTCTCACTTGACAAGTCTTCTTTGGAGTTTGCTCCTTCTTCTCTTATTGCAGCTTCCGATGAACAGATGGAGTGCATTCTTGACGAGGAGTTGTCCTTGCTCAGAAGGAAGTTCAGGAAGTTCTACAACAACCGGAAGAAGAGAAGAGGAGGTGGTTCAAGAACCTGCTTTGAGTGTGGTGGCCCTGGACCACTTCATCGCTAACTGCCCCAAGAAGAAGAAGAAGGCTGGGTACCGCGACAACAACACTGAAGATTTCAAGCAGAAGAAGAATCGCTTCTACAAGAAAGGCAAGAACTCCACGAAGTTCGCGAAGGCCATTGCACGCGCCTGCGTTGCTGCCTTGAGGGACGTAGATATCACATCTAGAGAAGGCCTTACAAACTCGGAGGAGGAGGTTGAGATGCCACGAGTCCAGAGGAAGGACGACTTCACCGGGCTTTGCTTCATGGCAAAGAATGATCATGATACCGACTCTGGCTCTGACTCTAACACAAGCGAGGTACCTCCCACTCTTTATGAGCTCTCTTCTGAACTGATCATTTGCGTGATGTTCTGCTCATGCAAGATGATAAGTTTCACAGCGCTGTTCGTGAGAATAGAGAGTTTAAGTCTAAGTTGGAGAGTGCTGAGTATGAAATCACTTCGCTTAGGTCTAAGCTTGCAAAAGATGACATTGCTATAGAGTGTGAGTCTTGTCAAGTTGTGATGAATGATCTTGCACAGAGGGAAAGTGTGCATGCTCAAGTTTCCAGTCAGCTTGAGAGTGCCCTTAAAGAGCTTGATGAATTCAAAGCTAGACCGACTCTTTTGGGTGCATGTCAGAAGTGCCCCAAGCTCACTAATGAGTTGGAAGCTCAAACCCTCAAAGTCAAAGAGCTCGAGTCCAAGCTGCTAGATGAGAGTCGCTCGAAAGTTCTCCCACCACCATGTGTAGTGTGTGGCTCTCTTAAGGATAAGCTTGCAATCACTAGAGAGGAAAACAAAATTCTAACCCGAGAAAATGACTATCTCATCTCTCGTCTCCAAAGAACCCTAGTGAGTGAGGATAAAATTGAGAGTGACTTAGCAAGAGTCAAAGAAAGTGCTAGTAGGTCAACCAACAACTTGGGCTTGGGATTTGAGAGGTGTGACAAGGAGAGTGAGAATGTGGGTAAGCTTGTGCCTAGCTCTAGCTACAAGGATGAGAAACAGTCCGTCAAACCCACTGACACATACTACCCACCTAACCCCAATCCTTCCTTCAACCCAAAGCAAGCCGAGAAGCCAAAACCCAAACCCACTGTGCAAGATAAGCCTAAACATGAGAGTATCTACATTTGCATGTTCTGTGGTCATAAGGGTCACTTGGATGAATACTGTTATAGGCGTAAGAGAATTGAGAGGATGCAAGCTGAGTTAACTAGGAATGTGCATCATGATGATCTTGTTGGTTTTCAGCCTCGCTCTTTTTTCTCATGCCTATCATGGACAGGGTCATTCCTCATATGGCTTTGGTTCACGAAACAAAGGCTTTGCACAGCAGTGCTTTGGCGCCCCACGTTTTCCCCATCGTGGTGAGCGTCGCTCGCGCGGATTTGGCTTTCACACAGATGATTTCTATCCTCACAATCACAGATTTGAGTCGAGATGCTTTGACAGGCCACGCTTTCCCCATCGTGGTTCTTGTCCCACGCGTTCGATTGGTAATGTGCAAAGAACTGTGATAACTCTTGCAGGTTGTGTGATTCAGTGCTGGCTTCCCAAGATTTTTCTTTCTAACCCTAGCACTGAGTCATCGATCTTTCCTTCTTGTTATTTGTAGGTAGCAGGTGGAGGCCTGGAGACTAAATGGATAATGGACTCTGGGTGTTCGCGCCACATGACCGGAGATGTAAAGTGGTTCTCCAGCCTCACTCCCTTGAAGCGCCGGGAGTATGTGACCTTTGGAGATCACAAGAGAGGGAGAGTGAAGGCAAGAGGCGCAGTAAAGGTAAATGAAAAATTCACTCTCAAGGATGTTGGTTTGGTTGAGTATCTCAAGTACAATCTCCTCTCTGTCTCTCAGTTGCTTGATGTTGATTTGGAAGTGCGCTTTAAGAAAAATGCTTCTTGTGTTGTTGATTCGAATGGCTCTTTGGTTTGTTGGATTTCTAGCATTGGGAAAGTTTTTTAGGCTAATTTTGCTGTCTCTCCTGGTTCTCACAAGTGCTTGTTTGCTCAAACTTCTTCTGAGCTCTAAAAATGGCATAGGAGACTAGGTCACATGAGCTTTGACTTGCTTTGTCACTAGACTGTTCTAAGGTTGATTCGAGGATTGCCTAAGCTCAAATTTGATAAGGATTTGGTTTGTGCTCCTTGTCATCATGGGAAAATCATTACCGCTTCTCATCCACCAATTAATTTGGTGATGATTGAACGCCCTGGAGAGTTGCTTCACATGGACACTATTGGTCCTACTCGGGTTCGTTCGGTGGGTGGGAAGTGGTATATTCTTGTGATTGTTGACAACTATTCTCGCTACTCTTGGTTTTACTTTCTTGAGAGCAAGGATGAAGTGTTTCAACACTTTTGGAGCTTAGCTTTGAGGTTGTTCAAGGAACTTCCTGGTGCATTACGAGCAATTCGCAGTGATAATGGCACCGAGTTCAAGAACTCCTCCTTGGATGCTTTCTGCCTTGAGCATGGTATTGAGCATCAGTTTTCAGTACCTCATGTCCCTCAGCAGAATGGTGTGGTCAAAAGAAAGAACAGAACCTTGGTGGAAATGGCCCAGACAATGCTCGATAAGCATAGGACTCTGAGGCGGTTCTTGGCTGAGGCCATTAGCACTGCTTGCTATTTTTCCAATCGGGTTTTCTTGCACTCAATTCTTAATGTGACTTCCTATGAGCTACGCTTTGGGAGGAAGCCATCTGTTTCTCATTTGCATGCTTTTGGTTGCAAGTGCTTCATTCTCAAGCGTGGCAATCTTGATAAGTTTGAGTCGAGATCTTCTGATGGCATCTTTCTTGGCTACACCCTTCATAGCCATTCCTATAGAGTTTTGAATTTGGAAACTAACACCATCGTAGAGTCCTGCGATGTAACCTTTGATGAATCAAACTCTTGTGCAATCAATGTGGCTGAGACTACAGGTAACAGGGAGATGGAGGAGAGTATCTTTGTAGAAGAGGACCTACAGGGTTTGGATGATGACGATGATGAATCATTCCATCCCACATCTGAGCTTGTTCCTGCTGCTTCCACCACTCCAGTAGAGGGTCCAGAAGCTTCTACATCGACCTCAGCAACTATCGAGCCAGCTCCAGCTATGGTTAAGGGGGAGGTACGCTCTGAGAGAGAGGCTCCTCACCACATTTAGCGTCAACATCCACCTCAACAGATGATCGGTAATCTCTATGAGAGGACAACAAGGTCAAGGTCTGCACATCTCGCCTGCTTTACCAATTCTCTCTTTGTTGCCACCCTTGAACCTCGGGATGTTGGACACGCACTATCTGATGAACATTGGGTTAATGTCATGCATGAAGAGTTGGAAAACCTTGAGAGAAACAAAGTGTGGATCCTAGTAGAGCCTCCTGTTGGTGTCAATGTCAAAGAAACCAAGTGGGTTTTCAAAAACAAGCATGGGGAATATGGTGAGGTTGTTAGAAACAAGGCTAGGCTTGTTGCCCAGGGATTCAATCAAGTGGAGGGCTTAGACTATTGGGAAATCTTTGCTCCTGTTGCACGCATAGAAGCCATTCGGATCTTGCTTGCATTTGCTGCCTCTAAGGGCATTAGACTCTACCAAATGGATGTCAAGAGTGCTTTCCTAAATGGTTTCGTAGAGCAAGAGGTTTATGTGAGACAACCACTAGGCTTTGAGCACCACAAATACCCAAACCATGTGTACAAGCTTCAAAAGGCTTTGTACGGGGTAAAGCAAGCACCTAGGGCAAGGTATGCTAGGCTTAAGACCTTCTTGCTAGAGCGCGAGTATGTCATGGGGTGTGTTTACAAAACCTTGTTCACTCTAAAGCATGGCAATGACTTTCTAATGGTTCAGATTTACGTGGATGATATCATCTTTGGAGGTTCCTCTCATGCTCTTATGTTCAGATTTCAGGAAGCCATGGAAATTGAATTTTAGATGTCGATGATGGGCGAGCTCACCTTCTTTCTTGGACTTCAAATCAAGCAATGCAAGCAAGGCACCTTCATACATCAAGCCAAGTACACAAAGGATCTCCTGATGAAGTTCGACATGGTCAATGTGAAGCCGTTGTCGACACCAATGTCCACAACAACGGCACTTCACCCTGATGAAGTCTATGAAGCGGTGGACCAAAGGGAGTACAGGAGCACGATTGGCTCCCTCTTGTACATAACGGCGACAAGACCCGACATACACTTTGTAGTGTGTCTTTGTGCTCACTTTCAGGCTTCCCCAAGGGTGACTCATCCCAAGGCTGTCAAGCACATCTTCAGGTATCTCAAATACACCTTTGAGTTTGGTCTTTGGTACTCTGCATCTTCATCTCTGGATCTCATTGGGTATTCAGATACGGACTTTGCTGGGTGTAGAATTGATAGGTAGAGCACTTCTGGTACTTGCCATTTCTTGGGTACTTCTTTGATCTGTTGGTCTTCTCGTAAGTAGTCGAGTGTAGCCCAATCCACCACACAGGCTGGAGTATGTTGCTGCTGCTAGCTGCTACTCACAAATCCTATGGATAGTATCCACCATGAGAGACTATGGGTTAACCTTTAAGAGTGTTCCACTCATGTGTGATAACTCCAGTGCCATATGCTTAGCCAAGAACCCAGTCCTACATGGTAAGGTCAAACACATAGATGTGAGATTCCACTTCCTGAGAGATAATGTTGAGAAGGGAGATGTTGAGCTCAAATACATTGACACTAAACACCAATTGGCTGATATCCTGACCAAGCCCCTAGATGCTTCACAGTTTGCTTTTCTTCAGGGGGAGCTTGGTGTTTGCCATCCTTATGGCATCATTTGAGAGGGATTTGGTGTTCCCTTGTATATATGTATCTTACCTTTTATGCATTGCATCTCACATGTAATATATGCATTGGTAGATGAGCTTTGATTCTTATGCTTTCTTGCATTTCTCTTTGCTATGATTGAACTTGAGCTAAGTTGTGTGGATGTGATAGTAATCTCTCATGCTTAGATTTTCTAGATGGCTTGTTATAGACTCTTTTGAGCAACTTCTAATCTTAAAGGTAAGCTAAGATTCTTGTAAACCATATGAACTAATCTTGCTAAAACTTGCTCACCATGTGTATAATTGCTTTTATCCTTATTGAAATTTGTATTAAGGCTAGTCTAGAGGATATCTTGGCTTTGGCACCATGTGTTTGTGAAATGTGGCTTTGCAAATGTTTAGCTCATGATGGAACATTGTGGGAACGTTTGTTACTTTTGCCACAAAGGCATGCTCATCCTTATGCTTTTAATTTGCAAAATAAGTTGACTGTGCTTCGAAGCCTCGGGGTGTTTGCCGTACCCAGTCGTGCGACCCTCCGCCCGGATTAGAAGATACATGAGGATCACATAAGAATAATGCTTTTCCCTTTACTTATGAGTCTCTGTTGCATATGTGAGCATCTATAGAGCTTATTTTCTATGAATGCTTGTTGCCTTGGTTGAGATTGAGACTGGCTAGATTCTTTTGATTCACTTGATATTTGTTTTGCCTTGGATGGGAGTACTTACACATATGGTGGCAGCTTTTCTCATGATGAGCAAATTTGATTCTATCTAAGCTACTCAATATTTTTGCATAGCTTGTATAGCTCTTGGTCATTATGTCTTGCTATCTATTTTTGGGCTTTGTATGATTGTGAGCTATTGCTTTTACACTTCATGGCTCTATGTATTTGATTAGCGCAGTTAAATGCCTGCCTGCATAATTATTGAAGCTCCTTAGGTTTGCATCTTCATGTATTGCATGTTTGTTTGTTCTTTTGCCTCTTTGATGAGTTCATTACCAAAGGGGGAGAAAGTTGTGGGTCATGCACAAATAATGCTAAGAAACTTAAAATGATTCTTTTTGCATTACATGAGACCTATCACAAGTTGAGGGGGAGCATATCATGTCCTTGAGCGTTTTCTTGCGCTTTTCATACTCTTTGCGTCTCAAGTCGCTTTCTTTGCGAACTCTTGGTTTTGTGATTCCTATTTTGCTAGATGGCCTACTTTTCACCTTTTCTTTGGGTTTGGCCATTTGAATGTGCTTATTCGGCTTCGTATTTCAATCTCTAATCTTTGTGCATTTGGTGTTGTCAATGTACTCATCAAGGAGGAGATTGAGAAACCATGTGGATATGTGCCATGGTTTGCAATATGTGATGAGTAATTGACATTGGTTCAGTTGGTGTTTTGAGCTGAAATGCGAGAATCTAGGGATTGCATGAGTTTGTGCATATCATGATTTTGACTAACCGGAGTTGGTGAGGCTGTTGGAGAGTTTGTAGGAGATGGGAAATGTATTTGCTTGTATCATGATGTGTAGTTCACTGGAGTCAACTTGGCGGTCAATAGCGAGAGGATCAGGCACAAGTAGGAGACTTGGGGCCAGACGATCGGGAGGCCGGGTGAAGTCATGGGTGATCCACACCGTACGCGTGGAGAGGCAAGAAGCACAGACGGTTTCACGGTTGAGCCTCAAAACCGTGGGTGGTGATCAAGACGGCGGGGTAGACCAAGTTAAAGGAGATCGGGTGTCGGTGCAAGTAGAGGCTTCCAATGGACTTGGAGGCGGGAGAGACTTACCGATACGGAGGATCACGGGACGAGGTGACACGCGTCAAGATCAAGAAGTCGCGCCATGAGAAGCGTGCATGGCGATTTTCCGGTTTGGGCCTTAAAATCAGTGGCGGCGATTGGGGGTGCACGTGGCACCATCGCGGAGCTTGTGTCGAGGCGAAGCAAAGTTGTGAAGAGCTCGAAGGCGTTCGAGCGAAGGAAAAATAATTGGACCGTTTTGCCCCTGGTGGTAGGTGGCAATGAGTTATAGGTCAAGGGTAGAGGTGTCTTGGACCCTAGGCCTATATAAGGAGAGGTGCCTCTTCCCATTAGCCTTGTTAGGATTTCATTCAAAGTGGTAGGAGAGGTCTTACTGTTTTAGTGGAGAGAAGAGGGTGTGTGAGAGACATCTCTTTCTCTTCCAAAAAGTGGGAGGAAGTGGGTGGCTTCCTAGCCATGTATCCATGTATCTTGACTTGATAAATCAATGATATGAGATTCAAATTTGTGCTCAAGTTCTTCCTCTCTCCCTAAATCCTGAATTTCTCTTTTTCTCTATTTTTGAAGCTATTTTCATGGGGATTTTCCATCTTGTTTTTGAGTGGGTTTTGGGACGAAATTCTTGAGAGATCTTGATGCTAGGACACACCTAAACATTCCTAGATGGATCCTTGATTGAATCCTAGGCAAGAGCATATTTAATTTCGTGGATTTCCTCAAGAACATTCAAACCCTAGGCTTTTTGATATAACCTAAAATTCATGATAAATTCTTGAGCTTTTTGTGTGATTTCACTTGGAGAAGGAACGTCCTACCATGAGACATCTTATATCCAAATCTCGTGACTTTTGGAGTTTGTTTGATAAGGTTTTAGTATTTTTCCTTTGAAGAACTGCTCCTGATTTGACTCTGACATAACTTCTATGGACAAAGGAACTTCTATCATGACCCTGAAGGAACTTCTGTCAATGAAGGAACTTCAGTCATCATCCTGAAGGAACTTCTGTCGATGAAGGAACTTCCGTCATGACACTGAAGGAACTTCCGTCAACGAAGGAACTTTCATCAAGGCCCAGAATTGGAATTTCTCGGATCTCCCTTTTTTTCCTTTTTGACCATCTTGAGCTTCTGCTATGTGTCATATTGTTTTGAATCATTCCTAGGGTTAACACATCACAAGTTGGAGTGTGTGACCTTGGTGATTTGCTTAGAGGTTGGTTTGAGTTGATTTTGGGACATAGGCAAAGTTCTTCAGGAGAATTTTAATTGGCTCCCATTCAGCCCCCCCCCCTCTGGTCGCCTTTTCAGTCCTTCAATTGGTATCGGAGCCGGTTTGATCACTAGTTGACCTTAACCGGCTTTGTGATCTGAAGGCGACATGGAGAAGCGTGCGATGAAGCTTTGGATGTTCGATGGAGAGGACTTTCCCCACTAGAAGTCACGGACCAAGGCATATCTCTTAAGCCAAGGACGTGCAAGAGCCTATCAAGAGCAAGAAGAAGGCAGAGATTGAAGAAGAAGATGATGATGATGAAGATGACTTGAGTGAGGACTTGGCTCTTCTCATGAAAAAGATGAGGACCTTCAAGAACAAGTTTGCTTCCAAGTCTAGAGGCTTTCCTCAAGAACATTCAAACCCTAGGCTTTTCGGTATAACCTAAAATTCATGATAAATTCTTGAGCTTTTTGTGTGATTTCACTTGGAGAAGGAACGTCCTACCATGAGACATCTTATATCCAAATCTCATCACTTTTGGAGTTTGTTTGATAGGGTTTTAATATTTTTCCTTTGAAGAACTTCTCCTAATTTGACTCTGACAGAACTTCTATCGATGAAGGAACTTCTGTCGTGACCCTGAAGGAACTTCTGTCATGACCCTGAAGAGCATATTTAATTTCGTGGATTTCCTCAAGAACATTCAAACCCTAGGCTTTTCGGTATAACCAAAAATTCATGATAAATTCTTGAGCTTTTTGTGTGATTTCACTTGGAGAAGGAACGTCCTACCATGAGACATCTTATATCCAAATCTCGTGACTTTTGGAGTTTGTTTGATAGGGTTTTAGTATTTTTCCTTTGAAGAACTGCTCCTGATTTGACTCTGACATAACTTCTATCGATGAAGAAACTTCTGTCGTGACCCTGAAGGAACTTCCGTCAATGAAGGAACTTCTATCATGACCCTAAAGGAACTTCTAAGCAAAAAAAGAAGAAATACTTCAACAAGGAAAAGAACAAAGGCAAGGGCAAAGCTCAAGACTACAAGAAGAAGTTCTCACGCAAGGCCGTTGTTAGGGAGTGGACAAGTGACAACTCGAGTGATGAGTCCTCCTCAAGTAATGAAGAAGTGGCCGGCCTAGCCATGATCAAGACCACATCACCACGAGCTCTTCCTCCACCTCCCACGTGCCTCATGGCCGTGAGGCAACTTGGGAAGAGTGAGGATAAGAGCAGTGATAACAGCGATGATGAGGAGCTCTTTTGCGTCGAGCTTTGGAGTATGCTTGAGCAAGCCCGTGACATCACCGTCAAGAAATCCAAAATGTTAGATGTGGTAATAAAAGAGTGTAAGTTGGCTAAGGACCATGTTGGTGACCTTGAGAATGAGCTCAAGGACCTTGTCACATCTCATGAGGCCTTAAACAAGAGTTACGACAAACTCAAGGGTGATCATGTAGAGCTACGTGAGAAGTATGAGGCCCTTGAACTTACTTTTGAGGCCATCAATGTTGACAACCTTGCCTCTCCCTCCTCTAGTTCATCCAAGAGTGATGTTTCTACTATATGTGATGAACTAACCACCTTGGTCGAGGTTTCTTCTCTTGAGCCATTTGTTTTGAAGGAATATCACAAGCTCAAGGAAGAGAGGAAAATAGTGATGGATGGCTTCGAGAGGCTTACACATGGTAGAGCATGTAATTAGGACTCCTTTGTGACTAGTATGCTTTGCCTCCATGCATGTGTGAATAACTAAAAGAAAAACACATAAAATTTAGTCAATGTCCAACCCATACAAGATAGCTATAAGCAAGGGGGAGCAGCGGTGACGTGCACCGTGTCTTCACTCCGGGAGTGATTGTGGGCTCGTGAGCGAGAACTCCACATTGGTGGCGGGATGGACCGGGACTCTAGCGGGAGTGGGCCAACGAGGAGTAGGGGAAGGCGCCATCCTTTCGAGACCTCGGGAAAAAATCTTGAGCATTCCTTGACCCCCTCTTTACTATTCCACATTTTCGTGCTCTAGTAACTAGGTTGAATTGTGGCTTGCATAGGCTAGTGTGTATTGCTTCCGCGCTTGCTATCATCATGAACACTAGCATGTGTAGGGTCTTGGCCTACTAGACTTGTTAGGTTGCAACGATTGCTAGGCTCTAGTAGTGTAAATTGAAGTAATTTGGATTCGTGAGCGGCTTACCGATTCACCCCCCCACACCCCCCCCTGCCCCTCTCGGTACGCCTTCAGTCCCTACACTCATCCAGAGTAACTGTGCACAACAAGTACTGGCTGCAACATACTCCGCTTCGGCCGTGGATAGTGCAAATGAAATTTTGTTTCTTGGATGACCATGACACTAGGGACCTACCAAGAATTGGCATGTCCCGGAGGTGCTCTTTCTATCTACCTTATCCCCGGCATAGTCTGCATCATAATTGCCTAATAGGTTTAACTTTGAACCCTTGGGGTACCAAAGCCCTACGTTAGGTGTGTGAACCAAATATCTCAATATCCTCTTAACGGCCACCATGTGACAGTCCATAGGAGCCACTTAAAAACATGCACACATACACAGACTAAGCATGATATCAGGACTAGATGCACAAAGATAAAGCAAGGAGCCTATCATGGAGCGGTATACCTTTTGATCAATGGGCTTGTCCTTTTTGTTGAGGTCGAGGTGGCCATTTGTTGGCATGGGAGTTTTGATGGGTTTGGCCTTGTCCATGTCAATCTTCTTCAGTAAGTCTTGTGTGTACTTGGCTTGACATATAAAGGTGCCCTCTTTGAGTTGCTTTACTTGGAAGCCTAGAAAGACTGTCAATTCTCCCATCATGGACATATCGAACCTCTTGGTCATGATCTTGCTAAATTCATCACAAAAAGATTGGATAGTAGAACCAAATATAATATCATCGACATATATTTGGCACACAAATATATCATCACCAAAGCACTTTTTGAAGAGAGTTGCATCGGCCTTGCCAATGACAAAAACCCTTTTAACAAGAAAATCCCTAAGGCATTCATACCATGCTCTTGGAGTTTGCTTAAGCCCATAGAGCGCATTATGAAGTTTACAAACATGGTTAGGATACTTAGGATCTTCAAAGCCCGATGGTTGCTCCACATACACCTCTTCTTTTATTGGTCCATTGAGGAATGCACTTTTTACGTCCATTTGATACAACTTAAAATCATGGAGGTGTATTTATAGTGCTATAGGAAACTATGATCATAGAGGTGTATTTATAGTGCACAAAGTTTATATTTGCTCAAACATGAATCCTCCTTGTGTTGTACAACAAAATGATGAACTAGGAAACTGCAATAACAACTACCATGTCATCTCATGTTTTTCTAGTGTTTTTAAGATCACACATTTTTCATCTTGTCATAAGAGTGAGAATGACGTTCATATTGCTAAGCAAGTTTTTAAAGAGGTCATTAATTTGCATGACATGCCTTCTATTATAGTTTCATATTGTGATGATAATTTTCATAACACACATAAATATGAGGTGCATCCCAAGTTAGGGAATAGTTCAATATTTTATATTTCAGATTTGAGACCACTATTAGGAGAAAGAGATGGGATCGAGTCGAGGACGACTCTAATTCAAAAGGGGGAGAATGATGAGGACATCACACCTATGGATACACACAACACTCCTCCGACTAAGATGAAAGTTCATGCGCATCACCTGAATTTAGAGGTGAGCTCATTTCTAATGTTTTGTTTATTTGATTATGAGAATAGATTGCTACCTAATGAATTAATTGTTGTTAGGAACTATGGAGATGATGATGAGATATCTTGTGAGGAGATTGGAGGTGTAATGGACCAGCAAGGATGTCCAAGCCAAGGTGGAGGCCCAATCAAAACCGACTTTGTGTCTGTTTCGGAGCTCAGGACCAGTCTGCAATAAAACGGACGCCCGGAAGATATATGGACTCGGATATGGACGTTCTACATATGCCCGGAAAGATAACGAAAGGACCTTTCCAACCCAACCAGTCCCATGTCAAAATTCATACTGAGTCGTCGGCAATAGCCAAAACAAATTCATATGAAGTGATTGATAGGCTTCTCTTGCAAATCGCAACTCCTGAGAGGGGTTTCTTGCTTGAGGAGGTAATCAATAGAAGCCATGAGCTCTCAATTAAGAGAGCAGTGGAGATGACACTTGTGCTCCACTCACAAGTGGGACATGTGCTTGAGCACATCACTGGTCTCTATGATTCTCCCCACTACTACATCGACCTCGACAATGTGCACATGGGGGATGGTCATGGACAATAGAGGTTTCATGCTCCTCACTATCCTATTCGAAGGAGACTTCAGGAAGGGATTGCAAGAATCCCGAATTATGAGGATGGTCTCATGGTTTGTCATGATGAGGTTAGTGAAAATCAATCAATGCTTTGGATAGTAACTCCTCTTCCTCTAGTGCTTGTCCTGTGGCTACCACCAGGGTCAACTACAAGAGTGGAGGTACTCGCTGGATTCTTGACAGTGGGTGCAGCCAACATATGACCGAGAAGCCAACCATGTTCACCAAAATTGATGAAGACGAAGACAGTGAGAAGGTGACTTTGGGGATAACTCAAAAAGGAGAGTTAGAGACTCAAGCAAGGTGGCCATTACAGAGGACCTCCATCTCTCAAAGGTCTTTCTTGTGAAAACCCTCAATTTCAACATCCTATCTATTGGTCAGCTTTGTGACGTGGGTGTCAAGTGCACATTTGATGAGGATGGTGCAATGATTGAAAATTCAAAGAAGGGGCTAGTATTCCATGGAGTGAGGCATGGAAACTTATCTATTCACTAAGGCAACAAAGGGATGGTTGTGGCATAGAAGACTAGCACATGTTGGAATGAATCCACTCAGAAAAGTGGTCAAGAGGAATCTAGTTAAAGGAATCAAGGATGTCACCTTGGAGAAGGATAGATTTGTGCAGTGCTTGTCAGGCTGGAAAGCAAGCTGCATCATCTCACCCCACCAAGTCATTCATGTCTATATCTCGTCCTCTAGAGCTCTTGCACATGGACTTGTTTGGGCCAACACATTACAAGAGCCTGGGAGGGAATCTATATTGCTTGGTGATTGTGGATGACTTCACAAGATACACTTGGACATTTTTTCTTGTGGACAAGTCTCAAGCAAGTGACATCTTCAGGAAGTTTGCAAGGAGAGCAAAGAATGAATTCAAGGCTAGCATTGTGATGATAAGGAGTGACGATGGGACTGAGTTCAAGAACAATAGTGGAGGAATATTGTGACAAGAAGGGGATCAAGCATGAATTCTCTGCTACATATACTTCCAAGGAGAATGGAGTACTGGAGAGAAAGAACCAAACACTCATCACCCTTGCTCGTGCCTTGTTAGATGAGTATGGAACTCGTGAGAGGTTTTGGGCTGAACCAATCAACATAGCTTGCTACACCTTAAAACGTGTCTATCTCCACCAGTTGTTGAAGAAGACACCCTATGAGCTATCGGTTGGACAGAAATCCAATGTTTTCTATTTTTGGGTCTTGGTTGCACTTGCTACATTCTCAAGAAAAGGAGGAAGCCTAGGAAATTTGAGAGCAGAACTGATGAAGGCATTCTTGTTGGGTATTTAGGGACTTCTAAAGCATATCGAGTATACAACTCAACCACAGGATGTATGGAGGAATCTTATGACGTGCAATTTGATGAGTCAAAAGTTTCTCAAAAGGAAGATGAATTTCATGAAGTGAACATTGGAGATGAGCCCATGATGGAAGCTTTGAAAAACATGTTCGTGGGCGAGGTTTTACCCCACGAGGTCAATGATGGTGATATTGATGAGCCCTCAACTCCACCACCTAAACCAACCTCTTCCTTTGAGGCACAAGAACCAACCCAAGATCCCATTGACACACCCACTAGCTCCTCCCAAGATTCCATGAGAGTGCATCCACCTACCCATGAGGAAACCCAAGTGAGAAGTGAGCCACAAGCCTCCCCACATACTTCACCTCAAGCCACTTCTCCAAGCTCTTCACACAACACCCCCACATCCACACCAAGCTCTAGTTCCAAGACAACAAAGCATATGAGTTATTCCTCCACCTTACTAAGAATCCATGACACTCATATCTCAAGAGGGCAAGCGATCCATGATGCACAAGAAGAACATCATCCTAGAACCAAAGCCATCAACAAGGATCACTCACGTGACTTGATTATTAGGAGTCCATCTCAAGGAGAGAGGACAAGTAGAAACCAATACAAGCCCAACTATGTGAGTGAAGGAAACAATGATGAGGCAAATATTGAAATTGAGAACTTATCTTTCGTCTCCATGATTGAGCCTATAACAATTGATGAAGCTATGGATGATCACAAGTGGGTTATGGCCATGCAAGAACAATTAAACAATTTCAAGAGATGCAAAGTATGAAAATTGGTTGAGAGGCCCAAGAGTCATAATATGGTTGGCACCAAGTGGGTCTTCAAGAACAAGCAAGATGAGAAAGGGGCAATTGTCAAGAACAAGGCCTGTCTAGTGGCCAAGGGGTATTCACAAGTGGCAGGAATTGACTTTGAAGAAACATTTGCCCCCGTGGCCCATCTTGAAGTGATTCAGATCTTACTTGCCTATGCATCACACAATGGCTTCAAGCTCTATCAAATGGATGTCAAAAGTGCATTCTTGAATGGAGAAATCAATGAGAAAGTCTATGTGGAACAACCTCCATGGTTTGAGGACCCTAAACATCCAAGACATGTGTACAAAATTGAAGAAAGCTCTCTATGGCCTCAAGCAAGCACCAAGGACATGGTATGAACATTTGAGGAAATTCCTTCTCAAGAATGGCTTCAAGATTGGAAGCATTGACAACACCTTCTTCACAAGACATGTTGGGAAGGATCTCTTTGTATGCCAAATCTATGTGGATGATATCATCTATGGGTCAACCAATGAGAAGCTCAATGAGGACATTCAGGAAATGATGGCAAGGGAATTTCAAATGTCATTGATTGGAGAGTTGCATGTGTTCCTTGGTTTTCAAGTGAAGTAATTGAGAGAAGGGGACTTCATCTACCAAGAGAAGTATACCAAGGACCTTCTCAAGAGATTCAACATGGAAAATTGCAAGCCCTTGCATACACCTATGGCAACAAGCAAACCCTTGGATGATGATACGAAGGGAAAACCGGTGAACCCCAAGCTCTATAGATCAATGATTGGTTCTTTGCTCTATCTCACTGCCTCAAGATCGGACATCATGTTTAGTGTGTGCTTTTGTGCACGCTATCAAGCAAATTCAAAGGAATCTCACTTGAAGGCTGCGAAGAGGATTCTTCGATACCTCAATTACGCACCTACCATGGGATTATGGTATCCTAGAGGAACAAGCGTTAAGTTACTTGGGTATTCGGACTCGGACTTCGCGGGATGCAAAGTGAATAGGAGGAGCACATCGGGAGGTTGCCAATTCCTTGGAAGATCTCTAGCATCTTAGAGCTCAAAGAAGCAAAATTCGGTGGTTCTATACACAGCTGAAGCGGAGTACATGGCGGCAGGAGCATGTTGTGCCCAACTTCTCTATATGAGGCAAACAATCTCGGATTATGGCCTCAACTACACTCAAATTCTATTATATTGTGACGGTGAGGCGGCAATCAAGATGGCTCTCAAAACCGGAGATCATGGTCATGCAAAGCATATTCAAGTCAAGAATCACTTCAGAAGAGACCATGTTGAGAAGAAGGACATTGAATTGGTGAGTGATCTGAACAAGGGTTCCCAATCTTTCAATAGGTTCTTGGTACGGTTATTTGGTCGGATTATACTGGTTCAGGGAAGCCTCCTATGTCCAGTTCATGGCCCTCCTCGTGTTACTTGCTCCGGTGAGGGGGTACAACAGTGGTGAGAGAGGAGAGTGCTTCAAGTCTTGGGTGAGAGGTGTGCGTGTGTGTGATTGCTATGGCTATGAGGTTAAGTCGCATGTCTTTTGTCTTCTGTTGCGTGTCCCTAGAGAAGAGAGTGGGTCTCCCATTTTATAATTCAAGGGGGCAAGCCCATTTACACACACACAGAGAGAGAGAGAGAGAGAGAGAGAGAGAGAAAATATTTCTACACATGATGAGTTGGTGGAGACGTTTTGAAGAAGGCGAAGCCCTTAGTCGGTGGCGTGGTCTTTGATCTTCACGGGCCCCATCGTTTGGGCCTTCTGTCAGAATGATGGTACTGCGTCCGAGCGTGCCCCTATTCTCCGTCATCGAGTTGACTCCCCCCATGTTCCTGTAGCCGACATGTTCCGTCGTGCGCGGGGAGGTGCATTATGGGCTTTGTCACGTCATTCAGGCAAGGTTCAATCTAGCCATCCCTCAAGCCATCCTGCACCCTCATCATTAGGTGTGTCATCGCGCGATGGCAGCGCAGCGAGCCTGACCACGCCTGCCACTGTCAGCGGGTGCTGGTGCTGACAAGGGGGGGCAGGTATCTGGAGGGATTTGACTCCTTAATACTGTGTTAGTGTAGAAGGCATGGCATTTAAGGCCGGGTGGTTAGCAGTTGTTGACCGTTGGCTCGCTCAACGCCCTCCGTCGGGGGTCGATGTGTCGGGTTGTGTCTGTCCGGACCGGCTTGTAGTTGGAATTCATACCGTCTGGACAAGGCAATAGAGTTTCTCCACTTTGCTACCCCTGGCCTAGCCAGGGTTTCCTCACCCCGTCCTGTCCGGGCTCAGGTCCCACCAATGGGAGTTGACGAAGGTGGTGTCTGTCTAACGATTGTGGGGAGGGCCCACACGTCACGATAGTGATGGCAGCGGGGCGTCCATTCTTGTGCCGGGGTAAATTGCCTCGGGCTGATAGCTAAGTCATCTGCTTGAAAGTATGAGCCGTGTGCGCGCTCCATCAAGCGGAGCGATCTGCCCTCTGCCCCTTTGGGGGGGTCGAGCGGGGCGTAGCGAGTCCCCGACCCCCGTTGAGGGGTCGAGCGGGACGCGACCGACCCTCGACCACCCAAGGGTCGAGCAAGTCGGAGTAGCCTGGAGTATCTAAGGCCTGACTGCCGCAGGGGTGCTTACCGTGGGAGCCCACGCTGGCGGCGCCTCGGTGGCGATCATGCGGGCCCTTTTGAGTCCGACACGTGTGAGCCCTTAGGAGGTGCCACATGGCACCTTGATATTTACCCTCGATAGTAGCCCCCGAGCGAGTCAGAGAGTCATTTGAGGGATTTTGACGCGGGCGCGGGCGAAAGGCACGAAGTCGCAGGAGGGTAGCCTGGTTTATGTGAGAGAGGTGCGCGCGAGCGCACCTGATGGGTGTAGCTCCCAAGCAGGAGGGGGAGTTTGGTTGAAACACATGCTTTCGCTTAACACGTTGTGGGAAGGTTAGATAATTTGTTTGTCGGAGTGCGCACGAGCGCACCCGTCGGGTGTAGCCCCCGAGCTAAAGGAGGAGTCTGGACGGACTCGTTGTTTGGCTGTTTGTGTCTAAAATGATCACGGGGGTGCTATGGGTCCCGTGTTCCTCGGTCTTCGTCCCTTGAGCCGAGCAGATGGCGCAGTGTGTCACGAATGAGGGTTTGCCTGAAATGGCTCGCCATGGCGCTATCAGCATAACAAGTTTCTTGTCTCCTTTTTGCCGTGAAGCGCGCAGGGGCATCTTCCGGTAGGGCCCGGACCTGCTGCATGTCAGGGGAATCTAAGCTGACGCCTTGCTTTAAGGCTGGTTCCTTTCTTTTTTCTTATGGCGCGCTGCGCGTGACACCGTTGGTGGCGTCAGGTCTTTGTTCCCATGTGGCATGTAAGAGCCTCTCGTGAACTTGCTTCGGGTTCGGTGCCTGCGCAAGGAATTCGAGGCCTGGGCCTAGCTTGGCTATTTAAGGACACAGCCAGACCATGTTCTGCTTCATCCCACAACAGCTTTGCACTCCAAGCCCTGAGATACCTGGGAGGAGACCGACTCTTGCTTAGTGGTCCGTCGTTCTCATGACTGCCGGGTGCGACGGTGTCCCTGGTGAGGAGGACGGGGAAGGAGACCCGCCGATAGCAAGTCCCCGGCCTCTCTGGTGTGGCTACGCTGTCGGTTGTGGGAAGGTTGGCTCGACTTCTATCGTGTCCTCCCCTCATCAGGGTGAGATGAAGATAAAGGGACCTTCGCATGGAGGGTCGCTATGGCTTATTAGGTCCCCTTGTGTTCGTCCTTGGCGGCGTCTGTAGTAGCAAGGTCAAGAAGAGGCGTCAGACCCGCTCGTGGGGCCAGCCTTAGAACCCGCTTATGGGGCCAGCCTTAGAACCTTGGAAAAGAATAATGAATGAGACCCCGTCGTTGGGTCTCGTTCTGTGATGCCAGCCCTTGCGTCCCCGCTCGATGCAGACGGATCAGTCGAACGGCCATTTTGACTTTTTTGTTTTCTCCTTCCGGGTCCTGTTCGTGAGATGGAGGATAGAGGCGGGCCACGCTTTTGCCTCGATGGCTGAAGCATGGTTGCTCGATGAGCTGCTATCGGATTCGTCCGAGTGAGGTGTCCGGTTCCCCGTCGATGGGGTCCCAGCGAACCAGCTGGTGGTCGACCTCATAAATTCGTCTTTATGGATCGACTGGTTGTCACAACCGTTCGATAGGTTGTGATGGCTAGCTGCCTCTCTTCGGGGAGATACCAAAGGCCGAGTCGGAGCAGGACTCAAACGCTACTCCGTGATGCCCTCGACCCCTTGGCGGTCGGGGTATTGGCCGCTAAGTGTGCCCATCGCTCGTGCGCTATGCTCTGTTCGCGCTCTAGGCGACTGTCGAACCAGCTCATGGGGCCAGCCTTAGAACCTCGGCGCCGTCGGGCTGTTGGGGCAGTTTTTAGCCCCTTATCCCGTCTTACCGGTGGGGTCCGCCTATATTTTCTGCTTCAGAATTCAAGACGCGGCGTGGGGCCTAAATCGGCTCCGCACTGCCAGCTCCCACTACCCGAGTAAATAGGAGGGACTAAGTGGGTTACCTGACATCTGCGTTGTGGTGGGCCCAAGCACGGTGCATGGCTGTTATGTCTTTCTTGGCATGGCTACAGAAGGGGCGTTTCTTGCAGTAATGATAGTAGAGGCGGGCTCGTGGTGCACGGAGCCATTCACGGAAGCCGAGAAATTTTTGGGATAGTGGGAAAAGTGGAGTCATGGAGGGGCATGGGTTATCGCGTCCACGCACCGTGCAGGGCGAGTGGTTGAGAGGCTTATCACCTGTCGGGTTGTGGGCGGATTTTCCACGGCGAGTTGCGGTCACGCTCCCGGCTCGTCCTCCTATTTAAGCCTTGGGCGCCGCCTCCTCTGATTTTCCTTTCGCCTTCCTCGCTTCCTCACCTTTTTCTCTCCTTCATCTCCAGCGATCTCCCTTGTCGTAGCCTTGCCGCCGCAATGTCTGTGTTTACTCGCTCCACGGTGACAAAGAAGAAGTTGGAGGGACTCGTCAAAGCCGAGCTTCTCGCGCCCCTTATTGGAGCGAGAGAATGGGCTGTGCCAGGGAAAGAGATGCGACCGGAGCCCCCGAGGGGCTACGTGGTGTCGTTCGTCCCTTTCCATGAGCGTTGGCTCGGGCGACCGGCGCACGACTTCCTCCGGGCGTTGCTCCATCACTACAAGGTGGACTTGCAGCACCTGAATCCCAATGGGATCCAGCACATCATGGCCTGCGTGGCCTTATGCGAGGGATTCCTTAGGATCCTGCCCAACTTTGACCTGTGGTGCCACTTCTTCCTCGTGTACTGCATCCAGCGCAGGATCGCGGGCGAGAGCTTCCCGTGCACCATCGGGTGCACGGGGATCCTGCTTCGCAGCGAGCGCGCGGGGGAGTACCTCTCGATGCCCACCCCGACCACCCACTCGGGGTGGCATAAGAGGTGGTTCTACTTGCGCAACGATGAGAGCCATCCCATACCCGAGTTCACTAGGCGCGACATCACCAAGGCCCGGGAGAGCTGGCACTGGGGGAAGGGGAAGAGCGGAAAGAAATGGATTGAGAGCGCGCTCAGCACCATCGCTCACCTCAAAGAGTCCGGACTCGTCAGGTGGTATCACAAGCGGCAGTTCACGTCGCTATGTCACCGCCTGGTCCCCCATGTTCCTCGTCGACGCCCACAACTGCGGGGTGCCGGGGAACATAATGGCGGAGGATATGCTGCCCGATGACGAGGTGGCAAAGCGGGTGAGGGCAGCCCTAGGGCCCAACCCATAGGCCTGGCCCACTCTGAATGGGCCGGTGATGCATCCCGACACCCGAGCGGTCAATATGGTAAGGATTCCTGTTCGTCTGGGTGTGTACTATCGACGGCCCCCTACTTTCGTTATTGTGACCACGTTTGGCCCTTGGCTTCTTTTCTCCCCTTTCTTTTTTGTAGTCCCAGTGGGTGTGTCTCATATAGACCCCTTCCCTTCAACTGCCTAAGGCGAGGGCCGAGAGGAACGCTAATCGCTTCAGAGACGTGGAACGGCGGGGTGCCAAGCAGGAGGCATGGAAGAGGAAGGACGCCGCCATCCGAACCAAGCATGAGAAGGAGAAGAGGTCGCGGCTGAGGCAAGTGCGGCGAGAACCCGAACACTTCATCGACCGAGTCGATGGAGGAGGAGGATGAGGATGAGGATGAAGAGGGGGACTCCTCCGAGGAGGCCCTGAACTTGTTCAAGGATGCCATTAGTGATAACGGCGATGGCGGCGATGACGACGATGATGGCGAGGATGGTGACGACGGTAGTGACGATGACGACGACGACGCTGATAGCGACGGTGATGACACCGGTGGCGATGATGCCGATGATGGCGAGGATGACGATGACGACGACATCAGTGGCGACGCCGGGCTAGCGGTGAGCCTTGGCTACGTGCCTTTAGGGCGCCCAACCCTAGGGATGGGGTCATCCTTGATCTCGCCATCCCCGGACGGATCGGGATCGGTCGAAGAGCCCTGTTCACCAGCGCCGAGCAGGAATGACTCTGGCGCTCGAACCCCGGCAGGGGGCTCCCCCATCGAGGGTGTGATCCAGACGGCGGAGCAGGAGGTTGAGCTGGCCCGTGTTGACATGCCACCCATCGCTGTCGCAGCTAAGGCCGTGTCTCCCGCGGCGGCTACGGAGAAGCCCCCGCGAGATAAACTAGCAAGCAATGACGCACCAGTCGAGAAGCGATGGGCCTTGGGCCAAGACCCTCGCTAGCGTAAGCTGTCTCTCATGAAGTAGCTCAAGGTGGGCGCCGCGGGGGAAGCGCGGGTGCAAGACACCGCGGCGGCTGCTGCGGAGGAAGCACGGGCGCGCGATGCCGCGGCGGCCGCTACGGTCGAGGAGATGCGGGTTCATGACGCCACGGAGGCCGTTGTGGCCGAGGCAGCTTCTCGAGTGGTTACACCTGCGGCGGAGATCGAGGACGTCGTAAGCGGCACTCCTGAGGGCGCCGCGTCGATCAAGACCCCTGCTGTCGTTGGCGCGAGAGCCATCGCGGGTGCCGGTGATCGTGGCGTCCCACCTCTGTCGGCGGAACAGCGCACGCTGGTGGAAGATGGGCTCAAGTCATTAGAGGACTCGTGCAGCCCGGCGAAGCTTCGGGTCCTTACTGCATGCCGGGCATTGAGGCTCGAGTGCAAGGCCTCGGCCGTGGCATCCCTCCAGGACCTGGCAGGCGCCCTTCAGGAGCTAGAGGAGGAGCGCCAGCTCGGGAAGGATCTTGGCACGAGGCTAGTCGAACTGGAGGCCACCTTGGAGCAGGTCGGGTGCTAGCTCGTCGCGGCAGAGGGAAGAAGGTAGACTTTTCATGACCCCATGTCTTGCGTGTTGTCTCTTTTGGTTTTGCTAACTTCTGGTGGGTGTTGGACAGACCTCAGGTCGAGGCTGGCGGCGGTTGAGGACTCCCTTCGTCAGGAGGTCGAGGAGAAGGGCGCGTTTTGCGCTCTAATGGGTTGAGCGGCGTAGGCGCTTCAAGTGGATGTCCCTCTCGACGCCGCTCCCACCGAATTAGTTGGGAGGCTGATAGAGGCAGGGCGCGAGTGGATCAAGCAGGGCGTGCGTCTCAGTGTGTGTACCATCTTCACCCTGTTCGCCACTCATTTCGACCTGGTCAAAGCGGAGTTTAAGGCTCTGAGCGTGGGCCACGTCAAAGGGCACACTTCCGTGCAGATGGAGGCGATCCGCGCCCGCACCGCCCCCCATGCCGACGTCCTGGCTCGTGCACATGAGGAGGGGGTGCTCCGTAGAGCTGAAGAGGAGAACTATTCAGTGTCTGCTTTAGTTATCTTAGTCTTTTTGGTGGGCTATCGTGCCCGTGTAATAGCTTAAGTTTGAATTATTGTTTGTTTAGTTTCGGTGGCCCATGGTGGCCTTAAACAGTCTTTTATTTCAATTTGATTAAACTATTTCGTGTGCTCAGCCTGTTGTCTTTCCGGTTTTGGCTCACAAAGTTTGAGCCCTCGGGTGCTTTAGCAGTTTAGTCTTGCCAGTGATCGCCGTTGTCGTGGCCGCTGGGGCAAGCACGACGTTGCGCCGTCCGACCGGCTCGACTGCGAACTCCTTCACCCGTGCCTTACTTTATTTGCCAGTATGGAGAGGCTCGAGGCTAAGAAAAAAGAAAAAAGCGAGAGAAATGAAGAAAGCGTTAATGCGAAACAGAGGCATGCCGTGTAGGCCCGTTGTGCCCTTCCAGCCCCCGAGCGACACTCAACCCCTTGAGAGGAGTCAAGTGTCGTTTTTGGAGCAAGCGAGGCATGCAAGGGTCACGGGGAATAGAAATCTAGGGATAGAATTTACATAGCTGTGAAATATTCCACGTGTTCTTGAGCTCGTTGTTGACTTTTGCTAAGCCATATTAATAAATCATTCCCGGCACGGGGCCAGAAACGGTTCACTAATATGTCCCAGAGTCAAGTAGGTAAAATCCGCAAGCGCACGGAGAATACCGCTGTAGCATTTCACCCGGAAGTATTCAGGGTATCGTATTTGTTTATCCCAAAGGAAGGGTATGATCAAGAAGCGTTACTAACATATAAGATCATGTTAACAATTAGCAAGGATATCTTAACCAAGACAGGCGGGTACATGATAATAACCGGGTAGTGTGACACACACAGAAGATTCCTACTAAATAAATAAAGTCTAGTGGAGGAAAGACTAGGCTAAGCTACTCCTACTATACATTCCTATACAGTTGCATAGCCTAAGTAGAATACATACAGACCCACACTCAGGTTCAGCAGTCAATAGTATAGCACTTCAGGCACGGACTTACCCCTGCATCCACAGGAGACTTCCGCCAAGAGCCTACGCACTAGCCTAGCGGGGAGGATTTCAAAGGACGGACAGGGCTGTCACCACCTGCCGTATAATAAATATAAACTACTATCACTCAAGTAGACTATACTATCACATATATGGATCACAATATCAAACAAGAAACTCATGAACCAAGCACAACTATATAGAAAAAATATATATATTGATAAGAGCAAAGTCTTACAAAAGGGAAAAGTTACAAGAGCCACACCAATTCCAAGTGAAGACTTGGGACTAGAGAGCTCTAGACTCAGCCTAACTCCACTAAAGATCCAAGAACTACTACTAGCAAGAGAGAAATGCTTCTTGTGGTGTGTGTTGAGTGTGAAGGCCCTCACCCTCTATTTATAGCCTCAATAGGTCGACAAGGGAGAGTAACCGCCACGGAAGGCACCTCAAACCGTCATCAGGAGTCGCGGACGAGCCAACACGTGGAAGCCCAGGCGGAGAGGGCGCCCGGCCAGATCGGCCGACCTGACCAGGTCGGCCGACCTGGGGGTGGCCCCTCCTGGCCTGTGGTTTCTCCAGGTGGCTGTCCTGTGGGCCCTGACGTTGGTTTGCGCGGTATTACAGGGAGTTACGTCGGTTAAGTGCTAAAAATGGGCCCTTCAATCCGTGTGACGTCCATGTGGCACTCTCTGATTGGTCGAAAGTGTGTTTTCTTGCCTTTTGAGGTGTTTCCTTCACATTTCCTCCTACATGCACAAAGTTCTCCAAGTACAAGTGGAACTATATTATTGTGATAAAACATGCGTGTATGAAATGCCAAATTCTCCTTTATTTGAGTATAGTTGACGGTTGAAAATGGTACTTAACAGCCGTCAACAAACTCCCCCAAGCTTACCCTTTGCTCGTCCCGAAGCAAAGATAAACTTAAGTTGTTGATCAGGAGTTGCTACAATGTCCTACTCCTCAATAATACTATGCGCACAACAAAGTACTCTTCCTAGAATTAAATATGTTGGCACATAACTTACCCATTTACCTCGATCCATGGGGCTTTTACACCTCATTGTCTTGGGCGGTTGAGAGATAGAACAATTGCAGGGCACCAATCACTTGCTCTAGATTCCGCTATGTTATTCCGGAGGTTTTCAAAAGATTTTGAAAATAAAAACCAAGTTCCTCAAATGATTCTCTCGGATCACTCAATATGTGTATGATTCCTCACCAAGGCAAAGTGTTGCCTATAATCACCTACTTCTAAATAAGGCTTTATGTGGAGCTCAAGGTAGGGATATATGAGGCACTCATGTTCACATAATATTGCTATGTCAAAAGACCGGATCCAAGAAAAACATCAATTCATACAATCTTGATCAAGATGTGCAAGTGTGTGGGAGAACGGAGGAATGGTGGATGGGAAGAAATAACTCCTTTTTGAATTTTCCTTCTCTCTTTTGGAGTTTCTAGGCTATGGCTATCTTTTTCTTGCTCTCTTTTTTGAGCATTTTTTTTTTGCATAGCCATAGTCCTAGTTTGCAATGAATACCTTGAGAGAGGAATTTTGCAATGGATATATGGAGCGTTTCTTTGGATGGATGGATGGATAGTGGCTTTCTTCCGGTGTAGAAGAATAGCTCACGGTGGATATGGTGGATATGGTGGATGCTATCTTCTTGATTTAGAAGGATAGCTCATGGCGGTGGATGTGTGCATACGATCTTGATCAAGAAAGCATGAAAAGAGTTCTACTAGGGTCACAACAATTTTGACTAAGCTCAATGTGAAACAAGCAGCATATGTGTAAAGGTTTTCAAATGTAAACACTACATATGGCTGTGGTGGGAATTTCATCATTGAGGAACTTATCAATTTGTCATTTTTGAAAAATAAAACTCCGGAATTCAAGCTTTACGTTGAGCAAGATCATAGGAGCCCTATCTATCATATCATACCTCTCAACAAATTAGAACTAGAGAATGCATATGCTACCCACAAGATTCAAGTTCAAGGCAAGATTTACCAACAAACTTAACTCTTGAGAGAGTACTAAGTTGTAAACTAGCATTAGAGAGGAATAAAGGACAGAGCAACTATTCATCATCTCAACATAGGAAAATTATACACATTCATACCGCGCATGAAAAAGGGAAATATTTTTGTTCTTTTTATATTTTGCAAATTTTTATGGATTTTCAGATTTAGCAAATGCAAGAAATAAAGGGAAGGGGAAAGATACAAGTTACCGTGAGAAGGGGGGTCCTCCCCCAAGCTTGTTCTTGCTCATATCTGCTGGTTCGGGTCGTAGCCTTGGGAGCGGAAGAAGGCATCCCAATTGTTCTGATTCTGAGCCATCATCGCGTTCAGCTGGCGGAATTGGTTGTCGCTGAAATTCTGCCATTGCTGGGTGTCGGTGACATGTTGCGTGAGAGTTTGTTGCATGCTCTCGGTGCGCAAATCAATGTCGTTCACCCTCCTTGTCAACTCGGCCATCCCATAGTTGAGTTCACGGAACCCACGGGATGAGAATGACCGAGTGGCAAAGGATGGCGGTCCGCTTGAACTTGATGACGTCTGCATGGGGTAATTGTACTGAGATTCCCATGCTCCGGCCTGCCATGTTGATGCACCCGCCTCGTCCTGTGGCGGGGGCTGCTCCCATACCGGATCTCCGGTCGGAGTGTGAAACTCCGGTGTAGGCTCCATATGCCTACGGGAACGTGTCGGTCGCCCTGAAACACTATGCCTGCGAACTTCTCCCACTGGCTCAAGTGGGAGGGTTAGTGCCCGACAGTGATACAAACGAAGACCCGGGTTAGGTAACGGGAATTCGTTTGTATACCCGGGAAAGTGATAGATCAAGGTATTATTTGGACCATGTTTCAAAGTATGTCCTTGCACAAAATAGTCCTCGCCTAGAAATTCTCTATCTACCGTCAAATATTCAACATGAACATTCTCAAGCAGACCACACTTCTGCGCAATGCGAGTAACTAAAGAGGTGCACTCAATTGGTCCTGTCAACTTTATATTGTCTAACCATTGATCAATCATGCATTCCGCGGGTGACACCCTAATTTTCTTAACCATGGCATAAAGTATTTTCAATTCATCTTGCTGGACAATCCTAATGTCACCTCGAGGGAACAAGGTCATAGCCAACCACACATGCATAAATCTAAGTGTAGGATTATGGATGGCACTTGTTCTAGGCTTGGGACCCCACTCGTTTCCGGAAATCTTTTTCCAAAAACTTTCTTTATGGAACCCATTTAGCGCTTTATCTAAGTTTAGCCTACATTTAGGATTTAGACCTAGCATAGCATGAAGATCACCCCATGTGACCAAACGCTCTTGCCCAAACAAGCGAAAAGAAATGCCTTCATCATACTTTCTAAGGGTGCATAAAAACTGCATAGTAAGCAAACGATAACCCGGCTCATCTACTTCTACGAAATTTAGCCAACCCATAGTGCGAAAAATAGAGGCAAATTCTTCTCTCATACCTATTTTCTCGAGGAAGTCCGGATCGAAGCGTCGGGTGTGGGCGAATGGCCGTTCTCTCATGAGCGCGATGGCTTGGCCCTCGCGGTCGTCCTTGATGTCGAGATGCTCCTCGGTGATGAGCAAGGCCGGCCTTTCCTCCGGAATTTCAGCTTCGGGGTCACCATGCCCCGGACTTGGTGTGAGCTCGACGGAGGATGCTTGACTCGTGCTTGCACGAGTGCTTTTTCTCCGCTTGATTCCGGCGACTTGCTTCATTCGGTTGAACATGGCTGCACACAAGAACAAACACAAGACAAGAACAAAAACAAGATCGAACAAGTGTTCGGGTGAGCGTTAGTGAAAACGACAAACCCGAGCTTCTCCGAAATTGGTTTTCTTCTCACAACAACTTGCAAATGCACTAAAACAGAGGGGAAATATTTTTTTTTTTTTGGGTTTTTGGGGTTGTAGTAAAGTTGAAGAACACGAAATTTTGGGAGAGCAACAAGTGAGCAAAGGAGGGGAGTGAAAGATGAGCTTGGAATGGTGAAACTCCTCCTCCTGGGCGGTTTTTATAGCCAAGGAAGCAAGATGGCCGTTAGAAAGGGACAGAACAACGGCCATATAGCCGTTGGGAGAAAGGAGCACAGGAAAAGGTGGGGCCAGGGGGTCGGCCGACCCCACCAGGTCGGCCGACCTGGCAGGTGGGCCTCCTGGCAGCCCCCTTTTTCCTATGTGTTCCCCAATGGCTAGGGGATTTGTCCCCTGCTGCCTTTTTGCTCAAAAAGCTCGACAAAAAATCTTTTCAAAATGGAAAGCCCAAAAACCTATTTTCTAAATTTTCAAAAATGCAAATGAGTTTTGAAAAATTCCAAGGTGGCTGGAAAAATTCAAAAATGCAGAAATGCGGTGGTCGGGAAAAATCAAAATGTGGTGGAAAGCAAATATGCAATTAAAAGAGCAAATGTGGATAACTACCGGTTTAACCTCCCGGCGAGGACTCACCTTTTAAAGTCCGACGAGCGGGACTTTTCTCCGGCGTTCAGCTCGATGAAGCGTTGTCCGGTCCCGGAGATGAAGACACGGATGATGCTTCTTGTTTCACTCGCCACACCTTCTTGGTCTTTGTTGCGGTCGGTGGCTTCTCGGGCTTCGGAGGCTGCGGTTTGGCAGGCTTCACAGCCTGTTTCTTTGCAGACCTCGGAGGTTGCTGCCTTGTGGACTTCGGAGGCTGTTGCTTAATGTGTGACCTTTGCCCCCTTGCCTTCATCAGTTGTTGCTGTGCAACCTTTTCCTTCTCAAGGAAGTTCTTCATGAATGTGATGAGGCTGTCCTTCTTTTTGAACGTGTTGCAAATCTCCAGGAATTGCTGGAGATGAGCACTAGCGTCCTCATTGGCTTTCCCACATAATGGGCTAGCCTGCACCATGGTGATGAGACCGGTCTTGATCTCGAAGTTCGCATCTCCCACATTGCCAGCTGGTCCCGTAGGGATGTTGGCAGCGGAGGGAGCGGAGAACTCGCGGAGGGTCTTGTCGGCCATTTGCTCAGAGCTTGATGGTGCGGGAATGACAGGTTCGATTGGCCGATTGTCCTTCTCAGGAGTGACTCAGGATCTTCAGTGAAGTTTGTCGGCAAGTCGAAACCAATCATACACTACCCTGTTTTCATACAAAATGCAGAAAACAAAGCAAGGTTAACCTGCTTAGGAGATAGCCTTAATACTTGCAACACTACTATATACATTAGTAATTTTTCTTAAATCATACGCCTTCCCCGGCAACGGCGCCAGAAATGCTTGTTGACTTTTGCTAAGCCATATTAATAAATCATTCCCGGCACGGGGCCAGAAACGGTTCACTAATATGTCCCAGAGTCAAGTAGGTAAAATCCGCAAGCGCACGGAGAATACCGCTGTAGCATTTCACCCGGAAGTATTCAGGGTATCGTATTTGTTTATCCCAAAGGAAGGGTATGATCAAGAAGCGTTACTAACATATAAGATCATGTTAACAATTAGCAAGGATATCTTAACCAAGACAGGCGGGTACATGATAATAACCGGGTAGTGTGACACACACAGAAGATTCCTACTAAATAAATAAAGTCTAGTGGAGGAAAGACTAGGCTAAGCTACTCCTACTATACATTCCTATACAGTTGCATAGCCTAAGTAGAATACATACAGACCCACACTCAGGTTCAGCAGTCAATAGTATAGCACTTCAGGCACGGACTTACCCCTGCATCCACAGGAGACTTCCGCCAAGAGCCTACGCACTAGCCTAGCGGGGAGGATTTCAAAGGACGGACAGGGCTGTCACCACCTGCCGCCTACCTCAACGAACCAGTAGACTAACGAATAATTGATGCAAATCAGTCACCCAAGTACCATACTTGCATGACCAAAGAGCACTCTGCCCCTCCGCGATTACTATTAACGAGGCAGAGCTACCGTACGAATACGATCACCAAACCCATGCTATACTTTATCAGCTAAAACTAAGCATAGAGACTATAACATATAAACTAGACTATAGTGACGGTATATAACTAGCATGACAATAGTAGTATAATAAATATAAACTACTATCACACAAGTAGACTATACTATCACATATATGGATCACAATATCAAACAAGAAACTCATGACCCAAGCACAACTATATAGAAAAAATATATATATTGATAAGAGCAAAGTCTTACAAAAGGGAAAAGATTCCAAGTGAAGACTTGGGACTAGAGAGCTCTAGACTCAGCCCAACTCCACTAAAACTCCAAGAACTACTACTAGCAAGAGAGAAATGCTTCTTGTGGTGTGTGTTGAGTGTGAAGGCCCTCACCCTCTATTTATAGCCTCAATAGGTCGGCAAGGGAGAGTAACCGCCACGGAAGGCACCTCAAACCGTCATCAGGAGTCGCGGAGGAGCCAACACGTGGAAGCCCAGGCGGAGAGGGCGCCCGGCCAGATCGGTCGACCTGACCAGGTCGGCCGACCTGGGGGTGGCCCCTCCTGGCCTGTGCTTTCTCCAGGTGGCGGTCCTGTGGGCCCTGACGTTGGTTTGCGCGGTATTACAGGGAGTTACGTCGGTTAAGTGCTGAAAATGGGCCCTTCAATCCGTGTGACGTCCATGTGGCACTCTCTGATTGGTCGAAAGTGTGTTTTCTTGCCTTTTGAGGTGTTTCCTTCACATTTCCTCCTGCATGCACAAAGTTCTCCAAGTACAAGTGGAACTATATTATTGTGATAAAACATGCGTGTATGAAATGCCAAATTCTCCTTTATTTGAGTATAGTTGACGGTTGAAAATGGTACTTAACAGCCGTCAACACTCGTCACCCTCCATCGTCTTCAACTTGTACATGCCGGGTCGGAGGACTCGAGAGATGACGTATGGTCCTTCCCAAGGCGACGAGAGCTTGTGTCGACCCCTGTTGTCTTGAACCCTGCATAGAACGATCTGGTCGACGAGGAGTCCTCTGTCTCTCATGTTTCGGTCATGATAGTGGTGGAGCGCTTGCTGATACTTGGCCAAATGGAGGAGCACGACGTCTTGCCCCTCGTCTATTTGGTCCAGCACATCCTGGAGTGCAGCTTCGTTGTCTTGCTCATCATATATGCACAATCGCGGCGCGCCATAGTCCAAGTCGATGGGGAGGATGGCCACCGACCCGTAGACCATGAAGATAGGTGTGAAGCCCGTTGCACGACTCTGGGTCGTATGTAGGCTCCATAGTATGGCGTGGACTTCAGCCACCCATCGACCACTAAACTGCTTCAGGCGGTTGAAAATGATGGTCGGATCGAAGATTCAGGGCTTCAACCCTTGGAGTATCATGCCATTCGCTCGCTCGACCTGACCGTTCGTCTCGGGGTGAGTGATTCTGGCCCAGTCGACGCGAATGTGATAATCATCGCAGAACTTTAGGAATTTCTTTCCTATGAACTGTGTTCCATTATCCGTGACTATGGAGTTTGGGACCCCAAATCGGTGGATGATGTCGAGGAAGAATTCGACCGCTTCTTCGGATCGAATCTTGACCAGGGGATGTGCTTCAATCCACTAGGTGAACTTGTTGACCGTGACAAGTAAGTGGGTGTAGCCCCCAGGTGCTTTTTTAGCGGGCCCACCAGGTCCAATCCCCAGACAGCGAAAGACCACGTAATGGGGATCGTTTGAACGGCCTGGGCCAGCAGATGCATCTGTCGAGCGTAATACTGGCAGCCTTTGCAGGTTTTGACTATGCGGGTCATGTCGCCCAAGGCAGTTGGACAGTAGAAGCCTTGGCAAAAGGCATTGCCTACAAGGGTTCGAGGTGCAGCGTGGTGACCACAGACACCCCCGTGGATATCGATGAGTAGCCTGATGCCCTCGTTGGTGGGGATGCAGCATTGCATCATGTTGGTGATGCTGCCCTTGTAGAGTTCCCTGTTGATCAAGGCGAAAGACTTGGAGCGCCGATAGAGTCGTATGGCCTCAATTCCATTAGCGGGAAGCATGCCCTGAGCCAAGAACTTGATGGACGGGACTCTCCAGTCGGGTGGGAGCCTGGCTTGCTCGACCTGGGGGTCGATCCGCTCGACCCCCAGGTTGTCCGACTGGTTGTCCGGCTCACCCGAGTCGCTTGGTCGATCGATCTCCATCATGTCCGAGAGCTGTGGGGCCACTGGAGGCGATTCCTCGGCCTTCGAGTCAGGCTCAGCGGAATAACTCGACCCCTCCTTGGCCCCCGTGGGCTCCTTGGGTCGAATCGAAGGTTGGTGCTGGTCGTTCGTGAAGATCCCGGAGGGATCTACTCATGACCAGACGCCATTTTGGCTAACGATTCGGCCGCCTCGTTGAGGCGTTGCGGGATGTGCTTGAGCTCCAGCCCATCAAATTTGTTCTCAAGCTTGTGGACCTCCTGGCAGTAGGGTGCCATGGCGTCGGTCCGGCAGCTAGACTCTTTCATGATCTGGTCAACCACGAGTTGGGAGTCGCCTCGGATTTGCAGCCGCCGGCTTCCGAGCTCGATGGCAATCTTGAGCCCGTTGACAAGCGCTTCGTACTCGGCAATGTTGTTTGATGCGGGAATATGTAAACGAAACACATATTTCATACATACCCCGAGTGGAGAGACAAAGATGAGGCCGACGCCTGCCCCTGTCTGCATGAGTGATCCGTCAAAGTTCATGACCTAGTACTGCTAATCGACGGGGGCGGGCGGGAGCTGCGCATCGGTCCACTCCATCACGAAGTCGACAAGGACCTTGGACTTGATGGCCGCTTGGGGCTGGTATGTGATGTCATGCCCCATCAACTCGAGCGCCCACTTGGCCACCTTGCCTGCCCAGTCCCTATTCTGTATAATCTCTCAGAGAGGAAAGGAACTCACAATATGAATCGGATGGGAGTCAAAGTAGTGCCGGAGCTTGCGCCTTGCCACCATCACCACGTAGAGGATCTTGAGGATCTGGGGTACCTGGACTTCGAGTCGGACAGGACCTCGCTGATGTAGTAGATGGGGTGTTGGACTTTAAGGGTGTGTCCCTCTCTTTCTCGCTTGACGACAAGCGCCGAGCTTACGGCTTGAGTCGTCGCCGCTATGTATAGCAGCAGCACCTCTCTCGGGACTGGGGGGGTTAGCACGGGCACGTCGCTCAGAATGCAGTTGACGTTGTCGAGGGCGGATTGCACCTTGAGGGTCCACTCAAACCGGTCAGACTTCTTCAGAAGCCTATATAGCAGGAGTACTATCGCAACCCTATACCGAAGTATAGAGTGTGCCGTACAGGATCGCCTCGGGAGATGGTTAACGAAGTAACCATACATAGCGTTCACACAGGAACATCCATCATTTACAGAGATACATCATTAAGTGTATAATATTACAAGTTCAAGATTCATAGCGGAAGCAAATTTAGTTACATTATCACACATATGTTCTTGGTTCATATTACATAAATATGCAGAGGCGGAAGATACGACAAACACTACTCGGAACCTAAGTAAACCATGCCGGCCCTAGGGCAATGGCTCACTCATCTTGATTAGGGGAGTCGGGGACCCATTCAATGGTCCAGTTCTGGGGCTCCTCATGTTTCCACACAACTTTGTTACAACAATCACAATAAGTCGCTTGAGGCAAACCTGAAAAACCACATAATCATAAAGCCTGAGTATCTAGCATACTCCGCAAGACTTACCCGTCCAAGGGTTTACTAAAACCGACTCCTAATATGCAGGGGGCTGACCGGGCTTATTTGATATTTGCATAACAAGCACCTATGAATTCTATTCTGCGATGCTTATTCCTTAACCAAGATTTTAATTGCTTGTTGTAGAAAAGGAACTGTAGTTGAACCTAGCTAGCTGCTAAGACTGTACAAATATAAAGGACAATACAACATAGCAATATGTAGCCACAGAGTAAATAAATTTAGCAGCATAACCAAACTTCTCTACTTAAGGTATCATTGCCACTGCTCGAACAAGAGGTACTCATAACCGCGATGGACGGCAATTTGAATCGATTTACATCCTGCAGGAGAATAACCCAAGTGCACGACATACGCATCAGTTAAGAACACGTATGGCCAGCGTTCACGAGATTGCGATAAAGTCGATCGGGGCCATCGATCCCGAGTACACGTCCTCCCCGCGATACAGTACTTCGTATTCGAGGCTCAACCCGTGCACTCTCCAGCGGTCCTTGACCCGTGCATCCACCGTGCCATTCACATCACCTCTGGATCGATGAGCAATACCGTCCAACAATATGGCGCCCAAGTTACTAGGTTTACCAATTCCCATATAGTTTATGCACTTGGTATTGTTCAATATTTGTCCACGGAGTTGCAACGATAGGTTCTCAAATTTTAACCAATTTCATTCTTCACGTGAATCATGATTGAATCAAGTGATCCCATAGCCTACCGTTGACTCTACTAATTTAAGCCTAGCAGTTGATAACGAAAAGGCTTACTAACGTAAACTAAGTATAGGTCATAGTTTGTTTATGCAAGTGGGTTTCCATCCAAGCCCTATACCTAATGCACAATACAATATCCCTCTATGGTGATAAAATAAAAAGGACTCGTAAATCAGTAGGTGTGCACCGGGGCTTGCCTTGGGAGTGATCGTAATTAGAGTTTTCGGCGGGGTTTAGCTCAACTTCGGGCTCCTCGGGGTTGCTTGCCACGGCCTTGCTCCCGGTCTCGCTTCCTAGTCAATGCAGTGCAATGCACGGTAAGGAATTGGACAATGAATCATGGCACTTCCTCAATAAATAGAATTTGACGGAATGATGCTAATGCATGAGGTGACATGCTTGCACAACACTCTGGCAATTACTGAATTTAAGGGGACAAACTTCTAATTAGGGAAGTGGGAGGCATGGCAACCAATAAGCATATCACCCATATCTCAAATACAAGCATACCTCTGGTGCTAAGGAATTAACAGGGTATTTTTCGTCGGTGTGTTAAGGCTTACTTAGCAGACATGCGAAGCCTCTTAACTAAAAGCCTACTCGGGGTTCATTTACCAATTATAATGATTATGTGAGGGAACATAGAAACTTTATATTGCAAAGTTAAACACCAGCATGTGTCTCCTTCCTTAACCTCCTAAAAGCTGACAAGCACACTTTTAAATATAACCCTAAAGCAATCTAGATATATAAGCTAATTATGAAACATGAGCATACAATGGAAAATAATAAACTTTACTGCAAGTCAAGATTAACATGTTGCATGAGCAGTCCCAAAGATGGATTTATCCTTAATAATAACTATATGCATATGCAAGGCAATATTTATATTGAAATTCTTAAGCTAATTATGAATGAGTAAATTTAACAGTAAAGAGCATACTGATGGTGCCCTAAATTTTTCATGGGTATTTATAGGCATGTAGAAATGCTCAAAAAGCAGGAACACTAAATTTCATGATTAAAATCCTACCCAAGAATTTATATAAATTCATTTACTGAAAATGGAGATTATGCAATAATACTAAAAATTTGCATAAAAGATGGGAATGTGCTTTTGTACAAAGTTTAGGAATGACATGAAATGCTTACTGACCAAATCCCATTATTTTACCCGCTATAAATTTTTACTTATGAATTTAATACTCTTAGCAAGGTTCTAACTTTGGTGATTTAATTTTATTAATCTACTGCATAACCCTGGCTCTCATCTTGTTTTTCTGGTAGAGGAGAATTTTATGAATCCGAAAAAATTGGTTTCATGCTGATTGGACTTTTATTTCTCGAGTTATGAATTTTTGAAGATTTTAACAAAGTTGGGGCTAATTTACAGAAATGCCATTCGGTATTTTTCAAAGGCCCGAGGGCGCGCGCGCGGTGGCCGGCGCCGGTGAGCTCAGGCCAGCGGCCAATCGGCGGCGCGGCTAGGCCAACGCCGCTTGCCCACGTGCTCAGCATCCCACGGCGATCTCGTGGGCGCGGCTGGCGACTGACAGAAAACGCCGGAGACGGCCGGCGGCGAGCGGCGGAGCAGGGGAAAGGTACGGCGACGTCGCGCGGCAAGCATGGCAAGCGAGAGGGGTCGGGGAGTGGCCGGAGAGCATCACCTTGGTGTGGAGATCGATGGCGTGGAGGAGCTAGTCGATGGGAAGGGCCGGAGGAGGGGTCTCGTCGGCGGGGTGGGGAGAAGATCCGACGGTGGCGGCTCCTTCCTTCAAAAATTCCGGCGAGGTCGCTATGATAGAGGGGAAACGGTTCAGGGGCACGCTAGGGGAGATACTCGCGCACCGATTTGAGGAGAAAGGAGCGAACGGGGAGCTGCCTAGGTGGAGCTTGACGCGACGGCGCCATGGCGGAGGGGAACAGGGGCGGCGCCCGATTCTTCCGGAGGAAGAGGAAGGAGGCGAGGGCAGGGGCACCTGATTTCACCGGAAGGCCCAGGGATCGTGTGGCGTGCATGCGAGAGCAGAGAGGGAAGGAGGAGGGGGAGGTCTCGGCGGCTACGGTCTTAAGTACCGAGCGGCACAGAGAGAGAGCGAGGAGGCGAGCGGCCGCCGGGAATTGGCTCGCCGGTGTGTCTTCAATGTGGGTCGGTGTCATAGGAGAGAGCAGACAGAGCAGTGGCCAAGATGGGGGAGAGAGAGGAGGCGACCGTGGCCGGCGGGGGGTACGGCGGTGTCGATCGAGGAGTGGCCCAAGGACAGAGAAGCTGTTGACCCCGTTTGACTAATACAGTGATCGGTACTTTGCTAATTTCTCCAAGCTTTGTTGCTCCAAACCTCATGCCAATTTTTTTGTAAGTCCAGCAAAATCTATTCGCCAACTTTGTGTTTGGGGCCACATCGAAATTCCTGCTGGATAATTAATTAAAATTCTTGGAACAGAGGTGTTGTTCTCTGCACTTAGGGAATTTTTAGGGGTATTAAACCTTTACTAAAAATTCTGGTAAAATTCCCAAAATTCCTTCTTGACATGATCCACCGGAATATGCAAAAGTATTGCCACACTTTTATTGAGTTTTGTAAAGTTTTTTTTTTTGAAATCCTAATAATTGGCCAAATTATGGAATTAACTAATTAAATTTATTCCCTTTTTCTTTGGCACTTTAATTATTTGAAATTTTTAATTAGTCAGCAATTTAACATTTGTATTAGCTTAATCAACTTTTTGTGACTTGGGATGTCACAGCACTCTCGCCTTAAAAGAAATCTCGCCCCGAGATTTGTAGCTGGATGAAAAAAAGAGGAAGGGCGTGGGTGTTTACCGGATTTGCGAGGTCAAGAACTTGGGGAAGTGGGTTTTCAGAAACTCCTCTTGCTCCCAAGTGGCTTCATCTTCGGTATGATTGCTCCATTGAACCTTGTAGAAGGTGATAGTGCGATGGCGCATTACCCGGTCTTTTTTATCAATGACGCGGACGGGGTATTCGGGGTAGGAGAGATCTTCTTCCAATTGTTCGGTGTCGGCAATCACCACATCGATCGGAGGCTTTAAACACTTCTTGAGTTGGGATACGTGGAAGACGTTGTGCACACGCTCAAGAGTTTCCGATAATTGCAATCGATAAGCAACGGCGCTATGCTTCTCCATGATCGGAAAGGGTCCGATGTAGCGTGGTGCTAATTTACCCTTGATTCCAAAACGAGATATGCCCTTGTTGGGAGCAACTCGAAGATAGACATGATCTCCCTTTTTGAACTCCAATGGGCGTCTCCTTTTGTTGGCATAGCTTATTTGACGGGATTGTGCTGCTTTCATGTTAGCTTGAATTTGTCGCACCTTCTCTTCAGCTTGGATAACAAGATCTGGACCAAAAGTAATTCTTTCTCCCGATTCCGACCAATTCAGCGGTGTTCGGCATGAGTGGCCGTACAAGGCCTCAAACGGTGACATTCCCGAACTCTCCTGATAGCTATTGTTGTATGAGAATTCAGCGAACAGAAGGCAATCTTCCCAATTCTCCCAGTTGTCCAGAACACATGCTCTCAATATGTCCTCCAAATATTGATTCACCCTCTCGGTTTGACCATCGGTTTGTGGGTGATAAGCCGAACTTCGGATAAGGGTGGTGCCAAGACAAGAATGCAGTTGCTCCCAAAAACGAGCAATAAACTGGGGACCTCGATCAGAGATAATAGTATTGGGCACACCATGCAAACATAGGATTCTTGCGATGTAGAGTTCGGCATACTTCTTGGTAGAGTAGGTTGTATGGACGGGAATAAAGTGAGCGGGTTTGGTCAACCTATCCACGACAACCAATATGGAATCATGTTTCTTGGGGGTGAGGGGTAACCCGACAATAAAATCCATCGCAATATCCTCCCATTTCCAAGCGGGGATTTTGAATGGGTGCAAAAGACCGGCTTTCCTCAGATGGTCGGCCTTCACATGCTGGCAAGTATCGCATTCGAAAACATAGCGAGCGACTTCTCTTTTCATGCGCGTCCACCAAAACTTTTCCTTTAACCCACGGTACATCTTGTTGCTGCCGGGGTGTATGGAGTATTTGGACAAGTGAGCCTCATCCATAATTTTCCTCCTTAATTCCTCCTTCTTTGGGACAACAAGTCAATTGTTGAACCATAGCACTCCATCTTCGTCCTGCCGGAAACATGTAGCTTCATCTTTGCGTATCTTTTGTCGAATGTGTTCCATTCCCTTGTCTCCCTTTTGGGCTTCAACAATTTCGTCGCGAAGGGTAGGAATAAGAGATAGATTATACAAGGATCCAAATGGAATGATACGAAGACTTGTTTCGGTTGAATCTGAATTTGGGCAAGCTTCCATGGAACAAACCACTGCGTGATTGCATTGGTCCCGACGACTTAGGGTGTCGGCAACCACGTTGGCTTTTTTGGGGTGATAATGAATTTCCAATTCATAATCCTTGATTAATTCTAACCATCTACGTTGCCTCATATTCAGTTCTTGCTGCGTGAATATATACTTGAGACTTTTGTGGTCGGTGTAGAGATTGACAAGGTTACCAAGCAGGTAATGGCGCTAGATTTTTAAGGCTAGGACGACGGATGCCAACTCCAAATCGTGAGTGGGATAATTTTGCTCATGCTTTCGGAGCTGTCGAGAGGCATAGGCAATGACACGGCCTTCTTGCATAAGCACACAACCCAATCTAGTGTCGGAGGCATCACAGTAAACATCGAACGGTTTGGTAATATCGGGTTGAGCCAGAACCAGGGTAGTTGTCAAATGCTTCTTAAGTGACTGGAAGGCTTCCTCACATGCACTACTCCACTGATACTTAGCATCTTTTTCCAGCAACTTGGTCATAGGCTTGGCAATGCTTGAGAAGTTGGGAATAAATTTCCGATAATATCCGGCAAGACCAAGGAAGCTACGAATTTGCTTGACCGATTTCGAGGCTTTCCAATTCAGCACATCTTCTACCTTGCTAGGATCGATGGCTACTCCTTCCGCTGAGATGATATGACCCAAGAATGGAACTTGCTTTAGCCAAAATTCACACTTGCTAAATTTGGCGTAATGTTCATGATCTCGGAGTCATTGCAGAACAATGCGGAGATGTTCAGCGTGTTGTTCCTCTTACTTGGAGTAGATAAGGATGTCGTCGATGAACACGACCACGAACTTATCCAACTCTGGCATGAACACGGAATTCATCAAATACATGAAGTGGGCTGGAGTATTAGTGAGACCAAAAGACATGACAAGGTATTCGAAAAGGCCATATCGCGTGGAGAAGGCAGTTTTTGGAATGTCTTCAGCTCGGATCTTTATTTGGTGGTAACCAGATCAGAGGTCAATCTTGGAGAAAACTTTAGCACCAACAAGTTGATCAAAGAGAATATCGATTCGAGGTAGACGGTACTTGTTCTTGATGGTTACAGCATTCAAAGGCCTGTAGTCAACACATAGACGTAGGGTCTTGTCTTTCTTCTTCACAAAGAGGGCGGGACATCTCCAGGGGGATGAACTCGGTCGGATGTAGCCCTTGTCCATAAGCTCTTGTAATTGCTCTTTTAATTCTGCTAACTCATTAGGAGACATTTTGTACAACCTATGAGAGATAGGCGCCGTACCGGGTAGGAGTTCAATTTTAAACTCGACATCTCTGTCCGGAGGCATTCCCGGTAAATCATCCGGGAACACGTCGGGAAAGTCACGTACCACTGGGATATCCTCCAGCGTTTTCCCTTCAACGTGACACACTTGAGGAGTGGACAAGCTGGGACATGGCAATCCGAGAATAGATGGGCGATAGAGGGGTGAGTTCAAGTGGACTTCCCGGGATTCAATGCGCAAGACGGCTCTATGTTTAGTCATCCACCTCATACCAAGAATTACGTCAATGCCTTGACCATCTAAGATGATTAACGAAGTGGGGTACACGTTGCCTGCTAACTTAGGTGGCACTTTCCTAAACTCGAGGTGAGTCCTTATTTTCCCACTGGGGGATGTGATGATGTACGGGGTTCCCGTGGTGGTGGGAGTGATTTTCGGATGATTCACACATGCTTGACTAATAAAGTCATGCGTTGCTCCCGAATCAAAAAGAACCATAGCAGCGTGTTGGTTGATCGAGAACGTACCCGCGAGAACGGGCTCTCCAACTTGAATCTCTTCGACCGTGGTATAATTGACTCGGCCATTCTTATGGGTAGGGGTATAAGACTGGGGACGATTCCCATTGTTGCCGTGGTTGTTGCCGCTGCTGTGGTGGTTGTTGTTGTTCCCGGAGGGGTTGGAATTGTTGTTGTTTCCCTGGTTGCGCTTCGGGAAACGGCACTCCTTGGCAAAGTGACCGGTTCGGCCACAGTTATAGCACGGCTGCGAGGAGTTGTGCTTCACAACTTGATTAGTCTACTGCGGAGGGCGGGGACCAGACGAGGGCTGTTGGTTGCCTCCTTGGGAATGAAAGTGCTGCTGTGAGTAGGTCGGACGAGATCCTCCTCCTGACGGTACCGCAGCTCGGAACTTCTGTCCAGTTGGGGAGGTGATTGCCAGCCTGTACTTGGGCGGTGCAGAGCCGGACGAACTTCCCATAGTACGCTTCCTCTTCTTGTCCTCTTGGTTAGCACGGATGGCATCTTCTTGCACAATGGCGGCACTCATTAGGTCGTTGAACGTGCCTGCGGTAACTTGTGCCAAACGGTCCTGCAGCTTCGGGGTAAAGCCCGCGCGGAAACAATCCTTCTTCTTCTCATCCGTATCGGCGTAATACGAAGCATACTGAGTCAAGTAGTTGAACTTCCGTGCGTACTCTTGCACGGTTCCCGAGCCTTGCTTCAGGTTGAGAAATTCTTGCAGCTTGCGCTTCATAAGACCGGCGGGAATGTGGTGTGCACGAAACGCGGCGCAGAATTCCGGCCAAGTGACTTGGTGGCCAGGGGCAAGAGCAGTGGTGTAGCTCGCCCACCAAGCACTTGCGGAACCACGGAGTTGCTGCGCGGCGAAGAGGGGCTTCTGGTGGTTGGTGCAGTGGAGCAGAGCAAACTTCGATTCGAGAGTGCGAATGAAATTATCGGATCACCGGCTTCTCCGAAGGTGGGCAGATGAGTTGCCCAAAAGTAGCTGTAGGAGGATTCACGGGGCTGCTGCGGTGGTGGTCCGGGAGCTCCTTGGCGATCCATGTTCTCCATGAACGTGCGAAACATCTCGTTCTGATTGTGGATGAGCTTCTCCATAGGAGTCATGGGCGGAGCATTGGGTGGCGGCTGGTTTCTACCCGTATTGGAGGCACCAGGAGCATCACTGAGGTTCTCTCCACCACGGCGAGTTTGCACCATCTGCCATGGGAGTAAAGCATGTTAGCCCGATCATCACCTGAGACAATATGATAATACGGCTATAATACAATGACAAAATAAAATTTCAGATTGCTCGTAATAGAAATGTTGACAGGGAACGGCGCAGGTCACAATAGATAACTTGGATTCCACTGGTTCCAACACTATAGGCAGCATACTTATGAGCAAACCATGGGTACATGCGTCACATCTTCCGATACATGGCAAGCCTTAGGTTACAACTCCACTTAGCGCTACCAAAACTACCCACATACGAGCACAAAGTTTCACGAGCTTCCACCCTACACAACATACTACGCCTCAGTCACTCGGTGTGGCTGCTACCATCGGACTCCCACTCCATGTCACCTTCCAGGGGGTGCCTCGTAGTCAACACCGGAGTCACCGTCCTCACTCAAGTCGGCGTTATATGGGGGAATCACCGCGAGTGGCACGGGTGGCTGGGCATTAAGGACAGCGTTCAGCTGGGCGTTGGCAACTTGGAGATGCCCAATGAGTTGTTCTTGCTGTGCGATGATGACGTGAGCATCGTTGAGGTTCCATTCCATGACATCCCTCGCATCTTGGGCGTCTTCGTGTTGAGCTTGGAGCTCGCTTTGCTCCTCCAAGAGAGCGTCAATCTGACCATGAAGGGAGTAGATCTCCTCTTGGGCAGCAGTGAGTTGAGCATTACGTTGGTTCAGTTGCTCCTGCAACTGATTGCTAGCATCGCCCTCGATGATGAGTTGAGTGTCATGGAGCTGCTCAAAATGATCAGCCTGCTCCAACTTGCTAGTGTGCAGTTTGTCCTCGAGGACCGCGATCTTAGCGTCATGAGCGGCGAGCTGGGTGTCACGGGCGGCAAGTGCGGACTGCAGCGCCTCACGCTCTCGTTCCAACTCGAGAACGCGTGCGGAAAGGCGCTCGGGGTCCTTCGTGAGCTTGTAATCAACCATCTGTCGGAATAAGTTTTGCAAGGGTGAGTCGAAACTTAATATCCCATTAAGTACACATGCTCAAAAGTAGCATAAGGGTTGATGGGTAAAGGAAAAGACGCAAAGTGCCCGATCCGTTTGACGAAAAGCCATGCAGTTCGGCGGTTGACAGAGCAACTCGCAGGGATGAGCAAAAACACGTAGCTTCTGCAAAAGCCATGCCCGATCTTTTGACCCTTCTATGAAAGTTGTAGAGGAGTTCATTATCTTTCCAACGCATACTCCCACATCTCCAACCGATAACATCTCTGAGAGTTATGATCATCCAAAAATAGAGGACAGAAATGAGACAACTGCTGAACTTCCAGAAAACTTGCTGTTTTTGCAAAATTCGACCCATTTCCAGATTTTTCTGAGACAAACCCACTATACCAAACTTGTAGAGAAAAACATTAGCTTTCCCACAAGTACTCATTCACCTTCGTCGGATTAAAATCGAGGAAGTTACGTTCATTTTAGTGCAACTGACTTTTCTGGCAGATTTTGATTTCTTCCCAATTAAGTTCAAACTTTCATTATAAGTGCCATAGGGATTCGAATTCGCCCGGGGTTTCATTATTTCACATGTTTGTGATATTTGTGACTTTTTACATGATTTGGTAAAGATAAACGCATGTGGTATGCATGAATGCCAAATGCTCAATATGCCGATTTCCTACGTCTTCACAAAGGAAGACTTTGACCGAATATATAGATCGATCCATTCGATGGCACGCATACCTCTTGCACGTTTCTAAGCGAACTACACGTGGTTAGTGTACCTGCAATAGATCCATTCCAGAAACAATACATCAAATCTAAAAGAAACAAGCCAAAATAACAATGATAGTTTATGTCCAGGTATTTGCCCACCCAGAAGGCAGCCGATATTTAAGAGCAATCGGTCCGCGCATCAAACAAAGTCCAGGTCTTTGCCCACCCGGAAGGCGTTCGGTGTTTATTGCACAACCGATCCGCGCACAGGCACATACCTTCGGGGAAGAATCCGTAGATGCAAGTACTTTAAACAGACATAACCCAGGGTTAGCTTTGCCATCTACTAATAAAGTCCTTATATTGGCACTACTAGTTCGTATCTCACCGTACGGTGTAAAAATGGGTTGTTTAAGTTTTTAAAAATGCTCATCGGTGTGATGCTTATCGCGAATCGGCTCTGATACTAGCTGTCGCAACCCTATACCGAAGTATAGAGTGTGCCGTACAGGATCGCCTCGGGAGATGGTTAACGAAGTAACCATACATAGCGTTCACACAGGAACATCCATCATTTACAGAGATACATCATTAAGTGTATAATATTACAAGTTCAAGAGTCATAGCGGAAGCAAATTTAGTTACATTATCACACATATGTTCTTGGTTCATATTACATAAATATGCGGAGGCGGAAGATACGACAAACACTACGCGGAACCTAAGTAAACCATGCCGGCCCTACGGCAATGGCTCACTCATCTTGAATAGGGGAGCTGGGGACCCATTCAATGGTCCAGTTCTAGGGCTCCTCACCTTCCCACACAACTTTGTTACAGCAATCACAATAAGTCGCTTGAGGCAAACCTGAAAAACCACATAATCGTAAAGCCTGAGTATCTAGCATACTCCGGAAGACTTACCCGTCCAAAGGTTTACTAAAAACGACACCTAATATGCAGGGGGCTGACCCGGCTTATTTGGTATTTGCATAACAAGCACCTATTAATTCTATGCTGCAATGCTTATTCCTTAACCAAGATTCTAATTGCTTATTGCAGAAAAGAAACTGTAGTTGAACCTAGCTAGCTGCTAAGACTGTACAAATATAAAGGACAATACAACATAGCAATATGTAGCCACAGAGTAAATAAATTTAGCAGCATAACGAAACTTCTCTACTTAAGGTATCATTGCCACTGCTCGAACAAGAGGTACTCATAACCGCGATGGACGGCAATTCGAATCAATTTACATCCTGCAGGAGAATAACCCAAGTGCACGATATACGCATCATTTAAGAACACGTATGGCCACCATTCACGAGATTGCGATAAAGTCGATCCGGGGCCATCGATCCCGAGTACACGTCCTCCCCGCGATACAGTACTTCGTATCCGAGGCTTAACCCGTGCACTCTCCAGCGGTCCTCAACCCATGCATCCACCGTGCCATTCACATCACCTCTGAATCGATGAGTAATACCGTCCAACAATACGGCGCCCAAGTTACTAGGTTTACCAATTCCCATATAGAGGTATGCACTTGGTATTGTTCAATACTTGTCCGTGGAGTTGCAACGATAGGTTCTCAAATTTTAACCAATTTCATTCTTCACGTGAATCATGATTGAATCAAGTGATCCCATAGCCTACCGTTGACTCTACTAACTTAAGCCTAGCAGTTGCTAACGAAAAGACTTACTAACGTAAACTAAGTATAGGTCATAGTTTGTTTATGCAAGTGGGTTTCCATCCAAGCCCTATACCTAATGCACAATACAATATCCCTCTATGGTGACAAAATAAAAAGGACTCGTAAATCAGTAGGTGTGCACCGGGGCTTGCCTTGGGAGTGATCGTAGTTAGAGTTTTCGGCGAGGTTTAGCTCAACTTCGGGCTCCTTGGGATTGCTTGCCACGGCCTTGCTCCCGGTCTCTCCTCCTAGTCAATGCATTGCAATGCACGGTAAGGAATTGGATGATGATTCATGGCACTTCCTCAATAAATAGAATTTGACGGAATGATGCTCATGCATGAGGTGACATGCTTGCACAACACTCTGGCAATTACTGAATTTAAGGGGACAAACTTTTAATTAGGGAAGTAGGAGGCATGGCAATCAATAAGCATATCACCCATATCTCAAATACAAGCATACCTCTGGTGCTAAGGAATTAACAGGGTATTTTTCCTCGGTGTGTTAAGGCCTACTTAGCAGACATGCGAAGCCTCTTAACTAAAAGCCTACTCGGGGTTCATTTATCAATTATAATGATTATATGAGGGAACATAGAAACTTTATATTGCAAAGTTAAACACCAGCATGTGTCTCCTTCCTTAACCTCCTAAAAGCTGGCAAGCACACTTTTAAATATAACCCTAAAGCAATCTAGATATATAAGCTAATTATGAAACATGAACATACAATGGAAAATAATAAACTTTACTGCAAGTCAAGATTAACATGTTGCATGAGCAGTCCCAAAGATGGATTTATCCTTAATAATAACTATATGCATATACAAGGCAATATTTATATTGAAATTCTTAAGCTAATTATGAATGAGTAAATTTAACAGTAAAGAGCATACTGATGGTGCCCTAAATTTTTCATGGGTATTTATAGGCATGTAGAAATGCCCAAACAGCAGGAATACTAAATTTCATGACTAAAATCCTACCCAAGAATTTATATAAATTCATTTACTGAAAAGGGAGATTATGCAATAGCACTAAAAATTTGCATAAAAGATGGGAATGTGCTTTTGTACAAAGTTTAGGAATGACATGAAATGCTTACTGACCAAATCCCATGATTTTACATAAATTTTTACTTATGAATTTAATACTCTTAGCAAGGTTCTAATTTGGTGATTTAATTTTATTAATCTACTATATAACCCTGGCTCTCATCTTGTTTTTCTGGTAGAGGAGGATTTTGTGAATCCAACAAAATTGGTTTCATGCTCATTGGACTTTTTTTTCTCGAGTTATGAATTTTTGAAGATTTTAACAAAGTTGGGGCTAATTTACAGAAATGCCACTCGACATTTTTCAAACGCCCGAGGGCGCGCGCGCGGTGGCCGGCGCCGGCGAGCCCGGGCCAGCGGCCAATCGGTGGCGCGGCTAGGCCAACGCCGCTTGCCCACATGCTCAGCATCCCACGGCGATCTCGTAGGCGTGGCTGGCGACCGACGGAAAACGCCGGAGACGACCGGCGACGAGCGGCGGAGCAGGGGAAAGGTACGGCGACGTCGCACGGCGAGCACAGCGAGCGAGAGGGGTCGGGGAGTGGCGGGAGAGGATCACCTTGATGTGGAGATCGACGGCGTGGAGGAGCTAGTCGACGGGAAGGGCCGGAGGAGGGCTCTCGTCGGCGGGGTGGGGAGAAGATCCGACGGCGGCGGCTCCTTCCTTCGAAAATTTTGGCGAGGTCGCTGCGACAGAGGAGAACGGTTCAGGGGCATGCTAGGGGAGATACTCGCGCACCGATTTGAGGAGAAAGGAGCGAACGGGGAGCTGCCTAGGTGGAGCTTGACGCAACGGCGGCCATGGCGAAGGGGAACAGGGGCGGCGCCCGATTCTTGCGGAGGAAGAGGAAGGAGGCGAGGGCAGGGGCACCTGATTTCACCGGAAGGCCCGGGGATCGTGTGGCGTGCATGCGAGAGCAGAGAGGGAAGGAGGAGGGGGAGGTCTCGCCGGCTGCGGTCTTAAGTACCGAGCGGCAGAGAGAGAGAGCGAGGAGGCGAGCGGCCGCCGAGAATTGGCTCGCCGGTGTGGCTTCAATGTGGGTCGGTGTCACAGGAGAGAGCAGACGGAGCAGTGGCCAGGATGGGGGAGAGAGAGGAGGCGACCGTGGCCGGTGGGGGGTACGGCGGTGTCGACCGAGGAGTGGCCCAAGGAAAGAGAAGCTGTTGACCCCGTTTGACTAGAACAGTGATCGGTACTTTGCTAATTTCTCCAAGCTTTGATGCTCCAAACTTCATGCCAATTTTTTTGTAAGTCCAGAAAAATCTATTCGCCAACTTTGTGTTTGGGGCCATGTCGAAATTCTTGCTGGATAATTAATTAAAATTCTTGGAACAGAGGTGCTGTTCTCTGCACTTAGGAAATTTTTAGGGGTATTAAACCTTTACTAAAAATTCTGGTAAAATTCCTTCTCGACATGATCCACTGGAATATGCAAAAATATTGGCACACGTTTATTGAGTTTTGTAAAGTTGTTTTTGAAATCCTATTAATTGGCCAAATTGTGGAATTAACTAATTAAATTTATTCCCCTTTTTCTTTGGCACTTTAATCATTTGAAATTTTTAATTAGTCAGCAATTTAACATTTGTGTTAGCTTAATCAACTTTATGTGACTTAGGATGTCACAAGTACCCTCTCGCCGAGGCGCGAGATGAAGCGGCTCAACGCCGCCAGACAGCCCGTGAGCCGTTGTAGCCCTTTAAGGTTCTGGACTGGCCCTATCCGCTTGATTGCAGAGATTTTCTTGGGATTGGCCTTGATACCTTGTTGGGAGAGGATTAACCTGAGGAGCATGCCCCTTGGGACCCTGAAAACGCACTTCTCAGGGTTGTGTTTGACGTTGTTTGCACGCAGTTTGGCAAACACGAGCTCGAGGTTGGCTATGAGGGTGTCCGCCTTTTTGGACTGGATGACGATGTCATCCACATAGGCTTCAACCGTGTGGCCAATCAGATGATCGAAGCAGTGTTGCATGCAACGCTGAAACATCACACCGGTGTTCTTGAGCCCGAAAGGCATCGTTACATAGCAGTAAGAGCCGAACGGAGTGATGAAAGATATCGCGAGTTGGTCAGATTCTTTCATCGTGATCTGATGGTACCCCGAGTAGGCATCAAGGAAGTAGAGAGTCTCGCATCCCGCCGTCGAGTCAACTATATAGTCTATGTGTGGCAAAGGAAAACGATCCTTTGGACATGCATTATTAAGGCTCGTATAGTCAACACACAATCTCCATTTCCCATTCTTTTTTCGTACAAGAATAGGATTAGCTAACCATTCAGGATGATACACTTCCTTGATGAACCCGGCCACTTGCAGCTTGGCGATCTCCTCTCCGATTGCCCTGCGCTTCTCCTCGTCGAAGTGGCGCAGGCATTGCTTCACCGGCTTGGAGCCTGGCCTAATGTTCAAAGAGTGCTCGGTGACTTCCCTCGGTATGCCAGGCATGTCCAAGGGTCTCCACATGAAAACATTTGTGTTAGCGCAGAGAAAGTCAACGAGCGCGCCTTCCTATTTGGGGGTAAGGGATGCCCCCACTCTCACCGTCTTCTCCTTGTTGCCCTCGGGGTTGATCTGCACTTCTCTGGTGTCCTCCACGGGTTTGAATGAGGCGTTCTTGTGACTGGCGTCGGGGACCTCCTCCTCATGGTGGACGCGGATAGCCTCGAGCTTCCTGGTGGACGCCACCATCGCCGCCGCGAGATCGCCGTTCTCTATCTTGCATTAGAAGGCGCGCTAAAGGGACACGCTGACGATGATGACCCCTTTAGGTTCCGGCATCTTGAGCTTCAGGTAGGTGTAGTTGGGCACGGCCATGAATTTGGCGTAACACGGACGTCCCAGAAGAGGGTCATACAGCCCCGGAAAGTCGACAACCTTGAAGACGAGGGTCATGGTCAAAAGTTGGATGGGCTCCCGAATGTGACGGGCAGACTGATCCGCCCGAGGGGCATAGTGTGTCGCCCCGGGATGCTCCTGTGGAAGGGTGCACCAGCCGGCTGAAGGCGCGATCAGTCGACCCCGAGCAGGTCGAGCGTGTCGGCATACAGAATGTTGATGCATTATGCCCTCGTCCATCATCACCTTGGTGAGGCTTACCTCGGTGATGATGGGGTCGACTACGAGCAGGTATCCACCCGGTCGCGGGATGTGTGTGGGATGATCCGACCGATCAAATGTGATCGGCAAATCCGACCACTTGAGGAAAGCTGGCATGGTGGGTTCTACCATGAAAACCACGCGGTGCTTGATCTTGGCGGTGCGTTGACTCCCTCGGGACTCGGGCCCCAAGAAAATCATATGGAAGGCCTTGGGGTTGGCGAATGGTGGCCCCTCCGGCTCATTGTCTCCGTCCGCGGGATCCTGGACCCCTGATTCCTACGTCTTCCCTGGGTCCCCCTTGTTAGCCTCCTCCCGGATGAATTTCTTCATCATGGAGCAGTCCTTGAGGAGGTGCTTGACAGGGAACCCATGGTTAGGGCATGTGCTGTTCCACTTCTTTTCGAAGTGGTTCGGCGCCTCCCTTGCCGCCGGCCTCGGAGGCTTGCGCTCGGCAGCAGCCACGACGGGGTCGCGCCGTGCTTGTGGCTTGTTCTTCTTCTTTTTCGAGTGGTCGGAGGCACCGTTGCTAGCTCCTTCCTCCTGCTTGCCCTTGCCCGTGCTCTCCGGCGTGCGCTGGAGGACCGCTCCCACGCACTCTTCGCCAGAGGCGAAGCTCGTGCCGATGTCTAGGAGCTCGCGGGCCGTGCACGGACCCCTTCGGCCCATCTCATGGATGAGTTGTTCCGATGTCATGCCGGAGATGAAGGCCCTGGCAATGTCCGCGTCACCCATGGTGGGCAGCTTGTTGCACTTCTTGCTGAAGTGCCGTATGTAGTCTCGGAGGGACTCGCCAGCTTTTTGCCGACAGTTCTTGAGGTCCCAGGGGTTGCCCGACCGGACGTAGGTCCCCTGGAAGTTTCCGACGAAGATGTCCTGCAAGTCGCTCCAATCGTAGATTTGACCCTCGAGAAGGTGCTCAAGCCAGGCACGGGCCGAGTCGGTGAGATAAAGAGGGAGGTTGCGGATGATGGCAAGGTCATCGATGGCTCCCCTAGCTTGACACGTGAGGCGATAATCCTCAAGCCAAAGGTCGGGGTCTGTCTCACCCGCGTACTTGGTGATAGTCACAGGCGCCCGGAAGCACTGGGGGAACTCGGTGGTGCAGATGCGCGAGCTGAAGACCCACGGCCCAAGGGGGCTCGGGCTCCGGCTTCGCTCCTCGTCGGTGTCATCGTACCGGCCTCCGCTCCCTCTCGCGGCGATGCGCCTTGAGAGTGTGCCGCGCATCGCGGTGAGGCCCGACTCAGTCATGAACCAAGGCTTTCTTAGGTGCGCCTCTAGCCGAGGCTGGCTGCATGACCGAGTGCTACTGTAATCTGGCGGCGCCGCCTTCTCCTGCCCGTCTGGATGTGGAGACCTGCTAGCTGGATTGAGCCACGCATCATTGCAAGCTCGCTACTTGGAGCTCGGCGGCCTTGGCTAGCAGAGCCACAAATTCTCGCTAGGCCTAGTGGGCCTCCAGTGTTGCGGGCCCAGGGAGAGTACTGAGCAGGGCGGCGGCTACCGCTATGTTTTGTCCCACGCGTGCAAACTGCGGGGGCCCTTCATTGTCGGCGATGATGCACTGAAGGATGTCACGGGCCATGGCGCGAGCGCGTCTGCCCACATCGGGATGGCCTAGCTCATGGTGTGTCTCTTCCTTCTCGTGCTCGAGCTAGCGTCGAGTCTCTTCCAGCTTCGCCCGCCTTGCCCTCAACCGTTGTTGAAGGTCGACTGGGCGGGGCTAGGCCTATGGGTCCCCATCCATAGTGATGGGAATGTTGATGAGGGTTTCCCCTCCCACACCGTCATCGAGTTCGCCTGGGCGGGGGTCCCGAGATTTGCTGCCGCTTCGATAGCCGAGGTCCCAGCACCCCCCGCAGCCGAGGAGGGTGCAAGCCGCACCATGTTGCACCCTCGTGGGGTGCCGCAGCTTTCCGCATAGCTTCCGGACTCAGAGCTGGAGTCTCCTAGTGACCCCACGTCGAGGAGGTCGAAGAAAGACTCGTCCAGGTGCTCGATCAGTCTGACAAATCCAGAGCCCGTAAAGGCAGGAACCACGAGTTGCGCGGTTGCGCCTTGGAAACACCCCGCGGCGTTCTGCATGCTGCATGCGTAGCACTCTGAAGGGGTCCTGGCGAGCCCGCTTGGGTGGAGGGGCACTTCTCCGAGAAGTTGCCCGTGGATGTTCGCCAACGTGAATGCGAAGTGCCGGAGATCTTCTGGATTGGGCGTAGGGCCCAAATAATGCTCTAGATGGAGCCACAGCTGGTCACTGTAACAGGCCGACACCACGGAGCGGTAAGTGGCGTGCAGCCTAGCCGGTGTTGACTTTTGCTAAGCCATACTAATAAATCATCGCTGGCAAGGTGCCATAAATGCTTCATTAATATGTCCTAGAGGCAAGTAGGTAAAATCCGCAAGCGCACGGAAAATACCATTGTAGCATTTCACCCGGAAGTATTCAGGGTATCGTATTTGTTTATCCCAAAGGAAGGCAATGAATAAGAAGGCTTACTTATGCACATACTTACATTGCGAATTGATAAGGATCATCTAACCAAGGCTGGCAAGCAATAGATAATGATGAGGTAGTGTGACACACAGAATATTCTATCTGAAATACAAATAAATAAATAAAGCCAAGTGGAGAAAGATCTAAGCTGAGCTACTCCTACAGTACTTTCATATAAAGTTGTATAGCCTAAGTTCTATACACATACACACTTATACTCAGGTTCAATAGTTATTAACATAACACTTCAGGCACGTACCTACCCCTGCATCCACAGACGACTTCCGCCAAGAGCCTACGCACTAGCCTAGCGTGGAGGAGTTCAAAGGACGGACAGGGCTGTCAGCACCTGCCGCCTACCTCAGCTAACCGGTAGACTAACGAATAATTGATGCAAATCAATTATCCAAGTACCATACTTGCATAATCAAAGAGCACTCTACTCCTCCATGTCATGTCATAAGAATGAATCCTAAGCATAAAGACTATGTCATATAAATTAGACTATAGTGATGGTATATAACAAGCATGACAATAGTAGTATAATAAATATAAACTACTATCACACAAGTGGGCTATACTATCACATATATGGATCACAATATCAAACAAGAAACTCATGACCCAAACATAACTATATGAAAAGATGACATTTATTAAATAGAGTAAAGTCTTACAAAAGGGAATGATACAAGAGCCATACCAATTTCTCGAAGAGAAGACTTTAAGAACTAGGGAGCTCTAGACTCAGCCTAACTCCAATAAGACTTGAGAACAACTAAGTAGCAAGAGAAGGAATTCTTCTTGTGGTGTGTGTGTGACTGTAAAGCCACACCCTCCTATTTATAGCCTCTATAGGTCGGCAAAGGGGACTAACCGCCAAGAATATCCCTATCCACCGCCTTCAGGCATCAACCTGGAGCCTCCACATGCAAGCCCAAGAGGAAAGGCCGCATGCCTGGGTCGGCCGAACTAGGGGGGTCAGCACCGACCTATGGCTGGGCCCTCCTAGGTTGTGCTTCCTTAGGGTGGCTGCCAGGTGGGTCCTCATCCCAGATGTCAGAGTAGTTTTGTGTGGTTCTTCGGTGTGGTATTGAAAATGGGCCCTTCAATCCATGGCATGTCCAGTTGGCACTCTCTCATTGGTTGACAGTGTGTTTCTTTGCCTTTTGGGTGTCTTTCCTTCATATTTCCTCCTGCATGCAAATAATTCCCAAGTACAAGTGGAACTACATTATTGTCAACAAATATGCGTGTATGAAATGCCAAGTTCTCCTTTATTTGAGCATAGTTGACGGATGAAAATGGTACTTAACATCCGTCAACAAACTCCCCGTAGCTGAACCTTTGCTCATCCTGAAGCAAAGATAAAACTTAAGTTGTTGATCAGGAGTTGCTACAATGTCCTACTCCTCAATAATACTAAGTGAACAACAAAGATACTTTTCCTTGAATTAAATATGTTGGCACAACATTCACCCATTTACCTTGATCATCATGGGGCTTTTATCACCTCATTGTCTTGGGCGGTTGAGAGATAGAACAATTGTAGGGCACTAATTACTTTCTCTCTATTCCAATATCTTACTCTGGAGGTTTTTAATAGATTTTGCAAATAAAACCAAGTTCCTCAAATGATTCTCTCGGATCGCTCAAAAGTGTATGATTCCTCACCAAGGCAAAGTGTTGCCTAAAATCACCTACTTCTAATAAGGCTTATGTGGAGCTCAAGGTAGGGATAATTGAGGCATACTTGTTCACATACTATTGCTTTGTCAAAAGACCGGATCCTAGAAAAATCAATTCACACAATTTTGATCAAGACGTGCAAGTGTGTGGGAAACATGGTGGAATGATCCATTTATTTTTCTCGGACATGGCTATCTTTTGATTGCTCTACTTTGGAGCTTCCATTTATTTTCTTTTTGCAGAGCCATATTCCTAGTTTACAATGATAATTGAGAGAGGAATTTTTGCAATGAACATACGGAGTATTTTTTTCATATGGATGGAAGTGGTGGTGGCTTTCTTCCGGTGTAAAAGAATAGCTCATGGTGGTGGATATGGTGGCTGCTATCTTCCAATTTAGAAGAATAGCTCATGGCGGTGGATGTGTGTATGTGATCTTGATCAAGGAAGCATGAAAAGAGTCTTACTAGGGCCACAACAATTTTGATTAAGCTCAATGTGAAACAAGCAGCATATGTATATGGTTTTTCAAATAATCACTACATATGGATTTGGTAGCAATTTTCATCATTGAGGAACTTATCAATTTATCATTTCGAGAAATAAAACTCCGGAATTCAAGCTTTACTTTGAGCAAGATCATAGCAGCCCTATTCACTATATCATATCTCCCAACAACTTAGAACTAGAGAATGTATGTGCTACCCACAAGTTTCAAGTTCAAGGTAAAATTTTAGCCAACAAACTTAATTCTTGGGAGAGTACTAAGTTGTAAACCAATGTTAGAGAGGAATAAAACAGAGCAACTATTCATCATTTCAAGATAGGAAAACTATACACATTCATATTGCGCATGAAAAAGCTAAAGAAAATATTTTTGGTCTTTTTATCATCTTCTCATTTTTTTTAGATTTTATATTTATTTTTTTTGGATTTTCTAATGCAAAAATGAAAACAAGGAAAAGATACAGGTTACCGTGATATGGGGGTCCTCCCCCAAGCTTGTTCTTGCTCACATTTGCTGGTTCGGGTCGTACCCTTGGGAGCGGAAGAAAACGTCCCAATTGCTTTGGTTCTGGGCCATCATCGTGTTGAGTTGGCGGAATTGGTTGTCGCTGAAATTTTGCCATTGTTGGGTGTCGGTGACATGCTGCGAGAGAGTTTGTTGCATACTCTCGGTGCGCAAGTCGATGTCGTCCACCCGCCTTGTTAACTCGGCCATCCCGGAATTGAGTTCACGGAACCCACGGGATGAGAATGACCGGTTAGGCAAGGATGGCGCTCCGCTCGAGCTTGATGATGTGTGCATGGGGTAGTCGTGCTGAGATCCCCATGCACCGGCCTGCCATGATGATCCTCCGGCCTTGTCCGGTGGTGGGGGCTGATCCCAACCCGTACCACCGATAGGGGTTTGGAACCCCGGTCTGGCCGTCATGCTTCTCCGTGGTCGGGTTGGTCGTTCGGAGACGCTGTCCCTACGAGAATCTCCCCTTACCCCGAGAGGGAAGGTTAGTGCCCGATTGTGATACAAACGAAGACCCGGGTTAGGTAATGGGTATTCGTTCATATACACAGGAAAATAATAGACGAAGGTATCATCCGGACCACACTTCAAAGTATGTCCATGCACAAAATAATCCTCGCCTATGTATTCTCTGTCCGCACTCAAATATTCAATTTGAAGATTTTCGAGCATTTCACATTTTTTAGCGATACGAGTAATTAAGGAAGTGCACTAATTGGTCCTTTTAGTTTTATATTTTCTAACCATTGGTCAATCATGCATTCCACGGCAGAAACTCTAATTCTTTTGACCATGGCATACAGTAGTTTTAGTTCATCTTTACGGACAATCCTAATATCATGTCGAGGAAACAAGGTCATGGCTAACCAAACATGCATGAATCTCAAAGTGGGATTATGGATAGCACTTGTTCTAGGCTTTGGACCCCAATCATTTCCAGTAATTTGTTTTCAAAAACTTTCCTTATGAAAACTTTTTAATGCTTTGTCTAAGTGTACTCTACATTTGACATTTAGACCAAGCATAGAACTAAGGTGGGTACAAGGAACAAAACGTTCTTGCCTAAACAAGCGGAAAGAAATACCTTCACCATGTTTTCTAAGGGTGCACAAAAATTGCATAGTAAGCAAACGAGAACCTTCCTCATTTACGTCTACGAAATCAGTCCAACCCATAGTGCAAAAAACAGTGGCAAATTCTTCTTGCATAATTATTTTCTTGAGGAAGTCTGGGTCAAAATGTCGGGTGTGGGCGAACGGCCAGTCTCTCATGAGCTCGATGGCTTGTCCTTCATGGTCATCGATGATGTCTCGAAGGTGAGCATGGCCGGCGTTTCTTCCTCTAGAATTTCAGCTTCAGAGTTGCCATGTTCCGAACTCGGGGTAAGCTCGACGGAGGGCGTCTGGCTCATGCTTGCCCAAGAACTCTTCCTCTTCTTCCCCCCAACAGCTTGCTTGATTCGATTGAGCATGGCTGCACACAAGAACAAACAAAAACAAGAATGACCTTGCGTTCGGGTTAACGTTAGTGAAAACGAACCCGGACCCTCCCGAACTTGATTTTGATTCTCACAATCAACTTGAAAATGCACAAAACAGAGGGGAACTATTTGTTTTGGGGGGGGGGGGGGGGTTGGGGCAGTAGCTATGTGAAGAACATGAATTCTTGAAGAGCAACAAAGTGAGCAAAGGAGGAGAGTGAAGAATGAGCTTGGAATGGTGAAGCTCCTCCTCCTGGTCGGTTTTTATAGCCGAAACACCAGAATGGCAGCAAGAAATGGACAGAGCAACGGCTATAGAGCCGTTAGGAAAAAGCTGGGGACAAAAAGGTGGGACCAGGGGGTCGGCCGACCTGACTAGTGGGCCCTCCTGGCTCCCTCCTTTTTCCAGGATGTTCCCCAATGGCTAGTGAATCTAGCGAGTGCAGCCATTTTTCTCAAATTGCTCGACCAAAATTCTTTTCAAAAAGATAAACCCAAAAAACCAATTATTATATATATATATATATTTTAAATATGCATAAGATTGGAAAAATTCCAATGTGCAAGATAGTTGCAAAATTCAAATATGCAAAATGGAAAAGTTGGAAATGAATCTAAACATGATGGAAAGCAAATATGGAATTGAAGAAAATAAATATGTATAAATACTGATTTAACCTCTCGGCGAGGGCTCACCCATTTAAGTCCGACGAGCGGGACTTTTCTCCGGCATTTAGCTCGATGTCGTATCGCTCGGTCCCGGAGATGAGGACACGGATGATGTTTCTTGCTTCACTCGTCACACCTTCTTGGTCTTCTTTGTCGGTGTGGTCGGCGGCTTTGCAGACTTCGGAGCCTGTCGCTTGGCACGCGGCTTCGACCTCTTCACCGTCACCCGTCGTGGTGACACTTTTTCCTTCTCGAGGAAGTTCTTCATGAATGTTATGAGGCTGTCCTTCTTTGGGGGCGTGACTTTGACTTCCTTGATGTTGTTCGGGTTTGGCCCATACTTGATGCAGATCATATTGCATTGCTCCTTCCGTGGCCGAAAATCAAACTTCTCCTCCTTGCCATTGATATGGAAACGGATTTCTCTGGCTCCAACATCAATGCGAGCATCCGCGGTGCTAAGGAATGGCCGCCCAAAGATGAGCGGTGTTTCCTTACCGACATCCATGTCGAGTACCACGAAATCAATGGGAATGAAGCAATCCTGGATTTTCACCGAAATATCTTCGGCAATTCCCGCCGGGTAGCGGACCGAGTAATCGGTCGGCTGGAGCTGCATCAACGTGGGGGATAAGGCTGCATAGTTAAGCCTGTCGAAGATGTCCTTCGGCATGATGCTCATGCTCGCCCCGAGATCACACAGGGCGTGGTTGAAGTTCTGTGTCCCGATCGAGCAGGTGATCGTGAGACAGCCCAGATCTTTCTTCTTCTCAGGAAGTCGGTTGAGTATAGCAGCGCTACACTCTTCCGTAAGCTAGACAATCTCCGTGGTTGGCATCGGACGCTTGTTGCTGATGAGGTCCTTGTGGTACCGAGCGTACATAGGTACTTGCATCGCATCTAGCAAGGGCACGTTGATGTGCAACTTCTAGATTACTTCAACAAAGTGTGTGAACTGCTCGTCCACAGTCGGCTTCCTCTTTCTTTCAGGAAATGGCAAGAAGTTCGTGTCATAGAACTCATGTGGAGCCGTTTTCCTTAGCGGCATCACCTCTTGTTCCTTTTCTGCCGCCGGCTTCTGTTGACTTTTGCTAAGCCATATTAATAAATCATTCCCGGCATGGGGCCAGAAACGGTTCACTAATATGTCCCAGAGTCAAGTAGGTAAAATCCGCAAGCGCACGGAGAATACCGCTGTAGCATTTCACACGGAAGTATTCAGGGTATCGTATTTGTTTATCCCAGAGGAAGGTTATGATCAAGAAGCGTTACTAACATATAAGATCATGTTAACAATTAGCAAGGATATCTAACCAAGACAGGCGGGTACATGATAATAACCGGGTAGTGTGACACACACAGAAGATTCCTACTAAATAAATAAAGTCTAGTGGAGGAAAGACTAGGCTAAGCTACTCCTACTATACATTCCTATACAGTTGCATAGCCTAAGTAAAATACATACAGACCCACACTCAGGTTCAGCAGTCAATAGTATAGCACTTCAGGCTCGGACTTACCCCTGCATCCACAGGCGACTTCCGCCAAGAGCCTACGCACTAGCCTAGCGGGGAGGATTTCAAAGGACGGACAGGGCTGTCACCACCTGCCGCCTACCTCAACGAACCAGTAGACTAACGAATAATTGATGCAAATCAGTCACCCAAGTACCATACTTGCATGACCAAAGAGCACTCTGCCCCTCCGCGATTACTATTAACGAGGCAGAGCTACCGTACGAATACGATCACCAAACCCATGCTATACTTTATCAGCTAAAACTAAGCATAGAGACTATAACATATAAACTAGACTATAGTGACGGTATATAACTAGCATGACAATAGTAGTATAATAAATATAAACTACTATCACACAAGTAGACTATACTATCACATATATGGATCACAAAATCAAACAAGAAACTCATGACCCAAGCACAACTATATAGAAAATAGATATATATTAATAAGAGCAAAGTCTTACAAAAGGGAAAAGATACAAGAGCCATACCAATTCCAAGTGAAGACTCGGGACTAGAGAGCTCTAGACTCAGCCTAACTCCACTAAAACTCCAAGAACTATTACTAGCAAGAGAGAAATGCTTCTTGTGGTGTGTGTTGAGTGTGAAGGCACACCCTCCTATTTATAGCCTCAATAGGTCGGCAAGGGAGCGTAACCGCCACGGAAGGCATCTCAAACCGTCATCAGGAGTCGCGGAGGAGCCAACACGTGGAAGCCCAGGCGGAGAGGGCGCCCGGCTGGGTCGGCTGACCTGACCAGGTCGGCCGACCTGGGGGTGGCCCCTCCTGGCCTGTGCTTTCTCCAGGTGGCTGTCCTGTGGGCCCTGACGTTGGTTTGCGCGGTATTGCAGGGAGTTACGTCGGTTAAGTGCTGAAAATGGGCCCTTCAATCTGTGTGACGTCCATGTGGCGCTCTCTGATTGGTCGAAAGTGTGTTTTCTTGCCTTTTGAGGTGTTTCCTTCACATTTCCTCCTGCATGCACAAAGTTCTCCAAGTACAAGTGGAACTATATTATTGTGATAAAGCATGCGTGTATGAAATGCCAAATTCTCCTTTATTTGAGTATAGTTGACGGTTGAAAATGGTACTTAACAGCCGTCAACAGCTTCTCAACTTGTGTGATGTCCTTTTCCTTTCCTATAGTGTTAGAATGTGGCAGGTCCCGAGTGGATTTACCTCCCCTCGTGGTAGCCACATTAACATTTTCTAAGGGAGTCTCGGGTTGCCCCGGGATTTTCCAGGACTCTACAGGAGGAACAGCAGTAGCCAACTGAGCTAATTGGATTTCAAGCATTTTATTAAAGCTTAGCTGGTTCTTGAAACCACAAGAAAGGCACTACCCTGTTTTCATACAAAATGTAGAAAACAAAGCCAGGATAGCCTGCTTAGGAGATGGCCTTATAATTGTAACATAAATATGTACATTAGTAATTTCTTAATCATACGCCTTCCCCGACAACGGCGCTAGAAATGCTAAGCTAAGCCATACTAATAAATCATCGCTGGCAAGGTGCCATAAATGCTTCATTAATATGTCCTAGAGTCAATTAGGTAAAATCCGCAAGCGCACAGAAAATACCGTTGTAGCATTTCAACCGGAAGGATTCAGGGTATCATATTTGTTTATCCCAAAGGAAGGCAATGAATAAGAAGGCTTACTTATGCACATACTTACATTGCGAATTGATAAGGATCATCTAACCAAGGCAGGCAAGCAATGGATAATGACAAGGTAGTGTGACACACAGAAGATTCTATCTCAAATATAAATAAATAAATAAAGCCAAGTGGAGAAAAAACTAAGATGAGCTACTCCTATAGTAATTTCATATACAGTTGTATAGCCTAAGTTCTATACACATACACGCTTATACTCAGGTTCAAAAGTTATTAACATAACACTTCAGGCACGGACCTACCCCTGCATCCACAGGCGACTTCCGCCAAGAGCCTACGCACTAGCCTAGCGTGGAGGAGTTCAAAGGACGCACAGGGTTGTCACCACCTGCCGCCTACCTTAGCTAACCGGTAGACTAGCGAATAATTGATGCAAATCAATTATCCAAGTACCATACTTGCATAATCAAAGAGCACTCTACTCCTTCATGGTTATATTAACGAAGCAGAGCTATCATATAAATATGATCACCAAACCCATGTCATGTCATAAGAATGAATCATAAGCATAAAGACTATGTCATATAAATTAGACTATAGTGATGGTATATAACAAGCATGACAATAGTAGTATAATAAATATAAACTATTATCACACAAGTGGGCTATACTATCACATATATGGATCACAATATCAAAAAAGAAACTCATGACCCAAACACAACTATATGAAAAGATGACATTTATTAAATAGAGCAAAGTCTTACAAAAGAGAAATGATACAAGAGCCAAACCAATTTTTCCAAGAGAAGACTTGAAGAACTAGAGAGCTCTAGACTCAGCCTAACTCCACTAAGATTTGAGAACAACTAAGTAGGAAGAGAAGGAATTCTTCTTGTGGTGTGTGTGTGAGTGTAAAGCCACACTCTCCTATTTATAGCCTATATAGGTCGGCAAAGGGGAGTAACCGCCAAGAATATCCCTGCCCACCGCCTTTAGGGATCAACCAGGAGCCTCCACGTGCAAGCCCAGGAGGAAAGGCCGCATGCCTGGGTCGGTCGACCTGTGGCTGGGCCCTCCTAGGTTGTGCTTCCTCAGGGTGGCTGCCAAGTGGGTCCTCATCCTAGATGTCGGGGGTAGTTTTGTGTGTTTCTTCGGTGTGGTACTGAAAATGGGCCCTTCAATCCATGGGATGTCCAGATGGCGCTGTCTCATTGGTCGAAAGTGTGTTTCTTTGCCCTTTGGGTGTGTTTCCTTCATATTTCCTCCTGCATGCAAATAATTCCCAAGTACAAGTGGAACTACATTATTGTAAACAAATATGCGCGTATGAAATGCCAAGTTCTCCTTTATTTGAGCATAGTTGATGGATAAAAATGGTACTTAACAGCCGTCAACAGCCGGCTGGAGTTGAACCGCATGCATTGCCTCGTCGGCGACTGTGACGGCCGCCGTGATAGGGTTCGGGAGCGACTCGTTGGCGAGTCGCTGCGTCCAGTCCCCCGCGACTGCGGAGTCGAGCGTGTCGTTCACGTCCTCCAGCCACCACGGACGTGTCACCACGGGGGTAGGCGCCTGGGTTGGCGGCGGCGAAGGCGTCAGAATGCTGACGCACAGCAGCTTCTGGTCTGCTGTAGCAATGAACTCTAGGCTCCCGAAGAACATGCTCCTACAAGGAGCCCAGAAGGTGGAGGAAATGGCCATCCAAACTTGGAAGTGGGGAAGCGAAGCGCGCAAAGGCCCCTTCCTGGCGTGCCAACTATCAGTGTTTAGATCACTGACTAGTAGAATTTGTTCATAGGGTGCGCACTTCGGTTCGATGATGGCTAAGCAAGGGGACACGGGGGATTATACTAGTTTGGGGAAGCCCCCTATGTCCAGTTCGTGGGCCTGCTCATGTTACCTCCTTCGGTGAGGGGGTACAACGGTGGTGAGAGAGGAGAGTGCTCCAAGTCTCGGGTGAGAGGTGTGCGTGTGTGTGATTGCTATGGCTATGTGGTTAAGTCGCGTGTCTTCTGTCTTCTGTTGCATGTCCCTAGAGAAGAGAGTGCGTCTCCCCTTTTATACTTCAAGGGGGCGGGCCTATTTACAGAGAGAGAGAGAAAAAAAAAAGATTTCTACACGTGATGAGTTGGTGGTGGAGTGCTGAAGAAGGCGAAGCCCTCAGTCGGCGGCGTGGTCTTTGGTCTTCGTGGGCCCCATCGCCCGGGCCTTGCGTCAGAGGGACGGTACTGCGTCCGAGCGTGCACCCATTCTCCGTCGTCGAGTTGAGTCCCCCCGTGTTCCTGTAGCTGGCATGTTCCGTCGTGCGCGGGGAGGTGCAGCATGGGCTTTGTCACGTCATTCAGGCAAGGTTCAATCTAGCCGTCCCTCAAGCCATCCTGCACTCTCATCATTAGGCGTGTCATCACACGATGGCAGCGTAGTGAGCCTTGCCATGCCTGCCACTGTCAGCGGGTGCTGGTGCTGAAGATGGGGGCAGGTATCTGGAGGGATTTGACTCCTCGATACTGTGTCAGCATAGTGGGCATGGCATTTGAGGCCGGGTGGTTGGCAGTTGTTGACCGTTGGCTCGCTCGACCCCCTCCGTCGGGGGTCGATGTGTCGGGTTGCGTCTGTTTGGACCGGCTTGGAGTTGGAATCGGTACTGTTCGAACAAGGCAATCAAATTTCTCCACTTCGCTAGCCCTGGCCTGGCCAGGGTTTCCTCACCCCGTCCTGTCTGGGCTCAGGTCCCACCGATGGGAGTTGACAAAGGTGGCGTTTGTCTAACAATTGTGGGGAGGGCGCACACTATCGTCGCGACAGTGGTGGCAGCAGGGCGTCCGTCCTTGCCCCGGGGTGGATAGGCTCAGGCTGATAGCTAAGTCATCTGCTTGGAAGTATGAGTCATGTGCACGCTCCATCAGGCGGAGCGATCTGCCCTCTGCCCCTTTCGGGGGGTCGAGCGAGGCGTAGCGAGTCCCCGACCCCCGTTCAGGGGTCGAGTGGGACGCGACCAGCCCTCGACCACTCAGGGTCGAGCGAGTCGGAGTAACAGCGCGGCTTTTGCGGCTAAGGCCTGACTGCCATAGGGGTGCTTCCCATGGGGGCCCACGCTGGCAGCGCCTTAGTAGCAACCCTGCGGGCCCTTTTGAGTACGACGTGTGTGAACCCTTAGGAGGTGCCATGTGGCATCTCGATATTTATCCTCGACAATAATATAAGGAAAATATTCAATAAATTCAACCTATTTAGCATGTCTATGGTTCAAATTGCATTGTGAGTGAATAGACCTAAGCGATTCATGATCAGAATGAATAACAAATTCTTTAGGCAACAAATAATGATGCCACGTCACTAAGGAACATACAAGAGCATATAATTCCTTATCATAAGTGGAGTAATACAAAATAGACCCAGTAATTTTCTCGGTAAAGTATGCAACAGGTTTACCATCTTGCATCAAAATACCACCAATGCCTATACCATCAGCATCACATTCAATCTCAAAAGTCTTATCAAAATTTGGTAATTGCAGCAATGGTGCATGTGTAAGTTTGTCCTTCAGTGCATCAAAGGACTCATGATGTACCTTACCCAATGGAACTCAATGCCCTTCTTTGTCAACTCATGCAATGGTGCAGCAATGGTGCTGAAATCCTTGACAAAGTGATGGTAGAAACCTGCAAAACCAAGAAAACTCCTCACTTGTCTGATAGTTTTTGGTACAGGCCAGCTCTTTATGGCTTCAATCTTCACCTCATCCACCTCATATCCCTATGGAGTCACAACATAGCCAAGAAAAGAGATCGATCCGTGCAAAAGGTGCACTTATCAAGGTTACCAAATAAACATGCAGCTCGCAAAGCATCAAAAACAGCAAGCAAATGATTCATATGTTCATCCATGGATTTGCTATAAATCAAGATATCATCATAGTAAACTACCACAAATTTGCCAATGAAAGCTCTTAAAACCTCATTCATCAAACGCATGAAAGTACTAGGTGCATTACTTAAACCAAAAGGCATTACTAACCACTCATACAACCCGAATTTGGTTTTGAAAGTTGTTTTCCATTCATCTCCAAGTTTCATTCTAATTTGATGGTAGCCACTACGCAAATCAATTTTAGTGAAAATTATAGCACCACATAACTCATCAGGCATGTCATCTAGCCTAGGAATAGGATGACGATATCTAATAGTAATGTTATTAATGGCTCTACAATCTACACACATACGTCAAGTACGATCTTTCTTAGGAACCAAAAGTACAGGAACAACACAAGGACTAAGTGATTGATGAACATACCCACGATCCAAAAGGTCATGGACTTGTCATTGTATCTCATTAGTCTCCTCAGGGTTAGTCCTATAAGCAGCATGGTTTGGCAAAGTAGCACCCGGAATCAAATCAATTTGATGCTCAATCCCTCTCAAAGGTGGCAATCCCGGAGGTATCTCAGCTGAGAAAACATCCTCATACTCCTGCAAAATATTAGTGACAGCAGGAGGCAAAGCACTAGAAGAAATATCATCAAGCGAAAGCAAAGCTTGTTTGCATATCAAAGCATAGCAAACATCATCATCAACAAAAATTTCAGCAAGCTCAGATTTTGTTGCGAGACATGAACGACCTTGTAATTTAATTCCAGCACCCTTAGAACTTGAAGAATCATTAACATTACTAGATGTAGAACTAGAATGAACAGGTTGCTGAATTTCAGGACCTTTATTTTTCAAACTAGCAGCTCTTTCTAAATCAGCTTGTACAATTTCAACAGGGGTCATTGGTAACAAAGTAATTTTAGTTCATTTTATGCACAAAAGTGCATTTATTACTTTTACCATGGTGTACAACATCATTATCAAATTCCCAAGGTCTACCAAATAAAAGTGAACATGATTGCATGGGTACAACATCACAATAAACAGAATCCACATAAGAACCAATGAAGAAAGGAACTCTACAAGTTTGTGTTACCTTAGCTTTTCCAGAGTCATTTAACCACTGAATGTAGTATGGATATGGATGTGGGCGTGTGGTCAAATCAAGCTTCTTAACCACATCAGAACTCACCAAATTGTTGCAGCTTCCTCCATCAATGATGACACATGCTCGACGGTTCTTGATGACGAAGAAAATCTGGATGGGTGGTTTCCACAACGGTGTATAAGGCTGATGGCACCATTGATAGGTCAGCTACAAGGACCGCAAGGTTACGATGTCATTTGCAACGTAACCCTCAAGGTATGGGTGGTTTCCACAACCACAACTGTCGCACACAAGGTAACCATGCTCCAGATGATCCGTATGCTAAAATTAAGTTTTCAATTCCTTTGTTTTTGGGTCAGTACGATGGTGATGCTTACCTTGATTGGGAAATGACGGTAGAACAAAAATTTAATGCCCACCTTGTTCCTGAACAACATAGAGTTAGACAAGCCACTAGTGAGTTTAAGGACTTTGCTATTGTTTGGTGGAGTGGTCTAGCTGCTGAAACCAATTTGCCTAGTACTTGGGAAGAACTTAAGGTAGAAATGCGTGATCGTTTTGTTCCTCCTTCTTTTTATAGAGAAATTCGTAATAAACTGCAGCGTTTAGATCAAGGAGATAAAACTGTTCAGGAGTATTTTAGTGAGCTTCAAAAGGGTTTGATTCGTTGTGCTGTGGTTGAAAACGTAGAGGATCAGATTTGCCGCTTTTATTCTGGTTTGAGAAAAGAAATTCAGGACATCCTTGATTATAAAGAATTTTATACCCTCAACCAGTGTTTCCAGTATGCTATGCTTGCAGAGAAAGAATCACAGGGACTTTTCCAGGCTTTTGAGGAGTACAGCAAGTCCAGGAATTTCTACCCACCACGGCCGACGGGGACTTCGGGGCTGCCCAAGCCATCTTTCCGGCCGCCCCCACCAGCTAGTGTTGTTTCTGCAGCACCAAGATCAGCCCCTGCCCCTTCTACGCGCTCAGGTAAAAATTCTGTGTAAGTACCGCCTAGTAGTGCCTCCTCTGTTGCTTCGACGGGATGCACTACAGGGATTCAGTGCCACCGCTGCCATGGTCTTGGCCATGTGCAGAAAGATTGCCCAAGTAGGCGGGCATATGTGGCGACAGATGATGGCGGTTACATGAGCACCTCCGATGTGGAGGATGAGGAGGAGGATGTCACTGCCACCAGCGGTGACCTCGTCCTTGGAGGCGTCGATACCATGGGCTACATGAATATTATTGTGCAGCGTGTGCTTAGCACAGAAATCCAGCAGCCCGAGATGATGCAGCGACATAACTTGTTCCAGATTTTCTTTGTCATCAAGAACCGTCGAGCACGTGTCATCATTGATGGAGGAAGATGCAACAATTTGGTGAGTTCTGATGTGGTTAAGAAGCTTGATTTGACCACACGCCCACATCCACATCCATACTACATTCAGTGGTTAAATGACTCTGAAAAAGCTAAGGTAATACAAACTTGCAGAGTTCCTTTTTTCCATTGGTTCCTATGTGGATTCTGTTGATTGTTATGTGGTACCCATGCAAGCTTGTTCACTTTTATTGGGTAGACCTTGGGAATTTGATAATGATGCTGTACACCATGGTAAAAGTAATAAGTACACTTTTATGTATAAAGGAACTAAAATTACTTTGTTACCAATGACCTCAGCTGAAATTGTACAAGCTGATTTAGAACGAGCTGCTAGTTTGAAAAATAAAAGCCCTGAAATTCAGCAACCTGTTAATTCTGCTTCTACACCAAGTAATGTTAATGATTCTTCAAGTTCTAAGGGTGCTGCAATTAAATTACAAGGTCGTTCATGTCTTGCCACAAAATCTAAGCTTGCTGAAATTTCTACTGATGATATTTGCTATGCTTTGATATGCAAACAAGCCTTGTTTTCGCTTGGTGATATTGCTTCTAGTGCTTTGCCTCCTGCTGTCACTAACCTTTTGCAGGAGTATGAGGATGTTTTCCCAGCTCAGATACCCCCGGGATTGCCACCTTTGAGAGGGATTGAGCATCAAATTGATTTGATTCCTGGTGCTACTTTACCAAACCGTGCTGCTTATAGGGCCAACCCTGAGGAGACTAAGGAGATACAACGACAAGTCCAAGACCTTTTGGATCGTGGGTATGTTCGTCAATCACTTAGTCCTTGTGTTGTTCCTGTACTTTTGGTTCCTAAGAAAGATGGTTCTTGGCGTATGTGTGCAGATTGTAGAGCCATTAATAACATTACTATTAGGTATCATCATCCTATTCCTAGGCTAGACAATATGCTTGATGAGTTATGTGGTGCTATAATTTTCACTAAAATTGATTTGCGTAGTGGCTACCATCAAATTGGAATGAAACTTGGAGATGAATGGAAAACAGCTTTCAAAACCAAATTCGGGTTGTATGAGTGCTTAGTAATGCCTTTTGGGTTGACTAATGCACCCAGTACTTTCATGCGTTTGATGAATGAGGTTTTAAGACCTTTTATTGGCAAATTTGTGGTTGTTTACTTTGATGATATCTTGATTTATAGCAAATCCATGGATGATCATATGATTCATTTGCGTGCTGTTTTTGATGGTTTGTGAGTTGCACGTTTATTTGGTAACCTTGAGAAGTGCACCTTTTGCACGGATCGAGTCTCTTTTCTTGGCTATGTTGTGACTCCACAGGGAATTGAGGTGGATGAGGCGAAGATTGAAGCCATAAAGAGCTGGCCTGTACCAAAAACTATCATACAGTTGAGGAGTTTTCTTGGTCTTGCAGGTTTCTACCGCCGCTTTGTCAAAGATTTCAGCACCATTGCATGAGTTGACAAAGAAGGGCGTTGACTTCCATTTTGGTAGGGTACATCATGAGTCTTTTGATGCTTTGAAGGACAAACTTACACATGCACCATTGCTGCAATTACCCAATTTTGATAAGACTTTTGAGCTTGAATGTGATGCTAGTGGTATCGGCATTGGTGGTGTTTTGATGCAAGATGGTAAACCTGTTGCATAATTTAGTGAGAAAATTACTAGGCCTGTTTTGAATTATTCCACGTATGATAAGGAACTATATGCACTTGTACGTTCTTTAGAGATGTGGCGTCATTATTTGTTTCCAAAGAATTTGTTATTCATTCTGATCATGAATCACTTAAGTATATTCGTTCTCAATGCAATTTGAACTGTAGACATGCTAAATGGGTTGAGTTTTTTGAGTCTTTTCCTTATATTATTAAACATAAGAAAGGGAAGGATAATGTGATTGCTGATGCTTTATCTAGGCGATATACTTTGTTGTCTCAACTTGATTGTAGAATTTTTGGACTTGAGGCAATTAAAGAACAATATGTTGCTGATGTTGATTTTAAAGATGTATTGCTGCACTGTAAAGAAGGTCGTGCTTGGAACAAATTTGTGTTGAATGATGGTTTCTTGTTTAGAGCTAACCGCCTATGCCTTCCAGTTGGTTCCGTTCGTCTTTTGTTGTTGCAGGAGGCGCATGGAGGTGGATTGATGGGTCATTTTGGTGCTAAGAAGACGGAGGATATTTTGGCCACACACTTCTTTTGGCCAAGGATGAGGAAAGATGTTGAGCGTTTTGTTGCTCGCTGCACTACATGTCAAAAAGCTAAGTCTCGATTGATCCACATGGTTTGTACATGCCACTTCCTGTTCCTTCTATTCCTTGGGCGTATATTTCTATCGACTTTATTTTAGGACTGCCTAGGACTAAGAGAGGGAGCGATAGCATTTTTGTTGTTGTGGATCGTTTTTCCAAGATGGCACACTTTATACCATGTCATAAAATTGATGATGCTAGTTATATTGCTGATCTTTTTTTCAAAGAAATTGTACGTTTGCATGGTATGCCTTCTACTATTGTTTCAGATCGTGATGCAAAATTCTTGAGTCATTTTTGGCGCACGCTTAGGAATAAGTTGGGTACAAAGTTGCTATTTTCTACAACTTGTCATCCACAAACTGATGGACAAATTGAGGTTGTGAACCGCACTTTGGGTACTATGTTGCGAGCTATTTTGAAGAAAAATTTGAAGCAATGGGAAGAATGCTTGCCTCATGTTGAGTTTGCTTATAATCGGGCAACACATTCTACTACCAAGGTAAGTCCATTCAAGGTAGTGTATGGTTTTGATCCCCGTACTCCACTTGATATACTTCCTCTACCTATTAATGAGAGAGTTCATGTTGATGCTAAGGAACGTGCTGAATTTATTTTGCAAATGCATGAGACCACTAGACTTAGCATTGAAAAGATGAATGAAAAGTATAAAATTGCTGGTAGTAAGGGTAGAAAGGAAGTAAAGCTTGATGTAGGAGATTTAGTGTGGTTACACTTAAGAAAGGATAGATTTTCAGAATTGAGAAAGTCTAAACTAATGCCTAGAGCTGATGGTCCATTCAAAATAATGAAGAAGATTAATGATAATGCATACAAACTTGAGTTGCCTCCCGAGTTCGGGGTTAGTCCTACTTTTAACATTTCAGATTTGAAACCATACTTGGGAGAAGAGGATGAGCTCGAGTCGAGGACGACTCCACTTCAAGAGGGGGAGGATGATGAGGACATCACTCCTATGGATACACACAACGCTCCTCCAATTCTGGACTTGCAAGGTCCAATGACTAGAGCTCGTGCACGACGACTAAATTTAGAGGTGAGCTCGTTCCTACGTTCTTCGCTATATGTTACTTTTGAGAATGGTTTACTATCTAATGATTATTTTATGATTAGAAACCATGGAGAGGACCAGGAGATGATGGGAGAAGGAGTTGGGAGCGTGGAGGACCAGCAAGGGCTTGGAAGCCAAAGTGGAGGCCCAATCAAAATCGACTTCGAGTCTGTTTCGGGGCCCAGGACCAGTCTGCACTAAAACAGTCGCCCAGGACGCATACGGACTCGGATTTGGACGTTCTACATATGCACTGAAAGATAAGGAGAGGACCTTTCCAATGCCACCAGCCTCATGTCAAAATTCATCCGGAGTCATCGGGAATCGTCAAAACAAGAGAGAGTCCAGAATCTGTATCGGTGCTGCGTCGCCTATTTTTGGCCTTTGGGCTTTGTATCTAGTTGAGCCCAATTAGGGGCGTGTCCAGAGGGTCTTGCACGACCCTAGGGTCTTTATATACAGCCTCCACCGCACCATTAGGGTTCAGGTTTTTCTTAGATCAATTCTGTTCATAAACAGTGTCGCCGTTCATCGGTTTGTGAGACCCCAACTTCGAGAGTTTAATCATACATCTGCAATTGTGTTGCATTCTTCATTGTTCTTGCTTGTGTTCTTGATTCGCAGGCAGGGATTAGCCTTCTCGGCGAGATCAATCGTGTTTGGACGGTTGATAACCAGAGGAGACGTCGTGCTGCGATTGCGGGGTTTAGAACGTGCTGTTCTGAAGCCGGATCGATTTGTGTGTCGCCTCCGACCAAATCAACTTACCAAGAACCTTTCGGAAGATCGAGAACCCTTGTTCATATCATTGTGGTTGTGAAAACCACCCATACTTTGAGTATTATGGTGCAAATGATGTCATAATCTCGCGGTCCTTGTAGCGGCTCTATACAGGGTGCCATTAGCCTTATACACTATGTCCTCATCTTGGTTGTATTCCATGTTGTTGGTGATGGTGTCTTTAGTCTTGTGAGCGGTCTCCAACTCGATAACCTGATCAGTTAACTTAGAGACCCTCTTAGCCAACCGCTCAATGTTTTCTCCAAGGTGGAGCTTGTTGACCGCTATAGTGACGGCCCTAGTGATCATCTCTGCGAAACCACTCTGAGCTGCCTGCAAAGCCTTCTGTAGCTGATCTTGGCTCACGCACTCACCAAATTTTGAGGGCAAAGCCCCCTCTCCATTGCTTCATGTCATCACAAACACCAAAACAGGAAACAAAGAGTGAAGGTGTAAGCTTGATCATTGATGGGATCCCCAAGGTATCAATATTTTGGTGATAGATGACAACTATGAAATTGTGGGCTAATATCTACATGAGTGTTGTCTATGTAGGAATCATTTCTAAACTCTACCACAGATCATATGGAAGATGGTTGCCTTGGTGATTGATGACAATGACCATAAGCATGGTGGCTTGTGAGCTTGATGGAGTCCAAGGGTTGACGAAGATGGATCAAAGATAAGGACAAGCTATGGAGCAAGTGCTATGAACACTTGTCTAGTTGGTAGAGATTTGAGTCCATAGGGAAAACCAGATTATCAAGGGGGTCTAGGTCATTTCTCTTAGGTCATGTCTAGTCGGTGATGTGCAAGGTTGCTCGGTGAAATCACAGACACTAGATAACAATGAAGAAGCCAAGGAGCTGTTTGCAGAAGTCGGGAAACGAAGTCAAGCCAGGATGAGGAGTTTCAGCTTCTGGACAAAGTAACCGGAAAAAGGGGTCAGTGAAAATCAGACTGTACGGTAACTAAGAGGACTTGTTTGGAACTTATAGCGGGCAGCGAGGAATCTGCCTGTGCTGGGAGCTGTAGTGACCGGACGGTCCGGTCTACAGACCGGACGACCCGGTCTGTGTGGCTTCACACAGGGCAGAGAGGAAGAAGCACCGAGAAAGTTTCTGAACTAGAGAGAGAATGTCTGACCGAACGGTCCGGTTAGTAGGAGATCAGTAGAGGCATAGCCATTTGTGCTGAGGACTGTAGTGATCGGACGGTCCGGTCAGGCAGTGACTGCACAGTCCGGTCAGTTGGCCCAGAAAGCTGATTTCATGGAGCAATGGCTAGTTGGAGGTTGGAAGCTAATATAACTTGATTGCTGGGGTCTTGGAGACCTCTCTTGGCCAGTGGAATTGCTTGGACCATTTGGTGAGAGCCAAGAGGAAAAGAGGAGAGCACTAGGAGGAGATATTGCATATCTTGAGAGTGCTAGTGAGAGAAACATGGAGTGATCTTGCACATCTAAGGCTAGGTGTCCTTGAAGGTGTGATCTCGGTTGTTACTCTTAGTCTATGGTGAGACCTAGACCGGTTAGGTGTCGGTGATCGAGCCTATCATGATCAGTTGTGAAGGCTGTCATATGTTTGTACACAGTTTGAGCCTACTGGTGAAAGCGGCATCACTAGTGAGCGCCCAAGTCGGCTCGGGGAGTCTAGCAAGTTCTCGAGGGAGGTGAGTATGTGCCTTGGTGGCAGCGATGACGTGCATCATGTCTTCACTCTAGGAGTGATTGCGGGCTTGTGGGTGAGAACTCCACATTGGTGGCGGGAGGGACCGGGACTCCGGCGGGAGTGGTCCAACGAGGAGTAGGGGAAGGCGCCATCCTTCCGAGACCTCGGGAAAAAATCATGAGCATTCCTTGACCCCCTCTTTACTATTCTGCATTTGCATGCTCTAGTAACTAGGTTGAATTATGGCTTGCATAGGCTAGTGTGTTTTGCTTCCGCGCTTGCTATCATCATGAACACTAGCATGTGTAGGGTCTTGGCCTACTAGAATTGTTAGGTTGCAATGACTGCTAGGCTCTAGTAGTGTAAATTGAAGTATTTGGACTCGTGAGCACCTTACCGATTCACCCCCCTCCCCCCTCTCGGTACGCCTTTGGTCCTTACAAGTGGTATCAAAGCCAAGTGCTCATCTTTGAGGCTTCACTACCTTGAGTAAGGATGCCAGGACAGGTGGGGAGTGTTCCCATCTTTGATGGGGAGGACTACGGGTATTGAACGCTCGCATGCAAGCCTACCTGGAGTCCCTTGATCGAGAGATATGGATGGTCACTCACGAGTCTGATGCGGATAGGAACCTGCTTGAGCCTAATTTTATTAAGTGCAACACTAAGGCTAAGAATGCTTTGTTTGCATGCATATCTAAGGATGTCTTTGCTAGGTTGGATGCTAGTTCTACAGCACATGGTATCTAGACTAAGATTCATGGTCTCCATGAGGGTACCAATGATGTCAAAGAGGAAAGATACTATGTGCTGAAGAATAAGTATGACAACTTCACTAGATTGCCACATGAGAGAGCTAACACTGTTTATTCTCGCTTTCATGTTCTTGTGGAGGAGATCAATGCTCTTGGGGATGACTTCAAGCTGAAGCCTATTGAGGTGACAAGAAAATTCTTGAGGCTATTCAAAGACCCTTAGTATGAGTCCATCATCACCTTCACCTTGCAAGGTGACCTCAAGACCAAGACCATGAAAGATGTACGGGGCAAGATCACCGCCTTCAAGAGCTACCAACTGGGTTTGGATGATCCTCAACATCCAATCTTGCTCTTCAAGCCGAGAAGCAAAAGCCTGTCAAGAGCAAGAAGAAGGCAGAGATTGAAGAAGATGATGATGATGATGAAGATGACTTGAGTGAGGACATGGCACTTCTCATGAGGAAGATAAGGACCTTCAAGAACACGTTTGCTTCCAAGTCCAGGGGCAAGTGCTATAACTATGGGTCAAGAAATCACTTTGTTTGAGATTGTCCCAAGCCCAAGAAAGAAGCCTTCAAGTCCCAAGACTCAAGTGGTGAAGAAGAAGAAGACACCAAAGCCAAGCAAAAGAAGAAGAAGTACTTCAACAAGGACAAGAGCAAAGGCAAGGGCAAAGCTCAAGAGCACAAGAAGAAGTTCTCACACAAGGCCCTTGTTGGGGAGTGGACAAGTGATAACTCGAGTGATGAGTCCTCCTCCTCAAATGATGAAGAAGTGGCCGGCCTAGCCATGATCAAGACCACATCACCATGAGCTCTTCCTCCACCTCCCACATGCCTCATGGCCACGAGCCAACTTGGGGAGAGTGAGGATGAGAGTAGTGACGACAGCGATTATGAGGAGCTCTCCTGCGCCGAGCTTTGGAGTATGCTTGAGCAAGCCCGCGACATCGCCGTCAAGAAATCCAAAATGTTGGATGTGGTAAGAGAAAAGTGTAAGTTGGCTAAGGACCATGTTGGTGAGCTTGAGAGTGAGCTCAAGGACCTTGTCACATCTCATGAGGCCCTAAACAAGAGTTATGACAAACTCAATGGTGATCATGTAGAGCTACGTGAGAAGTAGCAGGCCCTTGAACTTACTTTTGAGGCCATCAATGTTGACAACCTTGCCTCTCCCTCCTCTAGTTCATCCACGAGTGATACTTCTACTATGTGTGATGAACTAACCACCTCGGTCAAGGTTTCTTCTCTTGAGCCATTTGTTTTGAAGGAATATCACAAGCTCAAGGAAGAGAGGAAAATGGTGATGGATGGCTTTGAGAGGCTCACGCGTGGTAGAGCCATTAACAAGGAGATTCTTAGGAGAAACCTTGTGAACAATGTCTCCCACTGGGGACTTGGCTCATATCCCACCGCCATCGACATCATCGGGACGAGTGATTCTATTCCCGCATGGATCAAACCCCTACTCACCGATGACTACTATTGCGAGAGTTGTTGCAAGGATGGCCACACCATCAAGGATTGTCCTATGGTGAGAAGTTCCAATGTTTTGCCTAATGCTAACTTGTTCCATGAGAACATTTCAAGCTTTTTAGGAACAAGGATGGCAAGGTGAATACTAAGGCTTTGGGACAACCAAACAAGAAGAGAAAGGTCAAGAGCATATGGGTGCCTAAGTGAATTGTTGATCTTGACAGGTCAATGAAGTACATGTGGGTGCCCAAGAACAATACCTAGAAGATGGTGGTGGTGGTGGACCAGGAGCTTCATGAAGATCAAGTGAAGTCCACTGTTGGCACTTCCCAAGTGCCCCTTTTATATGTGAATATTACCCCAATTAGAGCATAATTGATACTAATTTAGGCCACTTACCTGTGATATTGCCTATATTTTTGTATATGCGTTGTTTTGGAGTTTATTGCAGAAACAGGTAAAATTGGTGACTAATGTGATGATGGAGAGGACAGGAGTCCAGAACTGACGAAAAGCACTGAAGAAGCCTAGTGTGCCGATCAGCGCAGCCCATGAGCCGATCGACGCAATGGCGTTTTGACTCACAGAAGTGACCAAGGGCGCAAGACACTTGAAGATATTTTTTTAAGAAGAATTATGGAACTTCAAGAAGATTTATGGAACTCCAAGATCTTAACGTGCAGTACAAGACTTTATCTCGAAGGAAAAGGCCCACATGGCAGTTGTGGAAGACAGAGGAACCGACTCAGGGAAGAAATCAGAGAAGACACGGCATGCGCCGATCGGCGCAATCCTGCGTTGATCGGCGCAACCGCCTTATTTGCTAGAAACCGAGTCCTTTATGAGTAGAACCCCTATAAATACTTGTAAACCCTCGCCACAAACGAGGAGGCGACAGAGGGACACCAGATCCGTGAGTTAGAGCCACCGGGGCTTGCGCCCTTAGAATAGATCTCTAGTTGAGTTTCAAGAACCATTGGAGTCAAGAGTTGATCCGTCAAGGTAGGCCATCTCGACGGGGATGAATCTTACTCTATGTATCTCAAGGATGATTGAATATGTTGATGATGGTTTTGGTGATTTGTCTATCTTGATTCTATAATCATGCATGTGCTTATTCCAATTGCTTAGTTCTCGGCTAAGTAAGTAGATATTATCGTAATCATGGTGATTAGGATAGTATTCGTACATTGTATTCATTATGGTTGCTTGATGATGCCAGTAGTGTGGTTTAGCGGTGACAGCACTAAGCCTGCGCAGCACTATTGGATAGTTGAGTAGGGTAAGATACTCGCGCGATTAAGGGTTTCCTCTCGGCAGCGATAAATCGGGAGCCGCTCGGAAAGCAGGGTGGATATCTGGCTACTCACTTATCAGCATAGGTTTACAAGATCTGGTGTACTTTGGCTTAGACTCACTGTGTGCCGATCGGCTAAACCGTGCGCTGATCGGCGCAACAACTTTGACTTAGATCCACCAGTATGCCGATCGGCTCAATTCCAGCGCTGATCGGTGCCACCACAGATTCACCAGTGTGCCGATCGGCTCAACTCCTGCGCCGATCGGCGCAATCACAGATTGACTTAGTTTCACAAGCATGCCGATCGGCTCAACCCCTGCGCCGATCGGCGCAACAACAAATTTACTGTCTGGCGCAACTTTGCGCTGGCCAGTCTCCCCCTCTTGCAACCTGACCTTGATAGTAGCCTTGACTAGATCTTTTACTATTAACTTTGTTTAATAAATCCCTAAGGTCCCAGTGGATTCGATATACCTTGGAATACTCAATTCAAGGGAAAAAGTGCTACAATCGTACACCGTCCTCTTGCGGTATATAAGTGGGTGCGTAGATACGACCAACAAGCTTCCTTTTTTTGGCGCCATTGCCGGGGACCACAGCAGGTTTTTAAACATTGTTTGATGTATTAGTGTTTAGTCATTGTGCTTTACTTGTCTCTTTAGTACATATATTCTGTTAAGTGAAACTAACAGGTATGGACGGTCCTAAGTCAAACAAACCCTCTAATTACGCCGATGATCCAGAAAGACTCTTACACAAGAAGAGAACAACGGAGAAGAAAAGCAAGTCACTTGGAGATTTGGAAGCAGTCCGCGCAACACCTCGAGTATTATTCACAATAGAAGACTCAGTTCAAGAGCAAGAAGAAGAGGAGATGGCAGAGGTACCTATGGTTAATTGTCTCAAGCCACAATTGGCTAGTATTGTCAAGATAGATTTCCAGGAAGCTCAAGATCAACTTCCGTATCAATTGGAGAGATATGTTGAAATAGTGGCGTAACAACCGTTCACAGGTTCAGAAGATCCCAATCATCACTTGCAACACTTCCTTGAAGTTTGCAACACATTCAAGATAGTGGATTGACAGGAGATCAAGGGCGTGTGCGGCTGTTCCCCTTCTCTCTAATTGGACGCCCCAAGCAATGGTACAATGGATTGGAAAACACAATGAAAATGGTGTGGAAAACACACTCAAGCTTTGAAAAATGAGATTCTTGGATTTATACAGAATATTGATGAGAGCATTGGAGAAGCATGGGAAAGATACAATGAGCATATGGATGCATGCCCTCATCATGGTCTGACGGTTGGAGAAGTTGTTGAGAAGTTCTACACAGGATTGAATCTTTTGTCACGTCAACATTTGGACGCCTCAGCTGCAGGATCATTTATGTCAAAAACCCCCACCGAAGGTAAGAATTTGATCAAGTTGTTAGTTGAAAATCAATCGTGGGATGGTGAGAGAAGCTCAAGGAGTTTTCAACCTTCAAAAGGAGTAGCAAAGATTGTGATTGAGAAGAATCAGGAAGAATTGATTATAGATCGCCTCGATGCTATTCAAAGAAGGTTGGATAATAATCTTCATATCCCTAAGGAAGAGACACTCAAGCTGGCGGAATCACGCTCAACATGTAGTGAGTGTGGAGAATTTGGTCATGTGCAGAAAGATTGCCCTGAAGAGATGAAGATGTTAGAATATATGAAGAATAGTGGATGGAAGCCCCAATATCAACAACAAATGAGTTCTTTCTCCCCTAGTTCGTCCATGCAAAACTCTATCCCACTTCGTCTCCAATGTCATGAGCTCTTCCAAGCTCAAGAGAAGATCAACAAGGACAATCAAGCTAGATTCAAGGAGATTGATCGTGTCCTTGAGAGAGTTAATGACAAGGTGATAGAAATTGGGAGATCCAACGAGCAGATTTTGAAGCATACCAAGATTATGGAGCAACAGATGGGATAGCTATCGCAAGCCATTCAAGGCAATAAGGGGGCTATTCCTGGCAATACGATGTCTACAGAACAGTTGAAGGCAATAGCTACGCGATCAGGAAAACAAACAGAAGATCCAGAACGCTATGCGGGAGCAAAGAAGCCCCACGCCGATCGGCGCACACCCAGCGCCGATCAGCGCGACGACCCTGTCGGAGCCGATCGGCTCCCTGAAAGCGCCGATCGACGCAAGGAGGATGATGGCCTCTCTGGTCTGAAGATGGGCGTGGAGACAGAAGAGCATGGCCCTGCCACGTTTCTAGATACTCAACTACTGACGAAGACAGAAAGAGCGCGACAACATGACGAGCAGTTTGCAAGATTCGTCGATATTATGAAGAAGCTTTACATCAATGTCCCTTTTGTTGATGCTATCCAAGTTCCCACCTATGCCAAGTACATTAAGGACATGATGCAAAACAAGAAGTCTCTAGTTTCTGAGGAGGTTGTGAAGGTCACTAAGGAACTAACGACGACAATCAATGATGTTACACTGGAGAAGAAACCCGACCCTGGATCACCAAGCATCAAATGCATGATTGGAACAAGGATATTTGATAGGTCCTTGTGCGATCTTGGAGGAAGCGTAAGTGTTATGTCCCGTCATATATTTACAAATCTTAATTTTCCTGAATTGGAGCCTACGGGTATGTGTTTGGAGTTAGCCGATCAATCGGTACGCTTCCTTGATGGAATTGCTGAGGATGTGCCTGTTCAAATTGGAGATCATATTGTCCCTGTTGATTTTATTGTGCTTGATATGGATAAGAGGACGAGGACCCCGTTGATCTTAGGCAGACCCTTCTTGAGGACAGCAAAGGCAAGTATTGATGTTGGGAGTGGTGAGATAAGCTTCGATATAAGTGGGACTCCCTACTCCTTCAAGTTTCGACCAAAGGGAGAAGAGTGCAGTGCTATTGATGAAGTGAAGAGATACAAGACACCGTGGCATCGAGGCGTCGAAAGTAATTGGAGGGGATGTATGGATAGGTCGTCCAAGCTATATGAACCATGGAGATAAGATAACCTTGTAGTGTCGTGGCTTCACATCCCGCACCGCGACACTAAGGATTGATTGTTTGCGGGGAGGTTGAGCTCTTTGACCTCTAAATAACTAGAGCGCTCTTGGGAGGCAACCCAATGATCGGGGGATTTAGAAGTTATTTAGTGCTTATGGGAGGGCAACCCATTTCGTTTAGTTAATTAGTGCTGGCCGGGAGGGCAACCCGGTGTTTTTAAATTTGCTTGCTTATGATAAAAATAATCTCCCGAATAAAATAAAAAAAATTAGAAAAGTGTGTGCTTAATTCTTGTATGCTCTTGCGTTGTCTGTTTATTCATGCAATACTGTGTATATACATACTATAGACTAACGATGCAGGAATATAAAAAAACAGGAAGGAACAGAGCTTGCGCCGATCGGCACACATCTGCGCCGATCGGCTCAGCATTGCCCAAGTCAGGACAGAAGGCCGATGACACCCAAAATTGCAGGAGTGCTAAACCAGCACAATAATTTTCGGAGGTAGAGCTATTTTCAAGAATGAAGACAACATCTAGCGAAGAAGCGAGGGGCCAGAAGCAAAAACGGACATTGCGTCGATCGGCGCGGTTACCAGATGAGCCCCGACACGTATGCCAATACTACAGGTACACTGGAGAAGTGGAAATTAGGTGAAAGAGATGAACACGAGGCATCAGAATCAGCACCGAACCTAAACACGAGGTGCAAGGGACTTGCGCTGTTCGGCGCCCTTCTGCGCCGATCGGCGCGTGTACCCATGATGTTCCCAAATGGGCGACAAAGGCGGCAGGCATTGATTTTGAGGAACAGGTATGATTATTATGCAGGTGTGCAGTGCAGAGGGGACACAGAATTGACCAAAAGCTGAAAAGGAGACGGCGCGCTGACCGGTGCGGGCCTGAGCCAATCGGCGCCGCCAACAAGACATCAGGATTCCGTGCTGTTCCCCTGCCAACCAACATGATGTGCCAGGAAGCGACATGAAGGAGGGGAATCAAGCATCAGAGTGATCAGAGCATTCAAAATTTGAATTGTGCCGATCGGCGCAGTACCCATGCCGATCGGCGTGCTCTCAAATTTTGAAATTTTATGGCAGTTCCTTCTACTGGATGTTTCCCACACTATAAAAGGGAGGCTAGGCGCCCCCATTCGGCATACCATCCCAGTAATCTCTCCACCTTCCCCACTACCCATGATCTCGCACACATTCCGCATTCCTCGCAGATGGATCGTCTCTGCTCCTCCGTCGGCAAGTTGGGCAAGAGGCTGCGCCGGGGGAGCAGTTCCTGCGGTAGCAGCGAGTCGAGCGGTAACTCCTCGGTGAGGGGTGGCTCTGACGCTCGCGATGACATAACGAAGGGTGGTGCATCCACCGGCTCGGCGGCGGCGACATACAAGGTCCGCGCCCGCCACTCCGTCTCTGGCGCGTCCCTTCCAACAGGGCGTGCTACGAGGAGCCAAACGGCGGCAAGCCGTGGGATTCCCACATCACCACCACCGGCATTCATGCCGTGCACGGTGGAGGAGAGCTTCACCCTCCTAAGCGAGGAGGAACAACGGCGCTACCTCACAGTGAGGGGAAGATTCGTCCCCAACTTTGACCTAGACGAGACCTCCCTCACCTCGATCGGCATGTGGGAGGATTGAAGGAGGATGCTAGACAACCTCGGCTGGGTGGATTTCCACCTCCTCCCCATGGACTACAGCCTCGATGTCGTCACCGAGGTCACTTCTACTATGAGGCTTGGCACCGTCGAAGACGGTAGCGAGGCCATCAACTTCCGCGTCCGCGACATCAGCCACACAGTGACCATGGTGGTGGCAGCTCAAGCCTTCGGCTTCGACGCCGACGCCGACGTCGTCGGCGTCTTGGGACATGGGGAGTTGGACTCCTTTTGGAGGCGGGTCTCGTTCATAGAAGAGATGAAGTGCAGAAACATCTGCAACCCGACCATTCAAGTCTTCCATCGATGGTTGGCGGCGCGCATAGGCGACAAGGTCGACTCCAGCAACGTCACCGATGCGGACTTGCGGTGGCTCTTCAACGCCATCGTGAGTACGTCTCATTGCAATCCCATGTCGGTGATGGTGCAGGGTTGGCTCGACAAGAGGGGCAAGGCAAGCAAGAAGTTGGCCTTCGGGTCCTATCTTCAACGCCTAGCAGCCCTTGTCTACGACAGCGACGGATCGGGAGGGCACGGCGACAAGTGGGAGTGCGCGACAGAGATCGGCGAGAATATGACTCGTGACAATATTGTCACAGGAAGTGTTCGCGCCGGCTTCCATGTCAGCGGCACCAATGTAAAGCTCCCGTGTGCGGAGCTAGGAGCTTTTCTCCCTCGCAAGCTGGAGGGAGGAAATTGGCTTGAGGAAGGTCTCTTGGAGGGGGGCCGAGTTCTCAAGGACCCCTGTGGGCGGGCTCGACAGCCGGACACATATACAGTAGCCGGCGGTGAGTGGGACTCTTGGGGGTCACGCCAGGAGCCTTAGCAGTACTAGTCAGGGTGGAGCGATGCAGCGGACGGTTCACAGCCCTCTGCGCCGATCGGCATAGGCGACGCGCCGGTCGGTGCACCCTACTGCAGCGCGAGTATTGACTACAGGTACCAAGGGCGTGTACCAGTGGTGCCTCCTGTATCCGGTGTAGACTTTTTCGTGCCCATGCAGGGGTACCTCGACAACAACATGGACTACATCGAGCGTGTGGAGGAAGCCATGTCCCTAATGGAGGTACAACCACGATGTAATGGTGGAGGAGTTCGAGCGACTCAAGGCGCGGTGCTGTGGCTTCGATCAGCCACCGACTCCACTTTCGGATGACTAGAGTGCCTAGGAGTTGGCACATGTATCGGTTTTCTGGTTTGCGTTTTCTTTTATCTTTTGCAGTCTTTTTCTTTATTTACTTATGTATGTGTGAGCGGGTTGGGAAACCATGTATCGGGTGTGTTTACTTTCATGCAAGTGTGTTAGTAGTAGTTTTATTTTGATGCAAGTGTGTTAGTAGTAGTTTTATTTTGATGCAAGTGTGTTAGTAGTAGTTTTATTTTGATGCAAGTGTGTTAGTAGTAGTTTTATTTTCATGCAAGTGTGTTAAGTAGTAGTTTTATTTTCATGCAAGTGTGTGCAAAAATCATCATCATCATGTATTCAAGTTTAGATCTTAATATAATGGTGGCGGTTATGCTCTATTAGGAGAATTGAATTATTTATTCTTTTTTGAAAAGTGTTGATGAAGATCAAATAGTGTTGAGCATTGAATAAAATTTTAAACTTACACTTAATGATTATTCGGCAAATATGTCTTATGTGGAGCAATTTTGAGTACCCATGTGCTTCATTTGTGTTGTCCAGTTTGTAATGATAACTTAGTACCAATCTTTTCAAAAATAAATTTTCATGTTGTGAACTTTAGGATTTAGTGTTTTTCAAGATCCTTACCTACCAATGCCATATTTTGAACAATACTCATGAACCTTTGATATGTAGATAAACATAAAATTGATGGTTGAGTTCGGTTAGGATTTAATTCTTTTTGGTCTGAACTTTATTAAGATGGCAATTCTTTGTGTATCTTTTTCTAGCCTTGAAATTACTCATGCAAAAATTCAATTCCATTGAGTACACTACCATGAACCAAAAACATCTTGTTGAGTATCATTCCTTGACCACATCCTATATTTCTGGCTATATTTAATTCTTGAATAAAAGTTGAAGCCAGACAAATCAAATAACAACAAATGTTGGTAAGTTTGGGTTGAGAGCCGATCGGCGCACCCTGAGCCGATCGGCGCAGCAGAGAGCAAAATAACAAAGGGAGATTCAAAAGAAAAAGGAAAAAGAAAAAACTCTGCTGTTTGCTAAGGGACTAGCAAAATTTTAAGTGTGGGGGGATGGTATATGACATGCTTATTCTCGAAATTCAATATAGCCATGAATCATTCCAACCATGTGCAACCTTCCAAGCTCAAATTTTTGCTATGCACATGTCCACATATCCAAAGTCTGAGTCTTTTCTTAAATTTTTCTTTCTTAATTACCATCTTGATAAGTTTCTATAATTCCAATGAAGAATAATCTCCTAGCTTTACAATATATTATTGATTTATGTTTGCAATCCTTGAATTACCTCACCTAGCTACTCATATAAGCCTTACACTAATATTATTTGATCATTATGATGTAGAATATAGGTTGAGTGATTTGAAAGATGAGTTGTTGCCTTGGATTATTTGGAAGATAGATTCTCTATGTTCACAACAATCTTTTAAGTGATTTTCATGTGTGGAAAAGTTATAATTTATGAATTGGACATGATCTTTTGCTTTAGGGAGAACTTTAAGCTTATGCCCATATTTGATCTATTTTTTTGAATACCAATATGAAATACACCACAATACAACAATGCTCAACATTTGCTAATTTGAGATATCTTTTATGATAGAAAGAGTATGTTTTTCGATTTTTCTTTCTTTTACTTTACTCGGGACGAGCAAAGGTTTAAGTGTGGGGCAACTGTTGGCACTTCCCAAGTGCACCTTTTATATGTGAATATTAACCCAAGTGCCCCTTTCATATGTGGAACTCTTAGCATAATTGATACTAATTTAGGCCATTTACCTGTGATATTGCCTATATATTTGTATATGCGTTGTTTTGGAGCTTTATTGCAGAAACAGGTAAAATTGGTGATTAATGCAATGATGGAGAGGATAGGAGTCCAGAACTGATGAAAAGCACTGAAGAAGCCCAATGCGCCGGTCGACGCAGCCCAGGAGCCGATCGGCGAAAGGGTGTTTTGACCCACAGAAGTGACCGAGGCACATTCCACATGTTTATGGAAGTTTATCTGCGCAAGACACTTGAAGATATTTGTCTAAGAAGAATTATGGAACTTCAAGAAGATTTACGGAACTCCAAGATCTTAACGTGCAGTACAAGACTTTATCTCGAAGGAAAAGGCCCACATGACAGCTGTGGAAGACAGAGGAACCGACTCGAGGCAGAAATTAGAGAAGAGCCTTATTTGCTAGAAACCGAGTCCTTTACGAGTAGAACCCCAATAAATACTTGTAAACCCTCGCCGCAGAAGAGGAGGCGACAGAGGGACACCGGATCCGTGAGTTAGAGCCACCGGGGCTTGCCCCGTTAGAATAGATCTCTAGTTGAGTTTCAAGAACCATTGGAGTCAAGAGTTGATCCGTCAAGGTAGGCCATCTCGACGGGGATGAATCTTACTCTATGTATCTCAAGGATGATTGAATATGTTGATGATGGTTTTGGTGATTGGTCTATCTTGATTCTATAATCATGCATGTGCTTATTCCAATTGCTTAGTTCTAGGCTAAGTAAGTAGATATTATCGTAATCGTGGTGATTAGGATAGTATTCGGGCATTGTATTCATTATGGTTGCTTGATGATGCCAGTAGTGTGGTTTAGCGGTGACAGCACTAAGCCTGCGCAGCACTATTGGGTAGTTGAGTAGGGTAAGATACTCACGCGATTATGGGTTTCCTCCCGGCAGCGATAAATCGGGAGCCGCTCGGAAAGCAGGGTCGTCTTACTCATTATAGGTTTTCATTGATCTATGTAATTACCCATAATGATGCTATTCAATTAGAGTATCTGGTTACGATCTCACTCGTAGATATCTGCCTACTCACTTATCAGCATGGGTTTACCAGATCTGGTGTACTTTGGCTTAGACTCACTGTGTGTCGATCGGCTCAACCCTGCGCCGATCGGCACAACAACTTTGACTTAGATCCACCAGTATGCCGATCGACTCAATTCTAGCGCCGATCGGCATCACCACAGATTCACCAGTGTGCCGATCGGCTCAACTCCTGCGCCGATCGGCGCAATCACAGATTGACTTAGTTTCACAAGCGTGGCGATCGGCTCAACCCCTGCGCCGATCGGCGCAACAACAGATTTACTGTCTGGCGCAACTTTGGGCTGGCCAGTCTCCCCCTCATGCAACCTGACCTTGACAGTAGTCTTGACTAGATCTTGTACTGTTAACTTTGTTTAATAAATCCCTAAGGTCCTAGTGGATTCGATATACCTTGGAATACTCAATTCAAGGGAAAAAGTGATACAATCGTACACCGTCCTCTTGCGGTATATAAGTGGGTGCGTAAATACAACCAACATCCAAGATAGCTATCCGCAAGGGGGGTGCTTGAGATGGTGGTTTGGCTTCTCTCAAGGCAAGGGTATGGCTTATAGTGAGTAAGCTTGGGAGGGGTTCAAACTTGACATTGTTAGGTTTCCTTTTTGTCTTGTTTAATATTGCTTGCATTCACATGGCATGTTTACTTTCATTGCATATGTAAAATTCTTGTTGCATGCATCATCCAGGAAACACAAAGGAGTCTTGCCACATTTGAAGATATTCGTGCCTCATGATCTATATGAGTTTACATCTCCGCAAGTGTGACCAAAGGAAAGGATTGTACTTCATGCCCATTGAGCAAGCTCTTATGAACTCCGAGGTTAAACCCACTCGCGCGGTTCATGGACTAAAGCTCATACATACCCATTTGTCTCTTATTCGCTTTGGTTCTTATTTGCTCGATTCTTCATTTGGCATTTGCGAAAATTATAAGGCCATAAAGAGCCACTATTTAAAAAGGAGTTTTTGAGAGTTCCCTTCATATTCCAAGTGCAGTGTTTATTTGGGTGTTAAGTGAGGGCACTTAGAAAATTGAAGAAATTCCTTGACTCAGTGAATTTCTAATAGTGATCGTACAGTCCGGTCAAATGACCGTACAGTCCGGTCTATGCAGCAATGCACAGTACTTCGGGGAGGATGAAAATAGAGACCGGATGGAAGGCTTCTAAAAGAGCGGATGGTCCAGTCTGTGCAAGTTCTATTTCAACAGAATGTTGATTCTCGGAACCCTTGAAGTGACCGGATGGTCCGGTATAGTGAGCGGACGGTCCGGTCACTATGGTTGATCGTGCGATGCACTTTCAGATCTAAGTCGTTGATTGTTCCTTGATTTGATCTCAACCGTCAGTTTCCCTTTTGACCTAAGTCAAAATTGTAAAGACCTTTGGTTGTTTATTTGTTCTCCCCCCCCCCCCCCCTCGACACCGAGTTCACGAACCCGCCGCCGCCTCTCCCATCGCCGACGCAGCCTCATCCCCGTCGATGAGCTGTCGAGCAGCCACGCGCCACCGCCGCCGGAGCCTCCACCTCGCCACGCTGCCGCCCTGTTGTCGTGCTTAGTCGCGCGCGCCCGTGAACTCTAGAGCCACCGCCGCACAAGAGTAGGAGCTCAGCAGTCGCCGACGCTGCTTGCTAGCACCCCTCTCTGCGCGTCTCGTCGTTGACGCCGCCCCTTCCACGCGGGCGCGTGAGCCACAACTCTCGTCCTCCAGAGCCGAGCTCCACCGCAAACCTAGGGCAAAGTTCACACTTTCCCCTTCACTCCTCCATTGCCGGTGACCTCAAAAATCCACTCTTATAGGCGATCGGTCGAGTGTTCTTCGAGGTTCTCGTCGTCAATCCTCTCGGGTATTGTGCCATTCTACCTTTTCATCCTATTATGCTCTGAAATTCGAGTAGTTGCCTTGATTAATGCATTTGGATTCATTGTTCATGTTTAGCTGCATTAATTAGGTAATTAGCTCAACCAAGCCGTAATTAATTCCATGCCTATATGTTAATTGCATATCTAGGGTTTGTCTCTCATTTAGTCTGTAGTTGATTTTATTGCAAATTATTTGACTGTACACTAGATGACTCGCACCAGCCACATATACTCAATGATTACTGTTGTTTCTTTGCATATTTGTCTAGTGATCACATCCTTCATCTCAGTGCTAGGATTTCTATTGTGCATTCTTTCCTAGCGGTGCTTTGCTGGTAGATTTATGTAGGTTCCATGCTAATCCTTTCTATATCTACGTGCGTGGAGTGACAACAGTCAGCAGCAACAGAGATGGCAAGTTCTGGTCAGGATAAGGCCAAGGGTAACATGCCAGAGAAGCCAAAGAGCAAGAAGAGGACGAGGCTGGATCCAGAGTCAGAGAGGGCCAGGAGGTTAGCTCAGCACTTGGATGCCATAGAGGTTTCCCGCATGACACATGGATCACTGTTGATCACAGGTACACAGACAGATGACTAGGGTCGTAGGAGAAGCACCAGGCAGAGGACCACAGGGTCAGAGCTGTACATAGGGATCAGGTTGCCACCATGGTTGCAGGGTACTCCGACTTCTCATCAGGAGAGGTCGTCAAGACCTGCAGAGTAGGGATCCTCCAGGCCATAGGAGGAGTCAGAGGATGAGGAGTCAGACTCAAAGCAGAGCTCAGAGTCAGAGTCTGAGGAGTCAGTGGAGGTTGAGGAGGAGACTGAGTAGCTAGCACAGCCACAACAGCAGAGGATTGCTCACCGAGCAGGAGACCCGAGGTGCACATGTGTAGTGTGCACAAGGAGGCTGTAGAGACTGGTACAGGCAGCCAGAGAAACAGACATCCTTAAGGTTCCTGCAAAGGACCTTAAGTTGCTACGTCTTGTCCCCTTTGAGTACTGGGTTCCAGTCCCTAGGGACCCTGCTGCAGGAGAGAGGTACTAGACAAGCCTCTAGAAGAGGATTGGAGCGGGTCTGAGACGCTATCTTTCGCTGAAAGGCAAAGATAAGTTGTTTGTGCCACAACAGTACATCACTTACCAGGCTATGAGGAGAGTCACTGGTAGAGACATGGAGCAGTATTTCACATACTTGCCCGGACTTGCAGAGTTGGTCACGGATCCATACAGGTATAGAGAGGACATTGTGCTAGAGTTCTACGTGACACTGTGGGTTGCGAGAGACTGCTCAAAGATCTAGTTCTTGTTCAGAGGGCAGCCACAGCGTGTGAGCAGGGGAGACTTCATAGCCAGCTTTGGACTCCTTGCTTCAGATTTCCAGCTATACAAGAGTGCCTACCCAACTCTTGCTCCACCCCGCAGACCACAGAGAGGGAAGCTACCTTCAGACGACATGGTGTTGATTGCCTTTCCAGCACCACACACCCCAGGCTTTGAGAGAGGCCCTGCGAGACTCACCGCAGAGGACAAGGTGGTTAGAGCGATAGTCACCAGGACTATCATTCCTAGGTCTGGCTATAGAGAGGAGTTCACACTACTTCGCCAATGGGCAGTAGCAGCTATTCTGAGGAGACAGCCATTTGACTTGGCTGATTTGCTAATTGGTGAGATGGAGGAGGTTATTTCTGAGAGAGTAGGAGGACGTCACTAGGTCTATGCTCCCTATATTTGCTATCTACTGAGCAGGATGGGACTAGTGACGGGGGAGCAGTACGACGCGTTCCATGAGGTAACCACCAGCTACTCACCTAGAGTCCCCAAGGGTTAACAGTCAGCCTCTAGTCAGCAAACGGGAGAGGAGGAGCAGGAGTCACCGCCAGTCACTCATGAGCAGGCAGCTCATCCAGAGACAGTGGTTTCTGAGTCAGCCAGTACAGGAGCACCTCCCTAGCCTAAAGGTACATAGCCAGAGGATGCTATCATTATAGCAGCACTTGCAGGACGCCTGAGTGAGTTCATTTAGAGCACAAGTGAGGATAGACGTCAGATGGTGGAGGCCATCAGAGGACATGCAGAGCTTCAGAGATAGCAGATGGCACTGATGACCACTCTCATGACCCAGATGGCTGAGATGACTCAGATGCAGGCCAGCCAGTAGCTAGGACCGTCAGGACTTCCACAGTCTCAGCAGCTGCCGACTTAGCCAGGACCCTTCACTGCCATGATGACAGTCTAGTCCAGCGGGTTGTCACACTTAGGGGTGTTACCAACAAGGGGAGCAGGACAGACTCACTCACCATCTCAGTTCTCCCCCGTGTCCGCCTTCTCAGTGTCTGCATTGTTCTCTTCACCGACACACTCTTCTACTTCATAGATGGCAGGACCCTCCACCTCCCAGCAGCTTCTAGTTAGGAATCTGTTCTCAGAGATAGTGCACACCATTCGTGCAGACTCCCAGACAGCCCCAGAGTCACCTACAGCTCCACCTTTCACTGCTACAATCACCATGCTCACACCTCAGGTAGCAAAGGATCTTGTCCACCGAGGATTCACTTAGGAGGATGTGGATGACCTTGCTCTTCTTCAGGCGACTGCTACCGAGGAGACGTCCATAGTCCCACCAGTAGGGCCGGACAGAGGGTCTGAGTCGCCTGTAGACCTTGACTTCTTTGAGCAGATGGATGCTTAGACGGCATAGGCTCAGGGAGCACAGCAGGATCCAGCACAGGAGCAGCCAGAAGTAGAGCCTTCAAAGGACGTCTCTATGCCACTTGCTCCGACCACGAGCGCGTAGATGTTCTCTTTTCCTACTTTTTGGTGCTTGTTGCCAAAGGGGTGGAATTATGTCATAGGTCTAGGGGGAGTTGGAGTGTGATCTTGTGCGATCGAGAGTTATTCGATGTTCGTGGATTTTGATGGGACATGGTTTTTTATTCGCTTGTGTTTGACTCATCTTGTTCTCGCTTGTTTTATTTTCATACATAGTGCTTGCTCTTCGTTATTTATCCTATGTGCCTGTGTATGATTTCATGATGATGATTGCTTGTTCTTAATTCTTATGCATTGCCATGCTAACATGTTGCATATCATCTTTCATATCTTGCATTGCATGTCTTTATGCTTTAATTAATATCCTCACATGACATGCATGCATATCATCTAGAGTGTGCTCTTTTTTCTTATTCCTCTTAGCTCTTGATGATGCTTGATTGAGTAGGACCTTGTGCATTTCTCTCTTATGCTTTTGTGGTTCCTCTCAATTGTTGTGTAGTCTTTTAGCCCTGAATTTCTTCTTAAGATTATGATAAGTAGTGGTTGTCATCAATCATCAAAAAGGGGGAGATTTTAAGCTTCATGACCATTAATGGGATCCCCAAGGTATGAGTATTTTAGTGATAGATGATAACTATGAAATTGTGGGCTAATATCTACATGAGTGTTGTCTATGTAGGAATCATCTCTAAACTCTACTACAAATCATATGGATCATGGTTGCCTTGGTGATTGATGATAATGACCGCAAGCATGGAGGCTTGTGAGCTTGATAGAGTCCAAGGGTTGATGGAGATGGATCAAAGCTAAGGACAAGCTATGAAGCAAGTGTTGAGAACACTTGTATAGTTGTTAGGGCTTTGAGTCCATAAGAAAAAACAGACTATCAATGGGGTCTAGGTCATTTCTCTTAGGTCATGTCTAGTCGGTGATGTGGAAGGTTGCTCGGTGAAATCACGCACTAGGTGATAGTGGAGAAGCCAAGGAGTTGTTCGGAGAAGCCGGGAAATGAAGTCAGTGAGGATGAGGAGTTTGAGCTTCTAGACTAAGTGACCGGATAGAGGAATTAGTGGAGATTAGACTGTATGGTCACTAAGAGGACTTATAGTGGGCAGCGAGAAATCTGTCTGTGCTGGGAGTTGAAGTGACTAGACGGTCCGGTCTGTGTGGCTTCACATAGGGCAAAGAGGAAGCAGCGCCGAGAAAGTTTCCGGATTGGAGAGAGAAAGTCTGACCGGACGGTCCGGTCAGTAGGAGATCAGCAAGGACAGAGCCGTTGGTGCCGAGGATTGCAGTGACCGGACGGTCCGGTCAGGCAGTAACCGGACAGTCCGGTCAGTTGGCCCAGAAAGCTGATTTCATGGAGCAACGACTAGTTGGAGGTTGGAAGCCTATATAACTTCATTGCTCGGGTCTTGGAGACCTCTCTTGGCCAGTGGAATTGCTTGGAGCAGTTGGTGAGAGCCAAGAGGAAAAGAGGAGAGCACTAGGAGGAGATATTGCATATCTTGATAGTGCTAGTGAGAGTAACATGGAGTGACCTTGCACATCTAAGACTAGGTGTCCTTGAGGGTGTGATCTACGTTGTTACTCTTGATCTATAAAGAGACCTAGACCGGTTTGGTGTCGATGATCGAGCCTATCATGATCGGTTGTTAATGCCATCACACGTTTGTACACGGTTTGAGCCCGCTGGTGAAAGGGGCATCGCTAGTGAGCGCCCGTGTCGGCTCGGGGAGTCCGACAAGTTCTTGAGGGAGGCGAGCTTGTGCCTTGGTGGCAGCAGTGACGCACACCGTGTCTTCACTCCAGGAGTGATTACGGGCTCATGGGCGAGAACTCCACATTGGTGGCAGGAGGGACTAGGACTCCGGCGGGAGTGGTCCAACAAGGAGTAGGGGAAGGCGCCATCCTTGCGAGACCTCGGGAAAAAATCATGAGCATTCCTTGACCCTCGCTTTACTATTCCGCATTTGCATGATCTAGTAACTAGGTTGAATTGTGGATTGCATAGGCTAGTGTGTTTTGTTTCCGTGATTGCTATCTGTTGACGGCTGTTAAGTACCATTTTCAACCGTCAACTATACTCAAATAAAGGAGAATTTGGCATTTCATACACGCATGCTTTATCACAATAATATAGTTCCACTTGTACTTGGAGAACTTTGTGCATGCAGGAGGAAATGTGAAGGAAACACCTGAAAAGGCAAGAAAACACACTTTCGACCCCCTGGCCCCACCTTTTCCTGTGCTCCTTTCTCCCAACGGCTCTATGGCCGTTGCTCTGTCTCTTTCTAACGGCCTTCTTGCTTCCTTGGCTATAAAAACCGCCCAGGAGGGGGAGCTTCACCATTCCAAGCTCATCTTTCACTCCCCTCCTTTGCTCACTTGTTGCTCTCCCAAAATTTCGTGTTCTTCAACTTTACTATAGCCCCAAAAACCCAAAAAAATATTTCCCCTCTGTTTTAGAGCATTTGCAAGTTGTTGTAAGAAGAAAACCAATTTCGGAGAAGCTCGGGTTTGTCGTTTTCACTAACGCTCACCCGAACACTTGTTCGATCTTGTTTTTGTTCTTGTCTTGTGTTTGTTCTTGTGTGCAGCCATGTTCAAACGAATGAAGCAAGTCGCCGGAATCAAGCGGAGAAAAAGCACTCGTGCAAGCACGAGTCAAGCATCCTCCGTCGAGCTCACACCAAGTCCGGGGCATGGTGACCCCGAAGCTGAAATTCCGGAGGAAAGGCCGGCCTTGCTCATCACCGAGGAGCATCTCGACATCAAGGACGACCGCGAGGGCCAAGCCATCGCGCTCATGAGAGAACGGCCATTCGCCCACACCCGACGCTTCGATCCGGACTTCCTCGAGAAAATAGGTATGAGAGAAGAATTTGCCTCTATTTTTCGCATTATGGGTTGGCTAAATTTCGTAGAAGTAGATGAGCCAGGTTCTCGTTTGCTTACTATGTATTTTTTATGCACCCTTAGAAAGTATAATGAAGGCATTTCTTTTCGCTTGTTTGGGCAAGAGCGCTTGATCACATAGGGTGATCTTCATGCTATGCTAGGTCTAAATCCTAAATGTAGGCTAGACTTAGATAAAGCGCTAAAGGGGTTCCATAAAGAAAGTTTTTGGAAAAAGATTTTCGGAAACGAGTGGGGTCCCAAGCCTAGAACAAGTGCCATCCATAATCGTACACTTAGATTTATGCATGTGTGGTTGGCTATGACCTTGTTTCCTCGAGGTGACATTAGGGTTGTCCGGCAAGATGAATTGAAAATACTTTATGCCATGGTTAAGAAAATTAGGGTGTCACCCGCGGAATGCATGATTGATCAATGGTTAGACAATATAAAGTTGACAGGACCAATTGAGTGCACCTCTTTAGTTACTCGCATTGCGCAGAAGTGTGGTCTGCTTGAGAATGTTCATGTTGAATATTTGACGGTAGATAGAGAATTTCTAGGCGAGGACTATTTTGTGCAAGGCCATACTTTGAAACATGGTCCAAATAATACCTTGATCTATCACTTTCCCGGGTATACAAATGAATTCCCGTTACCTAACCCGGGTCTTCGTTTGTATCACTGTCGGGCACTAACCCTCCCACTTGAGCCAGTGGGAGAAGTTCGCAGGCATAGTGTTTCAGGGCGACCGACACGTTCCCGTAGGCATATGGAGCCTACACCGGAGTTTCACACTCCGACCGGAGATCCGGTATGGGAGCAGCCCCCGCCACAGGACGAGGCGGGTGCATCAACATGGCAGGCCGGAGCATGGGAATCTCAGTACAATTACCCCATGCAGACGTCATCAAGTTCAAGCGGACCGCCATCCTTTGCCACTCGGTCATTCTCATCCCGTGGGTTCCGTGAACTCAACTATGGGATGGCCGAGTTGACAAGGAGGGTGAACGACATTGATTTGCGCACCGAGAGCATGCAACAAACTCTCATGCAACATGTCACCGACACCCAGCAATGGCAGAATTTCAGCGACAACCAATTCCGCCAGCTGAACGCGATGATGGCTCAGAATCAGAGCAATTGGGATGCCTTCTTCCGCTCCCAAGGCTACGACCCGAACCAGCAGATATGAGCAAGAACAAGCTTGGGGGAGGACCCCCCTTCTCACGGTAACTTGTATCTTTCCCCTTCTCTTTATTTCTTGCATTTGCTAAATCTGAAAATCCATAAAAATTTGCAAAATATAAAAAGAACAAAAATATTTCCCTTTTTCATGCGCGGTATGAATGTGTATAATTTTCCTATGTTGAGATGATGAATAGTTGCTCTGTCCTTTATTCCTCTCTAAAGCTAGTTTACAACTTAGTACTCTCTCAAGAGTTAGGTTTGTTGGTAAATCTTGCCTTGAACTTGAATCTTGTGGGTAGCATATGCATTCTCTAGTTCTAAATTGTTGAGAGGTATGATATGATAGATAGGGCTGCTATGATCTTGCTCAACGTAAAGCTTGAATTCCGGAGTTTTATTTTTCAAAATGACAAATTGATAAGTTCCTCAATGATGAAATTCCCACCACAGCCATATGTAGTGTTTACATTTGAAAACCTTTACACATATGCTGCTTGTTTCACATTGAGCTTAGTCAAAATTGTTGTGACCCTAGTAGAACTCTTTTCATGCTTTCTTGATCAAGATCATATACACACATCCACCGCCATGAGCTATCCTTCTAAATCAAGAAGATAGCATCCACCATATCCACCATATCCACCGTGAGCTATTCTTCTACACCGGAAGAAAGCCACTATCCATCCATCCATCCAAAGAAACACTCCATATATCCATTGCAAAATTCCTCTCTCAAAGTATTCATTTCAAACTAGGACTATGGCTATGCAAAAAAAAAAAAAAAAAAAAGCTCAAAAAAGAGAGCAAGCAAAAGGTAGCCATAGCCTAGAAACTCCAAAAGAGAGAAGGAAAATTCAAAAAGGAGTTATTTCTTCCCATCCACCATTCCTCCGTTCTCCCACACACTTGCACATCTTGATCAAGATTGTTTGAATTGATGTTTTTTCTTGGATCCGGTCTTTTGACATAGCAATATTATGTGAACATGAGTGCTTCATATATCCCTACCTTGAGCTCCACATAAAGCCTTATTTAGAAGTAGCTGATTATAGGCAACACTTTGCCTTGGTGAGGAATCATACACATATTGAGTGATCCGAGAGAATCATTTGAGGAACTTGGTTTTTATTTTCAAAATCTTTTGAAAACCTCCGGAACAACATAGCGGAATCTAGAGCAAGTGATTAGTGCCCTGCAATTGTTCTATCTCTCAACCGCCCAAGACAATGAGGTGTAAAAGCCCCATGGATCGAGGTAAATGGGTAAGTTATGCGCCAATATATTTAATTCTAGGAAGAGTACTTTGTTGTGCGCATAGTATTATTGAGGAGTAGGACATTGTAGCAACTCCTGATCAACAACTTAAGTTTATCTTTGCTTCGGGACGAGCAAAGGGTAAGCTTGGGGGAGTTTGTTGACGGCTGTTAAGTACCATTTTCAACCGTCAACTATACTCAAATAAAGGAGAATTTGGCATTTCATACACGCATGCTTTATCACAATAATATAGTTCCACTTGTACTTGGAGAACTTTGTGCATGCAGGAGGAAATGTGAAGGAAACACCTCAAAAGGCAAGAAAACACACTTTCGACCAATCAGAGAGCGCCACATGGACGTCACACGGATCGAAGGGCCCATTTTCAGCACTTAACCGACGTAACTCCCTGTAATACCGCGCAAACCAACGTCAGGGCCCACAGGACAGCCACCTGGAGAAAGCACAGGCCAGGAGGGGCCACCCCCAGGTCGGCCGATCTGGCCGGGCGCCCTCTCCGCCTGGGCTTCCACGTGTTGGCTCCTCCGCGACTCCTGATGGCGGTTTGAGGTGCCTTCCGTGGCGGTTACTCTCCCTTGCCGACCTATTGAGGCTATAAATAGGAGGGTGTGCCTTCACACTCAACACACACCACAAGAAGCATTTCTCTCTTGCTAGTAGTAGTTCTTGGAGTTTTAGTGGAGTTAGGCTGAGTCTAGAGCTCTCTAGTCCCAAGTCTTCACTTGGAATTGGTATGGCTCTTGTATCTTTTCCCTTTTGTAAGACTTTGCTCTTATCAATATATATATATTTTCTATATAGTTGTGCTTGGGTCATGAGTTTCTTGTTTGATATTGTGATCCATATATGTGATAGTATAGTCTACTTGTGTGATAGTAGTTTATATTTATTATACTACTATTGTCATGCTAGTTATATACCGTCACTATAGTCTAGTTTATATGTTATAGTCTCTATGCTTAGTTTTAGCTGATAAAGTATAGCATGGGTTTGGTGATCGTATTCGTACGGTAGCTCTGCCTCGTTAATAGTAATCGCGGAGGGGCAGAGTGCTCTTTGGTCATGCAAGTATGGTACTTGGGTGACTGATTTGCATCAATTATTCGTTAGTCTACTGGTTCGTTGAGGTAGGCGGCAGGTGGTGACAGCCCTGTCCGTCCTTTGAAATCCTCCCCGCTAGGCTAGTGCGTAGGCTCTTGGCGGAAGTCGCCTATGGATGCAGGGGTAAGTCCGTGCCTGAAGTGCTATACTATTGACTGCTGAACCTGAGTGTGGGTCTGTATGTATTCTACTTAGGCTATGCAACTGTATAGGAATGTATAGTAGGAGTAGCTTAGCCTAGTCTTTCCTCCACTAGACTTTATTTATTTAGTAGGAATCTTCTGTGTGTGTCACACTACCCGGTTATTATCATGTACCCACCTGTCTTGGTTAAGATATCCTTGCTAATTGTTAACATGATCTTATATGTTAGTAACGCTTCTTGATCATAACCTTCCTTTGGGATAAACAAATACGATACCCTGAATACTTCCGGGTGAAATGCTACGGCGGTATTCTCCGTGCGCTTGCGGATTTTACCTACTTGACTCTGGGACATATTAGTGAACCGTTTCTGGCCCCGTGCCGGGAATGATTTATTAATATGGCTTAGCAAAAGTCAACACTATCCTCATGAACACTAGCATGTGTAGGGTCTTTCTCTACTAGACTTGTTAGGTTGCAACGATTGCTAGGCTCTAGTAGTGTAAATTGAAGTATTTGGATTCATGAGCGGCTTACCAATTCACCCCCCCACCCCCCGCTCTCGGTACGCCTTTGGTCCTTACAGAAGGTTATCCCTACAAAACTACTAAGCAATGGTGCCTCTCCACATAGAAAAAAGGAAGCTCCTTACAAAGCTCTTACAAAGTTTTGAAAAGCAAACCAAAGGATACCAGGGAGGTGTGTTCCATGATTGCAAGGGTCACAAAATAACATGTGCTGTCCAGAAGAAATATGTAGAGCTAGAAAGGCCAAGTATATATATGTGAGTGGCACACAAATGAAAAGCAGAGAGTAAAGCTGAATAAGTGTCCCAAGTAACTTGTCCCTAGCTTCTGGTCTAACTATGTCCTAGAACACTAGTGATAGCAAGGTAAAAACAAGTAGCCAAAGAAACATAGCCGATAAGAGGCGGCTAGGTGTAAAACAGCCAAACAGCAAAATTTCAGGGGCCTAGATGGAGCACTAGTGGAAATCCAAAATATCTTTTTTTTTCTTTTATTTTTTTCAATATTTTTCTCCAACTCAGTGGCAATGAGAGACAACTCACAGAAAAGTTCAGCTCAAACAGAGGAAGGATATGGCCTACAGAAAATCTACAAGTTTCAGGAAACGTCGGGTTTCAACTTGATTGAATTTTTTCTTTATCTTCCTAGTATTTTTTTTTATTTTTTTTTGAGAATTGCAAACTTCCTCTGACATTTGGGGAGGGTCCAAATCGAGTCATGAAGCTATTTCAGCCAAAATGGAGTACCGAGCGAAAAGTTATGGCCGTTTTACTAAAGATACTATGAAACCGGTTTTGATAGAACCTGAGGCTGGGTTTGAGGGAAACCCGAGTCGGATTTGGAGTCAGGTTTGGAATCAGGTAGGGATTTTTTTTATCACAATGTATCAGTGTTTAGATCACCGGCTAGTAGAATTTGTTCACGGGGGCGCGCGTTTTAGGCTCGGTGATGGCTAAGCAAGAGGACATTGGGGGGGGGGGGGGGTATACTGGTTCGGGGAAGTCCCCTACGTCCAGTTCTCAGGCCTACTCGTGTAACCTACTGGTGTGGGTCCCTAGGTTGTGCCATGTGGCACCCTGTTTTCTACCCTCGACAGGATGGATGCAGGGGAAAGTGCAAATTATGGGGGTTGGTCTGAGCTGTTGAGGGTGGGATTAGGATGGGCGTGTTGATCAATCAATTCTAGCACACAAAGCTGAACAAAACAGAGGGTGGTGGAGGGGATGGCGGCTAGGTTTGCAAGGAAAACAATACTGATCACAAAAATACAAACTAAACCAGCAACCAAACAAGAACTAGGGCACAAACTCAACACTACGGACCGTAAAATATAAATATGCAAAAGGCTAACATGTGGTTATGGTTGGGGGGGAGATTTTTTTTGGTTTTTCTGTGGACGATAGGATGAACACGCATACGAAATTAACTAAGGGTAGTGTGAACCTGATGGCGCACCTGAAGCTCTGATTACCACTTGATGCGAACAAGGGTGTCCCGATCTTTCGAAAGGTTCTTGGTACGTTGATTTGGTCAGAGGCAACACACAAATAGGTACGGCTTCAGAGCAGCATGTTCTAAACCCCGCAATCACAGCACGATATCCCCTCTAGTTATCAACTGGTGTTGCACAGTTGTTGACTTTTGCTAAGCCATATTAATAAATCATTCCCGGCACGGGGCCAGAAACGGTTCACTAATATGTCCCAGAGTCAAGTAGGTAAAATCCGCAAGCGCACGGAGAATACCGCTGTAGCATTTCACCCGGAAGTATTCAGGGTATCGTATTTGTTTATCCCAAAGGAAGGTTATGATCAAGAAGCGTTACTAACATATAAGATCATGTTAACAATTAGCAAGGATATCTAACCAAGACAGGCGGGTACATGATAATAACCGGGTAGTGTGACACACACAGAAGATTCCTACTAAATAAATAAAGTCTAGTGGAGGAAAGACTAGGCTAAGCTACTCCTACTATACATTCCTATACAGTTGCATAGCCTAAGTAGAATACATATAGACCCACACTCAGGTTCAGCAGTCAATAGTATAGCACTTCAGGCACGGACTTACCCCTGCATCCACAGGCGACTTCCGCCAAGAGCCTACGCACTAGCCTAGCGGAGAGGATTTCAAAGGACGGACAGGGCTGTCACCACCTGCCGCCTACCTCAACGAACCAGTAGACTAACGAATAATTGATGCAAATCAGTCACCCAAGTACCATACTTGCATGACCAAAGAGCACTCTGCCCCTCCGCGATTACTATTAATGAGGCAGAGCTACCGTACGAATACGATCACCAAACCCATGCTATACTTTATCAGCTAAAACTAAGCATAGAGACTATAACATATAAACTAGACTATAGTGACGGTATATAACTAGCATGACAATAGTAGTATAATAAATATAAACTACTATCACACAAGTAGACTATACTATCACATATATGGATCACAATATCAAACAAGAAACTCATGACCCAAGCACAACTATATAGAAAATATATATATATTGATAAGAGCAAAGTCTTACAAAAGGGAAAAGATACAAGAGCCATACCAATTCCAAGTGAAGACTTGGGACTAGAGAGCTCTAGACTCAGCCTAACTCCACTAAAACTCCAAGAACTACTACTAGCAAGAGAGAAATGCTTCTTGTGGTGTGTGTTGAGTGTGAAGGCACACCCTCCTATTTATAGCCTCAATAGGTCGGCAAGGGAGAGTAACCGCCACGGAAGGCACCTCAAACCGCCATCAGGAGTCGCGGAGGAGCCAACACGTGGAAGCCCAGGCGGAGAGGGCGCCCGGCCAGATCGGCCGACCTGGGGGTGGCCCCTCCTGGCCTGTGCTTTCTCCAGGTGGCTGTCCTGTGGGCCCTGACGTTGGTTTGCGCGGTATTACAGGGAGTTACGTCGGTTAAGTGCTGAAAATGGGCCCTTCGATCCGTGTGACGTCCATGTGGCACTCTCTGATTGGTCGAAAGTGTGTTTTCTTGCCTTTTGAGGTGTTTCCTTCACATTTCCTCCTGCATGCACAAAGTTCTCCAAGTACAAGTGGAACTATATTATTGTGATAAAACATGCGTGTATGAAATGCCAAATTCTCCTTTATTTGAGTATAGTTGACGGTTGAAAATGGTACTTAACAGCCGTCAACAACAGTTGACCTCACTGAGAAGGCTAATCCCTTCCTGTGAATCAAGAACAAAGAAGAAAGCAACCAATTTGCAGATGAATGATTAAACTCACAAAGTTGGGGTCTCACAAACTGATGAATGGCGACACTATTTTTATGAACAGAATTAATCTAAGCAAAACCCAAACCCTAATAGTGCAGTGGCAGCTGTATATGAAGACCCTACGGTCATGAAGACCCTCTGGACATGCCCCTAATTGGGCTCAACTGGATACAAAGCCCAAAGGCCAAAAATAGGCGGCGCAACACCGACATAGATTCTGGACCCTCTCTTGTTTCGATCATTCCTAATGACTCCGGATGAATTTGGACATGAGACTAGTGGCATTGGAAAGGTCTTCTCATTAGCTTTCCGTGCATATGTAGAAATTCCAAATCTGAATGCATATGAGTCTTGGGAATTCATTTTACTGCAGACTGGTCCTGGCCCCTGAAACAGACTCAAAGTTGGTTTTGATTGGGCCTCCACTTTGGCTTCTCTGTCCTTCCTGGTCCTCCACATTCCCAAGTCCTTATCGCATCATCTTCTGGTCATCTCCATGGTTCCTAATCATAACATAATCATTAGGTAGCAAACTATTCTCAAAAGTAACATATAACAAAGAACGTAGGAATGAGCTCACCTCTAAATTTAGTCATCGTGCACGAGCTCTAGTCATTGGACCTTGCAAGTCCAGAATTGGAGGAGTGTTGTGTGTATCCATAGGAGTGATGTTCTCATTAGTGAGTGTGTGGCCTCATGAATAATTAGCGGATATCTTCACCAAGCCACTCGATGAGAATACCTTCAACAAGCTAAGGGGAGAACTCAATGTTCTCGACCTTTCAAACTTCACATGAGTAATCCAAAAGCTTGTCCTTTGTAAATATGTATAGTCTTTGTTTGTTTTGTTTTGTTGTTTGTGCTTTGCTTTGTGCTTGTTTCTCTTCTTTCTGTAGGTTGACTTCAATACTCCTTGAGATAGCAATGGACATGGGTTATGCTTTGGTGGGTGTCTACGTCAACAAGATCAACTACCACGACACCAAGATGGGCACAAAATTCAATTCTAGATCAACATCAAGTGCGCTACGTATATTGGGTAGTTCTCCCTCAACACCTAGCACATTCCAATGGGGGGACTACTTCAAAGGTAAGGACCAATGTAATCCTCTCAAACCTATCTTTTCTGTTGGTTCCTTATTGCTCGTTTGTTTTGGATCATCATAAGTAGTGGTTGTCATCCATCACCAAAAATGGGGAGATTGTAAGGATCATGACCATTGAGGTCACCTCATGGTATGAATGTTTTGGTGGTGAATGACAAACATGAAATGTGAGTAATGCCTACACGAGTGTTGTGCGTGTAGGAAACCTTTTCTACTATATGATGATTTTAGATGGTTGCCTTGGCAATGGATGACAATGACCATAAGCATTGAGGCTTGATGAGCTTGATGGAGTCCAAGGGTTGATGGAGATGGATCAAGGCTAACGACAAGCTATGGAGCAAGTGTTTGGAACACTTGTTTAGTTGTTAGGGCTTTGAGTCTATAGGAAAAACCCGACTATCAAGGGGGTCTAGGTCATGTCTCTTAGGACATGACTAGTCGTTGATGTGCATGAATGCTCAGTAAAATCAAAGGTGCTAGGTGACAGTGGAGAAGCCAAGGAGCTATTCGGAGAAGCTGCGAAACAAAGTAAAGCAAGCACGAGGAGTTTCAACTTCTGGATATAGTGACCAGACAAAGGGGTCAGTGGTGACCGAACTGTATGGTCGCCAAAAGATCAAAGAGAGGACTTGCGAGGAATCTGTCTGTGCTGGAGTATAAGAAGACAAGACGGTCCGGTCTCTGTGGATCAGTATAGGGCAGAGAGAAAGCACTTCAGGAAGCTCTCTGGAAACACAGGATTTGGAGATACCAGACGGTCCGGTCAGTACAGAGATCATCGGCGCATAGCGAAGCCAACAGCTCTAGGAGACGTTCCAGGAGTGACTGGACGGTCCGGTCAGTGTGGACAAAAAGGTGATCCCGTGGAGCAACGGCTAGATTGAGGTTGGAAGCCTATATAACTTCGTTGTTGGGGTCTTGGAGACCTCTCTTAGCCAGTGGAATAGCTTGGAGCATATGGTGAGAGCCAATAGGAAAAGAGGAGAGCACTAGAAGGAGATATTGCATATCTTGAGAGTGCTAGTGAGGGTAACTTGAGCATCTTGCACATCTAAGGCTAGGGTGTCCTTGAGGGTGTGATCTAGATTGTTACTCTTGGTCTATGGTGAGACCTACACCGGTTAGGTGTCGGTGATCGAGCCTATCATGATCGGTTGTGAAGGCCGTCACATGTTTGTACATGGTTTGTGCCTGCCGGTGAAAGGGGCATCGCTAGTGAGCGCACGTGTTGTCTCGGGGAGTACGCCAAGTTCTCAAGGGAGGCGAGCTTATGCCTTAGCAGCAACGGTGACGCAACCGTGTCTTCACTTCGGGAGTGATTGCGGGCTCATGTGCGAGAACTCCACTTGGTGGCGGGAGGGACCGGTACTCCGGCGGGAGTGGTCCCACAAGGAGTAGGGGAAGACGGCATCCTTCTGAGATGTAGCAAGGAACCTCTAAAGATGATATCATCCACGTATATCTAAACCATTAAAAAGTCATTTCCATGCCTCAGAGTGAACAATGTTTTGTCAACACACCCCATCACATACCCGTGATGTAGCAAGAAGGTCTTAAGCCTAGCATACCAAGCTCTAGGTGCTTGCTTTAGCCCGTACAAAGCATTCTGAAGCTTGTACACTCGGTTTGGGTACTTGTGGTGCTCAAAGCTAGGTGGTTGTTTCACATAAACCTTTTCCTCTATGTAACAATTTAGGAAAGCACTCTTGACATCCATTTGCTAAAGCCTAATGTCCTAAGACGCAGCAAAGGCAAGCAGGATCCTAATGGCTTCTATGCGTGCAACAGGAGCAAAGGTTTTCCCATAGTCAAAGCCCTCCACTTGGCTAAAACCTTTAGCAACAAGCCTAGCCTTGTTTCTCACAACCTCACCATCTTCCCCATGCTTGTTTTTTGATTACCCACTTGGTTCCTATAACATTGACACCACTAGGAGGCTCTACTAGGGTCCACACTTTGTTTCTCCCAAAGTTTTCCAACTCTTCATGCATGGCATTAACCCATTGTTCATCAGATAGTGCGTGTCCAACATCCCGGGGTTCAAAGGTGGCAACAAATAGAGAATTGGTAAAACAAGCAAGATGTGCAAACCTTGATCATGTTGTCCTCTCATGGATATTACCGGTTATCTATTGAGGAGGATGCTGACGTTGGATGCGAAGCGGGGCCTCTATCTCAGAGCGTACCTCCCCCTCAACTACAACTGAAGTTGGCTCGACAGTGACTCAAGTTGATGTAGCAGCTTCAAGACCCTTTGTTGGAGTGCTGGAGGCAACAGGAAAAAGCTCGGATGTAATGAGACGTGGTGAATCATCGTCATCATCATCCAGGCCCGGTAAGTCCTCTTCTACAACGATGCCCTCCTCCATTTCCCTATTACCTGCAATCTCAACCACATTGCTTGCACAAGAGTTTGATTCATCAAAGGTTACTTCACAGGACTCTACGATGGTGTTAGTTTCCAAATTCAAGACCCTGTAGGAATGGCCGTGAAGAGTGTAACAACGAAAAATGCCATCAGAAGATCTCGACTAAAACTTATCAAGACTGCCACGCTTGAGAATAATGCACTTGCAACCAAAAGCACGCAAATGAGAGGCAGATGGCTTCCTCCCAAAGCGTAGCTCATAGGAAGTCTCATTAAGAATTGGGCGCAAGAAAACCTGATTTGAAACATAGCAAACAGTGATGATGGCCTCAGCCCAGAACTGCCTCGGTGTCCTGTGCTCATCGAGCATCATCCAGGCCATCTCCACCATGGTTTTGTTCTTTCTTTCCGCCACACTATTCTACTGAGGAACACGAGGTGCTGAAAATTGATGCCCAATACCATGCTCAAGGTAGAAAGCACCAAAGGAGGAGTTCTTGAACTCGGTGCCATTATTATTGTGGATTGCTCATAATGCACCAGGAAGTTCCTTAAATAAACTCAAAGCTAAGCTCCGAATGTGGTCAAACACTTCATCCTTTCTCTCAAGAAATTAAACCTACGAGCAGCGAGAAAAGTCGTCAACAATCACAAGAACTTACCACTTACCACCCATCGAACGAACCCGAGAAGGACGAAGCGGCTACCATTTTTCCATGACGACAAGGGGCACAAGCCAAATTCTTCTCAAATTTGAGCTTAGGCAATCCTCGGATCAAATCTATGCCACTCAAGCGACAAAGCAAGTCAAAGCTCATGTGACCTAGTCTCCTATGTCTTGTCCAGAGCTCCGAAGAAGATTGAGCAAACAAACACTTGTGAGAGCCATGAGTAACAGTAAAATCAGCTAGAAACCCCCCCCCCCCAATGCAAGAAATCCCACAAACCAAAGAACTAGTCGAATCAAGAACACGAGAAGCATTTTTCTTAAAGCGCACTTCCAAAGCATCATCAACAAATTGAGAAATAGAGAGGATATTGTACTTGAGATGCTCAATCTAACCAACATCTTTGAGAGTGAAGTTTTCATTTACCTTTATGACGCCCCTTGCCTTCATTCTTCCTCTCTTGTCATCCCCGAAGGTCACATACTCGTGACGCTTCAAAGGAGTGAGGCTAGAGAAGCACTTTGCATCTCCGGTCATGTGGCGCAAACACCTGGAGTCCATCAACCATTGTTCTCCAGGCCTCCACCCGCTACCTACAAAGAACAAGAGGGAAAGATCTATATCTCAGTGCTAGGGTTAGAAAGAAAGCTTTTAGGGATTCAACACTTCACCATACGACCTGCAAAAGTAAACATAGTTCTTTGCACATCACCATTCGAAAGCATGGTACAAGGACCATGATGGGAAAAGCGTGCATCGTCAAAGCGTCTCGACTCAAACCTTGTGTTACATGGATAGAAATCATTTGAGTGAAAACCATATCCACACGAGGGACTCCCACCACAGTGGGGAAAAATGGGGCGCCAAAGCACTATGGCTCAAAGCCTCTGTTTCGTGAACCAAAGCCATATGAGGAATGACCTTGTCCACAATAGGGACGAGAAAAAGAGCGAGACTAAAAGTCAACAAAATCATCGTGAGGTACATTTCTAGTTAACTCAACTTGCATTGTTTCAATCCTCTTACTCCTATAACAGAACTCATCAAGTGACCTTTATGACCATAGAACTTGCAAATGTAAACTCTGTCAGGTTTTGGCTTTGATTGCACAGGAGGTGTGGGTTTTGGCTTTTCTTCTTGCTTTGGGTTGAAGGAGGGATTGGGTTAGGTGGATAGTATGCATTAGCGGGTTTGATGAATTGTTCATCATCCTTGTAGCTAGAGCTAGGCACAAACTTACCCACACTAGCACCCTCTTTGTCACACCTTTCATATCTTAACCCCAAGTTGTAGGTTGACCTACAGGCACTCTCCTTAACTCTTGACAAGTCACTCTCAATCGTTTCTTCACACACTAGGGTTCTTTTAAGATGAGAGATGAGGTAGTCATTTTCCGAAGTAAGGTTCTTGTTTTCATCTCTAGTGATTGCTAGCTTATCCTTGAGAGTGCCACACCATTCATATGGTGGTGGGAGAAATTTGAGCGAGTCTCACTTAGGAGCTTGGACTCAAGCTCTTTGACTTTGAGGGTTTGAGCTTCCCACTCACTAGAGAGCTTAGGGCACTTTTGGCATGCACCCAAGAGAGTTTGTCTAGCTTTGAATTCATCAAGCTCTTTCAGGGCACTCTCAAGCAGACTAGTAACTTGAGCATGCACACTTTCCCTCTGAATCAGATCATTCATCACAACTTGACAAGATTCACACTCTACAACAATGTTATCTCTAGCAAGCTTAGACCTAAGTGAAGCAATCTCATAATCAACACTCTCCAATTTAGACTTAAACTCTCTACTCTAGCGAATAGCACTACAGAGTTCAGAAGAGAGCTCATCAATGTCATCTTGCTTAAGCACAACATTGTCAGTAGAAGCTCATCAAGAGTGGGTAGTACCTCACTTGTGTCAGAATCGGAGCCAAAGTCAGTGTCATGATCATTCTTTGCCATCAAGCAAAGCTCGGTGAAGTCGTCCTTCCTCTTGACTCATGGCTTCTCAACCTCCTCCTCTGATCTTGTAAGGCCTTCGCTTGATGTGAGGTCGACGTCCCTTAGAGCGGCAATGCAGGCACGTGCGACCGCCTTCGCGAGTTTCCTGGAGGTCTTGCCTTTCTTGAAGAAGTGGTTCTTCTTCTTCTTGAAGTCTTCAGAGTTGTTTTCGTGGTACCCGGCCTTCTTCTTCTTCTTGGGGCAGTCAACGATGAAGTATCCAACGTCACCACACTCGAAGCAGGTCCGTGAACCATCGCCTCTTCTCTCCTTGCGGTTGTTGTAGAACTTCCTGAACTTTCTTGTGAGCAATGACAACTCCTCATCGGGGATGTACTCCATCTATTCATTAGAAGCTGCAACAAGAGAAGACAAAGCGAACTCTAAAGAAGACTTGTCATGTGAGGGGTTAGTTCCATAAGAGGCACCACCATGACAATCCTTTTGAGAACTAGAAAGCAATGCCATGCTAGAAGAAGGATTGACATGATTAGGACGAGATTTCCTAGACAGCTCATGAGACTTTAGCTTTCTATACAGTTGCTCACAATTAAGGGTATTAAAATCAGCGGTTTCCTTTAGAGAAGCAACCTTAACACCTCAAACATTTTCATCTAGAGAATAAAGCAATTATTTAGCTCTATCATTATCATTGTAGACAAGGTTACCACAAGCCCTCAAATTGCAAACAATGGCCTCAAACCTACAAAAGGTATCGTCTAGTGATTCGCCAGGTTTTTGTGCAAAGGTTTGGTACTGTCTATTGTAAGAGTCCTTAGGCATAGACTTGACTTGGTTGGTACCCTCATGGTACGTGCAGAGCTTTTCCCAAATTGCATGAGCAGTGTTAAGATGAGAAACACGATCAAATTCACTCCTACCAAGTGTAGAGAGCAAGATGTTGATAGCTTTGGAATTGTGTTCATACCTGTTCAACTCACCAAAGGTTGTAGTATCAAGATTGGCAGGTATGTTGAAGTCTTGCTCGACCATGTCCCAAATAGCATGACCTTGACTTAGGAGATAAGCCTTGGTCCCTGATTTCCAATAGGAAAAATCTTCCCCATTGAACATCACAAGCTTGACCGCATGATTCTCCATGTCGCCTTCGGATCATAAAGCCGGTGAAGGTCAACTAGTGATCAAACTTGTTATGATACCAATTTAAGGATTGAGGAAGGCGACCAGAGGGGGCGGGGTGTGAATGGCAACCAATTAAACTTCTTCACAAGAACTTGGCCTATATCCAAATTGCAACCCAAACCTACCTCTAAGAAAATCACCAAGGTCACACACACCAACTTGTGATGTGCCAACTGTAGGAATGATTCAAAACAATAGGGAACATAGCAGAAGTTCAAGAGGGTCAAAAGGGAAATGAAGAAGATTTGAGAAATTGCAATTCTTGAGCTTGACGGAGTTCCGAAGTACACGACAGAAGTTCCGAAGATCACGACAGAAGTTCTATCATCGACGGAAATTTTGAGCGATGGAAGTTCTATCACTCATGGAACTTCCAAGGTCTTTGACAGAAATTCTGTCCTGGTGACAGAAGTTTTGTCCTATTAAAATCAGGAGCTCTGCTTCAAAGAGAAAAATAACAAAACTCTATCAAATGAACTCCAAAAATCACGAAATTTGGACCAGATCATCCTTAAGACATCATGACTCTCTTCTAAATAGATCCACTCAAAAAGCTCAAAGAATCATCATGAATTTCAGATCTTGAGCCAAGAGCATCAAATGGAAGAACTTGGAGAAATCCACGAAATCGATGGTGCTCGTGCCTTTGATTCGGTCAAGGACCTATATATGGTTGTTCTAGCACCAAGATCCCCCAAGAAAGCATTCCCAAAACTCACACAAAAAGGAGATCAAAAATTCCCACAAAAATAGCTCCAAAAATAGGGAAAAAGACAAATTCAGGGTTTAGGGAGAGTGGATGAATTTGAGCATGAAATTGAAACTCATATCATTGATACATGGCAAGGAAGCCACCCTCTTCCTCCCACTCTTTGGAAAAGAAAAAATTGTCTCTCTAACACTCTCTTCTCTCCACTACAACATGAAGCACTCTCCTAGCTCTATGAAATGAAACCCTGATACAAGGCTAATGAGAAGAGACACAGTCTCCCACTAGCCCTACCTCTCCTTATATAGGCCTAGGTTTGTCCTAAAGACCACACTACCCTTGACCTACAATACATTGCCACCTACCACCAAGGACAAACTTGTCCCTCTCTTTTTTTGTTGCCCGAACGCCGTCGGGCCCTTCACATCTTTGCTTCATCTCGATGCAAGCTTCGCGATGGTGCCACATGCACCACCAAATGCTGCCACCGATTTTGAGGACCAAACCGGGAAACCGCCTTGCGCACTTCTAGAAGCGCGTCTTCCTTGATGTTGATGCGTGTCACCTCATCCCACGATCCTGACCACCTGCAAGTCTCTCCCGGTCCTAGTCCATTCGGCCCCCTTGTCACTTGCACCGGCATCACGCTCACCTTGACTTGGTCAACATGCCATCTTCATCGCTCCCACGGTTTTGAGGTTCAACCGCAAAATTGTTCGTGCCTCTTGCCTCTCCATGTGTATGATGTGGATCACCATTGACTTCACTGGGCCTCCTGAACGTCCGGCGCCAAGTCCCCAACTTGTGCCCGATCCTCTCCCCGTTGATCGCCAAGTCGACTCTATCGACCTATACATCAAGAGACAAGCAAATACATTCTCTTTCTCTTGCAACTCATCACATATTGCAAATCATGGCACATATCAACATGGTTTCTCAAGTTTCCAAGTTAAATCAAATTTATCCTGAGTCAATCAATAAATTTAACTTGAAAACTAAAAACAATTCTTGTGAGCCCTCATCATCACGCTTCTCTTTGATTGACTTGGATGCTCCTTATTCCTAGTTCATCACTTGCTGCTTATGAACTATATCATCAGGAAAGCATGTCACATAAGTATTTGACTCATGAGATATGGTGTGATGAAAGAAATCTTGCTCTTATTCTTGTAGTTCTTGGGAATTTTCTTTGAAAATAAAAATGAATGGCCCTCTCCTCAATGATGTGAATTTCCTACCAGAGCCATACGATAGATTTATTGAAAACCTTATGCATATGCTGCTTGTTGTTTCCTTGAACTTTGTCAGATTCTTGTGACCCTAGTGAGATACTTGTTTATGCTTTATTGATCAAGATCATGTGCACATTTCCATTCCTATCCTAATATTCTACATTAGAAGGTAGCATTTTCATATCCATCATCTAATCCATCCACTAAAAGAAATACATCATAATTATCTTGTCATGACTCTCTCTTGATTGTTTCCATAGAAGGCATGGCTATTAAAAAAAACTTGCTCTCGTCTTTGATAAGCAACATGAAATAAGAGAAAAGAAATAGCCATGCCTAATATGATTTTAGAGAAAGAGAAAGTCTACCTATAAAGGAGTATTGATTCACTTCCACCATCCATATCCTTGCATATGTTACTCTTCTATATCAGAAGGTAGCATCATCCATATTCATCCATCCACAAAATAAAATGCTCCACCATGCTTTGAGAAACTCCCTCTGCAATTATGCTTGCAGAAAGAGACATGGGCGTCAAGTATTTTTAAAAAAAAGGAAAAAAAAGAGAGAAAGAAAGATAGCCCGTGTTCTCAAATACAAGAGAGGGAGGATTTCAAAAGTAGCATCCATCATTTGTCGTTCCATACGTCCCATCCATTCATGTGCACATGCTTGATCACAATCCATGACTTGTTTTCTCCATGGATCCAGTTTTTGACTTAGTAATATATGAGACACAAGTATGTCTTCTTTATTCCCCTATCCTGAGCTCCACATAAGCCATATTTAGAGGTAGGATGAAACGAGGCAAAGTCAAATACCACACACATAGTGAGTGATCAGAAAGAATTATTTGAGGAGAATGGCCAAGATTTGTTTTTGAAATATTTCAAAAACCAAAGTTACTCAGTAGGAGCGAAGATGACTAGAGTCAATACCATTTCATTCTTCAACCACCCAATGGGATGTGATAGACACTTCAAAAATCATGGGTGCAGGGATGAGTTGGAATAATTTGCATGTTAGTCTTGTATCGAAAGAAGTTATGATCCACCTTAGTCTCTATTCTTTACTCGAGGATGAGCAAAGGCTAAGTGTGGGGGTGTTGTTGATGGTCCTTAAATGATAAATACGACTGTCAATTGCCTACATAAATGTTGACAGATGTTAAATACCAATTTCGATCATCAATACACCTATAAAAGTAGGAAGACTTAGCATTTCATACTTACATGTTAGTTGCGAATAATAAGATTCCACTTGTCCTTGGAGATTCATGTCATCATGTGCATGCAGCGATTCGATACAATATAAGTAGAGAAATGGAGCATAATCTAGGGAGACACTGTTCCATCCAATGAGACGGTGCCAACTGGACTTCCCGTGGATTGCATACATGGCTACACGGGATTCCTCTGGAGAACATTGACTTCATTCAAAAGAGAACCCACCTACCAGTCACCCCGAGGAAGCACACCCTGAGGGGGCCCAACTGCAGGTCGGCCAACCAAGTCCTGGGCCCATTTCGGGCAGGCTTCCTCGTGTCCACTCCTCAGCCCTTTGGCAACATCGGTGCATGGAGGTTCCATGGCGGTTACTCCTCAGTACCGACCTATAACCCCAATAAATAGAAGGGGAGAGCTCCACTCCAACACATACACTCAAAATTATTCATTTCCCTCTTTCACTTAGTAGTTTCCTAGTCTTAGTGGAGTTTAGTGTAGGAGGAGCTTGCTCAAGTCTCCATGTCATAGGAGTATTGGTATGGCTCTTGTATCTTTACCTTTATTCTATTTTATTGTGACCTTGTTCTAATCAATTAATATAGTTCTTACATATAGTTGTGCTTATGATATGTGTTCTTTGTTTGGTTATATATCATATTCACGTTATAGGACTTTATGCTTTTATGATGATATAGACTGGCTACCTTATTGTCATGATTGTCATACACCTTGACTATAGTCTAAATGTTATAATGCTAGTGATACTTTAGTTAGTTGTTATGCTTCAACATGGGTTTGATATCCAATTAGGATTGCAATTTCTTAGCATATGACTTATTAATCCGTACGGTTAGAGTTATGTATGCTTTAGTACTTGTTAATCCAATCGGTGATTTTAGTGTTTAATCAATGCTAGAATTCTACTTAAATGTGTAAGCGCGATGCTTAGATGGCTAGGTAGTATTGATCACCATGTAATCCACAGTTTATAGAGGTAGGCAGTAGGTGGTGACAGCCCTATCTGTCCATTGTACTCCTCCGTGTTCAGTTACTTTGTGTGTCCAAGACGGAGTTTCCTTGTGTACGTCGGGCATGAATCCGTACACAAAGTGTTGAGTGCATTAGACAATGACTAGTATAACCTTGATTGTAATTTTTTTACTATGTGACTATATAGGTAGACTAACATTAGAGAGGCGGCTTTGCTCTCCTAACTAAAACTCCCTAGGGACTTAGGACTTCTATTTTTTTACTCTGTGACTACCCTTATTTATTATTATACTTACCCCTATATAAACTTTGAATACTCATACCAATCTTTATGACTATGTTACTATTAACAATCATATATTTATGCTATAGCCTTCCTTTGGTAGAACTATAAATGACAAGCTATTGGCGTAATCCAATGGTGAAATGCTGCAACGGTATTTTTCATGCACTTGAAGATTTTACTATTATGACACTAAAGTTCATCTTTATAATTATGTCTGGTACTATTGCCGGGGATGATTATATTGATGTAACTTAGCAATTGTTAGCAAGTGTCAATAGACATTTCTGGCGCTGTGCCGGGCATAGTAATATTTCTAGTGTGACATTAAGAAATATCAACAAGCATTTCTGGCATCGTTGCCAGGGAAGGCATAGATAAATATATTGTTAATAACGACATAAGCATATTGATTGTTTGGTAGTCATTGTTTATATAGGCTAACCTTGTATGTTTTCTGTCTTTGGTGTGAAAACAAGGTAGTGCATGACCGGTTTTGATCTGCCTGAGAACTTCATCAAGTATCCAGAAAGAGTTTTAAGGAAAAGTAGACTTAACATCTTTTCTCCTTGAAGCTCTAAGCCAGCAGATCAACTAGTCATCACCGCACCACCGAGATCTAAGCCGATGGCTGAGAAGGCTCTCCAGGGCTATTCCGCTCCCTCTGCCAATAACATGCTCACTGGGCCCGAGATTGACATCGGGGACGGAAACTTTGAGATCAAGACTAGTCTGATCACGATGGTGCAGGCTAGCCCATTTTGTGGGCCAACCAAGGAGGACTCCAGCGCTCACATGCAGCAATCTTGGAGTTGTGCAACACCTTTACCATAAGGAATGTGACTTCGGATGCCATTAGGCTCCGTCTATTCCCATTCTCGCTGCTCAGCAAAGCCAAGAAGTGGTTCTATGCGAATAAGGAAGCTGTCAGCACCTAGGAGAAATGCTCTACTGCGTTTTACGTGAAGTTCTCCTTATGGGGAAGAATTCCAAGTTTCCAATAGGCGGCTGGAGAAACAATACCATAAGCATGGGAAAGGCTTCAGGAGTATATCCTGGCCTATCCCCATCATGGAATGGATAATTGGCTTATTATCCAGAATCTCTACAAAGGACTGACGGCCTCAAGCCGTCAGCACATTGATGCCGCCGTTGGAGGACCCTTCACTACTACAATTAAGCTCTATAGTGACAAACACAACTTTAATGTGAGTGGCGGGCGTTTTAAAAACTATTGCTATTTTGGGTGAATCGACAATGTCCACTACTAAACTGTAAAAATAGTGGCCGTCACCTTGTGTCCCCTACTAAGAGGACAAAAATAATGGTGGACAGTATAGTAAAATATTTTTGTGGTGGGCACTGATTATATTATTTTTTCGTCACTAAATTTGAGTCATTCGTAACCATTAGATAAAAAATAAATAGACTAGATTCACTCTACCTCCTAACCCTACAATATAAAAGCACTTCTTCCTCTCCACCCTTCTCCCTCCCCACCATAGCCGCCACCCCTCTTCACTCTCAATATCTCTCTCTCTCTCTCTCTCTCCCTCTCTCTCTCTCTCTCTCTCTCTCTCTCTCTCTCTCTCTTCTCTCACGCATATCCACCTCCACGCGGCGGGCAACAACCCCCTCCCTCCCCGCGGCGACCGGTGACCCCCCTCCGTCTCCGTGGAGGCCGGCGCATCCTCCCTCCCCATAGCAACCGGTGATCCCCCCTCTCTCCCCGCGGTGGCCCAATGGCGGGGATCTGAGGAGCCCTCCCCGCTCTGGATCTAAGGAGCCCTCCCAACGATAGTCGCTTTTTTTTGGAAAATATAGCAGCGGTCCTAGGCCACTACTGTTTTCTTCTTTTTTTTGTTTTTTAAGTGAAAAATAGTGGCGGGCAAAAAATCATCACTATGTTTTGATCTCCGTAGTGACAGATGCTGAGTGGCGGAATTCGGTTCCGCCACTAAGCCCCTCTTTGGCCCGTAGCTATAGAGTCTTTTTGTAGTAGTGCTTCTTCTCACTCACCGTCAAGCTAGCATCCGAGTTAATTGAGAAGAGGGTCTCCAATCAAGGCTAGAATGATGAGCGACTCCAGCCATGTGCATGAGGCATGCACACCATTAAGGAAACAGACAAGCTCGCCGTGAAAGTGGACCTTATCTTGAAGGGGCTTGAAATCCAGAATAACCCCAGCCTGAAAGGCATAGTACAAGCTTCAGACCATCGCATGACGTGCGAGGTCTGTGGCAACACGGGTGTTGATGGTTGTTAACTACCATTTCCGGCCATCGACATTACTCAAAATAAACAAGCATTGTATATTCCCACCATGTATTTTAGTTAGATTTAATAAAGTTCCACTAGTACTTGGAGAAAGACTCACATGCAGCAAAAGTGCATAAAAGGAGTCAAGAAGTGCCTCATGATCAGTGGAAATGAACTTCCAGCAAATCACAGCCAAGTACACGGATTGGATGGCCAACATATAGAAGAAAACTGCCTCAACAACCGACCTTACAGTGTCACTAGGCAATGGGACCCACCCGACAGGGCTCCCGAGGCGGCAGGACCCTAGTGGGCCAACCCCTTGTTCGGCCAAACAGGGGTGTTGGGCTGAACATGAGGCTAGCCCAATGAGGCCGATCTCCGAATGGTGGTTCCCCACTGACTTCCCAAAGGCGATTGTCCCCCTTAGGGCGGGAGTTACCGACCTTAGATAAGCCATTGGACAGCTATAAAAGGAAGGGTGTGGCTCACTCCTCAACACACATCAAGAAGCATTACTCTCTTTGCCATTTCGAGTTTCTATCTAGTTTTAGTGGAGTTAGGCTTAGGATAGAGTCTTCTTCAGTTCCCAAGTCTTCCTTGGAGTTGTAGTATGGGTCTTGTATCTTTCTCCTTTTGTAAGACTTTATTCTATTTAATATATTCAGTCTTTCTATATAGTTATGCTTGGGTCATGTGTTTCTTGTTTGATTATATGATCCATTCTTGTATGTGGTTATTATGTTGCATGTTAGTAATATAGTTATACTATACTACCATGTTAGACATAAGCCCTTACTATAGTCTTTATTTATATCGCAATAATGATGCATGACTAATGTTTGACTTAGATCATTTCCACATGCTTAGTGCTCACTTAAATGTGATTACTTCTTTTCTGATCCATCGCTAGGGGATTAGGGGTATTGTTCTAGAGATGTAAGTGTAGTGCTTAGATCAATAGAATGCATTATTTGTCATGTAGCCCATGGATTGCTAGGGGAAGGCAGTAGGTGGTGACGGCTCTGTTTGTCCTTCGAACTCCCCCCAGCTTTGGCTATGCAATGGGCTCTTGGCCGGAATCGTACTGTGGATAAAGGGAAAACCGGATGCCCAGGGTGTGATGATCTGATTGTCTTGTATTATCATTATATCTTTATAATAGTATATAATGTAGACTATTTAACTATATAAAAGCAACATAGGAACTTAGCTCTTTCTTTGTCCTTCTCCACTAGACGAGTGTTTATTTATCTTGAGTATGCTATCTATGTGTCCACTACCAATGTTTATCATTATCCTTACTTCTGTGAAGACTTTGTCTTGTAATCCAATGTGAAATGTTTAGAACGTAATTACTCTGATCAAATCCCCCGCCTTCCTTTGGTATAAAATAAATATGATGCCCTAAATACTTCTGGGTGAAATGCTACAACGGTATTCTTCATGCGCTTGCGGACTCTCTGCATTCGTAAAAGATTACCAATATACATTTCTAGGCTTTGTTGCTATGGCAACTTAGTGATGACATTTAGAAATGCCAACAAGCATTCCTGGCACCATTGCCAGGGAAGGCAAATTGATCAGAAAAATTACCTATGTTCTATTCTTGCATATGAGATTATTTGGCATTTGCCCAAACATGCTAAACTTGTCTGTTTTCTCCTTTTTATGTGAAAACAGGGTAGTGCATGACTGGCTTCACCTTGACCGAAAATTATATTGAAGATCCTAAACAACTTTTAAGAAGGGTACGTGCACGTCTTGTCCCTCCTTAGAAGTTCGTGACTGCAAGTGAACCAGTCATCTCCGCACCATCAAGCTTCAAGGTCAAGGCCCAGAAGAGTCTTCGTGATTTCTCCACTCCTTCGGTGTCCAACATTCCTGTTGCACCCAACATCATGGGAGATGCGAATTTTGAGATCAAGACGTGTCTCATTACCATGGTGCAGGCCAGCCCATTATGTGGGAGGGCCAATGAGGTTGCCAACGTCCATCTACAACAGTTTCTGGAGATTTGCAACACCTTCAAGATGAAGGACGTCTCTCATGACGCCATTCGCCTTCGTCTGTTTTTGTTCTCCTTCTTGGGGAAGGAAAAACACTGGTTCTACGCAAATAAGGATGTTGTGGGTACCTAGGAAAAGTGTTCAGCCATGTTCCTCGCCAAGTTCTTCCTATTGGGCAAAACCAATGCCCTTCGCGAGAGAGTTTCAAGCTTCCAGTAGGAGTCCAAGGAGTCAATCTCCGAGGCATGGGAGAGGCTACAAGAATACATTGCCGCCTATCCTCAACCTGGGATGGATGAATGGCTTATCATCCAAAACGTCTACAATGGGTTGACTCCGTCAGCTCGTGATCATATTGATGCTACTGCAGGAGGAGCCTTCTTCTCACTAACCATTGAAAAGGCAAAAGAACTTATTAAGAAGATGGTCTCCAACCAAGGATAGAGTGAAGATCATCTTCACTCATGCCAGCGGGGCATGCACATCGCTAAGGAGGTGGGCATGCTAGCCACTAATATGGACCTCCTTATGAAGAAGATGGACGAGCAAGCTAAGGGACATGAAGTCGGCACCGTCAACGCCTTAGATGCTCGCATGACGTGCGAGGTCTACGGCAACACTAGTCACTCGAGCAATGACTACCCTGAGACTCGTGAGGACGTGTAGTGCATGAATAACAACAACGGCTATCGTCCACAAGGAGGCAACGGGTGGAACTAACCACGCCCGTATTATCAAGGAGGTAACAACTTTAACTCTTGCAACAATGAACCCTCCTTTAAAGACCTTGTCTTAGGCCAAGATAAAATTAACGAAACCTTGACTTCAAAGCTTTTGGCTAATGATAAGACTTTAGAAAGTGTTAGAAGGTCTTGCTTAGCTTTAATAAAATGCTAAAGACCCAACTAGCCCAGCTAGCTGCTGCTATTCCTCCCTTAGAGTCGGGAAGATTCCGAGGCAACCCGAGTCTCCCATTGAAAATGTTAATATGGTGACCACGAGAGGGGGTAAGATCACTCAAGACTCACCATATCCTAACACTGTAGGGAAGGACAAGGAAGGAGAAAAGGAAGTACCTTCAAGCAAATGAGACCCGAGGTGTCCCATGGTCGCTTGCTCGATCGGGGATAAGAAATTTGACCATGCCCTGTGCGACCTTGGTTCAAGCGTGAGCGTAATGCCCAAGGCGGTCTTTGACAAGCTGAACTACACAGCTCTATCTCCTATGCCAATGCAACTTCAGCTGGTCGCTTCATTGGTCCGCTATCCTGAGGGTATTGTAGAAGACATTCTGGTGAAAATGTAGGATTGCTTCATCCCCGTGGATTTTGTGGTGCTTGTTGACTTTTGCTAAGCCATATTAATAAATCATTCCCGGCACGGGGCCAGAAACGGTTCACTAATATGTCCCAGAGTCAAGTAGGTAAAATCCGCAAGCGCACGAAGAATACCACTGTAGCATTTCACCCGGAAGTATTCAGGGTATCGTATTTGTTTATCCCAAAGGAAGGTTATGATCAAGAAGCGTTACTAACATATAAGATCATGTTAACAATTAGCAAGGATATCTAACCAAGACAGGCGGGTACATGATAATAACCGGGTAGTGTGACACACACAGAAGATTCCTACTGAATAAATAAAGTCTAGTGGAGGAAAGACTAGGCTAAGCTACTCCTACTATACATTCCTATATAGTTGCATAGCCTAAGTAGAATACATACAGACCCACACTCAGGTTCAGCAGTCAATAGTATAGCACTTCAGGCACGGACTTACCCCTGCATCCACAGGGGACTTCCGCCAAGAGCCTACGCACTAGCCTAGCGGGGAGGATTTCAAAGGACGGACAGGGCTGTCACCACCTGCCGCCTACCTCAACGAACCAGTAGACTAACGAATAATTGATGCAAATCAGTCACCCAAGTACCACACTTGCATGACCAAAGAGCACTCTGCCCCTCCGCGATTAGTATTAACGAGGCAGAGCTACCGTACGAATACGATCACCAAACCCATGCTATACTTTATCAGCTAAAACTAAGCATAGAGACTATAACATATAAACTAGACTATAGTGACGGTATATAACTAGCATGACAATAGTAGTATAATAAATATAAACTACTATCACACAAGTAGACTATACTATCACATATATGGATCACAATATCAAACAAGAAACTCATGACCCAAGCACAACTATATAGAAAATATATATATATTGATAAGAGCAAAGTCTTACAAAAGGGAAAAGATACAAGAGCCATACCAATTCCAAGTGAAGACTTGGGACTAGAGAGCTCTAGACTCAGCCTAACTCCACTAAAACTCCAAGAACTACTACTAGCAAGAGAGAAATGCTTCTTGTGGTGTGTGTTGAGTGTGAAGGCACACCCTCCTATTTATAGCCTCAATAGGTCGGCAAGGGAGAGTAACCGCCACGGAAGGCATCTCAAACCGTCATCAGGAGTCGCGGAGGAGCCAACACGTGGAAGCCCAGGCGGAGAGGGCGTCCGGCCGGGTCGGCCGACCTGACCAGGTCGGCCGACCTGGGGGTGGCCCCTCCTGGCCTGTGCTTTCTCCAGGTGGCTGTCCTGTGGGCCCTAACGTCGGTTTGTGCGGTATTACAGGGAGTTACGTCGGTTAAGTGCTGAAAATGGGCCCTTCAATCCGTGTGACGTCCATGTGGCACTCTCTGATTGGTCGAAAGTGTGTTTTCTTGCCTTTTGAGGTGTTTCCTTCACATTTCCTCCTGCATGCACAAAGTTCTCCAAGTACAAGTGGAACTATATTATTGTGCTAAAGTTTGCGTGTATGAAATGCCAAATTCTCCTTTATTTGAGTATAGTTGACGGTTGAAAATGGTACTTAACAGCCGTCAACAAACTCCCCCAAGCTTACCCTTTGCTCGTCCCGAAGCAAAGATAAACTTAAGTTGTTGATCAGGAGTTGCTACAATGTCCTACTCCTCAATAATACTATGCGCACAACAAAGTACTCTTCCTAGAATTAAATACGTTGGCACATAACTTACCCATTTACCTCGATCCATGGGGCTTTTACACCTCATTGTCTTGGGCGGTTGAGAGATAGAACAATTGCAGGGCACCAATCACTTGCTCTAGATTCCGCTATGTTATTCCGGAGGTTTTCAAAAGATTTTGAAAATAAAAACCAAGTTCCTCAAATGATTCTCTCGGATCACTCAATATGTGTATGATTCCTCACCAAGGCAAAGTGTTGCCTATAATCACCTACTTCTAAATAAGGCTTTATGTGGAGCTCAAGGTAGGGATATATGAGGCACTCATGTTCACATAATATTGCTATGTCAAAAGACCGGATCCAAGAAAAACATCAATTCAAACAATCTTGATCAAGATGTGCAAGTGTGTGGGAGAACGGAGGAATGGTGGATGGGAAGAAATAACTCCTTTTTGAATTTTCCTTCTCTCTTTTGGAGTTTCTAGGCTATGACTATCTTTTTCTTGCTCTCTTTTTTGAGCATTTTTTTTTCTTTTCTTTTTTTTTTGCATAGCCATAGTCCTAGTTTGCAATGAATACTTTGAGAGAGGAATTTTGCAATGGATATATGGAGTGTTTCTTTGGATAGATGGATGGATAGTGGCTTTCTTTCGGTGTAGAAGAATAGCTCACGGTGGATATGGTGGATATGGTGGATGCTATCTTCTTGATTTAGAAGGATAGCTCATGGCGGTGGATGTGTGTATATGATCTTGATCAAGAAAGCATGAAAAGAGTTCTACTAGGGTCACAACAATTTTGACTAAGCTCAATGTGAAACAAGCAGCATATGTGTAAAGGTTTTCAAATGTAAACACTACATATGGCTGTGGTGGGAATTTCATCATTGAGGAACTTATCAATTTGTCATTTTGAAAAATAAAACTCCGGAATTCAAGCTTTACGTTGAGCAAGATCATAGCAGCCCTATCTATCATATCATACCTCTCAACAACTTAGAACTAGAGAATGCATATGCTACCCACAAGATTCAAGTTCAAGGCAAGATTTACCAACAAACCTAACTCTTGAGAGAGTACTAAGTTGTAAACTAGCATTAGAGAGGAATAAAGGACAGAGCAACTATTCATCATCTCAACATAGGAAAATTATACACATTCATACCGCGCATGAAAAAGGGAAATATTTTTGTTCTTTTTTATGTTTTGCAAATTTTTATGGATTTTCAGATTTAGCAAATGCAAGAAATAAAGGGAAGGGGAAAGATACAAGTTACCATGAGAAGGGGGGTCCTCCCCCAAGCTTGTTCTTGCTCATATCTGCTGGTTCGGGTCGTAGCCTTGGGAGCGGAAGAAGGCATCCCAATTGTTCTGATTCTGAGCCATCATCGCGTTCAGCTGGCGGAGTTGGTTGTCGCTGAAATTCTGCCATTGCTGGGTGTCGGTGACATGTTGCGTGAGAGTTTGTTGCATGCTCTCGGTGCGCAAATCAATGTCGTTCACCCTCCTTGTCAACTCGGCCATCCCATAGTTGAGTTCATGGAACCCACGGGATGAGAATGACCGAGTGGCAAAGAATGGCGGTCCGCTTGAACTTGATGACGTCTGCATGGGGTAATCGTACTGAGATTCCCATGCTCTGGCCTGCCATGTTGATGCACCCGCCTCGTCCTGTGGTGGGGGCTGCTCCCATACCGGATCTCCGGTCGGAGTGTGAAACTCCGGTGTAGGCTCCATATGCCTACGGGAGCGTGTCGGTCGCCCTGAAACACTATGCCTGCGAACTTCTCCCACTGGCTCAAGTGGGAGGGTTAGTGCCCGACAGTGATACAAACGAAGACCCAGGTTAGGTAACGGGAATTCGTTTGTATACCCGGGAAAGTGATAGATCAAGGTATTATTTGGACCATGTTTCAAAGTATGTCCTTGCACAAAATAGTCCTCGCCTAGAAATTCTCTATCTACCGTCAAATATTCAACATGAACATTCTCAAGCAGACCACACTTCTGCGCAATGCGAGTAACTAAAGAGGTGCACTCAATTGGTCCTGTCAACTTTATATTGTCTAACCATTGATCAATCATGCATTCCGCGGGTGACACCCTAATTTTCTTAACCATGGCATAAAGTATTTTCAATTCATCTTGCCGGACAACCCTAATGTCACCTCGAGGAGACAAGGTCATAGCCAACCACACATGCATAAATCTAAGTGTAGGATTATGGATGGCACTTGTTCTAGGCTTGGGACCCCACTCGTTCCCGGAAATCTTTTTCCAAAAACTTTCTTTATGGAACCCCTTTAGCGCTTTATCTAAGTCTAGCCTACATTTAGGATTTAGACCGAGCATAGCATGAAGATCACCCCATGTGACCAAGCGCTCTTGCCCAAACAAGCAAAAAGAAATGCCTTCATCATACTTTCTAAGGGTGCATAAAAACTGCATAGTAAGCAAACGAGAACCCGGCTCATCTACTTCTACGAAATTTAGCCAACCCATAGTGCGAAAAATAGAGGCAAATTCTTCTCTCATACCTATTTTCTCGAGGAAGTCCGGATCGAAGCGTCGGGTGTGGGCGAATGGCCGTTCTCTCATGAGCGCGAAGGCTTGGCCCTCGCGGTCGTCCTTGATGTCGAGATGCTCCTCGGTGATGAGCAAGGCCGGCCTTTCCTCCGGAATTTCAGCTTCGGGGTCACCATGCCCCGGACCTGGTGTGAGCTCGACGGAGGATGCTTGACTCGTGCTTGCACGAGTGCTTTTTCTCCGCTTGATTCCGGCGACTTGCTTCATTCGGTTGAACATGGCTGCACACAAGAACAAACACAAGACAAGAACAAAAACAAGATCGAACAAGTGTTCGGGTGAGCGTTAGTGAAAACGACAAACCCGAGCTTCTCTGAAATTGGTTTTCTTCTCACAACAACTTGCAAATGCACTAAAACAGAGGGGAAATATTTTTTTTTTTTTGGGTTTTTGGGGCTGTAGTAAAGTTGAAGAACACGAAATTTTGAGAGAGCAACAAGTGAGCAAAGGAGGGGAGTGAAAGATGAGCTTGGAATGGTGAAACTCCTCCTCCTGGGCGGTTTTTATAGCCAAGGAAGCAAGATGGCCGTTAGAAAGGGACAGAACAACGGCCATATAGCCGTTGGGAGAAAGGAGCACAGGAAAAGGTGGGGCCAGGGGGTCGGCCGACCCCACCAGGTCGGCCGACCTAGCAGGTGGGCCTCCTGGCAGCCCCCTTTTTCCTATGTGTTCCCCAACGGCTAGGGGATTTGTCCCCTGCTGCCTTTTTGCTCAAAAAGCTCGACAAAAAATCTTTTCAAAATGGAAAGCCCAAAAACCTATTTTCTAAATTTTCAACAATGCAAATGAGTTTTGAAAAATTCCAAGGTGGCTGGAAAAATTCAAAAATGCAGAAATGCAGTGGTCGGGAAAAATCAAACTGTGGTGGAAAGCAAATATGCAATTAAAAAGAGCAAATGTGGATAACTACCGGTTTAACCTCCCGGCGAGGACTCACCTTTTAAAGTCCGACGCGCGGGACTTTTCTCCGGCGTTCAGCTCGATGAAGCGTTGTCCGGTCCCGGAGATGAAGACACGGATGATGCTTCTTGTTTCACTCGCCACACCTTCTTGGTCTTTGTTGCGGTCGGTGGCTTCTCGGGCTTCGGAGGCTGTGGTTTTGCAGGCTTCACAGCCTGTTTCTTTGCAGACCTCGGAGGTTGCTGCCTTGTGGACTTCGGAGGCTGTTGCTTAATGTGTGACCTTTGCCTCCTTGCCTTCATCAGTTGTTGCTGTGCAACCTTTTCCTTCTCAAGGAAGTTCTTCATGAATGTGATGAGGCTGTCCTTCTTTGGCGGAGTGACCTCCACTTCCTTGATGTTGCTTGGGTTCGGCCCGTACTTGATACGGATCATGTTGCACTGTTCTTTCCGTGGCCGAAAGTCAAACTTCTCCTCCTTGCCATTGATGTGGAAGCGGATTTCTCCGGCTCCTACATCGATGCGAGCATCCGCAGTGCTGAGAAATGGGCGTCCCAGGATGAGCGGTGTGCTCTTCCCGACGTCCATATCAAGCACTACGAAGTCGACGGGGATGAAGCAATCCCGGATTTTCACCAGAATATCTTCGGCGATCCCCGCCGGATAGCGGACCGTTGAATCGGCCAGCTGCAGCTGCATCGGCGTGGGGGATAGTGTGGTGTAGTTGAGCTTGTCGAAGACATCCTTCGGCATGACGCTCACACTTGCCCCAAGATCACATAAGGCATGGTCGAAGTTCTGTGTCCCAATCGAGCAGGTGATCGTGGGACACCCTGGATCTTTCTTCTTCTCAGGAAGCCGGTTGAGTATAGCAGCGCTACACTCTTCCGTCAGCTTGACAATTTCTGTGGTCGGTAGTGGGCGCTTGTTGCTGATAAGATCCTTGAGGTAGCGAGTGTACGTGGGTACTTGTATCGCATCCAGCAAGGGCACGTTGATGTGCAGCTTCTGGATTACCTCAACGAAGCGTGTGAACTGCTCGTCCACGGTGGGCTTCCTTCTTCTTTCAGGAAACGGCATGAGGTTCGTGTCATAGAACTCATGTGGGGCCGTTTTCCTGGGCGGCAGTTCTTCTTCTTCTGCCGGCTTCTCAGCTGATGTGTCCTTTCCTGCATGGTTAGGATATGGCGGATCCCGAGTGGACTTACCTCCTCTCGTGGTAACCGCATTAACATTTTCTAAGGGGGTCTCGGGTTGCCCCGGGATTTTCCCCGACTCAGCAGTAGGAACAGCAGCAGCTAACTGAGCTAATTGGGTTTCTATCATTTTATTAAAGCTCAGCTGATTCTTGAGAGCAGAGGAAACACCCTCTATCTTAGTGTGGATGCTCTCAAGAATCCTATCCGTGGTGGCAAGCTTTTTACTGATGTTATCATTAACCTTAGCTTGACCAAGCACAAGATCTTTCAAGGAGGGCTGATTATAACCGGAATTAAAACTAGAGAAGTTGCCAGAGTTACCTCCTTGGTAGTTGGGACGTGGTGGACCCCAACTTTGACCTCCTTATGGACGGTAGCCGTTGTTGTTGTTGTTGCCCATGAACATTGCGTCCTCACGGGTCTCAGGGCAGTCATTGCCCGAGTGTCCCGTGTTGCCACAGACCTCGCAAGTCATACGAGCGTCTAGGGCTTTCACTTCTCCATTGGCTTGGTCGTCCATCTTCTTCATGAGAAGGTCAATCTTGGCGGCGAGCATGTCAACCTCCTTGACGGAGTGCATGCCTCGCTGGCGAGGTTGGAGGCGCTCTTCATTCCAACCTTGGTTGGACACCATCTTCTCGATCAAATCTTTTGCCTTGCTCACAGTGAGCGAGAAGAAGGCTCCACCAGCAGCAGCGTCAAGGTGGTCGCGGGCCGACGGAGTAAGCCCATTGTAGAAGTTCTGGATGATCAGCCAATCATCCATCCCGTGGTGGGGACATGCCAGGATGTACTCCTGGAGCCTCTCCCATGCCTCAGGAATCGACTCCTTCGACTCCTGCTGGAAGCTTGAGATCCTTCCGCAGAGGGCATTGGTCTTGCCCAGCGGGAAGAACTTTGCAAGGAACGCAGCTGAACACTTCACCCAAGTGTTCACAGCTTCAGGGTTTGCGTAGAACCACTGTCTCGCTCTCCCAAGGAGAGAGAACGGGAACAGTCGAAGGCGAACAGCGTCGGGGGTGACGTCCTTCATTTTGAACGTGTTGCAAATCTCCAGGAATTGCTGGAGATGAGCACTAGCGTCCTCATTGGCTTTCCCACAGAATGGGCTAGCCTGCACCATGGTAATGAGACCGGTCTTGATCTCGAAGTTCGCATCTCCCACATTGCCAGCTGGTCCCGTAGGGATGTTGGCAGCGGAGGGAGCGGAGAACTCGCGGAGGGTCTTGTCGGCCATTTGCTCAGAGCTTGATGGTGCGGGAATGACAGGTTCGATTGGCCGAGTCTCCTTACGAGGAGGGGTGAGCCTAGCTCGTGTCCTTCTCAGGAGTGACTCAGGATCTTCAGTGAAGTTTGTCGGCAAGTCGAAACCAGTCATACACTACCCTGTTTTCATACAAAATGCAGAAAACAAAGCAAGGTTAACCTGCCTAGGAGATAGTCTTAATAATTGCAACACTACTATATACATTAGTAATTTTTCTTAAATCATACGCCTTCCCCGGCAACGGCGCCAGAAATGCTTGTTGACTTTTGCTAAGCCATATTAATAAATCATTCCCGGCACGGGGCCAGAAACGGTTCACTAATATGTCCCAGAGTCAAGTAGGTAAAATCCGCAAGCGCACGGAGAATACCGCTGTAGCATTTCACCCGGAAGTATTCAGGGTATCGTATTTGTTTATCCCAAAGGAAGGGTATGATCAAGAAGCGTTACTAACATATAAGATCATGTTAACAATTAGCAAGGATATCTAACCAAGACAGGCGGGTACATGATAATAACCGGGTAGTGTGACACACAGAAGATTCCTACTGAATAAATAAAGTCTAGTGGAGGAAAGACTAGGCTAAGCTACTCCTACTATACATTCCTATACAGTTGCATAGCCTAAGTAGAATACATACAGACCCACACTCAGGTTCAGCAGTCAATAGTATAGCACTTCTGGCACGGACTTACCCCTGCATCCACAGGGGACTTCCGCCAAGAGCCTACGCACTAGCCTAGCGGGGAGGATTTCAAAGGACGGACAGGGCTGTCACCACCTGCCGCCTACCTCAACGAACCAGTAGACTAACGAATAATTGATGCAAATCAGTCACCCAAGTACCATACTTGCATGACCAAAGAGCACTCTGCCCCTCCGCGATTACTATTAACGAGGCAGAGCTACCGTACGAATACGATCACCAAACCCATGCTATACTTTATCAGCTAAAACTAAGCATAGAGACTATAACATATAAACTAGACTATAGTGACGGTATATAACTAGCATGACAATAGTAGTATAATAAATATAAACTACTATCACACAAGTAGACTATACTATCACATATATGGATCACAATATCAAACAAGAAACTCATGACCCAAGCACAACTATATAGAAAAGATATATATATTGATAAGAGCAAAGTCTTACAAAAGGGAAAAGATACAAGAGCCATACCAATTCCAAGTGAAGACTTGGGACTAGAGAGCTCTAGACTCAGTCTAACTCCACTAAAACTCCAAGAACTACTACTAGCAAGAGAGAAATGCTTCTTGTGGTGTGTGTTGAGTGTGAAGGCACATCCTCCTATTTATAGCCTCAATAGGTCGGCAAGGGAGAGTAACCGCCACGGAAGGCATCTCAAACCGTCATCAGGAGTCGCGGAGGAGCCAACACGTGGAAGCCCAGGCGGAGAGGGCGCCCGGCCGGGTCGGCCGACATGGGGGTGGCCCCTCCTGGCCTGTGCTTTCTCCAGGTGGCTGTCCTGTGGGCCCTGACGTCGGTTTGTGCGGTATTACAGGGAGTTACGTCGGTTAAGTGCTGAAAATGGGCCCTTCAATCCGTGTGACGTCCATGTGGCACTCTCTGATTGGTCGAAAGTGTGTTTTCTTGCCTTTTGAGGTGTTTCCTTCACATTTCCTCCTGCATGCACAAAGTTCTCCAAGTACAAGTGGAACTATATTATTGTGCTAAAGTATGCGTGTATGAAATGCCAAATTCTCCTTTATTTGAGTATAGTTGACGGTTGAAAATGGTACTTAACAGCCGTCAACAGTGCTCGACATGGATGTTGAGAAGGAAACGCCGCTCATTCTAGGGGCGCCCATTTCTGAGCATCGCAGATGCACACATTGATGTTGGGGCTAAGAAATTCGTTTCCTCATCAATGGGAAGGACAAGAGATTTCATTTTCGGCCAAGGAGAGAGTAGTGCTCAATGATCAAGATCAAGTATGGGCCGAACCCAAAGAATATTCAAGAGGTTGAAGTAATACCCCTGAAGAAGGATAGCCTCATTCTCTACATGAACAAGATCATGGCTAAGGAGATGTTATACCGCTTCGAGAAGAAGAACCCACCTACGGTGAGGCCAGGACTGTGGGCAAAGCCACAGTCCCTTAAATCCAAGAAGCCACCGACCGCACCAAAGATGAAGAAGGTGTGGCGAGTGAAGGAAGTGCAGCCATCCATGTCGACTTCTCTAGGACCAGATGCAACGACATCGAGCTAAATGCGATGAAGAAAAGTCCCGTTCGTCAGACTTTAAAAACTAGTGAGACCTTGCCAAAGGTAAATTGGTATTTATCTCATATTTGATTTCTCAATTTTTGCACATTTGAATTTTCCAACTATTGGATTTTTCAAATTTGCCTCTGCATTTGCATATTTGGATTTCACACATGCATGTTGGAAATTTATTCCAACCTTTCCTTTGTTTTGATAAAAATATAAAATTCAGTTTTTGGTTTCCAACTTTAACAAGATATGTTTATGAGAAATTTTTTTTCAAAACTTTGGACCTAACCCCTACAGCTCAGAAAATATATTTGTTAGGGAGTATGACGACGACGACCTGCTCTCCACTATAGGTGTGAACCTTGAGTTCCTTTCTATTTCGAAAGCTTTAGGTTGGACCAAATTTCCACACATCACTGAGGGGGTTCACGCCTCCTCGCTATCCAGTTTTTGTGTACCTTGATTAAAGATAACGATGCACTAGTTTTCTGTTTGTTCGGAAAAGAATACCATCTCGCTTGAAAAAACCTTAGCATCATTCTTAAGGTTAGAAGTTATTGCAACACTAACTTAGAAGGTGCAACCTCGGGTTTTGAAAAGGGTTCCTTTTGACAAAGGATTTTGGGAGAGTTTTCTTGTGAACGTCTTAGGACTAGTGACATTCACAACCTAACTCTACAGCTATGGTATAGGTGGCTTGCTATGACTTGTTTCCCTAGACAAGACACTAGACCTGTCCGTAATGATGAATTGTGTGTCTTGTTTGCTGCAATTGCTAAAATTCCTATTGCTCCTATTGAAGCTGTGATTGGTCAATGGTTAGATTATATTAGAGGATCGGGACTTATGGAATGCACTTCTTTAGTGCCCTATATGGCTGCAAGGGTTGGGGCTTTGTCTAATGCTAGATTTGATTATCTTTATGAGCCCCGTCCCAAGATAAATTATAAATTTCTTGAGCAGTATCACAGTTTAAAGAAGGGTCTCAACGGTTCTATCATCTTTTATTACCCCAGCTATACAAACAAAATACCGCTTCCTAACCCGGGATATCATTTGTATAGTTGTTGGGAACTAACCATATAGCTACAGAGAGAAGGAATGCCTGGCAGGTCCCCCGATCGACACACACGACAAAGCATGAAGCGTGCCACCGCTAGCACAGCTAGAACTACACCACCAGTCCATGATTACCCTACAGGCTCAGAACATTCCAGCGACCCCACTTGGATGTTCATGCCGCAGCAGTATGAGATTGGAGGTTCGTCTGGGCAGCAAGCTAGTAGTGCACAAAGGGGACATGGCCCTTGAGACATCCCATGTCACAAAAAGGCAATTAACCTAATCCTAATGCTAATTGCTAGCTAATTAAAAAAGAGAGAATTTAAATTGCTAAAGAAAAGGGGAATTTGAGTTAATTAAATCCAAATCGGCCAAAACTCAATTTTACACAAACATCACAAAACTCAATGAAAGTGTGCCAATGTTTTTGCATATTCCAGTGGGTCATATCAAGAAGTATTTTTAGGGAATTTATCAGAATTTTAGGTAAAGCGTAAATACCCTTAAAAATTCCTTAAATGTAGAAAAGGTTTCTCTGTTCCAGGACTTTTCATAATTGTTTTAGCAGAGATCACAACCTGACCCCAATAGCAAAGTTGGATACGATATTTCACTGGCCATGCACAAAAATTGGCATAATTATTCGAGCAAGGTAACTTCAGATTTTTATCGATTTGCAGAAAGTCCTCTTCTAAGTCAATGTGGGGTCAACTCCAGCCATTGCCCAGCGGGCCGACGAGCGCACCGTCATCCTGCTCCTTCAGACCGTCGGCCAAACCGCTGCCTCAACATCATCCCCATGCCAACCACTATGCTGCCTACCTCCCCGGAGCGGCCGGCGACGCATTGAAGTCCCCCTCATCCTCCGAGCAACCCTCTATCCTCTCTCTCCTCTCTTTCCCTCACTCGGCGGCAAGAATTAAGCAGCGGCCAGGAACCCGCTCTCCCTCGCTCTCTCTGCATCCGCATGCTCCAAGCACTCCCTAGAGCTCCCTCGCGCAACCAGTCGACCCTCTCCCCATCTCCTTCCTCCTCATCGGCAAAAAGGGCGAACTTCCCCTATTCCAGCGCGCCATGGACGCCGCTGCGTCGACCTTCGGCTAGGCAGCGTCCCCTCCTCTAATTCTTCCTCAAATTGACGTGCTACGACCTCCTCTAGCATCCCCCTGACCCTCTCCCTCTACCTCGTAGAGCCGTCACCGGATTTCAGGAAGAGAAGAGCGCCGCCGCGCTGGAATCGGCCACCCCCACGGCGAGACCCACCTTCCGGCCATCACCGTCGACATCTTCTTCCACACCAATGATCCCCGCCCCAAGGTGAACCTCCTCGACCAAATCCCGACCATTCTCGCCCTCTGTGCGTGACGCGCGACACTGCCAAACGTCTCCCCTGCCCCTACCGTCGACGTTGCCACTGTTCCGTCCATCGCCGATGGCCGGAGAACCTCTGGTCGACTTCCCCGTCGCGCGCGCAGCCTAGCCGTAGTGGCCTCGTCCCCATCTCCCCTAGTAGAAGCTGGCGGTGAGCGCTCCGGCGAGCCCGCGCGCGCACTCTGCTGTTCAAAATGCCGAGTGGCATTTTCGTAACATAGATCAAACTTTGCTAAATATTCAAAAATGAATATCTTGCAATAGGAAAATGCAAAACCAATTTTGTTAGACCCAGAAAATTCTCCTCTATCCAAAAAGTAAGATGATCCTCAAGGTCTAAAGTTTTGTTAATTAAAACAAATCACCAAATTTGGAAACCTTCTAAGATTAATAAATTTGTAAGTAAAAATATATAAATTATAAAATCATGAAATTTGGTCAGTAAGAATCCCATGGCATCTCTAAACTCTCTGCAAAAGCACATCTCCATTTTATGCATATTTTTAGAGTTATTGCATAATCATTATTTCTAGTAAATGAATTTTTATAAATTCTCTGTTAGGGATTTAATTATGAAACTTTGACTGATTGTTACTTATGGCTTGACACCTTCATGTAAAATTCCATGTTAAATCCTTAGCAATAGAATTATGTTTTTGCTCTTTTTTGGTTTAATTAATAAATAGCTTAGAAATAATTTAGATAAATATTGACTTGTATGCATAATTAGATTATTTACTAGTATTGGCTCCCTGATACTGTTCATTCAGTATATTTAGGTCATGAATAGCAGTAGGTTTATGTGTTCATCATCATATGCTCATTGCCATGCATGTCATATTTATTCGAGAAATTCCATAAATCCTTGAGCATTCATCTCTTAATTATGCATTTCCATTTTCATATAGGACACGAAACCGAGACCACGCAGGAGAAAGTCGGTGCTGACGTGAATTTCACCAAAGACACTAACTACGATCACTCCCAAGGTTAGCCTTGGTGCACACCTACTTATTTGAGCGTCCTTTTTGTTTGATCACAATATAAGGATATTGTATCGTGCATTAGGTATAGGTCTTGAATGAAAATCCACTTGCATAAACCAACAATGACCTATGTTAGTCTATATTAGTAAGCCTTTCATTAGAAAATGCTATGCTTACTCTAGTGGAGTCAACGATAGATTATGGAGTCACTTGATACACTTATGGTTCACATGAAAAGATGAATTGGTTAAAACTTGAGAACCTATCGTTGCAACTCCTCGAACAAGTATCAAACAGTACCAAGTGTATACCTTTATATGGGAATTGGTAAACCTAGTAACTTGGACGCCGTATTGTTGGATGGATACACTCATCGATCCAGAGGTGGTGTGAATGGCACGGTGGTTGCACGAGTTGGAAGACCGCTAGAGAGTGCACAGGTTAAGCCTCGGATACAAAGTACTGTATTGAGGGGAGGGACGTATACTCGGGATCGATGGCCCCGGACCGACTTTATAGCAACCTCATGAATGGTGGTCGTACGTGTTCTTAAATGATGCGTATGTCGTGTACTTGGGTTTTAACCTGCAGGATGTAAATCAATTCAAATTGCCGTCCCTCGCGGTTATGAGTACCTCTTGTTTCGAGCAGTTGGCAATGATAATTAAGTAGAGAGGATTGATTATGATTCTGAATTTATTTACTCTATGGCTACATATTGCCATGATGTATTGTTCTTTATATTTGTACAACCTTAGTAGCTAGCCAGGTTCAACTAAGGTTACTTTCCTGCAACAACAATTAAATATCGTCTAAAGGATCAACTTGCAAGCATAGAGCTAATAGGTGCCTTTTATGCAAGATACCAAATAAGCCCGGTCAGCCCCTGCATATTAGGAGTCGGTTTTAGAAAACCTTTTGTCGGGTAAGTCTTGCGGAGTATATTAGATACTCAGGCTTTGTGATTTATGTTACTTTTAGGTATCCATCTGGCTACCTATTATAATTGTTGTAACAAGATTGTGTGGGATGGTGAGGAACCATAGGAGTGGACCATTGAGTGGGTTCCTAGTTTGCCTACCCAAGATGAGTGAGCCATTGCCATAGGACTGGCATGGTTTACTTAGGCTATCTATCATCGAGTGTACCGTGTTTTCACTTCCGCTTATTTATGTACCGAACCAAGAACATATGTATTGTAACACAACTTAATTTGCTTCCGTTGTGACCCTTAAACTTGTAATATGTAATATTATGCACTTAATGATGTATCATTATAAATGATGGATGTTCATGTGTGTATGCTATGTATGGTTATCTTGGTAATCATCTCCCGAGGCGATCCAGTACGGCACACTCTATATTTCCGTATAGAGATGTGACAACCCTGAGTCGATCGAGACGCCTCCACATCACGTTGGACGTCACTCTTTTTTGGGCTTTGGTCATCATGACTATGGTCCAGAATTGAGGAACCTTACAAGGAGAATGGACGATCTGGATGTGAGAACTGGGGAAATGTAAAACACCCTTGCTGCTCACGCCCAAACCACTAGAGAGTGGCAGCAGCACAGTGACGACCAGTTTTGTCTCCTCCAGGAGCAGGTATGAGAGCACCACGACTACACGGCGGCATACTACCATTGGAGAGGATTCGATCCTATCCAACAACCATGAGCAAGAGCAAGCTTGTGGCAGCACTTCCGCCAAGGTGACTTGTATCTTTCTTTTCTTTTGTTTTTTTCCTTTGTTGGACTTACCCTCAAAGCAAAATAATAATATTTGCAAAACTAAAAAGAACAAAAATAGTAGGTTGTCATGCATGATAGGGATGTTCATGCCTTCATGTTGAGATGATGAATAGTTGCTCTATTTTATATCTTTCTATAGTCCCTCGTATACAAATTAGTACTCTCCCAATTTTTGAGTTTATTGGCTAAACGTGCTTGCCTTGAACTTGAATACATGTGGGTTGCAAAAGTGCATGATCTGAGTCTATGTTGTTGTGAGATATGATATAGTTAGAATAGGGACACTATGATCTTGTCCCAAAGTGAATCTTAACATCCGGAGATTTTGTTTTTCAAAATGATAAAATTGAAAAGTTCCTCAATGATGCAAATTCCTACCACGGCCATATGTTGTACTTCATTGCAAAACCTTCCACATATGTTGCCTCTTTTCACATTGAGCTTTATCAAAATGCTTGCAATCTTTGTCAGATCCATTTCATGCTTTTATGATCAAGATTCATGTGCCATGCCCAAGTTCTTATTAAAGAAAGTGATAGTCTACTAAAAAAGGAGTATCCACCATTCCATCATCATTCCACCACATTCCACACACATGCACATCTTGATCAGATTATATGACTTGTTTCTCCGTGGGTTCAGTCTTTTGGTTTAGCAATATATGTGTTACAAGTATGTCTCAATTATTCCTACCTAGAGCTCCACTTAAGCCTTATTTAGAGGTAGGAACAAAAATAGGCAACTTTGATGCCTTGGTAAGGATTTATACACATTGAGCGTCAGAGTGAAGCATTGGAGGAATTTAATTTTATTTGCAAAAATATTTTGAAAATCTCCGGATCAAAAGTGGAATATACGGATGAGAGAATGGTGTCCTACAAAAGACCATTCTATCATTCGACCACCCAAGATGAAGAGAAGCCAAAAGCCCCATAGTGACTAAGGTAAAAAGGGTGAGTTACCAAATGCCAACTTATTCAATTAAAGGTAGAGTAATTTATTGTGCACTTGGTACTATGGGAGAATATAAAACATTATAGCAACTCCTGCTCAACAACCTAAATTTTGTCTTTGCATCAAGACGATCAAAGGTTCAACTTGGGGTGTTTGTTGACGGTCGTTAACTACCATTTTCGGCCATTAACATTACTCAAAATAAAGAAGGATTGTATATTCCCACCATGCATTTTAGTTAGAATTAATAAAGTTCCACTATTACATAGAGAAAGACTCACATGCAGGGAAAGTGCATAAAAGGTGTGAAGAAGTGTCTCATGATCCGTGGAAATGAACTTCCGGCCAATCACAGCCAATTACACGGATTGGATGGCCCTCATACAGAAGTAAACCGCCTCAACAACCGACCTTATAGTGTCACTAGGCAATGGGACCCACCTGGCGGAGCTCCCGAGGTGGCAAGACCCTAGTGGGCCAACCCCCTGTTCGACCAAAATGGAGGCCAGCCCACTAAGGCCCATCTTTGAATGGCGGTTCGCCACCAACTTCTCAAAGGTGGTTGTCCCCCTTAGGGAAGAAGTTATCGACCTCAGAACCACCTTTGGACAGCTATAAAAGGAAGGATGTGGCTCACTCCTCAACACACACCAAGAAGCATTACTCTCTTTGTCATTTCGAGTTCTATCTAGTTTTAGTGGAGTTAGGCTTAGGATAGAGTCTTCTTCAGTTCCCTAGTCTTCCTTGGAGTTGTGGTATGGCTCTTATATCTTTCTCCTTTTGTAAGACTTTATTCTATTTAATATATTCAGTCTTTCTATATAGTTATGCTTGGGTCATGTGTTTCTTGTTTGATTATATGATTCATTCATGTATGTGGTTATTATGCTTGCATGTGAGTAATGTAGTTATACTAGACTACCACGTTAGACATAAGCCCTTACTATAGTCTTTATTTATATCGTTATAATGATGCATGACTAATGTTTGACTTAGATCATTTCCACATGCTTAGTGTTCACTTAAAAGTGATTACTCTTTTTCTCATCCATCACTAGGGGATTAGGAGTATTGTTCTAGAGATGTAAACAATAGTGTCATTGCCCATAAGACTCTAATTCTAGGTTCCTCCTAATTTTTAGATAATCAACATGTTTTCCTTTTTCTTTTTATTTAGGATTTTAAAGCATATACGTAAAACACAATCTACTAATTTTTTTCTTTGATCTATATCTCATCTACTAGTATTTATAATACTTCACGAGCCAATGAAACTATTTTAGTGAAATTCAATTCTCTCAATTCCTCGGCAATCACGCCAAAAACTCTAGTTTCTCGTGGTGCTTAGATCAATAGAATGCATTATTTGTGCTTCTGGACAGAGAGACTGGACAGAAGGTCAGTAGTGACCGGACTGTACGGTCTCAGAGGAGAAGGTAGGTCAGAGAGAAGACTTTGCGAGAAATCTGTTTGTGCTGGAGACCATAGAGACCGGATGGTCTGGTATATAGACCGAACGGTCCGGTCTGTGTGGGTGAAGTGCAAAACAGAGAGGAAGCAAAATCAGAGCTCTCTGAAATCGTCGAAGGAGAAGAGACCGGACAGTCCAGTCTACTGGCCGGATGGTCTGGTCAGTACAGGATTTGAACTGGGCAGAGAGCCAACGGCACTGGATGCGCCGAGCTGTGGAGATTGGACTGTCCGGTTAGGCAGTGATCGGACTATACGGTCATTAGGCCCAGAAAGTTGATTTCATGGTGCAATGGCTAGTTTGAGGTTGGAAGTCTAAATAAACTCATTGCTAGGGTCTTGGAGACTGCCTTTAGCCATTAGGATTGATGGGAGCATCTATTGGAAGACAAAGGGCCAAGAGAGGAGCACTAGAAGAAGATATTGGATATCTTGAGAGTGCTAGTGAGAGTAACTTGAGCATCTATCTGCATCAAAGGCTAGGGTGTCCTTTTGGGTGTGATCTAGATTGTTACTCTTGGTCTATGGTGAGAGCTAGAGTGGTTAGATGTCGGTGATCGAGCCTATCATGATTGGTTGTGAAGGCCGTCACACGTTTGTACACGGTTTGAGCCAGCCGTTGAAAGGGGCATTAATAGTGAGCGCCCGTGTCGGCTCCAAGAGTCCAGCAAGTTCTCGAGGGAGGCGAGATTGTGCCTTGGTGACAGTGGTGATGCAACCATGTCCTCACTCCGGGAGTGATTGCGGGCTCGTGTGCGAGAACTCCACTTGGTGGAGGGAGGGATCGGTACTCTGGTGGGAGTGGTCCAACGAGGAGTAGGGGAAGGCACCATCCTTCTGAGACCTCGGGAAAAAAAATCATGAGCCATCTCTTACTCTACTCCTTACTATGATGCTTTACCTTTTGGTTTTACATACCGTGCTATTCATGCTTGTGTGCTTGCCTTGCTCTAGTTGATTATCTTGTAGACTTGCGTTAATAGGCTTCTTTACTTGCTAGTAGTGTTTAGCTTCCGCATTTAATCGCTAGCATGTATAGGAGTTGCACTGGCTTGATTGCTCACCGTTGTATGTATTGTGCTACTCATGCTTGTGTGCTCTAGTTCCTTATCTTGTAGCATGGCATGAGTAGGCTTCTTTGCTAGCTTGTTATTTCCTTCCGCGTGTCTTTATCACTAGCATGCATAGGAGTTGTATTGCCTTGTGTGTTCCACTAGTATTCTTAGGTTGTTGTCCCTTTGATAGGACTATTATCTTGCTAGTGTGATCACCACTAGAATTGTGATAGGAGTTGTTTGAGTGTTCGGTTTTAGGGGCGAATTTGGTACATAGTGTGAGTTCCCGATTCACCCCACTCTCGGTCACTCGATCCTTTCAATTGGTATCAGAGCCAAGTGCTCATCATAGAGCTTAACCTCCTTGAGTAGTGACCCTATTGAGTTGGGATGTTATCCCAGTCGGGCCCGGGTCATGGCTCATGAAAGGATCGCTTGAAAAGCTACCTAAATGTCATGATTCCGGATGAGTTGATGGATACTGTTGTGGACTTTGTCAATACCTTTACCGATGATCATGTGTATGGTGATAATGATAATTGTGTTGATGTGCCTAGTTCTAGTGAGTGCCTAGATCCTTCTAATGTTGACTTGACAGGTTGCTCTACTAGTGTGCCTAATGTGATGATTGATGATGTGCCTCTTGATCTTGCTTGCTCCACTAGCATGACTAGGATTGATGATGTTTGTGAGCTTTTTATTGATCATGTTAGTGATTCATTTGTTGAGGAGTCTTTGCTTTCTATGCTACTGATTATGAGGACTTACTTGAATCTCTTATTCGCTTGCAAGGTATTGTGGACAAGATTGAAGCAAATGAAGAATTTTTCAAGCTTCCCAAGATTGTGATAGTTGAGAAGATCCTCACCTTGCTCCCCAGCAGCAAGCTCCTCTACATCACCCTTGATCTTATCATGAAGAAGAGTCTCTGTGTCGAGGATGTAATTGGGTTGTTGTTCGAGGGTGAGGAGATCATTGCAAGCTTGGCCGGGAAGAAGACATTCAAGGCAAACAATAAAACATCTTCAAGCAAAGGATTCGAGCTCAAACTTCTTTGGTCCCTCCACAAGATTCCCTTGCTACAGCTTCTACAACCCTTTTAATCAAGGCCCACACCAAGCTCTTCATCAGGCGCTTCATCAAGCTCTACCCCAAGTGTCAATCCAAATTCTACTCCAAGCACTTCGGGTGGACCATGCATTGGTGTGAGAGGAGTGCCAACCACAATGCTCACACGATCATTGGAGATGATCAATCTCACTACTATGGCTCTGGCGCCTCTGCCTCCTCCACCACAAGATCAACTTTGGCATCTTCGTCGAGCTCACCGACAGGATCTCATCTTTCAACTTGGTGAATTTATGAGAAATCCGAATAATGACCTTTGTGAGACTCTCTTAAGCATTTATGATCTTGTGTGTAGGATAAACTCCTTCAAAGGATTGCACCATATGAAATGATTGACAAGCTCCTCCAACAAGTCACAACTCCTAAGAGGGTTTTCTTACTTGAGGAGGTAATCAAGAGAAGGCATGAGCTCTCAATTGAGAGGGCAATAGAAATGATACTTGTGCTCCACTCACAAGTGGGACACGTGCTTGAGCACGTCACTGGCCTCTATGATCATCCCTACTACTACATCACCCTCGATAATGTACACATGGGGGATGGTCATGGACAATGGAGGTATCATGCTCCAACCTATTCTATAAGGAGAAGACTTTATGAAGGGATTGCAAGGATCCCTAACTATGAGGATGGTCTCATTCGATGTGATCAGGTTAGTACATGTAAATTGAGCAATGCTTTAGACACTAACCCCTCTTCCTCTAGTGCTTGTGTTATGGCTACCACCAGGGTCAACTACAAGAGTGGAGGCACCCATTGGATACTTGATAGTGGGTGCACCCAACATATGACCGCGAAGCCAACCATGTTCACCAACATTGATGAAGACGAAGATAGTGAGAAGCTTTGTGACATGGGATTCAAGTGCACATTTGATGAGGATGGAGCAATAATTGAGAATGAAAAGAAAGGGCTAGTATTTAATGGAGTGAGACATGGAAATTTGTATGTCACGGACTTCAAATCAAACAATATGCCACCAAATACTTGTCTATTCACTAAGGCAACCAAGGGATGGTTGTGGCATAGAAGATTGGCACATGTTAGGATGAGTTAGCTCAGGAAAGTGATTGAAGAAGAAGATTATGATGAAGATGAAGATGACTTGAGTGAGGAATCGGTACTTCTCATGAGGAAGATGAGAACCTTCAAGAACAAGTTTGTCTCCAAGTCTAAGGGTAAGTGCTTCAACTGTGGCTCCAAGAATCACTTTGTTCGAGATTGCCCCAAGTCAAAGAAAGAAGCATTCAATGCTCAAGAGTCAAGTGATGAAGAAGAGGAAGAAGATCCCAAAGCCAAATACAAGAAGAAGAGGTACTTCAACAAGGACAAGGGCAAAGGCAAAGAGCTCAAGAAGAAGTTCTCACGCAAGGCTCTTGTTGCGGAGTGGACAAGTGACACATCCTCTTCCCCAAGCAATGATGAAGAAGTGGCCGGCCTAGCCATGATCAAAACCACTCTCTCGAGCTCTTCCTTCACCTCCCACGTGTCTCATGGCCATGAGCCAACTTGAGGAGAGTGAGGATGACAGAAGCAACAACAGCGATGATGAGGAGCTCTCCTGCGTCGAGCTTTGGAGTATGCTTGAACAATCCCGTGACGTCACCATTAAGAAATCCAAAATGTTTGAAGTGGCAAGAAAAGAATGTAAGTTGGCTAAGGACCGTGTTGGTGATCTTGAGAGTGAGCTCAAGGACCTTGTTACATCTCATGAGGCCCTAAACAAGAGTTATGAGAAACTCAAGGGTGATCATGTAGAGCTACGTGAGAAGTACGAGGCCCTTGAACTTATTTTTTAGGCCATCAATTTTGATGACCTTGCCTCTCCCTCCTCTAGTTCATCAAAGAGTGATGCTTCTACTATGTGTGATGAACTAACCACCTTGGTCGAGGTTTCTTCTATTAAGCCATTTGTTTTGAAGGAAGATCATAAGCTCAAGGAAGAGACGAAGATGTTGATGGATAGCTTTGAGAGGATCACACAAGGTAGAGCCATCCATAAGGAGATCCTTGGGAAAAATCTTGTGAATATGTCTCCCACCGTGGACTTGGCTCATACCCTGCCACCATTGGCATCATCAGAACGAGTCAATCCATCCCCACATGGAGCAAACCCCTACTCGCCGACGACTACTATGGCGAGAGATGTTTCAAGGATGACCACACCACCAAGGATTGTCCTATGGTGAGAAGTTCCATTGCTTTGCCTAACACTAACTTGTTCCATGAGAACACCCATTTCAAGCTTTTTAGGGACAAGGATGGCAAGGTGAAAGCAAAGGCTTTGGGACCACCGAATGAAGAGAAAGGTCAAGATCATATGGGTGTCTAGGTGGATTGTTGATCTTGAGAGGTCAACAAAGTACAAGTGGGTGCCCAGGAACAAGACCTAGATGAAGGTGGTGGTGGTGGACCGGGAGCTTACTTGAAGATCAAGTGAAGTCCACCACAAGTGACATGGATCTCAACGTCATATCTACTCATGAGGGAGGTAACCGTGTTTGTTCATGGTAGTTGTAGTGTGTTCTTTCTTTTCATGCGTTGCATGGTAATTAGGACTCTTTTGTGACTAGAATATTTTGCATCCATGCATGTGTAAAAGAAATAAAACACATAAAAAAATTTAGTCAATGTCTAACCCACTCAAGATAGCTATAAGCAAGGGGGAGTGCTTGAGATGGTGGTTTGGCTTATCTCAAGGCAAGGGTATGGCTTATAGTTATTAAGCTTGAGAGGGGTTCAAACTTGACATTGTTAGGTTTCCTTTGTGTCTTGTTTAATATTGCTTGCATTCACATAGCATGTTTACTTTCATTACATATGTAAAATGCTTGCTGCATGCATCATATAGGAAACACAAAGGAGGCGTGTCACATTTGGAGAAATTTGTGCTTCATGATCTATATGAGAATACATCTCCATAAGTGTGACCAAAGGAAAGAATTATGCTTCATGCCGATTGAGTCAGGCTCAAACGAGCTCCGAGGTTAAATCTACTCGCGCGGCTCAAAGACAAGTGACTCATACATTTCCATCACACAAATGACTAACCATTGCATACTTGAGAAAATATTTTGTTGAGTCATATGTGTAGGGGGAGATATGATGGAACGTCGTCTTGACCAAGGAGGAGCACAATGAAAGGGGGAGCTTACTAACTCTTGTCAATTATTTTTGCTCCCATTATTTGCTCTTTGGTTCTCTTGTGTTTTGGTCTTGGTTTTTGGTTTTTGGTGATAGATGACAAATGGGGAGAAGAACATAAAGATCCAAAAAGGAAAGCCATATCAATGGCACAAGGAGGAAGAAGAACATGAAGATACAAGGGAAGCTATGAGGTGACAAAGGAGAGCATGAAGATCAAAAGAAGAATGATGTGGAACACATGAAGATCACATGAGATGAAGGAGAAATGAACAAAGGAAGATGATCAAGACAATGGTGCATATTCACTTGGAGTACATATGAAGATCATGGCAAGATGATCTACACCAACATGGAGAAGAAGAACAATGGTGCGTGTCTACAATTACAATGAACATCTACATCGACATGAACATCTATGTGTATGGTGCGTGTCTACCTTAACAAGATCAATTACCACGACACCATGACGGGCGCAAAATTCAACTCAAGCTAAAATCCTAGTACGCTACGTATTTGGGTAGTTCTCCCTCAACACCTAGCACATTCCAAAGGGGGACTACTTCCAAGGTAAGGACCAAGGTAATCCTTTCAAACCTACCTTTTCTCTTGGTTCCTTGTTTTCGTTCGAGTCCTTTGTCCCTTCCTTCTCATTCTTTCGGGACTCGTTTGTTTTGGATCATCATAAGTAGTGGTTGTCATCCATCACCAAAAAAGGGGGAGAGTGTAAGGATCATGACCATTGAGGTCACCCCAAGGTATGATGTGTTTTGTGATGAATGACAAACATGAAATGTAACTAATGTCTACACAAGTGTTGTACGTGTAGGAAACCTCTTCTACTTAAAGATGATCGATGATGGTTGCCCTGGTGATGGATGACAATGACCACAAGCATGGAGGCTTACGAGCTTGTCGGAGTCCAAGGGTTGATGGAGATGAATCACGGCTAAAGACAAGCTATGGAGCAAGTGTTTGGAACACTTGTCTAGTTCTTAGGGTTTTGAATCCATAGGAAAAACCAAACTATCAAGGCGGTCTAGGTCATGTCTCTTAGATCATGCTAGTCCGTGATGTGCATGGATGCTCAGGAAAATCACAGGCACTAGGTCACAGTGGAGAAGCCAAGGATCTGTTAGAAGAAGCCGGGAAACAAAGTCAAGCGAAGACGAGAAGTTTTAGCTTCTAGACAGAGAGATCGGACAGAAGGTGAGTACTGAACGGATTGTATGGTCCGGTCTGTGTGGGTGAAGCGCAGAATAGTGAGGAAGCAAAATCGGAGCTCTCTGGAATCGTCAAAGGAGAAGAGACCGGACGGTCCAGTCAGTACAGGATTTCAACTGGGCAGAGAGCCAACGGCTCTGGAGGAGCCGATCTATGGAGACCGGACAGTCTGGTCAAGCAGTGACCAGATAGTACGATCATTAGGCAGTGACCAACGGCTAGTATGAGGTTGGAAGCCTATATAAACTCGTTGCTGGGGTCTGGGAGACTGCCTTTGGCCATTGAGATTGCTAGGAGCATCTATTTGAAGCCAAAGGGCTAAGAGAGGAGTACTAGGAGAAGATATTGGATATCTTGAGAGTGCTAGTGAGAGTAACTTGAGCATCTATCCACATCAAAGGCTAGGGTGTCCTTTAGGGTGTGATCTAGATTGTTACTCTTGGTCTATGGTGAGACCTAGACCGGTTAGGTGTTGGTGATCAAGCTTATCGTGATTGGTTGTGAAGGCTGTCACATGTTTGTAGACGGTTTGACCTCGTTGTTGAAAGGGGCATTAATAGTGAGCGCCTGTATCAGCTTCGAGAGTCTGGCAAGTTCTCAAGGGAGGCGAGCTTGTGCCTTGGTCGCAGTGGTGACGCAACCGTGTCTTCACTCCGAGAGTGATTGCGGGCTTGTGTGCGAGAACTCCACTTGGTGGTGGGAGGTACCGGTACTCCGGCGTAAGTGGTTTAACAAGGAGTAGGGGAAGGCGCCATCCTTTCGAGACCTTGGGAAAAAAAAATCATGAGTCATCTCTTACTCTACTCCTTACTATGATGCTTTACCTTTCGCATTTACATAGCGTGCTATTCATGCTTGTGTGCTTGCCTTGCTCTGGTTGATTATCTTGTAGACTTGCATGATCAGGCTTCTTTACTTGCTAGTAGTATTTAGCTTCTGCATTTGATCACTAGCATGTATAGGAGTTGCACTGGCTTGATTGCTCACCCTTTTATGTATTGTGCTACTCATGCTTGTGTGCTCTAGTTTCTTATCTTGTAGCATTGCATCAGTAGGCTCCTTTGCTAGCTTATTGTTTGCTTCCGCGTGTCTTTGTCACTAGCTTGCATACGAGTTGTATTGCCTTGTGTGTTCCATTAGTATGCTTAGGTTGTTGTCCCTTTCATAGGACTATTATCTTGCTAATGTGATCACCACTACAGTTGTGATAGGAGTGGTTTGATTGTTCGGTTTTTGGAATTGGCGAATTTGGTACATAGTGTGAGTTCCTGATTCACCCCCCCCCCCTCCTCTCGGTCACTCGATCCTTTCAGGTATGCAATAGGCTCTTGGCTGGAATCGTACTGTGGATGCAGGGGAAAACCGGATGCCCAGGCTATGATGATCTGATTGTCTTGCATTGACATTGTATATGTATAATAGTGTATAATGTAGACTATGTAACTATATAAAAGCAATATAGGATCTTAGCTCTTTCTTTGTCCTTCTCCACTAGACTAGTTTTTATTTATCTTGAGTATGCATTTTGTGTGTGCACTACCAATGTTTATCATTATCCTTACACCTGTGAGGACTTTGTCTTATAATCCAATGTGCAATGTTTAAAACATGGTAATTACTCTAATCAAATCCCCCGCCTTCCTTTTGGGATAAAATAAATGCGATACCCTGAGTACTTCCAGGTGAAATACTACAATGGTATTCTTCGTGCGCTTGTGGACTCTCTGCATTCGTTAAAGATTACCAATATACATTTCTAGGCTTGGTTGATAGGGCCATTTAGTGATGACGCTTAGAAATACCAACAACGGGACATTCAGGCAATGATTGCCCAGAGAGCCGTGAGTAGGTTGCATTCGTAAACAACGGGTATCGCCCTCAAGGAGGTCAGGGGTGGCAACCACGCCCCTATCAAGGAGGTAACAATGGTTATTTTAATAATTCTTTCGATCCTAATCAACCTTCCTTGATAGATCTTGTCTTAGGCCAAACTAAAATTAATGAAAACTATAGTAAAAAGTTTGCCTCCATTGACAAGACTTTAGAAAACATTAATGCTAAGATAGAAGATCTTTCTGCTTCTTATAAGAGCTAGCTAAGCTTTAATAAAATGTTTGAAACTCAGCTAGCTCAAATAGCCGTTGCTTTGCCTCCTTTGGACTATGAAAAAATTCTAGGGCAACCCGAATCTACCACAGAAAATGTGAATGCAGTGATGCTTGTGGGTAATCCTACTCGCAACCCTCTATATACTAACCTTGCAGGAAATGATGAAGAGGATAGTTAAACATCATCATTGTAATCCAATGTGATCCAGGGAGCATGATGATCTCATGTTCAATTGGGACAGAATTCTTCGAGCAATCATTGTGCGACCTTGGAGCCAGTGTCAGCATCATGCCAAGAACTATCTTCAACAAGCTGAACCTCACAGGCCTAGTCCCAACTCAAATACGGAACTTGCCGACTCGACAATGTGGTACCCTGCAGGAATTGACAAGGAAGTTTTGGTTGAGATCGACGGATGCTTTGTCCTAGTGGATTTTGTGGTGCTTGACATGGAGGTCGATAAGAGTAGACCGCTCATCCTTGGGCGAGCATTCTTAAGCACCACATTTGCACGAATTGATGTCAGGGCTGAAGTAATCTGTCTCGACTTCAATGGCAAGGAAGAAGAGTTCGAGTTTCAGGCACACCTAGCAACTGACCAAACCTACATGACATCAAGAAACTAGAGGTGGAGCCAAGAAGGGACAACCTAAATGATTCTATCCTAAACTGTTGGGCACCAGAGAACCTCACTCTTGTCACCCCGAAGAAGAATGCAACAGGCACGCCTAGGCTCTGGGCAAGGAAGTAGCCGACAATGAAGAATCCTTCATCCACACCGCCAAAGAAGGTGAAAAAGGTCTGGCGGCTAAAGAAAACATCCACGTGCTCACCTCCGGACAAGGATGTGAGGACAGCAAGCTAAACGACGAAGGAGAGAAAGTCCCGTCCTCCGGACTCAAAATTGGTGAACCCTCACCGACAGGTTAAATGGTATTTATCCATATTTCCCTTTCCAAAACTTTTTTTATTTCAATTTGCATATATGAATTTTTCACTGCATTTTGGAATTTATTCCAACCCAATTTCAAAAAAAAATCAGAGTTTATCTGTTTGGAGATTTTGGATTTGCAAAAAGTTTGAAAATGTTTTTCTTTGAAACATATTTTCTTTCTTGGGAGCCACCACTAGTGGGGCCCACTAGCCAAAGCTATGGACCAGACGAGCTAGCCTCTGGTCAGGCGACCAGACCCCTTGGTCAACCGACCAGAGAGCAACGGCTCTCTGGCCCTACTTGTCCCTATGGCTAGCAGGCAACAGTCATGTTTCAAATTCATCGTTGCCCTGATCTGCTATTTAAGGCAATGGCTAGGAGAGTGAGTAATTCACTCCATTCACATTTTTCACCTCTCCACTTTGCTCTATCCATTTGCTTCCATTTTCCCCAAGCCCTTGCATTGTTCAACACTCTAAAATTCCACCAAAATTATTTGCTTTGATTCTCATTTGCATTTATGAGTTTCCAATAGAGTTTTTGTTTGGTGTTTTCACTAACCGTAACCCTTGTTCGAGTTGCTCTTGTGTCGGTTTGTACAAGTGTGCAGCGATGAACAAGATGAAGCGAGCCTTACGCAAAATGAAGAACAAGGTGACGGGGAGCCCAAGCAATCCTACACCTTCAATGGTGTATACTAATCGCTCCTGTCGCCAGCGTCTTGAGGAAGAGCCACAAGAAGATGCACCGATCGAGGAACCAATGGAAGTAGAGCCGAAAACAATGCTGAATTTCAGCAATGTTCAACTCTGACTCAACACTGACCGTGACCTCGACTTGATTGGAAAGAGAGAACGTGACATCTATCGGATGATCACCGGCCGGTCTTACGTTCCTACGTAAATGTATGATCCGGACTTTCTTTCCAAGATAGGTATGGATACTGAATTTGCTTCTATCTTTCATGCTATAGGATGGGATGGTTTTGTTCTGGTAGATGAGTCTTGCTCTCGCTTGCTTACCATTCAATTCTTATGCACCCTAAAGTGGAACAGTGAGAGGATTTCATTCCGATTCGATGGAATGGAAATCTCTCACTTGCAGGCAATTTACTAATTTGCTAGGTTTTTCTCCTATTGCTGTTTTGGATTCTCATTCTGAAAACTTCAGTTTTGACCAAAGTAGTTTTTTAGAGGAAATAACAGAGCACACCGTCGCCCTGTCTGTAACACCCTAAAATTACAACATTTGCAATTTATTTTTTTTGTATTCTAATTAGGGTGTTAACAATTTTTATTAAGCACAATGATTACTCTAAAAAAATATTAAAAAAAACTTTTTTGGTATTGTTGCATTCATGCTTAGCTTGCAGTACTTTGGCGGTTTAAAATTGAATAATGATAAACTTGACTAATATTCCCTTGAACCTAATTATCACTTGGGTTGGTGATATTTTTAGCAACATGGAACTTCGGTGACCCAAGCAGAAGGAAGTTGATGATGGTGCGGGTATGCACAGGTACGGGTAATGTACTAGTTGGATTGTGGTAGCACCTGCTTGTGGTCATAAGGACCGGTTCGTGGAGTGGCCACCCAGGAAAACAGCACAAAGCACAGGGCTGATATGGGTAGGTGTGGTTCAATATTAGATGTCTTCCTAGTTTTGCGGACGTTCAAGGAAGGAGGATGAAAGGGTCACTTTTGGCCTCAGGTGATGAAGGGTATGCTTCTAGCCATGGTGCCAGAGGGGCTTTTGTAGGGATGGTTAATCCCGCAACAGTGAAACCTTAGCGGGGACGTTTTGCAAGCTGGAGAGCTCTTTGAAAGACCATGTGGTGATCTCTTGACCTCACACCAACGATAGTGTGTTGGCAACCGGGAGACTTTAGTCCGCGACGGCTGATGGAATCACCAACCTATGAGTAAAGTTGTGCAACCTCTACAGAGTGTAAAACTGTTATAACAGTTGTGCTCATGGTCAGGAGCAGATTGGATCCTCACTCGAACAGATGGATGGTTGTGATGAGGACATCACCCTTATGGATACACCCAGCACTCCGCCAACCAAAATACAAGTTCATGCGCGATAGTTGAATTTACGGGTGAGCTTGTTCCTAATGATTCCTTTATGTGATTTTGAGAATAGATTGCTACCTAATGAATTAATTATTATTAGAAACTATGGAGATGATGATGAGATAGCTGGGGAGGTGATTGGAGACGTGATGGGCCAGCAAGGACGTCCAAGCCAAGGTGGAGGCCCAATCAAAACCGACTTCGAGTCTGTTTCGGAGCCCAGGACCAGTCTGCACTAAAACGGATGCCCAGGACGCATACGGACTCGGATTTGGACGTTCTATATATGCCTGGAAAGATAACGAAAAGACCTTTCCAACCCAACTGATCCCATATCAAAATTCATCCCGAGCCGTCGGCAATCGCCGAAACAATACGACTTCCAGAATCTGTCCTGGTGCTGCGACACCGTAATCGGTCTTTGGGCCATGTATGGAGTTGAGCCCACTTAGGGCTGCGTCCAGGGGGTCTTGCACGACCCTAGGGTCCTCATATACAGCCGCCGCCTCTTCATTAGGGTTTGGGTTTTGCTTAGATTATTCTGTTGATAACAGTTTTGCCGTTTGATCGGTTTGTGAGACCCCAACTTGTGAGATTCATCGTATACTTGCAAATTTGGTTGCATCCTTCTTTGTTCTTGCTTGTGTTCTTGATTCGCAGGCAGGGATTAGCCTTCTCGGCGAGGTCAATCGTCTTTGGACGGTTGATAACCAGAGGAGATGTCGTGCTGCGATTGCGGGGTTTAGAACGTGCTGTTCTGAAGCCGGATCGATTTGTGTGTCGCCTCCGACCAAATCAACTTACCAAGAACCTTTCGGAAGATCGGGAACCCTTGTTCACATCAAGTGGTATCAGAGTAGCAATCTATTCTCAAAATCACATAAAGGAATCATTAGGAACAAGCTCACCCGTAAATTCAACTGTCGCGCATGAACTTGTATTTTGGTTGGCGGAGTGCTGGGTGTATCCATAAGGGTGATGTCCTCATCAGGTTGGGTGGATCTAGTGGGTAACCAGATTTGGCTGGTATAGTCATAGGTGTTGCAGGTGGTTAACCTGTAGTGTTCTAGTATGGGTGGATAACTCATAGATTTGCTATCGATGGGCAACCGATAGTGTAAGACAGGTGGTTAACCTGTTGGCATACATTTTTACCTAGTAAATAGGATGCTTGTACAATTAGAGTCATAGGCTAAGGATGCGTAGTGCAGTAAACTCGTGTTAATCCTATTCTTGCTTTTAGCCTCCATGTCATTACTTTTCTCCACTTGCTGAATACTTTATGTACTCACGCATTATAGTTTTCTTGTGTTGTTGTTGCTATGATCGGCTGCTCAGAAGACGGTGGTGAGATGGACTACATTGATGAGGACTAATACGACTAGGATTGCGACCGTGGTTGACTGCTTGTGGTATGATGGAGCCTTCCGCTATCTAGTCTTTCGGACTACGTAATAGTGGTATGATGTAATTATATTGACATTGGTTTTACCGTTACTTCACTTTTGTCCTGTATGCATGAAAACTTGATCCTGGACACATATACAGATGCATTCGGTTTTGCCCTCAAAACCGGGTGTGACAGAGTGGTATCAGAGCCATGTCGACCGTAAGACACAAGGCTAGGTAGAATGATCCTGTCATAGGTCCTATTTTCAAAATTAGTATTTGAAAAAAAATAAACTTTTACTTCAACAAAACAATTCTACATTCTCTTCATATTTTATCCTCTTCTATTCTCAAATGTCAAATGAATTTACTTTTATTATTTTGAAAATATTAGTTTGGTTGGTTTAAACAATCATGAGCAAGATAAATGATTCTGAAGATTTCACCAGCTGATTATATAAAGGTTTTAAAGTTGAAGATTCTTCACAAAATGGAATGTATTGGACATCACTCCACGACAACACGGAGAAAGACTTTTCCTATAAGCTTAATTTAGGATCCCTCCCTATGTATTATAAAATTGCTAGAGAAAACATTAATTGTATGCCCTGAGTTGCTTGTGGTGTGCTGGATATTTAATTGTGTGTTGGTGTGGTTGCAGAGCATTTTTGCTTTATTATGACATTATTAGGTTGTTCTAGATTTAATTTAGTTGGGATACTTGTCCTCTCTTCTTTCTTTTTATACGCTCCCTCTGATGTCAATAGGGCTACTACACTGAAGCTTGGCCAAAGAAGAATTTGATTAGTACAAACCCGAGTGTCCACCTAAGGGGGGTAGAGATCATCGCCAACCATATAGATATGAAATCTGGAGGATTAAGAAACTAAAGTTGAGGCATATATGGACAAGAAAACTTAAAGTTGACTTTTGAAGTCACTGGAGTGAATATCATCAAGCAACCAAGTGAATTATATCCAAAGATGAGGAATAAGAAGTGAAATTATCTTTACCTATTTTGTTACTAGCCACGCTGAACCTCGGGACGAGATTCCTGTTAAGCGGAGTAGGTTTATAACACACTAAAATTTCAACTTTTGCAATTTATTAATTTTTTCTATTTTAATTAGGGTGTTAAAATTTTTTATTAAGCACAATGATTAATCTAAAAATATATAAAAATAATAATTTTTTGGTTTTGTTGCATTAATGCTAGATTATAATTGCAGTAGGGGTTTATTGTGTGAAAATCTATTTATAAGTCTGTATAGAAACCGTTCTAGAAATTAGTAAATAGAAAAGAAACTAGAGAAAAAAAAAGAGAAAGAAACTTCATGTGGCCTCCTTAGCCAATCCCTCCACGCAATAAGTTTTCCCTACCCTTGGGCCAAAAATTCATCCCGTATGACCCATGTCTTTTTCTTTCTCTCTTTTCCTTCTCCAACCAACCCACCCAACCTGCTAGGCCCACTCACAGACAGACCAAAGTCCAGCCCCCCAGAGCTGCAGCCGAAGCCCCGCCCAGCCGAGCTTCGTCTCCCAGGCGCTGGAACGCCAACACCTCCAGAAACCGCCACCGACGACGATGGTTCGCATCCCCGCCCCTGTGGCTTCAAGAACCGGTGCACCGAGTACTCAAACGGATGCGCCGTCCCCTGCTGTTCCAATTCTACTTGGTTACACCATCAATCGCGCACCAAGGAGCTCGGTTGGCCATCAATGGCACCACCAGCCATTAAAGCAATGACAAAGCTTTTTCTCTGCCTTCCACCGCCGCCCACCCCTATAAAACGAAGTCTAGATGCCCCTGTCATCTATGCCGACGTCCCCTGCCTCCCCTCTCCCGGCTCCAACCTTTCGAGTCCAAGTTCCTCCATCTCCCATGCCCTCGCGCCCAGACTTGTAGTGCCAAGTTGTCTTCGGCGTTCTCCGCGATCCACTGCACCAAACAATGCGAAACTTCACCAGCTAGTGTTCTAGGATTCCCTCTCCAACATATCCAAAAATGACGCCAATTGGATCCTTGATGCAACCAGGATCTTGTCCGCCATGGCTGCTGTTCAGTGTCAGTTCACGGTCTGCGCGCGACATAGTAATTTCGAACCTTGCTGTGATCAATTCCTGGCGCTATAAGCTAAAGTCCTTGATCCATATCGTGTTCCAGGAAGTTATCTTCGTGATCACCGGAGCCTTTACAAAGATCTTGCATGATGCCTTCAGGAACGCGTTCGGCTCACCAACTATCTCGACGCGACCTTGCCTGTTTTGCCCCTGCGATCTCCAGATCATGTGAGCAAAGGTTAAAACCATTATGTCGATGTCATGTTCCACAATACTAGCGACGCATAGAATCAAATTGTAGATTATGTGGAGTTCCCAGCCCATAGGAACGCGCAAATCTTTCATGGTGATTTTCTGTTCATGGCACAAACAAGCTGCCCACCAGCCCTCCGATCCGCCATGGACCATGGACCACTGCCTAGCCCTGGTCCATGAGACCCGTAACCTCAGCTCATGCGTTTAAGCCCCCGAGCTTCATTTAAATAATATTTTGGCTTAATTACCACAACCCAGTTTGCCACCCTCGTGTGACCCACTAGCTCAGCCTAGCTAAGCGCCGACACCTTCTTCCTCCCCTTGCTTGACCACCGCTGCTGCTAGGAAACCACTGCCGCCGCTTCCCATCCCCACCTCCCCGGTTCCAAAATCGACCCAACGAACTCGCAAAACGGTTTCCCCGTTTCCCCTCCTCCACTCTCATACCTTAGTGGCCCTAATTGTGCACTATTGTGCATCAATGACCATAGGAGCCACTGATTTCCGACGAACTCCGCTCGTGACTTCTCCGTTTGCCCCTACTCCTATAAAATCCAGTGTGAGTCCTTCCTCGACTACATTTGCCTTTCTTGATGCTTTTGGCTCCCAATCCCTTGGAGAAACGCCCCTCGGATGTTGTTTTCCACGCCTTCGGTGAGTTGTGCCATAGTGCGTTCTTCCTTCTTCCTGGCCACCCCGACCATCCTCTAACCAATATGCCCCTGCATGAGTTCTCCAAAAGCGCACCTTGATCCTTGAAGACGAGCTGTGACCCTAGGAGCCCTGTCCTCGACTAGCTGCATCATCCACCACCGCCACCCTTCGACGCCGATCGCCTCCAAGCCCCTCCTAGCCTCATGCGTTAGCCTAGCAAGCCTCCTCTCATTCTCTTTTCTATCTGGGCCAGGAACCATAGAAAACAAAGCCCCAAAGCGACTCCCCGGTATGCTCTAGCACCGTTGCCCATGGTGTCACCATTTCTACCGATGTTGCCCGACTCATTGAAACCATTCACCTCTGTCGGTTTTGTAATCAACGGTCAGGATTAGAACACCCGTAGGGTTATAAGCCCAGTCTATGATGGAGAAGTGAACCCGCAGGCTTGGCTGGGCCACAAAAACCATGGACTTAGTACACCAAATTTAGCTTTTATTTTAATTCTTGTAAATTCCGGTAAATGCCTCTTTTATGTTTAGGTCCGTGATTTTAAAGCAAATACAATTTAGTTCCTTCATTTTTGCATAAAAGCCCCTATAATGTTTTATAAATTATAACTTAGCCCTTGTGTTTTACATTTTGTTTCCTATAATCTACTAAGGTTACATGTAACTCACTAACCTTTTACTGTTTAAGTAAGATATATGTTTTCTAAAATAAAATATATTTCTTTTATGATTAGATTGCAAAATAATTATTCATAACATCTCTTTTAAACAAAACTAATCTTTATTTATTTTCTGATCTATAAAATCTAATTAAATTAATTATTTTCTGGGTGTGTAATTTTACTAATAATGCCTTAGTCTTTAAACCTTCTTAACTTTTAACTTTAAGTCCGATTTAGGTGATTTCTATGCTCACGGAATCATAGGAACAACTACTACCTTTTGGAAGTGTTTCCATAGTCATTAGGAACTGTTTGGTATATTGTTCTTATTTGTTTATGTGTGCTTTTTTGATGTTTATCGATCTTAGAGGACGAGCTAGAAGAGAATTTCCAAGACTTTGAGTTTGAGCAGCAGCTAGCAGGGAAAGAGGTAAGTGTCCTTGACCATATTGCACCAATTAAGGATATTAGTTTACTTTTCATGCATGGTTTTCTAAATTTGAATCCTATGTTAGGGTTGCCTAGATTTGAATAATCTTGTCTTTATCGCCCGAGTTTTGTATAGTAGATGAGTATGGATACGTCACGCTTAGCTTGCAATACTTTGGGGGTTGAAAATTAAATAATGATAAACTTGACTAATATTCACTTTAACCTAATTATCAATTGGGTTGGTAGTATTTTTAGCAACATGGAACTTAGGTGACCCAAGCAGAAGGATGTGATGGTGCGGGTATGCACAGGTACAGGAAACGTAGTGGTTGGATTGTGATAGTACCTGTTTGTGGTCATAAGGACCGATTCGTGGAGTAGCCACCTAGGAAAACAACACAAAGCACAGGCTAATATAGGTAGGCATGGTCCGGTATTAGATGTCTTCTCAGTTTTAGGAGCCACTAGTACAAATGTTAACATCTATGACAAAATGAAAACATCATGGTAGATACCCAATTCATCACTAACAAAGTTCTATGACGAACTTATGACGAAATTGTATTCATAAAAAACAGAGCGTCAAGTTAATCTGCATATGACGAATTGGTGTGTTTCGTCATAGAACTACATATATCAATGACGACGTAACTTTCATCATAATCTACTTGTTTTGTGACGAAATAGTAACGTCATAGAAATTTATCCCACATGGCACCAGCCATGTTGGCAAGTGACATGTCATGTCCTACGTGTCATCATCCACAGTGGCAATTGATGTGGCTGCCATGTCAGATGAACACATGTCACCATTTCATTAGCACACGTGTTGAATTTTTATTTGTTCACATGTCACAATTTTATTGGTCCATGTGTCCAGCTCCCATTTGTCCACATGTCACATTTCTAATGGCCTAATGCTGCTTTTTATTGGTCCACGTGTCTTGTTTTCTTTGGTCCACATGTATTTTGTCCTACAGGTCCACATGTCAAACTTTCATTGATCCACATAATATTACCTAATAACAGTCTCAACAGATTCATTGGTTCACATAATATTACCAGATAACAGTCACCAGAGAACGAGTTTGCCACGACATATATATCCAGAAAAAAAATTGGGCCCAGAATGCCAAAATTACAATCGATCCAAACACATCACAAACCCTTCTCAAGAAGTTGCCTTGAAGAAAAAAAAGAAAATAATACAGGCAAGCCGGTTAATCTGTCTCTATTTCATCTTGTCAAAGCTTGCAGCAGCCACTTATCTTCCTCCCGGACTTCCCAACTGTCAAAACATAAAAAAGGGATATGCCAATTCTGGGAATTAGACAATGGAATACAAAAATTGCAGACCATGGGATTGGCCAATCTTGGCAAAATAAAACAAGAAAGAGGTAAAAGAGGAGCCAAGACTTTAGTCAAAATTGCACACCAAAGAACTCAATCAAAGCAGGCATACACCATTTTTTTTTGCTGTCGAGCACAAAACCAGATTCAATAAAGCAATGAAATAGTTGTAGGGGCACCACGTATTATCTAATTAACAAAGACAATTCTGACCACAATGCTCTACTAGATCTAAACAACATGATTCATGAGTCCACATGAGTTAAACCAGTGATGCATGATGATTTGATGAATTTCGAACACAAAACAGTAAGCCACAGTAAACAAGTATGGTACTACAGATGATCTACATCAAGAATGTATGTATTCTAGCTACTCAGGCACCTACAACCTCAGACTGCATCAATCCAATCATAGGACACGACTAATTAAGTCTCAAGAATCCTATACCTAACCAAACAAAACACACAATTAGAGTCCAACAGAAATTGTCACTTATGAGACCAATTTTCCCACTAACCTACTAGAGTTTCCTAGTTTTCAACTGCCTCGTTATCTCTTTATCTATTGTATCTTAAAATTACTGACCAATAATTATACAGTGTTTTAAAGCTCCAGAGACCAATCAATTTCCACTGTTATTTTATACGCCACTTCATTTTACCATGGACAAGGAAATATCACATATATAGATAGGTTAGCATGCAATCAGTAATTAACAAAGTACACAGCCAAGCTTGTTGTCAGGCAATAAAGCTCTATTTGTCTATTATAAACAGGCATCGACCTGCAGTCAACCAACACAACTCCAAAGTTCAGAGGCTAATGATTCCAGATCAAACATAACGGATCCTTACCATTGACAGAGTAGGGGTAGGTCCAGCTCGCTGTCGCAGTATTGTCAAGACAGATTTCCAAGAAGCTCAAGATCAACTTCCGTATCAATTGGAGAGATATGTTGGAATAGTGGCGCAACAACCGTTCACAGGTTTGGAAGATCCCAATCATCACTTGTAACACTTCCTTGAGGTTTGCTATACATTCAAGATAGCAGGATGGGCAGGAGACCAAGCACGTGTGCGGCTGTTCCCCTTCTCTCTAGTTGGACGCTCCAAGCAATGGTACAATGGATTGGAAAACCCAGTAAAAACGGTGTGGAACACGTTAGCAGCTGAATTCTTGGCCAAATACTTCCCTCCTGGTAAGACTCAAGCTTTAAAAAATAAGATTCTTGGATTTACACAGAGTATTGATGAGAGCATTGGAGAAGCATGGGAAAGATACAATGAATATATGGATGCATGCCCTCATCATGGTCTGACGGTTGGAGAAGTTGTTGAGAAGTTCTACACAGGATGGAATCTTCTATCACGTCAACACTTGGACGCCTCAGCTGCAGGATCATTCATGTCAAAAACCCCCCACCGAAGCTAAGAATTTGATCTAGTTGCTAGTTGAAAATCAATCGTGGGATGGTGAGAGAAGCTCAAGGAATTTGCAACCTTCAAAAGGAGTAGCGAAGAGTGTGATTGAGAAGACTCAGGAAGATTTGATTATAGATCACCTCGATGCTATTCAAAGGAGGTTGGACAATAATCTTCATATCCCTAAGGAAGAGACACTCAAGCTGGCGGAATCACGCTCCACATGTAGTGAGTGTGGAGAATTTGGTCATGTGCAGAAAGACTGCCCTAAAGAGATGAAGATTCTAGAATATATGAAGAATAGTGGATGGAAGCCCCAATATCAGCAACAAAGGAGTTCTTTCTCTCCTAGTTCGTCCATCCAAAATTCTATCCCACTTTGTCTCCAATGTCATGAGTTCTTCCAAGCTCAAGAGAAGATCAACAAGGACAATCAAGCTAACTTCAGGGAGATTGATCGTGTCCTTGAGGGAATTAATGACAAGGTGATAGAAATTGAGAGCTCCAATGAGCAGATTTTGAAGCATACCAAGATTATAGAGCAACAGATGGGACAGCTATCACAAGCCATTCAAGGCAACAAAGGGGCTATTCCTGGCAATACGATATCTGCAGAGCAGTTGAAGGCAATAGCTACGCGGTCAGGAAAGCAAACAGAAGATCCAGAGCACTCTGCGGGAGCAAAGAAGCCCCGCGTCGATCGGCACACACCCGGCGCCGATCGGCGCGATGATCCTGTCGGCACCGATCGGCTCCCTGAAAGTGCCGATCGGCGCGAGGAGGATGTTGACCTCTCTGGTCTGAAAATGGGCGTGGAGACAGAAGAGCATGGCCCTACTACATTCCTGGGTACTCAACTACTGACGAAGATAGAAAGAGCGCGACAACACGACGAGCAATTTGCAAGGTTCGTCGATATTATGAAGAAGCTTTACATCAATGTCCCTTTTGTTGACGCTATCCAAGTTCTCACCTATGCCAAGTACATTAAGCACATGATGCAAAACAAGAAGTCTCTAGTTTCTGAGGAGGTTGTGAAGGTTACTAAGGAGCTAACGACGGCAATCAATGATGTTGCACTGGAAAAGAAACCCGACCCTGGATCACCAAGCATCAAATGCATGATTGGAACAAGGATATTTGATAGGTGGTTGTGCGATCTTGGAGCAAGTGTAAGTGTTATGCCCCGTCATATATTCACAAGTCTCAGTCTGCCTGAATTAGAGCCTACGGGAATGTGTTTGGAGTTAGCCGATCAATCGGTACGCTTCCCTGATGGAATTGCTGAGGATGTGCCTGTTCAAATTGGAAATCACATCGTCCCTGTTGATTTTATTGTGCTTGACATGGATAAGAGAACGAGGACCCCGTTGATCTTAGGCAGTCCTCTCTTGAGGACAGCAAAGGCAAGTATTGATATTGGGAGTGGTGAGATAAGCTTTGATATAAGTGCGACTCCCTACTCTTTCAAATTTCTCCCAAGGGGAGAAGAGTGCCGTGCTATTGATGAAGTGAAGAGATACAAGACATCGTGGCAACGTGGCGTCGAAAGTAATTGGAGGGGATGTATGGATAGGTCATTCGAGCTATATGAACCAAGGAGATAAGAGAACCTTGTAGTGTCGCGGCCTCAGATCCCGCACCACGACACTAAGGATTGATTGTTTGCGGGGAGGTCAAGCTCTTTGACCTCTAAATAACTAGAACACTCTTGGGAGGCAACCCAATGATCGGGGGATTTAGAAGTTGTTTAGTGCTTGTGGGAGGGTAACCCATTTCACTTAGTTAATTAGTGCTGGTCGGGAGGCAACCCGGTGTTTTTAATTTGCTTGCTTGTGATAAAAACAATCTCTCGAATAAAAAAAAAATAGAAAAGTGTGTGCTTAATTCTTGTGTGCTCTTACGTTATCTGTTTATTCCTGCAAAACTGTGTATATACATACTGTAGACTAACAATGCAGGAATATAAAAAAAAAGACCAAAAATAGGAAGGAACAGAGCCTGCGCTGATCGGCGCACTTCAGCGCCGATTGCCGCATTATTGCCCAAGTCAGGACAGAAGGCTGACGACGCCCAGAATTGAAGGGGTGCTAAAGATCAACCAGCACAATAATTTTTAGAGATGGAGCTATTTTCAAGGTAATCAAAAATCTTTTTGAATTAATTTTCTGTGTGCAAAATGGTTGCTAAATGACGCTGGAAAGAATGAAGAGCAACATCTAGCGAAGAAGCGAGGGGTCAGGAGCAAAAGTGGACGTCGCGCCGATCGGCGCGGGTCAGCACCGATTGGCGCGGTCACCAGATGAACCCCGCTACGTATGTCAATACTACAGGAACATTGGGAAAAGTGGAAAATTAGGTGAAAGAGATGAACATGAGGCATCAGGATTGGCGCCGGATCAAAATACGAGGTGCAAGGGACTTGCACCGATCGGCGCTCTTCTGTGTCGATCGGCGCAGGTACCCATGAGGTTCCCAAATGGGTGACAAAGGCGGCAGGCGTTGATTTTGAGGAACAGGTATGATTGCTATGCAGGTGTGTAGTGCAGAGGAGCCACATAATTGACCAAAAGCAGAAAAAGAGACGGCGCGCCGATTGGCGAGGGCCCGCGCCGATTGGCGCAGCCAACAAGACATCGGGATTCCGTGCTTTTCCCCTGCCAACCAACATGATGTACTGGGAAGCAACATGAAGGATGGGAATCAAGTGCCAGAGTGGTCAGAGCACTCAAAATTTGAACTGTGCCGATCGGCGCACTGCCGTGCCGATCGGCGCGGTCTCAAATTTTGAATTTTTTTTGGCAGTTTCTTCTCCTGGAAGTTTCTCACACTATAAAAGTTTGGCACACCATCCCGGTAATCTCTCCACCTTCCCCACTACCCACGATCTCGCACACGTTCCGCATTCTTCGTAGATGGATCGTCTCCGCTCCTCCATCGGCAAGTTGGGCAAGAGGCTGCGCCGGGGAAGTAGTTCCGGTGGCAGCGGCGAGTCGAGCGGTGACTCCTCGGCGAGGGGTGGCTCCGATGCTCGTGATGACATGTCGGTGGGTGGTGCATCCACCGGCTTGGTGGCGACATACGAGATCCGCGCACGCCACTCCGTCTCCGGTGCGTCCCTTCCAACGGGGCGTGCTATGAGGAGCCAAACGTCGGCATGCCGTGGGGTTCCCACATCACCACCACCGCCGGCATTCATGCCGCGCACGGTGGAGGAGGGCTTCACCCTCCTGAGCGTGGAGGAACAATGGCACTACCTCGCGGTGAGGGGAAGGTTCATCCCCAACTTCGACTTGGATGAGATCTTCCTCACCTCCATCGGCCTGTGGGAGGACATAAGGAGGATGCTCAACAATCTCGGTTGGGTGGACTTCCACGTTCTTCCCATGGACTACAACCACGACGTCTTCACCGAGATTGCCTCTACGATGAGGATTGGCACCGTCGAAGACGGCAACGAGGCCGTCAACTTCCGCGTCCGCGACATCACCTACACGGTGACCATGGGGGCGGCAGCTCAAGCCTTCGGCTTTGACGCCAACGCCGATGTAGCCGGCATCTTGGGACGTGGGGAGTTGGACTTCTTTTGGAGGTGGCTCTCGTTCGTAGAAGAGACAAAGCGCGGCAACATCTGCAACCCGACCATTCAAGTCTTCCATCGGTGGTTGGTGGCGCGCATAGGCGACAAGGTCGACTCCAGCAACGTCACCGAGGACTTGCGGTGGCTCTACAACGCCATCGTGAGTCCGTCTTATTGCAATCCCATGTCGATGATGGTGCAGGGGGTGGCTCGACAAGAGGGTCAAGGCAAGCAAGAAGTTGGCCTTCGGGGCCTATCTTCAACGCCTAGCAGCCCTCGTCTGCGACGGCGACGGACCGGGAGGGCGCGATGACAAGTGGCAGTGCGGGATGGAGATCGGCGAGAATATGACTCGTGGCAATATTGTCAAGGGAAGTGTTCGCGCCGGCTTCCATGTCGGTGGTACCAACGTTAAGCTCCCATGTGCGGAGCTAGGAGTTTTCCTCCCTCGCAAGCTGGAGGGAGGAAATCGGCTTGAGGAAGGTCTCCTAGAGGGGCGCCAAGTTCTCAAGGACCGCCGTGGGCGGGTTCGACAGCCGGACACATCTACAGCAGCCGACGGTGAGTGGGACTCCTAGGGATCACGCCAGGGGCCTTAGCAATACAAGTCAGGGTGGAGCGATGCAGCGGGCGGTTCACAGCCCTCTGCGCTGATCGGCGCAGGCGACATGCTGGTCGGCGCACCCTACTTTAGCGCGGGTATCGACTACAGGTACCAAGGGCGTGTAATTGTGGTGCCTCCTATGCCCGGTGCAGACTTTTTTGTACCAATGCAGGGGTACCTCGACAACAACATGCACTACATCGAGCGCGTGGAGGACGCCACGTCCCAATGGAGGGACAACCACGATGCGATGGTGGAGGAGTTCGAGTGACTCAAGGCGCGGTGCTATGGTTTCGATCAGCCACCGCCTCCACTTTCGGATGACTAGAGTGCCTAGGAGTTGGCACGTGTATCGGTTTCCCGGTTTACGTTTTCTTTTATCTTTTGCAATCTTTTTCTTTATTTGCTTATATGTATGCGAGCGGGTTGGGAAACCATGTATCGGGTGTGCTTATTTTCATGCAAGTGTGTTAGTAGTAGTTTTATTTTCATGCAAGTGTGTTAGTAGTAGTTTTAGTTTCATGCAAGTGTGTGCAAAAATCATCACCATGTATTCGAGTTTTGATCTTAATATAATGGTGGCGGTTACGCTCTTTTAGGAGAATTGAATTATTTATTCTTTCTTAAAAAGTGTTGATGAAGACCAAATGATGTTGAGCATTGAATAAAATTTCGAACTTACACTTAATGATTATTCAGCAAATATGTCTTATGTGGAGCAATTTTGAGTAACCATGTGCTTCATTTGTGTTGTCCAGTTTGTGATGATAACTTAGTACCAATCTTTTCATAAATAAATTTTCATATTGTGAACTTTGGAATTTATTATATTCAAGATCCTTACCTAGCAATGCCATATTTTGAGCAATTCTCATGAACCTTTGATATGTAGATAAACATTAAATTGATGGTTGAGTTCGGTTAGGATTTAATTCTTTTTAGTATGAACTTAACTAAGATGGGAATTCTTTGTGTATCTTTTTCTAGCCTTGAATTACTCATGCAAAAATTCAATTCCGCTGAGTACACTACCATAAACCCAAAACATCTTGTTGAGTATCATTCCTTGACCACATCCTATATTTCTGGCTATATTTAATTCTTGAATAAATGTTGAAGCCAGACAGATCAAATACCAACAAATGTTGGTAAATTTGTGTTGAGACCGATCGGCGCACCCTGAGCCAATCGGCACAGCAGAGAAAAAAAAAGCTCTGCTGTTTGCTAAGGGACTAGCAAAATTTTAAGTGTGGGGGGGGTGGTATATGACATGCTTATTCTCGAAATTCATTCTAATATAGCCATGAATCATTCCAACCATGTGCAATCTTTCAAGATCAAATTTTTGCTATGCACATGTCCACATATCCAAAGTGTCAGTCCTTTCTTAAATTTTTCTTTTTTAATGGCCATCTTGATAAGTTTCTATAATTTCAACGAAGAATAATCTCCTAGCTTTACAATATATTATTGATTTATGTTTGCAATCCTTGAATTACCTCACCTAGCTACTCATATAAGCCTTACACTAATATTATTTGATCATTATTATGTAGAATATAGGTTGAGTGATTTGAAAGATGAGTTGTTGCCTTGGATAATTTGGTAGATAGATTCTCTATGTTCACAACAATCATTTAAGTAATTTACATGTGTGGAAAAGTTATAATTTATGAGTTGGACATGATCTTTTGCTTTGGGGAGAACTTTAAGCTTTATGCCCATATTTGAACTATTTTGCTGAATACCAATATGAAATACACCACAATAGAACAATGCTCAACATTTGCTGATTTGAGATATCTTTTATGATAGAAAGAGTATGTTTTTTGATTTTTCTTTCTTTTACTTTACTCGGGACGAGCAAAGGTTTAAGTGTAGGGGAACTGTTGGCACTTCCCAAGTGCCCCTTTTATATGTGAATATTACCAAAATTAGAGCATAATTGATACTAATTTAGGCCATTTACATGTGATATTGTCTATATATTTGTATATGCGTTGTTTTGGAGCTTTATTGCAGAAACAAGTAAAATTGGCGATTAAAGTGATGCTGGAGAGGATAGGAGTCCAGAACCGATGAAAAGCACTAAAGAAGCCCAGTGCGCCAATCGGCGCAGTCCATCAGCCGATCAGCGCAAGGGTGTTTTGGCCCACAGAAGTGACCGAGGCCCATTCCACATGTTTATGGAAGTTTACCTGCGCAAGACACTTGAAGATATTTGTCTAGAAGATTTATGGAACTTCACGAAGATTTCTGGAACTTCAAGATCGCAATGTGCAGTACAAAACTTTATCTCGAAGGAAAAGGCCCACATGGCAGTTGTGGAAGATAGAGGAACCGACTCGGAGCAGAAACCAGAGAAGACACGGCTTGCGCCAACGGCGCAATCTTGCGCCGATCGGTGCAACCGCCTTATTTGCTAGAAACCGAGTCCTTTACAAGTAGAACCCCTATAAATACTTGTAAACCCCAGCCGCAGAAGGAGCAGGCGACAGAGGGACAACAGATCCGTGAGTTAGAGCCACCGGGGCTTGCCCTGTTAAAATAGATCTCTAGTTGAGTTTCAAGAACCATTGGTGTTAAGAGTTGATCCGTCAAGGTAGGCCATCTTGACGGGGATGAATCTTACTCTATGTATCTCAAGGATGATTGAATATGTTGATGATTGTTTTGGTGATTTGTCTATCTTGATTCTATAATCATGCATGTGCTTATTCCAATTGCTTAGTTCTAGGTTAAGTAAGTTGATATTATCTTGATCGTGGTGATTAGGATAGTATTCGGACATTGTATTGATAATGGTTGCTTGATGATGCTAGTAGTTTGGTTTAGCGGTGACAGCACTAAGCCTGCACAACACTATTGGATAGTTGAGTAGGGTAAGATACTCGCGTGATTAAGGGTTTCCTCTCGGCAGCGATAAATCAGGAGCCGCTCGGAAAGCAGAGTGGTCTTATTCATCATAGGTTTTCATTGATCCATGTAATTACCCATTATGATGCTATTTAATTAGACTTTCTGGTTACGATCTCACTAGTAGATATCTGGTTACTCACTTAACAGCATAGGCTTACAAGGCATCTGGCGCACTTTGGCTTAGATTCACTAGTGTGCCGATCGGCTCAACTCCTGCGCCGATCGGCGCGATGACAGATTCACTAGTGTGCCGATCGGCTCAACTCCTGCACTGATCGGCGCAACAACAGATTTATTGTCTAGCGCACCTTTGCGCTAACCAGTCTTCCCCTCATGCAACCTAAACTCGACAGTAGCCTTGACCAGATCTTTTACTGTTAACTTTTTTTAATTATCCCTAAGGTCCCAGTGGATTTGATAAACCTTGGAATACTCAATTCAAGGGAAAAAGTGCTACAATCATACAGCGTCCTCTTGCGGTATATAAGTGAGTGCGTAGGTATGACCAACAACCATACCCACTCAAGGCTAAAGCCCAAACTAACGCTGCCAACCCCCAGCATGCACAAGCACGCATGCCAGGAACAACAACAAAGAGTCCACTCAGTACCACTGCCAAGAAGGGATTCCGCAACGGCGCCCAAAATCCCGACTATAAATATGACCCCTAGAATTATCGCCGCAACAACCAAGCAAATATCATTCCCGCACCAAAAGAACCTCCATCGTCCATCCGCCAAGCCACCGAGCCCTATTGCAGTTAAGCCTCCAGAAGAAAGCAGATTCGTCAACAAGCTATCCCAGCAATGTGCTATCCCTCGGAAGCGGTACTCTGGACCTACGTGGTGATCTTCGCAATCATGGCCTACCTGATAAGGTGCTACGTCAACCATCCACTGATTGATCATTCCCCGTCTGACCATGATTAGTGATGTTTCCCGCAGCAAAGCAAGATGTAACAGTAGCAATTTGATGCTAATCGAATAAAGTTGTTGAGAGCCATTCTTGGACCTTACCACCCTAACGGGTAGTCTTCTCTCAATTACCCACTTAAAATCCTTTTAAGTGGGGTAGATCGAGCCAATGTTAGACAACCCAATGAAATGGGGATCAGAAGTTGTAGTACCACGGACATCCCCACATGCAGTAATCCAGAAGATCAAATTGCGAGTTGTCTTTATAGCTACCCTGGATAAGATCATCATAAATCTTGGAACCCTAAAAAACAGAAGGATTCTACCCAAAGAACTACCAAATATAAGGCCAGAGAGTAGAAAATAGAAGCTTAAGACTCGTTAATAGCCCACGACTACCCTAATCTCGAGGAGGAGATTCTTTTAAGTGAGGTAAATTTGTGACATCCCAAAATTTATTAAGATTAAAAATCCAAGTTAATTAACATTTTCCTTAATCTTATCGCTCAAACAAAAATCCTTTCGAAATAAAATGCCATTAAAACTAAAACTAAAAGTAACAAGGAAATTTTCCCAACATGAAATAAGTGCTCAAGAGTGTGGTAGCTTGTGTGTTTTTGTTTTGCTGAACTTTTGCTTGCTATGATTGAAACTGATTTCAAATTTGATTGAAAGCCCAAACAAAAAACCTAGAAAATGTTTAAACCATTTCTTTCTCTTCTCTCTCCCTAGGCCGAAGCCCTTCCCTTTTTCTTTCTCTAGCCCAGCCCACTCTCCCTTTCCCCTCTGGCCCAGCCCGTTTCCTCTCTTTTCCCTCCCCCCTCCTGCCTGGGTCATGCCCTCTCTCGGCCTAGCCGGCATCCGCCCGCCCTTCGCTTAGGCTGCATCACGATTGCCGTTGCAGCCCAGCTAGCCGCGTCGCCCCTCCTCCCTCTCCCGGCCCACTCGCTCGCGGACGCAGCCCACCTGGCCGTCTTGTCTTCTTCCTCCTTCTTTCGCACGCGCGCGTATGACCCCAACCTCGGCCCCACTCCCTTTACCTCTCACCGACCCAACTCCAAGCACCTCCGGCCAAGCACACCTCCTCCTGCCATTGAGACGCGAATGAACCGCCGCCACCATTACTTCCCTCTGCCCTGCTTGCCCGCGCCAGCACTGACATGACCCGTCGATGAGTGTCGCCACACCATTAACACCGATACGACGCCTCCCTGCCACCTGCATCATCATCTATAGAGGACCAGCCCCGCTGCCACCACCTTTAACCCTCGCAGCGCCGAGCTGTTGCCTCACCACTGCCTTCCTGTGCTGTGGTGTAGCTAGTTAACCCGTGTCAGGACCGAGTCCTGTCCCCCTCGTGCCGTCACCTAATGACTGTTGCCTTTACTTCGTGTGACGCCACCCCTAAGTTGCTTGACGCGATCCCTCCTCGTCGTCACCTTGTGCTCGACGTGATTACCACTAGGCGACGCCCCGCCGAGCCGCCACAGATAGCGCTAGCTCACTGCTCCGGCCTTATATGTGCAAACCGCCAACTCGGTATGCAACACATGTCGATTTCGTCTTCCTCCCGTCTCCGTCTATAAAAGCCGATCACACCCGATCCCTCTGCGGCAGCCCCAGCCCAGCGCCGAGCCACTCTTCGCTTCCTCATCGCGAACCCTCCTCCCTGCACCGTTCTCTTTGCCACTACCTTCAGTGAGCGCGCCTTGGTCTCTGCGTTCCTCTGGTGTCCTCCCCGTCGTAGCTTCCCTACCAGAGAGGCCGGCGGCGAGCTCCATCGAGCTCTTCCCATGGCGCTGCCGTCCGCTCCGCCTCCGACAGCCGCGCGTCGCCATCTCCCTCCCTGAGCCGTCTATCTGCTAACCAACGCCCATGATTAGAAGACCGCATGCCCTTTTGTTATTTAAATCCTGGCCAATCCCTTTAGATCCAACGGCCCGGATCGGTCCGGTCCACCGCGCACCCGTAGACTGAGCCCTCCAATCCGGTCCATAGACTCGTGAGCCCGTTTCACCCTATTTCCAGTTCAAAAATAAATTCGCCAGCCGTTATTGCATCATGCTGACGCAATAAGAACCTTTTCCAGTGCAAAAAATAATTCTAGAAAAGTTAGGAAATTCTAGAGACCTGTCCTTTTGCACTTAGCCCCTTGCCCTTTGTCCTATTCACAATCTAGTCTAGCAAATTTATAGAAAGGTACCCCAACTTCTCTGTAATTACATTTTAGCCATCCAGATTTTGCAACCAAGCCCCTAAACTTTTCAGAAATCACAAATAGGTCCCTGTAACTTTCTAAAATTGCAAATAAGCCCTAGAACCTTTAAAAAGCCGTAACTTTCACACTGTAGCTCCGTTTTGAGTGACTCTTTCGCTCACGAGTTCGTCATAGTGTGTAGTACCCAGTGGTACTGCCCATGGTACCTGTCCAAGACCTCATAAACCTTCCCTAAGCCCAAAACCTACGTCATTTTCGTAGTAAGTTTCTTCTTCTTGTTTTATTTGGAGTTTATTTGAATCTTGTTTATTCTTGCTATATTATTTTCTGGCGGTAGATTGTTTATAAGGCATAGTTCTATGCGTTAGGCTACACGAAGTTTAAGGAAGCACTAGGAGACCCGGTGCCTACGTGCAGGCCTGAAGCACAAGATTTGAGGAGAGGACCCGAAGACCCGGACTCCACCAGAAAGGCATAAGGACTAGAAACACGAAGACAAGTCAAGTCGGATAGCGTTTTGAGGCAAGCTCTACTTATTCCTTGATCATGATTGAACCTATGATTGCAAAACTGCACCCAACTTAGAGCCTACCTCTTATATGCATTAATCCTTGTCACTTTATGTTGCTTAGTTAAAACCCACTTGTGTGAAAGCTAGCATTCGTACCACCCTTATATAAGATATGAATGTTAGATCCTTGTTTGGCCGCATTTGATATCCCTGTGCCTTTATAAACTTAGGAAGTTATTATTAGCCCTACTAATAATAATGTTACCTTGATAGAACACGATTAGGACTCGTGACGCTTGTCACCACACTCTCCACTATCAAGTTTACAAAATGGGTAAAATGATGTTTGGTGGTATGTGTGTAGGAACGGGTGGGTCATAAATCAACGGTGTTATGGTGAAGTGGATGGGATAGATGTGGCTGCGGGTGAGACTTCTAGTACAGGTGCATAGTACTTGGTGATGGTGTGTCCGGTGTAGGTCCACCTGTCGTGGATGAGTGCTTGCTCTGCCAACTAGGAACGACTAGCTAAGACCTCAACTTGGTGGTATTTCAGTACGATCACAGAACCTGTATGGGTAGGACTAATGTGGATCCTGGGTAACGCAGCAAGGAAGTATCACTCGACGAAGTAGAAACGGACTCAGGGATCGGAGCGGTGATGTGATGATAAGTCCAGTACTTGGCAAAACTGTTGGTTGTGTGCTTTTGTTGTGATATGACTAAGTGTCATGATGGTGGAATCCCTGAGCTTCGTGGTGGGCTTGTGGGCGTGGCTGGGTGAAGCGGGAGTGTTATGTGTCTCCACGCGCAAGAGCGCATAGCCTGTGGGTATAGCGTACTAAGCTCTACAGAGTTAACCCTAAATCATTCGGATGTCCGTTGTAACTGGTCATGACGCATCAAATCATTGGGCTCTTAGAATTCCCCTTGATGTGTGAGTGGGTGTAGCGATACCGTATTTTTGGTGATTATGTGGCAAGGTGTGCCAGGGCTGGTATGACCGTGTGTCGGAAGGCCCAACTAAAAGATGGGAACTGATGGGATCGATTGAGTCTCCCTCAGGGCCAACCAACTATAAGTTACAAAACTGCTTCCTTCCCTCAAACCCCTTTGGTTCTGTAGTGAGCCCCTACATCCGCGCTTTTTCCGCAGAACTTTGAACCTTACCCTATTCCTTGATTGCTCTCCCCAAATGCATGAACATACTCCTTTTTGCTAGAAGTAGAGTTTGTTGAGTACCTTATGTACTCACCCTTGCCTCATTTCCTATCAGTAGAATATGGACAATCCATTGAATTCGACGTCCTATGCTCAAGTTTGCCTGTGGAGTTATTGAAGCTTTGTTCGTATTTTCCTTAGTCTGGATTGGCTTGATCAATCCCTTTTGTTTGTAAATTAGATCTTGTATGTGTGTATAGTCCCTGCGTGGACTATTAATTGTGGTCGACTCAACCTTGTAACACTTGTACGTGTGTACCAACTACTGATCCAGGGATTGGTACGGTGAACACGGGTGGGAACCGGACAGGGTCCTCATAGTTCACCAATTTTGAGTCCGGTGAATGGGACTTTCTCTCCTTTGTCTTTTAGTTTGCTGTCGGCGCATCCTTGTTCGGAGATCTAATTTGGCCTCCACACCTTTTTCACCTTCTTGGGCTGCTTCTCCACCCAGAGCCCAGGCGTGCTTGTTGTCACCACTATTGCCTACCTCTACAAACCATGGATTACGAGGTGATCAATACTACCTAGCTGTCTAAGCACCGTGCTTACATATTTAAGTAGAATTCTAGCATTGATCAAACATTAGAATCAAGATTGGATTCACAAGTACTAGAGCATACATGCTCTAACCCTACGGATTAACAAGTCATGAGCTAAGCAATTGCAATTCTAATTGGATATCAAACCAATGTTGAAGCATGACAACTAGACTAAAGTATAACTAGCATTATAACATTTAGACTATAGTCAAGGAATATGACAATCATGACAATAAGGTAGCAAGTCCATATCAAAAGCATAAAGTCCGATGACATGAATATGATATATAACAAAACAAGGAACACATATCATAAGCACAACTATATGGAAGAACTATATTAATTGAATAGATCAAAGTCATAATAATAAAGAGTAAAGAAAAAGGTACAAGAGCCATACCAATACTCATATGACTTGGAGACTTGAGCAAGGCTCCTCCTACACTAAACTCTAATAGGACTATGAAACTACTAAGTGAAAGAGGGAAATGAATAACTCTTGAGTGTCTTTATTGAAGTGAAGCCCTCCCCCTCTATTTATAGTGTCCATAGGTCGGTACTAGAGAGTAACTGTCATGTAACTTTGGGCCACCGACGTTGCGAAAGAGTTGAGGAGGCGATACGAGGAAGGGGAGGCCGATCCACCTCAGGACCAGGTCGGCCGACCAGGGAGTGGGGCCTCCTTCTTGTGTGTTCTGAGGGTGAATAATAGGTTGGTCCTCTTCTAAATTAAGTCGGTGCTCCTTGGAGGAATTCTATGGAGCCATGTATGCAATCCAAGGGAAGTCTAGTTGGCACCATCTCATTGGCTAGAGCGGTGTTTCTCTGGATTATGCTCCATTTCTCCACTTATATTGTATCAAATCCCTACATGCACATGAATCTCCTAATGACAAATGAAATCTTATTAGTCCTATCTATCATGCAAGTATGAAATGCTAAGTCTTCCTACTTTTATAGGTATATTGATGGTCAAAATTGGTATTTAACGACCGTCAACATTTACCTCGGTCGATAACATATCTTCGAAGCCGTAGTGACTAATCAGTAGCCCGATTGACATTAGTGCACAACCCCTAGTGAACCAAAGGTAACTCTTAAACCCACTGACCAACGTAAGGCCTGAGTCTGTCAAATATCTGGGACTTCAACCACTAAAGAATCATACCATTGGCCCATTTGACCTGCCCATTGCTTTGACGATGAGCCACCAATGCAAAGTGGATCTTTATTCCCATCTCATCGGCAAAGTCTTGGAACTCCTCAGATGTGAACTGAGTACCATTATCGGTGATGATATCATGAGGAACTCCAAACTGAGTGAAGACCTCTCTGACAAACTCGACCGCCTTCTTGGAAGTTATGTTGTCGACCGGCTTTGCTTTGATTCACTTGGTGAACTTGTCGATAGCAACAAACAAATGAGTAAAGCCGCTTGGCACCTTTTGAAAGGACCGACAATGTCAAACCCCTAGACAGCAAAAGGCCAAGTCATAGGTATCATCTGAAGTTGTTGCAAAGGCACGTGCATTTGCTGAGCGAAGAATTGGCAACCTTCACATGTCCGAACAACCAGATATGCATCTTCAACCGCTATGGGCCAATAGAACCCTTGCCAGAAAGCTTTACCGACCAAAGTCTTGGACACTGCATGATTGCCACATGCTCCTGCATGGATCTCTGCCATCAATTTCGTGCCTTCTGGAATAGAGATGCACCGCATCAAGATATTGGATCCACCTCTATGATATAGCGGGTCATCCACCATCAAATATCCTCGACACTTAGCCTTCAACCTTTGTTTCTCATTAGGATCTATAGGCAGTGTACCCTTAGTCAGAAACTGAATAATTGAGTCATGCCAGTTAGTCTTCATATTCACCTCTATCACCAGTTCTGCAACATCGGTTGTCAACACATCTTGTCGATGAGATATAGTAGGACTATCCAGGGTGTGGAGAAAAACACCAAGCGGGACCACCGATCGTGATGACCCCATCTTGGCTAACTCATCAATAGCTTGATTATTGTCATGAAGAATGTGTGTGAACTTGAGTCCATCAAACTTGTTCTCCAGGTTCCTGAACTCTTGCCAGTAAGCGGCCATGTTATCATCCATGCAATTCCAGTCCTCAGTGACCTGGTTGATAACTAGAGCCGAGTCACCAAAGATGTCTAGACGCTAAATGCCAAGGGATAGGGCAATGCACATATCATGTAAGAGTGCCTCATACTCTGTCACATTGTTAGATGCTCAGGAATTAATCTGGAGGACATACCTGAGCCTCTCTCCTTGAGGTGAGATGAGCACGATGCCATCCCCCGCGCCTTGCAATTGGAGCGACCCATCAAAGTATAGCTTCCAAAATTTGATATCGTGTAGTGCAACCGACATCTAAATCTCTGTCCACCCAAAAACAATGTCCGCCAGGGCTTGTCCCTGGATCGCTGAGCAAGCTACAAATGTTATGGTGTATTGACCAAGTTTGACCGCCTACTTAGCAACTTTGTTGACCGCCTCGTGGCTGTGAAGCACCTCTCCGAGTGGAAAAGATGTTTGAACTTCATTTGGATGAGCTTGAAAGTAGTGATTGAACTTCCTTGGTGTTGACGGCTGTTAAGTACCATTTTTAACCGTCAACTATACTCAAATAAAGGAGAATTTGGCATTTCATACACGCATGCTTTATCACAATAATATAGTTCCACTTGTACTTGGAGAACTTTGTGCATGCAGGAGGAAATGTGAAGGAAACACCTCAAAAGGCAAGAAAACACACTTTCGACCAATCAGAGAGTGCCACATGGACGTCACACGGATTGAAGGGCCCATTTTCAGCACTTAACCGACGTAACTCCCTGTAATACCGCGCAAACCGACGTCAGGGCCCACAGGACAGCCACCTGGAGAAAGCACAGGCCAGGAGGGGCCACCCCCAGGTCGGCCGACCTGGTCAGGTCGGCCGACCCGGCCGGGCGCCCTCTCTGCCTGGGCTTCCACGTGTTGGCTCCTCCGCGACTCCTGATGACGGTTTGAGATGCCTTCCGTGGCGGTTACTCTCCCTTGCCGACCTATTGAGGCTATAAATAGGAGGGTGTGCCTTCACACTCAACACACACCACAAGAAGCATTTCTCTCTTGCTAGTAGTAGTTCTTGGAGTTTTGTGGAGTTAGGCTGAGTCTAGAGCTCTCTAGTCCCAGGTCTTCACTTGGAATTGGTATGGCTCTTATATCTTTTCCCTTTTGTAAGACTTTGCTCTTATCAATATATATATATTTTCTATATAGTTGTGCTTGGGTCATGAGTTTCTTGTTTGATATTGTGATCCATATATGTGATAGTATAGTCTACTTGTGTGATAGTAGTTTATATTTATTATACTACTACTGTCATGCTAGTTATATACCGTCACTATATTCTAGTTTATATGTTATAGTCTCTATGCTTAGTTTTAGCTGATAAAGTATAGCATGGGTTTGGTGATCGTATTCGTACGGTAGCTCTGCCTCGTTAATAGTAATCGCGGAGGGGCAGAGTGCTCTTTGGTCATGCAAGTATGGTACTTGGGTGACTGATTTGCATCAATTATTCGTTAGTCTACTGGTTCGTTGAGGTAGGCGGCAGGTGGTGACAGCCCTGTCCGTCCTTTGAAATCCTCCCCGCTAGGCTAGTGCGTAGGCTCTTGGCGGAAGTCGCCTGTGGATGCAGGGGTAAGTCCGTGCCTGAAGTGCTATACTATTGACTGCTGAACCTGAGTGTGGGTCTGTATGTATTCTACTTAGGCTATGCAACTGTATAGGAATGTATAGTAGGAGTAGTTTAGCCTAGTCTTTCCTCCACTAGACTTTATTTATTTAGTAGGAATCTTCTGTGTGTGTCACACTACCTGGTTATTATCATGTACCCGCCTGTCTTGGTTAGATATCCTTGCTAATTGTTAACATGATCTTATATGTTAGTAACGCTTCTTGATCATAACCTTCCTTTGGGATAAACAAATACGATACCCTGAATACTTCCGGGTGAAATGCTACAGCGGTATTCTCCGTGCGCTTGCGGATTTTACCTACTTGACTCTGGGACATATTAGTGAACCGTTTCTGGCCCCGTGCCGGGAATGATTTATTAATATGGCTTAGCAAAAGTCAACAAGCATTTCTGGCGCCGTTGCCGGGGAAGGCGTATGATCTAAGAAAAATTACTAATGTATATAGTAGTGTTGCAATTATTAAGGCTATCTCCTAGGCAGGCTAACCTTGCTTTGTTTTCTGCATTTTGTATGAAAACAGGGTAGTGTATGACTGGTTTCGACTTGCCGACAAACTTCACTGAAGATCCTGAGTCACTCCTGAGAAGGACACGAGCTAGGCTCACCCCTCCTCGTAAGGAGACTCGGCCAATCGAACCTGTCATTCCCGCACCATCAAGCTCTGAGCAAATGGCCGACAAGACCCTCCGCGAGTTCTCCGCTCCCTCCGCTGCCAACATCCCTACGGGACCAGCTGGCAATGTGGGAGATGCGAACTTCGAGATCAAGACCGGTCTCATCACCATGGTGCAGGCTAGCCCATTCTGTGGGAAAGCCAATGAGGACGCTAGTGCTCATCTCCAGCAATTCCTGGAGATTTGCAACACGTTCAAAATGAAGGACGTCACCCCCGACGCTGTTCGCCTTCGACTGTTCCCGTTCTCTCTCCTTGGGAGAGCGAGACAGTGGTTCTACGCAAACCCTGAAGCTGTGAACACTTGGGAGAAGTGTTCAGCTGCGTTCCTTGCAAAGTTCTTCCCGCTGGGCAAGACCAATGCCCTCCGCGGAAGGATCTCAAGCTTCCAGCAGGAGTCGAAGGAGTCGATTCCTGAGGCATGGGAGAGGCTCCAGGAGTACATCCTGGCATGTCCCCACCACGGGATGGATGATTGGCTGATCATCCAGAACTTCTACCACGGGCTCACTCCATCGGCCCGTGACCACCTCGACGCTGCTGCTGGTGGAGCCTTCTTCTCGCTCACTGTGAGCAAGGCAAAAGATTTGATCGAGAAGATGGTGTCCAACCAAGGTTGGAATGAAGAGCGCCTCCAACCTCGCCAGCGAGGCATGCACTCCGTCAAGGAGGTTGACATGCTCGCCGCCAAGATTGACCTTCTCATGAAGAAGATGGACGACCAAGCCAATGGAGAAGTGAAAGCACTAGACGCTCGTATGACTTGCGAGGTCTGTGGCAACACAGGACACTCGGGCAATGACTGCCCTGAGACCCGTGAGGACGCAATGTTCATGGGCAACAACAACAACAACGGCTACCGTCCACAAGGAGGTCAAAGTTGGGGTCCACCACGTCCCAACTACCAAGGAGGTAACTCTGGCAACTTCTCTGGTTTTAATTCCGGTTATAATCAGCCCTCCTTGAAAGATCTTGTGCTTGGTCAAGCTAAGGTTAATGATAACATCAGTAAAAAGCTTGCCACCACTGATAGGACTCTTGAGAGCATCCACACTAAGATAGAGGGTGTTTCCTCTGCTCTCAAGAATCAGCTGAGCTTTAATAAAATGATAGAAACCCAATTAGCTCAGTTAGCTGCTGCTGTTCCTACTGCTGAGTCGGGGAAAATCCCGGGGCAACCCGAGACCCCCTTAGAAAATGTTAATGCGGTTACCACGAGAGGAGGTAAGTCCACTCGGGATCCGCCATACCCTAACCATGCAGGAAAGGACACATCAGCTGAGAAGCCGGCAGAAGAAGAAGAACTGCCGCCCAGGAAAACGGCCCCACATGAGTTCTATGACACGAACCTCATGCCGTTTCCTGAAAGAAGAAGGAAGCCCACCGTGGACGAGCAGTTCACACGCTTCGTTGAGGTAATCCAGAAGCTGCACATTAACGTGCCCTTGCTGGATGCGATACAAGTACCCACGTACGCTCGCTACCTCAAGGATCTTATCAGCAACAAGCGCCCACTACCGACCATAGAAATTGTCAAGCTGACGGAAGAGTGTAGCGCTGCTATACTCAACCGGCTTCCTGAGAAGAAGAAAGATCCGGGGTGTCCCACGATCACCTGCTCAATCGGGACACAAAACTTCGACCATGCCTTATGTGATCTTGGGGCAAGTGTGAGCGTCATGCCGAAGGATGTCTTCGACAAGCTTAACTACACCACACTATCCCCCACGCCGATGCAGCTGCAGCTGGCCGATTCAACGGTCCGCTATCCGGCGGGGATCGCCGAAGATATTCCGGTGAAAATCCGGGATTGCTTCATCCCCGTCGACTTCGTAGTGCTTGATATGGACGTCGGGAAGAGCACACCGCTCATCCTGGGACGCCCATTTCTCAGCACTACGGATGCTCGCATCGATGTAGGAGCCGGAGAAATCCGCTTCCACATCAATGGCAAGGAGGAGAAGTTTGACTTTCGGCCACGGAAAGAACAGTGCAACATGATCCGTATCAAGTACGGGCCGAACCCAAGCAACATCAAGGAAGTGGAGGTCACTCCGCCAAAGAAGGACAGCCTCATCACATTCATGAAGAACTTCCTTGAGAGGGAAAAGGTTGCACAGCAACAACTGATGAAGGCAAGGGGGCAAAGGTCACACATTAAGCAACAGCCTCCGAAGTCCACAAGGCAGCAACCTCCGAGGTCTGCAAAGAAACAGGCTGTGAAGCCTGCAAAACTGCAGCCTCCGAAGCCCGAGAAGCCACCGACCGCAATAAAGACCAAGAAGGTGTGGCGAATGAAACAAGAAGCATCATCCGTGTCTTCATCTCCGGGACCGGACAACGCTTCATCGAGCTGAACGCCGGAGAAAAGTCCCGCTCGTCGGACTTTAAAAGGTGAGTCCTCGCCGGGAGGTTAAACCGGTAGTTATCCATATTTGCTCTTTTAATTGCATATTTGCTTTCCACCACATTTTGATTTTTCCCGACCACTGCATTTCTGCATTTTTGAATTTTTCCAGCCACCTTGGAATTTTTCAAAACTCATTTGCATTTTTGAAAATTTAGAAAATAGGTTTTTGGGCTTTCCATTTTGAAAAGATTTTTTGTCGAGCTTTTTGAGGCAGCAGGGGACAAATTCCCTAGCCGTTGGGGAACACATAGGAAAAAGGGGGCTGCCAGGAGGCCCACCTGCCAGGTCGGCCGACCTGGTGGGGTCGGCCGACCCCCTGGCCCCACCTTTTCCTGTGCTCCTTTCTCCTAACGGCTATATGGCCGTTGCTCTGTACCTTTCTAACGGCCATCTTGCTTCCTTGGCTATAAAAACCGCCCAGGAGGAGGAGCTTCACCATTCCAAGCTCATCTTTCACTCCCCTCCTTTGCTCACTTGTTGCTCTCTCAAAATTTCGTGTTCTTCAATTTTACTACAGCCCCAAAAACCCAAAAAGAATATTTCCCCTCTGTTTTAGTGCATTTGCAAGTTGTTGTGAGAAGAAAACCAATTTCGGAGAAGCTCGGGTTTGTCGTTTTCACTAACGCTCACCCGAACACTTGTTCGATCTTGTTTTTGTTCTTGTCTTGTGTTTGTTCTTGTGTGCAGCCATGTTCAACCAAATGAAGCAAGTCGCCAGAATCAAGCGGAGAAAAAGCACTCGTGCAAGCATGAGTCAAGCATCCTCCGTCAATTTCAGCGACAACCAATTCCGCCAGCTGAACGCGATGATGGCTCAGAATCAGAGCAATTGGGATGCCTTCTTCCGCTCCCAAGGCTACGACCCGAACCAGCAGATATGAGCAAGAACAAGCTTGGGGGAGGACCCCCCTTCTCACGGTAACTTGTATCTTTCCCCTTCCCTTTATTTCTTGCATTTGCTAAATCTGAAAATCCATAAAAATTTGCAAAATATAAAAAGAACAAAAATATTTCCCTTTTTCATGCGCGGTATGAATGTGTATAATTTTCCTATGTTGAGATGATGAATAGTTGCTCTGTCCTTTATTCCTCTCTAATGCTAGTTTACAACTTAGTACTCTCTCAAGAGTTAGGTTTGTTGGTAAATCTTGTCTTGAACTTGAATCTTGTGGGTAGCATATGCATTCTCTAGTTCTAAGTTGTTGAGAGGTATGATATGATAGATAGGGCTGCTATGATCTTGCTCAACGTAAAGCTTGAATTCCGGAGTTTTATTTTTCAAAATGACAAATTGATAAGTTCCTCAATGATGAAATTCCCACCACAGCCATATGTAGTGTTTACATTTGAAAACCTTTACACATATGCTGCTTGTTTCACATTGAGCTTAGTCAAAATTGTTGTGACCCTAGTAGAACTCTTTTCATGCTTTCTTGATCAAGATCATATACACACATCCACCGCCATGAGCTATCCTTCTAAATCAAGAAGATAGCATCCACCATATCCACCATATCCACCGTGAGCTATTCTTCTACACCGGAAGAAAGCCGCTATCCATCCATCCATCCATCCAAAGAAACACTCCATATATCCATTGCAAAATTCCTCTCTCAAAGTATTCATTGCAAACTAGGACTATGGCTATGCAAAAAGAAAAAGAAAAAAAAAATGCTCAAAAAAGAGAGCAAGCAAAAGATAGCCATAGCCTAGAAACTCCAAAAGAGAGAAGTAAAATTCAAAAAGGAGTTATTTCTTCCCATCCACCATTCCTCCGTTCTCCCACACACTTGCACATCTTGATCAAGATTGTTTGAATTGATGTTTTTCTTGGATCCGGTCTTTTGACATAGCAATATTATGTGAACATGAGTGCCTCATATATCCCTACCTTGAGCTCCACATAAAGCCTTATTTAGAAGTAGGTGATTATAGGCAACACTTTGCCTTGGTGAGGAATCATACACATATTGAGTGATCCGAGAGAATCATTTGAGGAACTTGGTTTTTATTTTCAAAATCTTTTGAAAACCTCCGGAATAACATAGCGGAATCTAGAGCAAGTGATTGGTGCCCTGCAATTGTTCTATCTCTCAACCGCCCAAGACAATGAGGTGTAAAAGCCCCATGGATCAAGGTAAATGGGTAAGTTATGTGCCAACATATTTAATTATAGGAAGAGTACCTTGTTGTGCGCATAGTATTATTGAGTAGTAGGACATTGTAGCAACTCCTGATCAACAACTTAAGTTTATCTTTGCTTCGGGACGAGCAAAGGGTAAGCTTGGGGGAGTTTGTTGACGGCTGTTAAGTACCATTTTTAACCGTCAACTATACTCAAATAAAGGAGAATTTGGCATTTCATACACGCATGCTTTATCACAATAATATAGTTCCACTTGTACTTGGAGAACTTTGTGCATGCAGGAGGAAATGTGAAGGAAACACCTCAAAAGGCAAGAAAACACACTTTCGACCAATCAAAGAGTGCCCCATGGACATCACACGGATTGAAGGGCCCATTTTCAGCACTTAACCGACGTAACTCCCTGTAATACCGCGCAAACCGACGTCAGGGCCCACAGGACAGCCACCTGGAGAAAGCACAGGCCAGGAGGGGCCACCCCCAGGTCGGCCGACCTGGTCAGGTCGGCCGACCCGGCCGGGCGCGCTCTCCGCCTGGGCTTCCACGTGTTGGCTCCTCCGCGACTCCTGATGACGGTTTGAGATGCCTTCCGTGGCGGTTACTCTCCCTTGCCGACCTATTGAGGCTATAAATAGGAGGGTGTGCCTTCACACTCAACACACACCACAAGAAGCATTTCTCTCTTGCTAGTAGTAGTTCTTGGAGTTTTAGTGGAGTTAGGCTGAGTCTAGAGCTCTCTAGTCCCAGGTCTTCACTTGGAATTGGTATGGCTCTTGTATCTTTTCCCTTTTGTAAGACTTTGCTCTTATCAATATATATATATATTTTCTATATAGTTGTGCTTGGGTCATGAGTTTCTTGTTTGATATTGTGATCCATATATGTGATAGTATAGTCTACTTGTGTGATAGTAGTTTATATTTATTATACTACTACTGTCATGCTAGTTATATACCGTCACTATAGTCTAGTTTATATGTTATAGTCTCTATGCTTAGTTTTAGCTGATAAAGTATAGCATGGGTTTGGTGATCGTATTCGTACGGTAGCTCTGCCTCGTTAATAGTAATCGCGGAGGGGCAGAGTGCTCTTTGGTCATGCAAGTATGGTACTTGGGTGACTGATTTGCATCAATTATTCGTTAGTCTACTGGTTCGTTGAGGTAGGCGGCAGGTGGTGACAGCCCTGTCCGTCCTTTGAAATCCTCCCCGCTAGGCTAGTGCGTAGGCTCTTGGCGGAAGTCGCCTGTGGATGCAGGGGTAAGTCCGTGCCTGAAGTGCTATACTATTGACTGCTGAACCTGAGTGTGGGTCTGTATGTATTCTACTTAGGCTATGCAACTGTATAGGAATGTATAGTAGGAGTAGTTTAGCCTAGTCTTTCCTCCACTAGACTTTATTTATTTAGTAGGAATCTTCTGTGTGTGTCACACTACCTGGTTATTATCATGTACCCGCCTGTCTTGGTTAGATATCCTTGCTAATTGTTAACATGATCTTATATGTTAGTAACGCTTCTTGATCATAACCTTCCTTTGGGATAAACAAATACGATACCCTGAATACTTCCGGGTGAAATGCTACAGCGGTATTTTCCGTGCGCTTGCGGATTTTACCTACTTGACTCTGGGACATATTAGTGAACCGTTTCTGGCCCCGTGCCGGGAATGATTTATTAATATGGCTTAGCAAAAGTCAACACTTGGGGTGATCAAGATTGCATAAAGAAGCTTTTAGGATCTGGTGGTATCATACTTTGGAGGTACTATACCTCTGGAGCCTTTTGACATACTCTTAAAGGATGCCTTGAGAGTAGCCTTTCCATGTCGGGGGATCGCAAGGGCTATACCAATCAAGATAGAAAAAGTTGAACTTCACTTAGTCTTTCATGTCTTTCCTATCATTGATTTTGAACTCCTCCTTGGGTACCCACTAGAAAACCTCCACCTACTAGGTGCATCTCAAAGGAGCCTTACTAAAAAGCTTAGGGAGATTGCTTTCGCCACCAAGACCTCTTCCTTAGAAAATCCATTGGTGAGGCCTCCTTTCGAGAAAATGATGTTTGTTTCTCAACTTGCATCATCGAAGCCTGTTCTTTATGAGGACGTGAAGCTTTTCACCCAAGAAAATGATGATAAGGGAGAAACTCCACATTGTTTTGAAACTGAACCGCCACCTTCCTTGCCTAAGCCCTTTTTCCTCTAGCCCTCACTACTCTTTTCTCAACGGTGGTCATGGACCAACCGTCACATTTATTGATGAATTTCGAGAGAAGGAGAAACTTTGGGCCACTGGATTAGTTCAGCCATTGACTCATGAAACAGGAGAAGATTCAATAACTGAGCATGAGAGCTTCTTCCTCGAAAACCCTCATGATGCATGCTTACTTAATGAATCAATAGAGTCAATCAACATTTTTGCCAATTGCAACTACGAGGACTACAACCACCTTAAGAGACTCATTAGCAAAATATTTGTTAGGATGGTTGTAGATGCTTTTGTTTACCATAAATATTTCAAATCTCGTAGTTGTACTTTGGCACTAACCTTGCAGCTAGAGTTTTAATAACACATCAAAAATTGGCCGTGGACTGGGAACTACATTGTTAGTAGCAGCTGCAATAGGAAGTCCCCGTGGTTGAGCTTCTGAATGAAAACAAAGCACTAGCGGGATATGGCCTAGATAATCATTTCCCTTTTTCTTCAATAAAAACAAGAGAATGTTTTTAGGTTATGATTGCCTTCCGGTATTTTTGGTCACTAACCATTTCAGATTGAGATTAAAAAGAACGATGGTCACTCTATGCCTCAGAACATAGGAGCTACATCAACTTGAACACTATGGTACTTTTAGCGATGGAACCCACTACAAGAAGGCTACAACACTACACACTTGATTTTCAGCATGTCATGATACAAAAATCCAAGTGTGTGTGTGTGTTGGGGGGGGGGGGGTCTGTAAGTATCTTGTAGCAAGTTCCATTTTTACTAGTTTTATCTCGGTTTAGAGGTGTTGCTAGTTCTTGCTTTCATGCCTTGCTAAAAAAGAAACAAAAGTATTAAAAGATGCTTTAGTTTATTTCCTTTTTTATTGCCTTTTAGTTCAATCTTACAGTGCGCCTAGAAAAGAAAGGAAAATATATCGGGCCCATAAAACCTATAGAGTCCCTTTAGCTTTCCACCCTTTTTGTTTTTCTTCAAATAAAGCAGCCAGGTACAAGATCAAGTGTGGGGGAGGCCTTCAAGATTTTCAACGCACAAATAATACAAGGCCTCCCACCAACACAATGCACATCATCGCTTAAGCCAACATGTCAAAAGGTCAAGGTGACCGGGCTCCAAGTGATATCGACCAACCTACAAGGACAAGCGACACAAGCACGGTGCTCCTAATCTTCCACATCTTCCATGACGACGGTTTGCACACTCTATCCCTAACCTTCTAGTCTCCAAATTAAATCAAATTTATCCTGAGTCAATCAATAAATTAACTTGAAAACTAAAAGCAATTCTTATGAACCCTATCTTTAGGAAAGCATGTCGCCTACGTAGTTGGCTTATGAGATATGGTGTCATGAAAGAAATCTTGCTCTTATTCTAGTAGTCCTTAGGAATTTTCTTTGAAAATAAAAATGAATGGCCCTCTCCTCAATGATGTGGATTTCCTACCAAAGCCATATGATAGATTTTTCGAAAACCTTATGCATATGCTGCTTGTTGTTTCATTGAACTTTGTTAGATTCTTGTGACCCTAGTGAGATGCCTGTTTATGGTTTTTTTTTATCAAGATCATGTGCACATTTCCCTTCATATGCTAATCTTTTACATTGGAAGGTACCATTTTCATATCCATCATCCAATCCATCACCAAAATAAATACTCCATAATTATGTTGTCATGACTCTGTCGATTGTTTCCATAGAAGGTATGGCTATTAAAAAAAACTTGCTCTCATCTTTGAGCAAGATGAAAAAAAGAGAAAATAAATAGCCATTTCCAATATCATTTTAAAGAAAGAGAGAGTCTACAGATAAAGGAGTATTGATCCACTTCCAATCCTTCCATATGTTACTCTTCTACACCAGAAGAGAGCATCATCCATATTCATCCAACCAAAAAATAAAGTGCTCCACGATGCTTTTAGAAACTCCCTCTCCAATTATGCTTGCAGAAAGAGACATGGGTTATCAAGTATTAAAAAAAAAGAGATAGCCCATGTTCACAAATACAAGAGATGGAGGATTTCAAAAGGAGCATCCATCATTCGCATTTCCATCCATCCCATCCATTTATGTGCACATGCTTCATCACAATTCATGACATGTTTTCTCCATGGATCCAGTTTTTGACTTAGTAATATATGAGACACAAGTATGCCTTCTTTATTCCCCTACCCTAAGCTCCACATAACCATATTTTGAGTTACGATGAAAAAAGGCAAAGTGAAATGTCTAGTGAGGAACCACACACATAGTGAGTGATCTGAGAGAATCATTTGAGGAGAAAGGCCATGATTTGTTTTTGAAATATTTCAAAACCCCAGTTACTTAGTAGAAGGAATGAAGATGACTATAGTCAACACTCTTCCATTCTTCAACCACCCAAGGAGATGTGACAGACACTTCAAAGTTCATGGGTGCAGGTTTGATTTAGAATAATTTGCATGCTAGTCTTGTATCAAAAGAAGTTATGATCCGCCTTGGTCTCTATTCCTTTACTCGAGGACGAGCAAAAGCCAAGTGTGGGGGTGTTGTTGACGGTCCTTAAGTGCCAAATACGATGGTCAATTGCCTGCATAAAACACATTAAAGTAATAACCAACATAGTGGTAGGAGTTTTTTACTAACAATTTCCACAAGTGTTGGTGAATATTCATATACAGGTGATTAATCCACGTCTTAGAGGAAAAGCACAACTAAGTAGAGGAGGAAACATACTCGCGGCCAATTAGAGGACAACACATGGATTGAATGGCCCACCTATAGAGGAATACTGCCTCAACAACCAACCTAAGGGTAACAGGGGACAAGAAGGGCCACCCACAAGTATGCCAGAAGAACCGGGGGGCCACTAGGCCCCACCCCTGTTCGGACGAACAAGGACTAAGCCTAGTGGGGCCCAGTTTCTTGTGGCGGTTTCCCACCGCCTTTCCAACGTTGGTTCTACCCCTTAGGGCAGAAGTTACCACCTCCAGGAACCGCCTTTGGGTCCTATAAAAGGAGAGAAGTACCTCCATTCCCAACACACACAAGAAGAAAGTTTAGATCTCCACTCCAAAGGCTTTAGCACTGCCAAAGTGCTTAGAAAATAGGGAGAGTGTAAGGGAGAGTTCAGGGAAGCGTTGGGCTTGTCGGCAATCTTCCCCACGCTTGTACTTCAACGGATGCTTTCTTGTTGAAGTAAGTGTTCATGTTTCCTCTTTGGTATTTAAGTTTCCTATTTAAGTAAGTTCTTTCTTTATTGCATATGGGATCATCGCTCTATCTAGTTAGAGTATCTTAGTCTTCTATAAGCGTGGATCTAAGACTTAGATAGTAATTGATAGCATAGACGTGATGTCTAGGATAGAGGTTACCTTTGCTTGCCATATGCCATGTGGTTTGTAGAGGTAGTTGGTAGGTGGTGACAGTCCTATCTGGGCTTAGTATTCCTCGACGTTTGGATACGTCGTAGAGCTATTGGCCGAAGTCGCCTGTGGATGCAGGGGTAAGCCGGTGCCCGTAGTAATAGACCAAACCTATCTTATTATAGCATACATGACCATAGAAATCCTCTGTACCCTCTTTCTACCATATTATTGTTGTCCCTGGATGGACAAGCTTAGAAGATGCTAACATTTCTTAATGTTGCACCAGAAATATTACTATCCTCGGCACGGCACCAGAAATGTCTGTTGACACTTGCTAACAATTGCTAAGTTACTTCAATATAATCATCCCCGGCAATAGTACCAAACATAATTATAAAAATGGACTTTAGTGTCATAATAGTAAAATTCGCAAGCGCACAGATAATACCGTTGTAGCATTTCACTATTGGATTGCTCCAATAGCTTGTCATTTATAGTTCTACTAAAAAGGAAGGCTATAGCATCAATATATGATTGTTAATAGTAACATAGTCATAAAGATTGGTATGAGTCAGAGTTTATACAGGGGTGAGTATAATAATGGATACGGGTAGTGTGACACACAGAGCAATCATTCCTAAAGATAAATAAATATCCTAAGTCACTTGGGAGTTTTAGTTTGGAAAGCAAATTTGTATCTCTAATGTTAGGCTACCTATATAGTCACATAATCAAACAATTACAAGCAAGGTTATACTAGTCAAAGTCTAATGCATTCAACACTTCGTGTACGGATTCATGTCCGGCATACACAAGGCAACTCTATCTTAGACACACGTCGTAACCGAACATGGAGGAGTACAATGAACAGATAGGGCTGCCACCACCTACTACCTACCTCTACAAACCATGGATTACGAGATGATTAATACTACCTAGCCATCTAAGCACCGCGCTAACACATATAAGTAGAATTCTAGCATTGACCAAACACTATAATCACTAGATTGGATTAACAAGCACTAAAGCATATATAACTCTATCCCTACAGATTAACAAGTCATGGGCTAAGCAATTGCAATCCTAATTGGATATCAAACCCATGTTGAAGCATAACAACTAGACTAAAGTATAACTAGCATTATAACATTTAGACTATAGTCAAGGTATATGACAATCATGACAATAAGGTAGCAAGTCTATATCATCATGAAAGCATAAAGTCCTATGACATGAATATGATATATAACCAAACAAGGAACATATATCATAAGCATAACTATATGGAAGAACTATATTAATTGAATAGAACAAAGTCATAATAATAAAGAGTAAAGAAAAAGGTACAAGAGCAATACCAATTAATGATGAGTTTTGGTGATAAATGATAATGCATATTGAAACTAACCTTTTATATAAGTTTGTGAGTTCAATGTTAGGTTATATTCCGGCATCAAGCAAAGGTCAAGAACAACATATTCATAAAGGTTATGGACCCATTAGAAGATAATTGATTCATCCATATGTTGGAAATTATCATATTATATGGTGAAGATGTTTGACAAAGGATGATGATAATCAATGTGTTGATAAAGGTGTCGGTGGACATAATCAACACTCGTGCTTAAAGATAAAGGCACATCACATGTTCAATGGTCAAACACAACATATTATTGATTCATGACAAGGGATGATATTGATGATAGTGTTGATTTTTGATACAATCAACACGTATACATAAAGAAGATCAAGACACTTCGTGAATGAGAATTGGACATCCCAATAGTTGATGATGTCAAAATGGTTATGTGAATACTTGGTATTAAATGGAAATATCAATGCAAGTATTAGTTGGAATCCATGAGTTGATATATATCAATAAGTAATGGTGATCAAAGCAAGGATATTATTATACCAATAGAACGTGGATTTCTAGTGACCACTTACAAGAAGATAAAAGTCATGAATTTCAAAATATCGTCTTGGAGATCAAATTGATAAAGTGGATACATTGTTGATGTTGGATACAAAGTAGAGTTGCATGGAAAGGCAGTAAAGGTTAGGCAAGACTCAGCTGCGATGGACCATGTGCGAGGGTTAAGGGCAAGCAAGAGGCTTGGCGCCAAAGGACCAAAGGCAATGGTGAAGACTGAGTTAAGGCTTAGCGGTATGAACCGTGCAAGACCATGTGAAGCTATGGATTATCCATATCACTCATTTAACGATACAAAAAGATGATGTTGATATGTCACAACGAGTGCAATTGATAAAAAGAGCTAAAGAATATACAATGTCAAAAGAAGACCAAGTGACTTGAATATAGGAAGTTGTGAAACTTCATAAGTGGATGAACATCAAGCCTATCTCATATGGACATTGCTCAAGCCAAAAGTATAATATTGGATATATATGTTTATTGATGGTTAATCAAATAAATATCAAAAATGATCAATTGCTTATGGAGTTGGCGACCCTCAAAAAGAAGAATGAAGATGATATCAAAGTGTTTCTATTGACATAGATTTTCTAATTGCTATTGAGTCTAGGAACGTCGTACTATAAAGAGGGATGCAACTTTGATGGCTTTGCTCTTGTCTCGGTGCTCAAATTGATCCAATAACCTTTGGGGGAGTGTTTAGCAAACCTATGTGTGATTTTGGAGCTTGGTAATAGTTGGGTTGGATAGTCCTTTTAATTATCTTTCCATAGAGTCCAAGATCACCTAAATCGGCCTTCGGAGTCAAAAGTTATGGGAATTTCTCTATTGGTTGCCTGTCTGTTTTTTTCCAATCGGCAGTGCCGATCTAGGCATCGGCAGTGCCGATCCAGAACTCAACAGAACGTATTTTTCTTGCCCTCTGTGACTTCCTCATCGGTAGTGCCGATGCAGGACATCCAGAACCCCAACAGCTAGTTTTTAAGCCTATCCTATCGACAGTGCCGATCCGGGCATCGGCAGTGCCAATGCGGAGCGTCCAGAGCCCAAACGGCTAGTTTTTGAGCTCCTCCTATATATACCCCCTTCAGTCCGAATGTAGGGGGTGCAGAAAACACCTAAAAGAAACATCCTTTTGAGCCAAAAATTACCTCTCCACTCCCTATTGATTACTGCTATACCTTGTGGGTGAGATTCGGTGAGAGATTGAGAGAGAAAGAGCAAAAACCCATTGTTGAGCACTTGAGCAAGGAAGCAATTGTTACTCTTGGTGATTCATCCCCTAGATGACAAGGCATTGCCCGGTGAGCTCCCAAGCTTGTGGTGAGCCGCGGAGAGTTTGTGGAGGTTTCGATTGACCTCTGAAAGGAAAGAAATCAAGAGAAGGAAATTCGAGGAAAAGGGTTGAAAGAGACTCGGCTCAAGTGTGATCGAGCCCCTCAACGGAGACGTAGGACTCATTTGAGGAGTCCGAACTTCGGTAAACAAATATTGTGTCTCCGTGTGCTCCTCTATTTACTTGTTAGTTTTTCATGCTCTACGGTTTGCTCTTATATTTGCTTAAATTACTAGTTCTACTTGTGTAGGTTGTGTCTATTAGTTGCTATATTGTTGTAGTGCTTCATATTAACTGTTGTAGTCTTTCCATCAACCTAGTACCGGTGAAACCAACTAAGATTTAGTTTTGGACGACTTTCTGTACCAATATCGGCACTGCCGATTGAGCATCGGCAGTAGCCATCGGCACTACCGATCGGTCCCATCGGCACTGCTGATCGTACTGATTCTTTTTGTTAAGTCTAATTTCACAGAAATTTATAGAATCACCTATTCACCCCCCTCTAGGCAACATCAAGGTCCTTTCAATTGGTATTAGAGCCTAATCTCCTCATTAAGCTTAACCGCTTGGAGAGTTGATGATGTCGCAAGGTAAAATGTGTCAAATTCCCTATGGTTGTTCTAGCGCCTCGTTTTCTATCATTTCACAACCTTCATACGAGGCACCATATTTCAATGGCACAAATTATGCTTGTTGGAGATCACAAATGATTTCATATTTTTGGGAGATGAGTCCCAAAATTTGGTGGGTTGTAGATGTGGGCTTTTCAATGCCTTGGATCGTGATTCTCCAACACAAGGGCAAGAGAAATGCCTACATCTTGAGGCCCAAGCTACTAATGCTTTATTTGGTGCTTTGAGTAGGGATGTTTTCAATGAGATATACAAGTTGAAGAGTGCTCATGCTATGTGGATTCGAATTCAAGAAATATATGAAGAATCCAACATGACAAGTGATATTTCCAACAATGAATTGGTAATTGAGGATGACTGCTCCACCTCGAGCTTATATGATCTTGATGATCATTCTCTTTCAAATGATTATATTAATCAAGTATCAACTCCATCGACATCACCAGGTTGCCTTATGGCCAAAGGTAACATTCAAGTAAAATTCCATGAAATTCATAGTGATCATGATGATGTTGTTGATGTTGACGGTGATGATAATGATGATAGCGATAGTGATGATGACAATGATCATGAGTATACATATGAGGAGCTTGTTGCATTGTTGCATAGCACGGGAAGGTATATGAAATTAGAGGAGTCTATAATGAAAAATCTATATGATGAAAATTCTTCTTTAAAAGACTCATTAGAGGAGCTAAAGCGGTCTCATGAGAATCTTAGTGAAACTCATGAGAAGCTCAAAGATGCTTATGATTCACTTGCTTCTAATGTTTTGGAAAGTTCAAAAGTAGATATAAGCACTACACATGATTTAATTGATAATGTATCTACTTATTGCAATGATTTATGTGATAACCCTTGTCGCTCCTAAGCAAATATTTCCCCGAGCACTACATGTGACTTGGATTGCATAGGTGAAAAAGTGAAGCATAAGGGTCATGAAGTCAACAAAAATCACAAGAAGAACTTCAAATCTAACATGAGCAATAATCAACAAAAGAAAATGAAGTCAGCTCATGTTAAGTGTTTCAAGTGTTCAAACATGAGACACTACGCCTCTATGTGTTCCATGAAGATTGATGATGAAACCACACATCTAAAGAAGAAGACAAGAAGAAGTAAAAGGAAGTGTTATAGATGTCATGAGAAGGGTCTTTAAATTGTTTCATGCCCTAACATAAGAAATGGTCACCTTGTGTCATCCAAGAAGTGGCTTGTCGGGAAGGAAGCAACAATTAAGAAGCAAGATAAGAAAGTGACTTATATGAATAAGAAACGTATTTGCTACACTTGCCGAGAAAAGGGACATATTGGTAAAAATTGTCCCATGGGTGCCTATTCCTTCCAATGATCATCATTTTCTTAAGAAAGCTAGAAGTGGTAATATTGTTGCAAATGTTGTTAGTTCACACAATGCTAATGCAAAAGGCCATTTGGGTGCCTAAACCTCTTGTGACTAACATCCTAGGACCCAATATCACTAGCGTGCCACGAAATGCTTGATTTGCTTAATAGGTACTTGGAGATGCATTGAAGACTTGACACACTTGATATGATTTATGTTGAACATCTTATGTCAAGGTCCTTTCAAATTAGTATTCCACATCCCTTATGGAAAGGATGTCAAGTATGAATATTAATGGTCTACAACCCCAACCAATGTCATCTCGGTAACAAATATTTACATTAAATGTATCTATGCTCTAGCCTTGTGTAGGCTTAATTCATTGTTCATGCATATCATCCATGTATGTTGCTTGCACACTTCATTTGTACAAATTTGAGAAAAGTGATGGTTGCCACATTTTAGAAGGTATTATATCATTCCATATATATTGCAACCCCAAAATGAGAATGAATTCTTATTGATGCTATAATAGTTTTTGAAAAGTTTTTAAGTAAACTTCAAAATATTTAGAACGGTTTGCAAAATTGCTAAAAAGTGTTTGAACATATTCATTTGTGAAAACAAAAATGTGATTTGCAAACAATTTTTTTTATTAAAACAAACCGTTTATAGAAAAATTTTGAAAATAAATTATTTTGCAAATTTCTCTAATTAGTCATGATCAATCTTTCGGTATTTAAAATTGTTTTACAAGATTAATTATTTTGAAAATCGTATTTGATTTGAAAAATTGCTCGAAAAACTATCTTGACCAACTTCGTCCCTATTCTAGCATCAAGTGAGTCTTGTCACTAGTGCCACATATTTTGTATATGTTGGCTCATGGTGGTATTTGTGACTCATAAAAAGGGTAAATTCAAGTGACTCATCACCTTACTTAAATTTCTATCAATGGAGCTTTGGTTTAATTATTTAGCATTCTTTTGATCATCCTTGAGACAATGAGATACTTATGCTTCTTTTATTACTAAGTGTAAAGAGTTCGTCTTTTTAGTATTGTTTGATTAAGAAGCATGAGGAACCTATTTTTCTTCTCTTTGCAATGAACATATTCTTGTTAAGACTAACCATGTGCCAAGGAATTGAGGAGATCAAACATGAATAGTACAGCTCAAAAAAGACTTGGTGGAAGAAAATTTGAAGCAATGTCAAACCTCTTCAAGATATTGGTAGACATGGGCAAGAGCTTGAGCCGATGGTATTGGGTTGCTCAAGGCAAGATGGCGGGTCTACCATGAATAAGCTTGTGGAGGGATCAAATATGACTTGCTATATTATAATGATGATGACTAAGTACTATTAGTGCAAGCTCAACATGAATGATGATTGTTTGACAATAAAGAGGAAATCCAACTATGACCATGCATGAAAAATTTTATAACATTGAAGATTTTGTATCTATTCTTGTCAATGGTTGAGTTGAACATCATGGAGGTATTTTGAGCTTGGTATATATTCTTGATGGTTTGCATATACAAAAGATTCCAAGCTCTCGAATTGTTGAGCACATTGAGGTAACTATCTCTATGTCTTTATATAAGTTCTCTCTTTCCTAATAATAAAGAGCAACTAGATTTCATTCTATGTTTTTGCATGTTGCTCTATATCACCAATCATGTCTTGACACATTCACTAGTTCTTTCTGATTATTCCTTTGTAGTCTTGGATGAAATTTTTATGCGCTCATCATGATTGTCTTGTTATATATTAGGATTTGCTTATATGGTAGATTGATATGCTTCATGTTATCTTCTTTTTAAGCAATCTACATGATTTAATGTTTTTCTTCGTATAGAGGGGAACAAATTACCTGTTTTGGTAAAGTCAAATGCTCAATATCCCAACTAATTTTATTCTATCGACCTCTCTGTTTTGCACTCATCGGCAGTGCCGGTGATCTTCATTGGCAGTGCCGATCCTACTATACAGAGGTGCTGTAAAGCATAGACATCTCTCTCTTTCTGTCTTGCTAGCATCGGCAGTGCCGGTGATGACATCCAGAGATCACCTTTTCTGTCTAATTTCCATCAGCAGTGCCGATCACTCTGATCGGCAGTGCCAATCCCCCTACACAGAGTTAAAAAAAAGGGCTAAACTTGCTTTTCTTCATATGGCTTATGGCATGTTATTTCTCTCAAATATATTTATTTTGCCTTAACCCAAGATATGGGATTTGTTCTCTCCCGGGTTGTTTTGACTATGTGCATGTTTGTCAAAGTAATTCAAATACTTGTATGCACAAATTTAAGGGGAGAATATACTATGTCATTGGTACATGAGACTAACATGTCTATCAAGTATCTTAGTAGTTTCTTTGTTTTCTCTCCATGTTTTAGAAAATTTGCCTATGTGGTGGATGAAGATCAAGGAAAACAAAATGTACCAAATGAATTGAATATAAAGGAGCAAAGGCAACATATACTTCAGGAGAATAATATTGTGAAGATGATTGCTTACAAGATCAAAATAGCAAGTGATGAGGAGGAATTACAATCTATTTGGATGCCCATGAACCGTCATGGAGAATCTTTGAAAATGCTCCAAAATATTTTTTTTTCATCATGAGCATATCGGCTTTGAGAGGATTTAAAGATTTTGCTTAAAAAAGAATTGAAGCAATGAGAAACAAAGTCCTCCAAGTATATCCATCTTATAAGCGGTATTTCTTGATCATCTATCCTATGCTCAAATCCTTCTCTTAAATGTCGAATAGACGAGAATTAATTTCATGTATTTGTTGCATTGTGCCTCTTTGTGTGCGATTAGGATTGCATGAGTTTGTTGAATCTATTTTATATCTTGTTCTTGTATGTGAATCTAAGGTACATTTTTGTGAGATGGATTGTGTTGTTTTTACTTGTGAATTATTTCTTATTTAACCATGTTGAAAATATTTCATATCATGTCATCTTAAATCCTTATCTTTTATCATGATATGTTTGCTTACTCGGCTCATGTGTCATCTATTCATATCTTTTTAAGCCATCACACATGTTATGTGTTTCTTAGTTTGCATATCTTATCATGACCTGTTGAAAACCAGCTATGTGCTTTTATATCTCTTGATAACATGGTAATCAAATGCATGTGTGCTTATGAACATACATTGACATGCATCAAGTCTTGAATAATATTATTTATGACATATGAGTATTATTTTCTATCATATGCTTTTATGGCCATGAACACTCTTATTGTACGATATTCTCCTCAATTGTTATCAATAACAAGTGCATGCCTCACACAAGTAATTCAAATATTTGTATGCACAAATCTTAGAGGAGTTTATCCTGTGTTTTAAGAAGTCGAGGCTAACATTTTGGCAATCTTATTCTTTGGTTTAGTCTCATCAAGGAGAAGTGATGGATTAAGGGGGAGCCTTATATTCATATTTGCTATGAAAGGAATAAAGAATAGTGAAAATATCCTACAATCATGAGTTATCATTAACATCTTTGAAATACGATGAAGCTCATGTATTATTCTCTTCAAGGATATCATTTGCATAGCATTGTGAGTACATGAGTTATTTCTATGACTACCTATCTATATTACTCATGCTTATTGTGTTGTATAGTGTAGCTCTTTGTGATCTACCATCTTATATTCTCTTTGGTTTATGAAAGTATGCTTTCATATAATTTGCACATCATGAAAAATCTTTTATAATATATTTGTCTTCTTGGACCAAACAATATAGTGCAAATTGCTCTCTTGTTTGTTACATTATTAATGCATATGTGTATGTTGAATATTCTACTATGCATAGTTTAAGGGGGAGTTGCACTATGTTTTATGAGATTAATAAGGTTGCTAAGTTTTTACATGGATACATAATTGTTTTTGTTAAGATGAACATTTCAAGGTACGTATTCATGTTTGGGGTCGTACTACAAAGAGGGATGCAACTTTGATGGCTTTGCTCTTGTCTTGGTGCTCAAATTGATCCAATAACCTTTGGGGGAGTGTTTAGCAAACCTATGTGTGAGTTTGGCACTTGGTAATAGTTGGGTTGGATAGCCCTTTAAATTATCTTTCCATAGAGTCCAAGATCACCTAAATCGGCCTTCAAAGTCAAAAGTTATGGGCATTTCTCTATTGGTTGTCTGTCTGTTTTTTTCCAATCGGTAGTGCCGATCCGGAACTCAACAGAACATATTTTTCTTGCCCTCTATGACTTCCTCATCGGCAGTGCCGATCCGGGGATCGGTAGTGCTGATGCGGGACGTGCAGAACCCCAACGGCTAGTTTTTAAGCCTATCCTATCGGCAGTGCCGATCCGGGCATTAGCAATGCCGATGCGGGGCGTCCAGAGCCCAAACGGCTAGTTTTTGAGCTCCTCCTATTTATACCCCCTTCGGTCCTAACATTGAGGGTGCAGAAAACACATCAAAGAAACATCCTTTTGAGCCAAAATTACCTCTCCACTCCCTATTGATTAGTGTTATACCTTGTGGGTGAGATTGGGTGAGAGATTGAGAGAGAAAGAGCAAAAATCCATTGTTGAGCACTTGAGCAAGCAAGCAATCATTGTGGTGAGCTGTGGGAAGTTTGTGAAGGTTTCGATTGACCTCTGAAGGTTTCGATTGACCCCGACTCAAGTGTGATCGAGCCCCTCAACGGAGACGTAGGACTCATTTTAGGAGTCTCAACTTTGGTAAACAAATATTGTGTCTCTGTGTGCTCCTCTATTTACTTGTTACTTTTTCATGCTCTAGGGTTTGCTCTTATATTTTCTTAAATTACTAGTTGTATTTGTGTAGGTTGTGTCTATTAGTTGCTATATTGTTGCAGTGCTTCATATTAACTGTTGTAGTCTTTCCATCAACCTAGTAACTACGAAACCAACTAAGATTTATTTTTGGACGACTTTCTGTACCACTATCGGCACAGACAATTGAGCATCGGCACTAGCCATCGGCACTGCTGATTGTACTGATTCTTTTTGTTAAGTCTAATTTTGCAGATATTTATAGAATCGCCACATATACAAATATATAGGCCATATCACAGGTAAATGGCCTAAATTAGTATCAATTATGCGTTGTTTTGGAGCTTTATTGCAGAAACAGGGAAAATTGGTGATTAATGCGATGATGGAGAGGACACGAGTCCAGAACCGATGAAAAGCACTGAAGAAGCCTAGTGCGCCGATCGGCGCAGCCCATAAGCTGATCGGCACAAGGGTGTTTTGACCCACAGAAGTGACCGAGGCCCATTCCACATGTTTATGGAAGTTTATCTGCGCAAGACACATGAAGATATTTTTCTAAGAAGAATTATGGAACTTCAAGAAGATTTATGAAACTCCAAGATCTTAACGTGCAGTACAAGAATTTATCTCGAAGGAAAAGGCCCACATGGCAGCTATGGAAGACCGAGGAACCGACTCGGAGAAGAAATCAGAGAAGACATGGCTTGCGCTGATCGGCGCAACCGCCTTATTCGCTAAAAACCGAGTCAATTACGAGTAGAACCCCTATAAATACTTGTAAACCCTCGCCGCAGAAGAAGAGGCGACAGAGGGACACCAGATCCGTGAGTTAGAGCCACTGGGGCTTGCCCCGTTAGAATAGATCTCTAGTTAAGTTTCAAGAACCATTGGAGTCAAGAGTTGATCCGTCAAGGTAGGCCATCTCGACGGGGATGAATCTTACTCTATGTATCTCAAGGATGATTGAATATGTTGATGATAGTTTTTGTGATTTGTCTATCTTGATTCTATAATCATGCATGTGCTTATTCCAATTGCTTAGTTCTAGGCTAAGTAAGTAGATATTATCTTAATCGTGGTGATTAGGATAGTATTCGGACATTGTATTGATTATGGTTGCTTGATGATGCCAGTAGTGTGGTTTAGCGGTGACAGCACTAAGCCGGCGCAAAACTATTGGATAGTTGAGTAGGGTAAGATACTCGCGGAATTAAGGGTTTCCTCCCCGCTGCGATAAAATAGGGAGCCGCTCGGAAAGCAGGGTGATCTTACTCATTATAGGTTTTCATTGATTTATGTAATTATCCATTATGATGCTATTCAATTAGACTATCTGGTTACGATCTCACTAGTAGATATCTGCCTACTCACTTACTAGCATAGGTTTACAAGATCTGAAACACTTTGGCTTAGACTCACTGGTGTGCCGATCGGCTCAACCCCTGCGCCGATCAGCGCAACAACTCCAGCTTAGATCCACCAGTGTGCCGATCGGCTCAATTCCAGCGCCGACCGGCGCAACCCCAGATTCACTAGATCTCGCACACTTTGACTTAGTTTCACTAGTATGCCGATCGGCTCGACTCCCGCGCCGATCGGCGCATCGACAGATTTACTGTCTGGCGCACCTTTGCGCTGGCCAGTCTCCCCCTCATGTAACCTGACCTTGACAGTAGCCTTGACTAAATCTTTTACTGTTAACTTTGTTTAATAAATCCCTAAGGTCCCAGTGGATTCGATAAACCTTGGAATACTCAATTCAAGGGAAAAAGTGCTACAATCGTACACCGTCCTCTTGCGGTATATAAGTGGGTGCGTAGATACGACCAACAAGCTTCCTTTTTCTGGCGCCATTGCCGGGGTCCATAGCAGGTTTTTAAACATTGTTTGATGTATTAGTGTTTAGTCATTGTGCTTTACTTGTCTCTCTAGTACATATATTCTGTTAAGTGAAACTAACATGTATGGACGGTCCTAAGTCAAACAAACCCTCTAATTATGCTGATGATCCAGAAAGACTCTTACACAAGAAGAGAACAGAGGAGAAGAGAAGCAAGTCACTTGGAGATTTGGAAGCAGTCCGTGCAACACCTCGAGTATTATTCACAATAGAAGACTCAGTTCAAGAGCAACAAGTAGAGGAGATGGCAGAGGTACCTATGGTTAATCGTCTCAAGCCACAATTGACTAGTATTGTCAAGACAGATTTCCAAGAAGCTCAAGATCAACTTCCGTATCAATTGGAGAGATATGTTGGAATAGTGACGCAACAACCGTTCACAGGTTCAGAAGATCCCAATCATCACTTGCAGCACTTCCTTGAAGTTTGCAGCACATTCAAGATAGCGGGATTGACAGGAGATCAAGCGTGTGTGAGGCTGTTCCCCTTCTCTCTAGTTGGACGCCCCAAGCAATGGTACAATGGATTGGAAAACACAGTGAAAACGGTGTGGAACACATTAGCAGCTGAATTCTTGGCCAAATAAGATTCTTGGATTTACACAGAATATTGATGAGAGCATTGGAGAAGCATGGGAAAGATACAATGAGCATATGGATGCATGCCCTCATCATGGTCTGACGGTTGGAGAAGTTGTTGAGAAGTTCTACACAGGATTGAATCTCCTATCACGTCAACACTGGGACGCCTAAGCTGCAGGATCATTCATGTCAAAAACCCCCACCAAAGCTAAGAATTTGATCAAGTTGCTAGCTGAAAATCAATCATGGGATGGTGAGAGAAGCTCAAGGAATTTGCAACCTTCAAAAGGAGTAGCGAAGAGTGATTGAGAAGACTCAGGAAGATTTTATTATAGATCGCCTCGATGCTATTCAAAGGAGGTTGGACAATAATCTTCATATCCCTAAGGAAGAGACACTCAAGCTAGCGGAATCACGCTCCACATGTAGTGAGTGTGGAGAATTTGGTCATGTGCAGAAAGACTGCCCTGAAGAGATGAAGATGCTAGAATATATGAAGAATAGTGGATGGAAGCCCCAATATCAGCAACAAAGGAGTTCTTTCTCTCCTAGTTCGTCCATGCAAAATTCTATCCCACTTTGTCTCCAATGTCATGAGTTCTTCCAAGCTCAAGAGATGATCAACAAGGACAATCAAGCTAGATTCAAGGAGATTGATCGTGTCCTTGAGAGAGTTAATGACAAGGTGATAGAAATTGGGAGCTCCAACGAGCAGATTTTGAAGCATACCAAGATTATGGAGCAACAGATGGGAAAGCTATCACAAGCCATTCAAGGTAATAAGGGGGCTATTCCTGGCAATACGATGTCTGCAGAACAGTTGAAGGCAATAGCTACGAGATCAGGAAAACAAACAGAAGATCTAGAACACTCTGCGAGAGCAAAGAAGCCCTGCGCCGATCGATGCACACCCGACGTCGATCGGCGCGACGACACTGTCGGAGCCAATCGGCTCCCTGAAAGCGCCGATCGATGCAAGGAGGATAATGACCTCTTTGGTCTGAAGATGGGTAGAAGAGCATGGCCCTGCCATATTTCTAGATACTCAACTACTGACGAAGACAGAAAGAGCACGACAACACGACGAGCAGTTTGCAAGATTCATCGATATTATGAAGAAGCTTTACATCAATGTCCCTTTTATTGACGCTATCCAAGTTCCCACCTATGTAAGTACATTAAGGACATGATGCAAAACAAGAAATCTCTAGTTTCTGAGGAGGTTGTGAAGGTCACTAAGGAACTAACGGCGGCAATCAATGTTGTTGCACTGGAGAAGAAACCCGACCCGGGATCACCAAGCATCAAATGCATGATTGGAACAAGGATACTTGATAGGTTCTTGTGTGATCTTGGAGAAAGCGTAAGTGTTATGCCCCGTCATATATTCACAAATCTCAATTTGCCTGAATTAGAGCCTATGGGTATGTGTTTGGAGTTAGCCGATCAATCGGTACGCTTCCCTGATGGAATTGCTGAGGATGTGCCTGTTCAAATTGGAGATCATATCGTCCCTATTGATTTTAGTGTGCTTGATATGGATAAGAGGACGAGGACCCCATTGATCTTAGGCAGACCCTTCTTGAGGACAGCAAAGGCAAGTATTGATGTTGGGAGTGGTGAGATAAGCTTCGATATAAGTGGGACTCCCTACTCTTTCAAGTTTCGCCCAAAGGGAGAAGAGTGCCGTGCTATTGATGAAGTGAAGAGATACAAGACACCGTGTCATCGAGGCGTCGAAAGTAATTGGAGGGGATGTATGGATAGGTCGTCCAAGCTATGTGAACCATGGAGATAAGATAACCTTGTAGTGTCGCGGCCTCACATCCCGCACCGCGACACTAAGGATTGATTGTTTGCGGGGAGGTCGAGCTCTTTGACCTTTAAATAACTAGAGCGCTCTTGGGAGGCAACCCAATGATCAGGGGACTTAGAAGCTATTTAGTGCTTATGGGAGGGCAACCCATTTCATTTAGTTAATTAGTGCTGGCCGGGAGGGCAACCCGGTGTTTTTAAAATTTGCTTGCTTGTGATAAAAATAATCTCCCGAATAAACTAAAAAAAATTAGAAAAGTGTGTGATAAATTCTTGTGTGCTCTTACATTGTCTGTTTATTCATTCAAAACTGTGTATATGCATGATGTAGACTAACAATGTAGGAATATAAAAAAAAGACCAAAAACAGGAAGGAACAGAGCTTGCGCCGATCGGCTCAGCATTGCCCAAGTCAGGACAGAAGGCCGACGATGCCTAGAATTGAATGAGTGCTAAACCAGCACAATAAGTTTTGGAGACAGAGCTATTTTCAAGAAAGATAACATCTAGCGAAGAAGCGAGGGGCCAGAAGCAAAAACGGACGTCACGCCGATCGGCGCAACTCAGCGCCGATCGGCGCGATCACCACATGAGCCCCGACACGTATGCAAATACTACAGGAACATTGGAGAAGTGGAAATTAGGTGAAAGAGATGAACACGAGGCATCAGAATCAGCGGTGGACCTAAAGACGAGGTGCAAGGGACTTGCGCCATTCGGCGCCCTACTGCGCCGATCGGAGCGGGCACCCATGATGTTCCCAATGGGCGACAAAGGCAGCAGGCATTGATTTTGAGGAACAGGTATGATTATTATGCAGGTGGGCAGTACAGAGGAGACACAAAATAGACCAAAAGTTGAAAAGGAGATGGCGCGCCGATCGGCGCAGGCCCGAGCCGTTCGGCGCCGCCAACAAGACATTAGGATTCCGTGATGTTCCCCTGTCAACCAACATGATGTGCCAGGAAGCGACATGAAGGAGGGGAATCAAGCATCAGAGTGGTCAGAGCATTCAAAATTTGAATTGTGCCGATCGGCGTAGTACCCGTGCCGATCGGCGCACTCTCAAATTTTGAAATTTTATGGCGGTTCCTTCTCCTCGAAGTTTCCCACACTATAAAAAGGAGGCCAGGCGCCCCCATTCGGCACACCATCCCGGTAATCTCTCCCCTTCCCCACTACCCACGATCTTGCACACATTCCGCATTCCTCGCAGATGGATCGTCTCCGCCCCTTCGTCGGCAAGTTAGGCAAGAGGCTGCGCCGAGGGAGCAGTTTCGACGACAGCAGCGAGTCGAGCGGCAACTCCTCGGCGAGGGGTGGCTCCGACGCTCACGATGACATGTCGGTGGGTGGTGCATCCACCGGCTCGGCGGCGGTGACATATGAGGTCCGCGCACGCCACTCCGTCTCCGGCGCGTCCCTTCCAACAGGGCGTGCGACGAGGAGCCAAACGGCGGCAAGCCCGTGGGTTTCCCACATCATCACCGCCGTCGGCATTCATGCCGCGAACGGTGGAGGAGGGCTTCACCCTCCTGAGCGTGAAGGAACAGCAGCACTACCTCGCGGTGAGGGGAAGGTTCGTCCCCAACTTTGACCTGGACGAGACCTTCCTCACCTCGATCGTCATGTGGGAGGACTTAAAGAGGATGCTAGACAATCTCGACTGGGTGGATTTCCACCTCCTCCCCATGGACTACAACCTCAACGTCGTCGCCGAGGTTGCTTCTACGATGAGGCTTGGCACCGTCAAAGACGGTAGCGAGGCCGTCAATTTCCGCTTCCGCGACATCAGCCACACGGTGACCATGGAGGCGGCAGCTCAAGCCTTCGGCTTCGACACCGACGCGGACGTAGGGAGTTGAACTCCTTTTGGAGGCGGCTCTCGTTCATAGAGGAGATGAAGCACGGCAACATCCGCAACCCGACCATTCAAGTTTTCCATCGGTGGTTGGCGGCGCGCATAGGCGACAAGGTCGACTCCAGCAACGTCACCGATGCGGACTTGTGGTGGCTCTTCAATGCCATCGTGAGTCCGTCTCATTGCAATCCCATGTCGGTGATGGTGCAGGGTTGGCTCGACAAGAGGGGCAAGACAAGAAAGAAGTTGGCCTTCGGGGCCTATCTTCAACGCCTAGTAGCCCTCGTCTGCGACAGCGACGAACCGGGAGGGCACCACGACAAGTGGGAGTGCGCGACGGAGATCGGCGAGAATATGACTCGTGGCAATATTGTCACAGGAAGTGTTCGCATCGGTTTCCATGTCGGCGGCACCAACGTAAAGCTCCCATGTGCGGAGCTAGGAGTTTTTCTCCCTCGCAAGCTGGAGGGAAGAAATTGGCTTGAGGAAGGTCTCTTGGAGGTGGGCTGAGTTCTCAAGGACCACCGTGGGCGGGTTCGACAGCCGGACACATCTACAGCAGCCGGCGGCGAGTGGGATTCCTGGGGGTCACTCCAGGAGTACTAGCAGTACCAGTCAGGGTGGAGCGACGCAATGGGCGGTTCACAGCCCTCTGCGCCGATCGGCGCAAGGAACGTGCCGATTGGCGCACCCTACTGCAGCGCAGGCATTGACTACAGGGACCAAGGGCGTGTACCAGTGGTGCCTCCTGTGCCTGGTGCAGACTTTTTCGTGCCCATGCAGGGGTACCTCGACAACAACATGCACTACATCGAGCGCGTGGAGGACGCCACGTCCCAATGGAGGAACAACCACGATGCGATGGTGGAGGAGTTCGAGCGACTCAAGGCGCGGTGCTATGGCTTCGATCAGCCACCGTCTCCACTTTTGGATGACTCAAGTACCTAGGAGTTGGCACGAGTATCGGTTTCCCGGTTTGCATTTTCTTTTATCTTTTGCAATCTTTTTCTTTATTTACTTATATGTGTGTGAGCTGGTTGGGAAACCATCTATCGGGTGTGTTTATTTTCATGCAAGTGTGTTAGTAGTAGTTTTACTTTCATGCAAGTGTGTGCAAAAATCATCATCATGTATTCAAGTTTAGAACTTTATATAATGGTGGCGGTTATGCTCTATTAGGAGAATTGAATTATTTATTCTTTCTTGAAAAGTGTTGATGAAGATCAACTAGTGTTGAGCATTGAATCAAATTTTGAACTTACACTTAATGATTATTCAACAAATATGTCTTATGTGGAGCAATTTTGAGTACTCATGTGCTTCATTTGTGTTGTCCAGTTTGTAATGATAACTTAGTACCAATCTTTTCAAAAATAAATTTTCATGTTGTGAACTTTAGAATTTATTATTTTCAAGATCCTTACCTACCAATGCCATATTTTGAGCAATACTCATGAATCTTTGATATGTAGATAAACATTAAATTGATGGTTGAGTTGGGTTAGGATTTAATTCTTTTTGGTATGAACTTTATTATGATGGCAATTCTTTGTGTATCTTTTTCTAGCCTTGAAATTACTCATGCAAAAATTCAATTACGCTGAATACACTACCATAAACCCAAAACATCTGGTTGAGTATCATTCCTTGACCACATCCTATATATCTGGCTATATTTAATTCTTGAATAAAAGTAGAAGCCAGACAAATTAAATACCAACAAGTGTTGGTAAATTTGGTTGAGAGCCGATCGGCACACCCTGAGACGATCGGCGCAGCAGAGATTGTGAAAAAAAAAACTCTGCTGTTTGCTAAGGGACTAGCAAAATTATAAGTGTGGGGGGACGGTATATGACATGCTCATTCTCGAAATTCAATATAGCCATTTATCATTCCAACCATGTGCAATCTTCCAAGATCAAATTTTTTGCTACGCACATGTCCACATATCCAAAGTCTAAGTCCTTTCTTAAATTTTTCTTTCTTAATTGCCATCTTGATAAGTCTCTATAATTCCAACGAAGAATAATCTCCTAGCTTTATAATATATTATTGATTTATGTTTGCAATCCTTGAATTACCTCACCTAGCTACTCATATAAGCCTTACACTAATATTATTTGATCATTATGATGTAGAATATAGGTTGAGTGATTTGAAAGATGAGTTGTTGCCTTGGATTATTTGGAAGATAGATTCTCTATGTTCACAACAATCTTTTAAGTGATTTTCATGTGTGGAAAAGTTATAATTTATGAATTGGACATGATCTTTTGCTTTGGGGAGAACTTTAAGCTTATGCCCATATTTGATCTATTTTGCTGAATACCAATATGAAATACACCACAATAGAACAATCCTCAACATTTTCTGATTTGAGATATCTTTTATGATAGGAAGAGTATGTTTTTCGATTTTTCTTTCTTTTACTTTACTCGGGACGAGCAAAGGTTTAAGTGTGGGGGCCCTGTTGGCACTTCCCAAGTGCTCCTTTTATATGTGAATATTACCCCAATTAGAGCATAATTGATACTAATTTAGGCCATTTACCTATGATATTGCCTATATATTTGTATATGCGTTGTTTTGGAGCTTTATTGCAGAAACAGGTAAAATTGGTGATTAATGCGATGATGGAGAGGACAGGAGTCCAGAACTGACGAAAAGCACTGAAGAAGCCCAGTGCGCCGATCGGCGCAGCCCATGAGCCGATCGACGCAGGGTGTTTTGACCCACAGAAGTGACCGAGGCCCATTCCACATGTTTATGGAAGTTTATCTACGCAAGACACTTGAAGATATTTGTCTAAGAAGAATTATGGAACTTCAAGAAGATTTATGGAACTCCAAGATCTTAATGTGCAGTACAAGACTTTATCTCGAAGGAAAAGGCCCACATGGCAGCCGTGGAAGACAAACGAACCGACTCGGAGAAGAAATCAGAGAAGACACGGCTTGCGCCGATCGGCGCAATCCTGCGCCGATCGACGCAACCGCCTTATTTGCTAGAAACTGAGTCCTTTACGAGTAGAACCCCTATAAATACTTGTAAACCCTCGCCACAGAAGAGGAGGCGACAGAGGGACACCAGATCCATGAGTTAGAGCCACCGGGGCTTGCCCCGTTAGAATAGATCTCTAGTTGAGTTTCAAGAACCATTGGAGTCAAGAGTTGATCCGTCAAGGTAGGCCATCTCGACGGGGATGAATCTTACTCTATATATCTCAAGGATGATTGAATATGTTGATGATGGTTGTGGTGATTTGTCTATCTTGATTCTAGAATCATGCATGTGCTTATTCCAATTGCTTAGTTCTAGGCTCAGTAAGTAGATATTATCTTAATCGTGGTGATTAGGATAGTATTCGGACATTGTATTGATTATGGTTGCCTGATGATGCCAGTAGTGTGGTTTAGCGGTGACAGCACTAAGCCTGCGCAACACTATTGGATGGTTGAGTAGGGTAAGATACTCGCGCGATTAAGGGTTTCCTCATCGCTGCGATAAAATAGGGAGCCGCTCAGAAAGCAGGGTGATCTTACTCATTATAGGTTTTCATTGGTCTATGTAATTATCCATTATGATGCTATTCAATTAGACTATCTGGTTACGATCTTACTAGTATAGGTTTACAAGATCTGGAACACTTTGGCTTAGACTCACTGGTGTGCCGATCGGCTCAACCCCTGCGCCGATCTGCGCAACAACTTCAGCTTAGATCCACCAGTGTGTCGATCGGCTCAAGTCCAGCGCCGATTGGCGCAACCCCAGATTCACTAGATCTCGCACACTTTGACTTAGTTTCACTAGTGTGCCGATCGGCTTGACTCCCGCGCCGATCGGCGCATCGACAGATTTACTGTCTGACGCACCTTTGCGTTGTCCAGTCTCCCCCTCATGCAACCTAACCTTGACAGTAGCCTTGACTAGATCTTTTACTGTTAACTTTGTTTAATAAATCTCTAAGGTCCCAGTGGATTCGATAAACCTTGGAATACTCAATTCAAGGGAAACAGTGCTACAATCGTACACCGTCCTCTTGTGGTATATAAGTGGGTGCGTTGATACGACCAACAGAGTGGAGCTCTCCCCTTCTATTTATAGGGGCCACAGGTCGGTACTGAGGAGTAACCACTATGGAACCGTCATGCACCAATGTCAGGAATTCACTAAGGAAGCACCACGTGGAAGCCTGCCCGAAATAGGCTCAGGACTAGGTTGGGTGACTTGGGGGGGGGGGGGGGGGGGGGGGAGGTCGGCCGATCGGCCGGTGGGCTCATTTGGTTTGTGCTTTCTCTGGATGGCTGGCAGGTGGGTACTCTTCTGTTTTGAGTCGGTGGTCTCCAGAGGAATCCCATGTAGCCACGTATGCAATCCGAGGGAGGTCCAGTTGGCACAATCTCATTGGCTGGAACGGTGTTTCTGTGGATTATGCTCTATATCCCTGCATGCACATGAATCTCCAAGGACAAGTGGAATCTTATTATTCCAAACTAACATGCAAGTATGAAATGCTAAGTCTTTCGACTTTTATAGGTATATTGATGGTCGAAATTAGTATTTAACAACCGTTAACAAAAGATTAGTACACTGTCACATCCCAAAATTTCCCATTTTGGAATGTGAACATCTTTCAAACAATATATTTGGATTTCTTAAATTTTAAAACTATTTATAAGAAACTTTGCAAATTAACAAAGATTTTGTTGGGTTGAAAAAATTGCTCTATGTCATAAAAGTTATCAGTTTTGAACCAAAACCTTTTAAAAAAAGTAAAATTATTTTATTTTATTTTACTTCAGTATTTTGTCATTTTTAGATTTTATGTTAATTTGAGAAAATTGAAATCCTTTCAATCAAATTTTTTGAATCTACATTTTGTTTTAGAAGAGGGCTCAACTATCCCTATCTCCATGACTCACGTGAATGCATCGTCAAATAATTTCTTCCAAACTTGTTTTATCACATATTTCACTCTACACGTCGTTGATGTATCTAGACTCATTTTCATCCTCATTCGTTTTACCTACCGCATGGACATACCTAGACGTCATACTCTCCATGTTTGCCCCACCTTCCATAAATATTCCTATGGAAAGAAACCCGTCCTTCCATAAGCATTTCTATGGAAATAAACCCACCCTCCATAAACATTTATATGGAACTAAACTCCACCTTCCATAAACATTCATAAGGAAAGAACAAGAGAATAATTGAACGTTGTATGCCTCCGGGAACTACATCACAATGGAAACTGCTCCCTGATCTAGGCGAATCCAACACGCACAACGGTAAAAGCATCACCTTTTCTCCCATTCCAGAGATGTTCTTAATACAACGGACACTCATAATTGTGTTCTAGGGTCTTGTGATCACCTCCACCATAGGGTTATCCTAGAACGGTCCTGATGCGACGAGGAACACGATCCGTGCTCGATCTACCGTTGGACGACCTCACTATGATGCAGCCAATCGATCTCCAGTATAGCTGAATTCTGAACCAATTCACCACGAGTTTCATATGTTCCACGTCACTAAGAATATTTCTGTTGAAATTATTCCTTGAGAACCAGAGCCAATCATTGGGAACACGAACATATGTTTTGTACTGTCTGTGCGCAGCTGCAATCCTTGCATATCTTTTGATCCACAACCCCGATTTAGATGATTCTTCCGCCTACATTCTTGTATCCAAATAAACTAGCTAATTGCACCCTTTGTTCAACCATACCGAATTGTTCGATACCTTGAGTTGGGTATTTATTGTGTGTATGCTTTGTATGTCTCATGCAAATAGGATTTTACGCATAAGAATCGTACGAGGATCTCCAAGAGCAAAAGTTTGAAGTGGTTGAGCAGCAACACATGTAGGATGAAGGCAAGTGTCCTTGATGAATTTTGTACCTATTATGAATGTTACTTTAGAACTGCAGCTTGTGTCAAATGAATGGGTACCTATTGTTAAGGTTTACTAGTATTTGCTTTATCTTGTTCTTGTCGCCTTGAACTAGAGGTTTAATTAGCTATGGGTAGACATGCTTAGTTGCGTATTGGGTTGGTGGGTTCAATTAATCTTGATTAATGAACAATGTCATATTAGGGATAATTTGGTAATTCTTTTAGCAACATGGACTTAGGGATGTCAACAAGCTGGATGGAATGGATGTGGTGCCGTTGGCACATGTCGGGGGTGGTGGTATGCTTGTTGTAGATTATAGGAACTGATTCTTGGAGCTGTAACACAGGACAACAGTGCCATCACAAGGCTGCTATGGAACAGCTTGGCCGATTAATTAGGAGTTCTCCTAGTGTCGGTGTAGCATATGGTGGAGCAGGGAATGGAAGTCAAGAGGACTGACCTTGTATCCGAATGGCTCAAGAGGGGGCTCCTGGGGTCATGAGCTGCTTGTTGATGGGCTATCACTTATGGACAGGAGTGAAACCTCAGTGGCTAGCATGTACTGGGAGAAGCTTTGTAAAAGCCTCGTAGTGATCTTCTGGCCGCACACCTAAGGAAGTGTGCTAGTGCTTGGCCGGCATGGCAACATGGAGACTCTAGTCAACCTGGCAATAGGGGACGAAATCATGACTTATGGGTAAAGTGGTACAACCTCTGTAGAGTATAAAACTATCATGACAGCCATGCTCACGGTCACAAGCGTCCTGGATCCCTCACAAGATTAGTTGGTGGTTTATGGAAGGTTATGGTTGGGAATGGTTGGTTGGTGGATGGGATTAGACTTGGCTTGGATAGCACCATGTGGATCGATGGTTGGGATGACCTCACCTAGTAATTAGAATGCTTCGAAAATTAAAAGCTCATGCAATAAACCCCCTATAAGCCTTTCTTGTCTATAGCCCCATGTCATCTTTTCCCCCACATGCTGAGTACGACACGTACTCACCCTTTGCTATATATAATACATTGCTGCTTAGCTACAAGAGAAGGTTGGTACAACCATGAAGACGATGGAGGAGTCTAGGCATGCGGTCTTCCGGTCGACTTCGTGTGGGAGCTGAAGGACGCCAACCCTTAGTTTATTCCACTGCAATGTAATCTTTTCTTTTTACCTATGGGTCATCTTTGTAACAATGTTATCGATTTAATAAAGATATTGTTCTTTTATCACAATAATTGTCTCATGTGCATGAAACTTGATCCTGGGCACGCATACAGATGCATTCGGTTTTGGTCATTGAAACCAGGTGTGACATACACATACGTTTCCTGTGATTTGATAGCCTAGAATAGTCCGTTGTGAAGTGCTACATCGGTATCCGTGCACTTGCGGATTTATCTATGATCGTAAGAAATACCAACAGGGGAAAAGCCTTTATTCCATCAAAACCCTCATCGCTCAGTGATAAATATCTTCGTCAATGATCAGGGGATGGTGAAGTTGAGGGCATGCGGCACCGACGACAGGGATCCACATCATCATCATGGCGTCATCGTTGGTTGTTTTGGTCGCAGTCGTCGTGCTGGTCCCGATCTTCGTGCCATCGTCGATCATCATGGTTCTCTCGATGGCATCGGTCATCCCAGTTCTCCCTGTCCTGATTCTTATTGCGTCATTCTTCTTCGTGACGCAGATTGTCATAGGCTCGCTCTTCATGATGGGAGTTGATGATCTGTCAGCCATTTTGATTGCTGATAGTATTTTTCAAGTCTTGGCGGCCTCGACGTCCTTGAGGAGTTACATGACTAGAGCTTGCGGTCGGGTCGGATCCTTGATACTCTCGACCAAGGTTGCAGTCAGCGTCCTCCGAGAAGTCGAGTGACCCAAAGGATATCTTGAAGTCCGACGAGTACTGGATGATTGGAATCTCTGCCATCAAGGTCGATGGTGGATCCCGGCGTCCCCTACCTGGCGCACCAACTATGAAGACTTATTCCCTATATTTATAGGGCTACACACAAGACCAAGAACCTGATGGTTAAGACAAAAGACACCGAGTTATACAGGTTAAGGCCCTCTCAATGAGAGTAAAAACCCTACATCTTATGTTCTGTGGATTGTATTGCTTCGAGTTGATGTTGTGCTGTCGTGCCCCTCGATGGGAGAATCTTGTTGCCTTATATATCCGGTTGGTAGGGGGTACATGAAGAGTCCTACTCGTAGTCTACAAGATATTACATAGTAAGTCTATCTCTAATTGCCTTGTGCTCCAAGCCGACTCGGTTGGTTCCCATATTAGTGGGTCATCCCTATGTCTTCTGAATATGGCATAGCTATGGATACCGACAAGGTAAGTATTCCACATCATCTTTCCTAGGTTTGGAACCCCAAGGATGATCATAAGTGACGGAGGGTCTCATTTCATCCATAAGGCCTTACACTCATTTCTAAAAGAACTTTGTGTGAGGCATAGTATTGCAACTCCATACCATCCACAAACAAGTGGACAGGCAAAAACTTCAAATAAACATATCAAGAATATTCTATGGAAGACTAGAAGAAATGGGTGTGAGTTAGAAGCACAAACTACCCGATGTTGTATGGGCATACAAGACAACATACAAGGCACCTGTCAGTATGTCTCCATTCCAATTGGTTTATGGTAAGGTAAAACTTGCCATCTGCCAGTAGAATTGGAGCATCAAGCATGTTGGGCCATAAAGAACTGGAACATGGACTTGGATAAGGTAGGAGAACATAGGATGATGCAGATATCCGAGCTAGAAGAATGGTGAGAGAAGGCTTATCATAATGCCAAGATTTATAAAGAGAGAACCAAACAGTGGCACGATAAGAGGATCAAACCAAAAGAATTCAAGCCATGGGAGAAGGTGCTACTATTCAATTCCATAGTCAAGTTATTTGGGCATGGGAAACTTAGAAGCAAATGGGATGGACCATACGGTGTTATCGACACTGCACCACACGGGGCAATCACACTTTGGATGATGAAGGTAATGTCTATAAGTTAAATGGCCATCGCTTAAAAGTTTTTCTAGAGCCTAAAGATCTAGAGGATGAGGTCGATGTTATCAATTTAATTGACTTTAACGTCCTACCTGACCCTGAATTTTAATTCTCCCAGAAACTACCCTGTACATAGGCCCCTAAGGACTCATACTACGATCACTAAAAACAAGGGAGGCAATTGGGCAAAGCCATGGTTGGCCGACCAACCCCCCTGGTCGCCCGACCAAGCATTTGCGTCGTTGCCTCCCAACTTTTTGGTGCATGTAGTCTAGAACTTTATCATCTCGTATTTCGCTAAGATTTGTGCGTTTAGGTTTTGTGGCGACGCAGAAGAGCAAAACTCATATATTTTGGCCTTTCTATTTTTCCTTGCGCCAAAACAACTTTCCACTAAACCTCTCCACCTTGCCGCCATGACCAAGCCTAGCACCCATGCCACCTCTCTAGATCCAACACCTCCAAGTCCCCACAAAAGAGGGGCACAAGCCTCAACAAGGTAGCTGAACATCCCCTTGTTGGACCTCTTGCCCATGTAAGGAACCCCATTGATCAAGGCCTACTTGAGGGAAGCTAGCTCGGGGAAAGATCGCCGAAGCTAGACGACCGATATGTTGGATCTTTGACCACCAAAAAGCAGGATCGTGTGGTGAGCCATCACTACGTGGATATCAAGGCTCCTCCACTTAAGCCAGAAAGGGATATCAAGAAGACTCCTACCAGCCCAGGGATAGGGAAGGGGTTAATGGGTTGCGTGCCCCTGACCCCAAGAGGAACCTGGGCTCACCACCACCCATAAGGCGCTCACATTCACTCTCCAAGATCACTAGACCATGAGAGAAAGATGAAGGGTGCAGCTGGATAATGCCAGCTTAGCTACGAAATTAGCAAATGCTTGGGCGGATTGTGTTGAACTAAAACAACAACTCCTCGAGCATAGCATAAGCTTTTCTGTTAAGCATAAACGGATTTATTCACTCATAGGTTTAGATAACGAATATTACGCTTCTAAGAGCACCTAAACCCGTTGAGTAGTTATCTTTAGGAATCAGTGCTTAGTTTAGTTTCCCAATTCATTTAGTTTATTTTCCCTTCAATCATGTAAGAACCTATAGTTTTCATTTCAATAAAAGATAGGCTCCCCGGTCCATAAGATCGACAGAACATTTGTTTTTCTTTTTGTGTCAAAGGCAGACACCAAAACAAGTGTGTGTGGGGAGGGTGGGGTGGGGGGGGGGGCTCGTGACTTCCCAATGAGCAAAAGTGACAAAAACACGCAAATATCCAGAAAGCACCGTCGCCTCGGCCACCTAGCAAAATATGACTCTAGATGGGCCCAAATCCTGGTTGGCCAACTAGGCCTCTTGGTCGCCCGACCAAGAATTGGCCTACCTTCCTATCACGGCCTTGTTTGCTCATTCTCCTCTCTTATCCTCCCCTATTTTAAGTTGATTCATACTGAACCTTTTCATGAATAAAAACAACTTAAGCAGACATGTGGAAACTCCTGAAATTAAAGCATGACTAAGATTAGTAATATTTACATGCTTGTGTCAACTATTCATTAGGAACCCATGCCTCCTAAATAATTGATTCTTGTGATATGGAAGACTTTAAAATCTTTTGCTTCATGTTACTAATCACCCTTGGAAATTTTTGAAAATATAAAATCTATAAAGTCTACTCCTCATGTGGTTGAAAATTACCTACCAGAGCCATATGAAGTTCTAAATGAATAAACCTATTGCATATGTTGTTTGATGCTTTCATTGAACTTTGTCAAATTGTTATGACCCTAGGCAGTTGCTCATTATGCTTTATGTCTTGATTCATGTGCACGCCCCATGTCATCATGCACTAAATAAAGAATTCCATCAATTCAATTGCTCTCTATCCAAGAAGGGATATGGCTATCACAAAATACAGAGAAAAGATTCATGCTCCATGAAGAGTGTCACAAAATAAAAAAAATCATGCTCCATGAAGAGCTTGATAAAAAAAAAAGATAGCCATATGCCCACTGAATAAAAGAGAAGCATGAAAGAGTGCCCATTGTTCATTCTATCAATGTGCACATGCTTAGACATAATTCATGATTTGCTTTCTATCCATGGATCCCGTTTTTGACTTAGTAATACATGAAACACAAGTATGCCTCAATTTTTCCTACCATGAGCTACACAAAAACCCTATTTGTTGAAGTAGGAAAAGAGGCAAGTTGCAATGCCCTGGTGACGAAAATACAACCACTTCAGCAATCGAGAGAAATCATATGAGGAGTAAGACTCAGTTTCCATTTTGCAAAATATTTTGAAAACCAAGGGTATGTCGCTAACATAAACAGGAATCTCCTGAAGTCAAGACCATGCCAACTCTCAATTATCCAAGGTATGCATGTTAGCCACTTCATATGACACAAGTACAGGTATGATATAGGAATATGAGTGTGTTATGTATATTCAATCGGAGTCCATGTTTCACCTTAGTCTTTGCTTTCACTCAAGACGAGTAAAAGGATAAGTGTGGGGGAGTTGTTGTCAGTCCTTAAATAACAAATTTGACCATGAATTACCTATATTCAAGAGCTAAAATGACTAGCAAAGACAGTGGTAGGAGTTCACTAATAACAAATTCCACAAGTGTTGGTGAATATTGGAGTGCAGGTGAATTATCCATGAATTATGGGCAAATTCACATCATCAATCCAAGAAAATACCAAATTGGTCAATCAGAAGCTAGCACAAGGATTGCATACATGGATACACGAGATTCCTTGCACAACTCAGTAGAACACTGACATAAAACAGGATGAGGCCCACCTATCTGCCACCCAGAAGAATCACCAGGCCAACAGGCCCAGGGCTAGGTCGGCCGACCTCCCCTTATGGTTGCCCGACCTGGGATTTAGGAGACTCGGCCCAGGCCTCCACATGGTGCTTCCTCAGTGAATTCTTGAAGTCAGTGCATGGCGGTTCCGTGGTGGTTACTCCTCGTTACTGACCTTTGGGCCCTATATAAAGAGAGGAGATGCTTCACTTCAACACAGACATCCAAGAGAAGAGAGCCACACTCCAATCGTGCTAGTACTACCCGGTTTAGTACTTCAAATAGGTGAAGAGTTAGGAGAAGACTTGGAGTGGAGCCTTGTCAATGGGCCGTCTACTCTAACCTTGTACCTCATCGAAGCCTTGCCTTATTAAGTAAGTCTTCGAGTTTATTTATATTCTTAAGCTTTCTTATTTAAGTAAGTTGAGTGCTCATTCATTTGTGGATTCAAAGTCTTATATCCTATATAGGTTATTTAGTCTAAGTGACGACTTAGCTAAATAGTGATTAATAACTTGGCATTGTGCTTAGATTATAAATCATCTTTGATCACCTCCTAATCCATAGGCTACAGAGGTAGGTAGTAGGTGGTGACAGACCTATCTATCCATTGTACTCCTCCACGTTCGGTTGCGACATGTGTCCAAGATGGAGTTGCCTTGTGTATGTCGGGCATGAATCCATACACGAAGCAGTAATTAGGGCCCCAAACTTGTTTATTTAGAAGCTTATCCATAGATAAACCTCTCCATCCTACACCAACATTTATCTCGTGTGTCCTTGGACTGACTAGAATTCAGGATTTACCTATACTGTTCCTTGGATTGATAACCTTGGATTACTCCATGGGGAAGTGCTGCAACGGTATTTTCTGTGTGCTTACGGATTACACTTAACATGTCCTTGAAGTAGCGAGCATAGGTGGGAACCAACATCATTTCCTGGTGGGGTCGGCCGACCCCCTGGCCCCACCTTTTCCTGTGCTCCTTTCTCCCAACGGCTATATGGCCGTTGCTCTGTCCCTTTCTAACGGCCATCTTGCTTCCTTGGCTATAAAACCGCCCAGGAGGAGGAGTTTCACCATTCCAAGCCCATCTTTCACCCCCCTCCTTTGCTCACTTGTTGCTCTCCCAAAATTTCGTGTTCTTCAACTTTACTACAGCCCCAAAAACCCAAAAAAATATTTCCCCTCTGTTTTAGTGCATTTGCCAGTTGGTGTGAGAAGAAAACCAATTTCGGAGAAGCTCGGGTTTGTCGTTTTCACTAACGCTCACCCGAACACTTGTTCGATCTTGTTTTTGTTCTTGTCTTGTGTTTGTTCTTGTGTGCAGCCATGTTCAACCGAATGAAGCAAGTCGCCGGAATCAAGCGGAGAAAAAGCACTCGTGCAAGCACGAGTCAAGCATCCTCCGTCAATTTCAGCGACAACCAATTCCGCCAGCTGAACGCGATGATGGCTCAGAATCAGAGCAATTGGGATGCCTTCTTCCGCTCCCAAGGCTACGACCCGAACCAGCAGATGAGCAAGAACAAGCTTGGGGGAGGACCCCCCTTCTCACGGTAACTTGTATCTTTCCCCTTCCCTTTATTTCTTGCATTTGCTAAATCTGAAATTCCATAAAAATTTGCAAAATATAAAAAGAACAAAAATATTTCCCTTTTTCATGCGCGGTATGAATGTGTATAATTTTCCTATGTTGAGATGATGAATAGTTGCTCTGTCCTTTATTCCTCTCTAAAGCTAGTTTACAACTTAGTACTCTCTCAAGAGTTAGGTTTGTTGGTAAATCTTGCCTTGAACTTGAATCTTGTGGGTAGCATATGCATTCTCTAGTTCTAAGTTGTTGAGAGGTATGATATGATAGATAGGGCTGCTATGATCTTGCTCAACGTAAAGCTTGAATTCCGGAGTTTTATTTTTCAAAATGACAAATTAATAAGTTCCTCAATGATGAAATTCCCACCACAGCCATATGTAGTGTTTACATTTGAAAACCTTTACACATATGCTGCTTGTTTCACATTAAGCTTAGTCAAAATTGTTGTGACCCTAGTAGAACTCTTTTCATGCTTTCTTGATCAAGATCATGTACACACATCCACCGCCATGAGCTATCCTTCTAAATCAAGAAGATAGCATCCACCATATCCACCATATCCACCATATCCAACGTGAGCTATTCTTCTACACCGGAAGAAAGCCACTATCCATCCATCCATCCAAAGAAACACTCCATATATCCATTGCAAAATTCCTCTCTGAAAGTATTCATTGCAAACTAGGACTATGGCTATGCAAAAAGAAAAGAAAAAAAAATGCTCAAAAAAGAGAGCAAGCAAAAGATAGCCATAGCCTAGAAACTCCAAAAGAGAGAAGGAAAATTCAAAAAGGAGTTATTTCTTCCCATCCACCATTCCTCCGTTCTCCCACACACTTGCACATCTTGATCAAGATTGTCTGAATTGATGTTTTTTCTTGGATCCGGTCTTTTGACATAGCAATATTATGTGAACATGAGTGCTTCATATATCCCTACCTTGAGCTCCACATAAAGCCTTATTTAGAAGTAGGTGATTATAGGCAACACTTTGCCTTGGTGAGGAATCATACACATATTGAGTGATCCGAGAGAATCATTTGAGGAACTTGGTTTTTATTTTCAAAATCTTTTGAAAACCTCCGGAATAACATAGCGGAATCTAGAGCAAGTGATTGGTGCCCTGCAATTGTTCTATCTCTCAACCGCCCAAGACAATGAGGTGTAAAAGCCCCATGGATCGAGGTAAATGGGTAAGTTATGCGCCAATATATTTAATTCTAGGAAGAGTACTTTGTTGTGCGCATAGTATTATTGAGGACTAGGACATTGTAGCAACTCCTGATCAACAACTTAAGTTTATCTTTGCTTCGGGACGAGCAAAGGGTAAGCTTGGGGGAGTTTGTTGACGGCTGTTAAGTACCATTTTCAACCGTCAACTATACTCAAATAAAGGAGAATTTGGCATTTCATACACGCATGCTTTATCACAATAATATAGTTCCACTTGTACTTGGAGAACTTTGTGCATGCAGGAGGAAATGTGAAGGAAACACCTCAAAAGGCAAGAAAACACACTTTCGACCAATCAGAGAGCGCCACATGGACGTCACACGGATTGAAGGGCCCATTTTCAGCACTTAACCGACGTAACTCCCTGCAATACCGCGCAAACCAACGTCAGGGCCCACAGGACAGCCACCTGGAGAAAGCACAGGCCAGGAGGGGCCACCCCTAGGTCGGCCGACCTGGTCAGGTCGGCCGACCCGGCCGGGCGCCCTCTCCGCCTGGGCTTCCACGTGTTGGCTCCTCCGCGACTCCTGATGACGGTTTGAGATGCCTTCCGTGGCGGTTACTCTCCCTTGCCGACCTATTGAGGCTATAAATAGGAGGGTGTGCCTTCACACTCAACACACACCACAAGAAGCATTTCTCTCTTGCTAGTAGTAGTTCTTGGAGTTTTAGTGGAGTTAGGCTGAGTCTAGAGCTCTCTAGTCCCAAGTCTTCACTTGGAATTGGTATGGCTCTTGTATCTTTTCCCTTTTGTAAGACTTTACTCTTATCAATATATATATCTTTTCTATATAGTTGTGCTTGGGTCATGAGTTTCTTGTTTGATTTTGTGATCCATATATGTGATAGTATAGTCTACTTGTGTGATAGTAGTTTATATTTATTATACTACTATTGTCATGCTAGTTATATACCGTCACTATAGTCTAGTTTATATGTTATAGTCTCTATGCTTAGTTTTAGCTGATAAAGTATAGCATGGGTTTGGTGATCGTATTCGTACGGTAGCTCTGCCTCGTTAATAGTAATCGCGGAGGGGCAGAGTGCTCTTTGGTCATGCAAGTATGGTACTTGGGTGACTGATTTGCATCAATTATTCGTTAGTCTACTGGTTCGTTGAGGTAGGCGGCAGGTGGTGACAGCCCTGTCTGTCCTTTGAAATCCTCCCCGCTAGGCTAGTGCGTAGGCTCTTGGCGGAAGTCGCCTGTGGATGCAGGGGTAAGTCCGTGCCTGAAGTGCTATACTATTGACTGCTGAACCTGAGTGTGGGTCTGTATGTATTCTACTTAGGCTATGCAACTGTATAGGAATGTATAGTAGGAGTAGTTTAGCCTAGTCTTTCCTCCACTAGACTTTATTTATTTAGTAGGAATCTTCTGTGTGTGTCACACTACCTGGTTATTATCATGTACCCGCCTGTCTTGGTTAGATATCCTTGCTAATTGTTAACATGATCTTATATGTTAGTAACGCTTCTTGATCATACCCTTCCTTTGGGATAAACAAATACGATACCCTGAATACTTCCGGGTGAAATGCTACAGCGGTATTCTCCGTGCGCTTGCGGATTTTACCTACTTGACTCTGGGACATATTAGTGAACCGTTTCTGGCCCCGTGCCGGGAATGATTTATTAATATGGCTTAGCAAAAGTCAACACTCATGGACTGCGTCGATCGGCGCACTGGGCTTCTTCAGTTTCTCCAGCCATGTTGGAAACTTAAAATTCTTCCCCGAAGAGAGTTAATTTTACACAATGGGGAGAACTTTGCGAGGAACGCAGTAGAACATTTTGCCCAGGTGTTCACAACATCATTACTAGCGTAAAACTACTACTCATCCTTGCCTAGAAGCGTGAACGGAAACAAACGGAGCATAATGCCATCCGGTGCTACGTTATCAATGGTAAAGGTGCTGCAGAACTCTAGGAAGTGTTGCAAGTGACCACTTGCGTCCTTATGGGATTTCTCACAGAATGGGCTAGGCTACACCATTGCGAACATATTGGTCTTGATCTCAAAGTTTCTCTCTCCAATGTCAATCTCGGGCCCGGTGGGCACATTCTTGGCAGAGGGAGCAGAGAAGTCCTTGAGGGTCTTCTCATCCATTAGCTCGGATATTGGTGGTGCGGTGATGACTAGTACAACTTCTTCTCTATGGGTCTTCGAAGAAGAGACGATCAATCTACTTCTCTTGAAGTCTCTTTCTAGATTTTCAATGTAGTTTTCAGGTAGGTTGAAACCAATCATAGACTAGCCTTTTTTCACACAATGGAGAAAACATAACAAAGTGAGCCTACATAAACTATGATTCCAATACAATCAACATGGCTATGGTTGTTATTAAAAACTATATTATTAATGCCTTCCTGGCACTAGAAATGCTTATTGACATTACTAAGTCACATCGATTAAATCAACCCTAGCAATGGCGCTAGAAATAATTCAATGACGTATCTCAGTGTAAATAAATTAAAATTTGCAAGCACTAGAAATGCTTATTGACATTACTAAGTCACATCTTGATATATGCTTGACTTCATCTTTAGATTTATTCACACCGAAAACATGGAGAGACAATAATACGCCACCAGAGCCAAAGGTGGAATATGGTGTGGATGACTAGTATCGAAGACGAAATCCAAATGTGTACGCCACTCAAAATCTAATATGTTGTGAATGGATAGAAAGGCTGCAGGTGTTCCTACAATCTCATGCTTGCGGTCCTCATAGAACCGAGTGAGTGCCTAAAATGTGGCAAGGTCCCAAATAGTGTGCAAATCAGGCCCTTCAATGCTCACATTCTAGGACTCCAATTCTAGAGTGACAGAATGGTTTGCAGGAATAGACACATGTATGATACAAGAAACATCTCTGTTCTCGTAGTATTCCTTGCCAACATATGTGGGAGGTGTAGTGTATCATAAACCTTGGAGAACTCTCCAAAACAACTGAGGCATCCTAGCTATCTCCAACCAATCAGGGATCTCTCAACCTAGATTTTTAGTCATCTCCAAGGAAATGTATTTGATTGAGTAAAAACAATTCCTTATAGTAAAAATGCATTTCATATAAAATTTTATGTAAATGTAGGATGTTGAGGTATATTCTTGATAATAGATCTAGGTATGTGTATGAGCTCTAGAAGTCGATGAACACATGACACAAGGTTTATACATGTTGGGGCTTCCATGATGGTAATAACCTTACATCCTGTTTGGTGTACTGTATTGCTGATGTTTCGCACTAGATTTAGGGTTTCCCAATGCAAGTTCTTATGATCCTTCAGAAGATCCCTGCCCTCCTTATATATCTAAAGGGCAGGGTTTACATAGTAAGTCTCCTCGTCAGTTATAACAGATTCTATCTTTAATCTATATCTCTAATACTATCTTGTCACCTACTGCAACCTATGATCCGAGTAGTAATCGTCATGGGATTTTATCTCCATTGCTTCATTAATAGACCCCGACCCACTCGTCAATATATCCGAGGGGTACGGTATCCGGGTTACACATGTCCCACAGGAGCCCCAAAGAATTTTCATTTTCGACTTATAGCTTCCGAATGATTGATTGATACAAAATTGGAAAGTCCTTCTGTATCTTTATCCTTACCAAAAAAGAAATTCACCTTTCTTCACAAACACCTAATTTGGTGTAAATGCAGATAAATCCGCAAGCGCACGGATACTGTTGTAGCACCTAACCTATGGAGTATTCTAAGGGTATCGAATCTACAGGTAACGCATGTGCCAGTCTTCTATTATAGTCGTCTAAGGACACCAAGATACCTACGGCGTTGGGTAGAGAGAAATCTAACTAGCAAAAGGTTCCTAATCAGAGTAAGTCTGACACTAAGCTACATGCGTTGGGCATCCGATTTTCCTCTGTCTCCACAATGCGATTCCGGCAAAGAGCCTACTATGTATCCGAATGTGGAGGATTTTAAAGGACAAATATGGCTGTCACCACCTAGTACGTACCTCAATACAATCTATGGACTACACGATAAACAAAGGCAACCTATGGCCTAGACACCACGTCTATGCTTTCGATTACTCCCTTAATCCCAGCGTACGATGGGCCAAGACTTAGGTCCCTAATTAAATACAGTGGTGAGTGATCAAAGCAACTATGTACTAAAACTTACTTAAAAGGGAAACTAATAACCAAAGAAGAATCACGAAGACTTACTAGATAAGGCAAGCATCCGTCAAGGCAAAAGTGCAAAGAAGGGGTTGGACAGGCCCGAACCTCCTCTCTAGGACTCCTCCTCACTTTCTACCTATTTTCTAAGAACTCTGCCTATAGAAATGAAGTGCTAAACTTTATCTTAAAGTGTGTGTAGAAGTGAAGTCTTGGTCTTCCTTTTATAGCACTCCAAAGGCAGTTCAAAAGTCGGTAACCTCCGCCCTAAGGGGGGTAACCGATATAGGAAAGGCGGTGGGGAACCACCGAAGCAGGATGGGACCCATAGGCCCACTCCACCTTCAGCCAAATAGGAATGGTGTCCCGTGGCCTCTTCCTTGCTCCGGGTCCCTGGTGGGTAGCCCCTCTGGCCCTCTGACACCGTGAGGCGGTGGGTTACATCGGTTTTCTTCTGAAAGTGGGTCATTTGATCCCCGTACTTGGCTGTGACTGGTCAAAGTTGTGTTTTCTCCCTTGATGATGTGAATTTCCACTGATTCATGGAATAATCACCTAAAACAAATATTTACTAACACTTTGTGGAATTTGTTAGTAATAAACTCCTACCACTAGGTTGGTTGTTCATTTTATTTCTTTTATGCAGATAATTGACAGTCTAATTTAGGCAGCATGATCAATGAAAACAATTACCTTAGCTCCAACTAAGTAAGATCTGAACTTATTGATAGCAAAAGCAACAACGGGGAGCTCTTTCTCAGTGGTAGAATAATTTAATTGTGCATGTGTCAAAGTTTTCTAGCATAGGCTATTGCGTGGTGCTTCTTGTCCTTGGGTTGGCCCAAAATGGCCCCAATGGCATAATCACTAGCATCACACATGATTTTGAAAGGCAGCGTCTATTCACTGGGTTGGATGATTAGAGCTGAGACGAGTGCCTTCTTATGGATGTTAAACGAGTTGAGACACTCATCATTGATATCAAAGGGTGCATCCTTAGCTAAAATACTAGTGAGGGGTCTAGCGATTTGAGGAAAATCCTTAATAAAACGCCGATAGAACCCTGCATGCCCTAGAAAGCTACGAATACTCTTAACATTGATAAGAGGTGGAAGCTTTTCTATAACTTCTATTTTAGCTTTGTCCACCTCTATCCTACTCTCAGACACTACGTATCCAAGTACTATGCCCTCTTAGACCGTAAAGTGGCACTTTTCCCAATTAAGCACCAGGTCCTTTTCTTGGCATCTAGTCAAGACCTTATCTAAGTTCACTAGATGGTGCTCAAAGGTTTTCCCATAGACGGAGAAATTGTCCATGAAGACTTCTATGATTTCCTCTATCATGTCAGAGAAGATTTACATCATGCATCTCTGAAAGGACGCTTGGGCATTGCAAAGCCCAAAAGACATCCTCCAGTAGGCATACGTCCTATATGGACATGTCAACACGGTCTTGCTATGATCGTCGGGATGGATGGGAATTTGAGAATGCCTAGAGTAACCATCAAGGAGACAATAGAAAGAGTGGGTTGCATGCCGCTCTAACATATCATCAATGAAGGGCAGCGGGTAATGATCCTTCTTGGTTACCATGTTGAGCTTCCGGTAGTCAATACACATTCGCCATCCCGTGATGGTTCATTGTGGGATCAACTCATTTTTGTCATTCTAAACGACCGTCATTCCTTCTTTCTTTGGCACTAATTGGACCAAGCTAACCCACTCGCTATGTGGCATGGGATAAATAATCCCGGCGTGCAAGAGCTTTAAGACCTCTTTCTTGACTACCTCTCACATTGCATTGTTGAGCCTACGTTGAGGCTCCCTAGATGGCGTACTATCTAGGTCAATGGTAATATGATGGGTGCAAAGAGTGGGACTAATTCCCTTGAGATCTTCGAGTGAATAGCCTAGAATGGTGCGATGCTTTTCTAAAACGGCTATGAGGCTTTAGGTTTCCTAGTCTGAAAGCTTGTCACTTATGATGACATGGGCTTCTATATCATAGTGAAGGAAAGCTTAGCATAGGCCAGCCATAAGGGTTTAAAGCCTAATTGGGGGTCATGTTGACGGTTCTTCCTTCGGAAGTTCAAACGTTCCTGATTCTCGTCCTCCTCCTCATTTTTGCTTGAGGACCGATTCAGGTGGATCAAAAGGTAGGATGACCTTTACTTCTTCAATTGGCTCTACCTCAGGGGAAAATTTTGAGACAGTATTCTCGGCTCGAGTGATTGGGACAAAATATTTATTTCCCTCGAGTTTGACATTAAGCTTTCCCTTGGTCGGTGCATCAAAGAAAATCTTCTCAATTGTATGCCCGAGAAGTATGTCAAAGTCTGGACTTCGAACACATGAAAATCAAGGAGTGTATAAACGCCTTCATGCCGTATAGGCACTTCTCGCAAAACTCCGTGTCCTCTAGAATGGGTCTAGAGGGACACTTAAGGAATTTACGGGTCGGTGCCATGGGTAAATCATCAATAATGGCAAATCCGCAAGCATCAGAAATGTTGTTAGCACTGACAATGGGATTATAAAGAATATCCACCTTGGCTCTTCTAATGCAGCAGGACAGTGTTGAACTTGGCGAGCATATCCAGATTGGGTTCATGGATAACTCATTTTCTCTCAACCATTCACTGCTCATGATATCTGAAAGCTCCATTAACGTTGTTGACGGTTGTTCAGTACCAATTTTGACCATCAATATACCTATAAAAGTAGGAAGACTTAGCATTTCATACCCGCATGTTAGTTAGGAATAATAAGATTCCACTTGTCCTTGGAGATTTATGTGCATGTAGGGAATTGATATAAAAGAAGTGAAGAAATGGAGCATAATCTTAGGAAACACCATTCCAACCAATGGGACGGTGCCAACTGAACTTCCCTCGGATTGCATACGTGGCTGCATAGGATTCCCCCGGAGAACATCGACTTAAATCAGAAGAGGACCCACCTTGCTGCCACGCCGAGGAAGCACACCCTGAGGGGGCCCACCTCTAGGTCGGCCGACCTGGGGGCTTCGTCAACCGACCAATTCATGAGGCAATTTTCTCCCCCCTTCCATGTGTCACTCCCTCAACCCTTTACAAACGTCGGTGCGCCGAAGTTCCACGGCGGTTACTCCCGGAAACCGACCTTTGGGCACTATAAAAGGAAGGGAGTGCGTCGCACTTCCACATACACTCAAGAGTTACTCATTTCCCTCGTTCACCTAATAGTTTCTTAGTCCTATTGGAGTTTAGTTTAGGTGGCGCCTTGCTCAAGTCTGAAGTCCTAGGAGTATTGGTATGGCTCTTGTATCCTTTCCTTTATTCTCTTGTATTATGACTTTGTTCTATTTAATTAATATAGTTCTTCCATATAGTTGTGCTTATGATATCTATTCCTTGTTTGGTTATATATCATGTTCATGTCATAGGACTTGCTACCTTGTTGTCAAGATTGACATATAACTTGAATATAGTGTAAATGTTATAATGTTAGTTGTACTTTAGTCTAGTTGTTGTGCCTCAACATGGATTTGATATCCACGTAGGTTTAGGGAAGCTCTAGTGTTTAATCAATGCTGGAGTTCTACTTAAATGTGTAGGCTCGGTGCTTAGATGGCTAGGTAGTATCGATCACCTTGTAATCCACGGTCTGCAGAGGTAGGCAGTAGGTGGTGACAGCCCTATCTGTCCTTTGTACTCCTCCACATTCGGTTCCGACATGTGTCCAAGACGTAGTTGCCTGTGTATGTCGAGCATGAATCTGGACACGAAGTGTTGAGTTTATTGGACTATGACTAGTATAGACTTGCTTGTAATTGTTTGACTATGTCACTATATAGGTAGACTAACATTAGAGATACTGCTTTTCTGTCCTAACTAAAACTCACTAGAGACTTGGGACCTTTTATTTATCATTGGGAATGGTGCTCTATGTGTCACTAGATGCGGCTCCACATCTGGCCCATCTTCATTACTCTTTAGTTCTTTATCCATAATTGCCTTGTTTTACACCTGTTTCCTGCGATTATATCCAAAATAGAACAACTACAAATATATGCAAATATGGGGTTAATTGTTAGTCCAAACCACCAAATTAAGACACAAAACATCCCTTTTTGGTAGATAAAATGGGCGTCTAGAAACCCCCAACAGTTCCCCCACACTGAAATCATTGCTAGTCCTCGAGCAATACAAAATCAAATATGTAATACGAATTTTCACACCATCTCTCATGTAATCAATCTCAATCATCATTTTTACTCATTATCCCACCACAAAGATTTTCTCTCATCCCCTTTTCACCAATCGGCATATCATACTTGAACTTAATCAAATTACCATAAAACTTTTTTGAAAACAATTTTAGTTCTCCTCAACTCATCTTTTAGCATCAACCATCAAGCATTTGGTCCTCTCTAGGTCTCTCAAGTGTATTTCCTTCCCTCTCCTATCTAATCAAGGATTGTATGTGGATCTTCGAGGGCTATATAACTAAATTAAATCATAAGATTAACCATGTCAACAATGTGCTCAATCATGCCTATTAAGAAAGAATTTTCTTGGAAAAGAACTTTTAATGGAGAAGAGGAAAGTAGAAGATCTAAAAAGAATTTTAATGAGAACAATGGCAAAGAATGAGAAATAATCAGAAATCTGCTTTCTTTGATGACCTTACTGCCTCTCAGGGAATATATTTTTTTCTTTACCTCATTTTTTATAATAACCTCTTTTTTTCTCTCTTTCTTTTGCAACTGCGCCGATCGACGCAACACTACGTCTATTTTTTCTTTTCTTTCACTCTTTTTTTTTTCTATTCCCGATATGATCAGCAATTTCTGTCTTGTATTAGCAGCGGAAATTTTCTGAATTCTCTTTTATTGAGAATATAGGTTGTATCAAGGAGGAGGGAGAAACAAAGATGTATGGTTTTCATGATAGCAAGGAATTTAAATGGATAAGAATGGCTAGAAATACAGAGATAAATAAAATAGATCATCCTTTCCTAACTTGGTCGAAATCATGAGCAAAAAGTTGACAAAGTTACTTACAATCCACTTAGTTCAAATGTGTAGCTTGCTCTCATTCACTCGGCTATGTAGGCATATTTAGACCTTGCTTTTGCTTTAGCTTATGATGAGTCAAGATAAAAACTTGAGACGTTGGGAAGATTGTTTACCTCATGTTGAATTTGCTTATAATCGTGCTACACATTCTGCCACTAAGATGTGTCCTTTGGAGGTTGTTTATGGCTATGTTCCTAGGGCGCCTATTGATTTGTTTGCTATTGATGCTGAAGATGAACCACATCTTGATGCTCTTGCTCATATTGATCACATGAAACAATTGCATGAAGAAACACAACACAACATTGCCGTTGCTAATAAAAAGTATCAAGTTGCTGGTAGTAAAGGTAGAAAACATATTTCTTTTGAATCTGGTGATTTGGTTTGGTTGCACTTGCGTAAAGATAGATTTCCTACTTTGCGTCATTCTAAATTGATGCCTCGTGCTGCTGGTCCTTTTAAAGTGCTAACCAAGATTAACGATAATGCTTATGTTCTTGACTTGCCCATGGAGTTTGGTGTTTCCACTAGTTTTAATGTTGCAGATTTGAAACCATACTTGGGTGAGGATGATGAGTTGCTGTCGAGGACGACTTCATTTCAAGAAGGGAAGGATGATGAGGACATCAACAACATACAAATAAGGACGACGGAAGATGGCACGCCAAACCAAGTTGTCACGCCTCCACCTCTCGTCGTCGCGCCTCCTCGAGTTACGGATCCATCTTCTAACGAGACGACGACGTACAAGGGCCCAATCACTAGAGCTCGAGCCTAGGAATTGAAGACGGTTTTGATGCTAAGGAACGACAGCCCAGGATGATGCCGCTCGAAGGCTCACGTGGCCCAAGTCGCGTCACTCCCTCTCCACTGCGCGCCTCTCCACTTCAGCCGGCCCTAGATGCCTCGTCCTCCCCCTATTTAGTCAAAGGTTGTGCCCCTTACAATCTTTGAGTTTTGTTTTAAGTTTAGCTTAGCTATACATCCGTCTCTCGACGTGAATTCAGAACTCCACCTTCGTGCAATACATCAGATTGCTCGCCTGTAATTCTTGCTTGTTCTTCGATTGCTCGTAAGAATTGATCCTCGTGATCAGGTTGATCTTGTGTACCGCAAGGTTAATATCCTCCGGAAGTTGGTTCAGTGATTACATTGGCGCTTCGGCTTGCTCGTCGTAGTCGGATTGTGAGGGTCGACATCTACCAAATCAAAGTTATCTCCACTCGCCGAAAGATCGTGCACTCTACACCTATCAAAAGAGTTGCCGCCATCGGGTTCCTCTCACCCCGCCGACGAGACCCCCTCTCCGGCCGTTCCCGTCGACTAACTCCTCCACGCCGTCAATCCCCACACCAAGGTGATGCTCTGCCGCCACTCCCCGACCCCTCTCACTCGCTGTGCTCGCCGCGCGACATCGCCGTGCACTCCCCCTGCTCCGCCGCTCGACGCCGGCCATCTCTGGCGCCTCCCGTTGGTCGCCGACCGGTGCCACGAGGTCGTCATGGGATGCTGAGCACGTGGGCAAGGGGCGTTGGCCTAGCCGCACCGCCGATTGGCCGCTGGCCTAGGCTCGCCGTCGCCGGCCGCCCCCGCGCGCGCGCCTGCGGGCATTTGAAAAATGCCGAGTGGCATTTCTGTAATTTAGTCCCAACTTTGTTAAAACCTTCAAAAATTCATAACTCGAGAAATAAAAGTCCAATGAGCATGAAACCAATTTCGTTGGATTCATAAAATCCTCCTCTACTAGAAAAACAAGATGAAAACCAAAGTTATGAAATAGGTTAATTAAATTAAATCACCAAATTTAGAACCTTGCTAAGAGTATTAAATTCATAAGTAAAAATATATAAATGGTAAAATTATGAAAAATGTTTTGTAAGCATATCATGGCAGGTCTAAACTTTCTGAAGAAGCACATTCCCATTTTTACGCAAATTTGTAGTGTTATTGCATAATCTCCATTTTCAGTAAATGAATTTATATAAATTCTTGGGTAGGATTTTAATCATGAAATTTAGTACTCCTGTTCTTTGGGCATTTCTACATGTCTATAAATTCCCATGTAAAATTTTTGGGCACCATCAGTATGCTTTTTGCTGTTAATTTGCTCATTCATAATTAGCTTAAGGAATTTCAATGTAAATATTGCCTTGTATATGCATATAGTATTATTAGGGATAAAGTCATCTTTGGGACTGTTCATGCAACATATTAATCTTGACTTTCAGTAAGGTTTATTATTCCCCATTGTATACTCATGTTTCATAGTAGCTTATACATATCTAGATCGGTTTAGGGTTATATTTAAAGTGTGCACGTCAACTTGTAGGAGATTAGTTAAGGAGATACATGCTGGTGTTTAACTTTGCAATATAAAGTTTCTATGTTCCTTTACATAATCATTATAATTGGTAAATGAATTTATTTTTAATTCCCTGATAGGGATTTAGTTAAGAGGCTTTGCATGTCTGCTAAGTAGGCCTTAGCACACCAATGAAAAATACCTTGTTAATTCCCTAGCACCAGAGGTATGCTTTTAATTGAGATATAGGTGATATGCTTATTAATTGCAATGCCTCATACTTCACTAATTTAAGTTGAGCTAAACCCCGCCGAAAACTCTAACTACGATCACTCCCAAGGCAAGCCCCGATGCACACCTATTGATTTCTGAGTCCTTCTATTTTGTCACAATATAGGAATATTGTAGTGTGCATTAGGTATAGGACTTGGATGGAAACCCACGTGCATAAACAAACTGTGACCTACAATTAGTTACGTAGTAAGCCTTTTTCGTTAGCAACTGCTAGGCTCAAATTAGTGGAGCCAACGGTAGGCTATGGGATCACTTCATTCAATCGTGATTCACATGAAGAATGGAATTGGTTAAAAATTTGAGAACCTATCGTTACAACTCCGCGAACAAGTATTGAACAGTACCAAGTGCATACCTTTATATGGAAATTGGTAAACCTAGTAACTTGGGCGCCGTATTGTTGGACGGTATTACTCATCGATCCAGAGGTGATGTGAATGGCACGGTGGATGCACGGGTTGAGGACCACTGGAGAGTGCACGGGTTAAGCCTCGAATACAAAGTACTGTATCGCGGGGAGGACGTGTACTCGTGATCGATGGCCCCGGATCGACTTTATCGCAACCTCGTGAACGGTGGCCATACGTGTTCTTAAATGATGCGTATGTCGTGCATTTGGGTTATTCTCCTACAGGATTTAAATCAATTTGAATTGTCGTCCCTCGCGGTTATGAGTACCTCTTGTTCGAGCAGTGGCAATGATACCTTGAGTAGAGAAGTTTGGTTATGCTGCTGAAATTATTTACTCTGTGGCTACATATTGCAATGTTGTATTGTTCTTGATATTTGTACAGTCTTAGCAGCTAGCTAGGTTCAACTACAGTTAATTTTCCGCAATGAGCAAATGGAAATCTTGGTTAAAAAAATAAGCTTCGTAGCCTAGAATTAATAGGTGCTTTTTACGCAAATATCAAATAAGCCCGGTCAGCCCCCTGCATATTAGGAGTCGGTTTTAGGAAACCTTTGGACGGGTCAGTCTTGCGGAGTATGCTAGATACTCAGGATTTGCGATTATGTGGTTTTTCAGGTTTTCCTCAAGCTACTTATTGTGATTGTTGTAACAAAGTTGTGTGGGAAGGTGACGAGCCCCAGAACTGGACCATTGAATGGGTCTCCAGCTCTCCTAACCAAGATGAGTGAGCCATTGCCCTAGGGCCGGCATGGTTTACTTAGGTTCCACGTAGTGTTCATCGTATCTTCTGCCTCCACATGTTTATGTAATGTGAACCAAGAACATATGTATGGTAATGTGATTAAAGTTGCTTCCGCTATGACTTTTGAACTTGTAATATTATGCACTTAATGATGCATCTTTGTAAATGATGGATGTTCATGTGTGAACGCTATGTATGGTTACTTCGTTAACCATCTTCCGAGGCGATCCTGTACGGCACACTCTATACTTCGGTATAGGGTTGCGACAAGTATTTATTTTGTTAACTTCCGGAATAGAAGTTAAGCATATGGTGGTGGATGCAATGGAATGATATTGCTATCTCCCCGTGTAGGAACATTAGCAAATGATGATAGATGTGTATGTGAATCTTGATCATAAAGCATAAAATGGATCTCACAAAGGTTGCAAGCATTTTGATAAAGCTCAATGTGAACACAAACAGCATATGTGGAAGGTTTTGCAATGAAGTATAACATATGGCTGTGGTAAGAATTTTCATCATTGAGGAACTTTTCAATTTTATCATTTTGGAAAATAAAATATCCGGATGTTAAGCTTCACTTTGGGACAAAGATCATGGCAGCCCTATTCTAACCATATCATGTCTCACAACAACCTAGACTCAGATCATGCACTTTGCAACCCACAAGTATTCAAGTTCACGGCAAGCATGTTTAGCCAACAAACTAAAAAATTGGGACAGTACTAAGTTGTATACGAGGGACTATAGAAAGATATAAAATAGAGCAACTATTCATCATCTCAACATGAAGGTATGAACATCCCTACCATGCATGACAACCTACTATTGTTTTTTTGTTCTTTCTAGTTTTGCAAATTTTTATTCTGTTTTATGAGGGCAATTCCGACAAAGAAAAACAGAAAGAAAGGAAAGACACATGTTACCTTGGCGGGGGTGCTCTCCCCCAAGCCTGTTGTTGCTCACGGCTGTTGATTAGGATCAAATACTCTCCAATGGTAGTTTGCTGCCGTATAGTCGTGGTGTGCTTGAAGCTGCTCCTGGAGGTGACGAAACTGGTCGTCACTATGTTGCTTCCACTCTTGAGTGGTCTGGGCATGAGTGGCAAGGCTGTTTTGCATCTCCCATGTTCTCACATCCAGGTCATCCATCCTGCGTGTAAGATCCCTCAATTCTAGACCATAGTCATGATAAGTATAGCCAAAAAAAGAGTGGCGCCCATCATGGTGTGGAGGTGTCTCGATCCTCTCACGGCCTCGTCCCCATTGCGTACTACTAGCTTGCTGCCAAGACAACCCTCCAGTCTCATACTGCTGTGGTGTGAACATCCAGGCGGGATCGCCGGAATGTGCTGAGCCCATAGTGTAATCCTGGACTGGTGGTGATGTTCTGGCTGTGCTAATGGTGGCACGCCTCACACATTGTCGTGTGCGTCAATCGGCAGACCTACTAGGCATTTCTTCTCTTTGCAGCTGTATGGTTAGTTCCCAACAACTATACAAATGATGTCCCGGGTTAGGAAGCGGGATTTCATTTGTATAGCCGGGGTAATAAAAGATAATAGAATCATCAGGACCCTTCTTTGAAGTGTGACCCTGCTCAAGAAATTTATAATCCATCATGGGACGAGGCTCAGAAAGATAATCAAATCTAGTGTTGGACAAAGCCCCGACCCCTACAGCAATAGGGGTCACTAAAGAAGTGCATTCAATGGGTCCCGATCCTTTAATATAATCTAACCATTGGCCAAGTATAGCTTGAACAGGAGCAATAGGAATTTTAGCAATAGCAGCAAATAAGACACGCAATTCATCATTACGGACAAGTATAGTGTCTTGTCTAGGAAAACAAGTCATAGCAAGCCACCTATGCCTCAGTTGTAGAGTTGGGTTGTGAATATCATTCGTCCTAAGACGTTCACAAGAAAATTCCCCCGAAACCCATTCCTAAAAAGATCCCTTTTCAAAACTCGTGGTTGCACCTTCTAAGTTAGTGTTGCAATAACTTCTAAACTTAATAATGATGCTAAGTTCTTTCCAGGTGAGACGTGTTCCTTCCCGAACAAACAGAAAATTATACCGTTGTTATTTTTTAGCAAGGTGCACAAAAACTGGATAGTGAGGAGGCGTGAACCTACCTTAGTGATGTGTGCAAATTTGGTCCAACCCAATGCTTTCCAAATAGAAAGGAACAAACAGTCCATACCTATGGTGGAGAGTAGGTCGTTGTCATACGCCCTGGTGTGGACGAACTGCGGGTGTGTAGGCGGTGGTATACTCATCTCTACCATTCATCTAGCAGCTCGATGTCAGTGTCGGCAAGAAGAACGTGTGGCTCATCCTCGTCCATGTCGTCCTCAACGGGCGTGTACCTCGTTGGTTCATTCTCGATGGAGAAGCTTGAGCTCGAGCTACCATGTGAATGGCGTGAACTCGAACGCGTCACCCGCTGCACCAATGCCTTAGCCTTCTTCATCTGCACCACTTAAGCAAAGACACAAGAACAACTCGAACTCGGGTTATAGGTTAGCAAATAAAATCTGCTGGCCGTGTTGATCTTGCCAAGCTTTGCAAAGCACTTGAAGAATCCAAAAACAAAAAAACTAATCAGAAGGGAAATATTTTTGGTGGTTTTTGGAATGAAAACTTTAGAGAAATGAGGTGAGCTCAAGAGCAAATGAGTGAAGGGGTGAGTGAAATGAGAAGTAAACTTGGAATGGCAAAACACTCTCCCCCGGACACTGAATTTATAGGAAAAATCCCAAATGATGAAAAATGGCTAGTGGGGAGCCAAATCCAACCGTTGGCAGAAGGCCAACCGTTGGCCGAACAAGGGTGTTTGGCCAACCATGGGTGGGTCGCACTGGTCCCCCACTGTTGACGGCTGTTAAGTACCATTTTCAACCGTCAACTATACTCAAATAAAGGAGAATTTGGCATTTCATACACACATACTTTAGCACAATAATATAGTTCCACTTGTACTTGGAGAACTTTGTGCATGCAGGAGGAAATGTGAAGGAAACACCTCAAAAGGCAAGAAAACACACTTTCGACCAATCAGAGAGTGCCACATGGACGTCACACGGATTGAAGGGCCCATTTTCAGCACTTAACCGACGTAACTCCCTGTAATACCGCACAAACCGACGTCAGGGCCCACAGGACAGCCACCTGGAGAAAGCACAGGCCAGGAGGGGCCACCCCCAGGTCGGCCGACCTGGTCAGGTCGGCCGACCCGGCCGGGCGCCCTCTCCGCCTGGGCTTCCACGTGTTGGCTCCTCCGCGACTCCTGATGACGGTTTGAGATGCCTTCCGTGGCGGTTACTCTCCCTTGCCGACCTATTGAGGCTATAAATAGGAGGGTGTGCCTTCACACTCAACACACACCACAAGAAGCATTTCTCTCTTGCTAGTAGTAGTTCTTGGAGTTTTAGTGGAGTTAGGCTGAGTCTAGAGCTCTCTAGTCCGAAGTCTTCACTTGGAATTGGTATGGCTCTTGTATCTTTTCCCTTTTGTAAGACTTTGCTCTTATCAATATATATATTTTTTCTATATAGTTGTGCTTGGGTCATGAGTTTCTTGTTTGATATTGTGATCCATATATGTGATAGTATAGTCTACTTGTGTGATAGTAGTTTATATTTATTATACTACTATTGTCATGCTAGTTATATACCGTCACTATAGTCTAGTTTATATGTTATAGTCTCTATGCTTAGTTTTAGCTGATAAAGTATAGCATGGGTTTGGTGATCGTATTCGTACGGTAGCTCTGCCTCGTTAATAGTAATCGCGGAGGGGCAGAGTGCTCTTTGGTCATGCAAGTATGGTACTTGGGTGACTGATTTGCTTCAATTATTCGTTAGTCTACTGGTTCGTTGAGGTAGGCGGCAGGTGGTGACAGCCCTGTCCGTCCTTTGAAATCCTCCCCGCTAGGCTAGTGCGTAGGCTCTTGGCGGAAGTCGCCTGTGGATGCAGGGGTAAGTCCGTGCCTGAAGTGCTATACTATTGACTGCTGAACCTGAGTGTGGGTCTGTATGTATTCTACTTAGGCTATGCAACTGTATAGGAATGTATAGTAGGAGTAGCTTAGCCTAGTCTTTCCTCCACTAGACTTTATTTATTTAGTAGGAATCTTCTGTGTGTGTCACACTACCCGGTTATTATCATGTACCCGCCTGTCTTGGTTAGATATCCTTGCTAATTGTTAACATGATCTTATATGTTAGTAACGCTTCTTGATCATAACCTTCCTTTAGGATAAACAAATACGATACCCTGAATACTTCCGGGTGAAATGCTACAGCGGTATTCTCCGTGCGCTTGCGGATTTTACCTACTTGACTCTAGGACATATTAGTGAACCGTTTCTGGCCCCGTGCCGGGAATGATTTATTAATATGGCTTAGCAAAAGTCAACACCCACTTTGGCCCATAACTCCCCAACAGCTATATTTTCTATGCAATAGGGGTTAGGTCCAAAGTTTTGACAGAATTTTGCTCAGGAATATATTTTCTCAAAGTTGGAAACCAAAAACTGAATTTTGTATTTTTATCAAAATGAAGAAAGGGTTGGAGTAAATTCCAAATATGCAAATGGAGAGGCAAGTTTGAATGAATCCAAAAGTTTGGAAAAAAAATTCAAAAGTGCAAAAATTGAAGAAATCAAATATGAGATAAATATCAATTTACCTTTTGCAAGGCCTCACCAATTTTTAAAGTCCGACAAGCGGGACTTTTCTCCATTGTGTTTAGCTTGATGTTGCGACGTCCGGTCCTAGAGAAGTGGACGCGGATGGCTGCAATTCCTTCACTCGCCACACCTTCTTCATCTTTGGTGCTGCCGGTGGCTTCTTGGGTGGAGGATTCTTCTTGAAGCGGTATGGCATCTCCTTTGTCATGATCTTCTTCATGTAGAGAATGACGCTATCCTTCTTTGTGGGTATTACTTTGACCTCTTGAATATTCTTTGGATTTGGCCCGTACTTGGTCTTGATCATTGAGCAATGCTTTCTCCTTGGCCGAAAATCAAACCTCTCCTTCTTCCCATTGATGAGGAAACAGATTTGTCTGGCCCTAACATCAATGTGTGCATCAGCGGCGCATAGAAACGGACGCCCAAGAATGAGCGGTGTTCCCTTCTCAACATCCATGTCGATCACCACAAAATCCACAGGGATGAAGCAATCCCGGATTTTCACTCAGAATAGCGGACCGATGAATCGGCCAGCTGAAGTTGCATCGGTGTAGGTGATAGAGCTGTGTAGTTCAGCTTGTCAAAGACCGCCTTGGGCATCACACTGACGTTTGCATCAAAGTCGCATAGGGCTTGGTCGATTTTCTGTGCCCCAATCGAGCAAGTGATTGTGGGGCACCCCGGATCTTTCTTCTTTTCAAGAAGCTGGTTGAGTATAGCTGCGCTACACTCCTCTGTGAGCTTCACAACTTCGGTGGTGGGCATTGGCCGCTTGTTGCTCAGGATGTCTTTGATGTTGCGGGCATATGTTGGTACTTGCATCGCGTCCAACAAGGGCACATTGATGTGGATCTTCTGGATAACTTCAACAAAGCGGGCGAATTGCTCATCCACAGTTGGCTTCCTATTATGACGAGGAAATGGCATAGCGATGGTTTCAAAAAACTCTTGTGGAGACACCTTCCCATTGTGTACCACTTCATCCTTGTCAGAGGGTCTTTCTTCTTCCTTGTTCTTCCCTGTAGTGTTAGGATATGTCGTGTCCCGAGTGATCTTACCCCCTCTCGTGGTCACCGCATTAATATTTTCAACGGGAGACTCGGGTTGCCCCGGGATCTTCCCCGACTCTAAGGGAGGAACAATAGTAGCTAGCTGGGCTAGTTGGGTTTCTAGCATTTTATTAAAACTAAGGTAATTCTTAAAGGAAGAAGCAAGACCTTCTAGCTTAGCATTAACACTTTCTAAAGACTTGTCATTAGCTGCAAGCTTTTTAGTGAAGTTTTCATTGATTTTAACTTGGCCTAAGACAAAATCCTCAAAGGAGAGTTGAGAATTGGAAGAATTAAAATTGTTACCTCCTTGATAGTACAAGCGTGGTTGATTCCACCCGTTGCCTCCTTGTGGATGATAACCGTTGTTGTTGTTCATGTACAACACGTTCACACAAGTCTCAGGGAAGTCATTGCCCGAGTGACCCGTGTTGCCGCAGACCTTGCACGTGATGCAAATGTCTAAGGTGTTGACGGTGTTGACTTCATATCCTTTCGCTTGTTCGTCCATCTTCTACATGAGGAGGTCCATTTTAGCAGCTAGCATGTCCACCGCCTTAATGGTGTGCATGCTCCGTTGGCATGAGTGAAGATGATCTTCACTCCATCCTCGTTGCACACCATCTTCTCAATAAGTTCGTTGGCCTTATCAACGGTCAGTGAGAAGAAGGCTCCTCCCGTAGCAACATCAATATGATCACGAGCTGATGGAGTTAGCCCGTTGTAGACATTTTGGATGATAAGCCATTCATCCATCCCGTGATGAGGACAGGTGACAATGTACTCTTGCAGCCCGTCCCAAGCCTCGGAGATTGACTCCTTGGACTCCTGCTGAAATCTTGAAATTCTTCCGTGGAGGACGTTGGTTTTGCCCAACAGGAAGAATTTTGCGAGGAACACGGCTGAACACTTTTCCTAGGTACTCACAGCATCCTTGTTCGCGTAGAACCACTGTTTAGCTCTCCCAAGGAGGGAGAACGGAAACAGACAAAGGAGAATGGCCTCTTGAGAGACGTTCTTCATCTTGAAGGTGCTACAAATCTCCAGAAACTGTTGCAGATGGGAGCTAGCATCCTTATTGGTTTCCCGCAGAATGGCCTGGCCTACACCATGGTAATGAAACCCGTCCTGATCTCAAAATTTGCATCTTCCGTGATGTTGGGTGCACAGGAATGTTGGACGCCGAGGGAGCGGAGAAATCACGAAGACTCTTCTAGGCCATGACCTTGAAGCTTGATGGTGCGGAGATGACTGGCTCACTTGCAGACACAAACTTCTGAGGAGGGACAAGACATGCACGTTCCGTTATCAAGAATTGTTCGGGATCTTTAATATAATTTTCAGGCAAGATGAAGCCGGTCATGCACTACCCTGTTTTCACACGAAAGGAGAAAACAGACAAGTTTAGCCTATTTTGGCGAATGCCAAATAATCTCGTATGCAAGAATAGAACATTAGGTAATTACTCTGATCAATTGAATTCCCCGACAACGGTGCCAGAAATGCTTGTTGATATTTCTTAACGTCACACCACAAATATTACTATCCTCGGCAACAACACCAGAAATGCTTGTTGACATTTCTAAGTGTCATCACTATGTTGCCTTAGCAACAAAGCCTAGAGATGTGTATTGGTAATCTTTATCGAATGCAGAGAGTCCACAAGCTCACGGAGAATACCGTTGTAGCATTTCACCCAAAAGTATTCAGGGTATCATATTTGTTTTATCCCAAAGGAAGACATAAGATTGATCAAAGTAATTACTATGTTTCTAGACATTGGACATTTGATTATAAGACAAAAGTCCTCACAGGGGTAAAGATAATGATAAACATGGTAGGGGACACAAAGATCGCACACTCAGTTTAGATAAATATTAGTTTAGAAGTTCCTATGTGCTTTTAGATAGTTACATAGTCCACATTATGTAGTATTATATGGATACAATGACAATGTAAGACAATCAGATCATCACACACTGGGCATCCGGTTTTCCCCTGCATCCACAGTACGATTCCGACCAAGAGCCTACTGCATAACCAAACGTGGGGGATTTTGAAGGACAAATAGGACTGTCACCACCTACTGCCTACCCCTAGCAATCCATTAACTACGCGATAAATAATGCATTCTATTGATCTAAGCACCAGACTTACATCACTAGAACAATAATCCTAATCCCTTAAGTGATGGATCAGAAAAGGAGTAATCACATTTAAGTGAACACTAAGAACATGGAAATGATCTAAGCCACACATTAGTCATGCATCATTATAATGACATAAAGAAAGACTATAGTGAGGTCTTTTGTCTAACATGGTAATATAGTATGACTACATTACTAACATGAAAGCATAATAACCACATACAAGAGTGGATCATATAATCCAACAAGAGACACATGACCCAAACATAACTATATAGAAAGACTAAATATATTAAATAGAACAAATCCTTACAAAAGGAGAAAGATACAATAGCCATACCACAACTCCAAGGAAGAGATGGGAATTGAAGAAGACTCTATACTAAGCCTAACTCCATTAACACTAAATGTTAAAGAGAATAATGCTTCTTGGTGTGTGTCTTGGAGTGAGGCCTCTCCCTTCTATTTATACTGCCCAAAGTCGGTTCCTGAAGTCGATAACCGCCGTCAAACATGCACAACCGCTATTGGGGAGCCACAAGGAGCCAACATGTGGAGGCCATGCATGAGGGGACCCACTCCCTGTTCTGCTGAACAGGGGTGTTCGACCGAATAGGGGGGATTCCTCACGTGCTCGGTCGCCTCCTATGCACTGGCACGTGGTCCCCCTGGTCTAGTGATGCTGTAAGGTCGGTTGTTGAGGTGGTTTGCTTATATAGGTGGGCCACTCAATCCGTGGGAGTCCTGTCCTAGTTGGCGCGTTCTGATTGGCTGACGTTGTGTTTCTTGCCAACTAGGTGTGTTTCCTCCTCCATTTCATTATTTTTCCTGCATGTCAGTGATTCTCCAAGCAAGAGTGGATACTTATTAATTCTAACTAACATTCATGGTGGGAATATTAAATCCTTCTTTATTTCAAGTAATATTGATGCTCAGAAATGGTATTTAATGACCGTCAACAGCCACCCAGAAAAGCAGCGCAAAGCACAGGGCTGATATGGGTAGGCTTGGTTGAGTATCGAGATGTCTTCCCAGTTTTGCAGACATTCGAGGAATGAGGACAGAATGGTTTACTTTCGGACTTGGGCGATGGACGGTTCACTCCTAGCCATGGCGCCAGAGGGAGCTTCTGTGGAACGGTTATCATTCCGCAACGGTGAAATCTTAGCGTGGGTTATTTGCAAGCTGGGAAGCTCTTTGAAAGACCTTGTGGTGTTCTCCTGGTTTCACACCTAAGGTAGTGTGAGTTGAACAACATGGATATTCTCTAGTCACTGCATATTGATGAAATCACCAACCTCTGGGTAAAGTTGTGCAACCTCTATAGAGTGTAAAACTGTTATAGCGACCTGGATCCTCACATGATTAGGGGGTTGATGATGGGTGGACTTGGTGGGTAGCCATGTTTGGTTTAAGAGGTGTAACTCTTGGTTTACTATAGACGGTGTAACATGTAGTGTGGTTTCTTATGGGCGGTTTAACCCATGGTTGGCTGCATATAGTGTAACCTGTAGTGTTGGATAGATGAGAGAACTTAGGGATATTTATCACCAAGTAAATAGGATTGCTTTTCAAATGGTCTTATGTGTAGTGCTCATTTGTGCAAATGAGCACTTGTGTTAGCCTTTCTTCTACTTAGCTTGCATGTCATATTTTCCCCCACTTGCTGAGTGCGGCATGTGCTCACCCTTGCTATTTCCCTTTGTTGTTGTACTATGAACTGCTGCTCAGAAGATGATGGAGAGATGGACTATATCGATAAGGACTACTACTAGGCGAGCGTGCCGCCGGTCGATTGCTTGTGGTGTTATGGTATTTTCTGCTGCTATTTATTGTGAGCGTTGTTTTAGTCTTTAAAGGCAATTATTTATGTAATAATCATTCACTGTAATAATGACATTGGTTATACTATTATTCACTTTACTGTCGATATGAGTGAAACTTGTTCCTGGGCACACATATGATAAGAACATGGTTTTGTCCTTAAAACTGGGTGTGACACAGATAGGACGTATTCTCCATCACTAGGCGCAACATCTTAGAATCCTGATGCTGAGACTAGAGAAAAGCAGTGAGCACATCAGCCAGTGTGGGTTGTGCACCTGCTCCTTGCAAAGAGCTCTCCACCTCATCCTGATGCCGAATACGCACCATGCTGTAATTTATAGGGTTACACATTAGTCATCTCTTAAAAATTATCCATAAAGACATATGTGCAAAAAGATATAAAATTACAGGAGGGGCATAATTAAATTTTAGAAGTGACAACCATTTCCATTAATTCAAGATTGATTACATGAATGTTAAAAGGACAATGTTATGATACTCTTACATGTAAGAGCCAACACCTAGCTAAGGTACTACGGACACGCTATGCAAGACACACAAACCTACACCCTAACTCCATATACATATATTACATGACTACAACCCATGGTGGCTCTACTCTTCTACTCCCCCATGTTCTCATCATCGGTGTCCTTCTCTGGGTCTATCTCCTCTGGTTCTTCTGGCTCCACCAGTTCTGCATGTTCTACCAGTTCTGCAGGTTCTCCCATCTCTATGTTGTTAATATCAGCATGTACCATTTCTTCATCCTCTTGTTTTTCATACTCTAGATTAATTTCGTCCCAGCTTCCTATGCGTGGGAGATGAGCATCCTTGAGTGCATCCAAATCATCTTGAGCCTCGATAATTTTAGACTCATAAAATTCTGTGTTCTGCAAAGCCTAGTCACGTTCCTCAATGATTTCATCCATTTCTTCATTCTTTGCTTGGATTTGTTGGTTCAGTTCTGCAATTTCCACATCCTTAGCCTGTTTTCCGCTTCAGAAAGCCAAAGTGCAGGCCGATACATGTTTAGCTGCTTGCACAAATTGGTGCATATAGATTATACGGAGGGAACATAATAGTCTATTATAGGCAGTATTGGAATGTGATGTCGGTGGCTTGGATCAAAGACAAAATCCGTACGCCTACGCCATTCAAAATCCATCACATCATGAATATGCAACAAGGCAACCGGTGTTCCAGTGACACTGTGCTTGTGATCTTCACAGAACCGAGTGAGTGCCTTGAAGGCAGCAACAATCTATGTGGCGAGCAAATCAGCTGCAGTGACACTGATGGTCCAGGACTCCCATTCTGGAGTGACCGAGTACTTGGTGGGGACTGCAACATGGATGACACAAGAAGTATTTCCATGCTCCTGGAATTCCTTTCCAACATAAGTGGGAGAGATATCATATCCAAAACCCTGGAGAACTCTTCAAAACAGCTGAGTCATTCTGGAAAATTCCAGACCGTCGGTGATCTCCTAACCCGGCTGGTTGTGGTCATTATTTTTAGCCATCTACAAGGAATGCAATTTGATTGAGTCAAACCTTGCTTACAGTAAAAATGCATTTCATATAAAATTTTATGAAATACAGGAGCAAAGTTTTGATCTACATTTTCCAGCTTCAAGGGGCAACAAACAGAAACGGTTTTTAAAACAGAATCTGTCTTCACTGTACAGCCAGAAAACTGAGTATTTCAATCAGCAAATGAAAATTTCAGAACTGGTGGTGCTTGGCACCATGTTACAGAAAGACATTCATTGCTTTCCAGATTGTATTTATACTCCTAAAAACTCCAAGTAAAACTGGACTTATGAATTTTATAAGTTCAGGTTGATAGATTTTTTTTCTGGATGACAGGGGCTTAGTGTTTCAACTCTACTGGACAGAGGAAAAACAATTAAATAGTGAAACCTACTAGAGATGAAAATAGACTTCCAAGGCTTTCCATATTGGGCTTATACACTTATAAATTCAAAGTAAAACTCCAGTTATGAATTTTTCTAGTTCAGGGTTATGCTGAGGACAGAGGGGTCGACAGATTGTGTTTGCTCTCTGTTTTGGGGGTGGTTCTGTTATGGTCGAAAATTATTTAAACATTTCGTGGTAGAGGATGTTCATATTTTGATAACAATTGTTTAGATGCCTCTATTGGTTGAGAAAATTAAAAACTATGAACTTTTGAAGTTGACAGCTAAAAACAGGACAGATTGTGCTAGTTTTACAATTGGACTAACATTTTGAAAAAATTACATTAGTTAAATATTTATCCAGAGATTGGTAATTAAGTTAAGAACAAAATTTTAGTTGAGTTATACAGGGATGCATGATGCAAAATTTTTCAGTTCATTAACCTATCGTTCTTCACAACACAACACATTATTTTACCGGTACTTAGCGACACGAATATTTGGTGATGACCCGCACTCAACACGTAAGTCAATCTAAATTTTGTACTAATGGCATTAGTGTACCTGTAGAAGATCCATTGAGGAAACAATACATCAAATTCAGAAGAAACTACAAAAATAAGCACATTTCTATTAGTAAGGATCCATGGAAAAGGATCGTCTCGTGGTATCCCACGAGCCAACAGTGTCCCGTATCCGTCTGCAGGCACAGACACTGATATCCCATGTATCGGTTAAGCATGAACGTACTTTCAATTGAAGATGCCGTAGATGCAATATTTAAACAAGCATAATCCAGGGTTAGATTTGTCACCAGACTCTAACCATTCTTATGTGGGCAATACTAACATATTCCTCATTCATAATACTTCGTAGTTTTTGAAAATACAATTTTTTATTCTATTATCATGGATCCAGGCTCTAATACCGGCTGAGACAGCCCTCACAAAATATTGGGATCCCAAAGGTGTTGATAGTGTATATACTTGATAATATAATAATTGTCCAATTTAAGTTAAATTATTACGTCATTAGAGTAGTAAAAGTGCAACAGAATATTACACTTTCAAGATAGTTCAAAAAAAACATAAGCAAATAATGATAAGTACTAAAGTCTCTCGACGATACAACGGTAGTAATGATTCATGCCCAGAGAATCATTACTCTAGCAACACCCAACATCACTGTGGCGGCAGGTCAGACTCCCAGTGGGCAGCCCAACCGTCAGGGACTTGCATGTCCCAAGGCAACACATCAACAGGCAATTCTATCTCTGCATTACCTGAAAATCAACAGTGGCACAAAGCCTGGGTACTAATTACTCAGGAAGACTTAGCCATCAAACACCTAGATATGCATTGGCTCTAATAGGATGGATTTTTTACAAAGACTTGCACTAAACATCTTAATAGTTCTATCAATTATTTAGCCAACTTTTATGGTTTAGAGCATGAATATAAATTTAGTTTAACATTTCATGAATAGTAAAGCATAGCATGAAGTAAATATAGTATAAGAGCAGCATAAAATAATAATCAACAATGACAATATAACAATCTCATAACATAACTTGTGTGCCATGTGAAGGCATGGCGAACAAGCAGTACTCATTACTACGAGGGACAACAATTGTAATTGATTTGCACTAGCTAGAAAAACCCGAAATACATGACACATATGCGCTCCAAGAGCCGTATATGGCAACCTTTCACAATAAAAACTTACACCTTGGACTGGGTCCAGTGACATCAAATGGGCATGCCATTATTCCAACACTCTTTCCTGACAAGAACCACCCACTCTAGCAGCAGAAGGGTCAATGACCAATGCACTTTAACCATTCTTATTATAAGTAATTTAATGCTATATCAGTTTACTAGTGCCCATAAACTAGCATGCATTTGATACTGTTCAATACTTGATCAAGGGGTCAGCAACGAGACAGTCCTTAACTGACAAGGTAGGGCTACCGCGATCAACACCCATGTGTTGCTGCAAACCTACACAAGCATCATCCCTGCCCGGTCACAATATTATAAGTAAACACATTTCCATTAAGTTCAAATTCTGTGGTCAAGTTCATTCACTTAGTACAAAAAATAAAACTATGAATCATTATATTACTAAGCTAAGCAACATAGTACCGAATCCTACCAAATTATATATAGTAGTAGCATAGGACATCTGGGTATCATGCAAGTGGATTTTCAAACAACTCCTATTAACGTAATGAAACAATCAAATAGACACACTAGCAGTGATATATTAAAACTAGAAAAACTTTATAAAAAAGCAAATGCAAACTGGGGCTTGCCTTGATCAACACTAGTGTTAGCAACTACAACTTCTTGCTTGTAGAAATTAGTATCCTTCTGAAAATCCTGCTCTTGCTCCTGGTTATCGCTACCTATATATGAAAAATATGTTAATAGTATCGAAATAACACTGTAACATGCAACAGTATGTTATATGCAAAATATAGGGGTGTTAATGTGACAATAATCTTATTAATATGTTCTTGAAGCCATATGCTTCAGAGAAGCAAGTTTTATTGTTAAGATTTTATGTGTAAACTTTCCTAAGGGATTTAAATAGGGTTCTTATAGCCATAAGAGCAACTAATTTATTTAATATAGTAAACATGTGGTTCTGGACATGAGTGATTTATTATGGGCAGAGGCATGCATAAACATTATTTTCACCAAGTCTCGGCTCCTGGACATTAGCAATTTATTTACTAGAATTTTTATAAGCAAACGTGCTAAATAAATCCTAGAGCAAAGCCTAATTCATATTTTACCTAACCAAACATCAGGGTGATACATAAACATGTTTTACCGGTACATGTCAAAAATCAGATTCAAAGTAGTAACCTAGATTATCTGGTGATTTATTTAGTGTTTTAACTAGATAAATAATTATTACATATACATCCACAGAAACATCAAACTTTCATTTTTCTTTAATAGACCAGATCATTATAATGTAACAAACTTTATGTGACATCCTGACCCACGGCTTAATAGGACTGATAGAGTACTCATACCAATAAGTTACAACTTCTTTTCCGGAAGCTCATCCCTAAAGAACTCCAAAGTCAAGCGTGTTTGGCTTAGAGCAATTTAGGGATGGGTGAACGACCGGCAAGTTTGTTCCGCGTGCACACGAGTAAGGACAAAGTGCGTAGAAAAGACGTGTTGGTTTGTGAGGGCAATCTTGTAACATCCCAAAATTTCCCATTTTGGAATGTGAACCGCATTCAAAAAAATATATTTAGATATCTCAAATTTTGAAACTATTTATAAGAAACTTTGCAAATTAACAAAAATTTTGTTGGGTTGAAGTAATTGCTCTATGTCACAAACGTTTTCAGTTTTGAACAAAAACCTTTTTAAATAAGTAAAATCATTTATTTTATTTGATTTCAATATTTTGTCATTTTTTTATTTCATGTTAATTTGAGAAAATTAAAATCCTTTCAATCGAATTTTATGAATGTATATTTTGTTTTAAAATGGGGCTCAACTATCATTGTCTCCGTGACTCAGTTGAATGCATCGTCGAACACTTTCTTCCAAACTTGTTTCATCACATATTTCACCCTACACGCCGTTGATGTATCTATCTCATTTTCATTCTCATTCATTTCACCTACCGCATGAACGTACCTAGACGTCAGACCTTCCATGTTTGTCCCACCTTCCATAAATATTCCTATGGAAAGAAACCCCTCCTTCCATAAACATTCTATAAAAATAAACCCACCTTCCATAAACATTTCTATGGAAAGAAATTCGACCTTTCATAAACATTCACAAAGAAAGAACAAGAGAATAATATCCTTTACATATTACTTATGCCTTCCATGTTTGCCTCCAATAAAGCATTAATTCCTCTTAATAGTCTTTCCATACTCTTCCCCCACCTGCCCCACCCCTCCTATAAATACTAGCCCCGCTCCCACGTCCTCCCCACTCCCTCAAACCCTCACCACGCCGCCAGGCTGCCGCCACGCCACCCTGCCCTTGCGTCCAGCAACAGTTTTTCCGGTTGGCTTTTGCGTTCCCGGTGATCCACCCATCCAAATGCCGCCAAATTTTACATGAAGGTGCGTCCAGATGTCCTCTACAACATATCCTGAAATCAGCACCATTGGACATAGTATGCCTCCGGAATCTGCATCGCAATGGCAGCTGCTCCCTGATCTGGGCGAATCCAGCACGCGGGACGGTAAAACCATCTCATTTTCTCCTAATCCATAGACGTTCTTGATACAACCAACACTTCTAATTATGTTCCAGGGTCTTGTGACCATCTACACTATCGGGTTCTCCTAGCACGGCCCTTGTGCAATCAGGAAGCGATCCGTACTCGATCTGCCTTTGGACGACCTCACCATGATTGAGCCAATCGATCTCCAATATAGTTGACTTCTGAACCAATTCACCTTGCGTTTCACATGTTCCACGTCACTCGAAATATTTCTGTTCAATTTATTCCTTGATAACCAGAGCCAATCATTGTGAACGTGCACATATGTTTTGCACTGTCTGTGCGCAGCCGCAATCCTTGCAACTTTAACCTTGCATATCTTTTGATCCACAAACCCAATTTAGATGATTCTTCCACCTACATTATTGTATCCAAATAAACTAGCTAATTGCAACCTTTGTTCAACCATATCTAATTGTTCTATACCTTGCATTATGTATTTATTGTGTGTATGTTTTGTACGTCTTGCGCGAATAGGATTTTTACGCACGGGAATCATACGAGGACAAAGATCAAGATTTCTTATCACTGAGCAGCAACATCTAATTTTAGGCAAGTGTCCTTGATGCATTTTTCTCCTATTATGAATGATTATTTTAGAAATGCATGCTTGTGTCGAATGAATGGGTACCTATTGTTAGGGTTTATTAGTATTGCTTTATCATGTCCTTGTTGCCTTGAACTAGAGATTTAATTAGCTATGGGTAGACATGCTTAGTTGCTTATTGGGTTATTGGGTTCAATTAATTTTGACTAATGAACAATATCATACTGAGGATAATTTGGTAATTCTTTTAGCAACATGGACTTAGGAATCTCAACAAGCTGGATGGAATGGATCTGGTGCCGTTGGCATAAGTTGGGTGGTGGTATGCTTGTTGTAGATCCTAGGAACCGGTTCTTGGAGCGGTAACCCAGGACAACAGTGCCATCACAAGGCCGCTATGGAACAACTTGGCTAATTAATTAGGAGTTCTCCTAGTGTCAGTGCAGCATTTGGTGGAGCAGGGAATGGAAGTCAAGAGGACTGTCCTTGTATCCGAATGGCTCAAGAGGGGGCTCCTGAGGTGCAGAGCTGCTTGTTGATGGGCTATCACTTATGGACGGGAGTGGAACCTTAGTGGCTAGCATGTACTGGGAGACCCTTTGTAAAAGCCTCGTAGTGATCTCCTGGCCGTATACCTAAGGAAGTGTGCTAGTGCTTGGCCGGCATGGCAACATGGAGCCTCTAGTCCACCTGGCAACAGGGGACGAAATCACGACTTGTGGGTAAAGTGACGCAACCTCTGCAGAGTGTAAAACTGTTATGACAGCCATGCTCACGGTCACGAGCGTCCTGGAATCCTCACAAGATTAGTTGGTTATGGGATGGAATGGTTGGTATTGGTGGTTTGGATTGGACTTGGCTTGGATAGGACCCCCGTGGTTCAATGGTTGGGATGACCTCACCTAGTAATTAGGATGCTTAGGAAATTACAAGCTCATACAATAAACCCCATTAAGTCTTTCTTGTCTATAGCCCCATGTCATCTTTTCCCCCACTTGCTGAGTACGACATGTACTCACCCTTGCTATACCCCACATTGCTGCTCAGCTATAGGAGAAGGATGGTATAACCATGAAGACGATAAAGGGGACTAGGCATGCGGTCTTCTAGTCGACTTCCTGTGGGAGCTGAAGGATGTTAGGAAGGTGCCCTAGATTGTATTAGTCCTACGTGCAATTGTGATTGACTGTTTGAATGTGATGTGCTTGTGTGATTGTTTTCTTGTTTCAAACCCCTTGAGTTGAGCCATATCCTTGTCCATAGCCACATTGATCCTATTTTATTTGTTAAGGGAGGTAGATTGTCTTTCTGAATCTCGGGGCGAGATTCCTGTTAAGGGAGGGTCACATCCCAAAATTTCCCATTTTGGAATGTGAAACGCTTTCAAAAAAATATATTTAGATTTCTCAAATTTTGAAACTATTTATAAGAAACTTTGCAAATTAACAAAAATTTTGTTGGGTTGAAGTAATTGCTCTATGTCACAAATGTTTTCAGTTTTGAACAAAAACCTTTTTAATAAGTAAAATCATTTATTTTATTTGATTTCAATATTTTGTCATTTTTTTGATTTCATCTTAATTTGAGAAAATTGAAATCCTTTCAATCGAATTTTATGAATGTACATTTTGTTTTAAAATGGGGCTCAACTATCATTGTCTTCGTGACTCACATGAATGCATCGTCGAACACTTTCTTCCAAACTTGTTTCATCACATATTTCACCCTACACGCAGTTGATGTATCTATCTCATTTTCATCCTCATTCATTTCACCTACCACATGGACGTACCTAGACGTCAAACCTTCCATGTTTGTCCCACCTTCCATAAATATTCCTATGGAAAGAAACCCCTCCTTCCATAAACATTCTATAGAAATAAACCCACCTTCCATAAACATTTCTATGGAAAGAAATTCCACCTTCCATAAACATTCATAAAGAAAGAACAAGAGAATAATATCCTTTCCATATTTCTTATGTCTTCCATGTTTGCCTCCAATAAAGCATTAATTGCTCTTAATAGTCTTTCCATACTCTTCCCCCACCTGCCCCACCCCTCCTATAAATACTAGCCCCTCTCCCACGTCCTCCCCACCCCCTCAAACCCTCACCACGCCGCCAGGCTGTCGCCACGCCACCCCTGCCCTTGCGTCCAGCAACAGTTATGCCAATTGGCTTTGGCGTTCCCGGTGATCCACCTATCCAAATGCATCCAAATTTTACATGGAGGTGCGCCAAGATGTCCTCTACAACATATCCAGAAATCAGCACCATTGGACATCGTATGCCTCCGGGATCTGCATCGCATTGGCAGCTGCTCCCTGATCTGGGTGAATCCAGCATGCGTGACGGTAAAACCATCTCATTTTCTCCTAATCCATAGATGTTCTTGATACAAACGACACTCCCTATTTGTGTTCCAAGGTCTTGTGATCATCTACGCTATAGGGTTCTCCAAGAACGGCCCGGGTGCAATGAGGAACATGATCTGTGCTCGATCTCCCGCTGGAAGACCTCACCATGATGCAGCCAATCGATCTCCAGTAGAGTCGACTTTTAAACCAGTTCACCTTGCGTTTCACATGTTCCACGTCACTGGAATATTTCTTTTCAAGTTATTCCTTGATAACAAGAGCCAATCATTGGGAACGTGCACATATGTTTTGCACTGTCTGTGCGCAGCCGCAATCCTTGCAACTTTAACCTTGCATATCTTTTGATCCACAATCCCGATTTAGATGATTCTTCCACTTACATTATTGTATCCAAATAAACTAGCTAATTGCAACATTTGTTCCACCATACCTAATTCTTCTATACCTTGCATTATGTATTTATTGTGTGTATGTTTTGTATGTCTTGCGCGAATAGGATGTTTACGCACGGGAATCATATGAGGACGAAGATCAAGATTGGTTATCACTGAGCAGCAACATCTAATTTCAGGCAAGTGTCCTAGATGAATTTTGCTCCTATTATGAATGATTATTTTAGAACTGCATGCTTGCGTCAAATGAATGGGTACCTATTGTTAGGGTTTACTAGTATTGCTTTATCTTGTCCTTCTTGCCTTGAACTAGAGGTTTAATTAGCTATGGGTAGACATGCTTAGTTGCTTATTGGGTTGTTGGGTTCAATTAATTTTGACTAATGAACAATGTCATACTGGGGATAATTTGGTAATTCTTTTAGCAATATGGACTTAGGGATCTCAACAAGCTGGATCGAATGGATGTGGTGTCGTTGGCACATGTTGGGTGGTGGTATGCTTGTTGTAGATCCTAGGAACCGGTTCTTGGAGCGGTAACCCAGGACAATAGTGCCATCACAAGGCTGCTATGGAACAGCTTGGCTAATTAATTAGGAGTTCTCCCAGTGTCGGTGCAGCATTTGGTGGAGCGGGGAATGGAAGTCAAGAGGACTGTCCTTGTATCCAAATGGCTCAAGAGGGGGCTCCTGGGGTGATGAGCTTCTTGTTGATGGGCAATCACTTATGGACGGGAGTGGAACCTTAGTGGCTAGCATGTACTGGGAAACCCTTTGTAAAAGCCTCGTAGTGATCTCCTGGCTGCATACCTAAGGAAGTGTGCTAGTGCTTGGCCGACATGGCAACATGGAGACTCTAGTCCACCTGGCAACAGGGGATGAAATCACAACTTGTGGGTAAAGTAGCGCAACCTCTGCAGAGTGTAAAATTGTCATGACAGTCGTGCTCACGGTCACGAGCGGCCTGGAATCCTCACAAGATTAGTTGGTTATGGGATGGAATTGTTGGTATCGGTGGTTTGGATTGGACTTGGCTTGAATAGGACCCCCGTGGTTCGATGGTTGGGATGACCTCACCTAGTAATTAGAATGCTTAGGAAATTAAAAGCTCATGCAATAAACCCCATTATGTCTTTCTTGTCTATAGCCCCATGTCATATTTTCCCCCACTTGCTGAGTACGACATGTACTCATTCTTGCTATACCCCACATTGCTGCTCGGCTATAGGAGAAGGATGGTATAACCATGAAAACGATGAAGGGGACAAGGCATACAGTCTTCCGGTCGACTTCCTGTGGGAGCTGAAGGACGTCAATGCTTAGTTATTCTGCTGTAATGTAATCTTTTACTTTTGACCTACGGGTCACCATTGTAACAATATTATCGATTTAATAAAGATATTGTTCTTTTATCACAATAATTGTCATGTGTGCGTGAAAACTTGATCCTGGGCACGTATATTGACGCATTTAGTTTCGTTCATTGGAACCGGTTGTGACAAATCTTGAGGTCTTAGAGAGCTGCCAGGTGTAAGTGGGCCCGGTCTCGAAGGGGCAGGACGTTATATTTTACTTGACCTCCATTGGATTTGTAGTTTAGTGACTATGATTTTTAGAATGTTTCAGCATTTTCTGCAAATTCCAGGAATTAAACAATTGACAACTCAGTGCCACATCAGTGCCACGTAGGCAGCCACGTCGGCGCCAGTCAGCAGCTCGGTCAGCACAATTGGGCCAGTGGATTTGAAGCAACACGGTGGCCTCAAGATTGGGACCTTAAATTTTTGTGGCCATACTCGATCCGAGCAGTGTAGTCTACGATGGGGCCTCGCCGGAGGCATTGCCAGAGACGGCAGGAACTCACCGCTGGGCCTTGTGCTTGGCGCAGCTCGGCCGCGCGCACGGAGCGATGCTCTTATTGAGGCGCATGCACTAGATGAGTTCATGAGGGTAATTGCTCACCGGGAGATGGTTGGCAGCGGGTGATGGCAGAGGGAGGAAGTTCGGTGAGGTCACAAAAATGCCTCCAAGCACCAATGTGGTCGTGGCTTGCTCCTAGAGGTTCATGACATCTCAAAGAAGGCTAGCATCGGGTTCAATTTCGTCGAGGAGGACCGGAGAACCCAGAACATCGACAAGGTGAGGGCGACCAATCGCAACAAAGAAACGTCGACAGGGTAAACCTGAATTGCTACCATCTCCAACGAGAAAACAAAGTGGTAAAAGGCTTAGAATGATGTGCCAGGAGGTTGCCTAATTGTGCAGCAAGGTAATTTGAGAGTAGCTCACTAAGCTAGGAGAATTTCACATCGGAATGAAATTGTTCAACCATGACCACCGAGGATGAATTACCCTAAAAAAAAGACCATCGAGGATGAATTCCTTTGATTGGTGCGATTCACAAAGGAATCAAGGCAAGCAAGGCTACGACGAGTTCAGTTGTGCGCACATGATTGATAGATTAATGGAGGCAAAAGTATGGCACGACAGCCAGGCATCGAGCAGAGCAGGAGTAAAACAATGGTGGAAATGGTGGGGAAGAAAAGAAAGTGAATGCCGAGGGCTTAAGTACATGAAAACCCGGGGCGGGGTAATCGCGATCTGTTGGTGAGTGTGTGCACATGGTTTTGAGGATTGTTGGGCAGTGGGGATCAGCCAGGGCGCGAGAAAAACAGGAGCTCTGCTGCCTGCAATGGCAGCTCATCAGGCAGGGGAAATCGCCGTTGTTTTGTGGCGTGTGGCAGGAGCCAGAGCAAGAAGACAGCTGGAAATTCTCTCTGCACCCTTCAAACATATCTGAATTCACAAATAAGTCCATGGTTTGAAGAATAATAAATTTAAAATAGTTCCTGGGGCCTAAATGAGTATGATTTTGCACATATGTCCTTCACAATATTTGTAGTGCTCTGGTGGGGTTTATTATCTCAGAAAAGTTATAATTAATTTAGAATTAATTACTTAATTTGAAAGCTTTATAGGATTAATTTAATTATGTAGGGTGCTTCCCAATAAGATAAAATGCTCATTTTTTCTCTAAAATTCTAGTTTACCATTCCTGTGAGAATTGTGTCATTACTTGACTTATGTTGTATAGAAAATTTTCATTTGCTTCATAACCTTATTTGTAGGGCTTCTAATTAATTGCAATTAATGTCAAACTTGGTTTAATTCTAGCATTTTTATGAGTCACTTAGCTACACTTTGATGAGCATTATGCTTTCTATGTAGAAATGAGACACCTGGGTGTCACAGGGAGGAGCATGGTTGCCATGAAAAAGTCATTCGTCATGCCATCCTTTGTCTGTGGATGGAAGGGGAACATCAATATATTTTGAGTTCTTCCTAAATTGGAATCCCGCACCTCTAGTAAGATTATTGTTATTGGCCTTAAGGGCAAAGAGGTCCTCAAAAGGATCTAAATGAGGTGGGTGCCTAGGAAGACTTTGCAGGAATGAATGAAAATAGAGTTATGAAGGATAGAGTTGGGGTTTAGGCTTACAAGACTGATCCCGTAAAAATGCAGTAATTCACGGAAGAAATCAGAGCAAGGAAGTCCAGGACCTCGATAAAAGAAGGAAGCAAACACTATGGTGTGGTCGATAGGTGGTTCAAGAATAGACTAACCCACGAATTCAATCCTGTGGGCTATTTCTTGATCTTGGAGCACTTCGTCAAACACCAACTTGTTGATTCTTTCCTTGTCCGTAATAGACTGTGAAAACTCCTTGATACATTGCATAATGTCCAAGATTGATCATCTTCCACGCGACCCGAAGACAGAGGATACGAGGATTTCTTGCCGTTAGGAGAACTCTTTCTGGATTGACAAGTTCTCTTATGTGATGTGGACAAGGGTTCCCGATCTTCCGAAAGGTTTTGATAAACTTGATTAAGGCGTTGCACGATTGACATCGCCGTAAAGGCTAATCCCTGCCTGCAAATCAAGAACACAAGTAAGAACAAAAAAGAAAGCAACCAAATTGTAGATGTATGATTAAACTCACGAAGTCGGAGTCTCACAAACCGATGAATGACGACAGTATTTATGAACAGAAATGCTCTAAGCAAAAGCCAAAAGCTAATGGACCGGTGGCGGCTGTTTATGAAGACCCTAGGGTCATGCAAGACCCTCTAAACACACCCCTAATTTGGCCCCAAAAACAGGTGACACAGCGCTGAAACAGATTATGAAACCTTCCTTCTTTTGACAATTCCCGCTGACTCCGGACGAATTTTGACGTGAAAGTGGTGGCAAAACTAAGTCCTTAGCTTTCCATGCATATGTAAAACATCCAAAATTGAGTCTGTATGCGTCCTGGGCATCCGTTTTAGTATGAACTGGTCCTGGGCCCCAAAACCGACTCGAAGTTGGTTTTAATTGGGTCTCCACCTTGGCATCCACGTCCTTGCTGGTCCTGCACATCCCCAAGTCCTTTTCCCATCATCATTAGGTAGAAAATAATTCTCAAAAGTGACATATAATGAAGAACGTAGGAATGAGCACACCTCTAAATTAAATCGTTGTGCACGAGTGCTAGTCATTGTACCTTGCAAGTCCAGAATTGGAGGAGTATTGTGAGAATCCATAGAAGTGAGGTCCTCGTCATTAGGGGCCATTGCGATTGGGGATATGGCAGCGGTGCTTAGGTTTTGAGGTTGAAGGTGTGATCGGTGATGGAATGGAGGCTGAAGATTTGAAAGGTAGATCTAGGGTTCAGAGCATGACAAACTGAGGGGCGGCGCATGACTTTGACGATGGATCAGTACGGAAGTAAGTGACATGAAAGGTGTATTTATATGCAGTATTGACCTAATTTTGTAGAACACAAATACAAAGCTCAAAAGTTAAGTGGTAACCAACAAATTCAAGTAATCAACCAATCGGTCATCAGAAAGACAAGATAAATAGCATGGGGCACTTTTAATTTGACAATCAACACTAACTTTATTAAAGACAATGCCATAATTCAAACTACATAAAAGACCTTGAAGCAACTCTCAACATGACTCGTGACTCTCTTAAGCACACACACAAACTTAAATAAACACTCATTAAGAAAAACAAACAAACTTAAATAAACACTCATTAAGAAAAACAAATGAGAAACTAGACTAAAAAACACTTAAAAACTATGACTAATGGCAAAGCCCTTCCCCCACACTCAAAATTTGCAATGTCCTCATTGCAAGAGAAGAAACTCAACACACTAATCATGCAGACCATGCCTGTTCAAGACTCGGAAAATTCGTCTTATGCTCCTTATGAGAAAAGTGTAGTCCGCTTCGTTCATCTAGATTGTAACCTGGATTCTGCGGTGCACATCTCTTTGATGCCTATAAGCATGATCTCTATCTAGATATAGGCGCTCAATGTTTCTTCGGCAGACAGGACAGCAAGCAGGCGGTTGCAGGTTATGATTTTCAACGCTGTAAGGGGAGGCTCTATTCAAATTCCTCCGAACCGATCGACACAAAGGTTGAGCCAATCGGCGCAGTGGTGTTCTTCCACCATTGCGACTTCCTCCACTTCCCTCTGCATTACCATTAATTCTTGTTGAAATTTCTACTGCCCTGTCATTACTGCATTCTACAAGTGTTTCCTGATTTTCGAACTCAGGACTACCAAAGCTTCTTCGCATATCAAAATCATCACTAAAATCTCCAGGCACACTAGGATCACTGCTTTCCAAAGCTTCCAAATAGTATGACGTATCAAAGTCGCTATCCCGTTCGGAATACTTTTGAATTGGCTTACCCGATAGTCTAGTAGATCTGCGAACCTCTGGTGTAGTCTTACACTTCTTTGCAGCAGGTTCTTCATCTTCACTTGGCAGAGCCGTCAGATCAATAAATTAAGCCATCTTTAGGTCGTGCCGATCGGCTCCAGTGTCACGCCGATCGGCGCAGCTAGCAGCTTCCTTCATATTCTCAGCTAACTGCTCTAGATTATGCTCACGGATCACCATATTCTGCTGCCTTCGTAAAATCTCATCATTAATCTCCTTAGGTGTCCTCCCTCCAGGAACTGCTCGATAGCCATCATCATATATTAAATCTCTAGGTATGAAAGCTGGATCTTCTGCCAATTGGAGTTCAACCTTGCGTGGAAGATCTTTAGCACAAAGAAACACTTGCAACCCTCAATACAACCGTTCCTATGAATCTTATTTTCCTGAAAACTTTCCCAATCGGTAAGAACCCTGGGAAAGGATTCATCCCTTCTAGCTTGAAGATCCTTCTCCGCATCCCGCTGGTACATAGCTTCTTTGGCTTTCTCTCGCATCTTAAGTTCATACTTGGCGGCAATGTCATGTTCACTATAAAGTCGGCACCTATGGATTGTGAGCGTGCTCTCTTCATCTATCTCTTCCTTCTCTTGCTCAGTCAATGATCTTTCGAAAGATAGGAAATCCTCATACAACAAGGGCTTAGCAAGATCAAGAAGACTTTCCATGGTATACCTTTGAGAAACTGCTTCACTTGTAATAGGCGCGAGAGATTTTTCTTTGTGAACCAATACTCTCTTCATCATCTGCCAAAGTTGATGGTCCATCTTCACCTTGTCGGCGTTCCACGCGTCAGCTTCGCTTTTCTTCATGAATTGCTTCCGCAGATCTGACCAGACGAAAGGATTATCTCGTGTTGGTGTCAACACTTCGTCGACTTCTTTCCAGGACCAATTTGTAGAGGTCTGAGGAAATCCGCCGCCGAGCCGTTCAGCTCCAGGGTCACGCCGATTGGCGCCGCCTTGGTTTCTGCCCGATGCACCGCCTTCCATCGCTTCTGCTCTTAGGGTTTGTTCCGGTGACGATGTAATACAAGTTGATCCATGGGTTTGCTGTCCCCTCATATTTATATCCCTTGATTTCCAATTGGGCTAGGACTCTTTCTCTTATTCGTGGAATTTAACGAGTCTTAAAAAGGCAAGGTCCAAAATCGACTCAAAAACCAAAAGGACTCTACCGCGCCGATCGGTGCAGGGCTGCGCCGATCGGCGCGGTACACTAGATTACCACATCAGAAAAAGGAAAAACTACGGAAATCGAAATACATACAAGCCTTTGTTTTACATCGTTAAGCTCGACCACACAGGGCACTAAGCAGTGAAATACACATCAAAAGATCTTAATTCAAATATGTCGGGTTCTAGGTATACCTTTAGATGTTGTCCATTCACCGTGTACTTATTTCTCTTACCATCCATTATGATTACTGCTCCCGAAGGTAACACCATATTCACAAGATAAGGTCCCTCCCATTTGCTTCGTAGTTTGCCTTTACCAAATAATCTGAATCGTGAATTAAATAGGAGCACCCGATCTCCTTCCTTGAATTCCTTCTTCAAAATCTTCTTATCGTACCACTTCTTTGTTTTCTCTTTGTATATGGCTGCATTTTCATATGCATGCAATCGCATCTCTTCCAATTCACTTATTTATATCTTTCTTTTCATGCTGGCGGCATCAAGATCCAAATTCATTTCCTTTATAGCCCAATAAGCCTTATGTTCCAATTCCACTGGTAGGTGACACGATTTTCCATAGACGAATTGATATGGTGTCATACCAATCGGTGTCTTGAATGCCGTCCTATATGCCCATAACGCTCCATTAAGCTTCATGGCCCAATCTTTTCCTTCCTTTGTAACAATCTTCTGCATAATTTCCTTTAATTGCTTATTTGAAGTTTCTGCTTGTCGATTCGTCTGGGGATGGTAGGCTGTTCGAATTTTATGTTCAACTCCAGATTTGGTTAAAAACCTAGCAAATTCTCCTCCTGTAAAATGGGATCCTCCATCTGTAATTATTATCCTCGGTACTCAGTACCTAGAAAATATCTGCTCCTGAAGTATACTCCTTGATTCTCTTGTAGTATTAGCCTTGCATGCCATTGCTTCGACCCACTTAGAGACATAATCAACGGCGACCAATATGTACTCGAAACCATGAGAATTCACAAAGGGTCCCATAAAATCCATACCCCAAACATCAAAAATATCGCCTTGAAGATTGTACTTAAGAGGCATTACATTCCTACTGTTAACATTCCCTATTCGTTGGCATTGAGCACATGTTGCAACATACCTTTTTGCATCTTCATGCACAGTAGGCCAATAGAATCCACTCGCCCATACCTTTGCCTGTGTTCTGAAGTAGCCATAGTGTCCCCCATAATCCGAAGAATGACATTTTGCCAAAATGCTCGCTCATTCTTCTCTGGGTACATATCTCCGTACTGCTCTATACTCGCAATACCTATACAAGTATGGGTCGGTCCATATAAATTTTCTCATCTCACTCTTAACTCTTTTCCTTGTGTTCTTGTTCATCAGGTCAGTTTGTCCCTTGAAACCTTTGATAATATCCATCATCCAGTTCTCTCTACGATCAAATGCGGCAAACAACTGCTCTTGTCGCATTTCATCTCTTATTGGCTCAGTTGATGATGATTTAAGATGAGATAAATGATCTGCTACAGAATTTTCTACTCCTTTCTTATCTATTATCTCCAAATCAAATTCTTGCAGCATCAATACCCATCGCATTAACCGAGGCTTAGACTCCTTCTTTGAAACCAAGTATCTTATAGCAGCATGATCAGTATATACAATCACCTTAGAATTTAGAATGTAGGATCTAAACTTCTCAAAAGCAAATATAACAGCTAACATCTCTTTCTCAGTTGTTGTATAATTGATCTGCACCTCCTTCAAAGTTTTGCTAGCATAATAAATAGCATGCACTTTACCTTCCTTCCGTTGTCCAAGAACAGCTCCAACTGCATAGTCACTTGCATCACACATAATTTCAAAAGGTAAACTCCAACCAGGCGGCTGCATAATGGGTGCAGAGCATAGAGCTTCCTTTAACCTTCTGAAGGCCAAGAGTCTTTCGTCGTCCATGACAAATTCTGTATCTTGCTTTAACAATTCTGTCAGAGGTTTAGCAATCTTCGAATAATCCTTAACAAATCTGTGATAGAAGTTGGCATGTCCAAGAAAACTCCTCAAAGTTATAAGATCAGTAGGGGGAGGTAATTTCTTAACTGTGGATACCTTTGCCTTATCAACCTCTATCCCTCTTTTAGATATGACATGACCAAGTACTATCCCTTCTGTTATCATGAAGTGACACTTCTCCCAATTAAGAACTAAGTCGCATTCAACACACCTTTTCAAAACCTTCTCCAAATCCTCCAAACAACTATCAAAATCAGCACCATGCACGGAGAAGTCATCCATAAATACCTCCATAATATCTTCTATGAATTCAGTGAATATTGCATTCATGCATCTTTGAAATATTGCGGGCGCGTTGCAAAGACCAAATGGCATCCTTCTATATGCATATGTCCCAAAAGGGCAAGTAAAAGTGGTTTTCTGCTGATCTTCTGGTCTTACCGGTATTTTAAAGAAACTACTATATCCATCAAAATAACAAAAGCATGAATTCTTTGCTAACCTTTCAAGCATCTCGTCAATGAACGGAAGAGGATAGTGATCTTTCTTTGTCACTTTATTCAAACTTCTATAATCTATGCACATTCTCCATCCAGTTATAGTCCTTTGAGGGATCAACTCATTGTTCTCGTTAGGCACCACTGTCAACCCTCCTTTCTTGGGTACACAATGCACTGGACTAACCCATTCACTATCAGCAACAGGGTAGATCATACCTGCATTAAGCAGCTTCAAAATATCCTTTTTAACCACTGGCTTCATTGATTCCTTCAACCTTCGCATCCCTTCAACCACTGGTTTAGTATTCTCCTCCAAGTTAATCTTATGGGTGCAAAATGCGGGGCTGATTCCCTTAATGTCATCCAATGTGTAACCAATGGCTTTCTTATACTTTTTGAGCATAGCGAGAAGCCTCTCTGTTTCTTCTTTCGTTAGGGTGTTGTTCACAATAACTGGATATGTTCTATTCTTTCCTAGATATTCATAGCGTAGCTCCTTCGGGAGTTCCTTCTGTTCCACTTCTGGTGCTTCATCCCGATCCAGCTCCCCGAGAGGTTCAAAATCATGATTTTCTTGGTTGAGCTGATCGGCACAAGCATCGCGCTGATCGGTGCTGGCACTATACTCGTCAGTTCCGCGCATGATGTGGTCCAGTGGGTCTCCCATATCCATCCCTATCCTCTCGTCTTTCTCTGGGCAGAATTCCTGATAGTAGGAAGAGTCTTGATGAGACGGATCATTAAATTGAAATCGCACTTCTTCCTCTCCCAGGTGTAGCGTAATTTGACCTTTCCCAGCACCCCGAACAACTTGTACAAATCTTAAGAATGGCCTTCCCAGAATGATATCTTCAACCCCAGTTTATTTATTATCTAGAACAAAGAAATCTACCGGCATTGTTTTCGAGCTGATCTCCATTTTGACATTCTTGATCACTCCTAGTGGCTTGGTCTTCCTACCATCCGCCATGATCAGCTCAAGTTTAGTCCCTATCAGCCGTTGTTGAGTTCCATAAGGCATGCTCATGAATGCATCATAAGTCATCAAGCTGACACGGGAACCAAAGTCACACAAGGCTTTCAGAAATTTCTTCCCCGATATCTCACATGGTATGTATGGTTCTTCCTTTTCCTCTTCAGTGAGACCTACAGCATACACCACATAATCCTTTATAGGGGGATGGCTCAAAGCAACTATCTAGCAATCTCTTTGCTTGTTTCACCTGTTCCATCAAGCTCTATATCATCCTTGTAAAGCTTCCCTAAAACTCTCCCAATAATCTCTTGATCGAAAACTTCTGACTTGAGCCGATTACTTGGGAAATTATACTCAATTCCGGCTTCGGAGGCTGTTGACGGCTGTTAAGTACCATTTTTAACCGTCAACTATACTCAAATAAAGGAGAATTTGGCATTTCATACACGCATGCTTTATCACAATAATATAGTTCCACTTGTACTTGGAGAACTTTGTGCATGCAGGAGGAAATGTGAAGGAAACACCTCAAAAGGCAAGAAAACACACTTTCGACCAATCAGAGAGTGCCACATGGACGTCACACGGATTGAAGGGCCCATTTTCAGCACTTAACCGACGTAACTCCCTGCAATACCGCGCAAACCAACGTCAGGGCCCACAGGACAGCCACCTGGAGAAAGCACAGGCCAGGAGGGGCCACCCCCAGGTCGGCCGACCCAGCCGGGCGCCCTCTCCGCCTGGGCTTCCACGTGTTGGCTCCTCCGCGACTCCTGATGACGGTTTGAGATGCCTTCCGTGGCGGTTACTCTCCCTTGCCGACCTATTGAGGCTATAAATAGGAGGGTGTGCCTTCACACTCAACACACACCACAAGAAGCATTTCTCTCTTGCTAATAGTAGTTCTTGGAGTTTTAGTGGAGTTAGGCTGAGTCTAGAGCTCTCTAGTCCCAAGTCTTCACTTGGAATTGGTATGGCTCTTGTATCTTTTCCCTTTTGTAAGACTTTGCTCTTATCAATATATATATCTTTTCTATATAGTTGTGCTTGGGTCATGAGTTTCTTGTTTGATTTTGTGATCCATATATGTGATAGTATAGTCTACTTGTGTGATAGTAGTTTATATTTATTATACTACTATTGTCATGCTAGTTATATACCGTCACTATAGTCTAGTTTATATGTTATAGTCTCTATGCTTAGTTTTAGCTGATAAAGTATAGCATGGGTTTGGTGATCGTATTCGTACGGTAGCTCTGCCTCGTTAATAGTAATCGCGGAGGGGCAGAGTGCTCTTTGGTCATGCAAGTATGGTACTTGGGTGACTGATTTGCATCAATTATTCGTTAGTCTACTGGTTCGTTGAGGTAGGCGGCAGGTGGTGACAGCCTTGTCCGTCCTTTGAAATCCTCCCCGCTAGGCTAGTGCGTAGGCTCTTGGCGGAAGTCGCCTGTGGATGCAGGGGTAAGTCCGTGCCTGAAGTGCTATACTATTGACTGCTGAACCTGAGTGTGGGTCTGTATGTATTCTACTTAGGCTATGCAACTGTATAGGAATGTATAGTAGGAGTAGCTTAGCCTAGTCTTTCCTCCACTAGACTTTATTTATTTAGTAGGAATCTTCTGTGTGTGTCACACTACCCGGTTATTATCATGTACCCGCCTGTCTTGGTTAAGATATCCTTGCTAATTGTTAACATGATCTTATATGTTAGTAACGCTTCTTGATCATAACCTTCCTCTGGGATAAACAAATACGATACCCTGAATACTTCCGGGTGAAATGCTACAGCGGTATTCTCCGTGCGCTTGCGGATTTTACCTACTTGACTCTAGGACATGTTAGTGAACCGTTTCTGGCCCCGTGCCGGGAATGATTTATTAATATGGCTTAGCAAAAGTCAACAAGCATTTCTGGCGCCGTTGCCGGGGAAGGCGTATGATCTAAGAAAAATTACTAATGTATATAGTAGTGTTGCAATTATTAAGGCTATCTCCTAGGCAGGCTAACCTTGCTTTGTTTTCTGCATTTTGTATGAAAACAGGGTAGTGTATGACTGGTTTCGACTTGCCGACAAACTTCACTGAAGATCCTGAGTCACTCCTGAGAAGGACACGAGCTAGGCTCACCCCTCCTCGTAAGGAGATTCGGCCAATCGAACCTGTCATTCCCGCACCATCAAGCTCTGAGCAAATGGCCGACAAGACCCTCCGCGAGTTCTCCGCTCCCTCCGCTGCCAACATCCCTACGGGACCAGCTGGCAATGTGGGAGATGCGAACTTCGAGATCAAGACCGGTCTCATCACCATGGTGCAGGCTAGCCCATTCTGTGGGAAAGCCAATGAGGACGCTAGTGCTCATCTCCAGCAATTCCTGGAGATTTGCAACACGTTCAAAAAGAAGGACAGCCTCATCACATTCATGAAGAACTTCCTTGAGAAGGAAAAAAGTTGCACAGCAACAACTGATGAAGGCAAGGAGGAAAAGGTCACACATTAAGCAACAGCCTCCGAAGTCCACAAGGCAGCAACCTCTGAGGTCTGCAAAGAAACAGGCTGTGAAGCCTGCAAAACCGCAGCCTCCGAAGCCCGAGAAGCCACCGACCGCAACAAAGACCAAGAAGGTGTGGCGAACGAAACAAGAAGCATCATCCGTGTCTTCATCTCCGGGACCGGACAACGCTTCATCGAGCTGAACGCCGGAGAAAAGTCCCGCTCGTCGGACTTTAAAAGGTGAGTCCTCGCCGGGAGGTTAAACCGGTAGTTATCCATATTTGCTCTTTTAATTGCATATTTGCTTTCCACCACATTTTGATTTTTTCCGACCACTGCATTTCTGCATTTTTGAATTTTTCCAGCCACCTTGGAATTTTTCAAAACTCATTTGCATTTTTGAAAATTTAGAAAATAGGTTTTTGGGCTTCCCATTTTGAAAAGATTTTTTTCGAGCTTTTTGAGCAAAAAGGCAGCAGGGGACAACTCCCCTAGCCGTTGGGGAACACATAGGAAAAAGGGGGCTGCCAGGAGGCCCACCTGCCAGGTCGGCCGACCTGGTGAGGTCGGGCGACCCCCTGGCCCCACCTTTTCCTGTGCTCCTTTCTCCCAACGGCTATATGGTCGTTGCTCTGTCTCTTTCTAACGGCCATCTTGCTTCCTTGGCTATAAAAACCGCCCAGGATGGGGAGCTTCACCATTCCAAGCTCATCTTTCACTCCCCTCCTTTGCTCACTTGTTGCTCTCCCAAAAATTTCGTGTTCTTCAACTTTACTACAGCCCCAAAAATCCAAAAAAAAAAAATATTTCCCCTCTGTTTTAGTGCATTTGCAAGTTATTGTAAGAAGAAAACCAATTTCGGAGAAGCTCGGGTTTGTCGCTTTCACTAACGCTCACCCGAACACTTGTTCGATCTTGTTTTTGTTCTTGTCTTGTGTTTGTTCTTGTGTGCAGCCATGTTCAAACGAATGAAGCAAGTCGCCGGAATCAAGCGGAGAAAAAGCACTCGTGCAAGCACGAGTCAAGCATCCTCCGTCGAGCTCACACCAAGTCCGGGGCATGGTGACCCCGAAGCTGAAATTCCGGAGGAAAGGCCGGCCTTGCTCATCACCGAGGAGCATCTCGACATCAAGGACGACCGCGAGGGCCAAGCCATCGCGCTCATGAGAGAACGGCCATTCGCCCACACCCGACGCTTCGATCCGGACTTCCTCGAGAAAATAGGTATGAGAGAAGAATTTGCCTCTATTTTTCGCACTATGGGTTGGCTAAATTTCGTAGAAGTAGATGAGTCGGGTTCTCGTTTGCTTACTATGCAGTTTTTATGCACCCTTAGAAAGTATGATGAAGGCATTTCTTTTCGCTTGTTTGGGCAAGAGCGCTTGGTCACATGGGGTGATCTTCATGCTATGCTAGGTCTAAATCCTAAATGTAGGCTAGACTTAGATAAAGCGCTAAAGGGGTTCCATAAAGAAAGTTTTTGGAAAAAGATTTCCGGAAACGAGTGGGGTCCCAAGCCTAGAACAAGTGCCATCCATAATCCTACACTTAGATTTATGCATGTGTGGTTGGCTATGACCTTGTTTCCTCGAGGTGACATTAGGGTTGTCCGGCAAGATGAATTGAAAATACTTTATGCCATGGTTAAGAAAATTAGGGTGTCACCCGCGGAATGCATGATTGATCAATGGTTAGACAATATAAAGTTGACAGGACCAATTGAGTGCACCTCTTTAGTTACTCGCATTGCGCAGAAGTGTGGTCTGCTTGAGAATGTTCATGTTGAATATTTGACGGTAGATAGAGAATTTCTAGGCGAGGACTATTTTGTGCAAGGTCATACTTTGAAACATGGTCCAAATAATACCTTGATCTATCACTTTCCCGGGTATACAAATGAATTCCCGTTACCTAACCCGGGTCTTCGTTTGTATCACTGTCGGGCACTAACCCTCCCACTTGAGCCAGTGGGAGAAGTTCGCAGGCATAGTGTTTCAGGGCGACCGACACGTTCCCGTAGGCATATGGAGCCTACACCGGAGTTTCACACTCCGACTGGAGATCCGGTATGGGAGCAGCCCCCGCCACAGGACGAGGCGGGTGCATCAACATGGCAGGCCGGAGCATGGGAATCTCAGTACAATTACCCCATGCAGACGTCATCAAGTTCAAGCGGACCGCCATCCTTTGCCACTCGGTCATTCTCATCCCGTGGGTTCCGTGAACTCAACTATGGGATGGCCGAGTTGACAAGGAGGGTGAACGACATTGATTTGCGCACCGAGAGCATGCAACAAACTCTCACGCAACATGTCACCGACACCCAGCAATGGCAGAATTTCAGCGACAACCAATTCCGCCAGCTGAACGCGATGATGGCTCAGAATCAGAGCAATTGGGATGCCTTCTTCCGCTCCCAAGGCTACGACCCGAACCAGCAGATGAGCAAGAACAAGCTTGGGGGAGGACCCCCCTTCTCACGGTAACTTGTATCTTTCCCCTTCCCTTTATTTCTTGCATTTGCTAAATCTGAAATTCCATAAAAATTTGCAAAACATAAAAAGAACAAAAATATTTCCCTTTTTCATGCGCGGTATGAATGTGTATAATTTTCCTATGTTGAGATGATGAATAGTTGCTCTGTCCTTTATTCCTCTCTAATGCTAGTTTACAACTCAGTACTCTCTCAAGAGTTAGGTTTGTTGGTAAATCTTGCCTTGAACTTGAATCTTGTGGGTAGCATATGCATTCTCTAGTTCTAAGTTGTTGAGAGGTATGATATGATAGATAGGGCTGCTATGATCTTGCTCAACGTAAAGCTTGAATTCCGGAGTTTTATTTTTCAAAATGACAAATTGATAAGTTCCTCAATGATGAAATTCCCACCACAGCCATATGTAGTGTTTACATTTGAAAACCTTTACACATATGCTGCTTGTTTCACATTGAGCTTAGTCAAAATTGTTGTGACCCTAGTAGAACTCTTTTCATGCTTTCTTGATCAAGATCATGTACACACATCCACCGCCATGAGCTATCCTTCTAAATCAAGAAGATAGCATCCACCATATCCACCATATCCACCGTGAGCTATTCTTCTACACCGGAAGAAAGCCACTATCCATCCATCCATCCAAAGAAACACTCCATATATCCATTGCAAAATTCCTCTCTCAAAGTATTCATTGCAAACTAGGACTATGGCTATATAAAAAAAAAATGCTCAAAAAAGAGAGCAAGCAAAAGATAGCCATAGCCTAGAAACTCCAAAAGAGAGAAGGAAAATTCAAAAAGGAGTTATTTCTTCCCATCCACCATTCCTCCGTTCTCCCACACACTTGCACATCTTGATCAAGATTGTTTGAATTGATGTTTTTTCTTGGATCCGGTCTTTTGACATAGCAATATTATGTGAACATGAGTGCTTCATATATCCCTACCTTGAGCTCCACATAAAGCCTTGTTTAGAAGTAGGTGATTATAGGCAACACTTTGCCTTGGTGAGGAATCATACACATATTGAGTGATCCGAGAGAATCATTTGAGGAACTTGGTTTTTATTTTCAAAATCTTTTGAAAACCTCCGGAATAACATAGCGGAATCTAGAGCAAGTGATTAGTGCCCTGCAATTGTTCTATCTCTCAACCGTCCAAGACAATGAGGTGTAAAAGCCCCATGGATCGAGGTAAATGGGTAAGTTATGCGCCAATATATTTAATTCTAGGAAGAGTACTTTGTTGTGCGCATAGTATTATTGAGGAGTAGGACATTGTAGCAACTCCTGATCAACAACTTAAGTTTATCTTTGCTTCGGGACGAGCAAAGGGTAAGCTTGGGGGAGTTTGTTGACGGCTGTTAAGTACCATTTTTAACCGTCAACTATACTCAAATAAAGGAGAATTTGGCATTTCATACACGCATGCTTTATCACAATAATATAGTTCCACTTGTACTTGGAGAACTTTGTGCATGCAGGAGGAAATGTGAAGGAAACACCTCAAAAGGCAAGAAAACACACTTTCGACCAATCAGAGAGTGCCACATGGACGTCACACGGATTGAAGGGCCCATTTTCAGCACTTAACCGACGTAACTCCCTGCAATACCGCGCAAACCAACGTCAGGGCCCACAGGACAGCCACCTGGAGAAAGCACAGGCCAGGAGGGGCCACCCCCAGGTCGGCCGACCTGGTCAGGTCGGCCGACCCAGCCGGGCGCCCTCTCCGCCTGGGCTTCCACGTGTTGGCTCCTCCGCGACTCCTGATGACGGTTTGAGATGCCTTCCGTGGCGGTTACTCTCCCTTGCCGACCTATTGAGGCTATAAATAGGAGGGTGTGCCTTCACACTCAACACACACCACAAGAAGCATTTCTCTCTTGCTAATAGTAGTTCTTGGAGTTTTAGTGGAGTTAGGCTGAGTCTAGAGCTCTCTAGTCCCAAGTCTTCACTTGGAATTGGTATGGCTCTTGTATCTTTTCCCTTTTGTAAGACTTTGCTCTTATCAATATATATATCTTTTCTATATAGTTGTGCTTGGGTCATGAGTTTCTTGTTTGATTTTGTGATCCATATATGTGATAGTATAGTCTACTTGTGTGATAGTAGTTTATATTTATTATACTACTATTGTCATGCTAGTTATATACCGTCACTATAGTCTAGTTTATATGTTATAGTCTCTATGCATAGTTTTAGCTGATAAAGTATAGCATGGGTTTGGTGATCGTATTCGTACGGTAGCTCTGCCTCGTTAATAGTAATCGCGGAGGGGCAGAGTGCTCTTTGGTCATGCAAGTATGGTACTTGGGTGACTGATTTGCATCAATTATTCGTTAGTCTACTGGTTCGTTGAGGTAGGCGGCAGGTGGTGACAGCCCTGTCCGTCCTTTGAAATCCTCCCCGCTAGGCTAGTGCGTAGGCTCTTGGCGGAAGTCGCCTGTGGATGCAGGGGTAAGTCCGTGCCTGAAGTGCTATACTATTGACTGCTGAACCTGAGTGTGGGTCTGTATGTATTCTACTTAGGCTATGCAACTGTATAGGAATGTATAGTAGGAGTAGCTTAGCCTAGTCTTTCCTCCACTAGACTTTATTTATTTAGTAGGAATCTTCTGTGTGTGTCACACTACCCGGTTATTATCATGTACCCGCCTGTCTTGGTTAAGATATCCTTGCTAATTGTTAACATGATCTTATATGTTAGTAACGCTTCTTGATCATAACCTTCCTCTGGGATAAACAAATACGATACCCTGAATACTTCCGGGTGAAATGCTACAGCGGTATTCTCCGTGCGCTTGCGGATTTTACCTACTTGACTCTAGGACATATTAGTGAACCGTTTCTGGCCCCGTGCCGGGAATGATTTATTAATATGGCTTAGCAAAAGTCAACAGAGGCATCTTGCGGACTGAAGGATCTTCGCATATTGAGCAACTCGTGCGAAAAATCAATGGGAATCCAGTCCATCGGCTTAAATTTGTCATGTGGTTTAGCATTCGCCAATGTTCTATCCCACTTTTGTTTAGCAAAGTTCCCTTCAAATTCCTTCAGGTGGTTGTCCAGAATCGCAGCTTCTATCTTGGTATATTCCTTGCTACTTGACGGAATCGTCAGGGTGATCGGTTCTCCTGTCGTCGCGACTGCGCCGATCGGCGCACACGTCAGATCCATAGAGGCGGGTCCAACAGGCTTTATTTCTTCGAGCTGCTCTGAAGTAATCATTGATCTACTCTCGAACATCAAGATCTGTTCAGCTGGTGACTCTTCCTTCTACATAACTTCTGGGCATTGCCGATTTGGTTCTAGATATTCTTCCCAATGCTTGTGCAAAGCTTCATTCTCGGCAATTTTGCCTAACAATTCAATCCCTGCCTTGGCTGTTAATCTCAGAAAACTTCCTCTGGCCGATCCGTCCAAATGCATCCTTGATGCCTTGTTTATTGCCATGTAGAAGGTTTGAGCGCACATATGCTCATCAATGCCGAGGTCAGGTCCTTGTTTCAACAATGTTTGAAAACACGTCCAGGATTCCGTGAGAGATTCTTCATCTTCTTGTAAGAAGTTCACCACTTCCCTTCTTAACTTCTGCACCTTTGGCAAAGGAAAATAATGGAGACAAAAATTTCCAACTAACTCACTCCACTTACCTTTTGCTTCTCGAGATGCTGCCTTGTGCCACTCTTTGGCTTTTCCTCCCAAAGAGAATGGGAAAAGTAGCCACCTGTAAAGATCCTGAGGCACTCCTTCATGATGGAATGTTTGGCAAAGTGCCTCAAAATCTTGTAAGTGAGTATATGGGTTCTCCTCTTTCGCTTCAAAGAACTTGTTTGCTTCAGCCATGCTAATGATAATGGGGTTCAGCACATACGAGGAGGCCGTGGCCCTCTCATCTGAGGATTGAGGCACTAGCATGTCTGGAGATGGTAGAGAAAGTACCCTGAGCGTCAGAGAAGGTCCTGTCATACTTATCCTGAAAATTCACACAAAACACAAAAATGAAAACAACTAGAAAAGAAAGGATTAGACGTTAGTAAAATATTAATAGTAAAAGAACTGGCTTGTTCCCCGGCAACGGCGCCAGAAAAAGGGCTAGTTGGTCGTAATTACGCACCCACTTATATACCGCAAGAGGACGGTGTAGAGTTGTAGCTCTTTTTCCCTCACAGTATTCCAAGGCTATCGAATCCATAGGGAATGAGCGGAACTAATACTATTGAAGGGTTACTAACAAATTGTAATGGTTTGGTTGGTGTGAATGATGACGGTGAGAAAGTGGAAGGTGGATGTTATTGAAGAGGTAACAGGATGATGAAGGATTCTCTCCTTAGGATTGGCTCACTAGCATGCAACCTTATTCTTATCAACTCGAGAGATGACTCTAATATTCTACAGGACATGGTGGTTTCGTTCATCCCGGCTGTCACTACAAAGGCTATTAGCTCCCCACTGGTTTCTTGCACTATGTAATGGGCAAAAGTGTATTGGTCGATACACTAATGAAAGGGATAGATAGATATGCAATAAAGTTCATCACATAGATTAAATTCATCGAGAGAGTATCAACAAGTATGAGAGTTACATGACCAGATCCACGCACCAGAGAAGAGAATATGAGACTACTCACTCATCCTTCCGGTAGACATAGCAGAGGGGTGAGAAATAGCGCTAGAACGCGCACGAGCCGATCGGCGCAAGCGTTGCGCCGATCGGCATGACCTCCCTTCTGGTGGATCTCATCGGTGTTGACCAACCTCCGCCACTAATATCCTGGAACCCTAGTTCTGATAATTGATTCTCGAGATCGACATCCCTCCTTCGCCTCTCTTGGCTCTTGATAATTATCTTCCTTTTATACTCGACAGGATTAGGTCAACTTTCACCGACTCTAACTCATACTGGGCTGGGTCTTCGTCTTTCCTAGACCGGATCGTGATTTCATCATCTTCCCCTGCCGCGCCGATCGGCACAGGCCTGTGCTGATCGGCGCGGCTCCGCATCTGGCCCATCTTCGTTAGTCTTTAGTTCTTTATCCATAATTGCCCTGTTTTACACATGTTTCCTGCGATTACATCCAAAACAGAACAACTATAAATATATGCAAATATGGGGTTAATTGTTAGTCCAAACCACGAAATTAAGACGCAAAACATCCCTTTGTGGTAGATAAAATGGGCGTCTAGAAACCGCCAACATCCATCACGGCTAAAGTCATGCCAATCCTTCACCATCTTGCTATCTTGAATCACACATAACTTTGTATCATCATTGTGACATCCCAAGTCACAAAATGTTGATTAAGCTAACACAATGTTAATTTGCTGACTAATTCAAAATTTCAAATAATTAAAGTGCCAAAGAAAAAGGGGAAATAACTTAATTAGAAATTCCACTAATTGGCCAAGTATTAGCTTTTCAAAAACTTTGCAAAACTCAATGGAAGTGTGCCCATATTTTTGCATATTCCAGTGGGGCATGTCAAGAAAGGATTTTGGGGAATTTACTGGAATTTTTGGTAAAGGTTTAATCCCCCTAAAAATTCCTTAAGTGCAGAGAACAGCACCTCTGTTCCAGGAATTTTAGTTAATTCTCCAGAAGGAGTTTCGACATGGCCCCAATAACAAAGTTGGCAAGTAGGATGTGCTGAACTTACACAAAAATTTGCTAAGGATTTGAAGCATCGTAATTGGAGAATTTAGCAAATTGCAGAACACTATTCTAGTCAATTGAGGTCAACAACTCTCTGTCCTGAGCCACTCTCCGATCGACACCGCCGTACCTCTTCCGCCGGCCACCGTGCGCCTTCCCTCTCTCTTGCCCATCCCGGCCACTGCTCCACCTGCCGTCGCTGTGCTACCGGAGCCGCTTTCAAGGCACCCCACCATCGAGCCACCCTCCTACGGCCAGCTCACCCCCGATCTCTCTCTCTCTTTCCCGGTTATAAGCGCCCGGCGGCAAAAGCCTTTCCCCGCGCTCCCGGCGAGTACCGCCGTCCCCCCACACCTTCCTCCACCCCCTCTCCCCACTCCAGAGACCCCTGGCCCCTACATCTCTATCGCCGGTGAAAGTAGTGGCGGAATTTGAGCCGCGCCCCTGTTTTCCGCCGCCATGACCGCCACCCCATCGAGCTCCGCCTAGGCCGCCTCCCATTCGCCCCTATCTCCTCAAATTGTTGCGCAAGGGTCTTCCCTGGAAGTTCCCTGACCCGTTCCCCCTCTGCCACAGAGACCTCGCCGGAATCGACGAAGAAAGGAGCCGCCGCCGTCGGGTTCTCCCCCACCCCGCCGACGAGACCCCCCTTCCGGCCCTCCTCGTTGCCAAGCTCCTCCACGCCGTCGATCTCCGCACCGAAGTGATGCTCTCCCTCCACTCCCCGACCCTTCTCGCTCGCCGTGCTCTCCGCGCAACGCCGCCGTACACCCCCCTGCTCCGCCGCTCGTCGCCGGCCATCTCTGACGCTTCCCGCAAGACACCCACCGGACCCACGAGGTCGCCGTTGGGTGCTGAGCACGTGTGCACACGGCGTTGGCCGAGATGCGCTGCCGATTGGCTGCTGGCCGCGCTCGCCGGCGCCGGCCACCGCGCGCACGCGCCCACGGGTGTTTGAAAATGCTGAATGGCATTTCTGTAAATTACCCCCAACTTTGCTAAAATCTTCAAAAACTCATAACTCGAAAAATTAAAGTCCAATGAACATGAAACCAATTTTGTTGGATTCCTAAAATCCTCCTCTACCATAAAAACAAGATGAGAGCCAGGGTTATGCAGTAGGTTAGTAAAATTAAATCACCAAAGTTAGAACCTTGCTAAGAGTATTAAATTCATAATTCAAAAATTATAACTCATAAAATCATGGGATTTGGTCAGTAAGCACTTCATGTCATTCCTAAACTTTCTGCTAAAGCACATTTCCATCTTTTATGCAAATTTGTAGTGTTATTGCATAATTCCCCTTTTTAGTAAATGAATTTCTATAAATTCTTGGGTAGGATTTTAATTCTGAAATTTTGCATTCCTGCCCTTTGGGCATTTCTACATAACTGTAAAATCTCCATGAAAAATTTTGGGCACAATCAGTATGCCTTTTTGCTATTAAAGTTACTCATTCATAATTAGCTTAAGAATTTCAAATTAAATATTGCCTTGTGTATGCATATAGTTGTTATGGGTGATAAATCCCTCTTGGGACAGCTCATGCAACATGTTAATCTTGACTTGCAGTAAAGGGTATTATTTTCTTTTGGTATGCTCATGTTTCCTAATTAGCTTATCTAGCTAGGTTGGTGTAGGGCTATAATTAAAAGTGAGCATGTCGAATTCGAAGAGGTTATAATTAAACTTGCAATATAAGGTTTCTATGTTCTCTTGCATGGGCATTATAATTGGTGAATGCACCCTGGGTAAGGGTGTAGTTAAGGAGCTTTGCATATTTGCTAAGTAGGCCTTGGCATACCGAGGAAAATGCCCTGCTAATTTCTTAGCACCAAGGGTATACTTGTATTTGGAATATAGGGATATGCTCATTGATTACCATGCCTCCCACTTCCCTAATTAGAAGTTTGTCCCCTTAAATTTAGTAATTGCCAGAGTGTGGTGCAAACATATCATCTCATGCATGAGCATCATTCCATCAAATTCTATTTATTGAGGAAGTGTCATGCATCATCGTCCAACGCCTGACCGTGCATTGCACTGCATTGACTAGGGAGCGAGACTGGGAGCAAGGACGTGGCAAGCAACCATGAGGAGCCCGAAGTTCAGCTAAACCCCGCCGAGAACTCTAACTATGATTACTCCCAAGGCAAGCCCCGGTACACACCTACTGATTTACGAGTCCTTTTTATTTTGTCACCATAGAGGGATATTGTATTGTGCATTAGGTATAGGGCTTGGATGGAAACCCACTTGCATAAACAAACTATGACCTATACTTAGTTTACGTTAGTAAGCCTTTTGTTAGGAACTGCTAGGCTTAAATTAGTGGAGTCAACGGTAGGCTATGGGATCACTTGATTCTATCATGATTCACGTGAAGAATGAAATTGGTTAAAATTTGAGAACCTATCGTTGCACTCCGCGGACAAGTATTGAACAGTATCAAGTGCATACCTCTATATGGGAATTGGTAAACCTAGTAACTTGGGCGCCGTATTGTTGGACGGTATTACTCATCGATCCAGAGGTGATGTGAATGGCATGGTGGATGCATGGGTCGAGGACCGCTGGAGAGTGCACGTGTTAAGCCTCGGATACGAAGTACTGTATCGCGGGGAGGACGTGTACTCGGGATCGATGGCCCCGGATCGACTTTGTCGCAACCTCGTGAACGGTGGCCATACGTGTTCTTAAATGATGCGTATGTCGTGCATTTGGGTTATTCTCCTACAGGATGTAAATCAATTCGAATTGTCGTCCCTCGCGGTTATGAGTACCACTTGTTTCGAGCAGTGGCAATGATACTTTAAGTAGAGAAGTTTGTTTTTGATGCTGAAATTTATTTACCCTATGGATACATATTGCTATGTTGTATTGCTCTTTATAATTGTACAAGTCTTAGCAGCTAGCCAGGTTCAACTACAGTCCCTCTTCTGCAACAAGTAATTAAAAATCTTGGTTAAGGAATAAGCATCACAGCATAGAATTAATAGGTGCTTTTATGCAAATATCAAATAAACCCGGTCGGCCCCCTGCATACTAGGAGTCGGTTTTAGTAAACCTTTTGGACGGGTAATTCTTGCGGAGTATGCTAGATGCTCAGGCTTTGCGATTATGTGGTTTCAGGTTTGCCTCAAGCAACTTATTGCGATTGCTGTAACAAAATTGTGTGGGAAGGTGAGGAGCCCCAGAACTGGACCATTGAATGGGTCCCTAGCTCCCCTAATCAAGAAGAGTGAGCCATTGCCCTAGGGCCGACATGGCTTACTTAGGTTCTGCGTAGTGTTTGTCGTATCTTCCGCCTCCGCATATTTATATAATATGAACCAAGAACATATGTATGATAATGTAACTAAATTTGCTTCCGCTATGACTCTTGAACTTGTAATATTATACGCTTAATGATGTATCTCTGTAAATGATGGATGTTCCTGTGTGAACGATATGTATGGTTACTTCGTTAACCATCTCCCGAGGCGATCCTGTACGGCACACTCTATACTTCGGTATAGGGTTGCGACAGCTGGTGTCAGAGCCGACTCGGGATAAGCATCACACCGATGAACATTTTAAAAGACTTAAATAACCCGTTTTACGCCGTACGGTGAGGTACGAACTAGTAGTGCCCATATAAGGACCTTATTAGTAGATGGCAACGCTAACCCTGGGTTATGTTTGTTAAATTACTTGCATCTACGGATTCTTCCCCGAAGGTATGTGCCTGTGCGCGGATCGGTTGCGCAATAAACACCGAACGCCTTCCGGGTGGGCAAAGACCTGGACATAACTATCATTGTCATTTTGGCTTGTTTCTTTTGGATTTGATGTATTGTTTCTGGAATGGATCCATTGCAGGTACACTAATCACATGTAGTCGCTTAGAAACGTGCGAGAGGTGTGCTTGCCATCGAATGGATCGATCTATATATTCGGTCAAAGTTTTCCATGGTGAGGACGTAGGAAATCGGCATATTGAACATTTGGCATTAATGCATACCACATGCATTTATCTTTCCCAAAACATGTAAAAGGTCACAAATATCACAGACATATGAATTAATCGAACCCCGGGCAAATTCGAATCCCTGTGGCGCTCAAAACGAAAGTTTGAACTTAATTGGGAAGAAATCAAACCCTGCCAGAAAAGTCAGTTCCACTAAAATGAACGTAACTTCCTCAATTTTAATCCGACGAAGGCGAATGAGTACTCGTTGGAAAGCTAATGCTTTTCCCTACGAGTTTGGTATAGTGAGCTTGTCTCATAAAAATCTGTAAATGGGTCGAATTTTGCGAAAACAGCAAGCTTTTCTGAAAGTTCAGCAGTTGTCTCATTTCTGTCCTCTGTTTTTGGATGATCATAACTCTCAGAGATCTTATCGGTTAAAAATGTGGGAGCATACGTTGGAAAGATAATAAACTCCTCTACGATTATCATAAAAGGGTCCCGAGGTTAAATTGTCCGGAAATGATGTGTTTTTGCTCATCCCTACAAGTTACCCTGTCAATCGTAGAACTGCATCGTTTTTTGTCCAACGGATTGGACACTTTGCGTCTTTTTCCCTTATCCATCAATCCTTATGCTACTTTGGGCATGTGTGCTTAGAGGGATATTAAGTTTTGACTCATCCTTGCAAAACTTATTCCGACAAATGGTTGACGACGAGCTCCCGAAGAACCCTGAGCCCCTTTCCGCACGCGTTCTCAAGTTGGAATGAGAGCGTGAGGCGCTGCAGCTCGCACTTGCCACCCGAGACGCCCAGCTCGCCACTCGCGACGTGGAGATCGCGGTCCTCAGGGACAAACTGCACACTAGCGAGTTGGAGCGGGCTGATCTGTTCGAGCAGCTCCATGGCGCTCAACTCATCATCGAGGGCGATGCTAGCGATCAGTTGCAGGAGCAACTGAACCAGCGTAATGCCCAACTCACTGCTGCCCAAGAGGAGATCTACTCTCTTCATGGTCAGGTTGACGCCCTCTTGGAGGAGCGGAGCGAGCTCCAAGCTCAACGTGAAGAAGCCCAAGATGCAAGGGATGTCATGGAAGGGAACCTCAACGACGCTCACATCATCATCGCACAACAAGAACAACTTATTGGGCATCTCCAAGTTCCTAATGCCCAGCTGAACGCGGTTCTTAATGCCCAGCCACTCGTGCCACTCGCGGTGATTCCCCCAGACGACGCCGACTTGAGTGAGGACGGTGACTCCGGTGTTGACTACGAGGCACCCCCTGGACCAGGTGACACGGAATGGGAGTCCGATGGTAGCAGCCACACCGAGTGACTGAGGCGTAGTATGTTGTGTAGGGTGGAAGCTCGTGAAACTTTGTGCTCGTATGTGGATAGTGCTGGTAGCGCTAAGTGGAGTTGTAAACTAAGCTCTTCGAGACCACGTTGTTATCACGATGTAGTGATGTAACCTAAGGATTTCCATGTATTGGAAGACGTGTCGCATGTACCCATGGTTTGATCATAAGTATGTTGCCTATGGTGTTGGAACCAGTGGAATCCAAGTTATCACCCGTAATCTGCACCGTTCACTGTCAACAGTTCCGTTATCAGCCATTGAAAATTTTATTATTGTCACTGTATTATAGACATATTACCATAATGTCTCAGGCGATGATCGGGCTAACATGCTTTACTCCTGTGACAGATGGTGCAAACTCGCCGTGGTGGAGAGAACCTCGGTGATGCTCCTGGTGCCTCCAACACGGGTAGAAACCAGCCGCCACCCAATGCTCCGCCCATGACGCATATGGCGCAGCTCATCCATAATCAGAACGAGATGTTCCGCATGTTCATGGAGAACATGAATCGCCAAGGAGCTCCCGGACCACCACCGCAGCAGCCCCGTGAATCGTCCTACAGCGACTTTTGGGCAACTCATCCGCCCACATTCGGCGAAGCTGGTGATCCGCTGGAAGCGGATAATTTCATTCGCACTCTGGAATTGAAGTTTGCTGTGCTCCACTGCATCAACCACCAGAAGCCCCTCTTCGCCGCGCAGCAACTCCGTGGTTCCGCGAGTGCTTGGTGGGCGAGCTACACCACTGCTCTTGCCCCTGGCCACCAAGTCACTTGGCCGGAATTCTGCACCGCCTTTCGTGCCCACCACATTCCTGTTGGTCTTATGAAGCGCAAGCTGCAGGAATTTCTCAATCTGAAGCAAGGCGCGGGAACCGTGCAAGAGTATGCACGGAAGTTCAACTACTTGACTCAGTATGCTTCGTATCACGCCGATACGGACAAGAAGAAAAAGGATTGTTTCCGTTCGGGCCTTACCCCGAAGCTGCAGGACCGATTGGCACAAGTTACCGCAGGCCCGTTCAACGACCTAATGAGTGCTGCCATTGTGCAAGAAGATGCCATCCGTGCTAACCAAGAGGACAAGAAGAGGAAGCGTGCTATGGGAAGTTCGTCCGGCTCCGCACCGCCCAAGTACAGGCTGGCAATCACCTCCCCGACCGGACAGAAGTTCCGAGCTGTGGTACCGTCAGTGGGAGGATCTCGTCCGACCTACTCACAGCAGCACTTCCATTCCCATGGAGGCAACCAGCAGCCCTCCTCGGGTCCCCGCCCTCCGCAGCAGACAAATCAAGTTGTGAAGCACAACTCCTCGCAGTCATGCTACAACTGTGGCCGAACCGGTCACTTTGCCAAGGAGTGCCGCTTTCCAAAGCGCAACCAGGGAAACAACAACGGCTCCAACCCCTCCGGGAATAGCAACAACCACCCCAGCAATGGTAACAACCATGGCAACAATGGGAGTCGTCCCCAGTCTTCTGCCCTTACCCACAAGAATGGCCGAGTCAATTATACCGTGGTCGAAGAGATTCAAGTCGGAGAGCCCATTCTCGCGGGTACGTTCTCGATCAACCAACACGCTGCTATGGTTCTTTTTGATTCAGGAGCAATGCATGATTTTATTAGTCAAGCATGTGTGAATCATCTGAAAATCACCCCCACCACTACGGGAACCCCGTACATCATCACATCCCCTGGTGGGAAAATAAGGACTCACCTTGAGTTGAGAAAAGTGCCACTTAAGTTACCAGGCAACGTGTACCCCACTTCGTTAATCATCTTAGATGGTCAGGGTATTGACATAATTCTTGGTATGAGGTGGATGACTAAACATAGAGCCGTCTTACACATTGAATCCCGGGAAGTCCACTTGAACTCAGCTCTCTATGGTCGGTCTATTCTCCGATTGCCGAGTCCCAGATTGTCCACTCCTCAAGTGTGTCATGCTGAAGGGAAAAAGCTGCAGGATATTCCAGTGGTACGTGACTTCTCCGACGTGTTCCCAGATGAGCTACCAGGAATGCCTCCGGACAGGGACGTCGAGTTTAAGATTGAACTCCTACCCGGTACGGCGCCTATCTCTCGTAGGCCGTACAAAATGGCCCCTAATGAGCTAGCAGAATTAAAAGAGCAATTACAAGAGCTTATGGACAAGGGCTACATCCGACCGAGTTCATCTCCCTGGGGATGTCCTGCCCTCTTTGTAAAGAAGAAAGACAAGACCCTACGTCTATGTGTTGACTACAGGCCTCTGAATGCCGTAACCATTAAGAACAAGTACCCTCTACCTCGAATCGATATTCTCTTTGATCAACTTATTGGTGCTAAAGTCTTCTCCAAGATTGACCTCCGATCCGGTTACCACCAAATAAAGATCCGCGCCGAAGACATTCCAAAAACTGCCTTCTCCACGCGATATGGCCTCTTCGAATACCTTGTCATGTCCTTTGGTCTCACTAATGCTCCAGCCCACTTCATGTATTTGATGAACTCCGTGTTCATGCCGGAGTTGGATAATTTCATAGTCGTGTTCATAGACGACATCCTCATCTACTCCAAGTCCAAGGAAGAACACGTCGAACACCTCCGCATTGTTCTGCAACGACTCCGAGATCACCAGCTTTACGCCAAATTTAGCAAGTGTGAATTTTGGCTAAAGCAAGTTCCATTCTTGGGTCATACCATCTCTGCGGAAGGGGTAGCCGTTGATCCTACCAAGGTAGAAGATGTGCTGAATTGGAAAGCTCTGAAATCGGTCAAGCAAATTTGTAGTTTCCTTGGTCTTGCTGGATATTACCGGAAATTCATTCCCAACTTCTCAAGCATTGTCAAGCCGATGACCAAGTTACTGGAAAAGGATGCTAAGTTTAAGTGGAGCAGTACCTGTGAAGAAGCCTTTCAATCACTCAAGAAGCATTTGACAACTGCCCCGGTTTTGGCTCAACCTGATATTACCAAACCGTTCGATGTTTACTGTGATGCCTCCGGCACTGGATTGGGTTGTGTGCTTATGCAAGAAGGCCGTGTCATTGCCTATGCCTCTCGACAGCTCCGAAAGCATGAGCGAAATTATCCCACTCACGATTTGGAGCTGGCATCCGTCGTCCTAGCCTTAAAGATCTGGCGCCGTTACCTGCTTGGTAACCTTGTCAACCTCTACACCGACCACAAAAGTCTCAAGTATATATTCACGCAGCAAGAACTGAATATGAGGCAACGTAGGTGGTTAGAATTGATCAAGGATTATGAGTTGGAGATTCACTATCACCCCAGGAAGGCCAACGTGGTTGCCGACGCCCTAAGTCGGCGGGACCAATGCGATCACGCAGTTGTTTGTTCCATGGAAGGTTACCCAGATTCCGATTCAAGCGAACCAAGTCTTCGTATCATTCCATTTGGATCCTTGTACAATCTAGCTCTCGTTCCTACCCTTCGCGAAGAAATTGTCGAGGCCCAGAAGAAAGACAAGGGGATGGAGCACATTCGACAAAAGATACTCAAAGATGAAGCTACATGTTTCCGACGGGACGAAGATGGAGTGCTATGGTTCAACAATCGCCTGGTTGTCCCAAAGAAGGAGGAGTTAAGGAAGAAAATTATGGATGAGGCTCACTTGTCCAAATACTCCATACACCCCGGCAGCAACAAGATGTACCGTGGGTTAAAGGAAAAGTTTTGGTGGACGCGCATGAAAAGGGAAGTCGCTCGTTACGTTTCCGAATGCGATACTTGCCAGCGTGTGAAGGCCGACCATCTGAGGAAAGCCGGTCTTTTACACCCATTAAAAATCCCCGCTTGGAAATGGGAGGATATTGCAATGGATTTTATTGTCGGGTTACCCCTCACCCCCAAGAAACATGATTCCATATGGGTTGTCGTGGATAGGTTGACCAAATCCGCTCATTTTATTCCCGTCCATACAACCTACTCTACCAAGAAGTATGCCGAACTCTACATCGTAAGAATCCTATGTGTTGCACGGTGTGCCCAAGACTATTATCTCTGATCGAGGTCCCCAGTTTATTGCTCATTTTTGGGAGCAGCTGCATTCTTGTCTTGGCACCACCCTTATCCGAAGTTCTGCTTATCACCCGCAGACCGATGGTCAAACTGAGAGGCTGAACCAATATTTGGAGGACATACTAAGAGCCTGTGTTTTGGACAATCGGGAGAATTGGGAAGATTGCCTTCCGTTCGCCGAATTCTCATACAACAATAGCTATCAGGAGAGTTCGGGAATGTCACCGTTTGAGGCCTTGTACGGCCACTCATGCCGAACGCCGCTGAATTGGTCCGAATCAGGGGAAAGAACTAATTTTGGTCCCGACCTCATCATACAAGCCGAAGAAAAGGTGCGGCAAATTCAAGCTAACATGAAGGCAGCACAATCCCATCAAATAAGCTATGCCAACAAAAGGAGACGCCCATTGGAGTTCGAGAAGGGAGATCATGTCTATCTACGAGTCTCTCCCAATAAAGGCGTATCTCGCTTTGGAATCAAGGGTAAATTAGCACCCCGCTACATCGGACCCTTTCCGATCATAGAGAAGCATAGCGCCGTTGCTTATCCATTCCAACTACCGAAAACTCTTGAGCGGGTGCACAATGTTTTCCACGTATCCCAACTAAAGAAGTGTTTGAAGCCTCCAGTCGATGTGGTCATTGCCGACACCGAACAATTGGAAGAAGACCTCTCCTACCCCGACTACCCCGTCCGAATCATTGATCAAAAGGACCGGGTAACGCGCCATCGCACCACCACCTTCTACAAGGTGCAATGGAGCAATCATACCGAGGATGAAGCCACCTGGGAGCAAGAGGAGTTTCTAAAAACCAACTTTCCTGAGTTCCTGACCTCGCAAATCCGGTAAACACCCGCGCTCTCTCTCTCTTGTGTTCAACCAGTTACAAATCTCGGGGCGAGATTTCGTTTAAGGGGGGAGTGCTGTGACATCCCAAGTCACAAAATGTTGATTAAGCTAACACAATGTTAATTTGCTGACTAATTCAAAATTTCAAATAATTAAAGTGCCAAAGAAAAAGGGGAAAAACTTAATTAGAAATTCCACTAATTGGCCAAGTATTAGCTTTTCAAAAACTTTGCAAAACTCAATGGAAGTGTGCACATATTTTTGCATATTCCAGTGGGGCATGTCAGGAAAGAATTTTGGGGAATTTACTGGAATTTTTGGTAAAGGTTTAATCCCCCTAAAAATTCCCTAACTGCAGAGAACAGCACCTCCGTTCCAGAAATTTTAGTTAATTCTCCAGAAGGAGTTTTGACGTGGCCCCAAAAAAAAGGTTGGCAAGTATGCTGAACTTACACAAAAATTTGCTAAGGATTTGAAGCATCATAATTGGAGAATTTAGCAAATTGCAGAACACTGTTCTAGTCAATCGAGGTCAACAACTCTCTGTCCTGAGCCACTTTCTGATCGACACCGCCGTACCTCTTCCGCCGGCCACCGTGTGCCTTCCCTCTCTCTTGCCCATCCCAGCCACTGCTCCGCCTGCCATCGCTGTGCCACCGGCGCCACTTTGAAGGCACCCCACCGTCGAGCCACCCTCCCACGGCCAGCTCACCCCCGATCTCTCTCTCTCTTTCCCGGTTATAAGCGCCCGGCGGCAAAAGCCTTTCCCCGCGCTCCCGGCGAGTACCACCCCCCCCCCCACCACACCTTCCTCCACCCCCTCTCCCCACTCCAGAGACCACCGGCTCCTACATCTCCATCGCCGGTGAAAGCAGAGGCGGAATTTGAGCCACGCAGCTGTTTTCCGCCGCCATGACCGCCACCCCGTCGAGCTCCGCCTAGGCCGCCTCCCGTTCGCTCCTATCTCCTCAAATTGTTGCGCAAGGGTCTTCCCTGGCAGTTCCCTGACTCGTTCCCCCTCTGCCGCAGAGACCTCGCCGGAATCGACGAAGAAAGGAGTCGTCGCCGTCGGGTTCTCCCCCACCCCGCCGACGAGACCCCCCTTCCGGCCCTCCCCGTCGCCTAGCTCCTCCACGCCGTCGATCTCCGCACCGAGGTGATGCTCTCCCTCCACTCCCCGACCCTTCTCGCTCGCCGTACACCCCCCTGTGCCGTCGCTCGTCGCCGGCCATCTCCGGCGCTTCCCGCAGGACACCCACCGGACCCACGAGATCGCCGTGGGGTGCTGAGCACGTGTGCACACGGCGTTGGCCGAGACGCGCTGCCGATTGGCCGCTGGCCGCGCCCGCCGGTGCCGGCCACCGCGCGCGCGCCCGCGGGTGTTTGAAAATGCCGAATGGCATTTCTGTAAATTACCCCCAACTTTGCTAAAATCTTCAAAAACTCATAACTCGAAAAATAAAAGTCCAATGAACATGAAACCAATTTTTTTGGATTCCTAAAGTCCTCCTTTACCAGAAAAACAAGATGAGAGCTAGGGTTATGCAGTAGGTTAGTAAAATTAAATCACAAAAGTTAGAACCTTGCTAAGAGTATTAAATTCATAATTCAAAACTTATAACTGATAAAATCATGGGATTTGGTCAGTAAGCACTTCATGTCATTCCTAAACTTTCTGCTAAAGCACATTTCCATCTTTTATGCAAATGTTTAGTGTTATTGCATAATTCCCCTTTTTAGTAAATGAATTTCTGTAAATTCTTGACTAGGATTTTAATTCTGAAATTTTGCATTCCTGCCCTTTGGGCATTTCTACATAACTATAAAATCTCCATGAAAAATTTTGAGCACCATCAGTATGCCTTTTTGCTATTAAAGTTACTCATTCATAATTAGCTTAAGAATTTCAAATTAAATATTGCCTTGTGTATGCATATAGTTGTTATGGGTGATAAATCCCTCTTGGGACAGCTCATGCAACATGTTAATCTTGACTTGCAGTAAAGGGTATTATTTTCTTTTGGTATGCTCATGTTTCCTAATTAGCTTATCTAGCTAGGTTGGTGCAGGGCTATAATTAAAAGTGAGCATGTCGAATTCGAAGAGGTTATAATTAAACTTGCAATATAAGGTTTCTATCTTCTCTTGCATGGGCATTATAATTGGTGAATGCACCCTGGGTAAGGGTGTAGTTAAGGAGCTTTGCATATTTGCTAAGTAGGCCTTGGCATACCGAGGGAAAATGCCCTGCTAATTTCTTAGCACCAAGGGTATACTTGTATTTGGAATATAGGGATATGCTCATTGATTACCATGCCTCCCACTTCCCTAATTAGAAGTTTGTCCCCTTAAATATAGTAATTGCCAGAGTGTGGTGCAAACATGTCATCTCATGCATGAGCATCATTCCATCAAATTCTATTTATTGAGGAAGTGTCATGCATCATCGTCCAACTCCTGACCGTGCATTGCACTGCATTGACTAGGGAGTGAGACTGGGAGCAAGGACGTGGCAAGCAACCCTGAGGAGCCTGAAGTTGAGCTAAACCCCACCGAGAACTCTAACTACGATCACTCCCAAGGCAAGCCCTGGTGCACACCTACTGATTTACGAGTCCTTTTTATTTTGTCACCATAGAGGGATATTGTATTGTGCATTAGGTATAGGGCTTGGAAGGAAACCCACTTGCATAAACAAAATATGACCTATACTTAGTTTACGTTAGTAAGCCTTTCGTTAGCAACTGCTAGGCTTAAATTAGTGGAGTCAACGATAGGCTATGGGATCACTTGATTCAATCATGATTCACGTGAAGAATGAAATTGGTTAAAATTTGAGAACCTATTCTTGCACTCCGTGGACAAGTATTGAACAGTATCAAGTGCATACCTCTATATGGGAATTGGTAAACCTAGTAACTTGGGCGTCGTATTGTTGGACGGTATTACTCATCGATCTAGAGGTGATGTGAATGGCATGGTGGATGCATGGGTGGAGGACCGCTGGAGAGTGCACGGGTTAAGCCTCGGATACGAAGTACTGTATCGCGGGGAGGACGTGTACTCGGGATCGATGGCCCCGGATCGACTTTATCGCAACCTCGTGAACGGTGGCCATACGTGTTCTTAAATGATACGTATGTCGTGCATTTGGGTTATTCTCCTGCAGGATGTAAATCAATTCGAATTGTCGTCCCTCGTGGTTATGAGTACCACTTGTTTCGAGCAGTGGCAATGATACTTTAAGTAGAGAAGTTTGTTTTTGATGCTGAAATTTATTTACTCTATGGATACATATTGCTATGTTGTATTGCTCTTTATAATTGTACAAGTCTTAGCAGCTAGCCAGGTTCAACTACAGTCCCTCTTCTGCAACAAGTAATTAAAAATCTTGGTTAAGGAATAAGCATCACAGCATAGAATTAATAGTTGCTTTTATGCAAGTATCAAATAAACCCGGTCGGCCCCCTGCATACTAGGAGTTGGTTTTAGTAAACCTTTTGGACGGGTAAGTCTTGTGGAGTATGCTAGATGCTCAGGCTTTGCGATTATGTGGTTTCAGGTTTGCCTCAAGCAACTTATTGCGATTGCTGTAACAAAATTGTGTGGGAAGGTGAGGAGCCCCAGAACTGGACCATTGAATGGGTCCCCAGCTCCCCTAATCAAGAAGAGTGAGCCATTGCCCTAGGGCCGGCATGGCTTACTTAGGTTCTGCGTAGTGTTTGTCGTATCTTCCGCCTCCGCATATTTATGTAATATGAACCAAGAACATATGTATGATAATGTAACTAAATTTGCTTCCTCTATGACTCTTGAACTTGTAATATTATACGCTTAATGATGTATCTCTGTAAATGATGGATGTTCCTGTGTGAACGATATGTATGGTTACTTCGTTAACCATCTCCCGAGGCGATCCTGTACGGCACACTCTATACTTCGGTATAGGGTTGCGACAATCATTATGCCTTCATTTCAATTCCTTTTTGAAGTATTGATTTGATCGAGGTGCTTCCAAGATTAAATACCATAGAAGAGTAGCACTTGATCTCTTCCTTTGACAACACCAATTTGTTGGAACCATCGCATATCAATGGTTTTTATGTCCCATATTTGATACTTCTCCTTTTCATCACATAGGCCCATTTTCTTATACAATTGTACATTATCAAATATGATCATTTGTATTTATGCAACGTATATTCTTCATGTACAACCTGCTCATATACTCACAGAGAGGATTAGTTCTTTAATCATGTTGTCATACAACCACCAAAATCCACTAGGGACATAGATGCACTTTCAATCTCCCCCTTTTTGGTGATTGATGACAACCTTGATTAAAGCTTACAAATGATATTCATAAAAGAATTTTTGAATGCAAACATTTTGGTTGAGCTCCCCCTAAAGCTGTGCATATGAATGGAATTCACCAAATTTGGCCTTAAATGTCAATTGCACATTTTGTAATCAATCCATGAGAGCTCCCCCTAAATGTGTGCATTCGTGGGGTGCAACAAGTGTGTGTGATCATATAGTACGTGATGCATATGACAAGAAAACCACAAAGAAATAAATCAAAAGAACCATATGTGTTGTCTGATAAAACCGGTTGCTCTGGTTTGCCAAACCGGTGCCTCCTTTTTTTCTAGACTTCACATATTCACTGGAAAGACAGTACAGCAAACCATCAAGCAACACATCATAGCACAAATAAAAGATCTTTGAGAAATATTACAAAGTTCAACACACAAAGATGACACATTACAAATTGTCTCAAGTCCATGAGATAAACAAAGGAAATGGATAAATTGGTTCTGTCTGGTAAAACCGGTTGCTCCGGTTTGCCAAACCAGTGCCTCCGGTTTTTCCAGACAGAACAGAACTGAAAAACAAAAGGAACTAATGCCTCAGAGCTTTAATCCATCTCTCCCCCTTTGTCATCTAGCACCAAAAGGGGTCTTATAAGTCACTCCTCCTCGTCGTCTTCCTAATCATCTTCATCATTGTTTGGCGAAGGAGGTGGAGGGTTAAATGGTGGTACTTGTGACGTCCACGCTCCACCAGGACCAAAAACAGCCCCACTGATATTTGTATCTCCAAACCAAGAGGAGTAGGTGTTAACCTGCTCATAGCAACTCATCCTCGCCTCAAATGTCTCAATCTCTGGACTTTGTTCACCTTCAGAGGCAATAGAAGAGCAAGGTGGCCAAAGATTGCTTTGTTGGTGGAGAAGTTTCATGGTTCTAGTGTCTTTCTTTCTAGCCTGCCTCTCATGATGTGCTGTCACATGTACATCATGCTGAGACCTACACATCCCAAAGAGCATGCCAAAGAGTTTCTTGATAGGTGAGGGAGGCTTGTCCCTTTCCTGCCCACTCCCTCTAGGTTCTGCTGAGGTGGATGCACCATGTGTTGGTGCTGCTGCACTGCTACCCTTTGCTGCATTCCTCAAGTCATTTTTTATTCTCAAGGGTAGATGCTCCTTGTCACACCCAAAAGTGTGACCTGTCACCCTCTCAATCATATGCATAATGTAGGGTGCACATCCATAACTCTTCAATGGGCTATTTGAAATGACTTTTATCTCCTACAAATAAAATCAAATACTAAGAATTCCTGCCCATTTGGTGTCGTGGCAGCAAGGATGTTCCTGTTGTAGGAGGGGAGTTTTGTGCCATCTCCCTCCCTAGGAGTGATAGTCTTCCTAAAGAGCCTGTTGATATACGCAAAGAATGGAAGCAAATCTGTGATAGTACCATAATTCCCTAGCTTTCCTGCCGGATACATGTGCCTCAATCCTCTAGCATCAAGACGGGTGGCAAGGTGAATTTTGGGACGGTTGGTGTTGACGGTCCTTAAATGCAAAATATGACCGTCGTTTACCCGCAAGAATCACACAATTTGATCACCACCTTAGTGGTAGGAATTTATTGCTAATTATTTCCACAAGTTTTGGTGACTTTGTGTATGCAGGAAGCAACCCATGGAGTTTAAATAAAATTTAAGGAAATTCAAGGAGAAAGCACACTTCCGGCCAATCAGGAGCAAGCACACGGATTAAGGAGCCCACCTTCAGCGCTTAACCGACGTAACTCCCCGTAATACCGCGCAAACCGTTGTGAGGGCCCACAGGACATCCACCTGGAGAAAGCACAGGCCAGGAGGGGCCACCCCCAGGTCGGCCGACCTGGTCAGGTCGGCCGACCTGGCCGGGCGCCCTCTCCGCCTGGGCTTCCACGTGTTGGCTCCTCAGGACTCCCTGATGGCGGTTTGGGGGGATTCCGTGGCAGTTACTCCTCTGAAACCGACGTTAGGAGGCTATAAATAGAGGGTGAGGGCCTTCACTCCAGGACACACTCAAGATTGAAGATTTAGTGCTCCTCTTGCAAAGGCCAAGTGCTACTTAGCTAGTGCTTAGATTAGGAAGAGAGTGGAGTAGAGTTCGGAGGAGGCTTGGGCTTGTCTTCGCCTTCTCCATGCTTGTACTTCGACGACATTTGCCAATCATAGTAAGTGTCGGGATTTCCCCTCTTGCAGTTTACTTTTTACTTTAATTAAGTTATAGTTCTAGCTTGTGAGCTCGTTCATCGCTCTAAGTTCTTAGGGTGCCTTAGCCTGAATATTCGTTGCTAGAAGGTTAAGGTAGTAATCGATCGCATAGACGTGGTGTCTAGGCAGGAGGTTACCTTTGATTATTCGTTAGTCTACTGGTTCGTTGAGGTAGGCGGCAGGTGGTGACAGCTCTGTCCGTCCTCTGAAATCCTCCCCGCTAGGCTAGTGCGTAGGCTCTTGGCGGAAGTCGCCTGTGGATGCAGGGGTAAGTCCGTGCCCAACGCGAGCAAACTAGAGCATAGCTTAGTTAACGTAGGAACCTGACTCTTGGGACATCCTCTCTGTCCTCTACCTATCTTAATCAATCTCTGTGTCCTTGGGTGATTTAGTCCAACGATAGACACACACGTTCCTCGTGATTCGATACCCCGGAATACTCTGGGTGAAGTGCTACATCGGTCTTCCGTGCGCTTGCGGATTTATTCGTAGACGTAAGAAAAACCAACAGTTGGCATCATGCCTCCTAAAACCAAGAAGTCTAGCAAACTGAGCGTAGCTCACCTCATACCACATACCCTTTATCATCCAATGCATTTTGCTTGTGTTTCCATGCTCCTCCACATACAAAGTAGCAAACAACTGAGCAATTATCTCATTGCACCAATTTTTCTTGAAGCCAAGAATGTCTTCACATGCTTTGTCTTGCAAGCTGCAATGACTTGCTTAAAATGGGGTCATTCTTGCTTTCCATGTGAGCCCAATCAATCCACTGAGAAAAAGCTACAGGAGCATTCTTCTTTGTCAAAATCACTGACTCATAGAAATCCTACTGAAAGAATGTGTGAAATCTGTAGTCAGTGGCCTCTCTAGGAAGTGGAATAGGGTCCTTGGCTCTCATGTGCCTCACTGAATCAGTCTGACCCTTGTAGTTCACCTTCTGTCTCCATCCCAGGTTTTGAGGATCCTGAAAAAAGAGAGCTCCTAGATTGACATATGCTTATGGGATGATCTCATCCACATCAAATTCCTCCTGCTCTTCCTCCTCTTCACTGTCCTCGGAGATGCTAGCTGCTGCTGAGCCAGAGCCCCCACCTGCTGTCCTAGGAGCACCCTAGGAGCACCATGTGAGGATTATAGTTCTCATCCTCCATATCATCAACAGAGGACGACTCATTCTCCTCCACAATATCACTATCAATGAGCATTTGTCCTCTTGCTAGATTCTTTCTAGTTACCATCAATTTTCTCCTTCCTCGAGAACCACTTGCTCCGAGATCCACGTCAAGCCTTGCTTTGACATTTCTTTCCCTTTCCTCACCCTGTGAAAGATATGAATGAACAAGGTTTTAGATAATTGCAGGGATGGGAACAAAGGGGTTTGATCAACAATTAAAGGTGAAAGAATGCATATGGGTGTTCTCTGGAAAAACCGGTGCCTCCGGTTTGCCAAACCCGTATCTCCGATTTTCACAGAGAAAACCTATGTCCATAATTTCATCTAAAGTTGTTCTAGGCTAACTCTAGGTATGAAAATACTTAGAAACAAAGATAAGACGAGTTGAATCAATAAATCGATCAAAAACTTAAATTAGGGTTTTCTGCAAAAACCGGTGCCTTCGGTATGTCAAACCGGTCCCACCGGTTTTCATAGAGAAAACCTAGGTCACGAATCTGATCGATTTCTCCAAGCATTCTAGGGCCAATGGCAGGAGTAGGTTCTAGGGAAAGCTAGGAGACAATGTACTACTCAGAAATTTTAATCTACCAAGGGTACTAGGAGAACGAGACTTGAAGCCAATGGGTACCATTGGAGAGGAGAAAGTCAAATCTGGAGATGGAATTGGAGCCTTCGATCTTAGGGCACGAAGATCCACCCAAGAATTGAAGAATCCCACAGAGAAGTCTTGAAATCGCCAATGGAAAGGAGATGGAGCCGCAACACATCATGGTAAAGACTTGGAACATTGAAGAACTTATCTCTGACCTGGCAGAGACGTTTGACAACTTGAGACGTTACTCGATGTAGTTGAACCCTAAAAAGTATGTTTTTGGGGTTCCTTCGGGAAAGCTACTCGGTTATATTATATTGAAATGAGGTATAGAGGCTAACATGGACAAAATCAAACCGATCCTTGATATGGGGCCACCTAATTCGCAAAGGGATGTTCAAAAGCTGACCGGATGTATGGCATGCTTGAGTCGCTTTATCTCCCGACTAGGGGTCAGGGGTCTGCCGTTTTTTAAACTACTTAAAAAGCAGGATAACTTCGTCTAGACAAAAGAGGCACAGTCAGCGTTGGACGAGTTGAAGGTCCTCCTCAGCAATATTTCAGTCCTGGTGCCTCCAGAGCCACAAGAAAAGCTTCAGCTCTACATATCGGCCACAACTCAAGTTGTGAGCACCGTCTTTATGGTCGACCGAGAGGAAGAGGGTCACGTACAAAAAGTACAACACCCAATGTATTTCGTCAGTGAGGTCCTTAGTGCCTCCAAAACATGATATCACCAGATCTTGAAGCTGCTATATGCGCTCTTGATCACTTCGAGGAAGTTGAAGTACTATTTTCAGTCTCATCCTATTGAAGTTCAAACAACCTTTGCACTCGGGGAAGTCTTGCACAACTGAGAAGCCAAAGGAAAAATTGCCAAGTGGGCAATTGAACTCGGTAAGTTCACCATTACGTTTGTACCCCGCTCGGCAATCAAAGGACAAGCGTTAGCTGACTTCGTTTCCGAGTGGATAGAAATTCAGATGTCGCCTGCACCGCAAGATATTGAGTACTAGAAAATGTACTTTGACGGATCCCTCCAGTTACCTGGAGTGGGTGCAGGAGTTGTGCTCGTCTCACCACAAGGAGAAAAGCTCCAGTATGTCCTTCAAATCATGTTTCACACGTCTAACAATGCTGCGGAATATTGATGCTCTTCTACACGGTCTACGCATTGCTGCATCACTCGGCATTCAGCGTCTTGACATCTTTGGTGACTCGGCTCTAGTCATCAACCAAGTCACTAAGGATTGGAACTGTGTGGATGACAATATGGCTGCCTACTGCCAAGAAGTAAGGAAGCTTGAAGACAAATTTGGTGGACTGAAGTTCCAGCATGTTCTTTAAGATAATAACCAAGTGACTGATGAATTAGCCAAGATGGGATCGTCTTGATCGATTGTCCCACCCGGTGTTTTCTAACACACCCTGTATTCTCTCACTATTTCTTCTCGGTCTGACATCTTAATGACCGATGTTGCTGAGCTGGTAGATGATATCAACATAAAGACCGACTGGCGTGACCCGATTGTCCAATTTTTGACTAAGGGGACGGTGCCGCCAGATGATAATGAGCAACAAAGGTTAAAGGCAAGGTGTCCAGGAAATTTGATGAGGGATGACCTACTCTATCAATGAGGAGGTTCGAATATCTTGATGCGATGCATCTCGATTCCAGAAGGCAAAGAGTTGATGGAAGAAATCCATTCAGGAGTATGTCGCAACCATGCGGCTACCAAGACATTGGTCGGCAAAGCCTTCCAGCAAGGGTTCTACTGGCCTACAGCGGTCGAAGATGCACACCAGGTCATTCGGAAGTGTGAAGGTTGTCAATTCTTCGCTCAACAGACACACGTGCCTTCTCAGCAACTTCGGATGATACCTATGACTTGCCTTTAGCAGTCTGGGGGCTTGACATTGTTGGTCCTTTCAAGAAAGCGCCAGGCGATTTCACTCATTTGTTTGTTGCTATTGACAAATTCAACAAGTGGATTGAAGCAAAGCCGGTCGGCAAGATAACTTTGAAGAAGGCGGTCGAGTTTGTCAGGGTGGTTTTCACTCGGTTTGGAGTTCCTCGTGATATCATAACCGACAATGGTACTCACTTTACAGCTGAAAAGTTCCATGACTTTGCCGATGAGATGGGAATAAAAATCCACTTTGCATCAGTGGCTCATCCTCAAAGCAATGGGCAGGTCGAACGAGCCAATGGTATGATTCTTTAGGGGTTGAAGCCCCGAATATTTGACAGGCTCAAACCGTATGCCGGTCGGTGGGTTCGAGAGCTGCCTTCGATTCTCTGGGGGCTGCGCACTAATGTCAGTCGAGCTACTGGCCAGTCACCTTTCTCGTTGGTGTATGGCTCCGAGGATATGCTGCCGACCGAGGTAAATCTCGTATCAGCGCGAGTCAAGGGATTTGATGAGAAGCTTTCTGAAGACAACCGAGTGATTGAGTTGATTGCAGCAGAGGAGTTGCGTGATCGTGCTCTGTTTTGGTCGGCAGTATACCAGAAGGCTTGCGGCGTTATTATGAAAAAATGTTCGCAGTCGCCAGTTTAATGTTGGGGATCAACCAAGAATCAGCACAAGTTATCCCTTAAATGGGAAGGACCTTATGTGGTCAAAGAAGTTACTCGACCAGGGGCTTATCGACTGATGTATGAAGATGGCGACGACGTACCAAATTCATGGAACATCAACCAACGACGTCGCTTTTATACTTACTCTTTTCCTTGTATTTTCATACATTATTATTGAATGAAATTCTAAGTCTTTTTGATGGAAGATGTTTTTGATTTCATTCTTATTTGTCTCGATTCCTTAATTTATAACATTAAACAATCGAGCCAGAGAGCTAGTAATAATGTCTCATTACTCCTTCACCTTGACAGATTCTGGTTTTGGATTTTTCTGACCAATTTCTCATATTTTGACACGGTCTAAAGTTATTTGGTCTTACGCTGGAACATTATGGTTATGCAATTTATACTGCACAACAGACTGCCACTACACTAAACCTAGAGCCAAAGAGTGAGAGGTCATGTGTCGATTGGTCGATTCTGCTTGTTATGCAGTTATAAATTACAACCTAATATGCTAAGACAGGCCGGTGCAACTTCTGTTTTTGTCTCTAAAAGACGTATGGTGAAAAGGTTCAAGTGCTATAGCGCGACTAATGCAGCTTGGCGCCAACTGATTTGCCCTAAGTAACAGGAGATTGCCTTTATGACTACTTAGTTGATTTTTCCCAACTTGTTTAGTAACTAAGCAAGCACAAGAATTAATATTCATATTTACATGAAGACAATATTGTTTTCCTGATTGAAATACTACTAATATTTGCTAACATTACAGATATTACAGCTCCTGTGAAGGAGAGGAGGCATCATCTTGTAACTCTAACTCCGGAGTTGCTGGAGGAGACGGCACGATGGGGTCGACATCTACATTATCGACTAAGGCATGGGAGGTTTCCAGCATGGAATCCATAATCAACTAACATTGATCGAACGTCCAATCAGGGTGGAAGCCCTCCTTGACTTTGTCCAATGGTAGAGCAGGAGACCAAGATTGGCAAATAGCCAGTACTTGACTCCCGGCCTCGGTCGCCACTCTTCTGGTGTTGTTGGCGATCACCTCTGGTGCGTGCTCCAGCAAATACTCCAAGGAGTGCCCAGTCTTTTCCACTTGGTTAGCATGTATGTAATCTAATGCTTTCCGAGTGCTGTAAGATATGGTTGCAAAAGTCATGAAGGGTATTAGATGATGAAGTCCAAAAGTGATGATAGAAGACTTGAAAAGATAGCTTAGTAGTAAGATTACATTTGAAAGACTTGGAGATGCTCTTAGCCTCCTCAAGCTTTCCTTTGGTCTCCTCCAGTTTCTTTGTTAGCTGAGTGATCTCGGTGCTCTGCTCTCCTACCGACTTGGAGAGGTCATTCTTCTCAGCAGTCAGAGCATCTAAGAATCTCTACTGGTTTGAAGTTAACTTCTCTAGTTTGGCGACCTTCTGATCACAAGCTGAAAACACAAATAAAGACTTTAGCGTTAGAGTTAGTAAGAAGCAAATAGAAGTTGGTCTACAATCTTAACAATGACATCAGCATGACTTTGCTCTAGAGCTTCGGTCACTTCCTTATGGTCGGTCTGCAACTTCTCAATTTTCCTTCGGGCCTGGGAGAGCTTCTCGCCGGTAACTGCTGACAACAAGTCAATACCTCTAAAGCAGAAGTTTGAATGCACAAGATGTCAGGGACTTACCGAAAGTTTTGGCCTCGAGGTATTCAATCCTGGCCCGCTTCTTCTCCATAAGAGAATATATTCTTAGAATATGAAGAAGGGTATGGTTTGTTGGAAGAATGATTCAAGGAAGAAAAAAACTTGGTATTGATGTACCTTGTTGGCCTCTCGGTGTTGATGCATGACGTCCATATCCTCAACTTCTGGCCGACTCAATGAGTCCTCAACCAATACGGCCTTACCCTTATGACAGGGAGAAGACTTGCCGATCGAGGAAGGATTGACGGGCTGAGAAGTAGGCGTCGGTAGTTGCTTGGGCGCTGGAGCGTTGGGCGACTTCCTCGGCTCGATCTGTGCACTTCATGGTGTGCGGACTGGCTGAGGCGGGTCGGTCGGTCGAGGAGCAGGAGCCGACCGAGTGTCTTGAGACCTTTGGCCGCTCTGAGTATCACTTGACCGACCACTATGATTGCCAAAGAGCATAACATTAAAGCTTAACAGATAGTTGATAATAACAACGATGAAGAATAAAAAACGCGAAGAAACCTACCTGGAGGCTTGTTTGATTTTGATTTGACAGACTCTCTTCTTTGTAGAAGTGGTCTGCAAGTCAGTATCCTTCCACTTTAAGGAGGACTTGGTGGCTTCATCGGTCTTCTTTGCCACCGTTGCACCACACGCTGATTTGCTCGGGGGCTCTGACTAGCTTGCTGGTCGGTCAGAGTGTGCAAGGGTCGGCAGGCTGGCATATTGGTAGCGCTCCTCCTCCTCATCATCGTCATCTCCCACATATTGCCGACGATGGTGAGCGGTCTGTTTTACTCATCGGCTGGGGGAGGGCAAGTCAGGGCGAGGAGGTGCAGTGGAGACATTGGCGATGACCTCTTCGGTTGCTCGGGTACGTGCTGAAGAGCTGGCTCCACCAGTGCCAGTCTGCGGTAGCTTTTCAACATAATCCGGTCCCTGAGCATCGGTCGGAAGGAGCGGAGCATGTGATACATAAGTGTCCAAAACCTACAAAAACATCAAGACATCACATACTGTGATTATTCAAAAGGACGTCAGAATTATTCAAGATGACCGAGGCTTACTCGGGCCCACAGAGTGCCCACGTTGAAGATGCCTTCACGATTAAGAGATGATCTTGAATGATTTCTCCTTCAAACATCTTTGATAACCATGACTGACGCAGAGTGGAGTTTGGCGGATCAGGCACTTCCCTCGTCTCGTCGTCGGTGGTATACTTCAAGGCGGGGTGGCTCTGTTGCTTCAAAGGCTGCACTCGACACACTATGAAGCTCTTTGCAATGGTAATGCCATCAACCCCTTCATTCTTTAGCTCTGTGACTTTCTCTAGCAGAGCGACCACTTGGGGGTCAGCTGGGTCAGGTCTCCTTGACCACCGTGTCTAGGGAATTGCCTTGGCACCAGAGAAGTCGGCAAGAACAGAAGGAGGATTGTCGCAATAAAACCACTCGTCCTTCCAGTTCTTGTTCCCGGTCTTCAATGGCACGTTTTCCTATGGCGACTTAGTTTTCCTTGGTTAGCAGGGATCGGAGGACGAAAGATGGCAGAACAAAGTAAAATGGGGCAGAATGCCCAGAAAAGCTTCGCACATATGCACGAAGATAGCAATGTGAAGGATGGAGTTGGGATTGAGGTTGACGAGCTCAATCCCATAGAAGAAAAGGAGCCCGCGCAGAAAACTGCAGCAGGGAACTCCGAAGCCATGCTCAAAAAACGAGCAGAAAACTATGATTTGTTTATGGATTGGAAGGGGGTGAGTCTCTTTCAGTACCTTCTAGTCAATGCGAGCTTGCTCCGGGAGGATGCCATCCACCACCATTTTGTTCAGATCGACGGTGGAGATGTTGCTCTTCGAGAACTCTCGTAGCTAGTTCGGGATCTCCAGCTCCATGGAGGAGGACTCAACGACGGCGGTGGCCTTCTTGGATGATTTGCGAGGCATCTTTGAGGAATGCAATAATGCGGTGGATCTAAACCCTAGCTAATGCCTGGGGGCTTGATGGCGATGAAGAACTGCAGCGGTGATGAGAGAAAGCGCTAACCCTAGCTCTAGAAGCAGAGGCGTCACAAAAACAGGGGAGGCGCGAGGAAGACGAAGCGCTGAATGCAAATGACGGCGTCGAATTGGAGTCAACAGTCCTCTGCCCTTTTTATACCTTCGCCTTTTTGACCTAGTCTCTGGGTCCCATGGGCTGGTATGGGCCGCATAGTGACGGGCTTTTCCGCCTAATAATAATAATAACATAAAAGGCTTTATTCTTTAAGAAGAATTAGAGCTATCAACCTTGACAAATAATCTCGGGGGCTTCTTTGATGAGAAGCAGTGGCAAATCCACTTAAAAATACTTTCCGTATCTATGTGATTTGATGATCATGTAGCAGAGGACTTGATGGTCGTACGGGTATAAGTTCAAAAGATAAGTTATTGATTGATGTCAGTAATTAATTATCAAAATTGGACTTATATTGAGTAGAGTGATAATTCATTAAGGAAAAGCTATACTATGATTGATGTCATTTAGCTTAGTACTATTATATGATTGATGCCATATTCTTTTATATTGGCTAAAACATGATTGATGTCATAAAATTTAGATCCACGAGTCACTCGGATAAGAGTGTGTATCACTTGGCCTTTCTATTAATTGGTCGGCAAGATTGATGTCTTACTAACTGGCCTTCCGGTTTGATGATCAGGAGTTTACTTAAGTTCGAACTAGATGGTTTGAGTAAATTATATATAGCAAAATGTTAAAGCTAATATTTTTAGACACTTGTATTATTTGTTAGTCTCCAAATTATACAAGAGTCAGGGGCTACTAAAAGGATCATAGTGACCGAGAGGGGGGGGGGTGAATCGGGAACTACCTCTATATACCAATTTCCACTGCCAATACACTCAAAACAACTTCTACACAATTCTAGTGGTGATCACACTAACAAGATAATCCTATGAAAGGAAAGACAACCTATGCATACTAATGGATCACACAAGTCAATACAACTCCTATGCACTTCTAGTGATCTAGCATGCCAATGTAACTCCTACACATGCTAGTGATCAAATGCGGAAGCTTAAACACTACTAGCAAACAAGGAACCTAAACATGCAAGTCTACACGATAATCAACTAGAACACGGCAAGCATACAAGCATGAATAGCACGGTATGAAAAGACTAAAAGGAAAGGCATCAAAGTAAAGAGCGGAGTAAGAGATGGCACATGATATTTTTTCTCGATGTCTCGGAAGGATGGCGCCTTCCCCTACTCCTCGTTGGACCACTCCCGCCGGAGTCCCGGTCCCTCCCGCCACCAAGTGGAGTTCTCGCACATGCGCCCGCAATCACTCCCGGAGTGAAGACATGGTGTGTGTCACCACTGCCACCAAGGCACAAGCTCGCTTCCCTCGAGAACTTGCCGGACTCCCGGAGCCGGCACGGGCGCTCACTAGCGATGCCCCTTTCACCGATGGGCTCAAACCGTGTACAAACATGTGACGGGCTTCGCAACCGATCACGATAGGCTCAATCACCGACACCTAACCAGTCTAGGTCTCACCATAGACCAAGAGTAACAACCTAGATCACACTCTCAAGGACACCCTAGCCTTAGATGTGCAAGATCGCTCCTTGTTACTCTCACAAGCACTCTCAAGATATCCAATATCCTCTCCTAGTGCTCTCCTCTTTTCCTCTTAGACCTTACCAAATTCTCTCAGGTATTCCACTGGCCAAGAGAGGTCTCCAAGACCTCAGCAATGAAGTTATATAGGCTTCCAACCTCAAACTAGCCGTTGCTCCACGAAACCAGCTTTCTGGGCCTACTGACCGGACTGTCCGGTCACTGCCTGACCGGATCGTCCAGTCACTGCCTAACCGGACCGTCCAGTCACTGCAGACTCTAGCTCCTATGACTCTGCCAACCTCTGATCTCCTTCTGACTGAACCGTACGGTCAGCTGACCGGACCATCCGGTCCGTTTCTCCCTCCAGTCCAGAAACATTTTAGACTCAGCTTCCTCTCTGTCCTGCGTAACTCATAATGACCAGACTGTCCGGTCCATAAACCAGACCGTCCGGTCACTATGAGTCCTGGCACAGACAGACTCCTCGCTGCTCGCTGTAAGTTCCAGACATCTTCACCTAGTGATCGTACAGTCCGGTCACCACTGACCCCTCTGTCCGGTCACTATGTCTAGAAGCTGAAACTTGTCGTCTTCGCTTGACTTCGTTTCCCGGCTTCTCCGTACAGCTCCTTGGCTTCTCTACTGTCATCTAGTGCATATGATATCATCGAGCAACCTTGCACATCACCTACTAGACATGACCTAAGAGAAATGACCTAGACCCCCTTGATAGTCCGATTTTTCCTATGGACTCAAATCCCTAAAACCTAGACAAGTGTTCCCAACACATGCTCCATTGCTTGTCATCAGCTTTGATCCATCTCCATCAACCCTTGGACTCCATCAAGCTCACAAGCCTCCATGCTCGTGGTCATTGTCATCAATCACCAAGGCAACCATCATCCATATGATTTGTAGTAGAGTTTAGAGATGATTCCGACATAGACAACACTCATGTAGACACTAGTCATATTTCATGTTTTTCATTCATCACCAAAACATCATACCTTGGGGTGACCTCAACGGTCATGATCCTTACAATCTGCCCCTTTTTTGTGATGGATGACAACCACTACTTATGATGATTCAAAACAAACGAGCAATAGGGAACCAAGAGAAAAGAAAGGAGTGAAAGATTACCTTGGTTCTTACCTTGGAAGTAGTCTCTCCCTCGGAATGTGCTAGGTGTTGAGGAAGAACTACCCAAACATGTAGCGCACTAGAAGTTGAGCTTGAGTTGAATTGTTGCGCCCGTCATGGTGTCGTGGTAGGTGTTCTTGTTGATGTAGACACGCACCATAGACGTAGATGTTCATGTCGGTGTAGATGTTCATTGTTGTTCTTCTCCATGTTGGTGTGGATGTTCATCTTGTCATGATCTTCATATGTACTCCAAGTGAACATGTACCATTGTCTTGATCATCTTCATGTTCCTTCATGTTCTTCTCTCTATCTTCAATTTTCTTCTTTCCATCTTTTGTGTTGGATCTTCATGAACCTCTCCCCCTTTTCGACTGGTGTTGGCTTTTGGATCTTCATGTTCTTCTCCCCCTTTGTCACCTATCACCAAAAACCACAAACCAAAGACAAAGCACAAGAGAATCAAGGAGCAAATAATAAGAGACACGAGGTAGAAAGACTCCCCCTTTCATAGTGCTCCTCCTTGGTCACAATGGTCTTCCACCATAGCTCCCCCTACACACATGACTCAACAAAGAATTTCTCAAGTATGCAATGGTTAGTCATTAGTGTGTTGGGAATGTATGAGTCACTTGTCTTTGAGCCGCGCGAGTAGATTTAACCTCGAAGCTCAGTTGAACATGACTCAATGGGCATGAAGCACAAAGATCACTATGTGATCATCTAGAGGGTCATATACTTACATTGTAAATAAGCAACTCCCCCTAGAAACATGCTTGGAAGCATGTAAGGTATCACAATACAAGAATGCATGAATGCAAAGGATGTAAATGCAACAAGTTTACAAATGCATGATGCGATGCTAAAGGAAAAAGAGAGAAAAACTACAAACCAAAGCGTCAACGAGGAGTTGTTCCCTTCTTGAGCTTACTCACAATGGACCATTCTTCAAAGCCTTGGGTACACCATGAACCACCATCCCAAGCTTAACACATGTCCATTGCTATCTCAAGGAGGTCCATAGTCAACCTACAAGAGAAGAGAAACAAACACAAACAAAGACACAAACAACAAAACAAACAAGCTAAGCTGTACAAATTTACAAGAGAAAAGCTTTAGGGTTACTCAAGTCAAGTTGGAGAGGTCAAGAACATTGAGCTCTTCCCTTAGCTTGTTGAAGGTCTTCTCGTCAAGAGGCCTGGTGAAGATATCCGCCAATTGTTCATGAGTTCGCACGCACCAAGTCAATGTCCTTCTCAACATGATCTCGAATGAAATGATGTTTGATCTCTATGTGCTTTGCATGACCATGATCTCTAGTTTTGAGAGCCATCTTGATTGCCGCTTCACTAGCACAATAGAGTGGCATTTAAGTGAAGTTGAGACCATAGTCCGAAAGTGTTTACCTCATGTAGAGAAGTTGAGCACAACATGCTCCTGCTACCATATACTCTGCTTTTGTTGTGGATAGAGCCATCGAGTTTTGCTTCTTTGAGCTCCAAGATACAAGAGATCTTCCAAGGAATTGGCAACCTTCCGATGTACTCTTCCTATTCACTTTGCATCCTACAAAGTCCGAATCCAAATACCCAAGTAACTCAAAGCTTGTTCCTCTAGGGTACCATAACCCCATGGTAGGTGTGTACTTAAGGTACCTTAGTATCCTCTTCACAGCCTTCAAGTGTGACTCTTTTGGATTTGTTGGATAGGGTGTGCACAAGCACACACTAAACATGATGTCCGGTTGTAACACCCTATTTTTACAATTTCAAAAAATGCCAATTATTAGCATTTAGGAGTTAATAAAATAATCTAAGACAAATTATGTTTTATAATTTATTAAATAGTTGCATTTGCATAGCATGTCATTGTCCATGTATAATTATCTGCATTTAACATTTAGTTTATTTAGTAAATAAAATACCAGGAAATTATTAGAATAGAAAATAGAATTAGGAAAGAAAAGAAAAAGGAAAGAGGAACCATAACATTGGGCCGAAACCCACCATTCTGGCCCACCCACACTCTCTCTTCTCCTCCTCCACTCCCCTCTCTCAGCCCACACTCCCCGCGGCCCAGCAACCAACCCGCCAGCGTCTCTCTCTCTCTCTCACTGATAGGTGGGCCCGCCCTGTCATCTCCCACCTCCCGCTGATCGCGCCCCCTTCCATTTCTCTGCCTTCTAAATTCAAATCCCGCGACCCTGTGCTCGCCCTCGCGTGACCCCAAAACCGCACGCGTGATCGCCGCTTCCCCCGCGATCCTCCTAGCCATTTTCCTCCAAGATCCCCGCGCCGCCGCCATCGGTTTTTGGAAAGGGAGCGCCTCCGCCGTCCCCTGCACCCCCAACGCCACGCGCAGCCCTAGCCCCCTCCCCCCCTCCCCATGAATTCGGCCCCCGAGGATCCCCAGAACCCATCCCTCTCCGCGCTCGAGCTCTCTCTCCCCGCTTACCTCTCCCTAGCGCCGACGCGCGCGATTTCTTCACCGTCGCCAGTAAGCGCCGCCGCCGCCGCGATTTCTCCTCCCTCGTCATCATCGGCTCCATTTGATCGGTCCCTCGGCATCGCAGGTCGTCCAGAAGACCCTAGAGCCACTTCCCGATGCTCGTCGGCGCCGTTCAACCCCTCCCCGTCGTCGCCGATGACACCAAGCCGCCGCCCGTCGCCGCGAACCCTCCCTGACCCTCTGCTCCACGTCGCGAACCCCTCTGGTGACTTCGCCGTCGCCCACTCTCCCTCCCGGACCCCTCCCGGTCGAGCCCTCCCGCCGCGCCACCGTCTGGACTGGCCGCCGCCGGCAGCCCTCCCCGCCCTCTTTACCCGGCCGTTAGATCTAGATCCTAGGGTCCAGATTACATACCCCTTCGAGTTATGTAATCGGCCCACCGTCGACTAGTGGACCGTGGGTCCATAGAACCCGTCGACCCGGTCCATGGGGTTTTTGATTTAAATTAATTCGTTTAATTCCTAGATATTGTTAACACTTTTGCAGTTAGGCCCCTAGGGTTTGTAAAAATTAGTTTTTTAAACCTAAGACTTTTTCAGAACCTTTATTTAATTGTAATTAGGCCCCTGTATTTATTTTAAATTGTATTTATGCCCTGTTTTTTTTGCAGAAACTTTAGAAAATTTTATTTAAGCCCCTGAACTTCATAAAAATTATTTTTAGCAATACATTTTTATAGAAACACCCCTGTATTTTTCTAGAATTATTATTTTGGCCCTATATTTTTACAAAAACACCCCTGGACTTATTTTTAATTATATTTAGGTCCTGTCTTTTTACACTTTAGTCCCTGAACTTGTTATAAATTATATTTTAGTCCCTGGATTTTATGATAGGTTATTTTCATCCTGTTTTTTTACAAATTAGTCTTGTACTTTTTAGAAATTACTTTTAGGTCCCCACACCTATCTGTTTGTACCATTTTAGCCCCAAAAAATTCAAACCTTCATAACTTTTTAACCGTAACTCAGAATTAAGTAATTCTTGTGCCAACGTAATCATAGTAACTAATACTACCTGTTAGTACTACTTTTTCTATTTTTTTTATTTTACTATTTTAACCCTTTATTTTCAACCCTTCATAACTTTTTACTCGTAATTCCGAATTAAGTAATTCTTGTGCCAAAACGATCGTAGTAGCATAACCTATGCATTCATGGCATTATCATATTGTTTTTCCATGATTGCATGGCTGCGTATTGATTGAGTATGCAATTGCTTGTGCTGGTACTGTCACGCGTAAAGACGACTGCATGCAAGGATCAGCGTACGAGGACCTCCAAGAGGAGTTGTTCGAAGTGGTTGAGCAACAGCACGCGCAGGACGAAGGCAAGTATCCTTAATGCAATTTGTACCAATAGTGAATGCTACTTTAGGATTGCATGCTTGTGTCAATTGATTGGGAACCTATTGATAGGGTTTACTAGTATTGTTCTATCTTGTCCTTGTCGCCTTGAAATAGAACTTTATCGGTCAATGGGTAGAAATGCTTAGGTTCTTACTGGGTGGATGGGTTCCATTTAATTTTGACTAATGAACAATATCACTTGGGAAAGAGCTGGTAATTTTTAGCAACACAGACTTAGGGATCTATGCAAGCCGGATAGAATGGATGTGGTGCCGTGGGCACATGGTTGGTGGCGGGAGGCTTGTTGTAGATCCTAGGAACTGGTTCTTGGAGCGATAACCCAGGAAGACAATGCCATCACAAGACCGATATGGGTAAGGCTTGGCTTAGTAATTAGGTGTTCTCCCAGTGTCGGTGCAGCATTTGGTGGAGCGGGGAATGGAAGTCAAGAGGACTGTCCCTGTATCCGAATGGCTCAAGAGGGGGCTCCTGGGGTGATGAGCTGCTTGTTGATGGGCTATCACTTAGGGACGGGAGTGGAACCTTAGTGGCTAGCATGTACTGGATGACCCTTTGGAAAAGCCTCGTAGTGAAACCCTGCCACACACCCAAGGCAGTGTGTAATGTGGGTCGCGTCCACGGGGACAAGGGGAATCACGACTTGTGGGTAAAGTGGTACAAACTCTGCAGAGTATCAAACTATCATGATAGCCGTGCTCACAGTCATGAGCGGCCTAGAGTCCTCACAAGATTAGTTGGTTATGGGATGGAATGGTAATAGTGGTTTGGTTTGGACTTGGCTTGGATAGGAAACCCGTGGTTGATGGTTGGGATGACCCCACTTAGTAAATAGGATACTAAGGTTACTTAAAAGCTCAAGCAATGAACCCCTATAAGCCTTTCTTGTCTATAGCCCCATGTCATCTTTTCCCCTACTTGTTGAGTACGACATGTACTCACCCTTGCTATACCATATCGCTGTTCAGCCACAGGAGAAGGTTGGGACTACCATGAAGAAGATGGCGGCGAGTACTAGGCGATGGTCCACCAGTCGGTGCCTGTGGAGTCTTGGGACGTCTACGCTAGTTATTCTGCTGCTTTGATGTACTTTTTCTTTGAGACCTACGGGTCCTTTTGTAATAAATATATGATCTAATAAATGAAGGATATGGATCCTTATTCTGTTTGCCACTAATGATATACCGTATGTGTGTGTAACTTGATCCTGGGCACACGTTCGATTGCACCCGTTTTGCGTCTTAAAATGGGTGTGACAGAAGTGGTATCAGAGCCATATCGACTGTAGGACGTCAGCCTAGTTAGCAATGGACGAATAGGGACATTATTTTGTTTTACACCTATACAAACTATTTTGAAGAAATTTATTAATTCTTATGTTTTTCTTAGTTTACCTTTTTAAATTGTCCTTTCACCATTGCGTACTCATCCCCTGTTATTTCAAAAATGTAGATGGCCCGCACCAAGTTAACTGCTCGTAAGGCTACGTCTAGAGTTCACTATGGACGCCTTGCACCTCGGCGTATTCGAAAGGAAGCAAGTGAGGAGGTAACTTAACCCGAACATAAGAAGACCCCGTTGACTGATGAGGAGCTTCCAGAGGCACCACAGGAAGACCCCATGGAGGAAGAAGAAGAGGAGGAGCCTAAAGAATAGGAGCAAGCAGAAGATCCTGAGGAGCCCCAAGAAGAAGGAGACCCTGAAGCGCTAGAAAACCCTGAAGACCCTGAAGGCAGTGACGATGATTCAGAGAATGAAGACAAGAACCCCGTCGTCCGCTAGGCCGAGAAGTACCGCTCTTTTGGACAAGAAGGTGAAACTTTCTCCAAGACCCAACAGAAGCTACTTGAGAGGATCGGCATCAACAACAGGCCACAAAACTTCGTCAAGAAGGTGGATCGCCTTTTCCGTGAGGAGTGGACAGCAGAGGTCAACATCTACGACGATGACTGCATCATATCTACTCACCTTGGCCGCACCCCTAGGGCTACACGTGGAGCCGCGGTGGATGACGCCGCTTGGAAAGGCTCTCACTATCCTCTGCTACACTCATCGCCATGGGATAGCGAAGACAAACTTTGCCCACATCCCCCGTCGAAAGCCAGGCACGGGGAAGTACACTGCTGCTCCTACAGAATGGTATGTGAGCACTAGGGAGATGGACGAGACCCAGGGAGTGGCCATGGACTTAAGCCACACTGTGGAAGCCTTACAGAAGGAAAACCACACTCTTCGAAAGCTGCTGCATGATGTAGAGGCTTATATGAGGCGGGATCATCGGGTTAAGATGGGAGAGGAGAGTGATCTTTACTCCTCTGGCATCCATACCTGGAGTGCCACGTCACCACAGCGTGCAAGCTCTCTGCCTTCCGTCTCCGACGAAGCCGACTCCCATGCCTAGGAGGCTAGCTTTTCCCTATGAATAAAGTTGTAATAATCAAATGCTTAGATCGATTTGCTTTCATGATGTGATGTAATGAACTCTTTTGCTTGGTTTATGTGTGCTCGATGTGAGTTGTGGGATGATTTGGCACCTTGTCCACAACCTCATCTTTTGTTTGGTTTAATTAATAAACTATCGTGTTGCTTATCATCCCTTGATGCATGTAGTTTGGGGTTTTGTTCTATCTCTTCATTTCATCTCACACCACTTCCACCCCCTTTCTCTCTCAGATGGTTCGCACTAGGGGAAACGCTGATCCCAACAAGCAGAACGATGAGGACAACAACAATGCCCCGAACTTTAAACAACTCCTAGCCATGCAGACTCACCTCATGCAGATAGTGATCCAGACTTTGGGTGCCATACAGCATAATCACAACGGCCCACCACCTCCACCTCCACCTCCACCCTAGAATAGGTTAGGAGTGTTCCTAAGGACTAGGCCACCTACCTTCTCCCAGTCCAAGGATCCTATGGAGGCTGATGATTGGCTCAAGGCAGTAGAGAAGAAGCTGATGATCGCCCAGTGCAATGATCGAGAGAAGGTTCTCTTTGCAGCTCATCAATTGTTCCGTGTAGCCGTAAACTGGTGGGAAGCCTATTGCAATGCTCATCCTGATGTGGAGTCCATTACCTGGAATGAGTTCAAGGCCAGCTTTCGTACTCACTATGTCCCTACGGGCATCAAGATGCTGAAGAGACAAGAGTTCCGAGACTTGAGGCAGCGGAGCATGTCAGTGAGCGAGTACCTGAATAGATTCATTCAGCTATCTAGGTATGGTCCTAATGATGTGAGCACCGATGAGAAGAAGCAGTACATGTTCATGTGGGGACTGTAGAATGATATCCAGTTCCATCTGCTGAACAATGACTATGCGCACTTCCAGAAGCTGGTAGACAAGGCCATTGTTGTGGAGAAGAAGCGTAATGAGATCGAGAAGGATGGCAAGAGGAAGATGCCATTCCACGGGCAGTCATCAGGCAGTAACAATCACCCCCGCATGATGCCACCACCAAGCCCATACTACAGAGCTCCCAACACCATTAGGCCACCCATGCAAGCCCCACGCTCCAACTTCCAAATGCTACGCCCCATCAACCAGGCACCTCACCCCAACCAGCAACAAGCACCTCGACCCCCATATCAACAGGCATCCCGCCCTACCGCCCCAACAGCTCCACACAAACAGAACCGTAATACCTCTGGAACCACTGGTGGTGTTAAACGAGGTTGTTATCATTGTGGGCCGAAAGGTCACTTCATGGGACAGTGTCCCCAGCGGAACAACGCACCAAGGCAAGTCCCAACCAACACAATGCAAGGCAATCGGGGATAGCAGCATTATACTCGAGGTCGCGTCAACCATGTCACTACTAAGGAGGCTGAACAAGCTGCGGATGTGGTGCTCGGTATGTTCCTAGCTAACTCTCTACCTGCGACCATTTTATTTGATTCAGGAGCATCACATTCATTCATCACCTCAGCCTATGTTGCAATGTATAATCTGCCGATTGCTATTATGAAGCATGGCATGCTAGTTAGTTCTCCAGGAGGAGAAATGAGGACCAATCAATTATGCCCAAAGGTTACCCTTAAAATAAGGGGGGTAGACTTCTCAGCTAATCTCATAGTACTAGACTCAAAGGGTATAGATATTATACTCGGGATGGACTGGCTACACAAGTATAATGGCGTGATACAATGCGCCAAGTGGGCTGTATAGTTGACCAGTATAGAAGGGACCCAGGTCAACTTCGTAGCAGCCAACTCCACAGTCAAGGATGTCATACTAAATCAAGCCAAGGACACCCCCATGGATGAGATCCAGTTGGTTTGCAAATTCCTCGATGTATTCCTAGAAGAACTCCCAGGTATGCCGCCTGACCGCGACATAGAGTTTGTTATCGACCTAATACCTGGAACCGCACCTATATCTAAGAGGCCCTATAGGATGCCTGTTAATGAGTTAGTAGAGCTCAAAAAGCAATTACAAGAGATGCTAGAAAAAGGCTTCATTCGCCCTAGTTCCTCACCTTGGGGAGCTCCAGTACTCTTTGTTGAGAAGAAGGATAAGACACAGAGAATGTGTGTAGACTACCGCTCTCTTAATGAGGTGACTATTAAGAACAAATATCCCCTACCACGGATTGAGGATTTGTTTGATCAGATGAAGGGAGCTTGTGTCTTCTCCAAGATCAATCTACGATCTGGGTACCACCAATTGAAGATCAGACCATCAGATATACCCAAGATGGCTTTTCGGACAAGGTATGGGTTATACGAGTATACCGTGATGTCATTTGGACTGACCAATGCACCGGCCTACTTCATGTACCTTATGAACAAGGTGTTTACGGAGTATTTGGATAAGTTCATTGTGGTTTTCATCAATGACATCCTGGTATTTTCAAAGACTGAGGAAGAGCATGAGGAACACCTGAGGCTACTCCTAGAAAAGCTAAGAGAGCACAAGTTATACGCTAAGCTGAGCAAGTGTGAATTCTGGTTGAAGGAGATAGCATTTCTCGGGCACGTCATCTCCGCGGGAGGAGTATCAGTCGACCCAGGCAAGGTAAAGGATGTTCTAGATTGGAAGCCACCCCAGACGGTACGGGAGATTAGAAGTTTCCTTGGATTAGCCGGATACTATCGGCATTTCATAAAGGATTTCTCCAGAATAGCCAAGCCGATGACAACGTTGTTGGGGAAGGACAAGAGTTTTGAGTGGACTCCGAACTGTGAAGCTAGCTTTGAAGAATTGAAGGAAAGACTAACGTCAGCTCCTATCCTGGTATTACCAGACATCAGTAAGAGTTTTGATATATACTGTGATGCCTCAAAGCAAGGACTTGGATGTGTACTCATGCAAGAAGGACATGTCGTGGCATATGCCTCTAGGCAATTACGGACACATGAAGAGAAGTACCCAACACATGATTTAGAGTTGGCAGCTATGGTACATGCCCTAAAGATTTGGAGACACTATATTCTTGGCCATCGTTGTGAGATCTATACGGATCACAAGAGCCTCAAGTACATATTTACTCAAACTGAGTTGAACCTAAGACAACGACATTGGTTGGAGTTGATCAAAGACTATGATGTGGGTATCAACTATCACCCAGGGAAGGCAAATGTCGTGGCTGATGCCCTAAGTAGAAAGACCTATTGCCGCCAGCTAGTTGTGGAGGAGTTATCACCAGAGCTATGCAAGGAGTTTGAACAACTGAATCTTGGGTTTGTGAATGAGCTAGAGATTGTTGCAATGGAAGTGGAACCCACTCTCGAGGAGGAAATCTGCAAGGGATAGTTAGATGATGAGAAGCTAAGTGAGATAAGAAAGCTCATTAAAGAAGGAAAGGCTACCGACTTCACAGAGGATGAGAAGGGCACCATATGGATCGGTAAACGGATATGTGTGCTAGACAAGAAGCACCTTCGTGACATGATCCTACAGGAAGCACACGAATCGGCATACTCCATTCATCCAGGGAGTACCAAGATGTACCAAGACTTGAAGACTCGTTATTAGTGGTATGGCATGAAGCGCGATGTCGTAGAGTATGTTGCTGTATGTGACACATGTCAGCGTGTCAAGGCAGTACACCAAAGACCCGCCGGATTGCTTCAACCCCTAAAGATTCCTGAGTGAAAGTGGGAACAAGTCGGTATGGACTTCATAGTCGGTTTACCCCGTACACAGTCGGGATATGATTCTATATGGGTTATAGTTGATCGCTTAACCAAGGTGGGACACTTCATTCCTGTCAAGACGACATACAGTGGTGCAAAGTTGGTAGAATTATACATGTCAAGGATAGTATGCTTACATGGAGTACCCAAGAAGATAGTATCTGACAGAGGCTCTCAGTTCACCTCGAGGTTTTGGAAGAAGCTACATGAGTCCCTGGGCACCAAGTTGAATTTCAACTCTACTTATCACCCTCAGACAGACGAACAAACCGAGAGGACGAATCAAATACTGGAAGACATGTTGAGAGCCTGTGCGTTGGAATATGGCAAGAGTTGGGACAAGAGTCTGCCGTACGCGGAATTCTCCTACAACAATAGTTATCAGGCCAGTCTTGAGATGGCTCCTTTCGAGTTTCTCTACGGAAGAAAGTGCAAAACACCTCTATTCTGGAGCGAGACAGGAGAGAATCAAATCTTTGGACCAGAGGTACTACGAGAAGCAGAAAGAGAGGTCAGGATTGTGCGTGAGAGCCTGAAGGTCACGCAGTCAAGGAAGAAAAGCTATGCCGATCATAGGCGAAGGGATCTATCCTTCGAGATTGGGGATTTTGTATATCTCAAGGAATCACCCATGAGGGGTGTTAGACGCTATAAGGTCAAAGGGAAGTTAGCACCCCGGTACATCGGCCCTTTCAAGATCCTCGAGAGAAGAGGAGAAATGGCATACCAGTTGGAATTACCACCGCATCTCACGGACGTGCATGACGTGTTTCATGTGTCCCAACTGAAGAAGTGCTTAAGAGTGCCTGAAGAACAACTGCCTGTAGATGAAGTGGACCTTCGAGAAGACCTCACATATGCAGAACGACCAATCAGGATCCTAGAAGTGGTTGAGAGAGTTACGAGAAACAAGGTGATTCGAATGTGCAAAGTATTATGGAACCATCACACAGAGGAGGAAGCCACCTGGGAGCGTGAAGAAGAATTGAAAGCCGAGTTTCCCCATCTCTTCACCAATCTTTCCGAATCTCAAGGGCGAGATTCATCTTAAGGGGGGTAGGTTTGTAACACCCTATTTTTACAATTTCTAAAAATGCCAATTATTAGCATTTAGGAGTTAATTAAATAACCTAAGACAAAATATTTTTTATAATTAATTAAATAGTTGCATTTGCATAGCATGTCATTATCCATGTATAATTATCTGCATTTAACATTTAGCTTATTTAGTAAATAAAATACTAGGAAACTATTAGAACAGAAAATAGAATTGGGAAAGAAAAGAAAAAGAAAAGAGGAACCAGAACAGTGGGCCGAAACCCACCAATCTGGCCCACCCGCACTCTCTCTTCTCCTCCCCCACTCCCCTCTCTCAGCCCACACTCCCCGCGGTCCACCAACCAACCCGCCAGCGTCTCTCTCTCTCTCTCTCTCACTGACAGGCAGGCCGGCTCAGTCATCTCCCACCTCCCGCTGATCGCGCCCCCTTCCATTTCTCTGCCTTCCGAATTCAAATCCCGCGCCCCCGTGCTCGCCCCCGCGTGACCCCGACACCACGCGCGTGATCGCCGCTCCCCCCGCGATCCTCCTCGCCATTTTCCCCCAAGATCCCTGCGCCGCCGCCGTCGGTTTTTTGGAAAGGGAGCGCCTCCACCGTCCTCTGCTCCCCCGACGCCGCGTGCAGCCCCAGCTCCCCCCCCCTCCCTATAAATTCGACCGCCGAGGATCCCTAGAACCCATCCCTCTCCGCGCTCGAGCTCTCTCTCCCCGCCTACCTCGCCCTAGCGCCGACGCGCGCGATTTCTTCGCCGTCGCCGGTAAACACCGCCGTCGCCACGATTTCTCCTCCCCCATCGCCATCGGCTCCATCTGATCGGTCCCTCGGCATCGCAGGTCATCCAGAAGGCTCCGGAGCCACTTCCCGACGCTCGTCGGCGCCGTTCAACCCCTCCCCGTCGTCGCCGATGACCTCAAGCCACCGCCCGTCGCCGCGAACCCTCCCTGACCCTCTGCTCCACGTCGCGAACCCCTCTGGTGACTTCGCCGTCGCCCACTCTCCCTCCCGGACCCCTCCCGGTTGAGCCCCGGCAACCGGAGTGCCATTCCGGCCAACTCCGGCGAGCCCTGCCGCCGCGCCACCGTCTGGACTGGCCGCCGCCGGCAGCCCTCCCCGCTCTCTTTACCCGGCCGTTAGATCTAGATCCTAGAGTCGAGATTACATACCCCTTCGGGTTATGTAATCGGCCCACCGTGGACCAGTGGACCATGGGTCCACAGAACCCGTCGACCCGGCCCACGGGGTTTTTGATTTAAATTAATTCGCTTAATTCCTGGATTTATAAAAATTAGTTTTTCAAACCTAAGACTTTTTCATAACCTTAATTAATTACAATTAGGCCCCTGTATTTATTTCAAATTATATTTATGCCCTGTTTTTGTGCAGAAACTTTAGAAAATTTTATTTAAGCCCCTAAATTTCATAAAAATTATTTTTAGCAATACATTTTTATATAAACACCCCTGTATTTTTCTAGAATTATTATTTTACCCGCAAATGCAAAATATGACCGTCGTTTACCCGCAAGAATCACATAATTTGATCACCACCTTAGTGGTAGGAATTTATTACTAATTATTTCCACAAGTTTTGGTGACTTTGTGTATGCAGGAAGCAACCCATGGAGTTTAAATAAAATTCAAGGAAATTCAAGGAGAAAGCACACTTCCGGCCAATCAGGAGCAAGCACACGGATTAAGGAGCCCACCTTCAGCGCTTAACCGACGTAACTCCCTGTAATACCGCGCAAACCGTTGTCAGGGCGCACAGGACAGCCACCTGGAGAAAGCACAGGCCAGGAGGGGCCACCCCCAGGTCGGCCGACCTGGTCAGGTCGGCCGACCTGGCCGGGCGCCCTCTCCGCCTGGGCTTCCACGTGTTGGCTCCTCAGGACTCCCTGATGGCGGTTTGGGGGGATTCCGTGGCGGTTACTCCTCTGAAACCGACGTTAGGAGGCTATAAATAGAGGGTGAGGGCCTTCACTCCATGACACACTCAAGATTGAAGATTTAGTGCTCCTCTTGCAAAGGCCAAGTGCTACTTAGCTAGTGCTTAGATTAGGAAGAGAGTGGAGTAGAGTTCGGAGGAGGCTTGGGCTTGTCTTCGCCTTCTCCACGCTTGTACTTCGACGACATTTGCCAATCATAGTAAGTGTCGAGATTTCCCCTCTTGCAGTTTACTTTTTACTTTAATTAAGTTATAGTTCTAGCTTGTGAGCTCGTTCATCGCTCTAAGTTCTTAGGGTGCCTTAGCCTGAATATTCGTTGCTAGAAGGTTAAGGTAGTAATCGATCGCATAGACGTGGTGTCTAGGCAGGAGGTTACCTTTGATTATTCGTTAGTCTACTGGTTCGTTGAGGTAGGCGGCAGGTGGTGACAGCTCTGTCCGTCCTCTGAAATCCTCCCCGCTAGGCTAGTGCGTAGGCTCTTGGCGGAAGTCGCCTGTGGATGCAGGGGTAAGTCCGTGCCCAACGCGAGCAAACTAGAGCATAGCTTAGTTAACGTAGGAACCTGACTCTTGGGACATCCTCTCTGTCCTCTACCTATCTTAATCAATCTCTGTGTCCTTGGGTGATTTAGTCCAACGATAGACACACACGTTCCTCGTGATTCGATACCCCGGAATACTCTGGGTGAAGTGCTACATCGGTCTTCCGTGCGCTTGCGGATTTATTCGTAGACGTAAGAAAAACCAACAAGCATTTCTGGCGCCGTTGCCGGGGAACGGTTGCTGTTTTATCTGTGGACCCTAGTCACCCTCGTATCCCTTTTTATCTTTCTTTTATTTCTTTCCTTATCCCTACCATGGAACAACCTTCTATCCAATCCTTCTCTGCTCCAAGGGGCGAGTTCTACGAGCCACCTTCATCTTCAAAACCAATCCTTTCAGATGGCTTCGAACTCCGCCCAGGCTTTATAGCCATGATTCAGGCACAACCTTTCTCGGGGATAGAAAACGAAAACCCACACCATCACCTGCGAGAATTTGAGCAATTGTGCTCGTGCATCCAAATCAGGGGTATGACACAAGAGACTCTCAAGTGGAAATTGTTTCCCTTTTCTCTTATAGAGAGAGCGAAGCAATGGTACACTCACACGACAGAAAGCACGAATGGTGACTGGAAAGAGCTCCGGGACAAATTTTGTCTTGCGTTCTTCCCAATGTCACGAATCGTTTCTCTCCGTAGAGAGGTCTTCAACTTCGAGCAGGCCGAGAAAGAATCCTTAGGCACAGCTTGGGCTAGGTTCTCGCTTTTAGTGAAATCCGGTCCTGACTTGTCTATACCCGATCCCATGCTGCTACAGCATTTTCGGATGGGTCTCGACAAGGAATCTGCCCAATATCTCGACATAGCCGCCGGAGGTTCATTCATACACAAAACGGTCTCAGAAGGAAGAACCATCCTAGAACGCATTCTAGAAAATACCTCTTTCCTTGAGCCCACCAAACCCCCCTGCGAAGAAGCTACGCCGAGCCAGGAGACTCTCCAGCTAGCCGAATCTGACCCTGCTTCGTGCACATCTCAAGACTTAGCTAGTGAGCCTCCTCCTGAACCAGGAAATTCGGATGATGAAGAAATTCAGCCGTCCGAATTCCCTTTCATCATCGAGGATGATCTTTTCAAAGATTTCGGTAACACCTCGATGTATGCCATCCAACGAAAGCCTCAAACACCAGTTCCTTCCCCTGAACCTATAGAAGAACAATTCCTTAGGGACTCAGTGAAAGAACTAACAGCCATCATGAGTGATGAGTGGTCCCGAGAAAATGAGCAATGTTCCGAACTTGTTCGGATTATCTCATCCTCTACTACCATTCCTTGCATGGTTAGAGGCAGAGCTGTGGATGTCTGGTATAATCCCGCCGTAGGAATAAACATCGTTTCCGACTCCTTTGCCTTTGAGGTATTAGGAGACGAACCTCTACTTCCTACGCAAAAGACCTTCAAAAGCCCTACCGGAGCCATCCTAGAAGGTTACGGGATTCTAAACAATGTGTCGATACGACACAAAGACGCTGAGGCCCTTCTGAACTTTCATGTCTTTGAGGTCCCAAGCTTTGATGTCCTCATCGGGCTTCCTTTAGAAAAACTCTTTACGGCAGCCTCATCCGGTAACCTCAGTGTCAACATCAGAGGAAAGGCTCTCTCAATCCCAATCTCCCGTTCGCGAAACACCATCGCTGAATTTCCTGATGAGAGAGACCTAACCGAAGAGGTGAAAGTAATTTCCCCTTTCGACCCTCCTGATACCCTCCTTGACCAAGACGCCAATCTTTTTACAGAAGAGGAGGATGATCTACAGGAAACTCTCGAGCTTCCTGAAGAAAAACCACCGACTCGACCTCCCATCGAGTTAAAAACCTTACCCCCTGGCCTACGCTACGCTTTCCTACATGGTGACACGGAGTCCCCTGTCATCATTAGTGATAAGCTTTCGGAGGAGGAGACCAAGAAGCTGATCTCTGTCTTAGAGAAACATCGCTCTGTCTTTGGGTACTCCCTCCAAGACCTAAAGGGAATTAGTCCCACTCTCTGCACCCATCGCATCCCTCTTGACCCCGAGAGTACACCTTCTAGGGAACCTCAGAGGAGGTTAAATAATGCTATGCGCGAGGTTGTGAAGAAGGAAGTTCTAAAACTTCTGCATTCAGGGATCATATATCCCGTACCTCATAGTGAGTGGGTGAGCCCGGTGCAAGTAGTGCCGAAGAAGGGAGGTATGACGGTCGTTAAGAATGATAAGAACGAGCTTATTCCCCAACGTACCGTCACGGGATGGAGGATGTGTATCGATTACAGAAAACTTAACAAGGCAACAAAGAAGGATCATTTCCCGCTGCCCTTCATCGATGAGATGTTAGAACGGTTGGCAAACCATTCCTTCTTTTGTTTCCTTGATGGGTATTCTGGTTATCATCAGATTCCTATCCATCCCGATGATCAGAGTAAGACCACCTTCACATGCCCGTATGGAACGTATGCCTACCGTAGGATGTCTTTTGGGTTGTGTAATGCACCCGCCTCTTTCCAACGGTGTATGATGTCCATATTCTCGGACATGATCGAGGAAATCATGGAAGTCTTCATGGATGACTTCTCAGTCTATGGGAAGACCTTCGATCACTGTCTCGAGAACTTGGACAGGGTCTTGACTCGATGCCAAGAAAAGGACCTGGTACTTAATTGGGAAAAGTGCCACTTTATGGTCCGAGAAGGCATAGTGCTAGGGCACTTAGTGTCCGAGAGAGGAATCGAGGTGGATAAGGCGAAAATAGAAGTTATCGAGCAACTTCCACCTCCGATCAACGTCAAGGGTATTCGTAGCTTTTTGGGGCATGCTGGGTTCTACCGACGATTCATCAAAGATTTTTCGAAAATCGCTAGACCCCTCACCAACCTCTTAGCTAAGGATGCGCCTTTTGACTTTGATGATGAGTGCTTGAAATCTTTTCATCTCTTGAAAAATGCACTCATCTCAGCTCCCATCATCCAACCCCCTGATTGGAAGCTGCCCTTTGAAATCATGTGTGATGCTAGTGACTATGCCGTAGGGGCCGTTCTCGGCCAAACTAAGGACAAGAAGCATCACGCAATAGCCTACGCCAGCAAAACCTTGACAGGAGCACAGCTCAACTACGCTACCACAGAAAAGGAGCTCCTGGCTGTGGTTTTTGCTATCGATAAGTTTAGATCTTATTTAGTTGGAGCAAAGGTAATTGTTTACACTGATCATGCTGCACTAAAGTACCTGCTCGCTAAAAAAGATGCTAAACCAAGGCTCATCAGATGGATCCTCTTACTCCAAGAATTTGATCTTGAAATAAAAGATAAGAAAGGAGTAGAGAATTCCGTAGCAGATCATCTATCTCGTATGCAAGTCACTAACATGCAGGAACTACCAATCAACGACTTCCTACGAGATGATATGCTGCTAAAGGTCGCGGACTCCACACCCTGGTATGCAGATATCGTGAATTTCATGGTTACAGGATATGTTCCGCCGGGGGAAAACCGAAAGAAACTGGCCTATGAAAGTAGGCGACACCTTTGGGACGACCCATTCCTCTACAGGGTCTGTGCTGATGGTCTGTTACGGCGATGCATCCCCACCATTGAGGGTGCACAGATAATTGAGAAGTGCCATGCAGCTCCGTACGGAGGACACTACGGCGTGTACCGGACGCAAGCAAAAATCTGGCAAAGTGGTTTCTATTGGCCGACGATGTATGAGGACACCAAGGAGTACATCAGGAGGTGCAGGAGATGCCAGAAGCATGGAGGAATCTCATCTCGCAACGCGATGCCCTTGACATACAACCTGCAAGTCGAACTTTTCGACGTCTGGGGCATCGACTTCATGGGACCCTTCCCAAGGTCCTATGATTGCGAGTATATCCTGGTGGCAGTCGACTACGTGTCAAAGTGGGTTGAAGCATTGCCATGCAGAGCTGCAGATGCAAAGAGCGCACGGAAGATGCTCTATGAGATCATTTTCCCACGCTTTGGGGTACCAAGGATGGTGATTAGTGATGGAGGTTCACACTTCACGGATAAAGGATTCCGACACTTCCTGAGGGAACTCGGTTCCGACCATAACATTGCTACTCCATACCACCCCCAGACCAGCGGTCAGGCAGAGACCTCGAACAAGCAAATCAAGAACATCCTGCAGAAAACAGTGGAGGAAATGGGATCGGGATGGAAGAATAAGTTGCCAGATGCACTATGGGCATATCGCACTGCATACAAGACCCCCATAGGCATGTCTCCATTCCAGCTGGTCTACGGCAAGACTTGCCATCTGCCGGTAGAACTGGAACACAAGGCATACTGGGCAATAAAGAAATGGAATATGGATTCCAAAGAAGCAGGAAGGCACAGAATGAAGCAAATTTCTGAGCTGGAGGAATGGAGAGAAAAGGCGTATCATAATGCCAGGATCTATAAAGAAAAGACCAAGAAATGGCACGACAAAAGGATACAGCCAAAGGAGTTCAACCCTGGAGACAAGGTGCTACTCTTCAACTCAAGAGTGAAGCTGTTCGGCGACGGGAAGCTGCGAAGCAAATGGCTTGGGCCATATCTCGTCATTGACGTCGCGACACATGGAGCGGTCACACTCCAGGACAAGGAAGGGAACGCGTTTAAGGTAAACGGCCATCGACTTAAAATCTTTTACGATTCTATTAAAAGTATAGGAGTTGAGGAGGACGTAGTCAATTTAATTGACTTCCGGGCCTACCCATAGCCTTTACGGGCACCTAAACTTAGAATCAAATTAAATTGCCGTACTTTTCCCCCTCCTTGGACCTCCCTTAGGCAGCCCACGAAGCAGCAGCCCCAGGGGGCCCACCACCAGGTCGGCCGACCTGGCCAGGTCGGGCGACCCCCTGGTGGCGCCGCCGCTTTCCGTTTTTCTCTCACGCGTTCCTCCAACTTCCCCCTTCGCCCTAATCGGAGATTCTCGCGGAGAATCGCGAATATACCGTCGGGGGACTCTCCTTTTAAGCAGAGGGGAGCGATGCTTTTCTCTCATCCCAAACCTTCCTGTGAACCTCTTCCAGAGCCCCCAACTTCGTCATGGCTGCCAAAAAGAGCACTTCCCAGGCTTCCTTGACCAGCTCCGCCCTTGCCCTTAGCGGGGAAATCACCCCCGCTAACCAAATTGTCCCGACCAACCTCGATCTCACCCTTGCCGAGATCGTTGAGCCTCTCGCCATTGAGCCTCCCCTGCGCCGCGAAGAGGAAAGGGCAGGCCGTACACGGTTTGCTGAACGGCGCAGCCCTTCCGCCACCCGCACATCACAGCGGGCACTTTCGCCGACCCCGGCACGCACCATGAAGACGCGGGGAACGTCGCCTGTACGGCGTCCTACCCCCGACATCAAGAGACCAACGACGGGCACTCTGGCGCACCGCAAGACGACACCCACCCGTCGTCTCCACAACGGGGATCCCTCCGCTCTCCTGCCCAGGGAACACCTCGTTGAGACGCTTCGGGGCAGGGATGGGTCGCCATTCGGGTACAAGTACCGGATGGACTACATCCCCACGTCGCCAGAGCAGAAGGGACGGTTCACCAGCACCGGACCACGCACCGGACCGGGCAAGGGGAAAGTGCTCTTCCCCAAGCTCACTTCGGAGGACAAGCGGGAGATGGAGGAATCCATCGACTCCTCCTCGCAGAAGACCATCAGCCGCTTCCTCGACCCCCCGCCAATCACAGCGGAGGGCGGACACTACCAGGACAGCGGGGACGAGGCGACAGGTCCCTCCAAGGCCAAGCTTGCGCAGGACGTTCTCCTCCTACGGGCGGAGAATAAGAGGCTGGCCAACAAGTTGGCGGAGGAGTTGGTTGATCGTGCTCAACTTGAGGATCGTGTGCAACGCCTCGAGGAGGGTATGAAAGACCTCCGCCGTGGCTTATGCGCTAAGATGGAGCGCATTTGTAGCCACATGGGAGAGCCCGACTTATATAAGGGCAAATGAATAGGCTCTCCCATATAGTTTAGGAAAATAGGCGCTTAGTTTCCCTTTTTAGATTTTCTTCGTTTATTTCATTAAAATGTAATGCGCCTATAATAAAGAATTGAATGATGGAACCCACTGAGCCCATAAAGCCGGTGGGGTCCACCTTTGCTTTCACACTTTTTCCTTTTTGTTTGTGTCAAATAAAAAGAAGTCAGGAAACAAGTGTGGAGGAGGATTTGCGAAGTACGAACGCGCAAACGGACGGTCTACCCTGAGAAATATGTTGCACAGGGTGACACGAAGCGACACGACGAACCAGGGGACCAGAGGAGCATCTCCCAGGTCGGGCGACCTGACCAGGTCGGCCGACCCAGGCCTGGCTCCCCTCGGACCCCCACTTGGTCCATACTCTGGTTTGCACGTCCACTTCCCATTCCTCCCTGCCTCTCTGCTTATTTTCTCCTTGAATATGGAAAAATTAATAAATACTAAAAACCTGAATTTCTCCATAATTCATTCTTTTTGATTTATCATCTTGCATGCTCCTTATTCCTAGAATGTTTGCCTGAATTTCCATGACTATATCTTTAGGAAAACATGCTACCTAGGACTATTGATTTGTGTGATATGAATAGACTTTATGAATCTTCACTCTTATGCTTATAACTTGGGATTTTCTTTTGAAAATGATAAATTTGAAAGCCAACTCCTCAATGATAAAATTTATCCTACCAAGGCCAAATTTTGCTTATCAAAGATTGTGCTCTTTTGTGCTACTTATTAATTTATTGAGCCTTGTCAAAATTTTGAGACCCAAATTGAGATGCCTGTTATGCTTCATTTATCAAGTCTGTGTGCACATCCACCCCTATGCTAAAACTTCTACACTGGAAGTTAGCATCTCCACCATCCATGAAAATAAAATACTCCAGTTCTACATACTTCCCTCCGTATTTTGTTGCAAAAAGAGTATGGGCTATCTAGTATTCAAAAAAAAAAAAAAAAAGAAGAGAGAGAAAAGAAAAGAAAGAAAGATAGCCCATGATCTCATTTCAATGAGGGAATATTCAAAGGAGTATCCATCTTCCATCTACCAAATAAATGTGCACAGACTTGACTTATGAATCATGACTTGTTTTTCTCTTTGGATCCGAATTTTGACTTAGCAAGATATGAATTATAAGTATGCCACCATTTCAATCCTATTCTTGAGCTCCACATATACCATATTTAGAGATAGGACATGAAAGGCACAATGCCTTGGTGAGGAAAATACACCTTTGAGCGACTAAGAGAATCATTTGAGGAGTATGGCTACTATTCTTTGATTGTGAAAATCTTTTCGAAAACCCAAGTTACATAAGCAGAAGGAGCTGAGTTTTCGGAGTCAAGATTCGTTCCATTCATCAATATCCAAAGAAGGCATGCTAGACACTTCAAAAGCTCATGGAGATACAAGGTAATGCCTGGAATAATTTGCATGCTAGATTTGATTTATCAAGGTTTGAATTATCACTTAGTCCTTAGTCTTTAGTCCTTTACTCGAGGACGAGCAAAGGCTAAGTGTGGGGGAGTTTGTTGACGGTCCTTAAATGCAAAATATGACCGTCGTTTACCCGCAAGAATCACATAATTTGATCACCACCTTAGTGGTAGGAATTTATTACTAATTATTTCCACAAGTTTTGGTGACTTTGTGTATGCAGGAAGCAACCCATGGAGTTTAAATAAAATTCAAGGAAATTCAAGGAGAAAGCACACTTCCGGCCAATCAGGAGCAAGCACACGGATTAAGGAGCCCACCTTCAGCGCTTAACCGACGTAACTCCCTGTAATACCGCGCAAACCGTTGTCAGGGCCCACAGGACAGCCACCTGGAGAAAGCACAGGCCAGGAGGGGCCACCCCCAGGTCGGCCGACCTGGTCAGGTCGGCCGACCTGGCCGGGCGCCCTCTCCGCCTGGGCTTCCACGTGTTGGCTCCTCAGGACTCCCTGATGGCGGTTTGGGGGGATTCCGTGGCGGTTACTCCTCTGAAACCGACGTTAGGAGGCTATAAATAGAGGGTGAGGGCCTTCACTCCATGACACACTCAAGATTGAAGATTTAGTGCTCCTCTTGCAAAGGCCAAGTGCTACTTAGCTAGTGCTTAGATTAGGAAGAGAGTGGAGTAGAGTTCGGAGGAGGCTTGGGCTTGTCTTCGCCTTCTCCACGCTTGTACTTCGACGACATTTGCCAATCATAGTAAGTGTCGAGATTTCCCCTCTTGCAGTTTACTTTTTACTTTAATTAAGTTATAGTTCTAGCTTGTGAGCTCGTTCATCGCTCTAAGTTCTTAGGGTGCCTTAGCCTGAATATTCGTTGCTAGAAGGTTAAGGTAGTAATCGATCGCATAGACGTGGTGTCTAGGCAGGAGGTTACCTTTGATTATTCGTTAGTCTACTGGTTCGTTGAGGTAGGCGGCAGGTGGTGACAGCTCTGTCCGTCCTCTGAAATCCTCCCCGCTAGGCTAGTGCGTAGGCTCTTGGCGGAAGTCGCCTGTGGATGCAGGGGTAAGTCCGTGCCCAACGCGAGCAAACTAGAGCATAGCTTAGTTAACGTAGGAACCTGACTCTTGGGACATCCTCTCTGTCCTCTACCTATCTTAATCAATCTCTGTGTCCTTGGGTGATTTAGTCCAACGATAGACACACACGTTCCTCGTGATTCGATACCCCGGAATACTCTGGGTGAAGTGCTACATCGGTCTTCCGTGCGCTTGCGGATTTATTCGTAGACGTAAGAAAAACCAACAACCTACGGGTCCTTTTGTAACAAATATATGATGTAATAAATAAAGGATATGGATATTTATTCTGTTTACCACTAATGATGTACCGTATGTGTGTGTAACTTGATCCTGGGCACACATACGGCTGCACCCGTTTTGCTTCTTAAAATGGGTGTGACACCGGTCTTGAGGTGGTGAGATAGAGCAAGGATCCAATCATTGATCTATAGAGCTTGGGGTTCACTGATTTTCCCTTTTCATCCATGTCCAAGGGTTTGCTTATTGCCATAGGAGTGCGTAAGGGTTTGCTATATTCCATGTTGAACCTCTTGAGAGAATCCTTGGTGTACTTTTCTTGATAGATGAAGTTGCCTTCTCTCAACTGCTTCACTTGAAAACCAAGGAACACATGGAGCTCTCTAATCATAGACATTTGAAATTCCCTTGCCATCATTTCTCGGAACTCCTCATTCTACTTCTCATTTGTTGACCCATATATGATATCATCCACATAGATTTGGCACACAAAGAGATCCTTCCCAACATTCCTTCTGAACAAGGTGCTATCAATGCTTCCAATCTTGAACCCATTCTTGAACATAGATTTGGCACACAAAGAGAAGAAAGTTCCTCAAGTGTTCATACCATGCCCTTGGTGCTTGCTTTTGTCCATAGAGAGCCTTCTTCAGTTTATATACATGTCTAGGATGTTTGGGATCCTCAAATCTCAGAGATTGTTCCACATAGACTTTCTCATTTATCTCTCCATCCAAGAATGCACTCTTCACATCCATTTGATAAAGCTTGAAGCCATTATGTGAAGCATAGGCAAGCATAATCCGAATAGCTTCAAGTCGAGCAACTGGAGCAAATGTTTCCTGAAAGTCAATTCCCACCACTTGAGAGTACCCCTTAGCCACTAGACGAGCCTTGTTTTTCACAATTGCACCTTTCTTATCTTGTTTGTTTTTGAAAACCCACTTGGTGCCAACAACGATGTGATTCTTGGATCTCTCAACAAGTTTCCATACCTTGCACCTCTTGAAGTTATTCAATTCTTCTTGCATGGCAATTACCCACTTGTGATCATCCATTGCCTCTTCAATTGTTGTGGGCTCAATCATGGATGAAAGAGAAGTTCTCAATAGCAACAATGGCCTCATCATTGTTTTCCTCATTGTTCACATAGTTGGACTTGTATTGATTTCTCCATGTCCTTACTCCTTGAGATGGACTCTCAATGATCAAATCTTGAGTATGGTCCTTGTTGATAACTTTGGGTCTAGGATGATGTTCTTTTTGAGTGGGAGGTGGTCTAGGTGAAGTATCTTAGGCATCATGGATAGCTTGCTCTCTTGAGATATGAGTATCTTGGATTCTTAGAGAGGTGGGAGAATCACTCATAGGCTTTCTAGCTTTGGACTTATGGGGATATATCATTTGTGGAGCTTGGAGAAGTGGCTCGAGACGGAGTAGATGGGGGAGCATGTGACTCACTTCTCTCTTGAGTGTTCTCTTGGGTAGATGGATGCACTCTCAATGAATTTTGGGGGGAGCTAGAAGGTGTGTTGGTGGCATCTTGGTTTGGTTCTTGCACCTCGAAGGATGAAGTTGCTTGAGGTGGTGGAGTGGAGGGCTCACCAATATCATCATCAATAACCTCGTGGGGTAAAACCTCGCCCACAGGCATTCTTCTCATAGCCTCCCTCATGGGTTTGTCACCAATGTTCACTTCAAGAAATTCATCTCCCTTTTGACAACCATTTGACTCATCAAATTCCACATCATAGGTTTCCTCCACACAACCTGTAGCTGAGTTGTAGACCCGATATGCTTTAGAAGTTCGAGAGTACCCAACAAGTATGCCTTCATCCGTTCTGCTCTCAAACTTCTCAGGCTTCCTCCTCTTCTTGAGAATGTAGCAAGTGCAGCCAAACACCCAAAAATAGGAAACATTCGGTTTTTGTCCAAAGCTCATATGGAGCCTTCTTCAACAACCGATGAAGGTACACACAGTTGGAAGTGTAGCAAGCCGTGTTGATTGCTTTAGCCCAAAACCTCTCATGAGTCCCATACTCATCTAGCATAGCACGAGCAAGAGTGATGAGCGTCGTGTTCTTTCTCTCCACTACTCCATTTTGCTCGGGAGTATATGTAGCGGAGAATTCATGTTTGATTCCTTTCTTGTCACAATATTCCTCCAATGTTGTGTTCTTGAATTTTGTTCCATTGTCACTCGTTATCTTCACAATGTTGGCCTTGAATTCATTCTTTGCTCTCCTTGCAAATTTTCTGAAGACATCACTTGCTTGAGACTTGTCCACAAGAAGAAGGTCCAAGTGTATCTCGTGAAGTCATCAACAATCACCAAGCAATAGAGATTTCCTCCCAGACTCTTGTAATGTGTTGGCCCAAACAAATCCATGTGCAAGAACTCCAGAGAACGAGATGTTGACATGAAAGACTTGGTGGGGTTAGAAGAGGCAACTTGCTTCCCTGCTTGACAAGCACTACACAGTTTGTCCTTCTCAAAGGTCACATCCTTGATTCCTTCAACTAGATTCCTCTTGACCACTTTCCTGAGCTGACTCATCCCAACATGTGCTAATCTTCTGTGCCACAACCATTCCTTGGTTGATTTTGTGAAGAGCAAGTATGATGTGGACAAGGGTTCCCGATCTTCCAAAAGGTTCTTGGTAAGTTGATTTGGTCGGAGGCGACACACAATTCGATCCGGCTTCAGAACAGCACGTTCTAAACCCCGCAATCGCAGCACGACGTCTCCTCTGGTTATCAACCGTCCAAAGACGATTGACCTCGCCGAGAAGGCTAATCCCTGCCTGCGAATCAAGAACACAAGCAAGAACAACAAAGAATACAACACAATTGCAGATGTATGATTAAACTCTCAAAGTTGGGGTCTCACAAACCGATGAACGGCAAAACTGTTTATGAACAGAATTGATCTAAGCAAAACCCGAACCCTAATAGTGCGGCGGCGGCTGTATATAAAGACCCTAGGGTCGTGCAAGACCCTCTGGACGCGCCCCTAATTGGGCTCAACTAGATGCAAAGCCCAAAGGCCAAAAATAGGCGACGCAGCACCGACACAGATTCTGGACTCTCTCTTGTTTTGACGATTCTCGATGACTCCGGATGAATTTTGACATGAGGCCGGCGGCATTTGAAAGGTCTTCTCCATATCTTTCCGTGCATATGTAGAACGTCCAAATCCGAGTCCGTATGCGTCCTGGGCGACCGTTTTAGTACAGACTAGTCCTGGGCCCCGAAACAGACTCGAAGTCGGTTTTGATTGGGCCTCCACTTTGGCTTCCAAGCCCTTGCTGGTCCTCCACGTTCCCAACTCCTTCTCCCATCATCTCCTGGTCCTCTCCATGGTTTCTAATCATAAAATAATCATTAGGTAGCAAACCATTCTCAAAAGTAACATATAGCGAAGAACGTAGGAACGAGCTCACCTCTAAATTTAGTTGTCGTGCACGAGCTCTAGTCATTGGACCTTGCAAGTCCAGATTTGGAGGAGTGTTGTGTGTATCTATAGGAGTGATGTCCTCATCATCCTCCGCCTCTTGAAGTGGAGTCGTCCTCGACTCAAGCTCATCCTCTTCTCCCAAGTATGGTTTCAAATCTGAAATGTTAAAAGTAGGACTAACCCCTAACTCGGGAGGCAACTCAAGTTTGTATGCATTATCATTAATCTTCTCTATTATTTTGAATGGATCATCAGCTCTAGGCATTAGTTTCGACTTTCTCAATTCTGGAAATCTATCCTTCCTTAAGTGTAACCACACTAAATCTCCTACATCAAGCTTTACTTCCTTTCTTCCCTTACTACCAGCAATTTTATACTTTTCATTCATCTTTTCAATGCTAAGTCTAGTGGTCTCATGCATTTGCAAAATAAATTCAGCACGCTCCTTAGCATCAATATGAACTCTCTCATTAATAGGTAGAGGAAGTATATCAAGTGGAGTACGGGGATCAAAACCATATACTACCTTGAATGGACTTACCTTGGTAGTAGAATGTGTTGCCCGATTATAAGCAAACTCAACATGAGGTAAGCATTCTTCCCATTGCTTCAAATTTTTCTTCAAAATAGCTCGCAACATAGTACCCAAAGTGCAGTTCACAACCTCAGTTTGTCCATCAGTTTGTGGATGACAAGTTGTAGAAAATAACAACTTTGTACCCAACTTATTCCAAAGCGTGCGCCAAAAATGACTCAAGAATTTTGCATCACGATCTGAAACAATAGTAGAAGGCATACCATGCAAACGTACAATTTCTTTGAAAAAGAGATCAGCAATATAACTAGCATCATCAGTTTTATGACATGATATAAAGTGTGCCATCTTGGAAAAACGATCCACGACAACAAAAATGCTATCGCTCCCCCTCTTAGTCCTAGGCAGTCCTAAAATAAAGTCCATAGAAATATCCGCCCAAGGAATAGAAGGAACAGGAAGTGGCATGTATAAACCATGTGGATTCAATCGAGACTTAGCTTTTTGACATGTAGTGCAGCGAGCAACAAAACGCTCAACATCTTTCCTCATCCTTGGCCAAAAGAAGTGTGTGGCCAAAATATCCTCTGTCTTCTTAGCACCAAAATGACCCATCAATCCACCTCCATGCGCCTCCTGCAACAACAAAAGACGAACGGAACCAACTGGAATGCATAGGCGGTTAGCTCTAAACAAGAATCCATCATTCAACACAAATTTGTGCCAAGCACGACCTTCTTTACAGTGCAGCAATACATCTTTAAAATCAACATCAGCAACATATTGTTCTTTAATTGCCTCAAGTCCAAAAATTCTACAATCAAGTTGAGACAACAAAGTATATCGCCTAGATAAAGCATCAGCAATCACATTGTCCTTCCCTTTCTTATGTTTAATAATATAAGGAAAAGACTCAATAAACTCAACCCATTTAGCATGTCTACGGTTCAAATTGCCTTGAGAACGAATATACTTAAGTGATTCATGATCAGAATGAATAACAAATTCTTTGGGCAACAAATAATGACGCCACGTCTCTAAAGAACGTACAAGTGCATATAGTTCCTTATCATACGTGGAATAATTCAAAACAGGCCCAGTAATTTTCTCACTAAAGTATGCAACAGGTTTACCATCTTGCATCAAAACACCACCAATGCCTATACCACTAGCATCACATTCAAGCTCAAAAGTCTTATCAAAATTGGGTAATTGCAGCAATGGTGCATGTGTAAGTTTGTCCTTCAAAGCATCAAAAGACTCATGATGTACCTTACCAAAATGGAAGTCAACGCCCTTCTTTGTCAACTCATGCAATGGTGCAGCAATGGTGCTGAAATCTTTGACAAAGCGGCGGTAGAAACCTGCAAGACCAAGAAAACTCCTCACCTGTGTGATAGTTTTTGGTACAGGCCAGCTCTTTATGGCTTCAATCTTCGCCTCATCCACCTCAATTCCCTGTGGAGTCACAACATAGCCAAGAAAAGAGACTCGATCCGTGCAAAAGGTGCACTTCTCAAGGTTACCAAATAAACATGCAACTCGCAAAGCATCAAAAACAGCACGCAAATGAATCATATGATCATCCATGGATTTGCTATAAATCAAGATATCATCAAAGTAAACAACCACAAATTTGCCAATAAAAGGTCTTAAAACCTCATTCATCAAACGCATGAAAGTACTGGGTGCATTAGTTAACCCAAAAGGCATTACTAACCACTCATACAACCCGAATTTGGTTTTGAAAGCTGTTTTCCATTCATCTCCAAGTTTCATTCTAATTTGATGGTAGCCACTACGCAAATCAATTTTAGTGAAAATTATAGCACCACATAACTCATCAAGCATGTCGTCTAGCCTAGGAATAGGATGACGATACCTAATAGTAATGTTATTAATGGCTCTACAACCTACACACATGCGCCAAGAACCATCTTTCTTAGGAACCAAAAGTACAGGAACAGCACAAGGACTAAGTGATTGACGAACATACCCACGATCCAAAAGGTCTTGGACTTGTCGTTATATCTCCTTAGTCTCCTCAGGGTTGGTCCTATAAGCAGCACGGTTTGGTAAAGTAGCACCAGGAATCAAATCAATTTGATGCTCAATCCCTCTCAAAGGTGGCAATCCCGCGAGTATCTCAGCTGGGAAAACATCCTCATACTCCTGCAAAAGGTTAGTGACAGCAGGAGGCAAAGCACTAGAAGCAATATCACCAAGCAAAAACAAGGCTTGTTTGCATATCAAAGCATAGCAGATATCATCAGTAGAAATTTCAGCAAGCTCAGATTTTGTGGCAAGACATGAACGACCTTGTAATTTAATTGCAGCACCCTTAGAACTTGAAGAATCATTAACATTACTTGGTGTAGAAGCAGAATTAACAGGTTGCTGAATTTCAGGGCTTTTATTTTTCAAACTAGCAGCTCGTTCTAAATCAGCTTGTACAATTTCAGCAGGGGTCATTGGTAACAAAGTAATTTTAGTTCCTTTATGCATAAAAGTGTACTTATTACTTTTACCATGGTGTACAGTATCATTATCAAATTCCCAAGGTCTACCCAATAAAAGTGAACAAGCTTGCATGGGTACAACATCACAATCAACAGAATCCACATAGAAACCAATGGAAAAAGGAACTCTGCAAGTTTGTATTACCTTAGCTTTCCAGAGTCATTTAACCACTGAATGTAGTATGGATGTGGATGTGGGCGTGTGGTCAAATCAAGCTTCTTAACCACATCAGAACTCACCAAATTGTTGCAGCTTCCTCCATCAATGATGACACGTGCCCGACGGTTCTTGATGACGAAGAAAATCTGGAACAAGTTATGTCGCTGCATCATCTCGGGCTGCTGGACTTGTGTGCTAAGCACATGCTGCACAATAATATTCATATAGCCCGTGGTATCTCCGCTTCCAAGGACGAGGTCACCGCTGGTGGCAGCGACATCCTCCTCCTCATCCTCCACATCGGAGGTGCTCATGTAACCGCCATCATCTGTCGCCACATATGCCCGCCGACTTGGACAATCTTTCTGCACATGGCCAAGACCATGGCAGCGGTGGCACTGAATCCCTGTAGTGCGTCCCGTCGAAGCAACAGAGGAGGCAGTACTAGCCGGTACCTGCACAGAATTTTTACCTGAGCGCGTAGAAGGGGCAGGGGCTGATCTTGGTGCTGCAGAAACAACACTAGCTGGTGGGGGCGGCCGGAAAGATGGCTTGGGCAGCCCCGAAGTCCCCGTCGGCCGTGGTGGGTAGAAATTCCTGGACTTGCTGTACTCCTCAAAAGCCTGGAAAAGTCCCTGTGATTCTTTCTCTGCAAGCATAGCATACTGGAAACACTGATTGAGGGTATAAAATTCTTTGTAATCAAGGATGTCCTGAATTTCTTTTCTCAAACCAGAATAAAAGCGGCAAATCTGATCCTCTACTTTTTCAACCACAGCACAACGAATCAAACCCTTCTGAAGCTCACTAAAATACTCCTGAACAGTTTTATCTCCTTGATCTAAACGCTGCAGTTTATTACGAATTTCTCTATAAAAAGAAGGAGGAACAAAACGATCACGCATTTCTACCTTAAGTTCTTCCCAAGTAGTAGGCAAATCGGTTTCAGCAGCTAGACCACTCCACCAAACAATAGCAAAGTCCTTAAACTCACTAGTGGCTTGTCTAACTCTATGTTGTTCAGGAACAAGGTGGGCATTAAATTTTTGTTCTACCGTCATTTCCCAATCAAGGTAAGCATCACCATCGTATTGACCCGAAAACGAAGGAATTGAAAACTTAATTTTAGCATACGGATCATCTGGAGCATAGTTACCTTGTGTGCGACGGTTGTGGTTGTGGAAACCACCCATACCTTGAGGGTTACGTTGCAAACGGCGTCGTAACCTTGCGGTCCTTGTAGCTGACCTATCGACGGTGCCATCAGCCTTATACACCGTTGCTTCATCATGATCGTCTTCAACGTCGTTGTTGGTGTCGTTGTTGGTGTTGGTGTTGGTGTTGTTGTTGTTGTTGTTGTTGGTCTTGTGAGCGGTCTCCAATTCGACAACCTGATCGGTTAGCTTAGAGACTCTCTTATCCAACCGCTCAATGCTTTCTCCCAGGTGAAGCTTGGTGACGGCGTCGGTGACGGCCCTGGTGATCGTCTCTGCCAAATCACTCTGAACCGCCTGCAAAGCCTTCTGTAACTGATTTTGGCTCACGCACTCATCCAATTTTGAGGGTGAAGCACCCTCCCCGTCGCTTCCTGACATCAGAAACACCAAAACAGGAAACAAAAAGTAAAGGTTATCCCTACAAAACTACTAAGCAGTGGTGCCTCTCAACACAGCAAAAGTAAGCTTCTTGCAAAGCTCTTACAAAGTTCTGAAAACAACAAAGCGAAGGATACCAGGGAGAAGTGTTCCACGATTGCAAGGGTTACCAAATAACCTATGTGCTGTCCAGAAGAAGTATGTAGAGCTAGGAAGGCCAAATATGTATATATGAGTGGCACACAAATCAAAAACAAATAGTAAAGCTGAATAAGTGCCCAAGTAACTTGACCCTAGTTGCTGGTCTAACTATGTCCTAGAACAGTAGTGATAGCAAATAAGAAACAAGGAGACAAAGGGACACAGTCGATAACAGGGGGCCTAGTGTAAAACAGCCAAACTCAGAAATTTCAGGGGGCTAGATGGAGCACTAGTAGGAATCCCAAATTTCTTTTTTTTTATTTTATTTTTTTGATATGTTTTTTCCAACTCACTAGCAAACAGGAAGAAACCACAAAAAATTTCAGCTCAAACCGAGATAGGACGTGGCCTACAGAAAATCTTGAAGTTTCAGAAAACATCGGGTTTCAACTTGAATGAATTTTTTCTTTATCTTCCCGATTTTTTTTGAATTTTTTGACGAGGGCACACAGGGCGTAGCCGAGTGGGTGTATGCTCAACTTTTTGTCAAGAATCTCCTGTAAAAATTTCAGCCAAAACGGACAACCGAGCGAAAAGTTATGGCTGTTTTACCGAACGGGTGTCGGAATCGGTTATGAAGAACCCGGGGGTTTGAGTGAAATCCGAGTCGGTCTTGGGGTCGGGTAGGGAGTTTTTTTGGCGAGGTGGATGCAGCGGAAAGTATAATTTATGAAAATTGGTCCGAGGTGGTGAGAGTAGGTTTAGGGTGGGATTAGGGTGGGCGTGTTGATCAATCAACCCTAGCACACAAAGCCGACAAAACCGAGGACGGTGAAGGGGATGGCGGCTAGGGTTGCAAGGGAAACACTACTGACGACAAAAACACAAACTAAACCAGTGACTAAACAAGAACTAAGGCACAAACTCAACACTACGGACTCTGAAATTGAAATATGCACAGGCTAAAACACGTGGTTATGGGCGGGGGAAATTTTTTTTTTTGGTATTTTCAGTGGACGATAGGAAGAACACGAAAACAAAATTAAAGGGTAGTGTGAATCTGACGGTGCACCTGAAGCTCTGATTACCACTTGATGTGGACAAGGGTTCCCGATCTTCCGAAAGGTTCTTGGTAAGTTGATTTGGTTGGAGGCGACACATAATTCGATCCGACTTCAGAACAGCACGTTCTAAACCCCGCAATCGCAGCACGACGTCTCCTCTAGTTATCAACCGTCCAAAGACGATTGACCTCGCTGAGAAGGCTAATCCCTGCCTGCGAATCAAGAACACAAGCAAGAACAACGAAGAATACAACACAATTGCAGATGTATGATTAAACTCTCGAAGTTGGGGTCTCACAAACCGATGAACGGCGAAACTGTTTATGAACAGAATTGATCTAAGCAAAACCCGAACCCTAATAGTGTGGCGGCTGTATATAAAGACCCTAGGGTCGTGCAAGACCCTCTGGACGCGCCCCTAATTGGGCTCAACTAGATACAAAGCCCAAAGGCCAAAAATAGGCGACGCAGCACCGACACAGATTCTGGACTCTCTCTTGTTTTGGTGATTCCTGATGACTCCGGATTAATTTTGACATGAGGCCGGTGGCATTGGAAAGGTCTTCTCCTTATATTTCCGTGCATATGTAGAACGTCCAAATTCGTGTCCGTATGCGTCCTGGGCGACCATTTTAGTACAGACTGGTCCTGGGCCCCGAAACAGACTCGAAGTCGGTTTTGATTGGGCCTCCACTTTGGCTTCCAAGCCCTTGCTGGTCCTCCACATTCCCAACTCCTTCTCCCATCATCTCCTGGTCCTCTCCATGGTTTCTAATCATAAAATAATCATTAGGTAGCAAACCATTCTCAAAAGTAACATATAGCAAAGAACGTAGGAACGAGCTCACCTGTAAATTTAGTTATCGTGCACGAGCTCTAGTCATTGGACCTTGCAAGTCCAGATTTGGAGGAGTTTTGTGTGTATCCATAGGAGTGATGTCCTCATCAAAGTACTTGGAGGCATGTTGCTAGATTTGTAGTCCGTGACATACAAGTTCCCATGCCTCACTCTATGAAACACTAGCCCTTTCTTGACATTATCAATAGTTGCTCCGTCCTCATCAAATGTGCACTTGAATCCCATGTCACACAACTGACCAATGGATAGAAGGTTGATGTTGAGGGTTTCCATAAGAAAAACCTTGGAGAGATGGAGATCCTCTGTAATGGCCACCTTGCCTGAGCCTCTGACTCTCCCCTTTGAGTTATCCCCAAAAGTCACCTTCTCACTGTCTTCATCTTCATCAATGTTGGTGAACATGGTTGGCTTCCCGGTCATGTGTTGGGTACACCCACTGTCAAGAATCCAATGGGTACCTCCACTCTTGTAGTTGACCCTGGTGGTAGCCATAAGACAAGCACTACAGGAAGAAGGGTTAGTATCCAAAGCATTGCTCAATTGACTTGTACTAACCTCATCACGTCGAATGATAAGACCATCCTCATAGATAGGGATTCTTGCAACCTTCTTGAAGTCTCCTCCTAATGGAATAGTGGAGCACGATAACTCCAATGTCCATGACCATCCCCCATGTGCACATTGTCGAGGTCGATGTATTAGTGGGGGGGGGGATCATAGAGTCCAGTGACGTGCTCGAGCACGTGTCCCACTTGTGAGTGAAGCAAAAGTATCATCTCATTGCTCTCTTAATTGAGAGCTCATGTCTCCGGTTGACTACCTCATCAAATAAGTAAATCCTCTTAGGAGCTGTGATTTGTTGGAGGAGCTTGTCAATCACTTCATGTGGTGCAATCCTATGAAGGCCTCTAAAGGAATTTATCCTACACACAAGATCATAAATGCTTAAGAGAGTATCACAAAGGTCACCATTTAGATTTCTCACAAATTCACCAAGTTAAAAGATGAGATCCTGTTGGTGAGCTCGACGAAGATGCCAAAGGTGATCTTGCGGAGGAAGAGGTGGAATAGGTGGGGGCACCGGAGCCGTAGTGGTGAGATAGATCATCTCAAATGATCAAGTGAGCATTGTTGTTGGTGCTCCCCCTACACCAATGCATGGTCCACCCGAAGTGCTTGGAGTAGAACTTGGAATGGCACTTGAGGTAGAGCATGACAAAGCGCTCGATGAGCTTGGTGAAGGTCTTGATCCGAAGGGGATGTAGAAGCTGTTGCAAGGCAATCTTGTAGAGGGATCAATAAGTTTGAGCTCGAAGCTACTTCTTTCACTTTTCTTGAAGATGCTCCAATGTTTGCCTTGGAAGTCTTCGCCCAGGTCCAGCTTGCGGTGATCTCCTCATCTTCAAAGAGCAACTTAATCACTTCCTTGACGGAGAGACCTTTCTCCATGGGAAGACTGAGGGCGGTGTAGAGGAGCTTGCTACTAGGGAGCAAGGTGAGGATCTTCTCGACTATCACAATCTTGGGAAGCTTGAAGGATTCTTCATTTGATTCAATCTTGTCCACAATACCTTGTAGGCGAATAAGAGAGTCAAGTAAGTCCTCATTATCATTAGCATGAAAAGTAGAGAACTCCTCAACAAGTAAATCACTACCAGGATTAAGAGGCACACTATCATCAATCCTAGTCATGCTAGTGGAGGAAGCAAGATCAAGAGAACCAACATCATCAATCATCACATTATACACACTAGTAGAGCAACCTATCAAGTTATCATTAGAAGAATCTAGGCACTCACTAGAACTAGGCACTACCACACAATCGTCACAATCATCATACATATGATCATCGGTAAAGGTATTGGCAAAGTCCATAAGAGTATCCATCAACTCATCCGGAATCATGGCATTTAGGTAGCTTTTCAAGGATCCTTCCATGAGTCATGACCCGGGCCCGAGTAGGATGACATCCCAACTCAATTCGGTCACTACTCAAGGCGGTTAAGCCCTATATTGAGCACTTGGCTCTGATATCACTTGAAAGGATCACAGTGACTAGGAGGGGGGTGAATCGGGAACTATCTCTATGTACCAATTTTAACAATTCCCACTGCCAATACACTCAAAACAACTCCTACACAATTCTAGTGGTGATCACACTAACAAGATAATCCTATGAAAGGAAAGACAACCTACGCATACTAGTGGATCACACAAGTCAATACAACTCCTATGCACTTATAGTGGAGTTCTCGCATACGAGCCCGCAATGACTACCGGAGTGAACACACGGTGTGCGTCACCGCTGCTACCAAGGCACAAGCTCGCCTCCCTCGAGAACTTGCCGAACTCCCAGAGCCGGCACAGGCGCTCACTAGCGATGCCCCTTTCACCGGTGGGCTCAAACCGTGTACAAACGTGTGACGGCCTTCACAACCGATCATAATAGGCTCGATCACCGACACCTAACCAGTCTAGGTCTCACCATAGACCAAGAGTAACAACCTCGATCACACCCTCAAGGACACCCTAGCCTTAGATGTGCAAGATCACTCCTTGTTACTCTCACAAGCACTCTCAAGATATCCAATATCCTCTCCTAGTGCTCTCCTCTTTTCCTCTTGGACCTTACCAAATGCTCTGAGGTATTCCACTGGCCAAGAGAGGTCTCCAGGACCCCAGCAACGAAGTTATATAGGCTTCCAACCTCAAACTAGCCGTTGCTCTACGAAACCATCTTTCTAGGCCTACTGACCAGACTGTCCGGTCACTGCCTGACCGGACCGTCCGGTCACTACAGACTGTGGCTCCAATGGATCTGCCCACTGCTAATCTTCTGCTGACCGGACCATACGGTCAGCTGACTGGACCATCCAGTCCATTTCTCTCTCCAGTCTAGAAACATTTCAGACTCAGCTTCCTCTCTGCCCTGCGCAACTCATACTGACCGGACCGTCTGGTCAGTAGACCAAACTGTCCGGTCACTATGAATCCTGGCGCAGATAGACTCTTCGCTGCTTGCTATAAGTTCCAGACATCTTCTCCTAGTGACCGTACAGTCCGGTCACCATTAACCCCTATGTCTGGTCACTTTGTCCAGAAGCTGAAACTTGTCGTGTTCGCTTGACTTTGTTTGCCGGCTTCTCCGAACAGCTCCTTGGCTTCTCCACTGTCATCTAGTGCCTATGATTTCACTGAGCAACCTTGCACATCACCGACTAGACATGACCTAAGAGAAATGACCTAGACCCCCTTGATAGTCCGGTTTTTCCTGTGGACTCAAAGCCCTAACAACTAGACAAGTGTTCCCAACACTTGCTCCATAGCTTGTCCTCAGCTTTGATCCATCTCCATCAACCCTTGGACTCCATCAAGCTCACAAGACTCCATGCTTGTGGTCATTGTCATCAATCGCCAAGGCAACCATCTTCTATATGATTTGTAGTAGAGTTTAGAGATAATTCCTACATAGACAACACTCGTGTAGGTAATAGTCACATTTCATGTTTGTCATTCATCACCAAAACATCATACCTTGGGGTGACCTCAATGGTCATGATCCTTACAGCTACACCTAATCAGGTGCACCTAGTCGGCGCACCAGATCCATCAGGAACTTCAATCAAGAGGTCTTCCTAATTTGTGATCTAGTCACATAATCTCGAAGATCACTCGGCAGATCAAAGCTCAAAATCAGGAAGCACTCGGGGGCTGCTGTGGAATACTTACCTTACGGGTATCCATAGTTATACCTAAGTCGGTAGACGACCGGGTACCTCGTCCATAAGGGAACCGACCGAGTCGGCTTGGAACGCAAGGCAATTAGAGATAGACTTTCTATATGAATCCTTGTAGACTACGAGTAGGACTCTTCATGTACCCCTTGCTGACTAGATATATAAGGCAGCAGGGAACCCCCATCAAGGAACACGAAACACAACACCAATACAAACCATAGAACACAGGACGTAGGCTTTTTACTCTCATAGAGAGGGCCCGAACCTGTCTAAATTGGCATCTTGTATCTTAACCATCGAGTTCTTAATCCCGACGTAGCCCTATGAATTTATTGTCAAGTAGAAGTCTCAACACACTTTGTTCCTCTCAAAGTTTTCCAACTCTTCATGCATGGTATTAACCCAATGTTCATCAGATAGTGCGTGTCCAACATCTCGAGGTTCAAAGGTGGCAACAAATAGAGAATTCGTAAAGCAGGCGAGATGTGCAGACCTTGACCTTGTTGTCCTCTCATTGAGGTTACCGATCATCTGTTGAGGAGGATGCGGACGTTGAATGTGGTGATGGGCCTCTCTCTAAGAGTGTACCTCCCTCTCAACCACGGCTGGAGCAGGCTCGACAACAACTGACGTCGATATTGAAGCTTCTGGACCCTCTCCTAGAGTAGTGGAAGTAGCAGGAACAGACATGGATGTGGGATGGAATGACTCATCATCATCATCATTCAAGCCATGTAGGTCCTCTTCTACAAAGATACTCTCCTCCATCTCCCTGTTACCTACAGTCTCAACCAAATTGCTTGTACAAGAGTTTGATTCATCAAAGGTTACATCGCAGGATTCTATGATGGTGTTACTTTCCAAATTCAAAACTTTGTATAAATGGCCATGAAGAGTGTAACCAAGAAAGATGCCATCGGAAGATCTCGACTCAAACTTATCAAGATTGCCACGCTTGAGAATAAAGCACTTGCAACAAAAGGCACGTAAATGAGAAACAGATGGCTTCCTCCCAAAGAGTAGCTCATAGGAAGTCACATTAAGAATTGAGCGCAAGAAAACTCGATTGGAAACATAGCAAGCTATGCTAATGGCCTCAGCCCAAAACCGCCTCGGAGTCCTATGCTCATCGAGTATCATTGGGCCATTTCCACCAAGGTTCTGTTCTTTCTTTTGACCACATCATTCTGCTGAGGGACACGAGGTGCTAAAAACTGATGCTCAATACCATGCTAAAGGCAGAAAGCATCAAAGGAGGAGTTCTTGAACTCGGTGCCATTATCACTACGGATTGCTCGTAATGCACCAGGGAGTTCCTTGAACAACCTCAAAGCTAAGCTCCGAAAGTGATGAAACACTTCATCCTTGCTTTCAAGAAAGTAAACCCAAGAATAGCGAGAGAAGTCGTTAACAATCACAAGAACATACCGCTTCCCACCCAACGAACGAACCCGAGAAGGACCAACAGTGTCCATATGAAGCAGCTCTCCACGGCGTTCAGTCATCACCAAATTAATTGGTGGATGAGAAGCAGCAATCATTTTCCATGACGACAAGGAGCACAAACCAAATCCTTAACAAATTGTGCTTAGGCAATCCTCGAATCAGACCTAGGCCACTCAAGCGACAAAGCATGTCAAAGCTCATGTGACCTAGTCTCCTATGCCATTTCCAGAGCTCAGAAGAAGATTGAGTAAACAAGCACGTGTGAGAACTAGAAGAAACAATAAAAAATCAGCCTAAAACACTCTCCCAATGCTAGAAATCCCACAAACCAAAGAACCATTTGAATCAAGAACACAAACAAAGCCTTTTTATCCCAAGCAAGTTGGGGTATGCTAGAGATGAAACCCATGAGGACTCAAAAAAAGGAGAGACAAAGGAATGACAGCCAAAAGAAAGAAAAGGAAGCCAAAAAAGGAGAGACAAAAACAAAAGGAACAGAAGCCAAAAGAAAAAAAAAAGTAAGCAAGAAGGAAGAAAAGAACAGATCACGGTTCCTGCATGTCTATTGCTAGTATCCAAGTGCTCCTATCCATAGCTAGCTCCTTAGGGATATCCCACTCCTTCAAGTCTCTCTTAATCGACTCGTCCCAAGTCAAGTTAGGTTGGACTCTACCTCTATTAATATTAGCATCTCTCTTTAGAACCCCACTACGCACCGGCGCCTCCAGGGGCGTCCGTTGAACATGTCCGAACCATCTCAATCGATGTTGAACCAATTTCTCCTCGATAGGTGCCATCCTATCCTGTCTCGGATATCTTCATTCTGTATTTGATCTCTTCTTGTATGCCCGCAAAACCAGGGCAACATACGTATCTTTGCTACACTCAATTGTTGGACATGTTGCCTTTTCGTAGGTTAGCACTTAGCACCGTACAACATCATTGGACGAATTGTTGTCCTATAGAATTTACCTTTTAGCTTTTGTGGCACCCTCTTGTCGCATAGGACGCCGAAAGCTTGACACCATTTCAACTAGCCTGCTGAAATTCTATGCCTAACATCTTCATCGATGTCGCCGTCCTTTTGTAACATCAATCCTAAATAACGAAACGTATCCTTCTTGACCACCAATTGTCCATCAAGTCTAACGTCTCCATCCTCATGCCTAGTCACGCTAAACTCGCACATCATATACTCGGTCTTGGTCCTACTAAGTCTAAATCCCTTGGACTCTAATGTGTGCCTCCACTGCTCCAACTTCCTATTAACCCTAGGCCTACTCTCGTCAACTAACACCACATCATCAGCAAAGAGCATACACCAAGGGGCATCACTTTGTATTTCTCATGTGACCTCGTCCATCACCAAAGCAAATAAATAAGGGCCCAATGCTGACCCTTGGTGTAGTCCTATTTTAATCAGAAAGTCATTGGTGTCGCCATCACATGTTCGAACACACGTCCTCACGTCCCTGTACATATCCTTGATGAGGGTAATGTACTTAGTTGGGACTTTGTGCTTCTCCAAGGCCCACCATATGACATTTCTTGGCACTTTGTCATACGCCTTCTTGAGGTCAATAAAGACCATGTGTAAGTCCTTCTTCTGCTCCCGATATCTCTCTATCAATTGTCGTATTAAGAAGATCGCCTTCATGGTTGATCTTCCAGGCATGAACCCAAACTGGTTTTGCGTCACACTTGTCACTCTTCTTAGACGATGCTTGATAACCCTCTCCCAGAGCTTCATCGTATGGCTCATCAGCTTAATCCCGTGTTAGTTAGTACAACTTTGAACGTCCCCCTTGTTCTTGAAGATTGGTACTACTATACTCCTCCATTCTTCCGGCATCTTATTTGCTCGAAAGATGAGGTTAAAAAGCTTAGTTAATGATACTATGGCTCTGGCACCCAAGAATCTTCACACTTCAATGGGTATACCATGAGGGCCCATCGCTTTACCATTCTTCATCCTCTTCAAAGCTTCCTCTATCTCTACCTCCTAAATTCTCCTCACAAAGCGTCTGTTGGTATCATCAAATGAGTCATACAACTCAAAAATAGGACCCTCCTCCCCATTAAACAACTTATCGAAGTACTCCCACCATCTGTCCTTGATCTCCTCATCTTTCACCAGAAGTCGGTCTACCCCGTCCTTGAAACATTTGATTTGGTTGATGTCCCTCTTCTTCCGCTCATGGATCCTAGCCATTCGATAGATGTCCTTCTCTCCTTCCTTTGTGCCTACTCGCTGATAAAGGTCATCATACACCTGGCCCTTTGCTACACTCACAGCTCGCTTTGCAGCCCTCTTGGCTATTTTATAGCCTTCTATGTTGGCTGCACTCTTGTCAAGATGTAGGCGCTAGAAACACTCCTTCTTCTCCTTGATAGCCCTTTGCACCTCATCATTCCACCACCAAGTGTCTTTTGCTTCTTTTTTGCCTCCCCTACTCATGCCAAACACTTCTGAAGCCACCTTCCGAACACATGTTGCCATCTTTAGCCACATATCATCTGGTCCTTCTCCTTCCTCCCAGGGCCCCTCTCCTAGCATTCTCTCCTTAAAAGTTTGCACCAGCTCCCCTCTAAACTTCCACCACTTTGTTCTCACGGTCTTGGTACATTTGTCCCTGTATACACGCACCCGAAAATGAAAGTCCGCCACCACAAGCTTATGTTGAGTGACAACACACTCCCCAGGTATCACCTTGCAATCTAAGCAAGCATGTCTGTCCTCCCTCCTTGCAAGGATAAAGTCGATTTGGCTCGAGTGTTGTGCACTTCTAAAAGTGACTAGATAGGATTCCCTCTTCCTAAAGAGGGTATTCGCTACCAACAGGTCATAAGCTAATGCCCAGTTAAGTATATCCTCTCCCTCCGGATTCCTACTACCATACCCGAACACCCCATGGACCCGCTCAAACCCTTCATTAGACGCCCCCACATCTCCTCCTATGAGAAGCTTCTTGCCGATAGGTATGGCACTAACCATGCTATCTGGATCTTCCCAAAACTGTCTCTTGGTGCTCTCACTAAGACCTATCTGAGGAGCATAGGCACTAATCACATTCAGAGCAGAATCTCCAACTACCAGCCCGACTAGGATAATCTAGTCGCCATGCCTTCTAACATCTACGACTCCATCCTTAAGGCTCCTATCGATCAAGATGCCTACACCATTACTACCCGAAGTTGTATCCGTGTACCAAAGCTTGAAGCCAGTATCCTCCACCTCCTTCGCCTTCCGGCCCTTCCATTTAGTCTCTTGGATGCATAGGATATTTACACGCCTCTTAGTTGCCACATCGACTAACTCTCCTAACTTGCCCGTTAGGGACCCTACATTCCAACTCCCTAGATGAATCCTAGTTGGCTCGGCTAACTTCCTTACCCTTCGCATTCGTCGAGGAAAGTGCGAAGACCCTCGCTCATTTTTCACCACACCCGGGCGTAGATGTAGCGCGCCACTAAGATTGCAATGACCCGACCCTTGCTTACTATTCATCATACCCAGGTCATGATACGACGCGCCACCAAGGGGATGATGACCCGGCCCTTGCCCATTTGACACCACACCCGGGTTCCGATGTAGCGCGTCGCTAAGAGAGCTACACCCCAACAAAATTTTTATGGGTTTCATATTCATTTGAGTGGCTGGGTTTTTGACGTTGGTTCGCCAGACCTAACACAACCCTCCTCCTTTACCCAGGCTTGGGACTGGCTATGTTGAATCAAGAACACAAGAAGCATTTTTCTTAAAGCGCACTTCCAAACCAACATCAAGCAACTGAGAAACAGGGAGGAGATTGTACTTGAGATGCTCAACCAAACCAACATCCTTAAGAGTGAATTTTTCATTTACCTTTTCCACGCCCCTTGTCTTCACTCTCCCTCTCTTGTCATCTCAAAAGGTCACATACTCCCGGCGCTTCAAGGGAATGAGGTTGGAGAACCACTTTGCATCTCCAGTCATGTGGCGCAAACACCCAAAGTCCATCAACCATTTGTTCTCCAAGCCTCCACCTGCTGCCTACAAAGAACGAGAAGGAAAGATTGATAACTCAGTTCTGGGGTTAGAAAGAAAACTTTTAGGAAGCCAGCACTGAACTACATGACCTGCAGGAGTTATCACAGTTTTTGGCATATTACCATTCGAACGCATAGGACGAGAACCACGATGGGGAAAGCGTGGCCTGTCAAAGCGTCTCGACTCAAACCTAGGGTTTTGAGGATAGAAATCATCTGTGTGAAAGCTAAATCCATGCGAGTGACGCTCACCATGATGGGGAAAATGTGGGGCGCCAAAGCGCTGCTGTGCAAAGCCTCTATTTCGTGAATCAAAGTCATATGAGGAATGACCCTATCCACGATAGGCACGAGGAAAAGAGTGAGGCTGAAAATCAACAAAATCATCATGCTGCACATTTCTAGCTAACTCAGCTTGCATCCTCTCAATCCTCTTACGCGTATAACAGTACTCATCCAAGTGACCCTTACGACCACAGAACATGCAAATGTAGAAACTCTCATGTTTAAGCTTAGCTTGCACAGGAGATTTGGGTTTGGGTTTTGGTTTCTCTATTTGCTTTGGGTTGAAGGAAGGTTTGGGGTTAGGTGGATAGTATGTGTCGGTGGATTTGATGGATTGTTCTTCATCCTTGTAGCTGGATCTAGGCACAAACTTACCCACATTTTCACTCTCTTTGTCACACCTCTCAAATCCCAAGCCCAAGTTGTGATGTGGACAAGGGTTCCCGATCTTCCAATAGGTTCTGATAATCTTGATTAAGGCGGAGGCGATACACAAATCGATCTGGCTTCCGAACGACATGTTCTGAACCCCGCAATCGCAGCACAACGTCTCCTTTGGTTATCAACCGTTCAAGAACGATTGACCTCACCGAGAAGGCTTATCCTTGCCTGCAAATCAAGAACACAAGCAAGAACAAAGAAGAATGCAACCAAATTTGCAAGTATACGATGAATCTCATAAGTTGGGGTCTCACAAACCGATCAAACGGCGAAACTGTTATCAACAGAATAATCTAAGCAAAACCCCAAACCCTAATGAAGAGGCGGCGGCTGTATATGAGGACCCTAGGGTCGTGCAAGACCCCCTGGACGCAGCCCTAAGTGGGCTCAACTCGATACATGGCCCAAAGACCGATTACGGTGTCACAACACCAGGACAGATTCTGGAAGTCGAATTGTTTCGGCTATTGCTGACGGCTCGGGACGAATTTTGATATGGTACCAGTTGGGTTGGAAAGGTCTTTTCGTTATCTTTCAAGGCATATATAGAACGTTCAAATCCAAGTCCGTATGCATCTTGGGTGTCCGTTTTAGTGCAGACTGGTCCTGGGCTCCGAAACAGACTCGAAGTCGGTTTTGATTGGGCCTCCACCTTGGCTTGGACGTCCTTGCTGGCCCATCACATCTCCAATCACCTCCCCAGCTATCTCATCATCATCTCCATGGTTTCTAACAACAATTAATTCATTAGGTAGCAATCTATTCTTAAAATCACATAAAGGAATCATTAGGAACAAGCTCACCCGTAAATTCAGTTGTCGCGCATGAACTTGCATTTTGGTTGGCGGAGTGCTGGGTGTATCCATAAGGGTGATGTCCTCATCATTCTCCCCCTTTTGAATTAGAGTCTTCCTCGACTCGAGCTCATCTCTTTCTCCCATGTATGGTCTCAAATCTGAAATATTAATTGTGGAACTATTCCCAAACTTGGGATACAACTCATATTTATATGTATTATAAAATTTATCATCACAATGTGAAACTACAATAGAACGCATGCCATGCAAATTAATGACCTCTATGAAAACTTGCTTAGCAATATAAACATCATTCTCCCTCTTATGACAAGATAGAAAATGTGTGATCTTAAAAACACTAGAAAAACATGATATGACATGGTAATTGTTATTGCAGTTTTCTAGTTCATCATTTGGTTGTACAACACAAGGAGTATTCATGTTTGAGCAAATATAAACTTTGTGCACCATAAATACACCTCTATGATCATAGTTTCCTATAGCATAAAATTCGTTTCTTGTTAGTAAAGGCAATTCAGTTTGAGAAAAGATTTGCTTCTCCATGGTATTTAGATCACAAAGAACATCAAATTCAATATAACCCAAAGTATTTAGAGAAGACAATAATTTCTGTTCATCCTTTTCACATGTTATTAAAATCAAATGTTTTATTTCAGCACTAGTAGGTGAATCATAAGCAAAAACATCAAGCTTATTCATTTGTTGTGGCAAAGGTATAAGTGAAGCAGTGGCACACAGCTCCTCTTTATCATAAGGATCAGTAGATAAATCAACTTGTGGCAAAGGCAAATCAAGACAAGGTTCTAATACAACAAGATTGTTGGAACAATTCATCACATCAAGAAAGCTCTTACCTGAAGCAACAACATGTTCTTCATCTTTCTCACTATCCTCTTCTTTGTGTAGAACCTGAAATGTATTAGTTGCAACAAGAGGCAAGGAAATATGTTCATCATCTAATTCAGATTTTGATGTAAGAGTTGCAACATTTGAAACAGTCCATTCTTTCCTAAACGGTTCATTCTTTCTCCTTTCAAGCCTTTGTTGATCCTCTTCTAAAATTTCAGCAGTGGTCATAGGTTTAAGAGTAACTCTTCTATCATTATATTTAAATGAGTAGCTATTTATAATGGCATTGTGCGAAGCATTATTTGTAATAATCCAAGGTTTACTCAATAACAAATTACATGCTTGCATAGGTACTATATCAAATTCTGCACTATCCTTATAAGAACCAATAAAAAATTCAATGCGTGCAATTTTATCTACCTTTATCTTACCAAAAGAATTTACCCATTGGATGTAGTATGGACATGGGTGTGACTGTGTTGTCAATCCAAGCCTCTCTACTAATTCTAAACTTGCGATGTTGCGGCTACTCTCTAAATCAATTATAACATGACAACGTCGATCCTTGACAACAAAGTGAGTCTGAAATAAATTATTCAATTGATTTTGCTCTACCTTCTCCATTTGAGGACTGAGCACTCTTTGTACTACATCCTCATATTGTTCTCATTAGACGACGTTGAATCATCACCTTGAGAGGCGTAACCTATCATTATTAGTAGCAAACAAGGAAACACACGAAAGTATATTTTCCTATCACTACTATGTGATCACAGTGTAAACTCTCAACAAGCAAAGGGAAGCATCTTATCAAGCTCTTACAAATTTCTTAATTACAACAAGCAAAGGATACCTTGGAGAGTGTGAACTGATGATTGCGAGAGTCAAAAAAATTTGTGCCTGTTCAGAAGGAAATATATAGAGCTTGGATAGGCAATATTAGGTAGCAAGGATTAGCAAAATTTCAATTCAGAAGTTGCAAAACTGAATAATAGTCCCAAGCTAGTCTATGTCACCGGCCTAAACTTGTCTCGGACCTAGTTCAAGCAAGCAAGCAAATGACTCAACAAAGGACACAAAGGATGCAAGCAATTCTGAATTTGTATCTTTTCTTTTTTCTACTTCTTTTTTTTTGTGCGGCTTTTTCTCTTGTGCACTTTTGCCTTTTTCTTTTCTTTTCTTGAGAATCAGAACTGCAGCAAGGTATTACAAGTTTTACAACCAATGGAACCCTAGAATATATTATTTTTCTTACTACAAGTGCAGCAAAAGGATTCTTGTAATAGCACAACTAAAACAAACTTCTATAACAAGATCAAGCACTAATTGGTTGGCTATTGATCACAATGAGACAGCAGCAAAGCACTCTAATTTTGTTTTGCACATGAAAGTAGAAGGCTAGATGTTACAGAAATATTTAGTGCACACAATTCCAGCAATACTATTATCTCAACATGTGCAACACTGATTTTTTCTCTTGTTTGTCTATGACAACGATATGCACGACTGAAACAAGACCAAAGAACAAGCACTAGACCAACAACACAATGACTTTATAGGGACTAAAATTCAGAGAAATAAACTAAACTGAAAATTGCAAGGCACAAGGGGGGTGTAGGACAGCGGAAACACGACGAACAAATATTTTTGTGAGGTAATTTTTTGGACTCTAGGATGGAACAAAATAACGAGGATAAGGGCGAACCTAACGGTGTACCTGAAGCTCTGATTACCACTTGATGTGGACAAGGGTTCCCGATCTTCCGATAGGTTTTGATAATCTTGATTAAGGCGGAGGTGATACACAAATCGATCCGGCTTCCGAACGACACGTTCTGAACCCCGCAATCGCAGCACAACGTCTCCTCTGGTTATCAACCGTTTAAGAATGATTGACCTCACCGAGAAGGCTTATCCTTACCTGCAAATCAAGAACATAAGCAAGAACAAAGAAGAATGCAACCAAATTTGCAAGTATACGATGAATCTCACAAGTTGGGGTCTCACAAACCGATCAAACAGCGAAACTGTTATCAACAGAATAATCTAAGCAAAACCCCAAACTCTAATGAAGAGGCGGAGGCTGTATATGAGGACCCTAGGGTCGTGCAAGACCCCCTGGACGCAGCCCTAAGTAGGCTCAACTCGATACATGGCCCAAAGACCGATTATGGTGTCGCAACACCAGGACAGATTCTGGAAGTCGAATTGTTTCAGTTATTGCCGACGGCTCGGGACGAATTTTGATATGGTACCAGTTGGGTTGGAAAGGTCTTTTCATTATCTTTCCAGGCATATATAGAACATCCAAATCCGAGTCCGTATGCATCTTGGGCGTCAGTTTTAGTGCAGACTGGTCCTGAGCTCCGAAACACACTCGAAGTCGGTTTTGATTGGGCCTCCACCTTGGCTTGGACGTCCTTGCTGGCCCATCACGTATCCAATCACCTCCCCAGCTATCTCATCATCATCTCCATGGTTTCTAACAACAATTAATTCATTAGGTAGCAATCTATTCTCAAAATCACATAAAGGAATCATTAGGAACAAGCTCACCCGTAAATTCAGTTGTCGCGCATGAACTTGCATTTTGGTTGGCGGAGTGCTGGGTGTATCCATAAGGGTGATGTCCTCATCAAGTTGTAGGTTGACCTACAAGCACTCTCTTTGACTCTAGCCAAGTCACTCTCAATCTTCTCCTCACTCACTAGGGTTCTTTGGAGATGAAAGATGAGATAGTCATTTTCTTGAGCTAGGTTTTGGTTTTCCTCTATAGTGATTGCAAGCTTATCCTTAAGAGAATGACACACTACACATGGTGGTGGGAGAACCTTAGAGCGAGTCTCATTTAGCAGCTTGGACTCGAGCTCTTTGATTTTGAGGGTTTGAGCTTCCAACTCACTTGTGAGCTTGGGGCACTTCTGACATGCACCCAAAAGAGTTGGTCTAGCCATGAATTCATCATGCTCTTGAAGGACACGCTCAAGCTGACTGGCAACTTGAGCATGCACACTTTCCCTCTATGCAAGATCATTCATCAGAACTTGACAAGACTCACACTCAACAACAATGTCATCTTTGGCAATCTTAGACCTAAGTGAAGTGATCTCATACTCAGCACTCTCCAACTTAGACTTAAGCTCTCTACTCTCACGAACAACACTACAAAGCTTATCATCTTGCATAAGTAAAACATCGCGCAAATGGTCAAGTTCAGAAGAGAGCTCATCAAGAGTACGAGGTACCTCGCTTGTGTCGGAGTCGGAGCCAGAGTCGGTGTCGTGATCATTCTTTGCCATGAAGCAAAGCCCGGTGAAGTCATCCTTCCTCTTGACTCGTGGCTTCTCAACTTCCTCCTTAGAGCTTGTAAGGCCATCGCTTGATGTGAGGTCGACATCGCTTAGAGCGGGAACGCAAGTACGTGCGACCGCTTTTGCGAACTTCTTAGAGTTCTTCTTCTTTTTGAAGTCTTCAGTGTTGCTGTCATGGTACCCGGCCTTCTTCTTCTTCTTGGGGCAGTCAGTGATGAAGTATCCAGGGTCACCACACTCGAAGCAGGTTCTTGAACCACCTCCTCTTCTCTCCTTCTGGTTGTTGTAGAACTTCCTGAACTTCCTTGTGAGCAAGGATAGCTCCTCGTCAGGAATGCACTCCATCTATTTATCGAAAGCTGCAACAAGAGAAGACAGAGCAAACTCCAAAGTTGTCAATGCCATACTAGAAAGCAGAATATTGACAGCTTTGAAGTTGTTTTCATACTTGATTAACTCACTGCAGCTGCAGTGTTGAGGTCTTCTAGTATGGCATACTCCTGCTCAACTATCTCCCAAATTGCACATCCTTGGCTTAAGAGATAAACCTTGGTCCGTGACTTCCAGTAGGGAAAGTCTTCTCCATCAAATATCCAAAGCTTGATCGCATGCTTCCCCACGTCGCCTTCAGATCACAAAGCTGGTGAAGGTCAACTAGTGATCAAACTGGCTCTGATTCCAATTCAAGGACCGAGAAGGCGACCAGAGGGGGAGGAATGGGAGCCTATAAAAATTCTTGACAAGAACTTGGCCTATGTTCCAGTTACAAACCAAACCAACCTCTAAGCGAATCACCAGGGTCACACACACCAACTTGCAATGTGCTAACCCTAAGAGTGATCAACAACAACAGAGGAAACAAAGGAGAACAACAAGGACTCCAAATGGTCAAAGAAGCACACCAAAACAAATCTATTGGACTACCATCGGCAGTGCTGATCACAGGCATCGGAAGTGCCGATAGGCGCCATCGGTAGTACCGGTTAGGGCAATCGGCAGTGCTGGTGCGGGGTTCAGACTCAAGCCACCGGCAGTGCAGGTTGTGGCATTGGCAGTGCTCATCCGAGTTCAGACCCACGGGTAGTGCCGGTCCTGGTCATCGACAGTGCCCAAATCTCTCCAAAACTCAACCAAATGATCTCCAAAACATGCAATATTTGGACCAGAGAATCCTTAACTCATTGTGACCTTCCTCCAACAAGATCCACTAGATTGGCTCAAGAAATCATCACGAATTTCAGATCTTGTGCCAAGAACACCAAAAAGGGGAAACTTGAGAAATCCTTCAAATTGAAGGTGCTAGAGCTCTTGATTCGATCAAGGACCCATATAGGATTGTTCTAGATCATCATACCATTAAGATCCCCAAGAAATCTTCCCCAAAAACTCACTCAAAAATGAGATAAAAAATTCCCACAAAAATAGCTCCAAAAATAGAGAAAAAGAGAAATTCAGGATTTAGGAAGAGAGGAAGAACTTGAGCACGAATTTGAATCTCATAGCATTGATTCATCAAGTCAAGATACATGGATACATGGCTAGGAAGCCACCCTCTTCCTCCCACTATTTGGAAGAGAAAGAGATGTCTCTCACACACCCTCTCCTCTGCTCTATTACATGAAGATCTCTCCTAGCACTTTGAAATGAAGATCTAAGGCAAGGCTAAGGGAAAGAGAGGCACCTCTTCCACCATCCCTACCTCTCCTTATATAGGCATAGTGGTTGTCCTAAAGACCATCCTAACCCTCACCTACAATACTCTACCACCTACCACTAGGGGCACGACCGTCCACCTTTTTCCTCATCGCCCGAATGCCATCAAGCCCTTCATGACTTTGCTTCGCCTCGACGCAAGCTCCGTGATGGTGCCACGTGCACCTCCAATCAATGACACCGGTTTTGAGGCCCAAAACGGGAAACCGCCTTGCACTCTTCTCAAAGTGCGACTTCTTGATCTTGACGCGTGTCACCTCGATCCTCCTCGTCGGCATGTCTCTCCTGCCGCTGGTCCATTGGAAGCCTCTACTTGCACCGACGCCCGATTACCTTTGACTTGGTCAACCCCGCCGTCTTGATCACCACCCACGATTTTGAGGCTCAACCGTGAAACCGTCCGTGCTTCTGACCTCTCCACGTGTATGGTATGGATCACCCTTGACTTCACCCAGCCTCCCGATTGTCCGAACCTAAGTCTCCTACTTGTGCCCGATCCTCTCACCGTTGACCACCAAGTTCACTCCAGTGACCTATACATCATGAGACAAGCAAACACATTTCCCATCTCCTGCAAACTCTCCAACTCCATTACCAACTCTGGTTAGTCAAAACCATGACATGCACAAACTCATGCAATCCCTAGATTCCTGCATTTCAACTCAAATACCAAATCAGCCCAAGTCAATTACTCATCACATATTGCAAACCATGGCACATATCAACATGGTTTCTCACTGAGACACAGCCTTTCCATTTTTTCTTCTAAGATTGTCCTTTGTTGGGCCCTTTTGATCATTGTGGCAAAGGTGTCCGCAGCTAGATTAAATAAAAAGGGTGACAAAGGATCATTTCATTATTTTACCTTTACTGACAATGTCCATTTTGAGACTATGCTTTCATCCAATTACACCATTTGATATTAAACCCTCTGTTTTCTAGGGATTCAAATAGGAATTCCAAGCTTATTTTATCATATGCCTTTTGAAAGTCAAGTTTTAAAATAATCCCATCTGATTTCCTCACTTTGGTATCATGCACAATTTACTCTATATGACTGTCTGGATCAATAGTATAGTTGAGAGCTGAAATTAAAACTATAATGTAGAACCTTTTTGCTGCAAAAAAAAAACAATGCTAGGATGAATAATGCTACTGCCTTCTTTAATTTGGTTTGTCCCTCCTTGCACCTGTAACTTTATCATGATGAGGTTGTTCATACTCAATCAGCATTCTTGTTGTGAATTGTATTAAAATTTAGTCAATTTAGTATATCATGCATTTGAATGCAAATTATATAGAATTATATAGAATCATTATAGTTTTGAATTCAGTAGCTACTCATATAGAAAAAATTATATAGATTTATATACTAAATTCAGTACGTACTACCTCATCCTTTACTCTATATGATTGTCTATACTAAATTCTATAGCTACTGAATCAATGGACGAGCGGCTAGAGTACGAATCTAACCAAGAACAGGGAGGAGGTGCTGGCTGTAGTTCAAGCAGTAGTTCTGATGGACCCTATGAGTCTCCATCGGATCCGTGTCCGCCCCTCCCTAGACATCGGACGCCTACGAGCCAGGACCCTGATTACAATCCATTGCTAGATCTAGAGGTAAAGATTGTTTTAAATTTTGATCATAGATTAACCTAATACAATATTACTTACTTAACAGCTGTTCATGTTATACTCATAAATTCTATAGTTTGAAACAAGACGGCAAAGTAATAGGCGACAAGTGTCAAATCAGATTGTCGTTCCAACAGCCGGAGAAGGTAATGCCGAAGCAAATAATTGTCGAGGCCACAAGAGAAAATCCAGGGGGGACCGGGCACCAAACAGAGGTGATGGTTTTTATGACGTACGTGCCATTAACTTGGATGGAGAGTGAAAGGACCTTAATGTCACCTAAAGGGGGGGTGAATAGGTGATTCTATAAATTTCTATGAAATTATACTTAACAAAAAGAATCAGTATGATCGGCAGTGCCGATGGGACCGATCACCAGTGCCGATGGCTACTACCAATGCTCAATCGACAGAGACGATAGTGATACAAAAAGTCGCCCAAAAGTAAAACAGAGTTGATTTCGCAGTTACTAGGTTGACGGAAAGACTACAATAGTTAATATGAAGCACTACAACAATATAGCAACTACTAGACACAAGCTACACAAGTAGATCTAATAATTTAAGCAAATACCAGAACAAACCCTAGAGCATGAAAAAGTAACAAGTAAATAAAGGAGCACACGGAGACACAATATTTGTTTACCAAAGTTCGGACTCCTCAAATGAGTCCTACGTCTCCGTTGAGGGGCTCGGTCACACTTGAGCCGGGTCTCTTTCAACCCTTTTCCTCGAATTTCCTTCTCTTGATTCCTTTCCTTTCGGAGGTCAATGAAAACCTTCACAAACTTCCCGCGGCTCACCACAACCTTAGGAGCTCACCGGGCAATGCCTTGTCGTCTAGGGGATGAATCCCCAAGAGTAGCAAATGCCACAACAATTGCTTTCTTGCTCAAGTGCTTAACAATGGAGTTTTGCTCTTTCTCTCTCAATCTCTCACCCACAAGGTCTAGCACTAATCACTAGAGAGTGAAGAGGTCATTTTTGGCTCAAATGGATGTTTCCTTAACGGAAAGACTACAACAGTCAATATGAAGCACTACAACAATATAGCAACTACTTGACACAAGCTACACAAGTAGATCTAATAATTTAAGCAAATATCAGAGCAAACCCTAGAGCATGAAAAAGTAACAAGTAAATAAAGGAGCATACGGAGACATAATATATGTTTACCAAAGTTCGGACTCCTCAAATGAGTCCTACGTCTCCGTTGAGGGGCTCGGTCACACTTGAGTCGGGTCTCTTTCAACCCTTTTCCTCGAATTTCCTTCTCTTGATTCCTTTCCTTTCGGAGGTCAATCGAAACCTTCACAAACTTCCTATGGCTCACCACAAGCTTGGGAGCTCACCGGGCAATGCCTTGTCATCTAGGGGATGAATCCCCAAGAGTAACAAATGTCACAACAATTGCTTGCTTGCTTAAGTGCTCAACAATGGAGTTTTGCTCTTTCTCTCTCAATCTCTCACCCAATCTCACCCACAAGGTATAGAACTAATCACTAGAGAGTGGAGAGGTAATTTTTGGCTCAAATGGAAGTTTCCTTTAAGTGTTTTTGGCACCCCCAACGTTAGGACCGAAGGAGGTATAAATAGGGGAGGCTCAAAAACTAGCCGTTTGGGCTCTAGACGCCCCGTATCGGCATTGCCGATAGGATAGGCTCAAAAACTAGCCGTTGGGGTTCTGAACGTCCCGCATCGGCACTGCCTGCCGATGAGGAAGTCACAGAGGGCAAGAAAAAGATGTTTTTTTGAGTTCCGGATCGGCACTGCCGATGCCCGGATCGGCACAGCCGATTGGAACAATACAGGCAGACAACCGATAGAAAAATGTCCATAACTTTTGACTCTAAAGGCCGATTTAGGTGATCTTGGACTCTATGGAAAGATAATTTAAAGGGCTATCCAACCCAGCTATTATAAAGCTCCAAAATCACACATAGGTTTGCTAAACACTCCCCCAAAGGTTATTGGATCAATTTGAGCACCGAGACATAAGCAAAACTATCAAAGTTGCATCCCTCTTTATAGTATGACGTTCCTATACTCAATAGAATTAGAAGATCTATGTCAATAGGAACACCTTGATATCATTTTCATTCTTTTTTTTAGGGTCGCCAACTCCATAAGAAATTGATCATTTTGGATATTTATTTGATTACTATCAATAAGCATATATATCCAACATTATACCTTTGTCTGGAGCAATGTCCATATGAGATAGACTTGATGTTCATCCACTTATAAAGTTTCACAACTTCTTATATTCAAGCCACTTGATCTTCTTTTGACATTGTATATTCACCTTTAGCTCTTTTGTCAATTGCACTCGTTGTGACATATCAACATCATCTTCTTGTTCCATTAAATGAGTGATGTGGATAATCCATAGCTTCACATGGCCTTGCACGGTTCATTGCGCTAAGCCTTAACTCACTCTTCACTATTGCCTTTGGTCCTTCGGCACCGAGCCCCTTGCTTGCCCTTCACCCTCGCACATGGTCCATCGCATCCGAGCCTTGCCTAACCTTCACCGCCTTTCCATGCAACACTACTTGAATCCAACGTCAACAATGTATCCACTTTGTCAATTTGATCTCTAAGATGATATTTCCAAATTCATGACTTTTATCTTCTTGTAAATGGTCACTAGAAATCCATGTTCTAATTTTATAATAACATCCTTACTTTGACCATCGTCACTTATTGACTAATGGATTCCAACTAATACTTGCATTGATATTTCCATTTAATACCAAGTATTAACATAACCATTTTGACATCATCAACTTTAGGGATGTCTAATTCTCCTTCATAAAATGTCTTGATCTTCTTTATATATACGTGTTGCTTGTATCAACAATCAACACCATCATCAATATCATCCCTTGTCATGAATCAATAATATATTTTGTTTCACATTTGAACATGCGATGTGTCTTCATCTTTAAGCACGGGTGTTGATTATGTCCACCGACACCTTTATCAACACATTGATTACCATCATCCTTTGTCAAGCATCTTCACCATATAAGAATATTCAATATATGATCAATCAATTATTTTGTAATGGGTCCATAGCCTTTATGAATATATTATTCTTGACCTTTGCTTGATGCCGGAACATAACCTAACATTGAACTCACAAACTTATATAAAAGGTTAGTTCCAACATGCATTGTCATTTATCACCAAAACTCATCATTAATTCAAGGCTAGAGACCTAGACCTTTCAATCTCCCCCTTTTTGGTAATTGATGACAACATGGACATATAAACATTAATAAGGCAGGACAACCATATGCACATAAGAGTTTTTTTCTATATCCTTCTTTTTCTCTCCCCCTTTGGCATTAAGCATCGAAAAGGGCAAGAATCTCATGACAAAGACTATGAGCACATGCGAGTGTGACATGACCAAAGGGAGTTCATCACATAAAAGTACAATCCAAAGAATGCATCTTCAAATAATAGGCAATAATAGCAAGCATACCTTTAGAGTCACTCTTTTATCACACTTTGAGACTAAATCATATGAAGCTCAAAGTAAAGATAGTCTCAATACCAAAAACATAGAATAATTTCCTTCATATAATGGGCATATATAGATATTCAATAAAATCATATGCAAATAATAATTAAAAAAGGCAAGAAGGAAATACGTCACATGATATGCGCCTAATAACAAACGAAAACAATACAACAAGATAAATCAGGAACATGAATACATATCTTGAAATGTCCATCTTAACAAGAACAACTATGTATCCATGTAAAAACTTAGCAACCTCATTAATGTCATAAAACATAGTGCAACTCCCCCTTAAACTATGCATAGTAGAATATTCAACATACACATATGCATTTACAATGTAATAAACAAGAGAGCAACTTGCACTATATGGTTTGGTCCACCAAGAAGGCAAATATATTATAAAAGATTTTTCATGAAGTGCAAAATATATGAAAGCAAACTTTCATGAACCAAAGAGAATATAAGTTGGTAGATCACAAATAGCTACACTATACAACATAATAAACATGAGTAATAGATAGGTAGGCATAGAAACAACTCATGTACTCATGATGCTATGAAAATGATATCCTTGAATGATTGTAGGATATTTTCACCATTCTTTATTCCTTTCATAATAAATATGAATATAAGGCTCCCCCTTAATCCATCACTTCTCCTTGATGAGACTAAACAAAAGAATTAGCTTGCCAAAATGTTAGTCTCAACTTTAAAACAAAGGATAAACTCCTCCAAGATTTGTGCATACAAGTATTTGAATTACTTGTGTGAGGTATGCACTTGTTATTGATAAAAATTGAGAAGAATATCCTACAATTCAAGTGTTCATGTCCATAAAAGCATATGATAGAGAATAACACGCATATGTAATAAATAATATTATTCAAGACTTGATGCATGTCAAGGTATGTTCATAAGCACACATGCATTTTATTTCCATGTCATCAAGGGATATAAAAGCACATAGCTAGTTTTCAACATGTCATGATAAGATATGTAAACTAAGAAACACATAACATGTGTGATCGCTTAAAAAGATATGAATAGATAAGACATGAGCCGAGTAAGCAAACATATCATGATAAAAGATAAAGATTTAAGATGACATGATATGAAATATTTTCAACATGGTTAAATAAGAAATAATTCACAAGTAAAAAACAAAACAATCAATCACCATAAAATGCATCTTTGATTCACATTACAAGAAAAAAAAAGATTTGACAAACTCATGCAATCCTAATCGTACACAGAGAGGCACAATGTAACAAATATATGAAATTGATTCTCATCTATTCGACATTTAAGAGAAGGATTTGAGCATAGGATAGATGATCAAGAAATACTGCTTATAGGATGGATATCCTTGGAGGACTTTGTTTCTCATTGCTTTAATTCTTTTTTAAGCAAAATCTTCAAATCCTCTCAAAGCTGATATGCTCATGATGAAAAAAAATAAATATTTTGGACCCTTTTCAAAGATTCTCCATGACGGTTCATGGGCATCCAAAAAGATTGTAATTCCTCCTCATCACTTGCTACGTTGATATTGTAAGCAATCATCTTCACAATATTATTGTTCTCAAGTATATGTTGCCCTTGTTCCTTTTGACATTTAATTCATTTGGTATATTTTGTTTTCCTTGATCTTCATCCACCACATAGGAAAATTTCCTAAACCATTGAGAGAAAACAAAGAAACTACCAAGATACTTGATAGACATGTTAGTCTCATGTACCAATGACATAGTATATGCTCCCCCTAAATTTGTGCACACAAGTATGTGAATAACTTTGACAAACGTGCACATAGTCAAAACAACCCAGGAGGGAACAAATCCTATATCTTGGGTTATGGAAAAAATAAATAAATTTGAGAGAAACAACATGCCATAAGCCATATGAAGAAAAACAATTTTAACCCTTTTTTTAACTCTCTGTGAAAGGGGGGATCGGTACCGCCGATCAGGGTGATCGGCACTGCCGATGGAAGCTAGACAGAAAAAGTGCTCTCTGGATGTCATGACCGGCACTGCCGATGGAGCCATCGGCACTGCCGATGCTGGCAAGATAGAAATAAAGAGATGTCTGTGTTCTACAGCGTCTCTATATAGGAGGATTGGCACTGCCGATGGAGATCACCAACACTATCGATGAGTGCAAAACAGAGAGGTTGATAGAATAAAATTAGTTGGGATACTGAGCATTTCACTTTACCAAAACATGTAATTTGTTCCCCTCTATATGAAGGAAAACATTAAATCATGTAGATTGTTTGAAAAAGATAACATGACGCATAACAATCTACCATATAAGCAAATCCTAATATATAACAAGACAATCATGATGAGAGTATAAAATTTTCATCCAAGACCACAAAGGAATAATCACAAAGAACAACTAGTGCATGTGTCAAGACATGATTGGTGATATAGAGCAACATGCAAAAACATAGAATGAAATCTAGTTGCTCTTTATTATTAGAAAAGAGAGAACTTATATAAAGACATAGAGATAGTTACCTCAATGTGCTCAACAATTCGAGAGCTTGGAATCTTTTGTATATGCAAACCATCAAGAATATATAGCAAGCTCGAAATTCCTCCATGATGTCCAACTCAACCATTGACAAGAATAGATACAAAATCTTCAATGTTATAAAATTTTTCATGCATGGTCATAGTTGGACTTCCTCTTTATTGTCAAACAATCATCATTCATGTTGAGCTTGCACTAATAGGACTTAGTCATCATCATTATAATATAGCAAGTCATATTTGATCTCTCCACAAGCATATTCATGGTAGACCAGCCATCTTGCCTTGAGCAACCCAATACCATCGGCTCAAGCTCTTGCCCATGTCTACCAATATCTTGAAGAGATTTAACATTGAATCAAATTTTCTTCCACCAAGTCTTTTTGAGCTTTACTATTAATGTTTGATCTTCTCAATGCCGTTGCACATGGTTAGTTTTAACAACAATATTTTCATTGCAAAGAGAAGACAAATAAGTTCTTCATGCTCCTTAATTAAACAAATTGAAAAGACGAACTCTTTACACTTAGTAATAAAAGAAGCATGAGTATCTCATTGTCTCAAGGATGATCAAAAGAATGCTCATAATTAAACCAAAGATCCATTGATAGAAATTTAAGTAAGGTGATGAGTCACTTGATTTTTTTTATGAGTCACAAATACCACCGTTAGCCAACATATACAAAATATGTGGCACTAGTGACAAGACTCACTTGATGCTAGAATAGGGCCAAAATTGGTCAAGATAGTTTCTCGAGAAATTTTTCAAATCGAATACCATTTTTAAAACCATTGGTCTTGTCAAAACAATTTTAAACACCAAAAGATTGACAATGATCAATTAGAAAAATTTGTAAAATAATTTATTTTGAAAGTTTTTCTATAAATGGTTTGTTTTGATATAATAAAACATTTTGTTTGCAAATCACATTATTGTTTTCACAAATGAATATGTTCAAACACTTTTTTAGCAATTTTGCAAACCGTTCTAAATATTTTGAATTTTAATTAAAAGACTTTAAAAAAAACTTATTATAGCATCAAAAAGAATTCATTCTCATTTTGGGGCTGCAATATATATGGAATGATATAGTACCTCCCGAAATGTGGCAACCATCACTTTTCTCAAATTTGTACAAATGAAGTGTGCAAACAACATACATGGATGATATGCATGAACAATGAATTAAGCCTACACAAGGCTAGAGCATAGATACATTTAATGTAAATATTTGTTACCGAGATGACATTGGTTGGGGTTGTAGACCATTAATATTCATACTTGACATCCTTTCCATAAGGGATGTGGAATACTAATTTGAAAGGACCTTGACATAAGATGTTCAACATAAATCATATCAAGTGTGTCAAGTCTTCAATGCATCTCCAAGTACCTATTAAGCAAATCAAGCATTTCGTGGCACCCTAGTGATATTGGGTCCTAGGATGTTAGTCACAAGAGGTTTAGGCACCCAAATGGCCTTTTGCATTAGCATTGTGTGAACTAACAACATTTGCAACAATATTACCACTTCTAGCTTTCTTAAGAAAATGATGATCATTGGAAGGAATAGGCATAGAAATGTTACCCATGGGACAATTTTTACCAATATGTCCCTTTTCTCGGCAAGTGTAGCAAATACGTTTCTTATTCATATAAGTCACTTTCTTATCTTGCTTCTTAATTGTTGCTTCCTTCCCGACAAGCCACTTCTTGGATGACACAAGGTCACCATTTCTTATGTTAGGGCATGAAACAATTTAAAGACCCTTCTCATGACATCTATAACACTTCCTTTTACTTCTTCTTGTCTTCTTCTTTAGATGTGTGGTTTCATCATCAATCTTCATGGAACACATAGAGGCGTAGTGTCTCATGTTTGAACACTTGAAACACTTAACATGAGCTGACTTCATTTTCTTTTGTTGATTATTGCTCATGTTAGATTTGAAGTTCTTCTTGTGATTTTTGTTGACTTCATGACCCTTATGCTTCACTTTTTCACCTATGCAATCCAAGTCACATGTAGTGCTCGGGGAAATATTTGCTTAGGAGCGACAAGGGTTATCACATAAATCATTGCAATAAATAGATACATTATCAATTAAATCATGTGTAGTGCTTATATCTACTTTTGAACTTTCCAAAACATTAGAAGCAAGTGAATCATAAGCATCTTTGAGCTTCTCATGAGTTTCACTAAGATTCTCATGAGACCGCTTTAGCTCCTCTAATGAGTCTTTTAAAGAAGAATTTTCATCATATAGATTTTTCATTATAGACTCCTCTAATTTCATATACCTTCCCATGCTATGCAACAATGCAAGAAGCTCATCATATGTATACTCATGATCATTATCATCATCACTATCGCTATCATCATTATCACCATGGTCAACATCATCATGATCATTATGAATTTCATAGAATTTTACTTGCATGTTACCTTTGGCCATAAGGCAACATGGTGATGTCGATGGAGTTGATACTTCATTAATATAATCATTTGAAAGAGAATGATCATCAATATCATGTAAGCTTGAGGTGGAGCAATCATCCTCAATTACCAATTCATTGTTGGAAATATCACTTGTCATGTTGGATTCTTCATATATTTCTTGAATTCAAATCCACATAGCATGAGCACTCTTCAACTTGTATATCTCATTGAAAACATCCCTACTCAAAGCACCAAATAAAGCATTAGTAGCTTGAGTCTCGAGATGTAGGCATTTCTCTTGCCCTTGTGTTGGAGAATCACAATCCAAGGCATGAGAAAAGCCCACATCTAGAACCCACCAAATTTTTGGACTCATCTCCTAAAAATATGAAATCATTTGTGATCTCCAACAAGCATAATTTGTTCCATCAAAATATGGTGCCTCGTATTAAGGTTGTGAAATGATAGAAAATGAGGCGCTAGAACAACTATAGGGAATTTGACATATTTTACCTTGCGACATCATCAACTCTCCAAGCGGTTAAGCTTAATGAGGAGATTAGGCTCTGATACCAATTGAAAGGACCTTGATGTCACCTAGAGGAGGGTGAATAGGCGATTCTATAAATTTCTACAAAATTAGACTTAATAAAAGAATCAGTATGATCGGCAGTGCCGATAGGACCAATCGACAGTGCCGATGGCTACTACCGATGCTCAATCGCCAGTGCCGATAGTGGTACAGAAAGTCACCCAAAAGTAAAATTGAGTTGGTTTCGCAGTTACTAGATTAACAGAAAGACTACAACAGTTAATATGAAGCACTACAACAATATAACAACTACTAGACACAAGCTACACAAGTAGATCTAATAATTTAAGCAAATACAAGAGCCAATCCTAGAGCATGAAAAAAGTAACAAGTAAATAAAGGAGCACACAAAGACACAATATTTGTTTACCGAAGTTCAGACTCCTCAAATGAGTCCTACGTCTCCGTTAAGGGGCTCGGTCACACTTGAGCCGGGTCTCTTTCAACCCTTTTCCTCGAATTTCCTTCTCTTGATTCCTTTTCTTTCGAAGGTCAATCAAAACCTTCACAAACTTCCCGCGGCTCACCACAAGCTTGGGAGCTTACTGGGCAACGCCTTGTCGTCTAGGGGATGAATCCACAAGAGTAACAAATGCCACAATAATTGCTTGCTTGCTCAAGTGCTCAACAATGGAATTTTGCTCTTTCTCTCTCAATCTCTCACCCAATCTCACCCACAAGGTATGGCACTAATCACTAGAGAGTGGAGAGGTAATTTTTGGCTCAAATGGATGTTTCCTTGAAGTGTTTATGGCACCCCCAACGTTAGGACCAAATGGGGTATACATAGGGGAGGCTCAAAAACTAGTCGTTTGGGCTCTGGACGCCCCGCATTGGCACTGCCGATGCCCGGATCGGCACTGCTGATAGGATAAGCTCAAAAACTAGCCATTGGGGTTCTGAATGTCCCGCATCGGCACTGCCGCTCCCCGGATCAGCACTGCCAATGAGGAAGTCACAGAGGGCAAGAAAAAGATGATTTTTTGAGTTCTGGATCGGCACTACCGATGCCCGGATCAGCACTACCGATTGGAACAATACAGGCAGAGAGCCGATAGAAAAATGCCCATAACTTTTGACTCCAAAGGCCGATTTAGGTGATCTTAGACTCTAAGAAAAGATAATATAAAGGGCTATCCAACCCAGCTATTACTAAGCTCCAAAATCACACATAGGTTTGCTAAACACTCCCCCAAATGTTATTGGATCAATTTGAGCACTGAGACATAAGCAAAACTATCGAAGTTGCATCCCTCTTTATAGTGCGATGTTCCTATACTCAATAGAATTAAAAAATCTATGTCAATAGGAACACCTTGATATCATCTTCATTCTTCTTTTTGAAGGTCGCCAACTCCATAAGCAATTGATCATTTTGGATATTGATTTGATTACTATCAATAAGCATATATATCCAATATTATACCTTTGGCTTGAGCAATGTCCATATGAGATAGACTTGATGTTCATGCACTTATAAAGTTTCACAACTTCTTATATTCAAGCCACTTGATCTTCTTTTGGCATTGTATATTCACCTTTAGCTCTTTTGTCAATTGCACTCATTGTGACATATCAACATCATCTTCTTGTTCCATTAAATGAGTGATTTGGATAATCCATAGCTTCACATGGTCTTGCATGGTTCATCGTTCTAAGTCTTAACTCACTCTTCACCATTGTCTTTGGTCCTTCGGCGCCAAGCCTCTTGCTTGCCCTTCACCCTCGCACATGGTCCATCGCATCTGAGCCTTGCCTAACCTTCACCGCCTTTCCATGCAACACTATTTGAATCCAACATCAATAGTGTATCCACTTTGTCAATTTGATCTCTAAGATGATATTTACTAATTCATGACTTTTATCTTCTTGTAAATGGTCTCTAGAAATCCATGTTCCAATTTTATAATAACATCCTTGCTTTGACCATCGTCACTTATTAACTAATGGATTCCAACTAATACTTGCAATGATATTTCCATTTAATACCAAGTATTAATATAACCATTTTGACATCATCAACTTTAGGGATGTCTAATTCTCCTTCATAAAATGTCTTGATCTTCTTTATATATACCTGTTGCTTGTATCAACAATCAACACCATCATCAATATCATCCCTTGTCATGAATCAATAATATATTTTGCTTCACATTTGAACATGTGATGTGTCTTCATCTTTAAGCACGGGTGTTGATTATGTCCACCGACACCTTTATCAACACATTGATTACCATCATCCTTTGTAAAGCATCTTCACCATATGAGAATTTCCAACATATGATCAGTTAATTATCTTGTACTGGGTCCATAGCCTTTATGAATATATTATTCTTGACCTTTGCTTGATGCCGGAACATAACCTAACATTGAACTCACAAACTTATATAAAAGGTTTGTTCCAACATGCATTGTCATTTATCACCAAAACTCATCATTAATTCAAGGTTAGAGACCTAGACCTTTCAGAGAGTCAGTAGGGGCACAAGGTATTCACGGAAAATGGCAAAATCGGTGTGGCCGGATAGCAAGGGACAAGTGCCAGATCACTTGGGAGGATTGGAGGAGTGTGGATGCTAATTACAAGGACCTATTGTTGTCAATTGTGCAAACACACATCCGGTTTCCACAAGACTGCACTATTGAGAAAGCAAAGAAGGCTTCTATACAGGCTATTGGTAGGGCACTTCGCAAATTCAGCTCACGTTCTACACAGAAGTTCGGTGAATTCAAGTCCTATCGGCAAAATGACCAACTCACTAAGGCACTTGGCAACAAAGGGCATCGAGGTCGCACCCGAGCTGTGTCATCGAAGACAAATTGGGGTGTGGCATTCAAACATGATGGTCCATACAAACAGGTTCCAAAGCCGCCTGAACAAGACCATAATCGGCTATATAAGGTTTGGGCCATGTCTTTCTTCCAATTCCTGGTAGAGAACCCACAGTACAATGTGCACTAGATAGTGGTCCCTCCAAATATCAACATCAGCTCGGAAGATTTACAGTATCCTCCAACAATACCTTCTGTCAACTTTCCCCCAAGTAGTGCTGCTTCACGTCCTTCTAATTATCTAGTTGATGCTATTGTTGAGGACACCCCGTGTGATTTCTACATGCCAGTTGGAAGGCAGTGGAAGCTTGTCCACGTCAGCAGAGGTCGTGCAGTCTCGGGTCGTACATTCCACAACCAAGCAATCCCTGAGGCCTACGCAAAAGTTGAAGTCCAAGAGATTTTTGATAGGTTCTTAGATGATGAGCTAGAAGTCCCCAATGAAGCTGAATCTTTAAGAACTCTAGGAGATGCCATTGACCAATTTGTTTTGTGGCAGCAGTCAGATATTGTCTTGGGGACACCTCAGTCTTCTCCTCCAATATAATCTGAACCGACATCTGGAACACATGACACAGCAGCACCTCCTTCTCCACCTACAGACCCGAATGCTGTTGTACATAGATGTGAAACCCCTCCTCGCCATATGCAGCACCTCCTTCTCCTCCTAAGGTTGTTGGACATGAGCCAGCACCTCCTTCTCCACCTTGTAAGGTTGCTGCACCAGTTGACGATTGTCATTCCACTCCACCTAACATTTTCAGAACTGCTACACCTATCAATTGGCAGCCATCACCTTCCTCAACACGTGAGTCATCACCTCCTCAAACTCATGAGGTGCAAACAAACATAATTTGTAAGCCCTCCTGTGCTGCAGTTTTATCTATGGCTCAACTAGAAAGTCCAAGCAAAGAAGAAAACCAGTATGCAAAAGTAAAGCAGAGTGTCGCTAAAGAGCCTAGGAAGAATGCATCAACCTATGAACATGGCAAGCCTTTTTTTTTCATGAAACAAGCTTTAACTTCTTCCTACTAATATGCAACTGTTCCACTAGTGGTACTTGGCTGCCTGTGAACAAGGTTTCCATGAAATATCTGTTGGGTATCTGAAGATGTGTTCCTTTGCGAGCCATTGAAGTTGACCCTCATGTATGAGGAATTCTATAGAATGTTTCATCTAGAGAAGCTCAACATCACAATGATTCATCTCTGGTGCTTGTAAGTGACTTTCCATTATATTATGTATGCTTCACTTGTTCTCTCCTTCTTCACTAACCAATTAATGCTTCAAACTTTTTGTCATATGTCTAGGTACAACCATGCAAGTGATGAGACACACTCTGTAAGCTACCTTAACCTGGTGATAATCTCTCAGTCGGCACTCAATCCTAACATTGATGTCAATTCTAGAACATACAAGAACATGTCAGCACAAGAGTTCAAAGAAGTTCGGGATAAATTGACCGAGTGCAAGGTCTGATGCTGCAACCTACATATATAAATGTATGTGTCAGTGGAAGGATAAAAGGTGCATAGTTGCTCCGTACAACTTCAAGTAAGCTCCATATTTCTATTTCTACAACCTTCATTCAATTTTCTCTTCAATAACCTTCATGCTACAGAAATAACATCATCAATTTGAATTTTCTACACGTAGTGACCACTGGATATGTGTCATACTCATCCCCAGCAATAGCTACATGCTTGTGTTGGACAGCGTGGGCAAACATCAAACAGAATACCAAGACTTCATTCGAGTAGTCAATTGGTAATGTTGTTACCCAACTAGTTCTTACATTTACTACTACAATATTTGTTATATCTAACATTTCATATGCTACTACATCATATAGTGCTTTCAGAGCTTATATCAAGAAACCAGGTATGCCGTACAACCAGGCGGTGAAGGATATGTTTGTCCGTCATAACTTTCCGATATTTATATTCATTAACTTCAATTCCTCATTCCTATATTGCCTATACTCATATGTACTAAATCTAATATATATTTTGTTGTGCAATAAGCAACCTCCTAGATCAGACCATTGTGGATATTACACTTGTTCATTCATGGCTGCCTCAGCAAAGTATTTGCAACAAATCAATGAAAAAACTGCAAAAGATGTAAGTATTTAAACTTTGAATATTATTTTCATCACATGTTTGCATTTTCATTGTTATCTATCATATGTTTCTCACCTTGTATATATTGCAGACACCAAAATTTCTCCAACATGAAGCACCATCCTCTTTCAGCGACGACCAACTCCGCGAGGGGATGGTGGATCTGATTTGTCGATTCACCCTCCACCATGTCATCAATTCCTTTGGTCATTTCTTTGACAATGACGGATGCTTGATTGGGACGGACCTCACAGGTCTTGTGGTAAAGATGATAAAGGACAATGAAGACCTCTTGAAGAATAACAAAAATGTTCATGGTGGCGGTAACACTATGTAGCCATAATGACTGTCCAACGTTGAGTTGTGACAGTTTGTACCTTGTATACTTCTGAGAACATTCTTGTTTTCTTTAAATTTTTGAGATAGTTTTGATATAGTTTTGCTACAGCTAACTCATTTGTACCATATCACTTGTTGTGCATAACAGTTTTGATATGATCTATTGATATGTTGTTGGATATATATATATATATATATATATATATATATATATATATATATATATGATGTTTCATTATCTATGATGTTTCATTATTGTGAATGTGACTTCTGGAGTATTATTGTTAAATCTGCATTTTGATTGTGAATCTATTCAGTTTTGCACAGACTGAAATGTAGTCACGGGCACTGTGCGCTGGGTAGTCACGGGCCCTTTATAGTGTCGGGCAAATGACATCATCTAAAACGCAACTACTCAAATTCATTTAGTAGCGGTGATGATGATGTCAAGAGAGCCACTACAGATTTACTCATGGTAGTAGCGGTTCGTGGTACGCCACTAAATTTTCCATCAGGTAGTGACAGAGGCTCAGTAGCGTTTATTTTGTTCGCCACTAAGGCCACTTTTGGCCCACTACTACAGAGCTTCATTACAGTAGTGTAACATGAGAGAGGCACCAAATCCTTGGACTCGACTCGATCTCACAAACTCAGTACCACAATCAAGGTGGCTTTAGACCTAAAAAGGTTGGTTGTGACCAAACAACAGGGAGAGAAGCACCAAAACCTTGAAGAACTTTGACTCGATCTCCAAATGACCGTAAAACAACAAATCGGGACTAACCCACACAAAACGGTGCAGCTGAGCTGGAAATCATAGAGCACGAACTAGGGGGCTCCAGAGCAACCTTTGCGTATACTGGCAAATATGTCCCTCGCAAATTTATGTAGAACTCGCAAGAAATTTAGAGTAAGTCACTCAGCTCTTTGCTGGAACACCATATGGTGGATTTCGTGATTGATAATTGTCTTAGTTTGGCTTTTAGATACATCAGGCATTTATACTAGAAACACCCCTCTGAGCTAGGCGTGGACGAGAAGTAAATTATTTATGAAGTAAAGAAGTTGAAAGGTGTGAAAACTGCCAATCCCGATAGGTCTTGCATGGCCTTCAGCCTTCCCGACACACTTCAGTAAAATAGTTATTACTCCTTAATGGAAAGTCAAAATGACAAGTCATTTGTTGTAGCTGAAAGTAGACATCAATATCTTTCCATGAATGTGAATCATGAAAGAAGGTGAAACTGAAACCACTACCACAAAAATGCTAATTAGTGACAGGGTTTTAATCCGATTAGTGACGAAAATCAGCCCCGTCACCTGTATCGCGTCACTAATAGTCAGTCTTTAGTGACGGATTTCTCCCTCGTCACTAATATTCAAAGTGACGGTTGCTCATAATGATTTGTAAGTCGTCGTTGTTGATACTTATCAGAGACTCATTTTGGAAAAATCCGTCACTAAATGAGCATCATGAAACTCCATAACCGTCTCATAGAGGACCAACATAAGTGAGGCATATTCCAAAAGCCCGTCTCTGATGATATACATTGAAAACAAAACAAAATGCTGCAGAATAGCTATACCATGATTTCTTTTGAAACTATTACATCAGTTCATTATCATATACAATCCACTTGCAAGACAGTGTATACAAAATAAAAAAAAACATAGATCTACTAAGCTATACAAATTATTCAGTTTACAATATGACATCCATCCAGAGAAAAAAACTCAGAAAGTCGTTCATGAGCCCACACAACACAAAATGCAACACAAGTCGTTCAAAACCCACACATTCCTGGTCCTACAAACAACCATGAATGCCAATAAAGTGCGAATGAATCAGAATGTTATGATATGAATAGTGCCATATCAATGTACAAGCAGCAGCAAACCAGTCATGCCATTGTAATCAAGACACTACTAATTTGTACTGCAATTGGCACTCATTTACACTATATTGAGCATTATTCCCCCTAATTTGTACCAAGCACTATATGAAATAATTACATTAGCACTTCAGCTAAGAAGAATATTTGGCAATGATGTTCTGTTATTGCAGATCATAATGAAACCAAACATAGTTTAGGATCCCCAAATTAAGAAATCTAAATTAAAACCAGATAACAAACACCTCTGTTCTGTTATTGCGGATCAGAATGAAACGTTTTCTATATGAAATAGTACTGTTTTTGTTAATAATAGACCAGCTACTTTTGATAGATCGATGCTGAAGCAAAGAATCCAAGGAGAAAGCAATTGACTGAAGAAACTTCAGTAAAGCAGTAACTAAAACCACACACGCATACCTTGTGCTGCTATGAAACTTGATCAAGCAGCTTTTGTCATATTAGCTGCTGCTCTGAGCTGACCTCCGTGTTCATTGATGTTCTTGCTGTCACAACCCTCCTAAAGTGCACAAACAGGAAAAAAAACTCAGCTATAACCCCATGTCCCAGCAATGCTGCTCGTGGTCATGAAATGGTGGAGATACAATTCATGATCTCAAGTGCATAATAGCAAAAGAATGACCTGAAATGGAAAAGATGCATATTAATGATCTCAAGAGCATAATAGCAAAAGAATGTCCTGAAATGGTGGAGATGCAATACATGCTAATACTAAAAAGGATTTCAAAGAAGCATATGAAATAAAGATTTATCAAGTTGGTTTCACTGATTTAAAATATTTTATTAATTTAGCAAAATATGACTTTCTGCAAATTTAGAAAAATATACAACTCTCACACAATATAATGGATTGGTTTCATCGTGCTTGGAGCTATAATTATTTCCGGATGAATTGAACAAAAAAAAGAGATAAACTAGTACTACTAAAGTGGCAGCTAACTAGCTTCTTTGTTGCCTTTGCTTGTCTGCGCTATGGCCCTAGCACATCTCGACTAGGGCAACAAGACAACAAGGACCAAGCAGGAGGAAAGCAAGCAAAGGCACCATGCTGACCGAGTTAGCGATTTCTAATGTGGATCAAGGGCACACCTCAGACGAAGCAATCAACAAATCCAGACAGAAAATAAACATAGGCAGAAGTGCATAGGAAGAGACTTCTGCAAAATAAAGAGCAGGATTTACCACAGGGGGAAGGGACGATGAACTTGCATGTGAACTAGATACGGCATATTCAATGGTGAACAACATTTACGACCCCCATATTGAGCGTATATGCTGCCATCAGTTCTGTTAATGCTGTAGCTCAATTTAGTACACTGCACAAAAAGAAAAGAGTGTATAGACAAAAAGAGGAATCCATGAACCGGCTACTCAAGCGGTGAAAAAATATCTTAGGACAGACTAGAATTATAGACAACAGAACACCTTGCACCAAATATTGGAGTCTACACACTTAGAGCAGAGATTGACGAATCTACAAGCAGAGATAGATAATGCATAGCTGAGACCTTCTACCTACAGCTTTACAAACATCCGGGCCAGAGAGTCCTCTTCAAACCCAAACTAGCAATCTTCAGAGGAAAAGTAGTATGTTTGCAAAGTGCCTCCACGAGAGTGCTAAAGGAACAAATTTCCCTAAATATAAAGGAATACAAATAAATTCAGATAATGTTCAGAAATAGTCAAACTGACATAAGGTTCAAGCAGATGCACATGGACAATTTCCTCTCTTAAGACATGTTCTACTTTTCCTAAATATATAAAGGGATACAAATAAATTCAGATAATCTTCTGAAATAGTCAAACTGACATAAGGTTCAAGCAGATGCACATGAACAATTTCCTCCCTAAAGACATGTGTGCTATTTCACAAGAAATATTTAGGTCTTAGTCACTATGTTGATAGTTGCATGTCAGTGGGGTTTATTTCAACAAGAAAAATGACACCTACCTACGGAAGAGGGCTTACACTATCACTAGGCTAGAGGTGTGTTGATTATTTTGGAAAGCACAGACCATATTAAACTAAGACATGCAAATGGAAAATGACACATCACATGTCACGAATCCATGGAGATAAATTAAAAAAGTAAGAAAAGAGCATCGCAAGAGTACACAAACTACATGTGGCATCCAAGATGGAAGCGCACATCTCTGCTTCTCTTCTTGGCGGCACTAGCTTTTTCACGACCCAGAGACCTGCCTGTGAAATCATCTATTCTAATACCAAAGTCAGGAATGAGACCAAGAGGAACTCGAGAGAGAGCATCCCTCAATTTGCATCTAATCCTGCCGCATAGTTAAGAAGGGAGGAAAGGAGAAGGAGCGAGAGGGAACCGACCAAACCTCAAAAAACCGCGACGAACCTCGGGAAATTGATTGGAGACAAGGATGTTGAGGGGTGAGTTGGGGATAGTAGATCCATGGCGGCAGTCGATTGAAGGTCAGGATCCGCTCGCTGATGCGAAGACAAGGGGGCTCGTGCCAACCTTCCAGACGGGAGGGAGGCGTGCGGCGACCCGGACGTGGTGGAGCTCAGCATCTGGGAGGAGGCCGTGAGTAGGATGGCAGCATGCATGGCTTCAAGGTCAGGTTCGTAGACGCCGCAAAAAAAAGTAGAAGTGGTGTACTCCCTCCATCTTTAAATTATTATCGCCGTTGAGTTTTTTTATCATCTTTGATCATTCGTCTTATTCAAAATATTATTTTAAATATGTAAAATTTTAAGTTATGCTTTAATTCTATTTGATAATAAAACAAACTATGATAACATATATGATATTACTTAAAAATTTTTAAATAAGATAAATAGTCAAAGTTGATAAAAAAAAGTCAATGGTGATATCAATTTAAGAACAGAGGGAGTACTGGGTGCAGAAGATGTGGACAGTGGAGGATTTGGTACAGATTGATCTTAATAGTATTGATTTTGTCATCGATGATGCTGCCGCCGCACTTCCAGTGCTCGGATCTGGCCACCGCACTCCTAGTGCTCGGATGCTCGGATCTGGCCATCGCACTCCTAGTGCTCAGATCTGGCCACCGTCACATCGTTGTGGAGGAAGATCGCATGAGGAGGAGGCGCTCAGGCCCAGGACCTGTGGGGATGGCCTTGCGTCCTTCGTCTACATGACGATGACGTTCGAGGGTGGTGCTTGAGGAGGAGATTAGGGACGAGTGCGGACGGCGAAGTTGGGAACAAGCTCAGATGGCGACGGGTGAGGCCGTGAAGGTGAGGGTGAGAGAGAGAGAGAGAGAGAGAGAGAGAGGGATGTGGTGTCAGTCGAGTTCGGATGTGAGCATGCGATAAAAATTAAAATGAATCCAAATTTTGGGTCCGGGGTCTAGCAACAAGAGACGAGGTTTCATGAACCCATCACTATCCATATATTAGAGACCTGTTGTTAAAACCCGTCATTATAAAGCACACTATTAGTGACGTGTTTTTCTTTTTTCGTCACTATTATTTCCTATTTAAGGAGCTCTGTTAACTAGTTAATGACGTGTTTTAATAAAAACGTCACCAAAAATGTTTTTAGTGATGCGTTTTTGTAAGACGTCACTAATATGGTGTCCCCTATGCATGTTTTTGCGGTAGTGAACGTTTCTTACGCGTTGCTTCTAGAAGTTGAGCCTTGTGTCAACAGACTCGGTGCTGGTTCTGTTTCAGTGTAACCCATCTATTTGTTGGTGTAACTTATCTCCTCTAGTCCAGCAGCACGTCCTTTATGTGTCAACCTTAGCAAGACAAATATAAAATATTTAGATAATACAAAATTCTCATTTATATTTGATGTAAATTCAAAAAGGAGATAGTTCACCTCTTATTTGTAGTTCACCTCTTATTTTAATTTTTAAGATATCATTATTTAATCATATGCCACTCTGCTCTACAATCAGAGCTCCACATACTTGAAATTTTTTCAACTGAAACATGATTCTTTTGTACCATTGAACTTGAGAGTCTCATAGCTCAAACTTATTAGTAAGCACCGGCAAACTTATTTACTAACCTATTTAAGTGCAGCAAAAGAAATAATATAATTGTTTCAGAAGCAATCTCTGATCTACTGAAGAAGAGGGACGATGCATATTTAAGCGCATGGATGCGGAGGCTAATCGATACTAGGCGATTCCATATTCATAGGATTCATCAGGTATACAATATTTACTCTTTTTCTGACATTGAAATAGCTACATCAATTATTTTTCTAACTGTAACTGGCACTTCTTTATCTATAACTTATGGACATAACACAGTTTGTCTTTGTTACCTCCATTAGAAATGGTAGCTGAGGGAATTTACTTATGTGATGAAAACTAATGTTATAGCTCTTGTACTGAAGATTTTAAATATATATTTATTTTCTAGACATGCTGTAGACAAAAAGATATTTACTTTTGTTTCTGTTAAATGATTCTTACTGTGCTGATTGCTTGTCGACTTTGACTTATGAGTGAATATTAATGTAGACAAAATTAGCTAATATTTTTTTTCATGAATGGGTGTTGCGGACATGACAAGTAACTCTGACAATATTAATCAGAAGACATCCAATAAACAATTAAAAATGAATCGATCCTGAATACATAATCAAATATATGAGTGTCTATAATATTTTTATTATTTTTAAAATCCGTAGCAACGCATGGACATCTTGCTAGTATATATATAAGTGTACTCTGCATCCAACTAACCCTACCTCCTAGCTCCCATTTTCCCGCTCCTTTCTTCCTCGCCCACCCCGCCCCACCGCCGTAGCTCTGTTTCTCGCTCTCCACTGCCACGAGCGCGACTCTCCCCCGAGCTCCTCTCCGGCTGTCTTCCCTCCCCTCATACGGCGAGATCCAGGCGCCTCCCATCCCCCGTTGCCCGGATCCTGCCGCTCCACCTCCCTTCCCCCTCTCCTCGCTCACTCCCCCGAGATCCACTCCCATGTGAGATTTTTGCTATTCTACTACTGCACACATGAGGGCTTCTCTCTTATGCTATTCAAACAATGGGGTTCTCTCTTTTGCTATTAGCCTGTCAACTTTTTCTTTCCTTTACTACTGGTTAATAGATAATTACAATTTACCTATGGTAATAGTAAAAGGACACATGAAAGGACCAAAATACCCTCCAGTTTTCCTTTGTCCCCATCGGATCCGACCAGAACGGAATCGAAAGATTTTTCTCTCCTCCCGTGCGCGCTCTCCCTGTCTTTCTCGTGGCCGACCGCCGCCACCCTCAGTTCCCCACCCCGCCGGCGAGCGCCCCTGTCCAGCAAGGTCAAAACGGCGAGGGTGCCCGACGGGTTCTTCAAGGCGCGCGGCGGCGCCTTCACTACGGCGTGCAGCGGCGGCCAGGGCGCCATCTCCCTCAAACCCTAGCACCGACAATGGGAGAGGCGGGAGAGGACCCACCAGCGACAGAGGAGCAAGCTGCGGGAGAGGATTCTGTTGCCATTGTTTTGCTGCCGCCAATCCTTGAAGGTTTTGGTGCGAATCTGAGCTCCCTCTTGCACACCTCTGTAGTGTAATTTTCAATTTGATTGATTTAGAGTTTTGTTAAAATGTAGATGTCACATATGTCAAGGAGGTCACATGCATGAACAACACCGATTTGATTATGGATGTAGAAACCAAGTATGTTTTTTATAGCAATGTTTTCATGTATTTGTTAGTTTAGAATTATTAGTAACAAAATTACTTGATGTATAGGATTCCATTAGCTGTGATTGAGCCATCATTTTCTATGCAAACTCCTGCCCCATCGCTTATCAATTGGGACACAATACAAATTGATGAAAGTCATGATGAAGAGGGTCGATTACAAATACCAAGTGAGCAGCAAATATATGTGCTTGTGGGGTTAAGGGATGAGGATGAGGCAGCGGAAAATAGAAGAGAGGATGCTGCTAATACAAGAACTGATGCTTGTGAATCTAGACTTCCAAGAGATGATGCTGATATTGAAGGTGTCGCCATTCAAGGTCATGATTCTGTACCTGGGGAACATAGCTTGGATTATGACAAGAACAATCCTATAATGAGGGTTGGCAGCAAATACTCCTCAATGAAAGATTTTAGGTTGGCTATGAGACAATATGCCATAAAGAAAGAATTTGAGTTAGGCATTGAAGCAACTGATCCAACGAAATATAGAGCGTTTTGCATGGGTGGGAACTGTCCTTGGAGAATATATGCACAACCAGTTCGTAAAGGTGCATCTGTTGTACAGGTATTGAGTTGCACTTGAAGTTTTTACTAAGTACTTATATGCTATCAAATGTTTTACTTATTTGTCTTCATTTTTTGGGTGCAGGTCATTGTGATGAATGATATGCACACTTATACATCCAGCAGCAAAAGAAGGACTACTACACCTACAACTCCATGGGTTGCTGACAAGGCTCTTCCTATTCTCAGGAAGAAGCTAAATATGGGTGCTAAAGAGCTGCAGAAACAATTGTAAGATGATCACGGATGTATCATTGGGTATGACACTGTTTGGAGGGGACAACAACGGGCTTTGAAACAGTTGTATGGTGTTTGGGAAGAGAGCTTCAAAGAACTGTACAGCTGGAGGGCCGAGGTCTTGAAGAAGATGCCAAACAGTGTTATTGAGATTGACACGGACATGGTTCATGGTCACATCTATTTCAGTAAGTTCTTTTGTGCACTTGGTCCTTGCATTAAAGGTTTCTTAGATGGATGTAGGCCATATATTAGCATTGATTCTATTGCACTTAATGGTCAATGAAATGGTCATTTAGCCTCAGCCATTTGTGTGGATGGTCACAATTGGATGTATCCAATTGCTTTCTGTTTCTTTGATGGTGAAACAGAAATAAATTGGACATGGTTTATGTCTCAGCTGCATAAGGCTATAGGAGATCTACCTCTACTTAGAATTTGCACAGATGCCAATAAAGCTCTAATAAATGCAGTGAAGACTGTTTTCCCTAATGCTGAACATAGAGAATGCTTTGTTCATCTTGTGAAGAACTATGTCAAAAATCCTAAAAAGTTTAGTTGTGAAGAACTTCTATATCCTGCTGCAAGAGCATACAAGAGGGAAGTCCATGACCATCTCATGTCCAGTATTTTGAGTAATCCTGAAGTGTCGTTGTGGTTTGACCAACACCATAACCTAAAGTGGACGAGATGCAAATTTAACCCAGCCATCAAATGTGACTATATCACCAACAACATTGCCGAGAGTTTCAATAATTGGATTGAAAAAATCAAGGACATGCCTGTGTGTGAGCTTGCAGACAAGATGAGGGAGATGATTATGGTGCTATTTTTCAAGAGGAGAAGGATTGGAGAGAGGCTGACCGGGAATATCCTACCTGTTGCCTTACATATTTTGAGGGCTAGGACTAGAGGGTTACAACACTTATCAATTGTGCAAGGTGACCACTATGCTGCAGAGGTGCGAGACAATAACAATTGCCTCACACATCATGTTGTTAAGGCATACAACCATGAGTGCTCATGTGAGGAATGGCAACATACTGGCAAGCCATGTTCATATGCTTTGTGTGTTATAACAGCCCAACCATTTAGAGATGTTAGGATGGAGGAATTTGTTCATCACTACTACTCTGTTGAGATATTCAAAAATGCTTACAAGCACTTGATAGAGCCACTTCCGGATAGGACACAATGACCAAAAGTGGACATTCCAACTGATTTGGGTGCCCCTCTTGACAAGAGGAGTGTTGGGCGACAAAGAAAGAAAAGGTTCAAAAGTTGTCTTGAAGGTGGTGGTGGTAAAAGGCCTAGTCAAGAGACTGAGAAAGCAAAGAAAAGGATTAAAGGCCCGTCACTTGCCCTAGATGTGGTTTGAAAGGACATAGGAAGAACAGCCCCAAGTGTCATTTGAATGGCACAAAGAAAAGGCAAGTTTCAATTATTATACTTTATGTCCTTAAAACTTAGTTACTAAAAATTTTCATTGCTTTGTATTCACCTTGCAGGAAAAGGAAACCAAGGGAAAATACCACCAAAGGTTGGTTTCCTAAAGAAGTTTCTACACCAACTATGGCTGCCAATATAATTGAACCGGAGGCGCAAGTGTCAATTCAAGAGAGTCCAACTTTGATAGGAGAGGGCACTTCTTCATAGGCACAAAACATGGTTACTTCAATTCCTACCAAACAAGCAAGGCGAGCAGTTAGGAAGATTACTCCAAAAAAGACGAAGAGAGATTGATTGATGTTTTCTATATAATGTTATAGTCTTGTATTTTATAAACTTGTATGAGAAGACATGTAAACAACCATATCATGCCTTCTATTATTGTTAAATTTTGGTGCTTGTAAGACATAATTAATGTATGTCCCTAAACATGGAATGTTGTTTTAGTTATGAAGATGTGTTGCTAAATATTATGATCGGTTGCTCATGTCCATTTATTGAATTTTTTAATTTACTTTTGGCTGACCATGTGCGTATGGGAGAAAATGTGCTCCTGGTGTGTGTGTGAGTTAAGGGGTATTTCTGTCTTTGCATGTGTATTGATAGAGGTTAAAATAATAAAACACTAAGCAATGGTAAAAGAGAGGAAAGAATAACTGTTTAATAGCAAAAGAAAAAAGCCCATTGTTTAAATTGCATAAGAAGCCCTCATGTTTGCAGTAGTATAATAGCAAAAATCTCCTCCCACGCCGTCCGCCAGCTTTCCCCTCCGGCCTCTCTTCGCCCCCGTTGGGACCTTCAGAGGAGCGCCTCCGCCAACAAATCGGGGCCTAGAGGAGCGCCACCGACGCCGATGAGTCGGGGGCCAAAGGAGCGCCCGCTTCCCCAACTGTGCCACCACGGACGAGTGCTCCCGTGGAGCGACGAGATCCGCGTGCTATGGCGGCAACAGCTAGGGCGAGATCTGACGTCTTCCTCCCCGACTCCTCCCCCGCCGGCCTTGGCGATGGTATCATCGGGCGCCGCCAAGCGTCTCTTGGATTCCTGCGACGACAACAGTGCTTCCCCTCGCCTCACCCTTATATCGATTTCGATTTCCGTCGATTTTCCCTGGCTCAGCAACAGCCGCTTGTTAGAGGTCATGCGTTCGGCATGACTCGCTGCCAACTCGGTAGCTCCCTCATGATACGGACCACATCCAACAAAGATTTGGTACGACTTTGTCTAGATCGAGAACGATGGCTTCGTTTTGTGCCAGTTTGGAATATGGTGATGAACGATAGAAAGGATTCACGGCTGGAGTCGTTCATTGGGCTTTCCTCCTGTTTGTTTTTTCTACAGTCGCAAGCATAATTAGAAAAAATGCCCAGGGTCCAACAATTGTTTTCTACTCTGATTGATAGATATCAGCTGCAACTGCTACCCTGCTAACTTCACCTTTGTTGGTCACCACCTCCTCTTTCGAGGTGTTCGTCGCCATGCTACTTATTTTTGACTCTGCTGATGCTAGGAAGGAAGTGGAAAGAGAAAAATCTGGACAAGAATAAAAAACAGAGAACAATTGGGCGATTGACTTTGATTTCTCTGGGTAAGATCTCGCATAACATCAGGCTATTTCTTCCTTATGTTCTCTATTTGTTCAGTTAATTTGCTTCAACTGAAAAATGACAAAACTCACTGCAGTGTAGTAGTTCCAGAACCATACAATGCAAGATGAAAAGTTCTATCCAGATTGCATCTTGGCCTAAGGCTTCTTAAGGTGATTATCTCTACTCTTGATATCCTTTCTTTAAGAGATTTAAAGACTATAGAAAAAATGTTATTCTTTATGCCTGCAATATGTGAACGAATCAATGTACATTAACGTGGGATTATCAGTGTATATACAGTGTGACTTTATTTGATGAGTTGTGGTTTGTGATTATAGTAAAATTTGCTTCTTCTGAAACATCACCAATTGAGATTTCGTAGTGCATAGATGGAAAACATTTTCTATCATCTATACACCTGTGTACAACATATTAAGTGGTTCATGTTATGTCCATCTGATTTCTCATTTACATATATCACAGTGAATTATAAGTATTTCCCAACTTATGTTTGTCGTCCACAACTAGGATATTCGTAATAACGTTTTTACCATTGAGTTCAGTGGTCAACTACAGTGACACGTTTTCACCAACTATTTGACAGTTAATATTTATTATTTGTGAAGTTCAAATCATCTTCAGTTTAGATTGTGAAAGTGATTTTTTGAATTGCTCTGTTTTTTTTACAGGAATTTTTGCTCTGTTTTACAAGGCTGCTACAGGGTAACAGTACCTGGTTTGGAACAGTAAGAAGTGGAATATCATTAGGTTGAGTTAGTGATCAGGGTGTAACCAGGACATTATTTTCGCTCCTAAATTGCTGCTGATATACCTCAGACATTGTTTTCAGTTGTACTTAATACTTATATTGGTCTTTTAATGATACAGATACACTTGTCCAATATGCTTGATATGTCCGTCACTGGGAAGTGTTGGATCAAGAGGTACCACACCATTTCTACTGATAACAGCTTGCAATCTGATACTATAAGACTTATTTCATGTTCACCTTTGCCTGAGCTCACCAAACTTTGTTCAAATATTTCTTTGCCTGTTGAAACTGGACTGTAATTGTCCTTGTTATTTGGATGTTCTTGTATATGTAGAAAACATAATGGACTTGTTAAATCTGTTATTTATTCTTATTCTTTTTTGTTCCTTCACAGAGTTGCAAAGGAGTTACAAGTATGAGAAGTCAAAGCGTTGGGTAGAAGGTGTTACGTTTTTTTTTTTTTGCTTCCGGTATTGTTGTATGATAGATAACCTAGTTGTAGATATTGTTGTATGAAAGATAACCTAGTTGTATGTGTAGTAAGGATGTTTAGTAGTGGTGGCTTTAAAGATAAATAGTCCAACAGTTAGCATGTTACTCGCCTTAAGAACAAAACTGTTTGTAAATTTTGTCTGATGAAGTGAAGTTCCTATAATTGTATGTTCAGTGAAGCATGTGAATTGATTATGTATTTTTCATCTTTTGTATAGGATAATATGGATAGAAATGTGTTTTTTTTTAATGTCATTGGAAACTTGGCAAACCAAAGTCTGCAATGAATGGTTATCAGAGACTCTAGTTTCCAAAACGAGTCTGCGATAACCATTCATTGCGGACTGTAGTTGCCAACCAGAGTCTCTAATAACTATCTCATTGGAGACTCTGGTTGCCAACTAGAGTATGCAATAAGTGGACCATTGGAGACACGAAGATTAGTCTGCAATGACATATCTTTACAGACGCAAATTTGTACACTCTAAAATTTAGAGTCTCCAATGAGACTTGAGCAGAGTCTCTAAAGACCATTTTTACATAGTGACGTATCATATGGCAGGCTAGGCCAATCATCAAACAACTCTGCGAGTACTTTGCATCAGCCATCAATTGAAGTTCACACATCTTGTTAATCTCGACTTTATCTAGAATTTATGGAGATTAGAAATATGAGAAAAAGAGGTGACTAATTGACTATACTAGAGGCTGGGGCGCGCCTTTGGCGCGCCACTGATATGGTACATTCTGACGTAGAGGGTGTCACTCAAAATCACAAAAAAAAAACTTCAAAATTGATAAAAGCGTATGCTAGCGCATGGCATAAAAAAAGGGGGAATGATGTATTCCTTGGAGGGCTGCTGGTTAGTCTAATTGTGCCACGAGAGAAACAGAGAAATATTTAGTAAAACAGACAATAATATAGCATTAAATTTGTACAACTATAGACATATACTGGATGCAAGTAGAATACAAATAGCATAGTATTACTTATACATGTCACTAGCAAAGTGTCCGTATGTCACGACGGGTTTAAGAAAAATAATACACTCAGTATAGTTTAAATAAAAAATAATTTACACAATATATTTGTTAAATATATATAGTATTATAAAACTTTTACATAAAAGATCATATTTATATTTGAGAAACCATGTGGATATGTGTCATGGTTTGCAATATGTGATGAGTAATTGACATTGGATGATTTGGTGTTTGAGTTGAAATGCGGGAATCTGAGGATTACATGAGTTTGTGCATGTCATGATTTTGACTAACCGGAGTTGGTGAGGATGTTAGAGAGTTTGCAGGAGATGGGAAATGTGTTTGCTTGTCTTATGATGCATAGGTCACTGGAGTCAACTTGGCGGTCAATGACGAGAGGATCGGGCACAAGTAGGAGATTTGGGGGCAGACGATCGGGAGGCCAGGTGGAGTCAAGGGTGATCCACACCGTACATGTGGAGAGGCAAGAAGCACGGACGGTTTCAAGGTTGAGCGTCAAAACCGTGGGTGGTGATCAAGACGGCGGGGTTGACCAAGTCAAAGGTGATCGGGCGTCGGTGCAAGTAGAGGCTTCCAATGGACCGGAGGTGGGAGAGACTTGCCAACGAGGAAGATCACGGGATGAGGTGACACGCGTCAAGATCAAGAAGTCGCGTTTTGAGAAGCATGCAAGGCGGTTTCCGGTTTGGGCCTCAAAACCGGTGGCGGTGGATGGTGGTGCACGTGGCACCATCACAGAGCTTGCGTCGAGGCGAAGGAAAAAGACTTGGACGATTTTGCCCCCGATGGTAGGTGACAATGAGTTATAGGTCAAGGGTAGAGTTGTCTTGGACCCTAGGCCTAAATAAGGAGAGATGTGGCTGGTGGGAGAGGTGCCTTTTTCCATTAGCCTTGTTAGGACTTCATTCAAAGTGCTAGGAGAGGTCTTCATGTAATACAAGAGAGGAGAGGGTGTGTAAGAGACATCTCTTTCTCTTCTAAATAGTGGGAGGAAGAGGGTGGCTTCCTAGCCATGTATCCATGGATCTTGTAAGCATGTTTTTATGATGTGAGAAGTATTTTCGTGCTCAAGGTCTTCCTCTCTCCCTAATTCCCGAATTTCTCTTTTTCTCTATTGTCGGAGCTATTTTCGTGGGAATTTTTTATCTCCTTTTTGGGCAAGTTTTTGGGACGGATTTCATGAGAAACTTGGTGCTATGATGAGCTACAACAATTCCCCATAGCTCTAGCATCTTTGATTTGAAGGATTTCTTAAGTTTTCTCTTTTTGGTGTTCTTGGCACAACATCTAAAATTCATGATGATTCTTTGAGCAAATTGAGTGGATCTTGTAGAATTAGGGTCGTGATGTGTTGAGGATTCACTGATCCAAAAATTGAATCATTTGGATTTCGTTTGATTAGGTTTTGGTCAAGCTTTTACCAAATCCCCAAATCCTTTTCTGTTCTGTCAGGGTCGACCGGCACTGCCGACGACCAGGACCGGCACTGCCGGTGGGTCAGAACTCGGATCGGCACTGCCGATACCACGGCCGGAGGCTTGAATCCGAACCCCGCACCGACATTGCTGATGGCCAGACCGGCACTGCTGATGTGCTCTGTTATCTGCTTTTGAGAACCCCGCACCAGCACTGCCAATGGGCTTTTCTGGCACTGCCGATGATGCCAATCGGCACTGCCGATGGCTGTGATCTGCACTACTGATGGTAGTCCAGTTTCGCACTGTTTTGAGTGTTTTCAGTTCTTCTTTGTTTTCGCTGTGTTCCACTGCTGTTGTTGATCACTCCTAGGGTTAGCATATCACCAGTTGGTGTGTGTAGTCTTGGTGATCGGTTTAGAGGTTAGCTTGGGTTGTTATTGGAATATAGGCCATGTTCTTGTGAAGAATTTAATTTAGCTCCCATTCACCCCCCCCCCTCTAGTCGCCTTCTCGGTCCTTCAATTGGTATCAGAGCAGGTTTGATCACTAGTTGACCTTCACCGGCTTTGTAATCCGAAGGCGACATGGAGAAGCGTGCGGTCAAGCTTTGGATGTTCGATGGAAAGGACTTTTCCTACTGGAAGTCATGGACCAAGGCTTATCTCTTAAGCCAAGGATGTGCAATTTGGGAGATCATGGAGCAGGACTACGCTATACTGGACGACCTCAACACCGCGCCAGTAGGTGAGTTAACCAGGTATGAAAATAACTTCAAAGCTGTCAATATCCTGCTTTCTGCTCTAGGTAGGAATGAACATGACTGTGTTGCTCATCTTGATATTGCACATGCCATTTGGGTAAAGCTTTGCACGTACCATTAGGGTACCAATCGAGTCAAGTCTATGCGTAAGGATTCTTACAATAGACAGTACCAAACCTTTGCACAAAAACCTGGCGAGTCACTAGATGACACTTTTCGTAGGTTTGAAGCCATTGTGTGCAACTTGTGGGCTTGTGGTAACCTTGTGTATAGTGATAATGATAGAGCTAAGCAATTGCTGTACTCACTTGATGAAAATGCTTGGGGGGTTAAGATTGCTGCACTAGAAGAAACTGCTGATTTCAATACTCTGGACTGTGGGTAGCTGTATAGTAAGCTAAAATTTCAAGAACTATCTAGGAAGTCTTGTCCTAATCTTGCTAATCCTGCTTCTAGCATGGCTTTGCTTTCTAGCTCTCAAAAGGGTAGTCACAGTGGTGCTTCTATGGAACTAACCCCTCACTTGACAAGTCTTTTTTGGAGTTTGCTCTTAATTCTCTTGTTGCAGCTTCTGATGAACAGATAGAGTGCATTCCTAACGAGGAGCTATCCTTGCTCACAAAGAAGTTCAGGAAGTTCTACAACAACCACAAGGAGAGAAGAGGAGGTGATTCAAGAACCTGCTTCGAGTGTGGTGACCCGGGACACTTCATTGTTGACTGTCCCAAGAAGAAGAAGAAGGCCGGGTACCACGACAACAACACTGAAGACTTCAAGCAGAAGAAGAACCGCTTCTACAAGAAAGGCAAGAACTCCAAGAAGTTTGCCAAGGCCATTGCACGTGCCTGCGTTGCCGCCTTGAGTGATATGGACCTCACATCAAGCGAAGGCCTTACAAGCTCGGAGGAGGAGGTTGAGAAGCCATGAGTCAAGAGGAAGGACAACTTCATCGGGCTTTGCTTCATGGCAAAGAATGATCACGACACCGACTCTGGCTTCAACTCTGACACAAGCGAGGTACCTCCCACTCTTAATGAACTCTCTTCTGAACTTGATCATTTGCACGATGTTCTGCTCATGCAAGATGATAAGCTTTACAGCGCTGTTCATGAGAATAGAGAGTTTAAGTCTAAGTTGGAGAGTGCCGAGTATGAAATCACTTCGCTTAGGTCTAAGCTTACAAAAGATGACATTGCTATTGAATGTGAGTCTTGTCAAGTTATGATGAATGATCTTGCATAGAGGGAAAGTGTGCATGCTCAAGTTGCCAGTCAGCTTGAGAGTGCCCTTAAAGAGCTTGATAAATTCAAAGCTAGACCAACTCTTTTGGGTGCATGTCAGAAGTGCCCCAAGCTCACTAATGAGTTGGAAGCTCAAACCCTCAAAGTCAAAGAGCTCGAGTCCAAGATGCTAGATGAGACTCGCTCGAAGGTTCTTCCACCACCATGTGTAGTGTGTGGCTCTCTTAAGGATAAGCTTGCAATCACTAGAGAGGAAAATAAAATCCTAACCCAAGAAAATGACTATCTCAACTCTCGTCTCCAAAGAACCCTAGTGAGTGAGGAGAAGATTGAGAGTGACTTGGAAAGAGTCAAAGAAAGTGCCAGTAGGTCAACCTACAAGTTGGACTTGGGATTTGAGAGGTGTGACAAGGAGAGTGAGAATGTGAGCAAGTTTGTGTCTAACTCTAGCTACAAGGATGAGGAACAGTCTATCAAACCCACTGACACATACTATCCACCTAACCACAATCCTTCCTTCAAGCCAAAGCAAGCCGAGAAGCCAAAACCCGAACCCACTGTGCAAGCTAAGCCTAAACATGAGAGTGTCTACATTTGCATGTTTTGAGGTCGTAAGGGTCACTTGGATGAATACTGTTATAAACGTAAGAGAATTGAGAGGATGCAAGCTGAGTTAACTAGGAATGTGCATCATAATGATTTTGTTGGTTTTCAGCCTCACTCTTTTTCTCGTGCCTATCGTGGACAGGGTCATTCCTCATATGGCTTTGATTCATGAAATAGAGGATTTGCTCAGCAGCGCTTTGGCGCCCCATTTTTCCCCATCGTGGTGAGCGTCGCTCGCATGCATTTGGCTTTCACATAGATGATTTCTATCCTCATAATCCTAGATTTGAGTCGAGATGATTTGACAGGCCACGCTTTCCCCATCGTGGTACTCGTCCCAAGCGTTCGATTGGTAATGTGCAAAGAACTATGGTAACCCTTGCAGGTCATGTGATTTAGTGCTGGCTTTCCAAGAGTTTCCTTTCTAACCCCATCACTGAGTCATCGATCTTTCCTTCTCGTTCTTTGTAGGTAGCAGGTGGAGGCCTGGAGAACAAATGGTTGATGGACTCCGGGTGTTCGCGCCACATGACCAGAGATGCAAAGTGGTTCTCCAGCCTCACTCCCTTAAAGCGCCGGGAGTATGTGACCTTTGGATATGACAAGAGAGGGAGAGTGAAGGCAAGAGGCACGGTAAAGGTAAATAAAAAATTCACTCTCAAGGATGTTGGTTTGGTTGCGCATCTCAAGTACAATCTCCTTTCTGTCTCTTAGTTGCTTGATGTTGGTTTAGAAGTGCGCTTTAAGAAAAATGCTTATTGTGTTCTTGATTTGAATGACTCTTTGGTTTGTGGGATTTCTAGCATTGGGAAGGCTTTTCAGGCTAATTTTGTTGGTTCTCCTAGTTCTCACAAGTGCTTGTTTGCTCAGTCTTCTTCTGAGCTCTGAAAATGGCATAGGAGACTAGGTCACATGAGCTTTGACTTGCTTTGTCGCTTGAGTGGCCTAGGTTTGATCCGAGGATTGCCTAAGCTCAAATTTGATAAGGATTTAGTTTGTGCTCCTTGTCGTCATAGGAAAATGATTGCCGCTTCTCACCCACCAATCAGTTTGGTGATGACTAAACGTCCTGGAGAGTTGCTTCATATGGACACTGTTGGTCCTTCTCGGGTTCGTTCAGCTGGTGGGAAGTAGTATGTTCTTGTGATTGTTGACGACTACTCTCGCTACTCTTGGGTTTACTTTCTTGAGAGCAAGGATGAAGTGTTTCATCACTTTCGGAGCTTAGCTTTGAGGTTGTTCAAGGAACTCCCTGGTGCATTACGAGCAATCCGCAGTGATAATGACACCGAGTTCAAGAACTCCTCCTTTGATGCTTTTTTTCCTTGAGCATGGTATTAAGCATCAGTTTTCAGCACCTCGTGTCCCTCAGCAAAATGGTGTGGTCGAAAGAAAGAACAGAACCTTGGTGGAAATGGCCCGGACAATGCTCGATGAGCATAGGACTCCGAGGCGGTTCTGGACTGAGGCCATTAGCACTACGTGCTATGTTTCCAATCGGGTTTTCTTGCGCTCAATTCTTAATGTGACTTCCTATGAGCTACGCTTTGGGAGGAAGCCATCTGTTTCTCATTTGCACGCTTTTGGTTGCAAGTGTTTCATTCTCAAGTGGGGCAATCTTGATAGGTTTAAGTCAAGATCTTCCGATGGCATCTTTCTTGGCTACACCCTTCATGGCCATTCTTACAGAGTTTTGAATTTGGAAACTAACACTATCATAGATAACTGCAATGTAACCTTTGATGAATCAAACTCTTATGCAAGCAATATGGTTGAGACTACAGGTAACAGGGAGATGGAGGAGAGTATCTTTGTAGAAGGGGACCTACAGGGCTCGGATGATGACGATGATGAGTCATTCTATCCCACATCCGAGCTTGTTCCTGCTGCTTCCACCACTCCAGCAGAGGGTCCAGAAGCTTCTACATTGACCTTAGTAGCTGTTGAGCCAGCTCCAGCTATGGTTGAGGAGGAGGTACGCTCTGAGAGAGAGACTCCTCACCACATTCAGCGTCAACATCCACCTCAACAGATGATTGGTAATCTCTATGAGAGGACAACAAGGTCAAGGTCTGCACATCTCACCTGCTTTACTAATTCTCTCTTTGTTGCCACCTTTGAACCTCAGGATGTTGGACACGCATTATCTGATGAACATTGGGTTAATACCATGCATGAGAAGTTGAAAAACTTTGAGAGGAACAAAGTGTGGACCCTAGTAGAGCCTCCTGTTGGTGTCAATGTCATAGGAATCAAGTGGGTTTTCAAAAACAAGCATGGGGAAGATAGTGAGGTTGTTAGAAACAAGGCTAGTCTTGTTGCCTAGGGTTTCAGTCAAGTGGAGGGCTTAGACTATGGGGAAACCTGTGCTCCTGTTGCACACATAGAAGCCTTAGGATCTTGCTTGTATTTGCTACCTCTAAGGGCATTAGACTCTACCAAATGGATGTCAAGAGTGCTTTCCTAAATGGTTTCATAGAGGAAGAGGTTTATGTGAGACAACCACCTAGCTTTGAGCACCACAAATACCCAAACTGTGTGTACAAGCTTCAAAAGGCTTTGTACGGGCTAAAGCAAGCACCTAGGGCATGGTATGCTAGGCTTAAGACATTGACACCAACAGGAGGCTCTATTAGAGCGCGGGTATGTCATGTGGTGTGTTGACAAAACCTTGTTCACTCTAAAGCATGGCAATGACTTTCTAATGGTTTAGATTTACGTGGATGGTGTGTTGACAAAACTAGTGCCATATGCTTAGCCAAGAACCTAGTCCTACATGGTAAGGTCAAACACATAAATGTGAGATTCCACTTTCTGAGAGATAATGTTGAGATCAAATACATCAACACTAAAAACCAATTGGCTGATATCCTTACCAAGCCCCTAGATGCTTCGAGATTTGCTTTTCTTCGGGGGGAGCTTGGTGTTTGCCATCCTTATGGCATCATTTGAGGGGGAGTTGGTGTTCTCTTGTATATATGTATCTTACCTTTTTGCATTGCATCTCATATGTAATATATGCATTGGTAGATAAGCTTTGATTCTTATGCTTTCTTGCATTTCTCTTTGCTATGATTGAGCTTGAGCTAAGTTGTGTGGATGTGATAGTAATCTCTCATGCTTAGATTTTCTAGATAGCTTGTTATAGACTCTTTTGAGCAACTTGCTAATCTTAAAGGTCAACTGAGCCTCTTATGAACCTTATGAACTAATCTTGTTAAGACTTGCTCACCATATGTATAATTGCTTTCATCCCTATCAAAACTTGTGTTGAGGCTAGTCTAGAGGATGTCTTGGCTTTGGCACCTTGTGTTTGCGAAATGAAAGGCTTTGCAAATGTTTAGCTCATGATGGAATATTGTGAGAACGTGTGTTCCTTTTGCCGCAAAGGCATGCTCTTTTGTCGTGTGAATAAATCATGAAAAATCTGCTAAGTGCTTTGATCAAAATAATTCTAAAATGCTAAATCCAAACACTGTGACTTGAGGCCTCGGGGTGTTTGCTGTACCCAGTCGTGCGATCCTCCGCATGGATAAGAGCACACATGAGGATAAACAATAAACACTTGATCAATTGAGTCTCTGTTGCATATATGAGCGTTTGTAGAGCTTATTTTCTGTGAATGCTTGTTGCCTTGGTTGAGATTGAGACTGGCTAGTTTCTTTTGATTCACTTGATACCTGTTTTGCCTTGGATGGGACTACTTACATATGTGGTGGCAGTTTTTCTCATGATGAGCAATTTTGATTCTATCTAAGCTAGTCAATCTTTTTTGCTTAGCTTGTATATCTCTTGGTGTTTATTGCCTTGCTATCTATTTTTGGTCTTTGTATGATGGTGAGCTATTGTTTTTACACTTTATGGCTCTATGTTTTTTATTAGCAAAGTTAAATGCTTGTTTGCATAATTGTTGAAGCTCCTTAGGTTTGCATTTTCATGCATTGCATGTTCTTTTGCTTCTTTGATGAGTTCATTGCCAAAGGGGAGAAAATACTGGGTCATGCACAAATTATGCTAAGAAAATTAAAATGATTCATTTTGCATTACATGAGACCCACCACAAGTTAAGAGGGAGCATATCATGTCCTTGAGCGTTTTTCATGCGCTTTTCACAATCTTTGCATTCTCGAGTGGCTTTCTTTGTCAACTCTTGGTTTTGTGATCCCGCTTATGTTAGATGGCTACTTTTTACCTTTTCTTTGGGTTTGGTCATTTGGATGTGCTTATTTGGCTTCACATTTCAATCTCTAATTTTTGTCATTTGGAGTTGTCAATGTACTCATCAAGGGGGAGATTGAGAAACCATGTTGATATGTGCCATGATTTGCAATATGTGATGAGTAATTGGCATTGGATGATTTGGTGTTTGAGTTGAAATGCGGGAATCTGGGGATTGCATGAGTTTGTGCATGTCATGGTTTTGACTAACCGGAGTTGGTGAGGATGTTGGAGAGTTTGCAGAAGATGGGAAATGTCTTTGCTTGTCTCATGATGTGTAGGTCACTGGAGTCAACTTGGTGGTCAACGGCGAGAGGATCGGGCACAAGTAGGAGACTTGGGGCCAGACGATGGGGAGGCCCGATGGAGTCAAGGGTGATCCACACCGTACACGTGGAGAGGCAAGAAGCACGGACGATTTTGCGGTTGAGCCTCAAAACCGTGGGTGGTGATCAAGACGGCGGGATTGACCAAGTCAAAGGTGATCGGGCATCGGTGCAAGTACAGGCTTCCAATGGACCAGAGGCGGGAGAGACTTGCCGACGAGGAAGATCACGGGACGAGGTGACATGCGTCAAGATCAAGAAGTCATGCTTTGAGAAGCGTGCAAGGCGGTTTCCCGGTTTGGGCCTCAAAACCGGTGGCAGTGGTTGGTGGTGCACGTGGCACCATTACGGAGCTTGCGTCGAGGCAAAGCAAAGTTGTGAAGGGCTCGATGGCGTTCGAGTGAAGAAAAAAGAGTTGGACGGTTTTGCCCCTGGTGGTAAGTGGCAATGAGTTATAGGTCAAGGGTAGAGTTATCTTGAACCCTAAGCCTATATAAGGAGAGGTATGGCTGGTGGGAGAGGTGCCTCTTCCTATTATCCTTGTTAGTACTTTATTCAAAGTGCTAGGAGAGGTCTTCATGTAATACAGGAGAGGAGAGGGTGTGTGAGAGACATCTCTTTCTCTTCCAAATAGTGGGAGGAAGAGGGTGGCTTCCTAGTCGTGTATCCATGGATCTTGTAAGCATGTTTCTATGATATGAGAAGTAGTTTCGTACTCAAGATCTTCCTCTCTCCCTAAATCCCGAATTTCTCTTTTTCTCTATTTTCGGAGCTATTTTCATGGGAATTTTTTATCTCCTTTTTGGGCAAGTTTTTGGGACAGATTTCATAGGAAACTTGGTGCTATGATGAGCTAGAACAATTCCCCATAGGTCCTTGACCGAATCCATAGCTCTAGCATCTTCGATTTGAAGGATTTCTCAAGTTTTTCCTTTTTGGTATTCTTGGCACAACATCTGAAATTCATGATGATTCCTTGAGCCAATCAAGTGGATCTTCTAGGATTAGGGTCGTGATGTGTTGAGGATTCACTGATCCAAAAATCACATCATTTGAAGTTCGTTTGATTAGGTTTTGGTCAAGTTTGTGCCTAATCCTAAAACCCTTTTATTTTCTGTCGGGGTCGACGGGCACTGCCGACGACCAGGACCGGCACTATCGGTGGGTCAGAACTCGGATCTGCACTGCCGATGCCACAACCAGCACTGCCGGTGGCTTGAGTCCGAACCCCGCTCCAGCACTGTCGATGGCCAGACCGACACTACCGATGTGCTCTGTTAGCTACTTTTGAGAACCCACACCGGCACTGCTGATGGGCTTTTCTGGCACTGCCGATGGTAGTCCAGTTTCGCACTGTTTTGAGTATTTTCAGTTCTCCTTTGTTTCTGTTGTGTTTTGCTGCTGTTGTTGATCACTCCTAGGGTTAGCATATCACCAGTTGGTGTGTGTAGCCTTGGTGATCGGTTTAGAGGTTAGCTTGGGTTGTAATTGGGACATAGGCCAAGTTCTTGTAAAGAATTTTAATTGGCTCTCATTCATCCCTCCCCCCCCCCCCCCTCTGGTCGCCTTCTCGGTCCTTCCATATTACTGTTGATGCTTCTTAGTGTACAATTTTATATGCAGAAGCAATTATTTTCTTACCATTTTTTACCATATTCTCATCATAAATGTATTATTTTTTACGTAATATTGATGATTTCGACATATAATGTTATTTGAGATGTTGCAGAATTAGGTGATATAACACTAAAAAGGTTCAAAAATGAGAAGTAGCGATATGGAGCCCCACTCCGGGTTTCTCACAAGCCCATGGCACCTACAAGATATCTCTGCACGTACATGAAACCCAACATGCAAGTCCAAGATCATGACCCAATGACTAAGGATTTCTATAAGGTTTATCCGAAAGGAAAAAAATAATTTACGCAGTCCAGAAATAGTACTGTATTGCATCGCGGTTTTGGACTTCAAGAATTGCTCCAATGTGAAAAGTATGACTATGAAAGTTATAGATCTCGTCGAGAGCTTTCCGGAATATATATGCATCATATGATTTCGACTCTGAAGCTATGAGATATAGGCCCCGTACTGTGGCATGCGAAGATATAGGCGGCAGCGTCCTGTACTACAGATCATCCTTCTTGTTCAATGCGTGCAACAACGATGCTGTTGAGGCGATTCACTGCATCGGCAAACTTGACATAAACAGATGCATAATCAGATTCTTCTATGCCCGACGGAGGGTCCACCTGATCTCCTACCGATGCCAAGGTCATTTGCATTCGACGGATGCCGTCTTGGTGAAGAGGGAGCGAAATGGTTCGTTGAAGTTGTGCATGGTGATTACGTGCTATTAGAATTTGTTCCCGTTTTTCTGCGTTGGCAGCTCGTTCTAGTGTCGCTGTTTAAGTTCTGTCATCACTCTTCTTTCTTGTTGCAGTGTTTTATTGGGAGATGAAACAAAGGTCATTTGCAAATTAAACTATGTCCCTAAACTAAATAATAATTTTAGGAATAAACAAAGGCCTATTACACGTTTGTTTACTTAAACAAGACGGCTACAATTTCAAACCAACACCGATGACTTATTTGTTCTCTAATAATAAGATCAAAGACTTCTTTGTGAATAAACGCTTTATTACAACTTTTACATAGTACATTCTTTGATATTACATCATTTTAGCCTCTAGCAAAGATAAGTACTACCTTATACTATTTTTTTGAAGAAGCTACCACACTTCTGGTGCATATGCCGCTATTACAACTATTTTATTTTATTCCATACAAGCACTATATTTCATACATTACACTATTTTGAAACACCATAAAATACTAATCATTGAACCCATCATAAGCACATCCGATGCAGACATTCTGTGAACTGGATTGTTCTCGAGCAAAGCATACAGTACGTCAAATCCATCCATAGAAAGAAGGTCTTGGGGATGAATCCCTGGAGAGGATCTTGCACGATTTCAATATTGCCAAGATTCATGTGTGATACTTCATCAACAATGGCTAATTTGTCAATGATTTCAATTAGTTACTGCACTGGCCCACCTGCGTTGAAGAGAGGTTGTTTTATTAGCATTTCTGCCATTATAGCTGGATCGAATCGCTCGTCATAGCCGAAGCGCTCTGGTGCCATATAGTACCAAGACCCACATGGCTGAGCAATAATATCTGGATCTATCTCTCTTCGGTAAACAGCGAGTCCAAAATTACAAATTTTTGCTACCCACCCAAACAGACCGCGATTTACCAATAAATTCATTGGTTTAAGGTCCCGATGCACTATGCCCTTGACATGCATCTCACTCAGCCCGCCAAGAATCTGCTTCATGATGAACCGAACATCATGTTCACCAAAAAACTGGCCGCTTGCTTCCATTATGCGTCGAACATCATCTAAGCTCGCTTCACACAACTCCATCACCATATATGTGGATCCGCTGAGAACATCGCTCACAACGGCACGAAGACCTAGCTGGATTGCCCATACATGTATACAAAAAAGATACCTCACGCCAGGCATCTTCTTCTTCCCTATAAAATCACTTTATAGCAACTGTTTCATTGCTAATCACATGTAGAGCTCTCCAAACACATCCGTACCCACCAGCTCCTATTTCCTTCTCCCACCTATAAACATCTAGAGCCTTGTTGTTGGGGACAACATCATGATGGGTGAAATCGCACAAAACGACCACCACAAACTCATTGTTAGCATCAACATCATCTGTGACAATATCGACTGCATAGACGCTAATTTGCTAAATTCATAGACGCCACCCTCTGAAATAATGGCCTGGAACCTAGAGCAGTATTGACCAGGGATCTCTGCATAGATTGAATTTCCCTGCCCAAGCACACCAGCCGATAAAGATGTTACAAAAAAAAGACAGGCAGTCATAAAAACACATACCTCTTCACCAACGAGAACCATATCGACGTGCAAAGGTTCCCCATCGTCACAACCGTCACGATAATCCCACATACAAGATGGACAGTGCAATTCCTAGACTCTGGAGTTAAACCAGAAATTCAAACAACCACCATGGCGACCGAACCAGATAGAAAGCTCGCATGAAGAAGGAAGAAGCGGTTCGATGGAAATCTGCATGGACGAAGGGCTAGGCCACTCAGATATTTAAAGGAGCGACAAGCACACAAAACTCACAAGCGCCAAAGAAAATAATAACTAAAACAAAATGTGAACACGTAGAAGAAACAAAACCTGGGACAACCGCCACCAAGGTGGACTCAAAACAAATATGTCGGCATAGACACATTGAATTTGACTGGTTACAATAAATAGAGGAGTTGACGAACATATCGTAGCAAAAAATCAGCATGAAAGGCAAGTTGTCAACGGACTCTTATTGAACAGTATGGAAAGTTGACCAAACAGCGGATAAATGTAGGAGTAGACTAACGTAACGGGTTATACACTGAAAAGTTGAGGAAATTAATAAGAAAAGACACAGTCTGAATAACTGTTCACGCAGGAACCACATGGACAGCGATTTACTTCCACATAAGGGCAAAGACGTTTGTACAAAAACAACAGGACACACGGCATACGCGGAACGGCATGGATGAAGCCGATCCAACGACTGTGGAAAACAGGCGACGTGGCCCTGTTCCTCAGAGGCCGCAGGGGGCCATCCTTAAAGGGTAGGGATATATCCACAGTAAATACTACTTAAGCACAACTGCATATCCATATAGTTCTTAGAAACTAAAGCTCCATTTTTCTTCAAAAGTTGGGCTTTGTCCTTTGTGACATGTTGCAACGATCAACGTCCATACCCTATTTCTTGTTTAACAGGCCTTTGATTTTATTGAAACTCAGCTCAATGTGGTAAGGCTCGGAGCTTCATACACATACTTTTTCTATCAATAAATAACACCATTGAAATAGTATGGTACGTATATACATCATTGGTAACAAGAATAGAAGATCAATATATGAAACATAAGTGGCTTACCCCCAAAGTATCTTGACCAGTGATAGACATCATGTCGATGCAAAGGCAAGCTACTAACTCCTTTTCACCCGTCACGGAAAGGACATGTAAAAGAGCTCGTACATAGTAGTTTCGGACTGTAAGTCTCCTATGTTCTTTCTCTTGGTAGGCCTACTCCCTAAGTATTCAACGTCTTGTGTACTAGTGTCATTTACACTTTCAAACTCTAGAGTTGTTCTGGCCTTATTGGTCTTCCATTGGAACAATACTGCAGCCAACGTTAGCCTAAACATCTTTATTTTTTCCTGAAATGATAAAAAAGATGTTTAACACTTGTGGGACATGTATACCCGGGATACGTAACCACTCGGCTCTGTGGTCGAGTGGGTCGGGGCTCGACTATGATGTATCAAAGATTAAGGCCCAGTAGATGTTGACTCGAATATTTGTTTAGAGTAGGCGGCAAACTAGGATACTAGGTATGATGTATAGATAGAAACAGATGTAACAGAATGATAGATTGCCATGTAAATCCACTGTCCTTCAGCTATATAAGGAGGGCAGGGGGTCCTCGAAGATCATCAGAACTCGTATTGAGAAAGCCTAGCCCCGGTGCGAACCCTAGCAATACTAGAATACCAAACATGACGTAGGGTTGTTATCCTCTGGGAGGCCCAAACCTATATAAACCCTGTGTCCTGTGTTCATCGACTTTCATACTCATACGCATACCTAGAACTACTATCGAGATTATCTCTCGACAGTTGATGCGCCAGGAAGGGGCAGCGTTAAGTTCAGCTTCATTGAAATCAATGACTTTCCTCAATGTCAAGTTTCGCCCAGGAGACAAGATCTGTTTCGGCACTTTCAGCTTCATTGCTGATCGAAGCGGGAGCCTCGTCAAGCAGGATCCGGTGGCCCTTCCGGTAGCCGCCATGCCTTCAGATTTAGGCGTCAGCAAAGCTTTGCTGGTTGATCGCAAGATCAGCCCGACGCACCAACTCCCGCTCGGCCTTAGCAACGTGGCGGCGGAGTACCGTGCCCTTCAGATAGAAACCCTCCCAGGTCACATCTCAGCGTTGCCCATGACTGACCGACCGGCAAGCCTGGCCGACTCGGACGTATCACCGGTTGATCTCCTGATTCCCTACACGGGGGAGTTGGATGAAGATCTCAATTTTTTTCTCGAATCATGACTAGTAGCGACAATCGGCGCCGATCACGAGTCAATCTTGGACCTGATCGAGGAGCCGAGTGGTTTAGAAAGCCACTCGTCGGGCTACTATGAGGTCTTCATGGTGGCGCCAGTGGCTCCAGGCAGCGGCATTGATACTTTGGCGGCGGCTGCTGCAAGGGCTGAGGCAAACCCTTAGGACGGATAGGAGATCGACCCTGATGATGATGATCTAGAGGGAGGGACCCCTACCCTCCGACGTGACCATCATGGCGGATCTAGGATCGTGTAGCAACTGGACATGGGCGACTTCACCTTATAGCTGGATGGTGAAGAGGTCTTCATGACTCCGCAGCATAACATCATGGTTGCAGCGACTCTTTTGAACTCACTAGAGCCGATGCTTGTGGCCAATCCAGATCTGACCCCACAAGTCAATAAACCTAAGGCCCACATCAAGGCCGCAGCCGTACTAGAGATGCACGCAACTCACACTACACCGAGCAAATCGGCGTCTGGTACCACCAGCTCAATCCCAAGCCAAGAGAGAAGGGATCGGCGGCAAGATGATTGACAGGCCACCCCACCAACCGAGTCAGAGAGGCGGCCCATTGCCGAGTTCCATGATCAGAACCCGCAGGCCAACCTCCGTAACGGCATACCATGGCGCGACGCCCGGATCTAGCTGAACCATAGGTACCAAGAGAGGGATGAGGCGGCCCACCGAGAGCAGGAAGCAGAACAACATCGTCGCGGCTTCGCTGATGACCGCTATTACGAGCGCGATGGCCGATGGGAGCCGCCTCATGATGATCACTATCGAGATCGTCGCAACGATGGCCGGAACAACAAAAGACGCCACCAGGAAACTGGTCGTGATTGGGAGCGGTACCCAACCCCTCCTCATATGGATCTCGACGACGAGGCTGGCATCAGAGCCTTCACCGGGAGCTGCGTACCATCAGCTAGCCAGCCGGCTTCAAACCAATCGGCATCGAGAAGTACGAAGGCACGACAGACCCTAACGATGGCTCCAAGTCTACGCGACCGCTTTGAGGACCCGATTTTACCAAAAGGCAAAACCAAACCCTTAGTACCTCATATTCACTCCCAGGAGGGTAGCTTGTACAACCATTCACATGTAAATATCATAAAACCATAACAGATCAAGACATAAAGATAAGGAAGATCAATATGGTAACATCTCCATAACATAAGCATCAACAACTAGGTACATGAACTTGGCACGTAGGCCAAGAAAGGTGAACAAGGAATCTAGCGGAAGCAAAATTACAAATGCGGAAGTGAAATCTATAGCGGAAGTCTTCATGGTCGATCCATCTTGATAGACAACTCAAGTGTAGGCATGAGACCAATCTACTCCTCGTCATCCACGCTGTCAAAGTTGTAGTCCGGTTCACTGGCTTCTCCATCTCCTGAAAGCGAGAAGGGGTGCTGCCCTGAGTACATGGCGTACTGAACAAGTCGCTCTACCCTAACAAATTATGCTATGCATGCAAGTATTTCAAGGAGGGGTGAAGGCTGAGTGACAAAAGCTAAGTTGGCAAACATTTTCTTTTAAAATATTTCAAATCATTTAAATCATCAAGTTTCATTATTTTGCCCCATTGAGATTAACACGTCCCAACAAGGTTCAAATTTTAATTGCAGCTACTATCCTCCCACTGGGCCATAGCTCTAGGCCGGATGCAAAACGTTCAAGAGAGGGGGAAGAGATAGTGAAACAAATCTAATCACTATGAAAGCTCCCAGGTGATGACCATGACCGAGGACGCGACTATATATATAGATCATAACTCTGCAGAGTGATACACCTATACCCATATGATGTGGCCCCATACATAGACTACGGCCGTAGCCTAAGCACAGAAAGCACACATGGAATCCTTACTCAAGCATCGACCGGCGTCTCCCACATCTTCAGAACTGAGCCCCCAGAGCCTCACCAGACTAAGGGTCCTAAAGCTGTGATAGGCTTACCACTGATCCGGTGGGATATCCCTCTCGTGGAGCCAGGTCACAACCAACGGGAACCTCTAACACTACCTCGTGTGCCTACGGCTAGAACACCATTCCTCCGCAAGTATCATGATTCCGCCACTGCCCACACAGGGTCGATGTGGTGTGTAAGTAATAACCTAAAGACATGTGTCACGTGAATGTACCTAATAAGGTAGCCGAGGCAGGCATCTCTATCCCCCTCCTCCTCCTATCCAATCCTCAATAGCCAAAACCACAATAGAAACCCATAGCCCAAGTCTCTACTCAACTGTGTCTGCCACAGACACTCTCCCAATGGAGATTGTCCAATCTACCCCTGACACCTAGTATCACCTATGCCCGCCCCTGCTAAATCGGTTTCTGTGGAGTTATTTGCAATCACACACATAGAACACATTTTAAATCATTTATACAAATTCATTTTATAGTGTCTAGTGAGAGTTTGAAATTATGCGACTAAGCAGACTAAGCATCATCATAGTAGCAAAACATTTCTATGGCTTAACAGTGGAAAGGTAAGCATGTAGGGGCTTGGGTATGATCTAGCGTCATTTTAAATAGTTGGCATGCAAAACAGTTGCAAACAACACATGCAATTCTAAAAACTGGGTAGGCAATAGTGATCAAGGAAGCGGCTTACCTTTTTGCTCGTGGACCCTTAAGGACCCAAGTCCTCATGAAGAATCTTGCTTGTACTCCTTAGTCGTTGGCTCGTCTATAAATCGAATCGGGAGTGAAACGGGTAAGATACGATGAATATGAGATAAATACGAGTGAGATACGATAAATTGAGATTAAATACAAGACTTTGAATTGGAATGAAGAGAAATACTAATGTCAAACGGTTTTCGAAACATTTCCAACTTAATCGTCATGATGAAATGAAATCGATGAGACGAGAACTGCATCAAACGGAGGTCGAATGAATTAGCCATGGATTTCCAAAGATTAGCATACTTCATGTGCCCGAGTGTGGTGAAAAATAAGCAAGGGTCTTCGCACTTTCCTCGACCGGTGCGAAGGGTAAGGAAGTTAGCCGAGCAAACTAGGATTCGTCTAGGGAGTTGGAACGTAGAGTTCCTAACAGGCAAGTTATGAGAGCTAGTCGATGTGGCAACTAGGAGGCGTGTAAATATCCTATGCGTCCAAGAGACTAAATGGAAGGGCCAGAAGGCGAAGGAGGTGGAGGATACTGGCTTCAAGCTTTGGTACACGGGTACAACATCGGGTAGAAATGGTGTAGGCATCTTGATCGATAGGAGCCTTAAGGATGGAGTCGTAGATGTTAGGAGGCACGGTCACCGGATTATCCTAGTTCGGCTGATAGTTGGAGGTTCGGCTCTGAATGTGATTAGTGCCTATGCCCCTCAGGCTCTTAGTGAGAGTAACAAGAGTCAGTTTTGGGAAGATCTAGATAGCATGGTTAGTGCCATATCTATCAGTGAGAAGCTTTTCATAGGAGGAGACCTTAACGGTCATGTGGGGGGCGTCTAATGTAGGGTTCGAGCGGGTCCATGGGGGTTCGGGTATGGGAGTAGGAATCAGGAGGGGGAGGATATACTTAATTGGGCGTTAGCTTATGACTTGTTGGTAGCGAATACCCTCTTTAGGAAGAGGGAATCCCATCTTGTGACCTTTAGAAGTGCACAACACTCGAGCCAAATCGACTTTATCCTTGCAAGGAGGGAGGACAGACGTGCTTGCTTGGACTGTAGGGTGATACCTGGAGAGTGTGTCGTCACTCAACATAAGCTTGTGGTGGTGGATTTTTGCTTTTGGGTACGTGTATACAGGGACAAACATACCAAGACCGTAAGAACGAAGTGGTGGAAGTTTAGAGGGGAGCTGGTGCAAACTTTTAAGGAGAGGATGCTAGGAGAGGGACCCTGGGAGGAAGGAGAAGGACCAGATGACATGTGGCTAAAGATGGCAATATGTGTTCGGAAGGTAGCTTCAGAAGTGTTTGGTGTGAGTAGGGGAGGCAAACAAGAAGCAAAAGACACCTGGTGGTGGAATGATGAGGTGCAAAGGGCTATCAAGGAGAAGGAGTGTTTCAAACGCCTACATCTTGACAAGAGTGCAGCCAACATAGAAGGCTATAAAATAGCCAAGAGGGCTGCAAAGCGAGCAGTGAGTGTAGCAAAGGGTCAAGCATATGATAACCTTTATCAGTGACTAGGCACGAATGAAGGGGAGAAGGACATCTATCGGATGGCTAGGATCCATGAGCGGAAGACGAGGGACATCAACCAAATCAAATGTATCAAGGACGGGGTAGACCGACTCCTTGTGAGAGATGAGGAGATCAAGGACAGATGGCGAGAGTACTTCGATAAGTTGTTTAATGGAGAGGAGGAGGGTCCTATCCTTGAGTTGGATGACTCATTTAATGATAACAACAGACGCTTTGTGAGGAGAATTCAAGAGGCAGAGATAGAAGAAGCTTTGAAGAGGATGAAGAGTGGTAAAGCGAAGGGCCCTAATGGTATCCCCATCGAAGTGTGGAGATGCTTGGGTGCCAGAGCCATAGTATGGTTAACTAAGGTTTTTAACCTCATCTTTCAGTCAAACAAGATGCCAGAAGAATGGAGGAGGAGTATAGTAGTACCGATCTTCAAGAACAAGGGAGATGTTCAAAGTTGTACTAACTATCGTGGGATTAAGTTGATGAGCCATACGATGAAGCTCTGGGAGAGAGTTATCGAGCATCGCCTAAGAAGAGTGACAAGTGTGACGTAAAATCAATTTGGGTTCATGCCTGGAAGATCGACCATGGAGGCGATTTTCTTAATGCGATAATTGATAGAGAGATATCGGAAGCAAAAGAAGGACTTACACATGGTCTTTATTGATCTCGAGAAGGCGTATGACAAAGTGCCAAGAAATGTCATGTGGTGGGCCTTGGAGAAGCACAAAGTCCCAACTAAGTACATTACCCTCATCAAGGATATGTACAGGGACGCGAGGACGTGTGTTCGGACATGTGATGGCGACACCAATGACTTTTCGATTAAAATAGGACTACACCAAGGATCAACATTGAGCCCTTATTTATTTGCTCTGGTGATGGACGAGGTCACACGAGAAATACAGAGTGATGCCCCCTTGGTGTATGCTCTTTGCTGATGATGTGGTGTTAGTTGACGAGAGTAGGGCTGGGGTTAATAGGAAGTTGGAGCTGTGGAGGCACACATTAGAGTGCAAGGGATTCATACTTAGTAGGGCCAAGACCGAGTATATATTGTGCGAGTTTAGCACGACTAGATATGAGGATGGAGACGTTAGCCTTGATGGACAATTGGTGGCCAAGAAGGATACGTTTCGTTATTTAGGATCGATGTTACAAAAGGACGGTGACATCGATGAAGATGTTAGGCATAGAATTTCAGCCGACTGGTTGAAATAGCATCAAGCTTCCGGCGTCCTATGCGACAAGAGGGTGCCACAAAAGCTAAAAGGTAAATTCTATAGGACGGCAATTCGTCCGGCGATGTTATACGATGCTGAGTGCTGGCCTACGAAAAGATGACATGTTCAACAATTGAGTGTAGCGGAGATGCGTATGTTGCGTTGGTTTTGCGAGCATACAAGAAGAGACCGAATACGGAATGAAGATATCCGGGGCAGGATAGGAGTGTCACCTATCGAGGAGAAATTGGTTCAACATCGGTTGAGATGGTTCGGACATGTCCAACGGAGGCCTCCGGAGGCACCGGTGCGTAGTGGGGTTCTAAAGAGAGATGCTAATGTTAAGAGAGGTAGAGGCCAATCTAACTTGACTTGGGAGTCGGTTAAGAGAGACCTGAAGACGTGAGATATCCCTAAGGAGCTAGCTATGGATAGGAGCACTTGGAGACTAGCAATAGATGTGTCGGAACCGTGATCTTTTTTCTTCCTTCTTGCTTACTCGTTTTTTCTTTCTTTTGGCTTTTGTTTGTCTCTTTTTTTTCCTTTTTCCTTTCTTTTAGCTTTTGCTCCTTTGTCTCTTCTTTTTTGGGTTTTATGGGTTTCATCTCTAGCCTATCCTAACTTGCTTGGGATAAAAAGACTTTGTTGTTGTTATTGTTGTTGTTGTTGTAGCATATTTTTTGTGCCAAGTTAATTGATAACAAAATAAGGCAGTATACTGAGGATGCGTGGGTTTTGAGAGCATGATCTGACCAGTGAGAAACAGGGTTGTCACATGATTAGAGGTTCTAGAAGCGTGAAACTCTGCCGAGTCTAATCATGGCAAATACTAATCAAAAGCTTTACGGGAGCTTGTCAGAGATGAAGCTTGGTGCAAACTAAATTCATTCAAGGATGAACTCTACTAGCAGCTTCCTAATCTTTGAATAGAACACAGAGCCGATCCTGAACAGAGAGAGATTATTCGTGATGTTAGCGAACCACTGAAAGCAAAACTGAACCAGGATGCTAGCAGGCAACATCCTCCTTCGACAGCCCAAATATAGCTCACGGTGAAGTCTTGTAAGTTGGTCATCAGAAATTACTACTCCAAAACCAGAATCGATGTGGGGGTTCTACTGCTGCTAACCAAGGAAAACAGATGCCCGAAGTTGAAGGAATGGTAGCTGCTACACAAAGCGGTGCAGACTACGGATACGCTGAACACAATCCTACTGCTCCAGTCCAAAGAACTGAACCCAGAACACTGAACCAGGCTACAAGAGAGTGCAGGCTGCTGGACAAGGGCTTGAAAGAAGTCTTAATGGCAGCGATGTTCCAAGTAGAGCAAACGTGAGTTTCCATGAACTAGTTGGTGCAGCTTCTAAACTCCAAAATAGGCACGACAAACCAATCAGGAGGTCAATCCAGTGCTATTGAGTGATTATTGAATTCTGTCCATCTCGTCAAAATCTCCAAACGGTAGCTTTTCAAAGAACAGAGAACAAGGTCAAATGAAACTGCTACCTAAGGCCAAGAATCGCATGGGCTGCTAATGAGGATTGGTCCAGGGGTAAACTCAGGTTAACGAGAGTGGGTTTGGGTCTAGCTTACGGCAGTAGAGCTTCCTACACGAGTTTCATGGTCCAGAACAAAGCACAATGACGCGCGGCATTTCGTCGAACAAGCAGCGGGCACTACCGAGTGCGGTCCTAACAGAGAGAAGCGACCCGCAGAGAAGATGTTGGGGCTCATCGAGAGAGGAAAGGCGACGCCAATGATGATCTTGACGAAGGGGAAGTCGATCCGCGTCGAGGAAGACGGGGATGCAGAGCAGGTCTTCAGCATACATCCATGGCGGTTTCCATGCAGTCGGCGTCGTCCGTTGAGCCGCGTTCCCAGCAAATTAAACGACGATATGGTCAGGAATCAGGCATGGAAACAGGGAGCAGGGGCGGATCTAGGGGGGGTGCATGGGGTACACTGTCCCCCCAAATTTTTTACAAGAATATGATATATACATACCATATAACCTATTATATACTAAAAAAACCTTGTCAAATACAAATGTTTTAGGCCTAAATGCAAGCGGAGGGCAAAATAAAAACAGAAAATGGTGTTCACATTTTATTCCTACACGTATTTGAATTTTGGTGGATTGTATACTTAAATTTGTATCCCCATAATTGAAATCCTAGATCCGCCACTAACAGGGAGAACAACCAGTAGATGGAAATTCAGATCGGCTTTAGGAGACGCTCACCGGAATCGATGGAGAGGACGGTGAGCAGAGCAGCTTCTGGACGCACGGGCGCACATCCTTGGCGATAGCAACACTTGTGGCAGCGTCCTCACCGTCGATCGCGTTCCCACAAAATAACCAACAAGGGAGTGTAAGGGGATGTTTGTTTTCATGAAGAGCTAAAATTTAGCTTCTAAAATTTGAGCTAAACTTTAACCTCTCTTAAAGAGCTAAAGTTTGTCCCTACTTTTAGCTCTTTTTTATCTTTAGAGCTAAAGTTTAGCTCTAATTTTAGTTCTCTCGTTCGTTTTTCTAGAACTAAAATTTCGACTAAAAAACTATGGCCGGAGAGGTGTGACGGCCCCACCGCTCTTTATTAAGAGAAAGCAATCGGCTACCCGACCGCATAAAACCCCCGAACCGTGACAGCAGCCAACAAGGGGATTTTTTGATGAGACCGGGGGGTCGAACCCCCGCCGCAAGGGTGAAGAAGCCACGCCTTACCGCTAAGCTGAGCCCACATTCTCTAAAATTTGGACTAAAGTTTAGTTTTAGTCCTTTAGCCCTTGGAAACGAATAACTCCTAAAATTCGACAAGGAAACAAGGCAAGCGACGTTAAGAAGGATTACAAGCTCAGCTCAAGGGTTGGCTCATCGGAGTTTGAGTCATCAGAGTTTGAGTTGAGATGGTCAGAATACTTCATCGGTTTTCTACTGTTAGAGCATCTTTAGTGGGACATGTAAAATTAGGCTCCTAAATCTAATTTTATAAGCCCACTTCTAAAATATAGTAGCCCAAGGCTTCTATTTATCAGTAGGACCCACCTGTCAGATGAAAAATCTCAATCTTCTTCACCGATGCCCGTCCCATCTCACCGCCCAACCCCACATCGACGCCGCCCGAACCAGCCCCGGAGCCGCTCGTGCCCGCGCAAGGCGCCACCGCGCTTGTGCCCACCGTCGCCCCTGCGCTCGTGCCTGTCGTCGCCCCCGCCTCTGCTCTGACCCTGCCGCCCCTGTAGCCTCTACCGTCTGCCGCTAGCACCTCGCCAGCCTGCATCGCTGCTCCATCGCGTCCACTGCTTGACCAGTGGCAGTCATGGCGGTGAGCTCGCCTGACGCCGGGGGGGGAGGGGTAGCATGTGGAGGGAGGGGGCAGGCATGATGGCGAGGAGGTCTCGTCCAGGCGCCCCGCCCCTCGTCGGAGATGCTCGAGTCACGGGAACGAGCTCGGTGGTAGATCTGGGCCGGGAGCGCCTCCCTCCGACGGCGGGCGGCGGATTCGGAGGTCTGCTGGCCAGGGAGGAGGACGGTGGCAAAAAGGGGGGTCGTCGACCCGAGCGGGCTTCTTGCATGATCAGGGAGGAGGTCGGGGGCGAAAGTGGAGGCGGGTGGCCGGCCGCGACAGCCCAAGCCTGCACGCGTCTACCCGTGCTCGCCGTAGCTACCGCGCCGCCGTACTTGCTATTCTTGCGCTCGCCGCCGGAGGGAGCGAGAGGAGAAAGAAAAAAAATGAAAAAAGTAGACGGGACTTACATTTAGGAGGGAGATGGGAGGCTCTCAAACCTAGGGTCTTGGAGGGAAATTTTGAAAGGGTATAAAAAATGAGAGTTATTTAGGAGCTCCATTGGAGTGAGTTTTTTTTGTTAGACTTTTAAATTTTAGAGTAGAGACTAATTTAGAAGTGTCTAATAATAATGCTCTTACCGATCTTGAAGGGCAGAGAAGAGCTTGGATTCGGAATCAGCATCGAAGGAACACATTGAGTCGCACGATCCACATCCCGGATGCGATTGTTGGAGCGGCGACGCGTTCGTCGGCGTTGGAGACGAACAGGGAGTCAAGGAGTGGGGTTTTCTTTGGGCTTCTTGGAGAGGAGGTTGGTGGCGGCGTGATGGGAAAAATGGGAGCAAAGGGACCAGCTCTGTTGGATTTATAGCAGAGGAGGAGGGCTAGGGTTGGGCAACTCTCGGTGCAGCGGTGGTCGGACTGGTGCGGTGCAAACGTCGAGCGAGTCGCATCAGGGAGATGCTACGCAGATGCTAGTTCGATGCCGTTGTCAAGGGGCTGAGCTGGAGCATGGGTGTGCGAGGGAAAAAGGCGGAAGAGACAGTAGCAGGAGGTCACGAGCGCGGCGCTGCGATGGCTTGCTTGCGCGCTGCGTTTTTGCTACTCCTTTGCTTGGTGCAGGGGTTGCTTGACGGCACAAGATAACGCTGAGTAACGGCGTGAGCTGACGTGCGACGACTGAGAGAGAAGAGATGAAAACAGCAGAGCGAGGCGGGCATCTCCCTCAGCCCTCACCTGAGCCTCCTCCTTGTCGGCCGGAGTCGCCGCTCCCCCTTCACCGAAGCAGATGCGCCTCCATCTCGCCCTTCCTCGTCGACTCGTGTCGTCGCTTCTCCCTCGTAGGCGTCGAAGGCCCTAGGGTTAGGGTTTGATACGGGCTGAGCACTAGCAGGTTGACGGTGGCAATAGCGTCGGTGGTGAGATGCGAACCACCGCACGGCCGTGAGCACGTCGTGTCCCGGCGCAGCAGGCGAGATCCGGGACACAACCTCCCTCCCCCGCCTTCGCATGGCCGCCGCCGGCCGCAGGTAGAGGCGCGCGCGGGGCGTGCAGATCCAGATCCGGCGGGCGAGGGCAAGATCGCCGCCCCACATGGCGGGCGCGGCGTCGGCGCTGTTCCTGCTGGACATCAAGGGTCGCGTCCTCATCTAGCGGGACTACCGCGGCGACGTCTCCACGCACCAGGCCGAGCGCTTCTTCACCAAGCTCCTCGACAAGGAGGTAAGCGACCGACCAACCGGGCACTCGAGCCTCACGTTGCTGTCCTGTCTCTATGCCGGTGAGATCTGAAGCTGAGTTGTCGTGGAATGGGCAGGGCGACACGGAGGCGCACTCGCCGGTGGTATACAACGATGTTGGCGCACCTACATAATCATCCAGCATAACAACGTCTTCCTCCTCACCGCCTCCCGCCAGAACTGCAACGCTGCCAGCATCCTCCTCTTCCTCCACCGCGTTGTTGATGTACGTGCTCTGTCCTCCCTGTTTTGCAGAGACTTGTAGGTGTCACGTTCACGCCTGGATTGTTCATGCGGGGTTTGTGTCTGAGTGTAGGTGTTCAACCACTACTTCGAGGAGCTGGAGGAGGAATCACTCAGGGATAACTTTGTTGTCGTGGTTAGTAAATGCTCTAGCAAGCTTTAGCTCTCTGTTTGATGTTCAATTGCTGGGATTTCCCCTGAGGCGACGCCCATTTTGTGCATGTAGTATGAGTTGCTCGATGAGATGATGGACTTTTAAGTGCAGGCATTTACATGATGGCTGTCGAAAAACAGCTAAATCTACGTTTCCACAGGTGTTCTTGGATGTAGTGGAGAGCGTTAACATTCTAGTTAACAGCAATGGGCAGATTGTGAGATCAGATGTTGTTGGAGCACTGAAGATGCGGACATATTTGAGGTCAGTTAGCATTGCTAGACATGAAACTAAATTCATGTTACTATGAAGTGCTTCTGTTAGGGAATTCAGTACAAATCATTTTGCTAAAATAAGAGACTAAATACACTGTACAATGGTAGCTTACAACTAACGGAGTGCCCGTCCCGTATGCCCTTTTAGAAGACTATTTTCAGAGCAGTAATCAATTTATTAGCAACCTTGAAATGTCTATTACTTTGTGACTACATAAATTTTGTTGCTCATTTAGGGGTGTTACTGGTAAATTTTATGCTGGGGTTAACAGATATTATGCTGGATATCATAGTTTTGTAACATAGTTGGATAAACATGTAGGTGACACCAGCAATTCCTAGTCTTGAAGATTTAATGTTGTTCTGGTTACAAGCTATAGATGATTTTCTTCCACTTAAATCAATTTGTTGTGGTTTGAATGGTCATAGAAACCACGATGAATACTTTGCCCTGTAACCTCTGTATCTATATGCCATTAGTAGCTTCTTGCATGTTTGTTGTATAGGTTACATAGCTAGTTTATTTTCTCACTTTTAGTATTCATCAGTAGTTGGGCTTTGTTCTTGTAGCTGCAGGCTCTCCTGTTCATGTACTTGCTTTACTACCATTGCTACTCCTTGCCTTGCCTCGGCTAGCAATAGATCACCATTTGACCTGTTATATTTTTGATGGACAAATAAGCCAGCTAGTTGTTCTACTGCTGGCCATGCTCATGTTCGTCTAGAATAGGACATGACTGATATTGCTTGTTGACCAAAACATGAGCATGTCATATAATTGTTGTTATTTTGCTTGTCAGTACACCTCCAGATTCGTGCTGCTGCCGCCCTGCTTCTGCGACAAGGAGAAACTATTCCTGATCTCCCGAAGCATGGTACATGTGAGTGTTTTCCTATTTCCACTTGCGGTCTCATCTTGTTGGGCACAGGTATTATTGGCCTTTGATCCAGGTTTGTTGTTTCTGCTCCCGCTCCTCTAGAATAACACAAGGTCGGAAGCAAGCAGAGCAAGGGCGCCACGCTTAATGAGTAGGTTGAACTGAGGAACTGCTTCATCTCATCAGCTGTCTCTTCTTCGAGCCTTCTTGGTACATACTGTTTAATGTGCCAAACGAATTTAAGCATTAACAGTAATTTTACTTGAATAACTTATAGAATGTTAGCTTTTCACTTTCAGCTGTATATTCTATTTCTGTCAGCTCATAGATGATCACTAATAGCAACATGTGTAGTTGTTAACAATTTTGATTTTTGTACAGGATCTGCAACTTGTGCTGCATCGATTATAACTCATAAAAGTAAGTCAATCATTTATGTGTCTTTCATTCTTTCTTTCATGTATGGTGCAGTAGTATAACCTATTTATTGAGTGTGAAATCTGTAAGCACAAATCTCATGCATATTATTGTGAATCAATTGGATGATACTTGAAAATATGACTTATCTAGTTATTTTTCTTTGCATCAGTTTTTGGTAATTATTTTTGAGAAGTAAACCGGTGAGCATGTCATCCACTCCATATCTCTCCTGGATAGAACAATTGTTTGACCAAATGCCGCAATATGCTTTGGTTGATGGTGATTAGATATAACAGCTTGTACATTTTTTACCAATAGTTAGTAGCTAATGATGAAGAAATAGATACACAGTTCTGCATCAGTCCTACTGATAGTGAATTAGAATCTGATGATGTATATCATTTCAATTGATTAGGACAATGTCTTTGTAATGGATATAATGCGTAAACCTGATGATGTAATGTACATTCTGATTTTTTTTTTATTTTTTAAATCCTTCATTGGTGACGCGTTTAGCCAAATTGCGTCACTAATGACCCCCTCATTGGTGACGTGTATCTGGCCAAATGTGTCGCCAATGACCCTCACAGTAGTGACTCATTTTTCCCTAGATGCGTCACTAATGTGGGAATCATTAGTGACGTGTAAAATTCGCGTCACCATTGACTTTACATTAGTGACATGACATTAGTGACCTGTTAAAAATGCGTCACTAATGACTGTTATGAAGTGTCACTAAAAGCCTGTTTGTACATAGTGCAAGGAACTCTTTAAGGCTGGTCTAATGGAGTATTAGAGAGTAAGGTTTAGAAGGTAGACTTCCGTACAAGAATTGCACTTGAGCCTTGTTCTGGCTGCTGAATAGTTTAGGTCCTGCACTTTGAGCTCTTAGAAACAATAAGGTATTGAGATGTTGGATGAAATATGGTCATGAGATTCAGTCACGCGATAATTTTGATACCAGATTTCAAATAGAAAGTCCAAAGATTATGACATAAGATTACGACTTGAGAAAGTATTAACAAGCCAAGGTTTGATTTCTTGAGATTTGCCAGAAATTTCTATTTTTATTATTCATGAGGAATTCAAACACATGAATTTAAGACGTGAAATCTTGGGTTGTTACAACCGCCATCCGGGCACTCGACGATGATAGCTTCGTCATGGCCAACTATCTGCAAGTATGTTTGGCTCCAACAGCCAGGACATGGCTCACTAACCAGTGTCGGTGTTTAGATCAACGACGAGTAGAATTTGTTCATAGGGATGCACGCTTTAGGTTCGACGATGGCTAAGCAAGAGGACACAAGGAATTATACTGGTTTGAGGAAGCCTTCTACGTCCTGTTCGCGGGTCTGCTCGTATTACTTGCTCCGGTGAGGGGGTACAATGGTGGTGAGAGAGGAGAGTGCTCTAAGTCTCAGGTGAGAGGTGTGCGTGTGTGTGATTGCTATTGTTGTGCGTATTGTGTCTCGTGTTGCCGATCCTCATAGAAGAGTGTGGGTCTCCCCTTTTATACTTCAAGGGGAAGGGCCCAATTACAGAGAGAGAGAGATTTCTACACGTGTTGAGTTGGTGAAGGCGTGCTGAAGAAGGCGAAGCTCTCAGTCAGTGACGTGGTCTTCAGTCTTCGCGGGCCCCATCGTCTGGGCCTTGCGTTAGAGGGGCGGTACTGCGTCCGAGCATGTCCCATTCTCCGTCGTCGAGTCGAGTCCCCCCGTGTTCCTGTGGCCGGCGTGTTCAGTCGTGCGCAAGGGGGGGGGGGGGGTGCAGCATGGGCTTTGTCACATCATTCAGGCAAGGTTCAATCTAGTCGTCCCTCAGGCCGTCCTGCACCCCCATCATTAGGTGTATCATCGCACGATGGCAGCGCAGCGTGCCTTGCCACGCCTACCACCGTCAGCGGGTGTTGGTGCTGACGAAGGGGGCAGGTATCTGGAGGGATTTGACTCCTTGATACTGTGTGAGCATAGTAGGCATGGCATTTAAGACCGGGTGGTTGGCAGTTGTTGACCGTTGGCTCGCTCGACCCCCTCCGTTGGGGGTCGTTGTGTCGGGTTGTGTCTGTTCGGACCGGCTTGGAGTTGGAGTCCGTACCGTTCGGATTAGATAATCGAGCTTCTCCACTCCACCACTCCTGGCCTGGCCAGGGTTCCCTCACCCCGTCCTGTCCGGGCTCGGGTCCCACTGATGGGAGTTGACAAAGGCGGCATTTGACTATCGATTAGGGGGGGGGGGGGGGGGAGGTCCACATCGTCGTCGCGACAGTAGTGGCAGCAGGGCGTCCGTCCTTGTCTCGGAGTGGATAGGCTCAAGCTAATGGCTGAGTCATCTGCTTGGAAGTGCGAGCCGTTCCCTCGTTCCATCAAGGCGAAGCGATATGCCCTCTACCCCTTTCGAGGGGTCGAGCGGGGCGTAGCAAATCCCTGACCCCCATTAAGGGGTTGAGCGGGACGTGATCGGCCCTCGACCACTCGGGGGTCGAGCGAGTCGGGGTAATGGCACGGCTTTTGCGGCTAAGGTCTGACTGCCGCAGGGATGCTTCCCGCGGAGGCCCACGTGAGTGGTGCCTTGGTGGAGATCCTATGGGCCCTATTGAGTCTGACGCATGCGAGTCCTTAGGAGGTGCCATGTGGCACCATGTTATTTACCCTCGACAGTAGCCCCCGAGCCCTCGAGCGAGTCGGAGAGTGGGTTGCCCGGGGGATTTTTGACGCGGGTGTGGGCGGATGCAAGGAAGTTGCATGTGGGTTGCCCGGTTTACGCGGGAGAGGTGCGCGCGAGCGCACCCGACGGGTGTAGCCCTTGAGCCGGAGGGGGAGTTTGGTCGAAACTCGCGCTCCAGCTTGACATGTTTGTGGGGAGGTTTGGTCGTTTCGTCCGTCGGAGTGCGCGCAAGTGCACCCGTCAGGTGTTTCCTGAGCCAAAGGAGGAGTCCGAACGGACTCGTTCTTTGGCTGTTTGCGTCTGAAACGATCACGGGGGTGCCATGGGCCTCGCATTCCTTGGTCTCCGTCCCTTGGGCTGGGCAGACGACACAAGGCGTCATTGGTTAAGGGTTCGCCTAAAAAGGCGAGCCATGGCACTGTCGGCACGATAGGTTTCTTGTCATGTTTTGGCGTGCAGTGCAGAGGGGCATCTTTCGGTAGGGCCCGGATCTGCTGCGCGTCAGGGGAATCTTAGGCCGGTGCCTTGCTTCGAAGCGGGTCCCTCTCTTTTGTCTTATGGCGCGGTGCGCGCGACATCGTTGGTGGCGCCAGGTCTTTGTCCCCATGTGGTGTGTAAGAGCCTCTCGTGAACTCACATCGGGTTCGATGCCCGCACAAGGAATCTAAGGCTTGGGCCTGGCTTGGCTATTTAAGGACACGGCCGGGCAATGTTCTGCTTCATCCCACAGCCAGCTTTACACTTTAAGCTCTGAGATACCTGGGACAAGACCGACTTTTGCTAAGTGGTCCGTCCTTCTCATGACTGCCGGGTGCAACGATGTCCCTGGTGATGAGGACGGGGACAGAGACCCGTCGATAGCAAGTCCCCGGCCGCCCTGGTGTGGCGGCTCTGTCGGTCGTGGGAAGGTTGGATCGACTTCTATTGTGTCTCGCCCCCCCTTGTCGGGGTGAGATGGAGATAAAGAGGCCTTCGCAAGGAAGGTCGCCATGGCTTATTAGGTCCCCTCGTGTTCGTCTTTGGCGGCGTCTGTAGGAGCGAGATCAAGAAGAGGCGCCAGACCGTACTCCCCACCAGCACGGGGGTCATTGGTCTCAAGCGACGGCTCCAGCAACAGTCGTAGTGGCCGGGCTGCTCGCCTTCTTCATTGGGGGAAAAGGCCGGCCCCAAATGAGGGTGTCTTTCCCTAACGACGAAGCATTACAGGAACTTTACCTCGTATGTACCCACCGAGGTGCGGGTACCGCTTTTTCTTTGTAGTCGACCCCTTAGGGCGATCTTTTCCTTCCTTCCCCCTCTTTTTTCTCTCGAGTCGTTGATACTCGCTTTGTAAAGGGAAGAGAGGAAGTCTGTAAGAGTCGGCCTTAAACGGTCTTGTAAACAAAGAATAATGAATGTGACCCCGTGTTGACGGCTGTTAAGTACCATTTTCAACCGTCAACTATACTCAAATAAAGGAGAATTTGGCATTTCATACACGCATGCTTTATCACAATAATATAGTTCCACTTGTACTTGGAGAACTTTGTGCATGCAGGAGGAAATGTGAAGGAAACACCTCAAAAGGCAAGAAAACACACTTTCGACCAATCAGAGAGCGCCACATGGACGTCACACGGATTGAAGGGCCCATTTTCAGCACTTAACCGACGTAACTCCCTGCAATACCGCGCAAACCAACGTCAGGGCCCACAGGACAGCCACCTGGAGAAAGCACAGGCCAGGAGGGGCCACCCCCAGGTCGGCCGACCTGGTCAGGTCGGCCGACCCAGCCGGGCGCCCTCTCCGCCTGGGCTTCCACGTGTTGGCTCCTCCGTGACTCCTGATGACGGTTTGAGATGCCTTCCGTGGCGGTTACGCTCCCTTGCCGACCTATTGAGGCTATAAATAGGAGGGTGTGCCTTCACACTCAACACACACCACAAGAAGCATTTCTCTCTTGCTAGTAGTAGTTCTTGGAGTTTTAGTGGAGTTAGGCTGAGTCTAGAGCTCTCTAGTCCCAGGTCTTCACTTGGAATTGGTATGGCTCTTGTATCTTTTCCCTTTTGTAAGACTTTGCTCTTATCAATATATATATATTTTCTATATAGTTGTGCTTGGGTCATGAGTTTCTTGTTTGATATTGTGATCCATATATGTGATAGTATAGTCTACTTGTGTGATAGTAGTTTATATTTATTATACTACTATTGTCATGCTAGTTATATACCGTCACTATAGTCTAGTTTATATGTTATAGTCTCTATGCTTAGTTTTAGCTGATAAAGTATAGCATGGGTTTGGTGATCGTATTCGTACGGTAGCTCTGCCTCGTTAATAGTAATCGCGGAGGGGCAGAGTGCTCTTTGGTCATGCAAGTATGGTACTTGGGTGACTGATTTGCATCAATTATTCGTTAGTCTACTGGTTCGTTGAGGTAGGCGGCAGGTGGTGACAGCCCTGTCCGTCCTTTGAAATCCTCCCCGCTAGGCTAGTGCGTAGGCTCTTGGCGGAAGTCGCCTGTGGATGCAGGGGTAAGTCCGTGCCTGAAGTGCTATACTATTGACTGCTGAACCTGAGTGTGGGTCTGTATGTATTCTACTTAGGCTATGCAACTGTATAGGAATGTATAGTAGGAGTAGCTTAGCCTAGTCTTTCCTCCACTAGACTTTATTTATTTAGTAGGAATCTTCTGTGTGTGTCACACTACCCGGTTATTATCATGTACCCGCCTGTCTTGGTTAGATATCCTTGCTAATTGTCAACATGATCTTATATGTTAGTAACGCTTCTTGATCATAACCTTCCTCTGGGATAAACAAATACGATACCCTGAATACTTCCGGGTGAAATGCTACAGCGGTATTCTCCGTGCGCTTGCGGATTTTACCTACTTGACTCTGGGACATATTAGTGAACCATTTCTGGCCCCGTGCCGGGAATGATTTATTAATATGGCTTAGCAAAAGTCAACAAGCATTTCTGGCGCCGTTGCCGGGGAAGGCGTATGATCAAGAAAAATTACTAATGTATATAGTAGTGTTGCAATTATTAAGGCTATCTCCTAAGCAGGTTAACCTTGCTTTGTTTTCTGCATTTTGTATGAAAACAGGGTAGTGTATGACTGGTTTCGACTTGCCGACAAACTTCACTGAAGATCCTGAGTCACTCCTGAGAAGGACACGAGCTAGGCTCACCCCTCCTCGTAAGGAGACTCGGCCAATCGAACCTGTCATTCCCGCACCATCAAGCTCTGAGCAAATGGCCGACAAGACCCTCCGCGAGTTCTCCGCTCCCTCCGCTGCCAACATCCCTACGGGACCAGCTGGCAATGTGGGAGATGCGAACTTCGAGATCAAGACCGGTCTCATCACCATGGTGCAGGCTAGCCCATTCTGTGGGAAAGCCAATGAGGACGCTAGTGCTCATCTCCAGCAATTCCTGGAGATTTGCAACACGTTCAAAAAGAAGGACAGCCTCATCACATTCATGAAGAACTTCCTTGAGAAGGAAAAGGTTGCACAGCAACAACTGATGAAGGCAAGGAGGCAAAGGTCACACATTAAGCAACAGCCTCCGAAGTCCACAAGGCAGCAACCTCTGAGGTCTGCAAAGAAACAGGCTGTGAAGCCTGCAAAACCGCAGCCTCCGAAGCCCGAGAAGCCACCGACCGCAACAAAGACCAAGAAGGTGTGGCGAATGAAACAAGAAGCATCATCCGTGTCTTCATCTCCGGGACCGGACAACGCTTCATCGAGCTGAACGCCGGAGAAAAGTCCCGCTCGTCGGACTTTAAAAGGTGAGTCCTCGCCGGGAGGTTAAACCGGTAGTTATCCATATTTGCTCTTTTAATTGCATATTTGCTTTCCATCACATTTTGATTTTTCCCGACCACTGCATTTCTGCATTTTTGAATTTTTTCAGCCACCTTGGAATTTTTCAAAACTCATTTGCATTTTTGAAAATTTAGAAAATAGGTTTTTGGGCTTTCCATTTTGAAAAGATTTTTTGTCGAGCTTTTTGAGCAAAAAGGCAGCAGGGGACAAATCCCCTAGCCGTTGGGGAACACATAGGAAAAAGGGGGCTGCCAGGAGGCCCACCTGCCAGGTCGGCCGACCTGGTGGGGTCGGCCGACCCCCTGGCCCCACCTTTTCCTGTGCTCCTTTCTCCCAACGGCTATATGGCCGTTGTTCTGTCCCTTTCTAACGGCCATCTTGCTATAAAAACCGCCCAGGAGGAGGAGCTTCACCATTCCAAGCTCATCTTTCACTCCCCTCCTTTGCTCACTTGTTGCTCTCCCAAAATTTCGTGTTCTTCAACTTTACTACAGCCCCAAAAACCCAAAAAAATATTTCCCTTCTGTTTTAGTGCATTTGCAAGTTGTTGTGAGAAGAAAACCAATTTCGGAGAAGCTCGGGTTTGTCGTTTTCACTAACACTCACCCGAACACTTGTTCGATCTTGTTTTTGTTCTTGTCTTGTGTTTGTTCTTGTGTGCAGCCATGTTCAACCGAATGAAGCAAGTCGCCGGAATCAAGCGGAGAAAAAGCACTCGTGCAAGCACGAGTCAAGCATCCTCCGTCAATTTCAGCGACAACCAATTCCGCCAGCTGAACGCGATGATGGCTCAGAATCAGAGCAATTGGGATGCCTTCTTCCGCTCCCAAGGCTACGACCCGAACCAGCAGATATGAGCAAGAACAAGCTTGGGGGAGGACCCCCCTTCTCACGGTAACTTGTATCTTTCCCCTTCCCTTTATTTCTTGCATTTGCTAAATCTGAAATTCCATAAAAATTTGCAAAACATAAAAAGAACAAAAATATTTCCCTTTTTCATGCGCGGTATGAATGTGTATAATTTTCCTATGTTGAGATGATGAATAGTTGCTCTGTCCTTTATTCCTCTCTAAAGCTAGTTTACAACCTAGTACTCTCTCAAAAGTTAGGTTTGTTGGTAAATCTTGCCTTGAACTTGAATCTTGTGGGTAGCATATGCATTCTCTAGTTCTAAGTTGTTGAGAGGTATGATATGATAGATAGGGCTGCTATGATCTTGCTCAACGTAAAGCTTGAATTCCGGAGTTTTATTTTTCAAAATGACAAATTGATAAGTTCCTCAATGATGAAATTCCCACCACAGCCATATGTAGTGTTTACATTTGAAAACCTTTACACATATGCTGCTTGTTTCACATTGAGCTTAGTCAAAATTGTTGTGACCCTAGTAGAACTCTTTTCATGCTTTCTTGATCAAGATCATGTACACACATCCACCGCCATGAGCTATCCTTCTAAATCAAGAAGATAGCATCCACCATATCCACCATATCCACCGTGAGCTATTCTTCTACACCGGAAGAAAGCCACTATCCATCCATCCATCCAAAGAAACACTCCATATATCCATTGCAAAATTCCTCTCTCAAAGTATTCGTTGCAAACTAGGACTATGGCTATGCAAAAAAAAAAAGAAAAGAAAAAAAAATGCTCAAAAAAGAGAGCAAGCAAAAGATAGCCATAGCCTAGAAACCCCAAAAGAGAGAAGGAAAATTCAAAAAGGAGTTATTTCTTCCCATCCACCATTCCTCCATTCTCCCACACACTTGCACATCTTGATCAAGATTGTTTGAATTGATGTTTTTCTTGGATCCGGTCTTTTGACATAGCAATATTATGTGAACATGAGTGCCTCATATATCCCTACCTTGAGCTCCACATAAAGCCTTATTTAGAAGTAGGTGATTATAGGCAACACTTTGCCTTGGTGAGGAATCATACACATATTGAGTGATCCGAGAGAATCATTTGAGGAACTTGGTTTTTATTTTCAAAATCTTTTGAAAACCTCCGGAATAACATAGCGGAATCTAGAGCAAGTGATTGGTGCCCTGCAATTGTTCTATCTCTCAACCGCCCAAGACAATGAGGTGTAAAAGCCCCATGGATCGAGGTAAATGGGTAAGTTATGCGCCAATATATTTAATTCTAGGAAGAGTACTTTGTTGTGCGCATAGTATTATTGAGGAGTAGGACATTGTAGCAACTCCTGATCAACAACTTAAGTTTATCTTTGCTTCGGGACGAGCAAAGGGTAAGCTTGGGGGAGTTTGTTGACGGCTGTTAAGTACCATTTTCAACCGTCAACTATACTCAAATAAAGGAGAATTTGGCATTTCATACACGCATGCTTTATCACAATAATATAGTTCCACTTGTACTTGGAGAACTTTGTGCATGCAGGAGGAAATGTGAAGGAAACACCTCAAAAGGCAAGAAAACACACTTTCGACCAATCAGAGAGCGCCACATGGACGTCACACGGATTGAAGGGCCCATTTTCAGCACTTAACCGACGTAACTCCCTGCAATACCGCGCAAACCAACGTCAGGGCCCACAGGACAGCCACCTGGAGAAAGCACAGGCCAGGAGGGGCCACCCCCAGGTCGGCCGACCTGGTCAGGTCGGCCGACCCAGCCGGGCGCCCTCTCCGCCTGGGCTTCCACGTGTTGGCTCCTCCGTGACTCCTGATGACGGTTTGAGATGCCTTCCGTGGCGGTTACGCTCCCTTGCCGACCTATTGAGGCTATAAATAGGAGGGTGTGCCTTCACACTCAACACACACCACAAGAAGCATTTCTCTCTTGCTAGTAGTAGTTCTTGGAGTTTTAGTGGAGTTAGGCTAAGTCTAGAGCTCTCTAGTCCCAGGTCTTCACTTGGAATTGGTATGGCTCTTGTATCTTTTCCCTTTTGTAAGACTTTGCTCTTATCAATATATATATATTTTCTATATAGTTGTGCTTGGGTCATGAGTTTCTTGTTTGATATTGTGATCCATATATGTGATAGTATAGTCTACTTGTGTGATAGTAGTTTATATTTATTATACTACTATTGTCATGCTAGTTATATACCGTCACTATAGTCTAGTTTATATGTTATAGTCTCTATGCTTAGTTTTAGCTGATAAAGTATAGCATGGGTTTGGTGATCGTATTCGTACGGTAGCTCTGCCTCGTTAATAGTAATCGCGGAGGGGCAGAGTGCTCTTTGGTCATGCAAGTATGGTACTTGGGTGACTGATTTGCATCAATTATTCGTTAGTCTACTGGTTCGTTGAGGTAGGCGGCAGGTGGTGACAGCCCTGTCCGTCCTTTGAAATCCTCCCCGCTAGGCTAGTGCGTAGGCTCTTGGCGGAAGTCGCCTGTGGATGCAGGGGTAAGTCCGTGCCTGAAGTGCTATACTATTGACTGCTGAACCTGAGTGTGGGTCTGTATGTATTCTACTTAGGCTATGCAACTGTATAGGAATGTATAGTAGGAGTAGCTTAGCCTAGTCTTTCCTCCACTAGACTTTATTTATTTAGTAGGAATCTTCTGTGTGTGTCACACTACCCGGTTATTATCATGTACCCGCCTGTCTTGGTTAGATATCCTTGCTAATTGTCAACATGATCTTATATGTTAGTAACGCTTCTTGATCATAACCTTCCTCTGGGATAAACAAATACGATACCCTGAATACTTCCGGGTGAAATGCTACAGCGGTATTCTCCGTGCGCTTGCGGATTTTACCTACTTGACTCTGGGACATATTAGTGAACCGTTTCTGGCCCCGTGCCGGGAATGATTTATTAATATGGCTTAGCAAAAGTCAACACCCCGTCGTTGGGTCTCGTTTGGCGAATCCGGCTCTCGCGTCCCCGCTCGATGCGGACGGATCGGTTGAGCGACCGTTTTGACTTTTTTTGTTTTTCTCCTTCCGCGTCCCGTTCGCGAGACGGAGGATCGAGCCGGGCCACGATCTTGCCTCGGTGTCTGAAACGTGGCTGCTCGATGAGTTGCTATCGGGTTCGTTTGAGTGAGGTCTCCGGTTCCCCGTCGACGGGGTCCCAGCGAACCAGCTGGTGGTCGACCCCATAAATCCGTCTTTCTGGCTCGATTGGTTGTCACAACCATTCAATAGGTTGTGATGGCTAGCTGCCTCTCTTCGGGGAGATACCAAAGGCCGAGTCGGAGCAGGACTCTAACGCTACTGCGCGATGCCCTCGACCCCTCGGCGCCCATCGCTCGTGCCCCTTGCTCTGTTCGTGCTCTAGGCGGCTGTCGAACCCGCTTGTGGGGCCAGCCTTAGAACCTCGGCGCCGTCGGGGCAGTTTTCAACCCCTTATCCCGTCTTACCTGCGTTGCTCGTCCCTCGCCGGGGTCGAGCGGCTCGTCTCGCGCCGAGTTTGTCTGGGTCGGTCGCGTATGTTGCGGCGATGCCTAACCGGTGGGGTCTACGTGTATTTCCCGCTTCAGAATTCATGGCGCGGCGTGGGGCCTAAATTGGCTCCGCACTGCCAGCTCCCACTACCCGAGTAAATAAGAGGGACTGAGTGGGTTACCTTACCTTTGCGTCGTGGTGGTCCTAAGCGCGGTGCGTGGCCGTTCCGTCTTTCTTGGCGTGGCCTTCGAAGGGATGTTTCTCGCAGTGATGACAGTAGAGGCAGGCCCGCGGTGCGCGGAGCCATTCACGAAAGTCAAGGAATTTTTGGGATAGTGGGAAAAGTGGAGTTATGGAGGGGCGTGGGTTATCGCGTCCGCGCGCCGTGCGGGGTGAGTGGTTGAGAGGCTTATCACCTGGCGGGTAGTGGGCGGATTTTCCGTGGTCAATTGTGGTTGCGCTCCTGGATCGTCCTTCTATTTAAGCCTTGGGCGCCGCCTCTTCTGGTCTTCCTTCCGCCTTCCTCGTTTCCTCTCCCCTTTCTCTCCTTCATCTCCAGCGATCTCCCTTGTCGTAGCCTCGTCGCCGCAATGTCTATCTTTACCCGTTCCACGGTGACGAAGAAGGAGTTGGAGGGACTCATCGAAGCGAGGGTTCTCGCGCCCCTCACCGGAGCGAGGGAATGGGCGGTGCTGGGGAATGAGATGCGGCTGGAGCCCCCGAGGGGCTACATGGTGTCGTTTGTCCCGTTCCATGAGCGCGGCCTCGGGCGGCCGACGCATGACTTCCTCCGGGCGCTGCTCCACCACTACAAGGTGGAGTTGCAGCATCTGAATCCCAACAGGATCCAGCACATCTTGGCCTTCGTGGCCTTGTGCGAGGGATTCCTTGGGATCTTGCCCCACTTCGACCTGTGGTGCCACTTCTTCCTCGTGTTCTGCATCCGGCGCAGGGTCGGGGGCGAGAGCTTCCCGTACACCATCGGGTGCGCAGGTATCTGGCTTCACGGCGAGCGCACAGGGGAGTACCTCTCAATGCCCACCCCGACCACCCACTCGGGGTGGCACAAGAGGTGGTTCTAATTGCGCAACGACGAGACCCGTCCCCTCCCCGAGTTCACCGGCCGCGACATCGCCGAGCCCCGGGAGAGCTGGCACTGGGAGAAGGGGAAGAGCGGGAAGAAATGGATTGAGAGTGCGCTCAACACCATCGCTCACCTCAAGGAGTTCGGACTCGACAGCGTCGGAGTCGTCGGGTGGTATCACAAGCGACGGTTCGCGCCGTTGTGTCACCGCCTGCTTCCCATGTTCCTCGTCGACGCCAACAACCGTGGGGTGCCGGGAAACGTGTTGGCGGAGGATATGCTGCCTGACAATGAGGTGGCGAAGCGGGTGAGGGCGGCCCTAGGGCCCAACGCGCAGGCTTGGCCTGCTCCGAATGGGCTGGTGATGCGTCCTGACCCCCGAGCGGTCAATGTGGAAAGCATTCCTGTTCCTTTGCTTGTACTATCCACCGCCCCCCCCCCCCATTTTCATTATTGTGACCGCGTTCGGCCCTTGGCTTCTTTTCTCCCCTTTCTTTTTGTAGTCCTAGTGGGTGTGTCTCATCCAGAGCCCTTCCCTTCGGCTGCCTGAGGGGGAGGCCGAGAGTGCCGCCAACCGCTTCATGGACGTGGAACGGCGAGGTGCCAAGCGGGAGGCGCGGAAGAGGAAGGACGCCGCCATCCGGGCCAAGCGTGAGAAGGAGAAGAGGTCGCGGCGGCGGCAGGCGCTGCGGGAGGAGAGGGAGCGGAGGGGCGAGAACCTGAACACTCCGTCGACCGCGTCGACGGAGGAGGACAATGAGGATGAAGAGGACTCCTCCGAGGAGGCCGGAGCTTGTTCGAGGACGCCGTTAGCAATAACGGTGGTGGCGAGGACGATGGCGACGACGGTGGTGAGGATGGCGACAACGACGACGATGACGATGATGACGATGACGATGCCAACGACGATGACACCGGCGGCGACGATGCCGGCGGTGATGATGATGACGATGGTGACGACGTTGGCGGCGACGCCAGGCTGGCGGCCAGCCTTGGCTACGCGCCCTTGGCGCGCCCGACTCTAGGGATGGGGTCGTCCCTGATTTCGACGTCCCCGGACGAGTCAGGATCGGCGGAGGAGCCCTATTCGCCAGCGCCGAGCGGGGACGTCTCTAGCGCTCAGACCCTAGAGGCAGGCTCCCCCATCGAGGGTGTGGTCCAGGCAACGGAGCAGGAGGTTGAGCCGGCGCGTGTCGAGACGCCACCCGTCGCTGTCGCGGCTAAGGTCGCGTCTCCTGTGGCGACTGCGGAGAAGCGCCCGCGAGATGAACCGGCGAAAAATGACGCGCCGGTCGAGAAGCGAGGGGCCTTGGGCCAAGTCCCTCATCGGCCTAAGTTGTCTCTCATGAAGCAGCTCAAGGTGGGTGCCGCAGGGGATGCACGAGCGCGAGACATCGCGGCGGCCGCTGTAGAGGAGGTGCGGGGGCGTGGCGCCGTGGCGGCCGCTGCGGTCGGAGAGATGCGGGCGTGTGACGCCGCGGCGGTCGCTGCGGCCGTTGCGGCCGAGGTGGCTTTTCGGTTGCTTACACGCGCGACAGAGGTCGAGGACGTCGGAAGCGGTGCTCCGAAGGGCGCCGCGTTGACCGTGATCCCTGTTGTCATCGGCGCGGGAGCCATCACGGGTGCCGGTGATTGCGAAGTCCCGCCTCTATCGGTGGAAGAGCGCACGCTGGTGGGGGGCGGGCTCAAGTCGTTGGAGGACTCGTGCAGCCCCGCGGAGCTTTGGGTCCTCGCTGCGTGCCGGGCATTGAGGCTCGAGTGCGAGGCCTCGGCCACGGCATCCCTCCAGGCCCTGGCTGGCGCCCGTCGGGAGATGGAGGAGGAGCGTCAGCTCAGGGAAGATCTCGGCACGAGGCTGGTCGAACTTGAGGCCACCTTGGAGCAGGTCGAAAGCCGGCTCGTCACGACGGAGTGCGACCTCGCCCTCGCTCGAGGGGAGCGGGACGGGGCCGTGGCACAGGCTGCGCCCAGCACTGCGGAGGTCGACAGGCTGGGGCTCGCGTTGCAGCAGGAGAAGCTGCGCCGCGAGGAGGCGGACAAGGCGGCTCAAGACTCTGCCACGGTCGCTGCTGGCTATCTATCACAGCTGCAGGCCTCTCACAAGAGGGAAGAAGATAGGCTTTTCATGACCCCCTGTCTTGCGTGTTGTTTCTTTTCAGTTTGCTGAATTTTGGTGGGTATTGGACAGACCTCGGATCAAGGCTAGCGGCAATCGAGGACTCCCTTCATCAGGAGGTCGAGGAGAAGGGCACGCCTCGCGCTCGGATGGGTCGAGCGGTGCGGGCGCTTCAGGTGGATGTCTCTCTCGACGCCGCTCCCACCGAACAAGTCGGGAGGCTGATGGAGGCAGGGCACGAGTGGGTCAAGCGGGGCGTGCGTCATAGTGTGCGTACTGCCTTCAGCGTGTTCGCCACCCACTTCGACCTGGTCGAAGCTGAGTTTAGGGCCCTAAGTGCGGGCCACGTTGAAGGGCACACCCCCGCGCAGATGGAAGCGATCCGCGCCCGCACCGTCCCCCACACCGACATCCTGGCTCGCGCGCACAAGGAGGAGGCGCTCCCTGAAGAAGAGAATTAGTCAGTGTCTGCTTTAGTTATCTTAGTCTTTTTGGTGGGCTACCATGCCCGTGTAATAACTTAATTTTGATATATCGTCTATTTAATTTCGGTGGCCCTTAGAGGTCTTAAACAGTCTTTAATTTCAATTTAATTAAGCTATTTCGTTTGCTCAGCCTATTGTCTTCCCAGTTTTGGCTCGCAAAGTTTGGTCCCCCGGGCGCTTCGGAAGTTTAGTCTTGCCGGTGATCGCTGTTGTTGTGGCCGCTGGGGCAAGCACGACGTTGCGCCATCTGACCGGCTCGACTGCGAACCCCTTCGGCCGTGGCTTACTTTGTTTGCCAGTATGGAGAGGCTCGAGACCGTGAAAAAAGAATAAAGCAAGGAAAGCGAAGAAAGTTTTAGGGTGAAATAGAGGAGTGCCATGTAGGCCTGTTGTGCCCTTCCAGCCCCCGAGCGACACTCGACCCCTCGAGAGGGGTCGGATGTCATTTAGGAGCGAGCGAGGCGTGTAAGGGTCGCGGGAAACAGAAAGCTAGGGATAGAATTTACGTGGCTGTGAGATATTCCACGCATTGTTGAGCTCCTCGGCCTCCATCGTCTTTTACATATGGTCCTTCCCGAGGCGGCGAGACCTTGTGTTGACCCCTGTTGTCTTGAACACTGCACAGAACGAGGTCGTTCACGAGGAGACCTCTGTCCCTCATGTTTCGGTCGTGATAGCGGCGGAGCGCTTGTTGATACTTGGCCGAATGGAGGAGCACAATGTCTCGCGCCTCATCTATTTGGTCCGGCGCATCTTGGAGCACGGCTTTGTTGCCTTGCTCATCATACGCGCGCACTCGTGGCGCGCCATAGTCCAGGTCAGTGGGGAGGACTACCTCCGATCCATAGACCATGAAGAAAGGCGTGAAGCCCGTTGCTTAACTCTGGGTCGTAGGCTCCACAGCACGACGTAGAGTTCAGCCATCCATCGACCATTGAACTGCTTCAGGAGGTAGAAAATGACGGTCGGGTCAAAGATTCGGGGCTTCAACCCTTGGAGTATCATTCGCTCGCTCGACCTGACCGTTCGTCTCGGGGTGAGCGACTACGGCCTAGTCGACGTGACTGTGATAATCATTGTAGAACTTTAGGAGTTTCTTTCCCATGAACTGTGTTCCGTTATCCGTGATTATGGAGTTTGGGACCCCAAATTGGTGGATGATGTTGAGGATGAATTCGACCGCTTCTTCGGATCGAATCTTGACGAGGGGGCGTTCTTCGATCCACTTGGTGAACTTGTCGACCGCGACAAGTAACTGGGTGTAGCCCGCGGGTGCTTTTTTGAGGAGGCCCACCAGGTCCAATCCCCAGACCATGAAAGGCCACGTAATGGGGATCATTTGGAGGGCCTGGGCCGGCAGGTGCGTCTGTCGGGCGTAGTACTGGTAGCCTTTGCAGGTTTTGACTATGCGGGTCGCGTCACCCACGGCAGTTGGCCAGTAGAAGCCTTGACGAAAGGCGTTCCCAACGAGGGTTCGAGGTGCGGCGTGGTGACAACAGACCCCCCCCCCCCCCCCCCCCCCCGTGGATATCGATGAGTAGCCTGATGCCCTCATGGGTGGGGATGCAGCGTTGCATCACTTTGGCGAAATGGTGTTTGTAGAGTTCTTCGTTGATCAAGACGAAAAAACTTGGACTGCCGATAGAGTTGTTTGGCTTCAGTCCCGTTGACGGAAAGCGTGCCCCGAGCCAAGAACTCGATGTACGGGACTCTCCAGTCGGGTGGGAGCTCGGTTCGCTCAACTTGGGGGTCGATTCGCTCGACCCCTGGGTTGCCCGACTGGTCGTCTGGCTCACCCGAGCTGCTTGGTCGATCGATCGTCATCACGTCCGCGAGCTATGGGGCCACCAGAGGCGGGTCCTCGGCCCTTCAATCGGGCCCAGTGGAATCATTCGACCCCTCCTTGGCCCCCGTGGGCTCCTTGGGTCAAACCAAAGGTTCGTGCTGGTCGTTCGCGAAGACCCCTAGAGGGATCTGCTCGTGACCAGACGCCATTTTGGCTAGCGCGTCGGCCGCCTCATTGAGGCGTTGCGGGATGTGCTTGAGCTCTAGCCCATCGAATTTGTTCTCCAGCTAGACTCTTTCATGATCTGGTTGATAACGAGTTGGGAGTCACCCCGGATTTCCAGCCGTCGGATCCCAAGCTCGATGGCGATCTTGAGTCCGTTGACGAGCGCTTCGTACTCGGCAACGTTGTTTGATGCGGGGAAATGTAATCGAATCGCATATTTCATACGTACCCCGAGTGGTGAGACAAAGACGAGGCCGACGCCTGCCCTTGTCCGCATGAGCGACCCGTCAAAGTACATGACCCACCTGATTGAGGGGAGTGGGCAGGAGTTGCGCCTCGCTCCACTCCACCACGAAGTCGACGAGGACCTTGGACTTGATGGCCGCTTGGGGCTGGTACAACGTCGTGCCCTATCAGCTCGAGTGCCCACTTAGCCACCTTGCCCGCCGAGTCCCTGTTCTGTATAATCTCTCGGAGAGGGAAGGAACTCACAATGTGAATCGGGTGGGAGTCGAAGTAGTGCCGGAGCTTGCGCCTTGCCACCATCACTGCGTAGAGGATCTTGAGGATGTGGGGGTACGTGGTCTTCGAGTTGGACACGGACCTCGCTGACGTAGTAGACGGGGTGTTGGACTTTGAGGGTGTGTCCCTCTCTCTCTTGCTCGACGATGAGCGCCGAGCTCATAACTTGAGTCATTGCCGCTATGTATAGCAGCAGCACCTCTCTTGGGACCGGGTTGGCCAGCACGGGCGTGCCGCTCAGAATGCACTTGACGTTGTCGAGGGCGGACTGCGCCTCGGGGGTCCACTCTAACCGGTCAGACTTCTTTAGAAGCCTATACAATGGGAGTACCCTCTCGCCGAGGCGTGAGATGAAGCGGCTCAACGCCGCCAGACAGCTCGTGAGCCGTTGCAGCCCTTTGAGGTTCTGGACCGGTCCTATTCGCTCGATCGCGGATATTTTCGCGGGATTGGCCTCGATGCCTTGTTGGGAGACGACGAACCCGAGGAGCATGCCCCTCGGGACCCCGAAAATGCACTTCTCGTGGTTGAGTTTGACGCTGTTTGCGCGCAGCTTGGCAAAGACAAGCTCGAGGTCGGCCACAAGGGTGTCCACCTTTTTGGACTTGACAACGATGTCGTCCACGTAGGCTTCAACCGTGTGGCCTATCAAATGATCGAAACACCATTGCATACAGCGCTGAAACATTTTACCTGCGTTCTTGAGCCCGAAAGGCATCATTACGTAGCAGTAAGAGCCGAACGGAGTGATGAAAGATGTCGCGAGTTGCTTGGATTCTTTCATCGCGATTTGGTGGTAGCCCGAGTAGGCATCTATGAAGCAGAGAGTCTCGCATCCCGCCGTCGAGTCAACTATGTGGTCTATGTGTGGCAAAGGAAAAGGATCCTTTGGACATGCCTTATTCAGGCTTGTATAGTCAACACACATTCTCCATTTCCCATTATTTTTTCGTACAAAAACAGGATTAGCTAACCATTCAGAATGATACACTTCCTTGATGAACCCGGCCGCCTGCAGCTTGGCGATCTCCTCTCTGATTGCCCTGCGCTTCTCCTCGTCGAAGCGGCGCTAGTGTTGCTGCACTGGCTTGGAGCCCGGCCTGATGTTCAAGGAGTGCTCGGTGACTTCCCTCGGTATGCCAGGCATGTCTGAGGGCCTCCACGCAAAAACGTCGACGTTAGCGCGGAGAAAGTCGACGAGCGCGCCTTCCTATTTGGGGGTCAGGGATGCCCCCACTCTCACCGTCTTCTCCTTATCGCCCGCGGGGTCGATCTACACTTCTTTTGTGTTCTCTGCGGGGTTGAACGAGGCATTCTTGTGACTGGCGTTGGGGGCCCCCTTCTCGAGGTGGGTGCGGATGGCCTTGAGCTCCCCGGCGGAGGCCACCTTCGCCGTCGCGAGATCACCGTTCTCTGTCTCGCATTGGAAGACGTGCTAAAGGGACGCGCTGACGGTGATGACCGCTTTAGGGCCTCGCATCTTGAGCTTCAGGTAGGTGTAGTTGGGTACGGTCATGAATTTGGCGTAACACGAACATCCCAAGAGATCGTGATATACTCCCGGGAAGTCGACAACCTCGAAGACGAGGGTCTCGGTCCGGAAGTTGGATGGGGTCCCGAATGTGACAGGTAGGCTGATCCGCCCGAGGGGCATGCCCTGTCGTCACGGGACAATCCCGTGGAAGGGAGCGCCGGCTGGCTGAAGGCGCGATCGGTCGACGTCGAGCAGGTCGAGCGTGTCGGCATACAGGATGTTGATGGTGAGATGGACATCGGCGATGATGGGGTCGACCACGAGTGGGTATTGACCCGATCGTGGTACATGTGTCGGGTGATCTGACCGGTCAAATGTGATCGGCAAATCCGACTACTTGAGAAAAGCCGGTGTGGCGGGTTCCGCCTTGAGAACCACACGGTGCTCGATTTTGGCGGTGCGTCGACTCCCTCGGGACTCAGGTCCCATGAAAATCATATGTCAGGCCTTGGGGTTGGGGAACGCCGGTCCCTTCGACTCGTCGTCTCCGTCCGCGGGGTCCTGCACCCCTGGTTCCGATGTCTTTCACGGGTCCCCCTTCTTCGCCTCCTCTCGGATGAATTTCTTCATCATGGAGCAATCCTTGAGGAGGTGGTTGACAGAGAAACCATGATTGGGGCATGGGCCGTTCCACTGCTTTTCGAAGTGGTTCGACGCCTCCGCTCCCGCCGGCCTCGAAGGCTTGTGCTCGGCAGCGGCCACGACGGGGTCGCGCCCTGCTCGCAGCTTGTTCTTCTTCTTCTTCGGGTGGTTGGAGGCGCCGTCGCCGGCCCCTTCCTCCTGCTTGCCCTTGCCCTTGCTCTCTGGCGTACGTTGGAGGACCGCTCCCACGCACTCCTCACCGGAGGCGAAGCTCGTGGCGATGTCTAGGAGCTCGCGGGCTGTGTGCAGAACCCTTCGGCCCAGCTCATGGATGAGCTATTCTGATGTTGTGCCCGAGATGAAGGCTCCAACAATGTCCGCGTCACCCACGTTGGGTAGCTCATTGCACTTCTTACTAAAGCATCGGAAGTAGTCTCGGAGGGACTCGCCAGCTTTCTGTCGGCAGTTCTTGAGGTCCCAGGGGTTGCCCGGCCGGACGTAGGTCCGCTAGAAGTTTCCGACGAAGATGTCCCACAAGTCGCTCCAGTCATAGATCTGACCCTCGTGGAGGTGCTCAAGCCAAGCACGGGCCGAGTCAACGAGATAGAGCGGGCGGTTGCGGATGATGGCAAGGTCATTGATGGCTCCCCCCGCTTGACACGTGAGACGATAAACCTCGAGCCAAAGGCCATGGTCTGTCTCGCCCGCGTACTTGGTGATGATCACATGCACCCGGAAGCGCTGGGGGAACTCGGTGGTGCGGATGCACGAGCTGAAGACCCGCGGCCCAGGAGGGCTCAGTCTCTGGCTCCGCTCCTCGTCGGTGTTGTCGTACCGGCCTCCACGGCGCGGTTGACGGCCTCTTTCCTAGTTCCACCGCTCTCTCTGACGGCAATGCGCCTTGAGAGTATGCCGCGCGTCACAATGAGGTCCGACTCGGTCGTGGACCGAGGCTTTCTTAGGTGCGACTTCCGGCAGGGCTGGCTGCTGGACCGAGTGCTGCTGCGATCTAGTGGCGCCGCCTTCTCCCGCCCGTCTGTACGTGGAGATCTGTTGGCTGGATTGAGCGGCGTGACGTTGCGAGCTCGCCGCTTGGAGCTCGGCGGCCTTGGCTAGCAGAGCCGCGACTTCTCACTGGGCCTACTAGGCCTCCGGCATCACGGGCTCAGGGAGAGTGCTGAGCAGGGCGGCGGCTGCCGCTATGTTTTGTCCCGCGCGAGCAAATTGCAGGGGCCGATGATGTGCTGAAAGACGTCGTGGGTCATGGCGTGAGCGCGTCCGCCCACGCGGGACGGGCTACCTCACGGTCTATCTCTTCCTTCTCGTGCTCGAGCTGGCATCGAGTCTCTTCCAGCTCCGCCCACCTTGCCCTCAACCATTGTTGAAGGTCGTCTCGGCGGGGCTGGGCCTGCGGGTCCCCGACCGTAGTGATAGGAATGTTGACGAGGGTTTTCCCTCCTCCCGCACCCGTCGTTGCGTTCGCCTGGGCGGGGGTTCCGAGATTTGCCGCCGCTCCGGCAGCCGAGGTCCTCGCACCCCCCGCAGCCGAGGCGGGCGCAAGCTGCACCATGTTGCACCCTCACAGGGTGCCGCGGCTCTCCGCGTAGCTTTCGGACTCGGAGCTGGAGTCTCCCACTGACCCCACGTCGAGGAGGTCGAAAAGAGACTCGTCAGGGCGTTCGATCACGCCGACAAAGCCAGAGCCCGCGACGGCGGGAACCGCGAGTTGTGCGGTCCGGCCTTGGAAACACCCTGCGGCGTTCTGCATGCCGCATGGGTTGCCCTCCGAAGGGGTTCTGGTGAGCCCGTTCGGGGGGAGGGGCTCTTCTCCTAGAAGTTGCCCATGGATGTTCATCAGCGTGAACACGAAGTGCTGGAGGTCTTCCGGATCGTATGTAGGGCCCAGATAACGCTCCAGATGGAGCCACAACTGGTCACCATAACCATCCAACACCACGGAGCGGTCAGTGGCGTGTAGCCTGGCCGACTGGAGTCGAACCGCGCGCATCACCTTGTTGGCGATTGCGATGGCTGTCGTCATAGGGTCCGGGAGTGACTCGTCGATGAGTAGTCGTGTCCTGTCCCCTACGACTGTGGAGTCGAACGCGTCGTTCGTGTCTCCCAGCCACCACGGACGCATCGCCATGGGGGTGGGCGCCTGGACTAGGGGCGGTGAAGACGTCGGAATGCTGACGCAGAGCAGCTTCTGGTCTGTAGTAGCAACGAACTCTAGGCTCCCGAAGAACATGCCGCTGTCGGGAGCCCAGAAGGTGGAGGAAGTGGCCATCCAAACCGGGAAGTGGTGAAGCGAAGCGCGCAAAGTCTCCTACCTGGCGTGCTAAGTGTCCGTGTTTAGATCACCGATGAGTAGAATTTGTTCACAGGGGTGCACGCTTCGGGTTTGGCGATGGCTAAGCAAGGGGGCACAAGAGATTATACTGGTTCGGGGAAGCCCCCTACGTCCAGTTCGCGGGTCTGCTCGTGTCACTTGCTCCGATGAGGGGGTAGAACGGTGGTGACAGAGGAGAGTGCTCCAAGTCTCAGGTGAGAGGTGTGTGTGTGTGATTGCTATTGTTGTGCGTATTGTGTCTTGTGTTGTCGATCTTCAGAGAAGAGTGTGGGTCTCCCCTTTTATACTTCAAGGGGAAGGGCCTAATTAAGAGAGAGAGAGAGAGAGAGAGAGAGAGAGAGAGAGAGATTTCTACACGTGTTGAGTTGGTGGAGGCGTGCTGAAGAAGGTGAAGCCCTCAGTCGGCGGCATGGTCTTCGGTCTTCACGGGCCCCATCGTCCGGACCTTGCGTCAGAGGGACGGTACTACGTCCGAGCGTGCCCCCATCCTCCGTCGTCGAGTCGAGTCCCCCGTGTTCCTGTGGCCGGCGTGTTCCGTCGTGCGCGCGGGGGGGGGGGGGGGTGCAACATGGGCTTTGTCACATCATTCAGGCAAGGTTCAATCTAGCTGTCCCTTAGGCCATCCTGCACCACCATCATTAGGTGTGTCATCGCACGATGGCAGCGCAGCGTGCCTTGTCATGCCTGCCACCGTCAGCGGGCGCTGGTGCTGATGAAGGGGGCTGATATCTGGAGGGATTTGACTCCTTGATACTGTGTCAGCGTAGTGGGCATGGCATTTAAGACCGGGTGGTTGGCAGTAGTTGGCCGTTAGCTCGCTCAACCCCCTCCGTCGGGGGTCGCTGTGTCGGGTTGCGTCAATCCGGACCGGCTTGGAGTTGGAGTCTGTACCGTTCGGATGAGGCAATGGAGCTTCTCCACTCCGCCACTCCTGGCCTGGCCAGGGTTCCCTCATCCCGTCCTATCAGGCTCGAGTCCCACTGATGGGAGTTGACGGAGGTGGCGTTTAACTATCTATTGCGGCAGGGGGGGGGGGTCCACACGGACGTCGCGATAGTAGTGGCAGTGGGGCGTCCATCCTTGCCCCGAAGTGGATAGGCTCAGGCTAATGGCTGAGTCATCTACATGGAGGTGCGAGTCGTTCCCTCGCTCCATCAAGGCAGAGCGATCTACCCTCTGCCCTTTTCGAGGGGTCGAGCGGGGTGTAGCGAATCCCCAACCTCCATTGTGGGGTCGAGCGGGACGCGACCGGCCCTCGACCACTCGGGGGTCGAGCGAGTCGGGGTAATGGCGCGGCTTTTGCGGCTAAGGCCTGACTGCCGCAGGGATGCTTCCAGCGGAGGCCCACGTGAGTGGCGCCTTGGTGGGATCCTGTGGGCCCTGTTGAGTCTAACGCATGCAAGTCCTTAGGAGGTGCCATGTGGCCCCCATTATTTACCCTCGACAGGCAGTTTACCACCAACTTCTAGGCTAGTACCTGACAATCACTAGGAGGTCGCCAGGATCTGGCAGCGAAGCCAAGAGCCATTGCAGGAGTACATTCAGCGCTTCTGCCGAGTGAAGAACACCATCCCCAATATCTCGGACGCTCAGGTCATTGTTGCCTTTCAGGCCGGACTTCGTGATGACGACTTGATCAAGAAAATCGAGAGGCTAGACACCGCCGGGAGCTTGACAGCTAAGGAACTGTTCAGCATGGCAGATAAGTACGCAACTGCTAACTCGACCCATTTCCAAGTATGACCCTACAAGGGTGAGGCACTGCGGAACCGCAATCAGTCGGGGCTGTCCAACTATAGCAAGGACAGCGATAGGAAACGCAAGCAGGATAGGACGGTCACTAATACTGAGCATCCCCACCAGAGGAGGCAAGTCACTCAGGATGACTTCAACAAGATGCTTGAAGGCCCTTACCTGTTGCATGACAGCGCTCATAAGGCTAAGGAGTGCTTCAAGTTGAAGAGCTTCACGCACCACGCTCTGAAGGTCTACAGGGAACTCCTCTAGGTCAACAAGGGCGACAAGAAGGGTAAAGACAAGGATGACGAGGATAAGGAGGAATTCCAAGACTTCGAGCAAGAGGTCAACTACATCTATGGTAGATCCACTGCCGACTCAAAGCGCCAGCAGAAGATCCTCTACCGAGAGGTCCATTTGGTCTCACGGGCCATACCCTAGTATCTGCGATGGTCCAAGGTTCCAATAACCTTTGATCGGCCAAACCATGCGGACCACATCCCTAGACCCGGCAAATACCCCTTGGTGCTGTCACCGATTGTGAACCGGGTGCGGCTCCATAGAGTACTAGTGGACGGAGGAAGCAGCTTGGACATCCTCTTCATGAGGACCTTCAAGGAACTTATCGTACCTTTGACTGGCCTCAAGCCCAGTCGGTCGCCCTTCCATGGAGTCATCCTAGGCATGCAGATAGTCCCATTGGGACAAATCACTCTATCGGTCACTTTTGGCACTCAGGAGAACTACAGAACCGAGCGCGTAACCTTCAAATTGGCAGATTTGGACTCCACCTACCACGCCATTATTGGGTGACCTGCCATCGCCAAGTTCATGGCTGTACCGCACTATCGCTACATGATGATGAAGCTGCCAGGACCAAACGGAATTATCTCGCTGCACTCAGACGTGAAGACTTCATACGATTGCGATTTCTAGAGTTGCGAGCTGGCAAAAACGAAGGTGATGGCGTCCAAGCTCGCTGAGTTGAAGCTGGAGGTCGCAAGAACAGAGGAAGCCAACCTTGACTCTCCCGCCAAGAAAATATCGAAGGCCACAGTGCAACCGAAAACCATGGAATAAAAAAAGATACAGTTGATAGTGATGTATCCAAGACCGCCAATATCGAGGTCAATTTAGATGCCAAATAGGAAAGCGTGCTTATCCTTTTCCTTGGTGATAATAAAGACATATTTGAATGGAAACCTTCTAATATGCCGAGTGTTCCAAGGGAAAAGGCTGAGCACAAACTACACGTTAAACCGAATGCTAAACCTTTGAGGCAGCGACTTCTACGATTTTCGCAAGACCGCATGGACGCAATAGAAAAGAGATCGGCTGACTACTGGCAGCTAGTTTTATTAAAGAAGTTTTTCACCCCGACTGGTTGGCTAACCCAGTCCTGGTGAGATAGAAGAACAAGGAATGGCGGATGTGTGTGGATTACACTGGCCTTAATCAGGCCTGCCCTAAGGACTCGATCACCCTTCCTCGCATTGATCAAGTGGTCAACTCAACGGCTGGTTGTGCTTTACTATGCTTCTTAGATGCCTATTCGAGGTACCATCAGATTCCCCTCAACGAATCCGACCAATTAAAGACGTCGTTCGTTACGCCATTCAGAGTGTTTTGTTATACGACCACGCCCTTTGGATTGAAGAACGTCGGTGCCACTTACCAACGAACCATGAAGCATTGCTTAGATAAGCAGATAGGGAGGAACGTTGCAGCCTACACCGATGATGTGGTCGTCAAGAGCCGATTCGCCTCCGACTTAATCCAAGACCTGGCCGAGACGTTTGACAGCCTCTGCTGAAGCTAAATCCTGAGATGTGCGTCTTCAGTGTCCCGTCTAGGAAGCTATTGGGCTTCTTGGTCTCGCATAGAGGGATCAAGGCAAATCCGGAAAAGGTCAGCGCCATACTGAGGATAGGCCATCCGTACTCTCAGAAAGACATTCAGAAGTTGATCGGCTGCATGACGACACTTAGTAGATTCATGTCATGACTCGGCATTCGAGGGTTACCTTTTTTTCGACTGCTCAAGAAGTAGGATTCATTTGTCTAGAATGATGAGGCCCAAAAAACCTTGGATGAATTCAAGACCTACATTAGTGGCCCGCTGGTGCTGACACCTCCTGAATGAAAGGAAACTTTGCAGTTGTACATCTCCGCAACCACTGACGTAGTCAGCATCGTGCTGGCGGTCGAACGGGCGGAAGATTGCACAACTCAAAAGGTGCAGAGACCGGTGTATTTTGTGAGCGAGGTCTTGTTAGATACGAAGGTGCGATACTTCTAGCTCCAGAAGTTAGTCTGGAGTGCCTGCATTATCACTCGGAGACCCGGCCAGCTGATTTGTTGTACGGCTTTTGGTTGTGGGGTCATCGGTGGCTGGCGATGTGTGTTGATCTTAGAGCATATTGGGCTTCGAAGTTGTGCCCCCAGAGGCTGTCGAGCCAGTCAGTCTATTATAAGGAGATCATCATATCAACTGTGTATCATCGGCCAAGACAGGAAGAGTGCAAGTCAGCATACTTACTTAGGACGACGTTTGAACTTCAATCCGGCAACCTTGCATAGGGAGCCGGATGGAACATCAGTCTTGGTGGAGTCTGCTCCACTATCCGTTGTAGTCTTTTTGGCCCTTTCTTGTGCATGTTGACGTGGACGATCATCAGCTTCAGTAGTTGGCGGCACATTTTGATCTTGTCGAGTGGATTTTGACCTAGCTGTCGCTTTCTTGGCCGCCTCTTGCTGCAAGCGGGCAGTTCTTTCAGCCAACGATTCATCCTCATCAGAATCACTGATCTGTGCCTTGTGACGCTTTGAAGGTTGGGCTTGCTTCGGTGAGTCTTCCTTGTTTGAAGGAGGCAATGGTGGATTAGATATGTATTGGTCCAGACTCTGCAATCAAACATGCTATTCAATATTGGAATAAGCCATGACATATTCAGAATAGCAATGGTGTTTACTTACATCTTTTCGGCGGGTCTTAGAGTGGTGCCTGGTTGCCTTGTTACATATAGTCCAGTCGAGCAAAGACGAGAAAATATTTTCAAGTCTCTGTGTTAATTCTCGATCAGACAATTCTTTAAGAACTTCTCTGGTTGGGTCTGCAAACATATCATACTTCCAGCCAGGGACATGATGTCTTTTAATTGGTTGCACATGGTAGAATATGAAGCTCGCAACAACATCGACTCCGGCGAACCCTTTCCCCTTTAGATAAGAAATTTGCTCTAGAATCTCATCTACTTCTTTCTTTTTCTCGGGAGATGCCTTCTCTGACCATTCAGGTTGTGATACGGGTACTTTAGGATTGCTTTCAGATAGAGGAGGGACGTGGTTCCTATGATAGAACCAGTCAACATGCCACCCTTTATTAGTGGATGAAAGAGGGACTTCGATGTATTTGGACTTATTCCTTAACTGAAATCTAGCTCCACCAATAACATTGTCGTTATTGGATTTTAGCACAAAAAGCTCTTTGAACAACTTGAAATAGGGAGCAATGCTCAGAAAGACTTCGCAAAAATGAATGAAGATGGAGATATGTGATCCACTACTAAATTGAAACAAGTTTTTTTATTTAAACAAAATGATACTCAACGCACCAATCAGTTTCTGAAAAAGCATCTTCTATGTGCACCAACTTTTGGTTTGCTGGCCAAGACTTTATGTAGTCGATAACTGGAATATCTTTGTCATTGAGGTAAAATTCTGTAATACGGGAGTAACATGAGTAATCAAAGCGGCGCGGGACTGGCCGCAACGTCAGTGGGCTTACCCATGTCGTAACCCGCATAGGATCCACAAAGCTACCCACTTTGGTGAAGCGGGTAAACACGGCTCGCGGCGTTGTGCAGTGCACGTGAAGGGACCTTGCCAACCGACAACCATGGCCGCTGCCAGTTCGCCCCGCCGTGCGATGTTTGAGTAGCCTTTGACGTCGTGCCTTCCAATGCGAAGCATAAGCAGTTTGCCGAGAATCAGGCAGCAGCAGCACCACGAAGAAGGCCGATGCTCCTGTTCGTATCAGTGATTGCTCTCGTTCAACTGTGCCTTGTCTCGTACGTACGGTAGCGTGATGCGGCTACCTCAGGGCGGGCAAGCAGTCCCGCGAAACGCAAAGCAGTTGCGGCTCGCGGAGGGAACAGCCGCATCCCGCCCCGCTTGCAGCGCTACTTATCGGAGATCATCATATTGTTATGCATCCTAGGGAAGCTCAGCTATCTGCAACGCGGACGTTGGAATCCAGCTGACGACCTACATCACCTGCAATTTGCTACTCCCTCAGTTCCATTTTAATTGGTATTTTGGAGTCCGGCATGAAAATAAAGGAGAAGTGTAAAAGGTTACAGGAAATGAGGAGGAAAGAGATAGAGATAGAGGTGTATTCTAAAGAGAGAAAGTTGCATCAGGAAGTGAGAATACCAATTATTTTGGAAAAACTGAAGAAGGTTAAAGTGTCAATTATTTTGGGACGGAGTGAGTAGTGATTATAGAGAAAATCTCTACTATGTACAGAAAAAATAAAGGATGGTTGACGCATGGAACAGAACTATCTTGTGGTGTACGATCTGTTGCTTGAGGCTCATTGGTTAGTCTGTTGAAACCAATCGATCTAGAAAAGGCTCCATTCCTGCCCAATGAAGCGACTCCCCAAATCACGGATCTCCCCTGCCTCATTTCGCAAGATAAGAGAAACACCACATACAATTTGTTGCTTAAGGCTTATTGATTAGTCTGTTGAAACCAATCGATCTAGAAAAGGCTCCATTCCCGCCCAATGAAGCGACTCCCCAAATCACGGATGATGTGGACAAGGTTCCCGATCTTCCGATAGGTTCTGATAATCTTGATTAAGGCGGAGGCGATACACAAATCGATCCGGCTTCCAAACGACATGTTCTGAACCCCGCAATCGCAGCACAACGTCTCATCTGGTTATCAACCGTTTAAGAACGATTGACCTCGCCAAGAAGGCTTATTCATGCCTGCAAATCAAGAACACAAGCAAGAACAAAGAAGAATGCAACCAAATTTACAAGTATACGATGAATCTCAAAAGTTGGGGTCTCACAAGCCGATCAAACGACGAAACTGTTATCAACAGAATAATCTAAGCAAAACCCCATAATAAAAATATTAGAAACGATCTCACCTGTAAATTCAGGTGATGCACATGAACTTTCATCTTAGTTGAAGGAGTGTTGTGTGTATCCATGTGTGTGATGTACTCATCATTCTCCCCCTTTTGAATTAGAGTCGTCCTCGACTCGATCCCATCTCTTTCTTCCAATAGTGGTCTCAAATCTGAAATATAAAATATAGAACTATTCCCAAACTGGAATGCACCTCGTGTTTATATGTGTTCTGAAAATTATCATCACAATGTGAAACCATAATAGAAGGCATGCCATGCAAATTAATGACCTCTTTAAAAACTTGCTCAGCAATATGAACGTCATTCTCACTCTTATGACAAGATGGAAAATGTATGATCTTAAAAATACTAGAAAAACATGACATGACATGGTAATTGTTATTACAGTTTTCTAGTTCATCATTTGGTTGTACAACACAAGGAGTATTCATGTTTGAGCAAATATAAACTTTATGCACCATAAATACACCTCTATGATCATAGTTTCCTATAGCATAAAATTTGTTTCTTGTTAGTAAAGGCAATTCAGTTTGAGAAAAGATTTGCTTCTCCACGGTATTTAGATCACAAAGAACATCAAATTCAATATAACCCAAAGTATTTAGAGAAGACAATAATTTCTGCTCATTCTTTTCACATGTTATTAAAATCAAATATTTTATTTCAGCACTAGTAGGTGAATCATAAGCAAAAACATCAATCTTGTTCATTTGTTGTGGCAAAGGTATAAGTAAAGCAGTGGCACAAAACTCCTCTTTATCACAAGGATCAGTAGATAAATCAACTTGTGGCAAAGGCAAATCAAGACAAGGATCCAATACAACAAGATTGTTGAAACAATTCATCACATCAAGAAAGCTCTTACCTGAAGCAACAACATGTTCTTCATCTTTCACACTATCCTTTTCTTTGTGTAGAACCTGAAATGTATTAGTTGCAATAAGAGGCAAGGAAATATGTTCATCATCTAATTCAGATTTTGATGTAAGTGTTACAACATTTGAAATAGTACATTCTTTCCTAAATGGTTCATTCTTTCTTCTCTCAAGTCTTTGTTGATCCTCTTCTAAAATTTCAGCAGCAGACATAGGTTTAAAAGTAACTCTTCTACCATTGTATTTAAATGAATAGCTATTAGCAATGGTATTGTGCAAAGCATTATTTATAGAAATCCAAGGCTTACTCAATAACAAATGACACGCTTGCATAGGCACTATATCAAAATCCGCACAATCCTTATAAGAACCAATAAAAAATTCAATGCGTGCAATTTTATCTACATTTATCTTACCACAAGAATTTACCCATTGATGTAGTATGAACATGGGTGTGGCTGTGTGGTCAAACCGAGCTTCTCGACCAATTCCAAGCTTGCGATGTTGTTGCTACTCTCTCCATCAATGATGACACGACAACGTCGATCCTTCACAACAAAGTGAGTCTGAAACAAGTTGTTCATTTGATTTTGCTCTACCTTCTCCATTTGAGAACTAAACACTCGTTGTGCTACAACACTTGTATCAACCTCATTTGACACCATCAACTCATCACCATCGGTGTTGTAACCTGTCATTGTTAATAGAAAACAAGAAAACACACAAGAGTATATTTTCCTATCACCACTGTTTGATCACGGTGGAAACTCTCAACAAGCAAATGACAGCACCTAACTGAGTTCTTACAAGATTCTTAGTAGCAAAACAGAGGATACCTTGGAGAGTGTGATCCGACGATTGCGAGGGTCCAAGGATCTGTGCCTATTCAGAAGGATATGTATGGAGCTAGGTAGGCAATTTATAGTAGCAAGGATTAGCAAAATTTCAATTCAAAAATTGCAAAACTGAATAATAGTCCCAAGCTAGTCTATGTCACTGGCCTAAACTTGTCTCGGACCTAGTTCAAGCAAGCAAGCAAATGGCTCAACAAAGGACACAAAGGCTGCAAGCAATTTTGAATTTTTTTCTCTTCTTTTTTTTTCCTTTTGTTATGGGTGCGGCTTTTTCTTCTTATTTTTTTTTTCAGCACCTCTTTGCCTTTTACTTCTTTCATGATTTTTTTGACATAGAACTGCAGCAAGAGTTGCGAACTTTATAGCACAAAGGAAAAACCTAAACTTTCTTTTTTGCACTCTTTACGTAAGGAATAGATGTACATGTAGAACTGAACCGACAATTCTCATATGCAATAACGTGCAGCACTCTCTTGACTCAAGGAACAACATGCAACAGAAAACACTCTAAGTTTCTTTTGCACACAAAAAGTAGAATGCTAGATGTTAAATAAATATTTAGTGTAAACAATTTCAGCAGTACTATTCTTTCAACGTGTGCAACAATCTGATTTTTTTTTCTTGATTGTCTATGAACAAGGACACACACGACTCAAACTAGACCAACAACACAATGACCTTGTAGGGACTAAGATTCAGAGAAGCAAACTAAACTGAAAATTGCAAGGCACAAGGGGGTGTAGGACAGCGGAAACACGACGAATAAATATTTTTGTAGGGCAAGTTTCTGGACTCTAGGATTGAATAAAATAACAAGGATAAGGGCGAACCTAACGGTGTACCTGAAGCTCTGATTACCACTTGATGTGGACAAGGTTCCCGATCTTCCGATAGGTTCTGATAATCTTGATTAAGGCGGAGGCGATACATAAATCGATCCGGCTTCCAAATGACACGTTCTGAACCCCGCAATCGCAGCACAACGTCTCCTCTGGTTATCAACCGTTCAAGAACGATTGACCTCGCCGAGAAGGCTTATTCTTGCCTGCAAATCAAGAACACAAGCAAGAACAAAGAAGAATGCAACCAAATTTACAAGTATACGATGAATCTCACAAGTTGGAGTCTCACAAGCCGATCAAACGGCGAAACTGTTATCAACAGAACAATCTAAGCAAAACCCCATAATAAAAATTTTAGAAACGATCTCACCTGTAAATTCTGGTGATGCACATGAACTTTCATCTTAGTTGAAGGAGTGTGTCGTGTATCCATGAGTATGATGTACTTATCAACGGATCTCCCCTGCCCCATTTCGCAAGATAAGAGAAACACCACAGATAAAAGAATGAGAAATAATCGAAGAGGAGTAGACTCTTCGAGGAAGAACCGTCACCGTCTCCGCCATCGCGCCTTTGATGCGGAGGCCGAGGGACATACGAAAGAGCGGGGGCAGGCGCAGGGGAGAGCGGTGGGTAGGCGAGCTCTCTTGTGCGACGCGGATGGAGCCAGCAAAAACCGGTGAGGAGCAGCTGTGGCCTCCCGTTGATCACAGGTGGAGGCAGCGAGGTTAGCTCTTCAGTCTGTCTTAGGTGGAGCTAGCGAGAGCAGCCGTAGGCTCACGGTTCACAGGTGGAGGCTCATCGTTGTTGGAGGCCGCGAGGTGGGTTCTCCGATCCGTCTCTCGGGAGACGCTGGTTGTAGGCGGAGGCGCAATCGACTGAGATCGCAAGTGGATGTTCGTCGGGCCATGGTTCGCAGGCGGAGGAGGGTAGGTGGAGGTGCCGGTTTGCTGGTGGAGGTGGAGGTTCGCTCGAGCGTGGGTTGCAGGTGGAGGCGGAAAAGGAGGTGAGGAGAGGTGGGACAGTTTCAAGTTTTTTTAATTTTTTGGCCTTTATGTAATTAATGTTTTAATAACTTATCAAAAACTAAATTTTTAGAATCTGGCTTCTTTTGATCACGCCAATTAATTTGGTGCGACATGTTTATAGGATCTCATCAAACTGACTGACGTGATAAAGTGTCATATTAGACAATCAGACTATTTTTGTGACGTGCCATTTCATCATGCCAAACTGATTGAGGAAGGGATCAGATCTGAAAATTTAGTTTACGAGGAGGTTTTCAAGAAATATTAGTTGAGGAAGGGTCAAAATAAAAAAAATGTGCGGTTAGCAGTCGTATAAGGGGGACTAGGTCGCAAGTGGCGGGGGGGGAGGGGTATTGGTTGTAGATGGGATGTTTTGATCGCAGGTTGAATGAAGGTCACAGATGAAACAAAGAATTCTGTTACAATTTGTTAGTAGTAGAGATTTTGTAATCCAAGATGTCAAAGGTGTAATTCTTTAAAAAATCTTTGTGCTCCTTGACAGTGCAGCAGATATAGACGCCTCAAGAGTCTTGCTTATTGTGAGCTCTCTCAGACCAGATTCCAGAAGAGATCAAACAATGAAACAAATTCGGATAACAAAAGGTCAAAGTAGTTTAGAGATTTGTGTGATGTAAGTATGTCTAAATCCTTGCTGCAACTTTCAAGGATGTACCTTTAACATAATTGCTCAATGCCATATATATAATAAAACGAAAAAAAAACAAAGAAAGAGTTCATCTGATCCAATTGCTGAATTCTTGTTTGATATTTACTGCTTAGCATTACAGCAAGGTGAATGGAAATATAAGCTAAGAAAGCAGAAATAATGTAGATTTTGCAACTGCTGATGACCACGGACCTTCTCCGCTCGTGTGGGTCGCTGCCGTCGTCAAACGTGCAGAGCTTTCGGCAAGCTCTTGTAGCCATCGTTTGGAACTGAAATAACAGGAGGAGACGCGTGACACCGGAGGCCGCTCAACTACCAGCCGTCGCCGATGTGTTCCAGCGGCGAGGTGGGGAGGGTATGTTCTCGAAGTAATTGTCGTCGATGCGTCCAAGCAGTACACGGTCAAACTCCATACAAACAGCTATGGTGGCGGCGGAGCCATGCATGCGCACAAATGGAGTGCAGTGGTGACATGGATCGTAGGCGGCTTGCGGACTCGTGGCATGCTTTGGCGATGCGATGGTTTGGAGGTTTGCAGTGAATCGCATTCCACACCAGCACCAACGGCGATGACTCCGGCAGTTGGCACGGATCGCAGGGATGTGGATTCCGATCGATAGAAAGGGGAAGAGGATTGCGGGTGAGCGGTTGTGGATTACAGACGGCGGACTGGGCCTCGATTTGGGCGATGCAGTTGCCGAAGGCAGTGGTTGCGGGCAGAAGATCACAGGTTGTAGGCTTCTGATCGCAGGAGCGCGTCGTGGCTTCTGCCGGTCACAGTTCATTGTGTTCGTCGTAGGGATGCAGCCATGGGTGATAGGTGTAGAGTGTCCGATCTTTCGGCAAGTGAAGATAACTTCGATTTGGTGGATGTTAACCCTCACGATCCGACTACGACGAGCAAGCCGAAACGTCAATGCAATCGCTGAACCAACTTTCGGAGGATATTAACCTTGCGGTAAACAAGATCAACCTGATCATGAGGATCAATTCTTACGCGTAATCGAAGAACGAGCAAGAATTAGAGGCGAGCAATCTGATGTATTGTACGAAGGTGGAGTTCTAAATTCACGTCGAGAGACGGCTATATAGCTAAGCTAAACTTAAAACAAAACTCAAAGATTACAAGCGGCGCAGCCCTTGACTAAATAGGGGGAGGACGAGGCATCTAGGACCGGCTGAAGTGGAGAGGCACGCGGTGGAGAGGGAGTCGCGCGACTTGGGTCACGTGGGCCTTCGGGCGGCGTCATCCTGGGCCGTCGTTCCTTAGCATCAAAACCGTCTTCAATTCCTGGGCTCGAGCTCTAGTGATTGGGCCCTTGTACGTCATCGCCTCGTTAGAAGATGGATCCGTAACTCGAGGGGGCGCGACAACGAGAGGTGGAGGCGTGACAACTTGGTTTGGCGCGCCATCTTCCGTTGTCATTATTCATATGTCGTTGATGTCCTCATCAATGGGACGGGATGGTGAGTTTTAGTTGTGGGAAAATCGATCGCAGGTGGAGTGGAGGATCGTAGGTTGGATAAAGATCGCAGGTGAGAGATAGAATGCATTTAAGATTTTTTAGTAGTAGAGATATATAGGTTGCTGGAGGTAGAGGAGAGGAGCCTTGGGTGATGTGGTGGCGTAGATGACCAATCCTATGTCCCAAAAGCACCGATATATATGTTGACAAACTATTTTGTTATATATCTATGTCTCAAACAAATGGTTAAATTTTGGCTCATTTTCTTCATAGTTCTGATTGGTCTAAGAACTTTTTGTGATTTGAACTAAATCTCAGTGTTAAGAAAATAAATTGTTAAACTTACATAATATTGTTCTAGAAGCTAGATTTTTTCATATGTTGTATTCAGTGATCATGAAAATCTGTAGGATTCCAGAACTATGCTGAGATTTTAATTTGAAAAAAAAGGAATATCCTCGCATGACAACATAATTTGGTAATAAATGCATACATCTTGCAACAAACTGGCCTTCATGTAGTTATTAAAGGTTAGAAATACGTCTTATATATCCTGGCATACACAAATCTCCACTAATTAGTTATCCTTTTAACCCTGGCTGTCAGGCAATCAATATTTCCCTTTTGGGCCGATAATGCATCACCTCGGGGACAGCTAAAAATTAAGTAACCGTAAAAGTCATGCAAATATTTTAGGCGCTAGCATTTGTTTTGACCGCTTTCCAAGAAATTCAAGTCAGCAGACGTTTTAAACTGATTTTGAATTAGTAATCTGCTTGAACTTCGAACTATAGTACTTCTCATTTACAGTGGATTGGATTGCCTTGTGAAATGGGCACGTTGTTGCGTCATTGCGTGACTCTATTGGAGTAATGCTGCCACTTGACAGCATGATGAATCATACATGTCTTTGCCAGATCTATACAATGTGTGTGTGTGTGCTAATTGGGAGGTAGAAATGTGATCACTTATTTATAGGCCATGTTTGGAGGAGCGGTTGTTTTTTCTCTTTTCCCAAACGCAGCATTTTGGAGAAGCAAATCTGCTTGCTTAGAAAGTCGTGTTTTGGAGGAAGGAAAGGCTAGCCATTGGCATCAGAGGAAGGGGAGAGAAAGGACAGGTACGAGATGAGGGAAACCTAGGGGAAGCATGATGTGAAGCCGTCGGGGAGGGGAGCTCAAGGTTGTGTTGTGGCGGAGGGGAGCTCGAGGCTGCATAGAGACTGTGGCCTGACAGATGTGGGGGTGGCGGCCTCTGATCCTCTTGGTGCTGGTCCTCAAGGCGGCAGATCTTCTTTAGGCAATAGCAGCAGATCCGGAGCAACGATGACAATAGGGGAAGTCGACTTGGTGGCGATCACCGTTCACCGAGGAAGCGAGCTAGGGTGGAAGGGGAGCTCCAGGCAGTGAGGAGAGCGGTGGCCGGTGGGTGTCAGGGCCGTCGTGAGGGAAGGGGGGGGGGGCAAGACAAGGATGAGGGCAGAGGTGTGATGCGATGGGCATAAATAAAAGTACGGGAAGCGACATGAAGGTGGAGGCATATGAGAGGGATGAGAGCAGAGGGGTGATGCAACGGACATGAATAAAAGCATGGGACACGACATGAGGGCAGAGACGCGCAAGAGACAAGAGAGGGTTGAGGGTGGAGTCGTGACGCTATGAGCGTGAACAAAGACACGGGAAGCAACAAAGGCATAACGTTATGGGCATACATAAAAGCACGGGAAGCAAGCGTTTTTAGATCAACGAGCGGTTTTTGTTTGTTTGTAGGGCCACCTCATTTTATATAACTTTTTGCTTTTATAGCATCTTGGAGAAGCAAAAGCGAGGAAAATTTTGATTTAGAAATCAGAGGGAACTAAAAAAGTTGTATATGTAAAAATGAATTAGGAACCAAACAAGGAATAATCCTCTTGTGGGGGCACTCCATAGTTATTATAACTTACAAACTAAAATAACAGACAATGAATTGAAGGAAAATTTGGACCGTGAATGGGCCACAGCCTCTCCAGTAAGGAGAGGCCCAACAGGTTACCACGGCAGAGTAGAACTATGGACAGCTGTGCCAGTGGGGTGCACAGTGTTTTAGGTGCATTTCGTTGATATCTATAGACAAGTTTGTGTTTTGATCCTCTAGCTAACGACGATGAACTCTTAACATTTATACGGACGTAATTAAGGGGGCCAAGATATGCTGGCTGCACCTCAATCAACAGTAATCCTTGCGATCTCCATATCTGCAAGGGTAATTAGCTTCCATATAACAGCAAGCGACTCCAACCTGTTGCATTTGCACCGGGTGATTCCGGGCTATATAAAACCAGCGCCCTCCTCCCCTTCCAGACTCATCCTCAACAGTAGTTTCCTCTTGTTCCGTTCCGCCATGGCTCGGAAGAAGGTTACCCTTGCGTGGATCGCCAACGACTCCACCCGGCGCGCGACGTTCAAGAAGCGCCGCAAGGGCCTGATGAAAAAGGCGAGCGAGCTGGCGACGCTGTGCGACGTGGACGCGTGCGTGGTGGCCTACGGCGAGGGCGAGTCCCAGCCAGAGGTGTGGCCGTCGGTGGCGGAGGCGGCGCGCGTGCTGGCCCGGTTCAAGGCGATGCCGGAGCTGGACCAGTGCAAGAAGATGATGGACATGGAGGGCTTCCTCAAGCAGCGCATCGACAAGTTGAGGGAGCAGCTGCACAAGGCCCAGCGCGAGAACCGGGAGCGCGAGACCACGCTCCTCCTCCACGACGCCATCTTGGGCCGCCGCCCGGGCCTCGTGGGCCTCACCGTCGAGGAGCTTGCCAGCCTCGGCTCCATGGCGGAGAGCCGCATCGAGAGCGTCAAGAAGGCCCTCCAGAACCTCCAGGGCCTCCCGCCGATGGCGCTGCAGCTGCAACATCCCCAAGCGGCCTCCAGCATGTCCCTGCCGCCGCTGGTGCCATACGCCAGCCCGGGCATCGGGCACAGCAGGGACGTGCAGGCGGCCAACAACCCGCAGGCCTGGATGATGGATATGCCCAAGCCCGGAGGGGAGCTGGGCGCCATGGTCTTCGGCAGCAGCTTTGGTGGTGGTCCAAGCACTCACCACCAGGGCTTCGGCGGAGGCTCCTTCGCCGGTGGCCACATGACGCAGCTCGGCAACATGGGCGCTGGATTCCAGTGGCCTGATCCTTCTCAGTCTTTCCCTCCCATGTAGGGAGGCAGCCACCGGCTCAGTGTGGCATGCATATGCTTTTGCATGTCTCGTCCTATCTCAGATTTGGTTTGCAGGATTATCGTTATCGGATCTGGTTATCTCCTTACCAGCCCAGAGTATTGTAGTACTCATCGTTATGTCATGTTTTAGTTATATCTTTCTTCGTCGTAGATTGGTTACCGGTTATGGTTATCTCTTGGTGTACTTGTCATGTCTCGTGTTTTAGCTACCTATCTTTGTGGTGGATCGGTCTGCCGATCTCGTGTTTGATCTAAAACGATAATTGTATAACCTCAGAAAAAACGAGATCAATGCATTGTTGTGTTTCATCCTCTTTATTTCAAACACGGGCTAGCTGTCCGGTAGATTTTCTACTCTTCATATGAGACTGAAATTTAAGGAAAAACTTAGTTGACTGGCCCTCGTGCCTTTTTTTTATGGGAAAATTGGTTTCTTGACACCAAAAAATTCTGGTTTTAGAAATTTACCATCAAACTTTTCTAGTACACTTTAATATCATTCAAAGTTTCTTTGTTTAGAAATCTAGCACTCTGTCACGTTTTCCGTCGTTCCTGTCTTTTTCTCCCTCCTATGTTGGCTTTGTCACGAGCGGCAGGGGCTGAAGCGCCATGGATGCTGGGATGATGGAGGCCGAAACTGCTGTTGCCACCGCCCCCGTAGTAGGTATCCCTAACTTCCTCCCTCTCCTGAATCACCGCTGCTGTTGGAGGTCGAAACTGCTGCTGTTTTTGATTTGCACGATCGAGGGACGGGTTCAAGATTTCCCTTGTGTTTCTTGGATTAGCAGCAAACAAATTGGACACGACGTCATGGCCTGTCTGCGCCTGTCCAAGCCAAGCCAGAAGCCCAAAATCACAGTCCACAGGTCCTCCAGCTCCCGCACCACGAGGAGCAGTAGGCACAGGGATCAATGCACTCGTGGTTCAGGGGAGGGAAGAGGTTGAGGAGCCCCATGACGATGGCGGCGGCCCTTTTTGCTTCAGTGGCAGCAATGGCTGCACTTGCTGGCTGCTTACCTAGCATCCATGGCGCTTCATACCCTGTCGCTCGCGAAGAACAGAAGAAGAACCAGCTGTGTACGGAGAAGAAGGTAGTATAGACGGAAAACTTGACAGAGTGCTAGATTTCTAAACCGAGAAACTTTGGATGATATTAAAGTGTACTAAAAAGGTTTGATGGTAAATTTCTAAAACCGGAATCTTTCAATGTCAAGAACATAATTTTCCCTTTTTTTTTATATATCTCAAACAGGATGGCGAGACGATATTATATTCTGCTGCTCCTCAACGCAGTTTAGTTAGTGTTCAGAGGAAATCACCTTTAGTCTTTGAAAATCAGAAGAGGGACGTGAGTGCTGCATGTTAGAAAGAGACTCATTGAGAAGATGGTGGCCTATACGTCTATGATTTATGGGATGAGGAGCATTTCTTGCCCAGGTGAATGAGTTGCAGAGACAAGGAGAATAAAGGGAGGATGTGCTGGTCTAGGTAGAGAAGAGCTGGTTGGGTGGTGTCTATGTGGTTGTAATTTCCGCGCGAATGAGCACTATATGCTTGGACAGCTGTCACAAATCTATTTTGGTAACCACTTATTATTTCATATTTATATTTTTGGTAAAAAACTAATATTATGCAATATATTGAGAAAAAATTATGGTAACATTAAAAAAATATGAGTTTTAGAAAAATTAAGGAACATTTTAAAATAACATAGGAAATATAGTGTTGCATTGCGTTGATTGTGTCCCCCTCGTGCCTTTAATTTTTTTTATATATCTCAAACATGATGGTGGTGATATTATATTACACTGCTCCTTAACACAGTTTAGTGTTAAGAGGAAATATCCTTTGTCTTTGAAAATCAAAGGGGTTATGCAGATCCAGGGACGTGAGTGAGGTATATGTTACAAACAGAAGCATTGAAGAGATGATGGCATATACAACTATGCATGGTTTACGTTAGAGATGAGGAACATTTGCTGCCGTGTGGTGAATGAGTTGAACACAAGGCGAGAAAGAAGGAAGGATGTGGTGGTCTAGGTAGAGAAGAGTTGGTTGGTGGTGTCTACATGGTTGAAGTTTGCGCGCGAAAATTCATATTTTACGCGTGAATGAGCACTATATGCTTTGATAGCTGTCAGAAAGCTATTTTGGTAACCACTCATTATTTCATATTTATTTTTTATGTAAAAAATAACTTTAGATTGTGTATTGAAAAACAATTATGGTAAAATTAAAAAATATTGCTTTTATAAAAAAGGAAAAACAAACAGAGGAAAAATCATGGTTTGCGTGCGAATGAGCACTATATGCTTTAACAAATGTTAGAAACCTATTTTGGTAACCACTCAATATTTAATTTTTTTATTTTAGGTAAAACTTTTGTGGTCAAATTCAAGAAATATTACTTAAAAAAATAAAAACATCAAAAATATTTTAAACCTTTTGAAAAAACTGGACACAAAAGAACAAAAAAAAGAATATTAAAATTATACAAAGATGGGAGAGAATCGGAAATTTACACTGAACATGAACCATACCACAGCGCAAGTCCCTCGTACTCCTAGGATAGTTGCCTGCTATTTTTGGACTATTAGAATCATGTTGAAAGATAATGGTCGCAGATCAACGCCCCAAGAAAGCAGCTGATTACAGATATATATCAGAGGCTGGCACAAGCACAAAGGGTGGACAGCTCACCTCCTTCAGAAAAGTGAAGCCCCTCTCATCGTTGTGTAAAGATGATGATATAGATGTGTAAGTTATATAGAACTGAGAAGTTATAATTACTATACAAACAAAAATACAAATGGTATAAGTAGAATAAGCCTCCATAGCATACTGGGTTAAACACTCAACGAGGGTATTATTTGGATTTAGAGATATCAGTACATTACTACTTGCCATTAAGAGTATTCAGCACTTGTTAGAAATGCAAACACTTGTTCGATGACTTCTAGTGTAACACCCCAGCCCGTTAGCAGTCTGTAGTAGTAGTAGTTTCGGCTCAAGAGGCCTAGAAGTGAAGTGAAGTTGTGGGCTTAGTCCCATATTAGAAGTTTAGGTGGGCGAGAGTCAGCATATAACCCTCGTTGTTCCAATCATAGCACTATCGGGTTAACCCTTTTACACAAAGCGAAGACAAAAGCGTAAGAATGGTGCTATGCATGAATACGCGTGCCCGCCCCTATGGAAGGACTAGGTGGTAAGCGGACTTTGGACACGGGGCGTTACAGTTGGTAATCAGAGCTTAGGTTATAGGATCTATTTATAATGAATCTTAAATTGACACACATGCACTTGTAGGATGAGTAGTTGCTAATTATTGTTTAATGTTTGTTTTGCTTATTCTTTGAAGTTCGTATATTATTTCTTGAGATTAATGTAGTATTGTTTGTGTGTTGTGGTGGCTGCAGTGATGCCGCCTAAGAAAGGAAAATGTGGTCGTCGAGCCCGTGATACTAATGACGTGGCTAATAATGAAACTACTAGTAATCAAGATCTTAGTCCAGCGGCGATTGCTGCTGCAATTCAGGCAATGCAACGAGAGATGACAACTTTAAGGCAGGCTATTCCCAATGCCTCTGCTAGTGTCGTTGCTACTACTACCGCTACGGGTAGTGTCACTGCTGGTGCTCGTCACGAGGCAGTCCCGGTCAGTGGGATTTCTTTGATGCAGTGGATGGGTATGAAGCTGGATTTGTTCGATGGTAGTGGCTCTCCAGTTGATGTTGCAGATTGGCTGACTTATGTGGAGGATAAGATGGAGGTATTTGAAGTGGTCTATGGTGATCATGTTCGCTATGGAACACAATTGCTGAAGGGAGAGGCCCAGACTTGGTGGAGAGGTGTGCAGAGGGCTAATTCTCATGCACCTAGCACATTGACTTGGCGTGTCTTTGTCATGCAATTTGAGAGGAGGTTCTACCCTGCCACATTCCTTGAGAAGATGAAGATAGACCTGCAAAGCTATAAGCAAGAGAAGAAGACCGTGGCTGAATATGAGGTGGGGTTTAACAAGGTTGTGCGCTTTGTTCCACTTGTGGCTAATAATGAGTTGGAGAAGGCAGCTCAGTTTCGTCAGGGCTTGAGACCTTCAATCAGGCACACTTTGGGTGCTTTTCCATTGCTAGATTTTTGCACTACCATGGAGCAAGCATTAGGTGTGGAGATGTAGCATCAGTACACTTGAGATGAAACCTTCAGGCAGTGATCGGCCTCGTAGTCAGGATGATAAGAAGGGTCAATCAGGTGGCCCTAGTCATAAGAAGGGGAAGTTTTAGCATCATCATCCATATCACCGCAAGCCCGCTCAGTCTAGTTCTTCAGGAGGAGGAGGTTCAGTGCAGTATCGGGCTATCCCTAAGCCTAGTATGGGTATGGTGTGCTTCAGGCATGGTGATGCGCACCATCGAGCGAAGTGTCGGTGGAGTGGTACTTGTTCTATTTGCGGCCAGGACCATAAGGGCATTGTATGCAAGAAGAATCCTAATGGGAAGTTGCGTTGGGAGCCAGGTTCTTCTTCATCTATGAGTGGCACAACTAATGTGTTAGCCTCTACACAGCAATAGTTTTTAGTGCCACCTACTCAGCAACAGTTTCTAGCACCAGCTACTGAGCAGTACATGTCCGCGCCATTCAACCCTCAGTACTTGACAATGCCTTCTACACCGACCGTCCCTTCGCCATCATAGTTTGGGGCCCCTCGGCTACCCCAAGCTATTGTTCCTTTAGCGCATTCGCTTCCTTGGACTTCTACTACTTCTAGTGGTCATATGTCTGGTGTTTCTACTTCTGCTGGTGATCCTAGAGCTTACTCTTTGCCTTCTACCGATGGCAGAGACCACAGAGGTGTGGTGACAGGTACTATCTCAGTTGATTCATTTGATGCATATACTCTTTTTGACTTCGGTGCTAGTTTCTTGTTTGTGTCAGAGGGTTTTGTGGCTCATGCTAGACTTTCTATGCAGAGGATTAGACAGTCCATTATGGTCAGTTCTGCTAAAGATCTTATATCTAATTGTTCGGTTTGCCCAGGTTGTTCTATTTTTCTTGCTGATGGGACCTTTGTTGCTAATCTGGTGGTGATTCCTCTAGAATCTTTTGATGTCATTTTGGGTATGGATTGGGTTTCTCAGTATCGGGCTGAGAAACCATGTGGATATGTGCCATGGTTTGCAATATGTGATGAGTAATTGATATTGGTTGAGTTCGGTGTTTGAGTTGAAATGCGGCAATCTGGGGATTGCATGAGTTTGTGCATGTCATGGTTTTGACTAACCGGAGTTGGTGAATATATTGGTAAAGTTGTAGGAGATGAGAAATGTGTTTGCTTGTCTCATGATGTGTAGGTCACTCGAGTCAACTTGGCGGTCAACGGCGAGAGGATCGGGCACAAGTAGGAGACTTGGGGCCGGACGATCGGGAGGGCGGGTGAAGTCAAGGGTGATCCATACCGTACATGTGGACAGGCAAGAAGAACGGCCGGTTTCGTGGTTGAGCCTCAAAACCGTGGGTGGTGATCAAGACGGCGGGGTTGACCAAGTCAAAGGTGATCGGACGTCGGTGCAAGTAGAGGCTTCCAATGGACCACAGGCGGGAGAGACTTGCCGACGAGGAGGACCACGGGACGAGATGACACGTGTCAAGATCAAGAAGTCATGCTTTGAGAAGCGTGCAAGGCAGTTTTCCAGTTTGGGCCTCAAAACCAGTGGCGGTGATTGGGGGTGCATGTGAAACCATCGTAAAGCTTGCATCGAGGCAAAGCAAAGTCGTGAAGGGCTCGATGGCGCTCGGGCGATGCGGAAAAAGATGGACGGTTGTGCCCCTAGTGGTAGGTGGTAGAGTATTGTAGGTGAGGGGTAGGATGGTCTTTAGAACAACCCCTAGGCCTATATAGGGATAGGTAGGGCTGGTGGAAGAGGTGTCTCTCTTTCCCTTAGCCTTGCCTTAGGTCTTCAATTCAAAGTGCTAGGAGAGGTCTTCATGTAATAGAGGAGAGGAGAGGGTGTGTGAGAGACATCTCTTTCTCTTTCAAATAGTGGGAGGAAGAGGGAGGGTGGCTTCCTAGCCATGTATCCATGTATCTTTACTTGATGAATCAATGATATGAGATTCAAATTCGCGCTCAAGTTCATCCTCTCTCCCTAAATCCCGAATTTCTCTTTTTCTCCATTTTTGAAACTATTTTCATAGGAATTTTTTATCTCACTTTTGGGCAAGTTTTTGGAATGGATTTCGTGGGAAACTTGGTGCTATGATGAGATAGAACAAATCCCCATAGGTCCTTGACCGAATCCATAGCTCTAGCATCTTTGATTTGAAAGTTTTCTCAAGTTTCCCCTTTTTGGTATTCTCAGCACAAGATCTGAAATTCATGATGATTCCTTGAGCCAATTAAGTGGATCTTCTAGGATTAGGGTCGTGATGTGTTGAGGATTGGCTGGTCCAAAAATCGCATGTTTTGGAGATCATTTGGTTGAGTTTTGGAGAGATTTTGCGGAAAATCATGATAGTTTTCTGTTCTATCGGGGGTCTATCGACACTACCGATCGCCTAGACCGGCACTGCCGATGCCACGACCGGCATTGCCAATGGCTTGGGACCAAACCCCGCATCAGTACTGCTGATGGACATGATCGGCACTGCCGATGCCTGTTATTGACACTTCTAATGGTCGTCCAGTGATCTGTTTTGAGTACGCTTCTTGACGGTTTTGATTCTTTGTTGCTTTCCTTTGTTTTTGCTGTGTTTCGCTGCTGTTGTTGATCACTCCTAGGGTTAGCACATCACAAGTTGGTGTGTGTAATCTTGGTGATCCATTTTGAGGTTGGTTCAGGTTGAAATTAGGACAAAGGCCAAGTTTTTGTGAAAAATTTTTATTGGCTCCCATTCACCCCCCCTCTGGTCACCTTCTCGGTCCTTCATGGGCTGTTATATCTTGTTTCTGGAAGACAATGTCTTTACAGGCACCGTCCGGGAGAGAGGTGATCTTTATTGGTTGTGCTATGAAGTATTCGCTTGTCTTGCTATATCAGTTGTTCCCTGATCGTTGGACGAGGAAATCTGGAATTCTTTTTGCTATGATGGGTGGTAATGAGGCTATCTTGCAAGTGGAGGACATCCGAGTGGTGTGCAATTATAAAGATGTGTTCGCTGTTGAGCTTCCAGGTATTCCGCCTGAGCGTGATGTAGTTTTTAAGATAAAGTTGATTCCTAGTACTCAGCCTATCCATAAGGTTCTGTATCGGATGGCTCCCAAGGAGCAGGTGGAGTTGAAGCGACAGTTAGATGATCTTCTTGCTAACGGCTTTATCAGACCTAGCAAGTCACCTTGGGCTTTCCCGGTGTTATTTGTGGAGAAGAAGGATAAGAGTAAGAGGCTATGTGTTGACTATCGTGCCCTTAATCAGGTTACTATCAAGAATAAGTATCCTTTGCCTCGCATTGATGTGCTCTTTGAGCAATTGAAGGGTGCTAAGGTATTCTCAAAGATTGATTTGAATTCTGGCTATCATCAATTGAGGATATGAGAAGAGGATATTGAGAAGACGGCCTTTAGTACAAGGTATGGGCATTATGAATATATCGTTATGTGTTTTGGACTAACAAATGCCCCTGCTGCTTTTATGGAAGCAATGAATAGGATGTTGCATGACTACTTGGATGACTTTTTTTGTAGTATTCCTTGATGATATCTTGATCTATTCCAATTCCAAGACCGAGGAGGAGCATGGGAGACACCTCGCTCTTGTTCTGGATGCTCTAAGGAAAAATTAGTTCTATGGTAAATTGAAGAAGTGTGCCTTCTGGCTTTCTGAAGTGGCTTTTCTTGGTCATGTTATTAATGAGCATGGTATTTCTGTTGACCCCAAGAATGTGGCTTCAGTTGTTGGGTGGAAAAGACCTACTAGTGTGACAGAGATTCACAATTTCTTAGGTCTTGCTGGTTATTATCGGCATTTTGTGTAGAATTTCACTAGCATAGCAAAGCCATTGAATAAATTGACAGAGAAAGGTGTTACCTTTAAATGGACCAATGACTGTGAGGTTAGCTTTCAGACATTAAAGGATAAGCTAGTGAATGCTCCTATTTGACTTTGCTTGAGAGTGGGAAGCGCTACACGGTATATAAGGATGCTTCTCGTATTGGCTTCGGTTGTGTGTTGATGTAGGATGGCAAAGTCATTGCTTATGGCTCTAGACAAGTGAAGAAGCATGAGAGACTTTATCCTACTCATGATCTGGAGTTAGCAGCTGTGGTGTTTGCCTTGAAGTCTTGGAGGCATTATCTTTATGGTGAGTCTTGTGATATTTTTACTGATCACAAGAGTCTCAAATACATTTTCACTTAGGAGTTAAACTTGAGGCAGCGAAGATGGCTTGAATTGATTAGTGATTATGACCTTACAATTCAGTATCACCCTGAGAAGGCGAATGTGGTGGCAGATGCTCTTAGTAGGACTGGTGTTCCTAAAGTGGCAATGCCCTTGATTGCAGATTTGGACCATATGGGTGTCGCTTTGTGCTATGCAAGCGCAGTATAGAGGAGACTTAGATGCTCATTCAGTCTTCGATTGTTGAGAAGGTGCGCGAGGCACAACAGCATGATCTCTTGATTCAGGAGGCTCGAAAGAGGATAGGTGACGGTAAACCTCCGGAATTCTGTATAGATGAGAATGACTTTGTCCTCTTTAGGGGACGTCTTTGTGTGCCCCAGAAATCAGAAGTGAAGAGGGAGATTTTAAGAGAGGCTCATAGAACTCCTTATACCATTCATCCTGGTGAGAGCAAGATGTACAAAGATCTTGAAGGATCGAGAAGGCGACCAGGGGGGGGGTGAATGGGAGACAATAAAAGTTCTTCACAAGAACTTGGCCTATGTCCCAACTACAACACAAGCCAACCTATAAACTGATCACCAAGGCCACACGCACCAACTTGTGATGTGCTAACCTTATGAGTGATCAACAACAGTAGCGGAATACAGCGGAAACAAAGAAGAATTGCAAAGACTCGAAACTGTCAAAGAAACGCACAAAAACAGATCAAGTCTGGACAACCATCGGCAGTGCCGATCACAGCCTTCGGCAGTGCCGGTTGGCACCATCAGTAGTACCGGTCACACCCATCGGCAGTGCGAGTGCAGGGTTCTCAGAATTCAGGAAGAAGCTGTGAGAGCGCATCGGCAGTGCCGGTTGTGGCTATCGGCAGTGCTGGTGCGGGGTTCAGACTCAAGCCACCAGCAGTGCCGATCGTGGCATCGGCAGTGCTGATCAGAGTTCAAACCCACCAGCAGTGCCGGTCCTGGTCATCGGCAGTGCCGATCGACCCTTGACAGAACACAAAACAGTCACGATTTTGCACAAAACTCACCCAAAACCTATCCAAATGCTCTCCAAATCATGCGATTTTTGGACCAGCCAATCCTCAACACATCACGACCCTAATCCTAGAAGATCCACTCAATTGGCTCAAAGAATCATCATGAATTTCTGATCTTGTGCCAAGAACACCAAAAAGGGGAAACTTGAGAAATCCTTCAAATCAAAGGTGCTAGAGCTCTTGATTTGATAAAGGACCCATGGAGGATTGTTCTAGCTCATAATAGCACTAAGATCCCCCAAGAAATCAGTCCTAAAACTTGACCAAAAGTAAGATAAAAAATTTCCACGAAAATAGCTCCAAAAATAGAGAAAAAGAGAAATTCAGGATTTTGCGAGAGAGGAAGATCTTGAGCATGAAAATACTTCTCATATCATAGAAACATGCTTACAAGATCCAGGGATACAAGGCTAGGAAGCCACCTTCTTCCTCCCACTATTTGAAAGAGAAAGGGATGTCTCTCACACACCCTCTCCTCTCCTCTATTACATGAAGACCTCTCCTAGCACTTTGAATGAAGTCCTAACATGGCTAATGGGAAGAGGCACCTCTCCCACAAGCCACACCTCTCCTTATATAGGCCTAGGGTCCAAGATAACTCTAACCTTGACCTATAACTCATTGCCACCTACCACCAGGGGCAAAACCGTCCAACTCTTTTTCCTTCGCCCGAACGCCATCGAGCCCTTCACAACTTTGCTTTGCCTCGACGCAAGCTCCGCGATGGTGCCACGTGCAGCTCCAATCGCCGCCACTGGTTTTGAGGCCCAAACCAGAAAACCGCCTTGCACGCTTCTCAAAGTGCGACTTCTTGATTTTGATGCGTGTCACCTCGTCCTATGATCCTCCTTGTCGGCAAGTCTCTCCGGCCTCCGGTCCATTGGAAGCCTCTACTTGCACCGATGCTTGATCACCTTTGACTTGGTCAATCCCGCCGTCTTGATCACTACCCACGATTTTGAGGCTCAACCGCGAAACTGTCCGTGCTCCTTGCCTCTCCACATGTACGGTGTGGATCACCCTTGACTTCACCCGGCCTCCTGATCGTCCGGCCCCAAGTCTCCTACTTGTGCCCGATCCTCTCGCCGTTGACCGCCAAGTTGACTCCAGTGACCTACACATCATGAGATAAGCAAACACATTTCCCATCTCTTGCAACTCTCCAAAATCCTCACCAACTCTGTTTAGTCAAAACGATGACATGCACAACCTCATGCAATTCCCAGGTTCCCGCATTTCAACTCAAACACCAATTCTACCAGAGTCAATTGCTCATCACATATTGCAAACCATGGCACATATCCACATGGTTTCTCAGATCTGAAGCAAAATTTTTGGTGGAAGAGGATGAAGGTTGATGTTTCTAAGTATGTTGCAGCTTGTGATGTGTGCCAGCGTGTGAAGGCTGAGCACAAGAGGCCTGCAGGTTTATTGAAGCCTTTGGCGATTCCAAAATGAAAATGGGAGCATATTACTATGGATTTTGTAATTGGTCTACCTCGTTCTCCTCGAGGTAGAGATTCTATATGGGTTGTGGTTGATCGACTCACTAAGTCGGCGCACTTCATTCCAATGAAGACTACTCATGTAGCTCATGAATTGGTTCCTTTATATGTGAAGGAAGTGATACGACTTTATGGTGTGTCTAAGTCTATTGTTTCAGATAGGGACTCCAAGTTTGTTTCTAAATTTTGGGAGAGTCTCCACAATGCTTTGGGTACGACACTTTCTCTCACTGTTGCTTTCCACCCACAGACCGATGGTCAATCAGAGCGTACCATTCAAACTTTAGAGTACATGCTTCGAGCTTGTGTCCTTTCTTGGAAGGGCAGTTGGGAGGATCATTTACCATTGGTTGAGTTTGCTTATAATAACAGCTATCACGCTAGTATACAGATGACACCATATGAGGCTTCGTATGGTAGACGATGTGTGTCTTCGTTGTGTTGGGAATCTTCAGAGAGATCATTGGTTGGTCCAAATTGGATTCAGGAGACAACTGGGAAGGTAGAGGAGATACGCCAGAATATGTTAACCGCTTAGAGCCGTCAGAAGAGCTATGCCGATAAGAGGAGGCGAGACCTCGAGTTTGCAGTGTGTGATTAAGTTCTTCTCAAAGTATCACCTACTAAAGGTGTTGTGTGTTTTGGTGTTGCGGGAAAGCTTAGTCCACGGTATATTGGACCTTTTGATATTATAGCCTGAGTTGGCAGTTTGGCTTATCGCTTGCAGTTGCCTGAGTCCATGAAGGGGGTACATAATGTCTTCCATGTCTTGATATTGAGGAAGTATTTGTGGGATCTAGAGCAGAAAGTCAAATTAGAGCCGATCACTGTGCAGTAGGATTTGACTCTAGAGTGTCGCTTGGTGCATATCCTAGAATCATCAGTGCATGTTATGAAGAGAAGGACTATCAAATATGTGAGAGTACTATGGACCAATCAGTCTAAGCGTGAGGCTACATGAGAGCTTGAGGAGCAAATGCGAAAGAAGTATCCCGATCTTTTCAAGACCGGTGAGTTTTATGTGATCTTTGTCTTTCTTTTTGTTTGTCGAATATTGTAGGAGTGGTAGAATTCGAGGACGAATTCTTTTAAGGGGGGGGGGGGTAGAATGTAATGCCCAGGAAAAAAATCACAAAGAGAAAAAAATGAAATTGTCTAATTGGGCATTATGGTAAAACTAAAGCCCAACTCAATCCCTTAGGTTTTCTCTCCCACGTTGCTTTCTCCTCCTCATCGGTCCCTTGTTTTCTATCTCACCGAGCGCCGCCTCTTGTTCTTCTTGCTGCTGCCATTGTGGAGGGCTTCTTCTTTGCCAAGCAGCAGCGTTCTTGGAGAGGAGGTGAGAACAGCTCCATTCAAATTTCCACAACTCTTTCTCTGCCTCCCTTTTTCTAGCTGATCTTCCATGTCTTACCACTAAGAATTGACTCTTGTCTTATTTATTCACTCAATTATAATTAATTGATGCTTAATTGTCTTTATATGACTTTTATTATTGGAGTATGATTTATGTGGTTAATCCACATTCTTGGAGGAAGTTGAAGTTTATATTATCATTATTGCAGCATGCCATGTGTATTGCATCATTCATTTGCATTGGAAGTTATGTTATTGACCGATGGTCATGACCGTACCGGTACATCATCATAGGATGCAGCTCCATACCTTGTTGGGTATGCATGCAGGAGACATTTGCATTTACATTCATATGCACTCATGAAGTATTTGAAGTGATGTGTTGTTATTATTGAAGCTCTATCATCTGATTATGTTCTATTTAGAAGTTATTTGCCTTATATCAATTTTCTATATTTATTATCCTATAAGTGAAGTTTAATGTTAAATCGTTGCTTAATCCCAACTTGTGGTTTAAATAGCTTGTCAAAACAAATTTGCTTGCTGAAATTTTATCTCACCCTTGCTCTACTCTCTCCAGGTGTTTGAGGAATGCTAGGAGGAGATGAGGGATTAGCTGCACGCAGCACACTTCATCACATATTAGACTCTTTGCTTTAGTCATAATAATGAAACTTTGGTTAATATAGTCTTGAGGTTAATGCTTAAAGTTTGTCGGATGATAAACCTTTGTTTTGGGTTCACTTATATATTTTGCTAGGTTGTCTTTCATAATTCTGGTGCGATGCTTCTTAATATTATCTATCTTTGTAGTTATGCTTCCATGATGCTTGTACTACAAAGGAGATGTTGCCGAATTTACTATTTTTTGTTCGGCTATTTGGTTGTGGTGTTTTAGTGACATTTTGGGGTTTTGGATTCCGGGGTGTTACATCTAGTTGATCTCTTCTTAGACTTGTAAAACCCTTCCTTCAATATTTCATTTGTTAGATACCACTGTTGTCGACAGTTGAAGATCTGCCACTTTTCATGAGGCTGAAAATCTAATAAAAAATGAAGATGGTCCAGTTTGATGGTTCTCTTTATTTTGTCTCCAATATGATGTCAATGATATTTTATTCTACTGCTCTCCTAGCCAGTTTAGGGCTCAATGGAAATCATTGTCTCTGAAAATCAGATGGCGGGACATGAAGGGGTGTGAGTGGTATAGTTTAGGATTAGAATTTAGAGGTATTAAGGAGATGATGGCAGATACATAATGGATATACTGCTATAGATGAGGAGATTGGTTGCCTTTGGCAAATGAAGTTACTGACGAGGAGAACGAAGAGGATGTAATCATCTATACATTATCGTCTATGTAGAAAAAGGTGCACCAGAGTTAGAAACTACCTTAGTCCAGTTGGCAAAAAGCTCTATATGGGTAGCTGGCTGACCAGGGATTGATCTCTAGCCAGCCATGGTGTAGAGGTGTTGACTCATGAAAACATGCATGCATACTTACTCGTGCTTTCGATGATCAAAACACGTAAAACATAAACATAAGTCATTTTGACTTTGATATTTTTACTCATAAGCTTTTTGTTTTTTTTTACAAATCTCCAACTCTCACTACTATATTTTGTTGCAAAAACCATCCCAGTGCAAAAAATACTAAGTTAACTCAGTTTAAAATTATTTAAACCGCCCGCCCGCCTCGTCGAAACCCTTTCCCTCCGTCGGTTTGTAATGAACGGTCAGAATTAGAAGAGCCTGATCCACGATGCACTTGTGAACCTACAGACTGAGCTGGTCCACAAAAACCGTAGACTTATTCCACCAAATTTAACATTTATTTTAATTCATGAAAATCCTGATAAATGCCTCTTTTGTGTTTAGGTCCCTGATTTTAAAGGAAATATAGTTTAGATCCTTTATTTTTTCACAAAAGCCCCTATACTTTTTATATTATAATTTAGCACTTATGTTTTACACTTTGTTAAAGTTACATTTAACTCCCTAGCCTTTACTGCTTAAGTAAGATATAAGTTTTCTGAAATAAAATATGTTTCTTTTATGATTAGATTATAAAATAATTATTCATAACATATCTTTTTAACAAAACTAATCTTTATTTGATTTATGATCTATAAAATCCAGCTAAATTAATTATTTTTAGGTAAGTAAATTTGCTAGTAGATTCTTAGTCTTTAAAATCATCATAACTTTTTATCTGTTGTATTGTAACATCACGCCCCTCAGAGGTCGGGCCCGCTTTCACCTGGTAGCTCTCTAGGACCTCAAGACTGTCCTCACAGACCAACACTAGTCTTTTCTACGCACTTTGTCCTCACTCGTGCGCACCCGGGACAAACTTTCCAGTTAGTCACCCATCCCTAAATTGCTCCAAGCCAAGCATGCTTAACTTTAGAGTTCTTTACGGATGAGCTTCCGGAAAAGAAGTTGCAACTTGGTTGTATGAGTATTCTATCAATCCTATTAAGCTCTGGGCCGGGGTATCACACTCTCACCCCCTTAGAAGACCGACGTCCTCGTCGGTCAACCCCAGGCCAGAAACTTCCCCTCTTGGCCATGTCTGTGTGCCCAGTGCCAGCGCATGTGCCATGCTATGTGACCACTCCGGGCCCACACTAGCCATGCACACCATGCCTGCGCAACTGCGACCCCACGCGTCGTGAAACCGCAAGGGTCGGCTCTGAAACCAGCTGTAACGTCATGCCCCTTCGAGGCCAGGCCCGCTTACAACCGGCATCTCTCTAGGACCTCAAGACTATCCTCACAGACCAACAATAGTCCTTTCTGTGCACTTTGTCCTCACTCGTGCGCAACCGGGACAAACTTTCCGGTCGGTCACCTATCTCTAAATTGCTCCAAGCCAAGTACTCCTAACTGTCAAGTCTTAGTATCGGCAATATATTTATAGGGCTATGTCGAGACTAAGAACTACGATGGTTGCAAAAGACACCGAGTTATATAGGTTCGGGCCCAATCGATGAGAGTAAAAACCCTACGTCCTGTGTTATGTGGATCATATTGCTTGTAATGTTATGTCTTCGAAGGGGGATCATATCGCCTTATATATCCGGTCGGCAGGGGGTACATGAAGTGTCCTACTCGTAGTCTACAAGAATTTACATAGAAAGTCTATCTCTAATTGTCTGGCGCTCCAAGACAACTCGGTTGGTTCCCTTATTGACGAGGTACCCGGTCGGTTGCCAACTTTAGGCATATCTACGGATACCCAGAAGGTAAGTATTCCACAGCAAGTCCCAAGTGCTTTCTGATATTGAGCTGTGACTTGCCGAGTGATCTTCAATGTTGATGCGAACATGTCATAAATTATGAAGACCTCATGATCAAAATTCCTAATGGATCTGGTGAGCCGACTAGGTGCACCTGATCAGGTGTAGCCCCCGACTCTTGTATAATTTGGAGAATAACAAATAATGTAAGAGTCTAATTATATTAGCTCTTAACGTTCTGTAAATTCGACCCAAATTATCAAGCTCGAGCTAATAACCCTCTGATCATCAAACCAAAGGATCAGTCTACATGACATCAATCATGCCGACCGATTTGAAGTTATGCCAAGTGATTTACACTCTTATCCGAGTAATTTATAGACCCAAAATTCCATGACATCAATCATTCGGTAATCTATATGCAAACTTATGACATCAATCATATAATAAATAAGCTAAATGACATCAATCATTCTATAGTCTCTTTTAAGAAATTATTGCTCGGATCAAAACAAGCTCAACATTGGTAATTACTTTATTGACTTCAATCAATAAGGTACCTGTGAACTTAAACCCACACGACCATCAAGTCCTCTTGCTATATGATCTTCAAACATATAGATATGGGATGCATATATATATTTTAAATGGATATTCCATTGCTTTTGATCAAAGAAGCCCTAGAGATTAAGTTCTTAGGAGTTTATAGCATCAATTCTTTTTAAAAAATAATGCCTTACCATTTTTATAAGTAGAGAAAGCCTGGCACTATATGGCCCACCAAAGCCCGTGAGGACCTCAAAGACTAGGTCAAAAAGGCAAAGGTATAAAAAGCGCAGAGGGCTGTTGACTCCAAGTCCATGACGCGTTTTCGCGCGCAGCGCTTCGTCTTCTCCGCGCCTCCCCTGCTTGCGCGGCTCCTCTGCTTCAAAGCTAGGGTTAGCCTTTTCTCCCGCTGCCACAGACCTTCTTCCACAGTATGCTTTCAACTCCGACTAGGGTTAGCTCCCTTCCCCCAGATCCAGCGCGCCATTTCTTCATCAACAATGCCTCGCAAGTCATCCAAGAAGGCCGCCGCCACTGAATCGTCTTCCTCGGAGCTAGAAATCCCGGAGCAGCTGCGGGAGTTCTCCAAGAGCAGCCTCACCACCACCAATCTGAACACAATAGTGATGGATGGCCTCCTCCCGGAGCAAGTGCGTATAGATTGGAAGGTACCAAAAGAAACTCGCCCCCTCCCAATCAATAAACAGATCATAGTTTTTTGCTCTTTTTTCGAGCATGGTTTTGGAGTTCCTTACTGCAGTTTCTTGCACGGGCTCCTTTTCTTCTATGGGATTGAGCTCGTCAACCTCAATCCCAACTCCATTCTTCACATTACCATCATCGTGCACTTGTGCGAAGTTTTTCTGGGCATTCTGCCCCACTTCACTTTGTTCCGTCATCTCTTTCTTCTTCGACCGCTGCCAACTAAGGAAAACCAAGTCGCCATTGGTGGAGTTGGCTTTCAGTTGCGCAAGAAGGAGGCATACATCAATGTGCCACTGAACACCAGGAATAAGAACTGGAGGGATGAGTGGTTCTACTGTGACAATCCTCCCCCAGCTCTTGCTGATTTTTCTGCTGCGAAAGCCACTCATCAAGCACGGTGGTTGGAGAGACCGGATCCGACCGATCCCCAGGTGGTCACTTTGCTGGAAAAGATTGCAGAGCTGAAGAATGATGGGGTTGACGACATTACTATAGCTAAGAGCTTCATAGTTCGCTGAATGCAGCCCTTGAAGCAGCAGAGCCACCCTACCTGGTTGTATGCCTCTCATGATGAGACGAGGGAAGTGCCTGATCCTCCGAACTTCACTCTGCGTCAGTCACGACTGTCGAAGACGTTCGAAGGAGAAATTATTCAGGATCACTTGTTGATAGCGAAGGCACACAATGTGGGCACTATGCGGTCCCGAGTAAGCTTCGATCATTCTAATTGTTTCTGATGTTCTTTTTGATAGACAGATCATATCATATGACATCTTTATGTTTTTTTTTAGGTTTTGGACACTTTTGTATCACACCCTCTGCTTGCTCTGACCGATTCCGAGGGACCGGACTATGTTGAGAAGCCGCCGCAGACCGGTGCTGGTGGTTCGAGCTCATCCGTGAGCGCGCGGCCGTACATGGGAGACAAAGATGATGATGATGAGGAGTTCCCCCAAGACACTGGTTTGCCAACCCCTGCACACTCCGACCGACCAAAACATCGAGTGATGCAAGAGTGGCTAAGAAGACCGATGAAGTCAGCAAGTCTTCCCAGAAGAGGAAGGAGACTAACTCACAGACCACTTCTTCAAAGAAGAGAGTCTATCGAATCAAAATCAAACAAGCCTCTAGATAACCTTCTTTGCATTTTCAATTCTTCATCTCTATAGTTAATAACCACATTTTAGTTTTTAATGTTACACTCTTCGGTGATCATAGCGGTCGGTCGCACGATACTCAGAGTGCCCAAGGGTCTGAATATACCCGGTCAGCTCCTACTCATCATCCGACCGTCTTGCCTTGGCCAGTCTGCACACTATGAAGTGCACCGACCGAGCCGAGGAAGGCTCCCAAAGCTCTAGCTCCTACACCGACACCAGCGCTGACTCCTCAGATCGTCAATCCTTCCCCAACCAGCATTTCTTCCCCTCTTAACATGGGTAACGCCGTGTTGGTCGAAGATTCATTGGGTCGGCCTGAAGTCGAAGATATGGAGATTATCCATCAACACCGAGAGGCCAACAAGGTACATCAATACCAGGTTTCTTCTTTTCTTGGACTTAATCCTTCGTCTAACCATGCCCTCATTTTTATTCAGAAAATATATTCTCTTGTGGAGAGGAAGCAGATCAGGATTGAGTATCTTGAAGCCAAAACTTTTGTTATACTCTATATTCTTTTTTCATATTAAATCTTTTCTTCAAAATATTGACTTGTTGTTGGTATCTTGCTAGTTACCGGTGAACAACTCTCCTTGGCCAAGAAACAGATTGAAAGGCTGCAGACCGATCACAAGGAGGTGACCAAAGCCCTAGAGCAGAGTCGTGCTGATTTTATCGGTAAGATCGCATACCAACTTTTATTTGCTTTTTGCTCACTCTATTGGTAAAGATTTTATATGTCTTTAGCTCATGATCAAACAGTCACCGACCTGGAGAAGTTGACTTCAAACCAGTAGAGATTCTTGGATGCTCTGAATGCTAAGAAAGATGACCTCTCCAAGTCGGTCGGAGAGCAAAGCTCCAAAATCACTCGACTAAAGAAGGAGCTGGAGGAGGCTGAAAATAAGATAGAGGAGGCCAAGAGCATCTCCAAATCTTTCAAATGTAATCTTGCCAGTAAGCTCTCCATCGTGTCTTCATTATTTCTCTTATCGACTTCAGATTTTGATACTCTAAAAATCTTTTGCAGCATTGTCTTACGGTGCTCAGAAAGCATTAGATTATATCCATGCTAACCAAGTGGAGAAGACCGATCACTCCTTGGAGTATCTGCTGGAGCATGCGTTGGAGGCAATTGCTAACAATACCTGGAGGGTGGTGACCAAGGCTGGGAGCCAAGTGCTGGCTATTTGCAAGTCTTGGTCACCTGCATTGCCATTGGATAATATCAAGGAGGGCTTCAACCCAGACTTGACAATAGACCAATGCCAATTGCTTATGGACTCATTGCTGGAGACCTCCCGTGCCTTGGTTGACAATGTAGAGGTTGATCCAATCGCGCCAACTCCTTCGGCGTCTCCAGAAGTAGAATTGCAGGATGAAGCCTCCTCTCCTTTGAAGGAGTTGTAATATTTGTAATGTTAGAAAACATTAGTAGTATTTATGTAGGAAGACAATATTATCTCCATATAAATAATATTTTTTGTGCTTGCTTAGTTTATAAACAAGTTAAAAGATCGACAAAATAGTCATAAGGCAATCTCCTGCTACTTAAGGCGAAACAATCAGTACTTAGCTACGTTATCGCTTTAGCACTTAGATCTCTTTACCATAAGTTTTTTCAGAGATAAAGACTAAAGTTGCATCAGCCTGCCTTAGCATATTAGGCTGTAATTCATAGCTGCGTAACAAGCAGAGTCGACCAGTCAACACATGACCTCTCGCTCTTTGGCTCTGGGTTTAGTATAGTGGCAGTCTGTTGTGCAGTATGAATTATATAACCATGATGTTAGGCGTTAGACCAAAATTCTTAAGACCGTGTCAAAATATGAGAAATCAGTCAGACAAAATCCAAAACCATAATTATCAAGGTTTTTGAGCAGTGGGACATTAGTACTAGCCCCCTGGCTTAATTGTTTAATATGATAGATTAAGGTATCGAGACAAATAAGAATGAAAATCATCAATAAATCTTTCATCAAAAAGACTGAAGTTTCATTCACTATAATGTATGAAAATACAAAAGATAGACTAAGTATAAAAACGACGTAGCTGATTTATGTTCCACGAGTTTGGTATGTCATCATCGTCTTCATACATCAGTCGATAAACCCCCGATCGAGTGACTTCTTTGACCACATAAGGTCCTTCCCATTTAGGGGAAAGCTTGTGCTGATTTATGGTTGATTGCACTCGGCGCAACACTAAATCCCTAACATGAAACTGGCGATTGCATACGTTCTTATCATAATAATGCCACAGGCCTTGTTGATATACCACTGACCGAAATAGAGCGTGATCACGCAACTCCTGTGCCGCAATCAAATCAATCTCTCTGCTCTCCTCAGAAAGCTTCTCGTCATATCCCTTGACTCGTGTTGATACGAGGTTTACCTCGGTCGGCAACATAGCCTTGGAGCTGTAGACCAATGAGAAAGGTGACTAGCTAGTAGCCTGACTGACATTAGTACGTGGCCCCCAGAGAACTGAAGGCAGCTCTCGTACCCACCAACCGGCATAAGGTTTAAGCCTGTCAAATATCCGGGGCTTCAACCCCTGAAGAATCATACCGTTGGCCCATTTGACCTGCCCATTGCTTTGAGGATGAGCCACTGATGCAAAGTGGATTTTTATTCCCATCTCATCGGCAAAGTCACGGAACTCCTCAGATGTAAACTGAGTACCATTATCAGTGATGATATCATGAGGGACTCCAAACCGAGTAAAGACATCCTTGACAAACTCGACCGCTTTCTTCAAAGTTATTTTGCCGATCGGCTTCGCTTCAATACATTTGGTGAACTTGTCAATAGCAACAAACAAATGAGTAAACCCATCTGGCGCTTTCTTGATAGGACCGACAATATCAAGCCCCCATATTGCAAAGGGCCAAGTCATAGGTATCATCTGAAGTTGCTGTGAAGGCACATGTGTCTGCTGAGCAAAGAATTGACAGCCTTCACACTTCCGAACGACCTGGTGTGCATCTTTGGCCGCCGTATGCCAATAGAACCCTTGCCGGAAAGCCTTGCCGACCAACGTCTTGGAAGCTGCATGATTACCACATACTCCTGAATGTATTTCTTCCATCAACATCTTGCCTTCTGGTATCGAGATGCATCACATCAAGATGTTCAATCCTCCTCTTCTATAAAGAAGATCATCCACCACCAAGTGTCCTTGACATTTAGCTTTCAATCTCTGCTGCTCATTAGGATCTGGAGGCAGCGTACCCTTGCTCAAAAATTGGACAATCGGGTCACGCCAGTCGGTCTCTAAATCGAGATCACAAACGGGCTCAGCAACATCGGTCACCAAGACATCAGACCGATAAGAAATAGGGGGGGAATCTAGGGTGTGTAAGAAAACACAGGGTGGGATAATCGATCGAGACGATCCCATCTTGGCTAATTCATCAGCCGCTTGATTGTTATCCCGAAGAATATGCGTGAACTTTAGTCCATCGAATTTGTCTTCGAGCTTCCTTACGTCTTGGTAGTAAGCACCCATATTGTCGTCCACACAGTTCCAATCCTTAGTGACCTGGTTAATGACCAGAGCCGAATCACTAAAGATGTCAAGACGCCGAATGCCGAGCGAGACAGCAATGCGCAGACCGGATAGAAGAGCTTCATATTCCGTAGCATTATTAGACGCGCAAAACATGATCTGGAGGACATATCGTAATTTCTCTCCTGTAGGTGAGATGAACACAATTCCTGCACTAGCTCCAGGTAACTGGAGGGATCCATCGAAGTACATTTTCCAGTATTCGATATCTTGTGGTGCAGGTGGCATTTGAATCTCTGTCGACTCAAAAACGAAGTCGACCAATGCCTGTCCTTTGATTGCCGAGCGAGGTGCAAACGTGATGGTGTACTGACAAGTTTGACTGCCCACTTAGCAATCTTTCCTTCTACTTCTCGGTTGTGAAGGACTGCGCCGAGTGCAAAGGATGTTTGAACTTCGATAGGACGAGCTTGAAAGTAATGCTTCAACTTCCTTGAGGTGATCAGGAACGCGTATAGCAGCTTCAAGATCTGGTGATATCATGTTTTGGAGGCACTAAGAACCTCACTAACAAAGTAGACTGGGTGTTGTACTTTTTGTACATGACCCTCTTCCTCTCGATCGACCATTAAAACAGTACTCACAACTTGAGTTGTGGCCGATATGTAGAGTTGAAGCTTTTCTAGTGGCTCCAGAGGCACCAAGACTGGAATGTTGCTGAGGTGGTTCTTCAATTCATCCAATGCTAATTACGCCTCCGCTGTCCATACGAAGTCATCCTGCTTCTTGAGCAATTTAAAGAGCAGTAGACCCCTGACTCCCAGTCGGGAAATAAAGCAACTCAGGGATGCCATGCATCCGCTCAGCTTCTGAACATCCCTCTGAGAATTAGGTGGCCCCATATCAAGGATCGCCTTGAATTTATCCGGGTTAGCCTCTATACCTCGTTTTGAAACGATGTAACCGAGTAGCTTTCCTGATGGAACCCCAAATACACACTTTTTAGGATTCAGCTTCATCAAGTAACATCTCAAGTTGTCGAACGTCTCTGCCAGGTCAGAGAGAAGTTGTTCGATGCTCTGAGTCTTTACCATGATGTCATCTACATATGCTTCTATATTCCGACTGATCTGAGCTTCGTGGCAACGTTGAATACCACGTTGTAAGTCACGCCAGCATTTGTCAGTCCGAACGGCATGGTAATGGAGCAGTAGGCGCCAAAAGGAGTTATAAAGAAAGTCTTGATTTGATCTTCGCCTTTCAATGGGATCCGGTGATAGCCTGAATAGGCATCCAGAAAGCTTAAAAGCTCACATCCGACTGTTGAGTCTATGATTTGATTGATACACGGCAGAGCGAAGGGGTCTTTAGGGCAAACCTTGTTCAAGTCAGTATAATCCACACACAACCACCACTCTTTATTCTTCTTGGGTACAAGGACTAGGTTTGCCAGCCAATCGGGATGGTACACTTCCTTTATAGACTTTGCATCCAATAACCTAGCTATCTCCTTCTTCATGGCGTCCTTGCAATCTTGTGCGAATCTTCTAAGCCTTTTCCTGACAGGGGTGGCCCCAGGAGGCACCCTCAACTCGTTCTCAATCTTTTCCCTAGGAACTCCCAGCATGTCAGAAGGTTTCCATGCAAAGCTGTCCCTATTTTCCTAGAGGAAAAGGGTGAGCGCGAGTTCCTTTTTCTCGTCGAGGTCGGCCCCTGCCTAAGTAACCTTAGCAGGGTCTTCTGCGTCGAGCGCGATCCCCTTAGTAGGGACATTGATGCATCCGGCTCAGGTGGGGTTGGAAAAGCACGACACATCGACCCGATTCTAGATCCGCGACCTGAATCCACAGTCTTAGCACCACAACTCTGGTAGCATAACACACCGATCCGGTTTCAGATACGCACTATCTGACCCCCGCAATCTTAGCATCGCAACTCCAGCACACCCACTCGGGGAAAGGCCCAATCGTCCTAAAAGACTAGTCCAATAGGGGAAGGGTGGCTCTCTCTTTTAACATGGCTTCCTCCTCCCAAGCTAAGCAAGGGGCGATTATTTAGAGGCTCACACGGTCGCCGCCCAACTACAACTGGGCCACATGACCCCTTTGTTGCGTCTTTGCCATAGGTAATAGTGGAGGATGTCCTCATCAGACATCGTCTTTCTTTATCTTGTCCTTGGTAGACTTCTTCATGGGGATCTCCGCATCGGTCTGCTCCTCGTTGCTGACTGCCTTCTGGATCTCGAGCCGGTCGGACAACATCAACTGTTGATTGACCATCTCACAATTCTGCACATCGCAATCAAAACAATTCCGAAGATTAGAGTGAAGGAAGATTATTCCTTTGGGGCCTGTCATCTTGAGGATGAGGTATGAGTAGTACGGGATCGCCATGAACATCCCCATCGCCGGTCTACTAAGGATAGCATGGTATGCTGACTCGAAGTCGGCAACTGGAAGAGAATGCGCTCGGTCCTGAAGTTCTCACGGGTTCCAAAGGTGACAGGCAGAATGATCTATCCAATAGGAACTAAGGTCTTGCCAGGCACGATCCTGTGGAAGGGTGAGGAACTTGGCTGGAGGTCATTGACCGACAAGCCTAGCTTCATGAGGTTATCTAGATTGTATAGCTTGTATTGTTGTGTCATCAAGCTCGAGCTGATAATCCTCTGATCATCAAACCAAAGGATCAGTCTACATGACATCAATCATGCCGACCGATTTGATGTTACGCCGAGTGATTTACACTCTTATCCGAGTAATTTATAGACCCAAAATTCCACGATATCAATCATGCGGTAATCTATATGCAAACTTATATGACATCAATCATATAATAAATAAGCTAAATGACATCAATCATTCTATAGTCTTTTTTTAGAAATTATTGCTCGGATCAAAACAAGCTCAACGTTGGTAATTACTTTATGGACTTCAATCATTAAGGTACCTATGAACTTGAACCCACACGACCATCAAGTCCTCTTGCTATATGATCTTCAAATCATATAGATATGGGATGTATATACATTTTTTAAATGGATATTCCATTGCTTCTGATCAAAGAAGCCCCCGAGATTAAGTTCTCAGGAGTTTATAGCATCAATTCTTTTTAAAGAATAATGCCTTACCATTTTTATAAGTAGAGAAAGCCTGGCACTGTATGGCCCACCAAAGCGCATGAGGACCTCAAAGAATAGGTCAAAAAGTCAAAGGTATCAAAAGGGCAGAGGGCTGTTGACTCGAAGTCCATGCCGCTATTTCGCACGCAGCGCTTCGTCTTCCTCGTGCCTCCACTGCTTCCGCGACTCCTTTACTTCAAAGCTAGGGTTAGCCTTTTCCCCCGCCACCACAGACCTTCTTCCACAGCAAGCTTTCAGCTTCTACTAGAGTTAGCTCCCTTCCTCTAGATCTAGCGCGCCATTTCTTCATCGACAATGCCTCGCAATTCATCCAAGAAGGCCGCCACCTCCGAATCGTCTTCCTCGGAGCTGGAAATCCCTTAGCAGCTATGGGAGTTCTCCAAGAGCAGCCTCACCACTACCGATCTGAACACAATGGTGATGGATGGCCTGCTCCCGGAGCAGGCACATATAGATTGGAAGGTACCGAAAGATACTCACCCCCTCCCAATCCATAAACAGATTGTAGTTTTTTTCTCTTTCTTTGAGCATGGTTTTGGAGTTCCCTGCTGCAGTTTCTTGCACGGGCTCCTTTTCTTCTATGGGATTAAGCTCGTCAACCTCAATCCCAACTCCATTCTTCACATTGCCATCTTCATGCACCTGTGCGAAGCTTTTCTGGGCATTCTGCCCCACTTCACTCTGTTCCATCATCTCTCCGTCCTCCGACCGCTGCCAACTAAGAAAAACCAAGTCACCATTGGTGGAGTTAGCTTTCAGTTGTGCAAGGAGGAGACATACATCAATGTGTCGCTGAACACTGGGAATAAGAACTGGATGGATGAGTGGTGCTACTATGAAAATCCTCCCCCTGCTCTTTCTGATTTCTCTAGTGCGAAAGCCACTCATCAAGCACGATGGTCGGAGAGACTGGATCTGACCCATCACCAGGTGGTCACTCTGCTGGAAAAGATTGCAGAGCTGAAGAATGATAGGGTTGGTAGCATTACTATAGCTAAGAGCTTCATAGTTCTCCAAGTGCAGCCCTTGAAGCAGCAGAGCCACCCTGCCTGGCTGTTCCTCTGATGATGAGACGAGGGAAGTGCCTGATCCTCCGAACTCCACTCTATGTCGGTCACGACTGTCGAAGATGTTCGAAGGAGAAATTATTCACGATCACTTTTTGATAGCGAAGGCATACAATGTGGGCACTATACGGGCCCGAGTAAGCTTCGATCATTCTGATTGTTTTTGATGTTCTTTTTGATAGACAGATCATATCATATGACATCTTTATGTTTTTGCAGGTTTTGAACACTTCTGTATCACACCCTCCGCTCCCTCCGACCGATTCTGAGGGACCAGACTATGTTGAGAAGCCGTCGCAGACCGGTGCTAGTGGTTCGAGCTCATCAGTGAGCGCGCGGCCGTCCACAGGGGCCGTCGTAGGCATCACTTCCTCATCTCCTATCAACTTGCCTTCCCCAAGCCGACGAGTGAAGCAGACTGGCCATCATCGTCGGTAGTACATGGGAGACAAAGAGGATGACGAGGAGGACTTCCCCCAAGTCACTGGTCTGCCAACCCCTGCACACTCCGACCGACCATCAAGCCGGTTGAAGCCCCCGAGCAAAACATTGAGTGATGCAGGAGCGGCTAAGAAGACCGATGAAGTCAACAAGTCTTCCCAGAAGAGGAAGGAGACTGACTCGCAGACCATTTCTTCAAAGAAGAGAGTCCGTCGAATCAAAATCAAACAAGCCTCTAGGTTACCTTCTTTGCATTTTTTATTCTTCATTTTTGTAGTTAATAACCACATTTTACTTTTTAATGTTACACTCTTCGTTGATCATAGCGGTCGGTCGAGCGACACTCAGAGTGCCCAAGGGTCTGAACACACCCGTGTGCCCAGTGCCAACGCATGTGTCATGCTGTGTGACCACTCCGGGCCCACACCAGTTATGCACACCATGCCTGCGCAACTGCGACCCTACGCGCCCGTGAAACCGCAAGGGTCGGCTCTGATACCAACTGTAACGTTACGCCCCTCCGAGGTCGGGCCCGCTTACACCTGGCAGCCCTCTAGGACCTCAAGACTGTCCTTACAGACCAACAATAGTCTTTTCTACGCACTTTGTCCTCACTTGAGCACACCCGGGACAAACTTCCCGATCAGTCACCCATCCCTAAATTGCTCCAAGCCAAGCACACTTAACTTTGGAGTTCTTTGCGGATGAGCTTCCGAAAAAGAAGTTACAACTTGTTGGTATGAGTATTCTATCAATCTTATTAAGCTCTGGGCCGGGATATCACACTGGTATCATGTGACACTCTAAGTGTCACCTTAGCATCATAGACTGTCAAGAAAAGAAAGCAAATATCAGGAATAGAAATTTTTAAAAGTTAAGTTTGAATTTATTTGAAATTGATTCAAATGAGGTTTTAACTAGACGTTCAAATATTCTAATATAAGTGACCCAATTAAATTTCATAATCTTGATTCATGACTGCAATAAGAATTTTCAAGAATTTATGGTAGTTTTATCTTATGGGTAAGTAAGTCAAATAAATCACACAACGTTGAAAAACAAGGTTACTTCCAAAATTCAAATTTCAAATTTTATAAGAAACCGTTGGACTAGATAATAATCATAATTGAGATCCAATCTTTATGAGGAAAATATAATTTTGGATTAATTTAATAAAATCAAAAACTACTCGTTTAGAATTTTTATCAGAAATTTTCTGAGCAGATTTCAGCCTTATCAGCTAAGCAGATTTGAAATTTAATAATTCCTACATAATTTCACTTCAAAAACGACATCACCAATTTCTAAATACTACAAACCTTTCTATTCATGAAGGTGGAATTCCAATTAGTATTTCACCTCATTTGAATCCCAAATTGAATTTGCAACCAACTTAAATGTTAAGTAATTTCAGTTTTCATGGTCATTTAACCCTTTTCAAAATTTTATCTCTCAGAATATGACAATCCTTGAACTACATCATCCACGGTTTTGTTCGGCAACTACTGATCTTCATGTATGCCTGCCCCCTCTCACTTTTGACACTGTGTGGTGGCTCAATTTGATTTTCAAACTAGCCAAGTTTTCATCATATCCAGACTCGGTTTTTCTTTTTTGCATGGACAGTGAGCCTTTTTGTAATTTCCCTAACTTCTTGATATATTGGTCTACAAGAGGGCATCATCAACTTTTTGGTGCTTCACATTTTTATCTACTGTTGTGCCAAACCCCATCTATTGGTGACCTTGTTTGAAACCTAAGTTTGAGGTCCCAAACTGCCTATATGTTAAGTAAATCCAGACTCCAGAATTTACCTGTTTCTCGATTATCTTAGCATTTTTAAAAATCAATAACTCTTAAACCTGTTGGCTAATGCTTGTGCATGTTGCTCCATTGGTTCACCGGACTTTGTTCTAGGGATGTGCCAAGTTGCAAGTGATGCCCAGTTAATTTGATACCCCAAATTCCCTCTGCAAATTGCCTAACCATTAAGCTTTCTGGAGAAATTTCTATCAAGCGGGTCCCACCCATCAGTGGCACCTCGGCGCCCTGCACTGTTCGCTGCCAGCGACGCCGGCCGCGTGCCGCGTGTGCGTCGTCGATGGGTCGAAGACCCGCCCTGGCCGGTTCCTTGTCCGAACCCCCCCCCCCCGCGCCTTATCCCTTCCTCTGGTTCTCTCTCTCTCTCCATTCTATTACTGCCCGAGCCAGCAGCTCGCTCGCCTGGTCGCCCTAGCTTCTCCCCGCCCCGACCGAGCCCAACTAAGGCGTCGCCCAGACCCCCTCCATCCCCCTGCAAGCCGACTCCAACCCGCTCGCCGTCAAGCTCCAGGAATCGTGTCTTCTTCCCCGAGCCCGTTCACTAGACTCTGAGCTGCCCCTCCTTCGATTGCTCTTAGCACGGTGAGGCCATTCTCGATTCCAAGCTCTGGCCAACCCTCCCTCAGCCGCGCGTTCATTTGACCTCTCTCGGCCTCCTTCAACGCGGCGCCGTCGCCGGAACGCCGGCTTTGCCATTGCCGTTGTCGCCGCCTGGCTCCGGGCATCCCCGCCTTCCCCTGTCACGTCGTCACTCCAGGCGAGATCCTCGTTCTCCTCCGCGAGCTGCACCTCTGACGGACTCCCCGCTCGCCGCCCGTGCCGTCGCGAGCCTCTGCCGGCTTCGCCTCCGGCCGCTATGCCCGTGCCTGCGCCACCGCGCCGAGGGCGCGCGTGCGCTCGCGCTTGGCCTGGCTGGCTGGACGAGCTGGCTAGGCCAGCCTTTGGCCGTGGGCCTCGTGGCACCTGGGCCAGATCCGCCTTCTCCCACCTGAGCTAGGTTTGCTGGGTCGACCCCTTTCGGCCCAAAGGCCAGGTAATTTCCTGGACATTTAAAATAAGCCGAATACCATTGTTTACAACTTCGAATTTCGATACAAAAATGATTACTTGGAATACAAATGTAAGAAAAATAGGTTCTGGACTTATAATAATATTCTAAATTTTATAAAAATGCTAAATCACAGCAACATCATATATTTATTTGTGCATGTTTTAATGTGCAAAGAAATATCGTTTTAAATTCAAATATCAATACAGGAGGAATCAACTAGTTAAAAAAATTGCAAATATATATTTTGTGAGCTCCTCTGTTTATGTACTATTTTAACCAATTGTTAAAGCACACCAAGAGTTCATATTTATTTAGGCGTGCATGTAATAAGCAAAAATAAAAAATAAAATCATAACTCTACAATAATGCATGTTTAATTTCTCAATTCTTGCATGCATGTTCTTGGTGTTGCATGTAACTCCTAGGTGAATTAATTTGCTCATGTCATGTTATAAAATTACAAGTTATGCATTCATCTTTGTTTAGGGTTGATTAATTACTAGAAAAAATAAATAGTCTTGCTATGATGCTTGTTTCTATTTTGTAAATCATGATTTGCATTGTACTATGTCGTTGTGCATGAACATAAAATTCTTCTACTAAGCATTTGCATGAAATGGTTTATCTTGCTCTAGATATGTCGATAATATGATTCTTATAAGTAATTAATTGGTACACATTCATGGCATCATCTTGGTACATAAATCTCTAGTCATGTTTCCTGCCATATATAAAAATTAACCACTAGCATTTGTCTTCTAGTACCATCTTTAAATCGTAGTAGCTTATTCATCTCTAACTAGTGGCATAATAATGAATACGAGTAACTTGAGATTATTTTACTTTAATTGCAATCACATGTATACTTGGCTCCCTATTAGTTAGGTTTCATTTAAATTAGTTGCTCTGATCATATCCACGCTCATTTAGTTGAATAATTATGCAAAAGTAAATTAACTCATCTTCTCATGCATTGTTAAGTATTCTCCTACTAAACGCCTAGTCACCTTTGTTGTTAAAGAATCTCACACTCATGTTGTCATGTTATACCCTAACATCTTCAGTTAATCATGTATGTTAACTAAAGATTTATCAAAAAATTAGATTACATTCTTTCTTTTATTCCAAGTCCTATAAATAAGATAGCGACACCTCAATGATCACCTTAGCACATTGCTAGTATTTATTGTTTAATTTATTGTGATGTCTTGCCCCTACACTGCTAAAGTTGATCGCATCATTGTTAGTGATATTGCATAACCAACCTCGCATTGTCAAGGAAGCAAATATGTATAGCAAAATAAGTTAACACTTAATGGTATCACTAAGCATTTTCTCATAAGCGTCATGTCATTGCATCCATTAATTAAGGAAGTTCTATGAGCCTCCTTATCATGTCATGTTCTTGATTTGCATCGTGCATCATTTTACTAGGAAAATGAGCTGGTAACCAGGACGAGGAAGTTGGTGCTGCAGAGATAAGATGATGATTTGAATATAACGTTGTGTATGCTAACATTGCTCGGACTCCAGGCAAGCTCCGGTGCACTCTTATGTTTTAAAATTTTTGTTTTGTACCATATGTATGTGTATCATGATTGTGCATTACATGTAGAAATTGATTGAAACCCTAGTTGCATGTAGGAAAGATAAACCCTATAGGTATAGGTCTACTTGGGCAGCCATTCCATAGATTTTGCTATGCTTAATATCGAGTCATCGATAGCAGAATCGAGTGGTACGGAGACTACTTGATGTAGGATGGTCTGGGACTTTATTACTTCTAAATCTCACATGATAATGATGGATTAATTTGAGACCGAACGGGGAAGTGCATGTGTAGGTCGAGGTGACAAGGTTGGACCTTATTTGCCATAGCCTCGTTTGTGTCGATTAAGAACCCCCTTCGAGTGTGGTCTCGTTAAGCAAGCTTGAACAGTACCAAGTACATACCTTTATATGGGAACTGGGAAACCGACGTAGCTTGATTATCGTAGTGATTGGACGGCAACCCAACCTCTCTTTTGATGATGAAGAAGGTTATGGAGGAATTAGGGTATGTGTTAGAAGGGAGAGTGCACGGGCTACCCATGGATGGCTCCGACATGGGCATCGCATGGGGTGACGTGTAATCGGGAGAGGTTGGGCCCGGACCAGCTCTATGGTGTCTCGTGAAAGGTAGTCGTACGTGACTCCTCATGAGTGTGCGTACATCGTGTACTTGGGTTTCTCCTACAGGGTGTAAATCGATTTGAGTCGCCGTCCCTCGCGTTTATTGAGTACCACTTGTGATCGCTGTCACATCGAAGTACCAAGTGAAATGATGATGATGATATTGTATTTCTATAAATTGTATTGCAACCATATTTGTTATAGTATAGCTGCACAATATTTAATTTATGCAAAAACTCTATTAACTTGGCTAAAATCTGAAAGTAAGGATTAATTATTAGTGTTGTTTTTACAATTATTCTAACAACCTTTGGTCACCCCCCTGCATACTAGGTGTCGGCCTTAGCGTGTCATTTTGACGGGTAAGTCTTGCTGAGTATTAGTTGCTCAGGGCTTTGGTCTATGTTGTTTTGTGCATGTATTCTTATTGATAATGAGGCACGTCTATGAGCATGATGTGCTTCATGATAGGATTTTAACGTGAGATATATTGCTTACGCTATTTATATTACCAAATTTCAAACTTGTTTTTATACTCAAATCTAAATCAAAGTTGTAATAATTACATTTTAATATTTCACACTGTTCTATCATGCTCATATGTGTGTACTTTTGGACTCTTACTTCGTCAAGATGTCACCCGATGTTCGATCCTTCGACTACCCCCTTATTCGTGGGGCGGGAATGTCACATCTGTAACTCCGATTTAGGTGATTTCTGCACTCATAGAATCGTAGGAACGAGTACTATCTTTTGGTACCGTTTTTATAGTCATAGGTATTGTTTGGTGTACTGTTTCTTATTTGTTATGTATGCTTTTTTGGTGTTTATTGATATTAGAGGACGAGCAAGAAGAGAATTTTCCAAGACTATTTGAGCAGCAACTAGCAGGAAAACAGGTAAGTGTCCTTAATCATATTACACCTGTTAAGGATATTAGTTTACTTTTTTATGTATGCTTGTCTAAATTTGAATCCTATGTTAAGGTTGCATAGATATTGAATAATCTTGTCCTTGTCGCATCGGTTTGGTTTAGTAGACGAGTTTGGGTACGTCATGCTTAGTTTCAGTACTTTGGGGGTTTAAAACTAAATAATGTTAATTTTGGCTAATGATCACTTAAATATAATTATCACTTGGGTTGGTATTCTTTTTAGCAACATGGAACTTAGGTGACCCAAGCAGGAGGATGTTGATGATGGCGCGGGTATGCACAAGTACGGGTAATGTACTGGTTGGATTGTGGTAGTACCTGCTTGTGGTCATATGGAGCGATTCGTGGAGCTGCCGCCCAGGAAAATAGCGCAAAGCACAAAGCTGATATGGGTAGGCGTGGTCTAGTATTAATTGTCTTCCCAGTTTTACGGGCATTCAAAGAAGGAGGATGAGAGGGTCACTTTCGACCTCAGGTGATGAAGGGATTGCTTCTAGCCACGGGGTCAGAGGGGGCTTCTGTAGGGATGGCTAATCCCGTAGCGGTGAAACCTTAGCGTGAACGTTTTACAAGCTGGGGAGCTCTTTGAAAGACCATGTGGTGATCTTCTGGTCTCACACCTGTGGTAGTGTGGTTGGCAACAGGGAGACTTTAGTCACTGACGTGTGATTGAATCACCAACCTGTGGGTAAGTTGTGCAACCTCTGGAGAGTGTAAAACTGTTATAATAGTTGTGCTCATGGTCAGGAGCGTCTTGGATCCTCATGCGATTAGATGGATGGTTGGATAGATCTGGTGGGTAATCAGATTTGGGTGGTATAGCCATTGGTATTACAGGTGGGTAACTCATAGATTTGCTATCGTGGGCAACCGATAGTGTTTGATAGGTGGTTAACCTGTTAGACTACTTTTTACCTAGTAAACAGGATGCTTGTATAATTAGAGTCATAGGCTAAGGATGCGTAGTGCAGTATATCTGTGTTAAGCCTATTCTTGTTTTTAGCTTACATGTCATTAGTTTCCCCCACTTGATGAGTACTTTATATACTCAAGCGTTTTAGTTTTTTCCTGCGTTGTTGCTGCTATAATTTTGCTGCTCAGAAGACAACGGCGAGATGGACTACGTCGACGATGACTACTACGACTAGGAGTGCGACCCTCGGTTGACTGCCTGTGGCGTTATCGAGCCTTCCGCTATCTAGTCTTTCAGACTACATAATAATAGTATGATATAATTATATTGATATTGGTTGTACTGTTACTTCATTTTTGTCATGTGTATGTGAAAACTTGATCCTAGGCATGCATACAGATGCATTCGATTTTGGCCTTAAAACTGGGTGTGACAAACACTCAGCAAAGCAACAAAAATACTCGACAAGGAGCACATGGTAAAATTTTACTCGGCAAAGATCTCTTTACCAAGTGCTTTTCATCGGCCGCTCGGTAAAGACTTTGTCGAGTGTCAAAATACACTCGGCAAAATACGAATCTTCAAAAAAAATTAATAAAATGACAAAAATATTTTTCGAAATAAGTGGAGATCCTCCACCAATCCCATCCATGTGGTTGTGGCATTTTTTCACGCGTTACGCCGCTATGTTCAGCTGCTAGGAATTGAACCCGCGACCTACCCTATGCACATAAGCTTCTCTATGACTGCACCACAGTCTTAGTTGTGTCTACACTCCATTTTTAATTCCTCACATAATATAATGATCTGAGTGCAAATTACTTGTTTGAATCACTAAACAAATTTAAATTAAAAATTATGAACTACAAAGTTTCATAACATTTTCAGATCTACAACTCTCATTTTATGAGTTCCTACATCCGAGGTCATTTACAAAATTTGAATTTCACATTTAAAAAATTCAAACTTAGTGTTTCGTTGACAATATGATTTTAAATGAAAAATTTATCAACTACAAGTTTCATAACTTTTCCAAATCTTAAACTTTTATTTTTAATGTTTCTTCAACCGAGGTCATTTGAAAATTCAAATTTGCAAATTTGAAAAATTCAAATGTACTTTTTGTTAATAAAATTAATTTAAATTGCAAAATTTTCAACTACAAAGTTCTATAACTACTGAACATCTACAACTTTTATTTTGGTTATTTATTCATTAGACATAGTAGTAGTAACATTGTTCACAAATCTTATATGTATCACTTATAGTTTCATAAAACTATATGAGACATATTGATTTTTGTGAACAATATTACTATTGATTTGAGTAATGAGCTAATGATGAAAATAAAAGTTTTACATCTTTGAAAGTTATACAACTTTATAGTTGAAATTTTTTAATTTGAATTAATTTATGATTTCAAAATATAATTTGAATTATCTTTGTCCAGTGCCAAAAGAAAAATACACGACAAACAAGTCTTTGTTGCACTCGTCAAACACATTTTGTGTCGAGTGTTTTTGTTTGTGATACTTGACAAAAAGCTTTTTTGCCGAGTGCCCGATAAAAAACACTCGGCAAAGAGCTCGGCAGACAGCAAACGTCAGGTTTCTGATAGTGATAGGGATGGAATATGGAACGAGCGAAATGAGAAATATACCATAGGCTACAATTTATTATTCCGGTAGTGTAGACCAACTGACAAAGTACTTCAGCCTTGGTTTATTGGAAAATCTTACATTCGGATAGAAATTAAGTAATTGGTCTGAGTAGTTTTGTACAACTTTCCTTAGATGCTTAACATTTTTATTAGAACATCACGTGTTTGAAAAATAAAATATAGAACTTTGGACTCTAAAAAAATGGCCTGTTGCAATCTGTATATAGGAATTTGAAAAGATTGTAGCACGACTTTTCCATGGAGTCTTTTCCTTCGTTTTATTTTATATCCATCCAGTTTATTTCTTACAGTTATTAATTTTGCCGCGTTTATGGAGAAGATTGGGTTCACCAGCATCCTCTGATTAATCCCCATTAGATTATGGAGAAGAGAGGACCAAGAAAACAGCAAATAAGTTCGCTGTCCAGCTCTAATAGTAAGGAATAGAACACGACTCTGCCGAGTATACTGCCATTTGGGCGGCAAGGAACGAAGCTAGTGCATCGCATTCTCACAATCCAGCTGCATATTATAGGAAGGAAACCAGATGACATTGCTTAAACGGCAAGCTGGATTGTTTTGAACGTACATGGATGCCAGAAATTTATCGAAGAATCGTAGTCCTGAGAATAAGAGGAATTGGGGAAGACGATTTGAGAGATTGTTACTATCACCGCAGTCTTAAAATCCACGTCTTACCGTGCAAGGGGGAGCGCCCAGGTCGACTTCGTTCTTAACGTAGTTAAATGGCCGGCGTTCGTCCTGTTGCGGCTTGTCGCACGCGTGATTGCAAACCGGCCGCAGCTTGTAGCATATGCAACGCGTAGTTTGTAGTTTCCATATGTAACGACACTGCCTTGCTACTTACATCCTCAATTGTGCTGCGAGAGAGCAAGGAGAGTACAAGAAGCGGACATCAGCAGCAGCAGTGTGTTGGGGCCGATGGCAGGGAGGTGGAGGCAAGATGATAACCCGTTCGCGGAGGGCGAGGGAGACGTCAATCCTTTCTCTGTATGTACCAAATTAATAATAACCACCTCTGGCTGCATGATCTAGTTGGCCTGGTATCATTCATCACGTACGTTTTGAGAATCTTGCAGTTCTAGTAGTCTTTGTTTCTCTGTCATAGATCGCTTTGCTTGTCACGTGTTTTATTGAACCATCGGTTGCACTTCTACAAATCTACTCACTGGATGTCATGCATGCTTATGATGGTAGAGACTTCAGAACTATCAATACATCAGTTTACTAGTCATCGTGTGAGGATTTATTGTCTCTAGGTTCATAGACTGTTCAATGAATCTGAACAAACGATTTATCCAGATTCAGAGAATATTTAATAAATCTCCTATAAGCTAGGATGACAAGTAATTTGGGACACAGAGATTATAAAAACGAGTCTTTACTTGTATACTAGTATTATCTTTTTATTTGGTGAAACATATATCACTCTTTGAACGGAAGGAATCTCTTATACGTAATTTGTACCATCAATTTTTCTCCATGGTAATATATATCTAATCCAAGAGAAAATGTAAAGGTATCGTCTCAAAAATTTATACATAACGGGTTTAAACATAGTGAACAGTTTTTGCCTGCACCCTTTCCCTGCACTACATATCCACATGTGCTTTCAACCCATGCTCCATATGAGGGTCCATCCTCCATAGGTCAATAAATAGGTTTAATTTTCCATTTTGAATCGTCAGCTAGTGAGTTATTATTATGAAAACTAGGATGGTTAGTTGCCTCATACCTATAGGACTTACCTCCGCAATGTGAGCAAGCTCTCTAGTATTTCCTCTCAACCGAAATATTTCTCTAGACTCCATCCTGTATTAACTATGTAATGATCTGATCTTATGTTTGTACTTATGTAGCATGCACGACCAACTCCTCTTCCTCCTGAACCAGCTGGTTTCTACAATGACATTGACGCATCTGTAGATATCCCTCTTGGTACTAAAAAGGTAGTTTGACAATTTGTATTATTTTTATCGATTTATCTTCTATAGTAGCTTCATTTGTTGTTTTGTACTATCTTTAAGTCATTCAGTAAGTTTTTCACGATTATATATGTGTACTCATAGATAGTTTCATATGCATCATTTCTAGTTGCCACAATGTGTCACACTCAGAAAGTCGCAGAACTGGATTGTTTTTTTTTAGCTCCTCTGTCTTGCTTTCTTTTGTTAACGGTACTGGATCCAATTAATGAGCTTGTGTGCAAAATCCAGGACAAAATTCAGGACCTAACGAAAAAGGAGAAAGAACTTTTGGCCAAAGAAGATGAGCTAAACAGGAGAGAAGAGGTACATGACAAGTCCAATCAAGAATATGATCTGCCAGTTCATTACTTGAAAATTATACAGCTAAAGTTTTGCAGGAAGTTATGAATTTCAATATTTGTACTCTCTGAATTATATCTAGTATACATATAACAGTGTCCAACTTTATAGGAAATAAAAAGAAGGGAGGAAGCTTTGGCAAGAGGTAAAACTTTCGTTCATTTACTCCATATACATTTATTGTTCCTCTGATAAATCTGTCCCATAATATGTAGTTTTGAATTTCTTTTGTTTTATATGCAGCTGGAATCCTTATAGAGCCAAAAAATTGGCCACCATTCTTCCCTATTATCCATGTTGACATCTCAAATGATATTCCCGTGCACTTGCAGCGAGTGCAGTATGTTGCTTTTGCTTCACTCCTAGGTATAAGCTAATGGATGCACCAGTTACATAAGAAGGTCATCTGTCAAAAGTGTCAGCCCATCTAACACTTGAACATTTCTCATGAAGGATTGGTCATATGCCTAATCTGGAACCTTATATGTGTAACTGCTGCTTGGATTTCTGGGGCAAGTATGTTAGCCGAAATTTAATTTATTGCATGTCCAATAATATAATGATTTACATGTTACTTCTGTTTAATTCGCATTAGCATTTCCTCCGTGTAGATCCTAAGATTTGGTTTATCGCCGTCATATACGTCATTACGGGATGCCCAGGTGCCTACTATTTATGGTACCGTCCTCTTTATCGGGCCATGAGGTACTAATTTTTTACCAATCCCCTAATTTACTTTTATTTATACTTGGTTAAAATCATATCACCAACCTGATGTGCTCAAAATTTCACTAGGAAGGAGAGCGCATTTAGCTATGGATGGTTCTTCATGTTCTACTTTGTAAGATTTTTGTAGAGTATATTGGAACACATATTGCCTTGTAGATATCTGCATGCTTTACATGTCGAAACTTAATGGCTAATTTGCAACCTTCGTATTGTCTATGCAGTTTCATATTGCCTTCTGCATATATGCTGCGGCAGCTCCATCATTCTTTTGGTCCGGAAGATCACTGACGTAAGTTTTTTGCTTGCATACTATGCTTCCATAAAGCATGCTTCTCACTGGGTACAAGAACTTCCATGTTTTGTTTTTAAATTCTATTTTGAACTACACTTTAATCTTTTTATCTACTATTGGCAGTGGAATTTTCCAAGCGATATACCAAATATCTGACAGTAATGCTGCTGTTGGGGTGAGTTGATATTATTTCAATATTTCTACCATTGTGAAAAGACAACTACACATTGAACTAGAAACAAACAATCGTGTCGACCTTCTAACATTGATTCTGAGACAAGCGCTAGCGTTTAGGTCAATTAAGTTATGCCAGCCTCAGGTCAAAGAAACTTTTCAATCCTTCCATAATTGCACTGTTTTATTGTTTTTTTTTTCAGATAATGTATTTTGTGGGCTTCGCATTGTTTGTCCTGGAGGCGCTGCTGAGCATCTGGGTTATGCAGGTAGGCATACATGTACCAGCCCAGGCGGTGTACAAAACTTGTTGACAGCTAAGTTAATCATTTGGTGATTTTTCTTTTACCCTTGCAGAAAGTATACTGGTTTTTCCGCGGAAAAGGAAACGAGGCCGTGATGAGATCCGATGCCGCAGGCGCGCCACCGTTCTGATAGATAACCCTCCCTCATGTCTCTGGTGCAGAAGGGAAGATCAAACATGTGAATTATTTATTTAGTGTGGTCGAGTGAAACGGTTCATGATTGAATACATGCCCTTCACAATAGCGACGATAGCACATTCCAATTGACCAAAATACCCCAAACGATAAAGAAGGAATCAAAAAACGAACAGTGTAGCGTGTTGCTCCAGATGCTATAGGTATTGGCCCTTTTGCCAAGTATTTGTAATCGTATTTTTGTAATTATGAACACATACCGTTGTCCTTGTCTTGATAATCCTGCATGCAAAATTGTAAATGTGCAAAGCCCAAAGGTCCCTTTTGTGGCGATATCCATGTAAACCGCGCAAAGTAAAGCATCTAATCTGATATCACAGCGGCGGGCGTCGTCGCTGTCAAGATGGCGTGGCGAGGGCGGCAAAGCAAAACGCCCACTGTTCTAACCATTCGTTGCCGTTCAGAGCTGACAGCAATAAAAAGTAAAAGCTGACGGCCAAGGAAGGCCGAACGAATCCACGCGGAGTCCGCTAAAATTGTTTTGGTCGCCCCTGCAAGTTCTAGAACGCAATTGATGATGCAACGGCGTGCGACGACCTCACCAACTGCAAAACGATAGGGCTTGCTGCATCTAGTCGGTTATTCTACCACCAGGTCCTCGTTGCTGGCCTCGAAACAGAGCAAAGAACGACGAGGAAGAAAAGCAGAGCAGAGGAGAGGCTTTTGGTGAGGAAAGGGGATGGCGGGCAGGTCGAAGTACGACAACCCCTTCGACGAGGACGGCGCCGATGAGGTCAACCCTTTCGCGGTAAGCTCTCGACGCCGTTGAGCTCGTCTCCCCTGTTTCTTCTCTGGTCCTTGTTCGTTCCTCTGTTTCTATGCCCTTCTTTGCAATTCCGTGATGTTCTGGAATTGCAAAGAAAGAATACCTTCACGACGAAACAGCAGAAAATTCTATCTGAGAAGAGTTAGTCTGAAGCCGTGATTGTAGCAAAAATCATCACAGGCTTTTGTAGTTCTGTAATCGATATGTTTGGCGTGAGCGCATAATCATGAACTGGAGCTGCACGAAGCAAAATACACGCGCTATAAAAAAAAACCTAGAAACCCATACTAGCAAAAGAAAACGAGTAAATTTAGATTGTTTGGATTCACTGAGATTTTAAAAACTAGAAACCCAAATTTAGATCTTGTTTGGATTTACTGTGATTTTAAAATTTCAGATTTTAGAATCCATGATGCCTCCAAACGGGGCAAAATTTTTCCTAGATTCTAAAATCTAGATTCTTAGATTTTAAGAATCTTATAATCTAGTTATATCTAGCTAAAACTATATTTTTAAAATCTCAACATAAAAACCAGGTATCCAAACATGACAACTCAGATTTTCTTCAGAATCCGGATTCTAAAATCTCAAGATAAAATTCAGATTTTAAGGAATCTAAGTTGGTTCCAAACAGGCCTTAGCTGAGGTTTCAAATTCGGATTGGTTGCCTTTGGCAAAATCTTATTTTCTACAAGAGAACATTGAAATCTTGGTGGGTGAAACACTTGATCCGCAAGGCTGGTTGCTTGCAACGCCTTTTTCACTGCCGTTTTTTACATAATTAATGGTAGTTCTATTTTGTTAAGTAAATGAAAATTATTCTAGTCTATACAATCAAGTGATCTATTGGACTACAACTAGTACGACAATTTGGGTAAGACTCTATCTCTCACATAGTCCTTGGTCCACACACCTTGCTACCAAACACATGGTGTTATTAGAGGCTCAACCTATTACTAAATCACCACCCACGCTCGGCGAATATGCCTCTTGTCAAGGTTTCAAAAAAGGTGACATATTTCTCATAGAACTCTGTTTATCTTCCTTTTGTAGCAGAAACTTACATTGAAGAAACAGTTCATTTTGATATTTTGTCTAAATCAATATCATTTTGGCGTAACCATAACACCTAACATATTTTCTACTAATTCTTTATCATGTTAAACTCCATCTTGCAAACACCAAAAGGTGATTTATACTATAATATTTGCTTTGCTTATTAAATGGTGTACCACTCCTTTCTCCAGGACCAGACTAAAAGCGGTGCATCAAATGCTCGGTCCGGTTATTCCGGAGGTGCATTCTACACAACGGTAAGTCTAAAGAAGACCAGTGCCCTGAAAATTTCGGTGACAAGAAAACTGAAACGCTTTCTTAGCCGGATGATCATGGAAATATTCCCTTGTGTCGATGCAGCAATCACGCCCAGCTCCTCCAAGCACACGCCTTTCGCCTCTTCCCCCTGAGCCAGCTGACTTCTACAATGATTTTTCTACCCCGGTGGATATCCACATGGACACAAACAAGGTAATTACTCTCAGTACTTCGATTTTTTGTTAGATTGATGCTACTGACATGAATATAGAACGTGTAAGACATTTTTGCTTGTTGAATATGCGTAGGACATGAAGACGAGGGAGAGGGAGCTTCTTGCCAAGGAGGCTGAGTTAAACAGGCGAGAGAAGGTAATTGAATCCAAAACAAAGACTACAAGTCCTCATTTGCTAGTTGTTCTTGGCATTGTAAATATGATGGTATCTTACATAATCGCATTAAGCACTGTTCTTCACTATGTAGGAAATTAAAAGAAGAGAAGATGCTGCAGCACGAGGTACAGTTTCAGGGTTGTTATTTGGCTATATGTTGATGTCGTTCCACGCTTCTAAGGGATACTCCATCATTTCCCCTTGCAGCTGGCATTACGTTGGAAGAGAAAAATTGGCCTCCATTCTTCCCCATAATTCATCATGATATTGCTAATGAGATACCTGCCCATATGCAACGAACGCAGTATGTTGCCTTTGCGTCACTCTTAGGTATGTTTTTTTTACCATTACTTTTAAATGGTATCACCTATTATTTATGATCAATCATAAATAGTAGGTAATGCCATGGCCCCCTTTTCATGCTCGTATTCTGGCAGGATAATACACCCTTTTCGTGCCTGGCACACTGGCAGGATTGGTGCTATGTCTGTCTTGGAACATCATCTGTGTTACTGCTGCTTGGATTAAAGGCTCCGGTATGTTGATGACATTTCGGTTGAGCAGAATTATACCATTAAGTTGTTACGGAAACAAAAAAAAAACAAATGTCTCTAACTTTGACGTCTGCTATTTTAATTGGTTCCTTGATGCAGGTCCTAAGATATGGTTTCTTGGAATCATATACTTTGTTCTTGGATGCCCTGGTGCCTACTATCTTTGGTATCGACCACTTTACCGTGCCATGAGGTAAATGCAACTGTAGTAGTCTAAAACACTGTTTGCCCGAATAATAGTTCGGGCCGTGTGTTTGAACTTCGAAGTTTACTATAGGCAAAATACCGCCTTACAATTTCTATGTGCAACCCACACTACAGGAATGAGAGTGCTCTGAGATTCGGATGGTTTTTCCTGTTTTACTTGGTGAGCTTCTGTTCATATTTCTCTAGCCATAATGTGTTCCCAATAGTCATGTATTCCTCACTTTTTTTCTGACTTATGGTAATAGGTTCATATCGCCTTCTGTGTGTACGCAGCTGTCTCTCCTTCGATTCTCTTTGTGGGAAAATCACTAACGTAAGTTTTCCATGAAGATGTACTGTTGTTACACACATCGTTTTCCTAGTGTAACATTTTCCCTGTGTATTGTGTCCTGAATCAAAATTAAAATATAATGCTCTTAAATATGTTTATTCTTCTTGCAGAGGGATTTTCCCAGCAATCAGCATTATAGGCAACAGTGTCATTGTTGGGGTGAGCGACTCTGCGTCAACCAAAATCTGTATTTAACAGGATACTATTTACATTACCTCGGATGAAAAATGATATTAATCTGTAAATAGTCGATTTCAAATATAGTGAATGATTCCATTTTTTTCGTTTTCCTGCAGATATTATATTTTGTTGGCTTTGCATTGTTCTGCCTGGAATCTCTGATAAGTATGTGGGTCATTCAGGTGAATTCCGCCGTTTTTGTTCTTTCCGTCCATCTCTTGATACCTTTAATTTGTTTCTGTTTGGAAAACTTCGAATAAATCTTACTAAACTTTGCTGCTGGGCAGCGTGTTTACCTCTACTTCCGGGGAAGCGGGAAAGAAGCGGAGATGAAGCGGGAGGCTGCACGTAGTGCTGCGAGGGCAGCATTTTGATGCAGCGCATGATAGGTGCATTTGTACTGTTCATAGCTTGTAACGCTTGTAAGGTTGTAATTTGTAAATCGAAACACATGTGGAGTTGGGTTGGTGCACTAAAAATCTTCAGAGTTTTCACTATCCTTTGAGTTTTGATCTACTCGGCTTGATCCATTCTGTGGGCATTGGTTAAAGTATCATATAAACACACTACTATAAAAATAGTCATAAACAACGTCCTATCAGCAGTGGTTGCTCTGAAACCGCTGTTAAAAGAGTATCAGCAGCGGTTCAAAAACTTTGGTCCAGACCAATAATTACTGCCTCAACAAACCGCTGCTAATAACAAGTATCACCAGCGGTTCATTTAAATGAACAACTACTGATAAGTTTCAAAATTATCAACAGCGGTTCACTTTCAGCAGTGGTTCGGAACATGCGGGCCCGAGCAATAATTGCTACAGTGAACCATTGCTGATAATCAACAGCGGTTTATTTAACTGAACCGCTGCTGATAATTTTGTAACTTATCAGCAGCGGTTCATTTAACCGGTTTTCTATCTGAACCGCTGCTGATAAATAGCCTACATATATAACCTCCATCCTCTTCGTTTCTGCGCACCCGAGCACCATTTCTTCCACCATTTTTACAAGTGTTCTTCCCCTAAAGCCTAACGCCGCCTCCCCTATGTAAGGACCACGACCATTGAGGTCACCCCAAGGTATGAATGTTTTGGTGATGAATGACAAACATGAAATATGACTAATGTCTACACGAATGTTGTTCATGTAGGAAACTTTTTCTACTCTATGATGATTGTTGACGGTGGCCTTGGCGACAGATGACAATTACGACAAGCATGTAGGCTTGATGAACTTGATGGAGTCCAAGGGTTGATAAAGATGGATCAAAACTAAGTACAAGCTTTGGAGCAAGTGTTGGAAACATCTGTTTAGTTGTTAGGACTTTGAGTCCATAGGAAAACCGGACTATCAAGGGGGTCTAGGTCATTTCTCTTAGGTCATGTCTAGTCGGTGATGTGCATGGATGCTCAGTGAAATCACAGGCACTAGGTGACAGTGGAGTAGCCAAGGAGCTGTTCGGAGAAGCTGGAAAATGAAGTCAAGTGAGGACAAGAAGTTTAAGCTTCTAGGCATAGTGACCGGACATAGGGGTCAGTGGAGACCAGACTGTACGGTCACTAGGAGAACAGGAAATCCAGCGAGAAGACTCAGCGAGAAAACTGCCTGAGTCAGAGTCTTTAGAGACCAGACGGTCCGGTCTGTATAGCAAGACTCACGGCAGCGAGGAAGCAAGCTCTGGAATATTTCTATAATGGAGAGAGAAACAGACCGGACGGTCTGGTCAACTGAACGTATGGTCCGGTCAATAGGAGTCAGCAGAGGGGCAGAGCCGTTGGAGCTGAAGACTGCAGTGACCGGACGGTCCGGTTAGGCAGAGACCGGACTGTCTGGTCAGTATGCCCAGAATGTTGATTTCGTGGAGCAACGACTAGTCTGAGGTTGGAAGCCTATATAACTTCATTGCTGAGGTCTTGGAGACCTCTCTTGGCAAGTGAATTTGCTTGGAGCATTTGGTGAGAGCCAAGGGGAAAAGAAGAGAGCACTAGGAGGAGATATTGCATATCTTGAGCATTAATGCACATCTGAAGCTAGGGTGTCCTTGAGGGTGTGATCTAGATTGTTACTCTTGGTCTATGGTGATACCTAGATCAGTTAGGTGTCGGTGATCAAGCCTATCGTGATTGGTTGTGAAGGCCGTCACACGTTTGTGTACGGTTTGAGCTTGCTGATGAAAGGGGCATCAATAGTGAGCGCCCATGTCGGCTCGGAGAGTTCGGCAAGTTCTCGAGGGAGGCGAGCTTGTGTCTTGATGGCCATGGTGATGCGCACCATGTCTTCACTCCGGGAGTGATTACGGGCTCGTGGGCAAGAACTCCACATTGGTGGCGGGAGAGATCGGAACTCCGATGGGAGTGGTCCAATGAGTAGGGGAAGGTGCCATCCTTCCGAGGCCTCGGGAAAAAATCATGAGCCATCTCTTTCTCTACTCGTTACTTTGATGCATTACTTTACGCCATTTATATACCGTGCTATTCATGCTTGTGTGCTTACCTTGCTCTAGTTATTTACCTTGTAGACTTACATGACTAGGATTCTCTACTTGCTAGTTCTGCTTAGCTTTTATTTGATCAGTAGCATGTATAGGAGCTGCTTTGGCTTGATTGATCACCCCTGTATGTATTGTGCTACTCATGCTTGTGTGCTTATCTTGTACTTGATGATCTAGTAGCTTAGCATAAGTAGGCTCCTTTGCTAGCTTGTTGTGTGCTTCCACGTGTTCTTTGATTACTAGCTTGCATAGGAGTTGTGTGCCTTATGTGTGGTCCACTAGTATGCTTAGGTTGTCTTTCCTCTCATAGGATTATCTTGTTAGTGTGATCTCCACTAGAATTGTGTAGGGGTTGTTTGAGTGATTGGTTTTAGTAATTGGCAAATTAGGTACATAGTTTGATTTTTCAATTCACCCCCCCCCCCTCCCTCTCAGTCACTCGATCCTTTAAAGTGGTATTAGAGCCAAGTGCTCATCATAGGGCTTAACCGCCTTGAGTAGTGACCGTATTGAGTTGGGATGTCATCCCATTCGGGACCGGTCATGGCCCATAGAAGGATCGCTTTAAAAGCTACCTAAATGCCATGATTCCGGATGAGTTGATGGATACTCTTGTGGACTTTGCCAATACCTTCACTGATATCATGTTTATGATGATGATGATTATGTGGATGTGCCTAGTTCTAGTGAGTGCCTAGATTCCACTAGTAATGATTTGATAGGTTGCTCTACTAGTGTGCCAAATGTGATGATTGATGATGTTGGCTCTCTTGATCTTGCTTGCTCTTCTAGTGTGACTAGTGCTGATGATGCTTGTGAGCTTTTTATTGATCATGCTAGTGATTCACTTGTCGAGGAGTTCTTTGCTTTTCGTGCTAATGAGAATAAGGACTTACTTTACTCTCTTATTCGCTTGCGAGGTACCGTGGATAGAATTGCAGTTACTACTTTCGGGCTTCCCAAGATTGTGATAGTCGAGAAAATCCTCTCCTTGCTCCCTAGTAGCAAACTTTTCTACATCACCCTTGATCTTCTCATGGAGAAGAATCTCTCTGTCGAGGACATAATTGGCGTGCTCTTTGAGGATAAGGAGATCACCGAAAGTTGGTCCGGGGAGAAGACTTCCAAGGCAAACAATGGAGCGTCTTCAAGCAAAGGGAAAGAAGTAGCTTCGAGCTCAAACTTCTTTGATCCCTCCACAAGATTGCCTTGCAATAGCTTGTACAACCCCTTTGGATCAAGACCTTCACCAAGCTCATCATCAAGCGCTTCGTCAAGCTCTACCTCAAGTGCCATTCCAAGTACTATTCCAAGCACTTCGAGTGGACCACGCATTGGTGTAGGGGGAGCGCCAACAACAATGCTCACTCGATCATTTGAGATGATCAATCTCACCACTACGGCTCCGGCGGCCCCACCTCTTGTACCTCCTCCACCACAATATCACCTTTGGCATCTTCATCAAGCTCACCAATAGGATCTCTTCTTCGAACTTGGTGAATTTGTGAGAAATCCGAATGATGACCTTTGTGAGAATCTCTTAAGCATTTATGATCTTGTGTGTAGGATAAACTCCTTCAGAGGCCTTCGGAGGATTGCACCACATGAAGTGATTAACAAGCTCCTCCAGCAAATTACAACTCCTGAGAGGGGTTTCTTACTTGAGGAGTTAGTCAACAAAAAGCATGAGCTCTCAATTGAGAGGGTCATGGAGATAATACTTGTGCTCCACTCACAAGTGGAACATGTTCTTGAGCACATCACTAGTCTCTATGACCCTCCCTATTACTACATCGACCTCGACAATGTACACATGGGGGATGATCATGGACATTGGAGGTATCGTGCTCCTCACTATCCCATCAGGAGGAGACTTCTCGAAGGGATTGTAAGGATCCCTATCTATGAGGATGGTCTTATCATTCGATGCGATGAGGTTAGTGCTAGTCAATCAAGTAATGCTTTGGATAGTAACCCTTCTTCCTCTAGTGCTTGTCTTATGGCTACCACCAGGGTCAACTACAAAAGTGGAGGTACTCATTGGATACTTGACAGTGGGTGCACTCAACACATGACCAAGAAGCCAACCATATTCACCATCATTGATGAAGACAGACAGTGAGGGATAACTCAAAGGGGAGAGTTAAAGAATCAGGCAAGGTGGCCATTACTGAGGACCTTCATCTCTCTAAGGTCTTTCTTGTGGAAACCCTCAACTTCAACCTCCTATCTATCAGTCAGCTTTGTGACATGGGTTTCAAGTGCACATTTGATGAGGATGGTGCAAAGATTGAAAATGCAAAGAAGGGACTAGTATTTCATGGAGTGAGGCATGGGAACTTGTATGTCATGGACTTCAAATCGAGCAATATGCCACCAAGTACTTGCCTATTCATCAAGGCAACAAAAGGATGGTTGTGGCATAGAAAACTGGTCAAGAAGAATCTAGTAGAAGGAATCAAGGATATCACCTTTGAGAAGGACAAATTGCGTAGTGCTTGTCAGGCTGGGAAGCAAGTTGCATCATCTCATCTAAAAGTGCATCTAGTTTTTGTTTTGAGTGATTGACGTCAATACAATTAAGGAGGACTAATATTTTCATTGAGCATGTGCGTAGTTTCTAAGTGTTGTTGCATATGAGAGCAAGGAAATTAAAAGAGAAAGAAAAGAAAAGCCAACAAAGTAAAAATCTTAGAAAAAGGACTATCAACGCTCAAGAATCAAGGCTTAGTGTTTTTATCTTTTATCTTGAGTATTGGAACACCGTACTATAAAGAGAGATGCAAGAGAAATAAGTGTTGAAAGACTAAGTGCTAAAAAACTCCATTTCCAGAGTCAAATATTCCACTCCAAAATCTTTTTATCGGACAATGTCCAGCTTCATCAGATATTGTGGTCGGATTCCAGTAAGTTGCACACCATTCTCATCTCTGTGGAGTCGGACAATGTCCGACCCAGTCGGACAATCCAGTCGGACTCCAGAACCGTGTGCAACTCAGTTTTTCAGGCGGAGTCAGACGATGTCTGACCCCATCGGACAATGTCCGACTTGACGAAAATCCGAGTCAATTGGACAAAGCTGCCGGACTCCAGAATGTTGCCCATCTCACTTTTTCAAGTTGTCTTAGTCATTGTCTGACCCATCGGATAATGTACGATGATATTCTATCAGGGGCAATATCCGGGTCTGTCGGTCAATCCCGTCGGACTCCGGAGTCATGCGCATTCTTTCTGTCGGACAATGTTCGACTCCCAGTCAGACAATGTTCGACAAACATTGTCTCTAATGGCTCTTTTTCAAGCCTTGGCTATAAAAGGCTACCCCGACCCCCTTTGGTCGGTTGGCCACTTCCACTACTGAAAAACATATTGCCAACACATCTGAGCACTCCACTTCTCTTCCCTTGGTTCCTATTCTAATCCTTGGTGGGTTTGAGAGAAGATTTGAGGAGATTTGATTGAGCAATACATTCCTCTCAAGAGCAATTGGTTCATCCTCAACACTGACGTCTTTTGTGTTTGTTACTCTTGGGGATTCATCCCCTAGATGACTAGGCGTCGCCCGAAGAGCTCCCAAGTTTGTGGTTGAGACGCGGGATGTTTGTATTGGCCCCTCCTTTGTGGAGATTCATAGTGAAGCTCAAGCTTGCCTTGGTGGAAACTTGAAGAGGTTTAGGGTTGAAAGAGACCCGGTTTTTGGTGGATCCCTCAACAGAGATGTAGGCTCCTTGGTGGAGTTGAACTTTGTAAAAAATCCTTGTGTCTCCTTGTCTCCTTTTGTTGTGCTTAGTTCCTGCTTGCTTGTTTTGCTTCTTGTTCATTTTCTAGCTAGTTGTAGTGCTTTCTTTCCTAGATTTACTTGAGTAGGTTGCCCCTTTCCTAGATTTCCTAGATTTTCTAGCTAGTTGTAGTGCTAGCTAGTGCCCCTTTTGCTGTAGCCTTGTTGCTTGCTTAGCTACTTACTACTAGCTTGAATCATGCAACTTTGTCCATTTCGACGGCCGATCTATTTCTGCTGCGAGGTCGTCAGACATCGTCCTACTCTAGTCGGATATTTGAAGTAATCGGACAATATCCTACTATAGTCGGACAATCCAGTTGGACAAAGTTTTCTTGTGCTATTAATTATTCAAATTAAGTGATTTTAAGGGATAATCACCTATTCACCCCCCTCTAGGCGACTTTCAATTGGTATCAAAGCCGGTATCTTCTACAAAGCTTAACCGCTTGAAGATTAAAGATGTCAAATGATAGGTGTAGAGTGCCCGATCTTTCGACGAGTGGAGATAACTTCGATTTGGTGGATGTCGACCCTCACGATCCGACTACGACGAGCAAGCCGAAGCGCCAATGCAATCGCTGAACCAACTTCCGGAGGATATTAACCTTGCGGTAAACAAGATCAACCTGATCACGAGGATCAATTCTTACGCGCAATCGAAGAACGAGGAAGAATTAGAGGCGAGCAATCTGATGTATTGCACGAAGGTGGAGTTCTGAATTCATGTCGAGAGCCGGATGTATAGCTAAGCTAAACTTAAAACAAAACTCAAAGATTGCAAGAGGCGCAACCCTTGACTAAATAGGGGGAGGACGAGGCATCTAGGACCGGCTGAAGTGGAGAGGCGCGCGGTGGAGAGGGAGTCGCGCGACTTGGACCACGTGGGCCTTCGGGCGGCGTTATCCTAGGCCGTCGTTCCTTAGCATCAAAACTGTCTTCAATTCCTGGGCTCGAGCTCTAGTGATTGGGCCCTTGTACATCGTCGTCTCGTTAGAAGATGGATCTATACTCAAGGAGGCGCGACGACGAGAGGTCGAGGCGTGACAGCTTGGTTTGGCGCGCCATCTTCCGTCGTCATTATTTGTATGTCGTTGATGTCCTCATCATCCTCCCCTTCTTGAAATGAAGTCGTCCTCGACGACAACTCATCATCCTCACCCAAGTATGGTTTCAAATCTGCAACATTAAAACTAGTGGAAACACCAAACTCCATGGGCAAGTCAAGAACATAAGCATTATCGTTAATCTTGGTTAGCACTTTAAAAGGACCAGCAGCACGAGGCATCAGTTTAGAACGACGCAAAGTAGGAAATCTATCTTTACGCAAGTGCAACCAAACCAAATCACCAGGTTCAAAAGAAATATGTTTTCTACCTTTACTACCAGCAACTTGATACTTTTTATTAGCAACGGCAATGTTGTGTTGTGTTTCTTCATGCAATTGTTTCATGTGATCAATATGAGCAAGAGCATCAAGATGTGGTTCATCTTCAGCATAAATAGCAAACAAATCAATAGGTGCCCTAGGAACATAGCCATAAACAACCTCAAAAGGACACATCTTGGTGGCAGAATGTGTAGCACGATTATAAGCAAATTCAACATGAGGTAAACAATCTTCCCAACGTCTCAAGTTTTTATCTAGAACAACTCTAAGCATAGCAGACAAAGTTCTATTTACTACCTCAGTTTGCCCATCAGTTTGAGGATGACAAGTAGTACTAAACAACAGCTTAGTTCCTAATTTATTCCAAAGAGAACGCCAAAAATGACTAAGAAACTTAGCATCACGATCAGAGACAATTGTTTTAGGAATTCCATGCAATCTAACAATCTCTCTAAAGAACAATTCAGCAACATTTGAGGCATCATCAGTTTTATGACAAGGTATAAAGTGAGCCATTTTAGAGAAACAATCAACAACCACAAAAATACCGTCCCTCCCCTTCTTAGTGCGAGGCAATCCCAAAACATAATCCATCGAAATATCATGCCAAGGAGAAGAGGGAACAGGCAAGGGCATATACAAACCATGATTACCCAAACGAGATTTAGCTTTTTGACATGTAGTACAGCGTGCAACAAGGCGCTTAACATCACGGCGCATCCGTGGCCAAAAGAAATGGTCGGCCAACATCTCATGTGTCTTGAAAACGCCAAAGTGACCCATAAGACCACCTCCACACGCCTCTTGTAACAACAAAAGACGAACCGAGCTAGCTGAAATACATAGCTTGTTAGCACGAAATAGGAACCCATCCTGCATATGAAATTTGCCCCAAGGTTTGCCATCCTTACAATGCATCATAATATCATGAAAATCAGCATCATTCACATATTGATCTTTCAAAGCTTGCAAACCAAAGATTTTAAAGTCTAATTGGGACAACATCATATACCGACGAGACAAAGCATCAGCAATCACATTTTCCTTCCCGTTTTTATGTTTAATGATGTACGGAAAAGATTCAATAAATTCAACCCATTTAGCATGACGATGGTTCAGATTAGTTTGGGTTCTAATATGTTTCAAAGCGTCATGATCAGAATAAATAATAAATTCGCGAGGCCATAAATAATGCGGCCATGTTTGCAAAGTTCTTACTAAAGCATAAAGTTCTTTATCATAAGTGGAATATTTAAGAGCAGCACCAGTTAACTTCTCACTAAAATAAGCAATGGGTCTATGATCTTGCAACAAAATAGCACCCAAACCAATTCCACTAGCATCACATTCCAATTCAAACACATTATCAAACTTAGGCAATTGTAAGAGAGGAGCATGAGTTAACCATTCCTTGAAAGTGTTGAATGCGTCATCTTGTGGTGCGCCCCACTCAAATGGCGCACCCTTCTTGGTTAGCTCATGTAATGGTGCAGCAATAGAACTGAATCCTGCACAAAACGACGATAGAAGCCAGCAAGACCAAGAAAACTGCGAACCTGTGTGACCGTCGTCGGTTGGGGCCAACTCTGAATGGCATACACCTTGCTGCTATCCACCTCAATGCCCTGTGGAGTAACAACATATCCAAGAAACGAAACACGTTGCGTGCAAAAAGTGCATTTTTCCATGTTCCCAAACAAGTGAGCAGCACGCAAAGCGTCAAAAACAACACGCAAATGATCTAAATGCTCATTCATGGATTTGCTGTATATAAGGATATCATCAAAATAGACAACAACAAATATTCCAATGAAAGGCCGAAGAACTTCATTCATTAAGCGCATAAAAGTGCTAGGAGCATTAGACAATCCAAACGGCATAACCAACCATTCATACAAGCCAAATTTAGTTTTAAAAGCCGTTTTCCATTCATCTCCTAATTTCATTCTTATCTAATGATAACCACTACCTAAATCAACCTTAGAAAAAATTGTGGCACCACTAAGTTCATCAAGCATATCATCAAGGCGTGGTATAGGATATCGATAACAAATTGTAATATTATTAATTGCATGACAATCTACACACATACGCCAAGGACCATCTTTCTTAGGAACAAGCAAAACAGAAACCAAACAAGGGCTGAGAGACTCATGAATGTAACCTTTATCAAGCAATGCCTGCACTTGATGCTGAATTTCTTTCGTCTCCTCAGGATTTGTGCGGTACGGGCCGCGATTAGGAAGCTGTGCGCCTGGAATTAAATCAATCTGATGTTCGATGCCACGAATAGGAGGAAGACCCGGTGGCAATTCAGCGGGGAAAACATCTTTATAGTCTTGCAAAAGGTTAGCAACAGCAGGAGGAATATGCAACATAGGCGCCTCATCTAGTGAAACAAGCATACGAGAGCAAACTAGCGCATAGCAAAGCATATTAGCATCATGTAATTCATCAAAATCAGCACGTGTAGCAAGCAAGACAGGGTTATTCAATTTGATCTCATGTTGAACAGGTGCAACAGGAGGCGATGTAACCAATTTTGCAGCTTTTGTCGCTCGAGCAATATCATCTTTAAGAACTTGTTCAGGTGTCATAGGATCAATAACAATTTTCTGACCCTTAAACATGAAGGAATAATAATTAGAGAGACCATGATGAACACTATCAACATCATATTGCTAAGGACGGCCAAGCAACAAAGAGCATGCTTCCAATGGAACAACATCACAATCTGCAAAATCAGAATAGGCGCCAAGAGAGAAAGGAACACGTACCGAGCGCGTTACCTTTATTTTGCCGCCATCATTAAGCCAGTGAACGTGATAAGGATGTGGATGCTTCCTTGTTGGCAATGACAACTGCTCCACCAAGGTCGTACTAGCCAAATTGTTGCAACTGCCACCATCGATGATTATACGGACCGCTCGTTCTTGCACAACGCCTTTGATATGAAAAATGTTGTGGCGCTGATGCTTTTCATCCTGAACGACCTGTGTACTACGAACACGCTGCACAACAAGAGTTGCATACCTGTTGGCGGCACTAGAGTCGACATGAAGCTCCGTATTATCTGCATGATTAGTGACAAGCATAGTCTGCTGAATATCCTCAGAATCACTAGCAGAAGAATACCCACCGTCGTCACGAATCAGCATAGTTCGTTTATTTGGACAATCGCGTATCACATGACCAAATCCTCGGCAATGGTGACACTGAATATCACGAGCTCGTCCAGACGACGAGGAGGATGGCACGATCGAGGCAGATTTGGCCGTGGATGGAGCACTCGTCTTGGACGTGGTCGAGGAGTGGTCGCGCGACGTGGAAGGAGGTGTCGACCGTGGAGCTGAAGGCATCTTGGACCCCACAAAAATGTTAGGTCTTGACGAAGATTGTCGATCCTGCACTTCACGTTCAGCTTTACAAGCATATTCAAATAAGGTGGTCATATCATCATAATTCTTATAATCAAGAATGTTCTGAATTTCACGATTTAACCCACCCCTAAAGCGAGCCATAGCAGCATCATCCAGTTCAACTAAACCATTGCGAATCATACCCTTTTGCAAAGCTTGATAATATCCTCTACGGAAAGTGAACCTTGTTGAAAACGCTGCATTTGATTAAGCAAATCTCTAGCATAATGTGACGGCACAAAACGATGATGCATAGCAGCTTTTAATGCCGTCCATCTGGCTGGAATATTATCAGGATATCTTTGTCTATAGTCACGCCACCAAAGTAAAGCAAATTCAGTAAATTCACTAATAGCAGCCTTAACTTGTAAATTAGCAGGAATATCATGGCATGCAAATTTTTGTTCAACCTCTAATTCCCAGCACCCGGATCATATTTGCCATTAAAAGTGGGAATATAAAATTTTATTTTGGCAAAAGAATCATTAATAGGAACACGTATCCTACGAGCACGACCATGACGATTGTCGTCGTCCTGCTCGGTGTCGGCGCCGTAGTCACATGCATTTTGCAACTCCGTGAGCTGCGTCGTCATGGTCCCAAGCTGCGTCGACATGGCCTCAAGATGAGTCATGATCGTCGCGAGCGTGGTGCGGGCAGCCGTATCAGCGAGGTCTAGTTGATCAAAATGCTCATTCGACGAAGTGAGCATTGAGTCAAGTCTCTCATGCATCATCTTCATGTTGTTTTCTAGACCATCAACCTGTGCCTGGACATCCTGGAGGGTGAGCTCCTCCGACTTCGAGCTGTTTTCTGTCATAGAAACACAAGCAATACAAAAAGCGGGATCCTACAACAAGAGGTGAGTGGTGGATGAAAAGCTCAATCAAAAAGCTATTATCAAATTCTTACCCGTCCTTACCAAGCACGCAAGCATGAACTGCAACCACAGGTAAAACCGGTGGAAGATTGGAGGAGCGATTACGTGGTGAAACAAAAACCTGGTCGTAGTAGAAAATTTGTGGGGCTAGGAGGCTGCACTCAATCCAAGGGTTAGCACAATTCAAACAATAACTGCAAAGCTGAATAATGGTGCTAAACGCGAAAAGATTGCTGCCGGTACAAGTGCAAGAGGAAGGAAGAAGGATTGCTGCCGGTACAAGTGCAAGAGGAACAGAAGGCAATTAAACAATGATACCTTTTGCAGAGAAAGAAAAAAAAAGAAAAAAAAAGAGAAAAAAAAGAGCGACCGAGCAACACAGGCGACGCGTTCTTGCCGCACTTTGTTTTGATCCTTCTTCCTTCCTCTTGCACTTGTGCCAGCAGCAATCTTTTCACATTTAGCACCATTATTCAGCTTTGTAGTTATTGTTTGAATTGTGCTAACCCTTGGATTGAGTGCAGCCTCCTAGCCCCACAAATTTTCTACTACGAGCAGGTTTTTGTTTCACCACGCAATCGCTCCTCCAATCTTCCACCGGTTTTAACTGTGGTTGCAGTTCACGCTTGCGTGCTTGGTAAGGACAGGTAAGAATTTGATAACAGCTTTTTGATTGAGCTTTTCATCACCACTCACCTCTCATCGTAGGACCTAGCTTTTTGTATTGCTTGTGTTTCTATGGCAGAAAACAGTTCGAAGTCGGAGGAGCTCACCCTCCAGGATGTCCAGGTGCAGGTTGATGGTCTACAAAATGACATGAAGATGATGCATGAGAGACTTGACTCTACGGTCACTTCGTCGAATGAGCGTTTTGATCAGCTCGACCTCGCTGATATGGTTGCTCGCCCGACGCTCGCGATGATCATGACTCGTCTTGAGGCCATGTCGACGCAGCTTGGGACCATGACGATGCAGCTCACGGTGTTGCAAAAGGCACGTGACTACAGCGCCGACACCGAGCAGGACGATGACAATCGTCGTGGTCGTGCTCGTAGGGTACGTGTTCCTATTAATGATTCTTTTGCCAAAATAAAATTTTGTATTCCCACTTTTAATGGCAAATATGATCCAGGTGCTTATCTTGATTGAGAATTAGAGGTTGAACAAAAATTTGCATGCCATGATATTCCTGCTAATTTAAGGGTTAAGGCTGCTATTAGTGAATTTACTGAATTTGCTACTTTGGTGGCGTGAGTATAGACAAAGATATCCTGATAATATTCTAGCCACTTGGACGGCATTAAAAACTGCTATGCATCATCGTTTTGTGCCGTCATATTATGCTAGAGATTTGCTTAATCAAATGCAGTGTTTTCAACAAGGTTCACTTTCCGTAGAGGATTATTATCAAGCTTTGCAAAAGGGTATGATTCGCTGTGGTTTAGTGAACTAGATGATGCTGCTATGGCTCGCTTTAGGGGTGGGTTAAATCATAAAATTCAGAACATTCTTGATTATAAGAATTATGATGATATGACCACCTTATTTGAATATGCTTGTAAAGCTGAACGTGAAGTGCAGGATCGACAATCTTCGTCAGGACCTAACATATTTGTAGGGTCCAAGAAGCCTTCAGCTCCACGGTCGACACCTCCTTCCATGTCGCGCGACCACTCCTCGACCACGTCCAAGTCGAGTGCTCCATCCACGGCCAAATCTGCCACGATCGTGTCGTCCTCCTCGTCGTCTAGATGAGCTCGTGATTTTCAGTGTCACCGTTGCCGAGGATTTGGTCATGTGATACGCGATTGTCCAAATAAACGAACTATGTTGATTCGTGATGGCGGTGGGGATTCTTCTGCTAGTGATTCTGAGGATATTCAGCAGACTATGCTTGCCACTAATCATGCAGATAATACGGAGCTTCATGTCGACTCTAGTGCCACCGACAGATATGCAACTCTTGTTGTGCAGCGTGTTCTTAGTACACAGGTCGTTCAGGATGAAAAGCATCAGCGCCACAACATTTTTCATATCAAAGGCGTTGTGCAAGAACGAGCGGTCCGTATAATCATCGATGGTGGCAGTTGCAACAATTTGGCTAGTACGACCTTGGTGGAGCAGTTGTCACTGCCAACAAGGAAGCACCCACATCTTTATTACGTTCAATGGCTTAATGATGGTGGCAAAATAAAGGTAACACGCTCGGTACGTGTTCCTTTCTCTCTTGGCGCCTATTCTGATTTTGTAGATTGTGATGTTGTTCCAATGGAAGCATGCTCTTTGTTGCTTGGCCGTCTTTGGCAATATGATGTTGATAGTGTTCATCATGGTCGCTCCAATTATTATTCCTTCATGTTTAAGGATCAGAAAATTGTTATTCATCCTATGACACCTGAACAAGTTCTTAAAGATGATATTGCTCGAGCGGCAAAAGCTGCAAAATTGGTTACATCGCCTCCTGTTGCACCTGTTCAACATGAGATCAAATTGAATAACCCTATCTTGCTTGCTACATGTGCTGATTTTGATGAATTACATGATGCTAATCTGCTTTTCTATGCGCTAGTTTGCTCTCGTATGCTTGTTTCACTAGATGAGGCGCCTATGTTGCATATTTCTCCTGCTGTTGCTAACCTTTTGCAGGACTATAAAGATGTTTTTCCCGCTGACTTGCCACCGGGTCTTCCTCCTATTCGTGGCATAGAACATCAGATTGATTTAATTCCAGGCGCACAGCTTCCTAATCGCGCCCCGTACCGCACAAATCCTGAGGAGACAAAACAAATTCAGCGTCAAGTGCAGGCATTGCTTGATAAAGGTTACATTCATGAGTCTCTCAGTCCTTGTTCGGTTCCTTTTTTGCTTGTTCCTAAGAAAGATGGTTCTTGGCGTATGTGTGTAGATTGTCATGCAATTAACAATATTACAATTCGTTATCGATATCCTATACCACGCCTTGATGATATGCTTAATGATGGTGGTGCCACAATTTTCTCTAAGGTTCATTTGCGTAGTGGTTACCATCAGATAAGAATGAAATTAGGAGATGAATGAAAAACGGCTTTTAAAACTAAATTTGGCTTGATGAACTTAGTGGTGCCACAATTTTCTCTAAGGTTCATTTGCGTAGTGGTTACCATCAGATAAGAATGAAATTAGGAGATGAATGAAAAACGGCTTTTAAAACTAAATTTGGCTTGCATGAATGGTTGGTTATGCCGTTTGGATTGTCTAATGCTCCTAGCACTTTTATGCGCTTAATGAATGAAGTTCTTCGGCCTTTCATTGGAATATTTGTTGTTGTCTATTTTGATGATATCCTTATATACAGCAAATCCATGAATGAGCATTTAGATTATTTGCGTGCTGTTTTTGATGCTTTGCGTGCTGCTCAATTGTTTGGGAACATGGAAAAATGCACTTTTTGCAGGCAACGTGTTTTGTTTCTTGGATATGTTGTTACTCCACAGGGCATTGAGGTCGATAGCAGCAAGGTGGATGCCATTCAGAGTTGGCCCCAACCGACGACGGTCACACAGGTTCGCAGTTTTCTTGGTGTTGCAGGCTTCTATCGTTGTTTTGTGCGGGATTTCAGTTCTATTGCTGCACCATTACATGAGCTGACCAAGAAGAGTGCGCCATTTGAGTGGGTCGCACCACAAGCCGATGCATTCAACACTTTAAAGGAACGGTTAACTCATGCTCCTCTCTTACAATTGCCTAATTTTGATAAAGTGTTTGAATTGGAATGTGATGCTAGTGGAATTGGTTTGGGTGCTGTTTTGTAGCAAGATCATAAACCCATTGCTTATTTTAGTGAGAAGTTAAGTGGTGCTGCTCTTAAATATTCCACTTACGATAAAGAACTTTATACTTTAGTAAGAACTTTGCAAACATGGCAGCATTATTTATGGCCTCACAAATTTATTATTCATTCTGATCATGAGGCTTTGAAACATATTAGAACCCAAACTAATCTGGACTATCGTCATGCTAAATGGGTTGAATTTATTGAATCCTTTCCGTACATCATTAAACATAAAAACAGGAAGGAAAATGTGATTGCCGATGTTTTGTCTCGTCGTTATATGATGTTGTCCCAATTAGACTTTAAAATCTTTGGTTTGCAAGCTTTGAAAGATCAATATGTGAATGATGCTGATTTTCATGATATTATGATGCATTGTAAGGATGGCAAACCTTGGGGCAAATTTCATATGCAGGATGGGTTCCTGTTTTGTGCTAACAAGCTGTGTATTCCAGCTAGCTCGGTTCGTCTTTTGTTGTTACAGGAGGCGCATGGAGGTGGTCTTATGGGTCACTTCGGCGTCTTCAAGACACATGAGGTGTTGGACGACCATTTCTTTTGGCCACGGATGCGCCGTGATGTTTAGCGCCTTGTTGCACGCTGTACTACATGTCAAAAAGCTAAATCTCGTTTGGGTAATCATGGTTTGTATATGCCCTTGCCTGTTCCCTCTTCTCCTTGGCATGATATTTCGATGGATTTTATTTTAGGATTGCCTCGCACTAAGAAGGGGAGGGACAATATTTTTGTGGTTGTTGATCGTTTCTCTAAAATGGCTCACTTTATACCTTGTCATAAAACTGATGATGCCTCAAATGTTGCTGAATTGTTCTTTAGAGAGATTGTTAGATTGCATAGAATTCCTAAAACAATTGTCTCTGATTGTGATGCTAAGTTTCTTAGTCATTTTTAGCGTTCTCTTTGGAATAAATTAGGAACTAAGCTGCTGTTTAGTACTACTTGTCATCCTCAAACTGATGGGCAAACTCAGGTAGTAAATAGAACTTTGTCTGCTATGCTTAGAGCTGTTCTAGATAAAAACTTGAGACGTTGGGAAGATTGTTTACCTCATGTTGAATTTTCTTATAATCGTGCTACACATTCTGCCCCTAAGATGTGTCCTTTTGAGGTTGTTTATGGCTATGTTCCTAGGGCGCCTATTGATTTGTTTGCTATTGATGCTGAAGATGAACCACATGTTGATGCTTTTGCTTATATTGATCACATGAAACAATTGCATGAAGAAACACAACACAACATTGCCGTTGCTAATAAAAAGTATCAAGTTGCTGGTAGTAAAGGTAGAAACCATATTTCTTTTGAACCTGGTGATTTGGTTTGGTTGCACTTGCGTAAAGATAGATTTCCTACTTTGTGTCGTTCTAAATTGATGCCTCGTGCTGCTGGTCCTTTTAAAGTGCTAACCAAGATTAAGGATAATGCTCATGTTCTTGACTTGCCCATGGAGTTTGGTGTTTCCACTAGTTTTAATGTTGCAGGTTTGAAACCATACTTGGGTGAGGATGATGAGTTGCAGTCGAGGACGACTTCACTTCAAGAAGGGGAGGATGATGAGGGCATCAACGACATACGAATAACAACGACGGAAGATGGCGCGCCAAAGCAAGTTGTCACGCCTCCACCTCTCATCGTCGCGCCCCCTCGAGTTAAGGATCCATCTTCTAACGAGACGACGACGTACAAGGGCCCAATCACTAGAGCTCGAGCCCAGGAATTGAAGACAGTTTTGATGCTAAGGAATGACAGCCCAGGATGATGCCGCCCGAAGGCCCACGTGGCCCAAGTCGCGCGACCCCCTCTCCACCGCGCGCCTCTCCACTTCAGCCGGCCCTAGATGTCGCGTCCTCCCCCTATTTAGTCAAGGCCTGCGCCCCTTGCAATCTTTGGATTTTGTTTTAAGTTTAGCTTAGCTATACATCCGTCTCTCAATGTGAATTCAGAACTCCACCTTTGTGCAATACATCAGATTGCTCGCCTCTAATTCTTGCTCGTTCTTCGATCGCGTGTAAGAATTGATCCTCGTGATCAGGTTGATCTTGTTTACCACAAGGTTAATATCCTCTGAAAGTTGGTTCAGCGATTACATTGGCGCTTCAGCTTGCTCGTTGTAGTCGGATCGTGAGGGTCGACATCCACCAAATCGAAGTTATCTCCACTTGCCGAAAGATCGGGCACTATACACCTATCATCAAAGACATGATCAAGAAGTTGATAAAGATGGTGATCAAGGAAGCTCACATCCACCACACCCAAGAGTCCATCAAAATGTACAACGTGATCACCCCGTCGAACAAATTCTTGGAGACATTGATAAAGGGGTAATCACTAGATCTCGAGTTTGTAATTTTTGTGAACATTACTCTTTTGTCTCTTCTATGGAGCCATTTAGGGTAGAACAAGAACTTGAGGATTCGGATTGGGTGATGGCCATGCAAGAGGAATTGAACAACTTCACAAGAAATGAAGTGTGGACATTGGAGGAAAGACCGAAGAACAAGAATGTTGTGGGCACCAAATAGGTGTTCCGCAACAAACAAAATGAAGATGGTGTTGTGACAAGAAACAAGGCGAGGCTTATGGCAAAAGGATACTCAAAAGTAGAAGGATTGGATTTCGATGAAACCTTTGCCCCCGTGGCAAGGCTTGAATCAATTAGGATGCTACTTGCCTTTGCCACTCATCATGATTTCAAGTTATGCCAAATGGACGTGAAAAGTGCATTCCTCAACAGATCAATCAAGGAAGAAGTGTATGTGGAGCAACCACCAGGCTTTGAAGACCCTAAGTATCCTAATCATGTCTACAAACTCCATAAGGCGCTCTATGGGCTTAAGCAAGCTCCAAGAGCATGGTATGAATGCCTTAGGGATTTTCTTGTTAAGAAGGGTTTTGTCATTGGCATGGCCGATGCAACTCTATTCACAAAGCGTTTTGGCATTGATATATTTGTGTGCCAAATATATGTAGATGACATTATATTTGGTTCTACTAACCAATCCTTTTGTGATGAGTTTAGCAAGATAATGACTAAGAGGTTCGAGATGTCCATGATGGGAGAATTGACATTCTTTCTAGGCTTCCTAGTGAAGCAACTCAAGGAGGGCACCTTCATATGTCAAGCCAAGTACACACAAGACTTATTGAAGAAGTTTGACATAGACAAGGCCAAGCCCATCAAAACTCCCATGCCAACAAATGGCCACCTTGACCTCATCAAAAAGGACAAGCCCATTGATCAAAAGGTATACCACTCCATGATAGGATCTTTGCTTTATCTTTGTGCATCTAGGCCCGATATCATGCTTAGTGTGTGTATGTGTGCACGTTTTCAAGCCGCTCCTATGGAGTGTCACATGGTGGCCGTTAAGAGAATTTTGAGATATTTGGTTCGCACTCCCAACCAAGGACTTTGGTACCTCAAGGGTTCAAAGTTCAACCTTATAGGCTATTCTGATGCGGATTATGCCGGGGATAAGGTTGATAGAAAGAGTACCTCCGGGACGTGCCAATTCTTGGGTAGGTCCCTAGTGTCATGGTCATCCAAGAAACCAAATTCTGTTACACTTTCCACGGCCGAAGCGGAGTATGTTGCAGCCGATAGTTGTTGTGCACAACTACTTTGGATGAGACAAACTCTATGGGACTATGGTTACAAATTGAACCGTGTTCCTCACCTATGTGACAATGAGAGTGCCATTAAGCTTGCTTATAACCCCGTTGAGCATTCGCGCACAAAGCATATAGATATCCGCCACCACTTTTTGAGAGATCATTCAATCAAGGGAGATATTGATGTTAGTCATGTGAGAACCAAAGAACAATTGGCCGACATATTTACCAAGCCACTAAATGAAAAGCATTTTTTCTATCTTAGGAGTGAACTTAATATTCTTGATTCTGGCAATGTGGTTTGAAAGCTTGCACATCTGTGGTGACATAGTGCAATCTTTTTTAAAAAAATGAAAAATATTGCAAAATGTTGATTGTTTTATTTTTGAAAATTATTTGGTTCTTGATCATTGGATCATGTTGACGTGGATGTAATCATTGTAGGAATGATTGATTGTGGTTGGTTGCATCCACTAAAACTTTTTGAAAATTGAGCATGTTCAGTGAGATCAATAAGAGAACTATGGATACCTAAGCTTTGCTAAAGAAGGAGATATCAAGGTTCAGATATTTGTACCTAAGGAGGCAAGTCAACTTTTTGTCAAGTCGGACAAAATCCGACTCAATCGAATAATGTCCGGCTCTTGGACCTAGTCGGATAATGTACGACTAAGTCGGACATTGTCTGAGTAAGAGGATTTTTTCCCATACCAGGGCCCGAGCCTACCCCTTCGTTTTCAAACCTTTCATTCTCTCAAACTCTCTCTCTCTCTCTCCTCTCAAACCGGTGGCCAAGGAGCTCTAGCGGCGATCCCTCTCTCCCACTGTCAAGAGGACCAAGTTTTAGGAGGAGGGGACTCCCTTCATCGGATAAAGTCCGAGTACCACCATTGTTGCAAGGTTTTTCCTCTTTTCTCTTCTCACTCCTAGGGTTAGGGTTTGACTTTGCAATGCTAGGTTTATTCCTTAGTCCCCTACCATTGTAACCCATGGAGATAATTCCTAGGATGCTATAGATGCTTTGTATGCAATATGGCCAGGAGTTGTGGTCAGATTTGAGAAAACCCAAACTTTTGTGAAAATTTCATGGGCATCAGACAATATTCGATTCAGTCGGACAATGTCCAACATCGGACAATATCCGACTCCGTCGGTCATTATCCGATGACCACAGATTTTTCCAAAAGTTTCTGTTTTATGTCTTATGACCATGAAGTCTTCAAATTCTTTCACTTTCTCATCCTGTACCACTACCTATCTATTTGTCAGGATGTCTGGCACTTGGCCTCAGGGGGAGAAGCTATTCAAGTATGCGGATGATGCCGGAGGAAGCAAAACTAAGAGAAGAAAGCCACGAAGAGTGCATCTCCGTTATGCTGAGAACCGAGAGGAAGAAGAACCTACTGAGATCATCTACGTCGTGCGAAATGTGACGGTTGCTCCAAACCGGGATGGAGCACCCGTCAACTTTGTGAAGGCATCCGAGGAAACAAGTCGTGAGACTTGGGAAACCAACTGGTTTGCAGCTGACAAGCAGGCCATTGACACTAGGTTTTGGTCTCACTTCCATACGGATTGGTTCATGTGTGCCTACAAGAGCAAGAAGAATCCCACCATAGCTATGTAGTATATTGACTGGGATTACATGGCACGCAACAAAAATCCAGTGTTTAAGCAAATCATAGAATCTTGTGAGTACCATGGCATCAAGGATCTCATGGGCTTCAGATATAACTAGAGTCAAGAGATAATCTCTCAGTTCTACTCCACCGTGTTCTTTGATGAAGGTGCAAATAATTGTTTTGGATGACAAATGGTGAGAGGTATTCTTGCTCTTTATCTCGCTTTGCTACTCTGCTTGGAATAAAGGATTCCTAGGGTCATCCAAGGCGCATTCATGATGGATGCACAATGCATCCCTCTGAAATGAAGTACATGTATATCGATGAAGAGGATTGCAACCCACCCTACACTGCTGGTTTCAAACCTTTCTATAATGTGCTTCACAGGATGGTCAGATTCTCTATGGATCCAAGGGGAGGCAATGCTAACTATGTTCTCGGCTTTGAGAAGGACTTACTTGATTGGGTTGGTGGCACTGAGAAGTTCAATGTGTTTGACTTCATCTACTCAGAGATGTGGCATGTGGCTATCACTGCGAGTCGGGGCTGTGCTTATGCCCCCTTCATCATGTACATGATCGAGAAGGTGACCAAGAAGACCTTCAAGAAGGAGTGTGAGCATCGGAGTCTCAGGACGAACGTACCTCCGGGTGCTGCTAGTGGTGCTTCCACACCTAGGATGGCTCCCTCAGATGAGCCTACTTCACCTTCAGGTGCCACTTCACTTCAAGATCCTCCAGCTAGCTCCACTCCAGGTCCTTCCCGTAGGCATAGAGGCCAAGGGTCTAGCAAGAAGAGGGGTGGGCTTTACAAGATGCTCAAAGGGTTGTTTAGCATTTGCAACAGACTTGATGCCCGCCTTGACAACATGGAGAAGCACCGAAATGTGCTTTATGAGCATCATAAGGCTATGTATGATCACTTCGCTATTCAGCCTCTTCGCTCCCCATCCCCAAATCCTGCACCCTGTCCTCCTCCAGTTGAGAATCCTTGGAGTACCTTCACTTATGAGGAGTCTTCGTACTTTGGCTACTACCCCTCCTATGCCTATCCTACTGCTATAGCTGGTACAAGTGCTACTGGACCCTCCCACACTAGGTTTGATGATGAGGATGAGGATGAGATTATGGAGGAGACACAACCGCAAGGGAGGAATGAAGACGATGATGAAGATGATGAGGAAAGTGACTATGATGACGACGAGTAATTTCTTCTATTCGTTTTTGGTGTCTTGATGCCAAAGGGGGAGAAGAAGTTCAGCCAAGGGAGAAAAAGAGTCAAGAAGTTGAAGAGTCAAGAAGTTCACCTAGCTTATTATCTTTTTGTATCTTGTGATCTCATTGAACATGCCATTTATGTGCTTTCGAACCTTTAAGTGAATCTTATTTGTGTAAGACTTATTTATGCTTTCTATGAGATGAACTATGTGCTATGCAAATGTGGCTTGATGTAATGTTATTTGTTTTCCCTCTTAGTTGCATTTCTCTGAATCACATGTCATATGCATTGTTGTCTTTCTTTTTGATATTGATGCTATGTGGAACAATGCAAGGAAATAGGGGGAGCTCTTGTACTTTTCTCTCAAATATGTGCATATGGGTTGTTAATGCCCAATTTGGAATTCAATTCATGCACACATTAAAAGGGAGCTCCTATTTATTTGTTCTCTCTTTTAATGCTTTTCTATCTATGAACTGTGAACTTTAGTTGTATTGTCATCAATCACCAAAAAGGGGGAGATTGCAAGTGCATCTAGGCCCCTAATATTTGAAGTGATTGACGTCAATACAATTAAAAAGGACTAATATTTTCATTGAGCATGTGCGTAGTTTCTAAGTGTTGTTGCATAGAGCAAAGAAATCAAAAGAGAAAGAAAACAAAAGCCAACAAAGTAAAAATCTTAGAAAAAGGACTATCAACGCTCAAGAATCAAGGCTTAGTGTTTTTATCTTTTATCTTGAGTATTGGAACACCGTACTATAAAGAGAGATGCAAGAGAAATAAGTGTTGAAAGACTAAGTGCTAAAAAACTCCATTTCTAGAGTCAAATATTCCACTCCAAATCTTTTTATCGGACAATGTCCAGCTTCATCAGATATTGTGGTTGGATTCCAGTAAGTTGCACACCATTCTCATCTCTGTGGAGTCGGACAATGTCCGACCTAGTCGGACAATCCAGTCGGACTCCAGAACCGTGTGCAACTCAGTTTTTCAGGCGGAGTCAGACGATGTCTGACCCCATCGGACAATGTTCGATTCGAGGAAAATCCGAGTCAATCGGACAAAGCTGTCGGACTCCAGAATGTTGCCCATCTCACTTTTTCAAGTTGTCTTGGTCATTGTCCGACCCACCGGATAATGTCTGACTATATTCTGTCACGGGCAATATCCCGGTCTATCGATCAATCCCGTCGGACTCCAGAGCCATGCTCATTCTTTTTGTACAATGTCTAACTCCCAATCGGACAATGTCCGACAAATATAGTCTCCAACGGCTCTTTTTCAAGCCTTGGCTATAAAAGGCCACCCCAACCCCCTTTGGTCGGTTGGCCACTTCCACTACTGAAAAACATATTCCCAACACATCTGAGCACTCCACTTCTCCTCCCTTGGTTCGTATTCCAATCCTTGGTGGGTTTGAGAGAAGATTTGAAAGATTTGATTGAGCAATACATTCCTCTCAAGAGCACTTGGTTCATCCTCAACACGGACGTCTTTTATGTTTGTTACTTTTGGGGATTCATCCCCTAGACGGTTATGCGTCGCCCGGAGAGCTCCCAAGTTTGTGGTTCAGACGCGGAACGTTTATATTGGCCCCTCCTTTGTGGAGATTCATAGTGAAGCTCAAGCTTGCCTTGGTGGAAGCTTGAAGCTTGTGGTTGAAAGAGACCCAATCCTTAGTGGATCCCTCAACGGAGACGTAGGCTCCTTGGTGGAGCTGAACTTCAGTGAAAAATCCTTGTGTCTCCTTGTGTCTTTTGTTTGTGCTTAGTTTCTGCTTGCTTGTTTTGCTTGTTGTTCATTTTCAAGCTAGTTGTAGTGCTTTCTTTCCTTGATTTACTTGAGTATGTTGCATGCTAGCTAGTGCCCCTTTTGTTGTAGCCTTGTTGCTTGCTTAGCTACTTGCTGCTAGCTTGAATCGTGCAACTTTGTCCATTTCGACAGTCAATCCATTTTCGCTACGAGGTAGTTGGACATTGTCCTACTCTAGTTGGATATTTGAAGTAATCGGACAATATCCTACTATAATCGGACAATCCAGTCAGACAAAGTTTTCCTGTGCTATTAATTATTTGAATTAAGTGATTTTCAGGGATAATCGCCTATTCACTCCCCCTCTAGGTGACTTTATCATCCCACCAAGTTGTTCATGTCTACATCTCGTCCTTTAGAGATCTTGCACATGGACGGGAATCTATATTGCTTGGTGATTATGGATGACTTCACAAGATACACTTGGACTTTCTTTCTTGTGGACAAGTCTCAAGCAAGTGACATCTTCAGAAAATTTGCAAGGAGAGCAAAGAATGAATTCAAGGCTAGCATTGTGAAGATAAGAAGTGGAAATAAGACTGAGTTCAAGAACACAATAGTGGAGGAATATTGTGACAAGAAGAGGATCAAGCATGAATTCTCTGCTACATATGCTCCCAAGCAGAATGGACTAGTGGAGAGGAAGAACAAGACACTCATCACCCTTGCTCGTGCCAAGTTGGATGAGTATGGAACTCATGAGAGGTTTTGGGCTGAAGCAATCAACACAACATGCTACACCTCTAACCGTGTCTACCTCCACCGGTTGTTGAAGAAGACACCCTATGAGCTATTGGTTGGACGGAAACGAAATGTTTCCTATTTTTGGCTCTTTGGCTGCACTTGCTACATTATCAAGAAGAAGAGGAAGCTCGGGAAGTTTGAGAGCAGAACTAATGAATGCATTCTTGTTGGGTACTCAGGAACTTCTAAAGCATATAGGGTCTACAACTCAGCCACAGGTTGTGTGGAAGAATCTTATGATGTGCAATTTGATGAGTCAAATGGTTCTCAGAAGGGAGATGAATTCCATGAAGTGAACATTGGAGATGAACCTATGAGGGAAGCTTTGAGGAGCATGCCCGTGGGCGAGGTTTTACCCCATGAGACCAATGATGATGATATTGGTGAACCCTCTACTCCACCACCTCAACCAACCTCCTCCTCTGAGGTGCAAGAACCAACCCAAGATGCCATTAGCACACCCACTAGCTCCTCCTAAGATTCATTGAGAGTGCATCCACCTACCCAAGAGGAAACGCAAGTGAGAAGTAAGATGCAAGCCTCCTCACATACTTCCCCTCAAGCCACTGCTCCATGCTATTCACACAATAGCCCCACATCCTCACCAAGCTCTAGCCCCAAAACAACAAAGCATGTGAGTGATTCTCCCACCTCACTAAGAATCCAAGACACTCATATCTCAAGAGAGCGAGCAATCCATGATGCACAAGATACTTCACCTCGAGCTCCTCCCACTCAAGAAGAACATCATCCTAGACCCAAAGCCTGTTGGAGATATGCCCAAGAGACAATACGGATTTGATCCGTATGTGAGGGTCATACGGATATTGATCCGTGTGAGGAATTAGTCCACTAATAGTCCAACTAGTCGAGGCCCATTAGAAGGGTCTATTTAAGTGGAGGAGGGGCTTAAGGCGCAGGTGATTCCACCAGTCCTTAACCCTAGCCGCCGTGCTCCTCTTTCTCGCCCACAAAACCCTAACCGTGTTGCCGGTGCTAGCACGCCGCGCACGGTGCTCCAACCCTGTACGTGTGGATACCGCGAGGAGGCGCTGCTGCTGCTGCGGTGCCGACGGCTGGACTAGAAGGAGATGATTGACGTGATCGACTACTTCCTCTACACCAACGCGCGACTACGTTGGATCGAGCTGCTCCAACATTCGCTTCCGCTCCGCCTGCGCGTCTAGTGGTAACGATCCATGATCCTCTCTTGCAAGGTTTCCTGGTTGAACGGTAGAAATTTTATATGCTATCGTAGCCTACCCGTTCCCCTACAGTGGTATCAGAGCCGACCTTGTGTAGTTTGTGATCTAGATCTTGTGCATATAGTCGATATGTTGATGTACTAGATGAGATCTATTACATGTTTTGTGTTGGATTGATTAGATCAATGATGATAGGGAGGTTCACAAGGTAATGGGCGGATAGCAATACATGCATCATTGATTTATTTGTGTTCCTTCTCCGTGCGCGCGCGACTTGTCCCTACCGGCTGGAATCACCATCGGGACTAACTGCGTGCGCCAGTAGAGGAGCCAATAGTATCATAATCATGTACCGCAGTCTACTCATGAAAACCTAATGGAAAACTAATCCATTGTGAATGACTCAAAATCGGGCAAATATGATTTTCCCGATAGGATTTCCATTGTGATTTTATAGATACGATCTGTGAAATCCTGTGAGGTTTCAGGGCGCTGCCTAGATTGTTACAACCCTTTTTGGCCACATGTTAGCATTCGCTTCTCGCCTAACTTGTTTTTGCAGAGAATGTTGTGAATGATATGGCCCAAAAGATGCATGTGATGTATATATGTGATTTGCATGGCTTGCGTGCCATGATTAATTACAGCTGGGTTGAGGCTGTCATATTATTGTATAACGGCCTGCGTGTCGATCTGTGATGCTTGATATTCTCGTGTAATTTATTACTAGCTATTAGTTGTAGTAGCTAAGTGTTAGTTCATGGAGGCCTCAAGCATGATGGTTGAAGGGACGGGAGACATGGCAATGACAATGGAGATGGAGATCACCAATTGAAAGGGGCCATACTATTTCACAGTTAATATGATTGCCTGTGATGATGTTCCTATCATCCTATTCTTTCATGTGTTATTTATATTAGATATGATTAACATGCTAGAATAGGTTCCCTCAAGAAAAATTAAATTATATGCCCTTCCAATAGCTGCACCTATTAAAATTATGATCGTTGTATGGTAGGTCTGCCAAAGTAGAGTACCTCAACTATCTTAATTATTAGGATAAATGTCGAACATTTATATGCATAGTATTGGTTTAATTAGCAAAGCTATCAAAACGGTTTTGGGCTTTGGGGCATGGTGTTGGCGCCGGGGCATGTGATGCCACCCAACAAACAAGAGTCACATAGGGATGTGATTAGCAAAGTGTTGCTTACCTATGTCACTAGATTTCTAGCGGTGATGCCAAAGCTCACTAGGATCTAAGTTGAATATGGATCTTGAACCACTATATGTCGTTTTGAGGGAAAACGATTCCAAGCATATAGTGGAATAATGAACTTTTGTTAAAATGTTTATAAGAGTTTTATATTTATATAGTGCTTATATTTGCGTATTTTCTGTTGTAGATCATGGCACCAACCGCTAGTAACACTTTCAATTTGCGCTCAATTCTTGAAAAAGAAAAGCTTAGTGGAACAAACTTTATTGATTGGTATCGCAACTTGAGAATTGTTCTCAAGCAAGAGAAAAAGGAATATGTTCTAGAGCTTCCCTATCCTGATGATCTGCCAGAAAATGCTACTGCCACTCAGAAAAGGGAGTATGAGAAACATACCAATGATGCAGTTGATGTTAGCTGTCTCATGCTTGCCACTATGTCCTCTGAGCTCCAGAAGCAATATGAGAACGCGGATGCCCACAATATGATTGAGAGACTTCGTGGCATGTTTGAGAACCAAGCAAGGTCTGAGAGGTACAACATCTCAAAGTCCTTGTTTGTGTGCAGGCTAGCTGAAAACGGTTCTGTCAGTCCTCATGTGATCAAGATGATTGGTTACATTAAGAATCTGGAGAAACTTGGTGCTGCTCTACACCCTGATTTGGCCACAGATGTGATTCTCCAGTCGCTTCCTGCAAGCTATGAGCCTTTCATTTTGAACTTTCAAATGAATAGCTTAGAGAAGACATTGGCTGAGTTGCATGGGATGCTTAAGACAGCTGAGGCAAGCATCAAAAAATCTGGTCCAAGTCAAGTTAACTTGGTTCAAAAGGATAGCAAGAAACGAAAGCGCAAGACTAAGGCTAAGGCTACAGATCAGATCTCTAGCACTAAGCCTAAGCCTGCAGCAGCTCCTAAGCCTAAACCGGCGGGTAGTGATCCTTGTTTTCACTGCAAGAAACCCGGTCATTGGAAGAGGAATTGCAAGCTTTATCTGGAAGAGCTGAAGAAGAAGGGTGGAGACACTTCTAATTCAGGTATCAATGTTATTGAAATTAATAATGTTGCTACATGTCCTTATGATTCATGGGTATTTGATACCGGATCGATGATTCATACTTGCAAATCGTTGCAGGGGCTTAAAGAAGCAAGAAAATGTGCAAAAGGCGAGGTGGATGCTCGCGTCGGCAATGGTGCAAAGGTTGCTGCGTTGGCCGTCGGAACTTGTCCACTTTCATTACCATCAGGATTAGTTTTGGAGTTAAATAATTGTTATTATATTCCCGCCTTAGGAAAAAACATTATTTCTTCAAAATGTTTGGAGGAAGATGATGGTTATGAGGTCATAATAAGGAACAAGTGTTGTTCCATTTATTTGAATAATATTCTCTATGGTAATTGCCCATTGGTGAATGGATTATATTACTTAGATCTTGAGAATAAGCCTATTTATAACATTGATGCGAAAAGGCTCAAGCCTAATGATTTGAATCCCACGTATACTTGGCATTATCGTTTAGGTCATATAAATGAGAAGCGCATAAAGAAACTCCATACAGATGGTCTTCTAAGTTCTTTTGATTTTGAATCAATTGATACATGTGAATCTTGTTTACTTGGCAAAATGACTAAGTCGCCTTTCACAGGAAATAGTGAGAGGGCGAGTGAACTATTGGGACTTGTACATACGGATGTATGTGGACCAATTAGTTGCACGGCCAGAGGTGGTTTTCAGTACTTCATAACTTTTACCGACGACTTTAGTAGATATGGTTACATCTACTTAATGAGGCATAAGTCTGAATCCTTTGAAAAGTTCAAAGAATTTCAAAATGAAGTACAAAATCAATTGGGCAAGACTATTAAATGCCTACGATCTGATCGTGGTGGTGAATATTTGAGCCATGAATTTGGTGAACATCTAAAGCAATGTGGAATTGTTCCACAATGGACTCCGCCAGGAACGCCCCAATGGAATGGAGTATCCGAGCGGAAGAACCGAACCTTGTTAGACATGGTTAGGTCTATGATGAGCCAAAGTGATCTTCCATTGCCCTTCTGGGGATACGCTCTAGAAACTGCCGCTTTCACACTTAATAGGGTTCCATCTAAATCCGTGGAAAGGACACCATATGAGATATGGACTGGGAAGCGTCCCGGGTTGTCTTTTCTTAAGATTTGGGGATGTGAGGCTTATGTAAAACGTATGACGTCTGATAAGCTTTCTTCCAAGTCTGATAAATGCTTCTTTGTAGGATACCCTAGGGAAACCAAAGGTTATTATTTCTACAACCGGGAAGAGGGCAAAGTGTTTGTCGCTCGTAATGGTGTTTTTCTAGAGAAAGAGTTTCTCTCCAAAAGGGTAAGTGGGAGAACGGTGCAACTTGAAGAAGTTCCAGAAGCTCCAGAAAATGTTTCTTCTTCCGCTATACCACAATTGGATGAACAAATTGTTGTTGAACCAATTGTTGAAACACCAGCCCCGCGTAGGTCAGAAAGGGCACGTCGCGCTCCTGAAAAGTTCACGCTCCTAACCACGGGGCAGCGAGACATATTATTGTTAGACAATGATGAGCCTAAGACTTACAGTGAAGCAATGATGGGACCGGACTCTGAGAAATGGCTTGGAGCCATGAGATCCGAATTAGAATCCATGAGAGAAAATCAAGTTTGGAACTTGATAGATCCGCCTGATGGTGTAAAAACCATTGAGTGTAAATGGGTTTTTAAGAAAAAGATAGACATGGATGGAAATGTTCACATCTATAAGGCACGATTGGTGGCAAAAGGTTTTAAGCAAATTCAAGGGGTTGATTATGATGAGACCTTCTCGCCCGTCGCTATGCTAAAGTCTATACGGATCCTTCTAGCAATTGCCGCATTTTATGATTATGAGATATGGCAAATGGATGTCAAAACGGCTTTCCTTAATGGAAACCTAAGTGAGGATGTGTACATGACACAGCCTGAAGGTTTTGTCGATCCACAAAATGCTAGGAAGATATGCAAGCTTCAAAAGTCCATTTATGGACTAAAGCAAGCATCTCGGAGTTGGAATCTTCGCTTTGATGAGGTAGTCAAAGGGTTTGGCTTCATTAAAAACGAAGAAGAGCCTTGTGTTTACAAAAGGGCTAGTGGGAGCGCGCTTGTCTTTCTGGTCCTTTATGTGGATGACATATTGCTGATCGGTAATGATATTCCAATGCTTGAAGTTGTTAAGACTTCTTTGAGAAAGAGTTTCTCAATGAAGGACTTAGGAGAGGCAGCTTACATTTTGGGCATTAAGATCTATAGAGATAGATCAAAGAGGCTAATTGGATTAAGCCAAGACACGTACATTGACAAGGTATTGAAACGGTTCAATATGCAGGATTCCAAGAAAGGTTTCTTGCCCATGTCACATGGTGTTTCTCTTAGCAAGACTCAGTGTCCCTCGACACCAGATGAGCAAGAGAAAATGAGAGCGAATCCATATGCTTCGGCTGTTGGGTCCATCATGTATGCCATGATAAGTACTCGCCCAGATGTAGCCTACGCTCTTAGTGCTGTGAGCAGATACCAGTCAAATCCAGGAGAAGCTCATTGGGGAGCTAATAAGAATATCCTAAAGTACTTAAGAAGGACTATGGGTATGTTCCTAGTCTATGGAGGTGAGGAAGAGCTCGTTGTAAATGGTTACACTGATGCTAGCTTCCAAACCGACAAAGACGATTCGAGATCGCAATCTGGATATGTGTTTTGCCTCAATGGAGGCGCGGTAAGCTGGAAGAGTTCCAAGCAAGATACGGTTGCTGACTCAACAACGGAGGCTGAGTACTTGCCGCTTCAGAAGCTGCAAAGGAAGCTGTTTGGATCAGAAAATTTGTTTCTGAGTTGGGTGTGGTTCCTAGTGCATCCAGTCCAATGGACCTCTATTGTGATAATAGTGGTGCCATTGCGCAAGCCAAGGAGCCTAGAGCGCATCAAAAGAACAAACACGTACTACGGCGTTATCATCTTATTCGGGACATCGTCGCTCGAGGTGATGTAAAGATATGCAAGGTGCACACGGACTCAAACATCGCTGATCCGTTGACAAAACCTCTCTCTCAGCCCAAGCATGAGGCACATATGAGATCCATGGGTATTAGATATCTGCATGATTAATGTATGAGAGATTGTGTAATGTCTATGTTTATGTGTGATTGAATAAAGTGTTATTCTGTTCTATGGATAATAATTATTGCATTGATTGACAAGTGCGTGACTTGTTTGTGAAACTCATTGTTCTTTTATAATATTATCCTAAATGATCCCTAGTTCCTTATCATTGTGTTGGACAATAATGATTCATGGACTAGCACATGTATTGGTTGATGATCGTGTTTCACAGATCATTGATATGGAGATATCAAATCAATAATGTGGACACATGTTGGAGAACATAGTGTTGGACTGACCCACTAATAGACTTTGCTGAGATGTTATTATTGTGCCATCAATTGTTGTCTTGTATGATGTACCTTTGGGATCCTTAGACCTGAGATTGTCATTGATTCCCAGAATGTGTAATAGCATATTTAGGGATTACCAAACGCTATTCCGTAACTGGGTAGTTATAAAGGTAATTTTCGGGTATGCTATGAAACATGTCGTGGGGTGTGAGCGGTCAAGATGGAATTTGCCCCTCCTAATAACAGGAGAGATATCTCTGGGCCCCTCGAGTTAGATGGATTTAGAAGTGCATGGCCATGCCAATGTGATTAAAAGTTAATCATAATGACTAAAAGTTAGTCATGATAAATCCACTAGACGTTCGAGTGAATGGTCGAGCTATTATAGGGATGGCATGTATCTTGCCTTAAGCTTGACTAATATCGTGAGGCAAAGTGATCGCTGACTGCGTATGTCAAAGGTTCAGCCGATATGATCTTTATGTGTACACGAGAATCAGTATGTGCTGCTAGGTGCCGCTATTGATTTATGATTTAAAAAATGGTTTTCACATCATTGTCGTGTACATGTGAACCTAACAGGTCACACACTTAACGGGTTGGAACATCGCTTGCCTATGTGATTGTCTCTAGTGCAAGTGGGAGATTGTTGGAGATATGCCCAAGAGACAATACGGATTTGATCCGTATGTGAGGGTCATACGGATATTGATCCGTGTGAGGAATTAGTCCACTAATGGGCCAACTAGTCGAGGCCCATTAGAAGGGTCTATTTAAGTGGAGGAGGGGCTTAAGGCGCAGGTGATTCCACCAGTCCTTAACCCTACCCGCCGTGCTCCTCTTTCTCGCCCACAACACCCTAACCGTGTTGCCGGTGCTAGCACGCCACGCACGGCGCTCCAACCCCGTACGTGTGGATACCGCGAGGAGGCGCTGCTGCTGCTGCGGTGCCGACGGCTGGACTAGAAGGATACGATTGACGTGATCGACTACTTCCTCTACACCGACGCGCGACTACGTTGGATTGAGCTGCTCCAACATTCGCTTCCGCTCCGCCTGTGCGTCTAGTGGTAACGATCCATGATCCTCTCTTGCAAGGTTTCCTGGTTGAACGGTAGAAATTTTATATGCTATCGTAGCCTACCCGTTCCCCTACAAAGCCATCAACAAAGATCACTCACGTGACTTGATCATTGGGAGTCCATTTCAAGGTGTTAGGACAAGGTGAAATCAATACAAGCCCAACTATGTGAGTGAAGTAAATGATGAGGAGGCAAATGTTGTAATTGAGAACTTCTCCTTTGTCTCTATGATTGAACCCACTACCATTGATGAAGCTATGGATGATCACATTTGGGTAATGGCTATGCAAGAAGAATTGAATAATTTCAAGAGATGCAAAGTGTGGAAATAGGTTAAGAGGCCCAAGAATCACAATGTGGTTGGCACCAAGTGGGACTTCCAGAAGAAGCAAGATGAAAAAGGGGCAATTGTCAAGAACAAGGCTCGTCTAGTGGCAAAGGTTTATTCTCAAGTGGCGGGTATTGACTTTGAAGAAAGTTTTGCTCCTCTGGCCCGTCTTGAAGCAATTCGGATCTTACTTGCCTATGCATCACACAATGGCTTCAAGCTCTATCAAATGGATGTCAAAAGCGTCTTATTGAATGGAGAGATCAATGAGAAAGTCTATGTGGAACAACCTCCGGGGTTTGAGAACCCTAAACATCCAAGATATGTGTACAAATTGAAGAAAGCTCTCTATGGCCTCAAACAAGCTCCTAGGGCATGGTATGAACATTTGAGGAACTTCCTACTCAAGAATGGATTCACCATTGGAAGCATTGACAACACCTTATTCACAAGGCATGTTGAGAAGGACCTCTTTGTGTGCCAAATCTATGTGAAAGGACCAAGTGACCGAGAGAGGGGGGGGTGAATCAGGAACTCGCACTATGTACCAAATTCGCCAATTTCTAAAACTGACCACTCAAAACAACTCCTACACAATTCTAGTAGTGATCACACTAACAAGATAATCCTATGAAAGGAAAGACAACCTAAGCATACTAGTGGATCACACACGAAGCATACAACTCCTATGCAAGCTAGTAATCAAAGAACACGCAGAAGCACACAACAAGCTAGCAAAGGAGCCTACTCATGCAAAGCTACTAGATCATCAAGAACATAGAAGACACACAAGCATGAGTAGCACAATACATACTAGAGTGATCAAACACGCCAAAGCAACTCCTATACATGCTAGTATTTAAGTGAAAGCTAAACACAACTAGCAAGTAGAAAAGCCTATTCATGCACGTCTACAAGCAATCAACTAGAGCATGGTAAGCATACAAGCATGAATAGCACGGTATGTAAAATACGGAAAGTAATGCATCAAAGTAACGAGTAGAGTAAGAGATGGCTCATGATTTTTTTTCCAAGGTCTCTAAAGGATGGCGCCTTCCCCTACTCCTCGTTGGACCACTTCCACCGGAGTCCCGATCCCTCCCACCACCAATGTGGAGTTCTCGCCCACGAGCCCGCAATCACTCCCAGAGTGAAGACACGGTGCGCGTCACCGCTGTCATCACGACAAAAGCTTGCCTCCCTCGAGAACTTGCCGGACTCCTCGAGCCAACATGAGCGATCACTAGCGATGCCCCTTTCACTGGCGGGCTCAAACCGTGTACAAACGTGTGATGGCCTTCACAACCAATCACGATAGGCTCGATCACCAACACCTAACCGGTCTAGGTCTCACCATAGACCAAGAGTAACAACCTAGATCACACCCTCAAGGACACCTAGCCTTAGATGTGCAAGATCACTCCATGTTACTCTCACTAGCAATCTCAAGATATGCAATATCTCCTCCTAGTGCTCTCCTCTCTTCCTCTTGGACCTTACCAAACGCTCTCAAGTATTCCACTGGCCAAGAGAGGTCTCCAAGACCCCAGCAACGAAGTTATATAGGCTTCCAACCTCCAACTAGCCGTTGATCCACGAAATTAGCTTTCTAGGCCTACTGACCGGACTTTCCGGTCACTGCCTGACCGGACCGTCCGGTCACTACAAACCTGAGCACCAACGGCTCTGCCCCTCATGTAGACATTAATCACATTTTATGTTCGTCATTCATCACCAAAACATTCATACCTTGTGGTGACCTCAATGGTCATGGTCCTTACAATCTCCCTTTTTTTGGTGATGGATGACAACCACTACTTATGATGATCCAAAACGGACGAGCAACAAGGAACCAAAGGAAAAGAAAGGAATGAAAGGATTAGCTTGGTCCTTACCTTGGAAGTAGTCTCCCCCTTGGAATGTGCTAGGTGTTGAGGGAGATCTACCCAATCATGTAGGGCACTTGATATCTATCTTGAGTTGAATTTTGCGCCCATCTTGGTGTCGTGGTAGATGATCTTGTCGAAGTAGACACACACCAAGGACGTAGATGTTCATGTCAGTGTAGGTGTTCATTATTGTTGTAGATATGCACCATTGTCTTGATCATCTTCATTTGATCTTCTTGTTCTTCTCCATCTTTCCTTCTTCTCTTGACTTGGCTTTCGGATCTTTATGTTCTTCCCCCCCCCCCCCCCCCCCCCTCCTTGTGTTATCGATCTAGACTTGACTTTTGGATCTTCATGTCCTTCTCCCCTTTTGTCACCTATCACCAAAAACCAAAGACAAAACACAAGAGAACCAAAGAGCAAATAATAAATGACAAGAGTTAGGAAACTCCCCCTTTCATGGTGCTCCTTCTTGGTCACGATAGTGTTTCAACATAGCTCCCCCTACACACAAGACTCAACAAAATATTTCCTCAAAGATGCAAAGGTTAGTCATTAGTATGTTGGGAATGTATGAGTCATTTGTCTTTGAGCCACGCGAGTAGATTTAACCTCGGAGCTCGTTTGAACATGACTCAATGAGCATGAAGTACAAAGATCACTATGTGATCATCTAGAGGGTCATATACTTACATTGTAAATAAGCAACTCCCCCTAGAAACATGCTTGAAAGCATGTAAGGTATCACAATACAAAATGCATGAATGCAATGAATGCAAATGCAATAAGTATAGAAATGAATGATGCGATGCTAAAGGAAACAAAGAGAGGCTACAAACCAAAGTGTCAACGACGAGCTGTTCCCTTCTCGAGCTGATTCGTAAATGGACCATTCTTCAAAGTCTTGGGTGCACCATGAACCACCATCCCAAGCTTAACCCACGTCCATTGCTATCTCAAGGAGGTCCGAAGTTGACCTACAGGCAAAGAAAAAACAAGCACAAAACAAAGACACAAACAACAAACAAGGCTATACATCTTTACAAGAGACAAGCTTTAGGGTTAATCATGTGAAGTTTGAAAGGTCGAGAACATTGAGTTCTCCCCTTAGCTTGTTGAAGGTCTTCTCATCGAGTGGCTTGGTGAAGATATCCGCCAATTGTTCAAGAGTTCGCACACTCATCAGCTCAATATCCTTCTTCTTAACATGGTCTCTTATGAAATGATGCTTGACTTGAATATGCTTCGCATGACCATGATCTCCAGTTTTGAGAGCCATTTTGATTGCCGCTTCACTATCACAATATAATGGCATTTGAGTGAAGTTGACGCCATAATCCAAGAGAGTTTTCCTCATGTAGAGAAGTTGGGCACAACATGCTCCCGCCGCCATGTACTCTGCTTTAGCTGTGGATAAAGCCATCGAGTTTTGCTTCTTTGAGCTCCAAGATACTAGAGATCTTCCAAGAAATTGGCAACCTCCCGATGTACTCTTCCTATTTACTTTGCATCCTGTGAAGTCCGAGTCTGAATACCCAAGTAACTCAAAGCTTGTTCCTCTAGGATACCATAGTCCCATGGTAGGTGTGTACTTGAGGTATCTAAGAATCCTCTTCACGGCCTTCAAGTGAGACTCCTTCATATTTGCTTGATGGCATGCACACAAGCACACACTAAACATGATGTCCGGTCTTGAGGTGGTGAGATAGAGCAAGGAACCAATCATTGATCTATAGAGATTGGGGTTCACCGGTTTACTCTTTGCATCATCATCCAAGGATTTGCTCATCGCCATAGGAGTGTGCAAAGGCTTGCAATTCTCCATGTTGAATCCCTTGAGAAGATCCTTGGTGTACCTCTCTTGATAGATGAAGTTTCCTTCTCTCAATTGTTTGACTTGAAAACCAAGGAACACATGCAACTCTCCAATAATTGACATTTGAAATTCCCTTGCCATCATCTTCTGAAACTCTTCATTGAACTTCTCATTGGTTGACCCATAGATGATATCATCCACATAGATTTGGCACACAAAGAGATGCTTCCCAACATGCCTTATGAACAAGGTGCTATCAATGCTTCCAATGGTGAATCCATTCTTGAGTAGGAAGTTCTTCAAATGTTCATACCATGTCCTTGGTGCTTGCTTGAGGCCATAGAGAGCTTTCTTCAATTTGTACACATGTCTTGGATGTTTAAGGTCCTCAAACCCCAGAGGTTGTTTCACATAGACTTTCTCATTGATCTCTCCATTCAAGAAGGCACTTTTCACATCTAGTTGATAGAGCTTGAAGCCATTATGTGATGCATAAGCAAGCAAGATCCGGATTGCCTCAAGACGAGCCATGGGAGCAAATGTTTCTTCAAAGTCAATGCCCACCACTTGAGAATATCCCTTAGCCACTAGATGAGCCTTGTTCTTGACAATTGCCCCTTTCTCATCTTGCTTGTTCTTGAAGACCCACTTGGTGCCAACCATATTATGATTCTTGGGCCTTTCCTCTAACTTTAATACTTTGCATCTCTGAAAGTTGTTCAATTCTTCTTGTATGGCAATAACCCACTTGTGATCATTCATTGCCTCTTCCATTGTTGTGGGCTCAATCATAGAGACGAAGGAGAAGTTCTCAATTGCAACATTTGCCTCATCATCATTTTATTCACTCACATAGTTGGGCTTGTATTGATTCCTCCTTGTCCTAACTCCTTGAGATGAATTCCCAATGATCAAGTCACGTGAGTGAACTTTGTTGATGGCCTCGGGTCTAGGGTGGTGTTCTTCTTGAGTGGAAGGAGCTCTAGGTGAAATATCGTGTGCATCATAGATTGCTCGCTCTCTTGAGATATGAGTGTCTTGGATTCTTAGAGGGGTGGGAGAGCCACTCTTATGTTCTCTTATTTTGGACTTTGAGTTTGAAGTGGATGGGAGGGTATCTTGTGAAGAGCTTGGAGAAGTAGCTTGTGGTGAAGTATGTGGGGAGGCTTGTGGCTCACTTCTCACTTGGGTTTTCTCATCACTTGGTGGGTACACTCTCATTGAATTTTGGGAGGAGCTAGAAGGTGTAATTGTGGCATTTTGGTTTGATTCTTGCACCTCGGAGGAAGAGCTTGGTTGAGGTGGTAGAGTAGAGGGCTCATCAATATTTCAATCATTGGCCTCGTGGGGTAAAACCTTTCCCACGGGCATGTTCCTCAAAGCTTCCCTCATAGGCTTATCTCTAATGTTCACTTCATGAAATTCATCTCCCTCCTGAGAACCATTTGAATCATCAAATTGCACACCATATGATTCTTCCACACAATCTGTGGCTGAGTTGTAGACCCTATATGCCTTAGAAGTTCCAGAGTACCCAACAACAATGCCTTCATCAGTTCTACTCTCAAATTTCCCTGGCTTTCTCCTCTTCTTGAGAATGCAGCACTTGCAGCCAAAGACTTGGAAATAGGAAACATTAGATTTCCGTCACACCAATAGCTCATATGGTGTCTTCTTCAACAACCGGTGGAGATAGACACGGTTGGAGGTGTAGCAAGCTGTGTTGATTGCCTCTACCCAAAACCTCTCATGAGTACCATACTCATCTAGCATTGCACGGGTTAGAGTGATGAGTGTCTTGTTCCTCCTCTCCACTACTCGATTCTGCTCCGGAGTATATGTAGCGGAGAATTCATGCTTGATCCCTTTCTTGTTACAATACTCCTCCACTGTTGTGTTCTTGAACTTAGTCCCATTGTCACTCCTTATCTTCACAATGCTAGCCTTGAACTCATTCTTTGCCCTCCTAGAAAACTTTCTGAAGATATCACTGGCTTGAGATTTGTCCACAAGAAAGAAGGTCCAAGTGTATCTCATGAAATCATCAACAATCACCAAACAATAGAGATTGCCTCCAAGACTCTTGTAATGTGTTGGCCCAAACAAGTCCATGTGCAAGAGCTTCAGAGGACGAGATGTAGACATGAAGGACTTGGTGGGATGTGAAGATGCAACTTGCTTTCCAGCCTGACAAGCACTGCACAATTTGTTCTTCTCAAAGGTCACATCCTTGATTCCTTCAACCAGATTCCTCTTTACCACTTTTCTAAGCTGATTCATTCCAACATGCGTCAGTCTTGTATGCCACAACCATCCCTTAGTTGCCTTAGTGAAGAGGCAAGTACTTGGTGGTGGCATGTTACTTGATTTGAAGTCCGTGACATACAAGTTCCCATGCCTCACTCCATGAAATACTAGCCTTTTTTTTAATTTTCAATCATTGCACCATTCTCATCAAATGTGCACTTGAAACCCATGTCACAGAGTTGACCAATAGACAGGAGGTTGAAGTTGATGGTTTCCATAAGAAAAACCTTGTAGAGATGGAGGTCCTCAGTAATGGCCACCTTGCCTGATCCTCTGATTCTCCCTTTTGAGTTATCCCCAAAAGTCACCTTCTCACTATCTTTGTCTTCATCAATGTTGGTGAACATGGTTGGCTTCCCAGTCATGTGTTGGGTGCACCAACTATCGAGAATCCAATGAGTACCTCCACTCTTGTAGTTGACCCTAGTGGTAGCCATAAGACAAGCACTAGAGGAAGAAGGGTTAGTATCTAAAGTATTACTTGATTGACTTGCACTAACCTCATCACATCGAGCGATAAGTCCATCCTCATAGATAGGGATCCTTGCAATCCCTTTCTGAAGTCTCCTTCTGATGGGATAGTGAGGAGCATGTAAGGATCACGACCATTGAGGTCACCCCAAGGTATGAATGTTTTGGTGATGAATGACAAATATGAAATGTGACTAATGTCTACACGAGTGTTGTTCGTGTAGGAAACCTCTTCTACTGTATGATGATTGCAAACGGCTGTCTTGGCGATTGATAACAATGACCAAAAGCATAGAGTCTTGTGAGCTTGATGGAGTCCAAGGGTGGATGGAGATGGATCAAAGCTGAGGACAAGCTATGGAGCAAGTGTTGGGAACACATGTCTAGTTGTTAGGGCTTTGAGTCCATAGGAAAACCTGGACTATCAAGGGGGTCTAGGTCATTTCTTTTAGGTCATGTCTAGTCGGTGATGTGCAAGGTTGCTCGGTGAAATCACAGGCACTAGATGACAGTGGAGAAGCCAAGGAGCTATTTGGAAAAGCCGGGAAACGAAGTCAAGCGAGGACGAGGAGTTACAGCTTCTAGACATAGTGACCGAATAGAGGGGTCAATGGTGACTGGACTGTATGGTCACAAGTTGAAGTTGTCTGGGACTTACAACGAAGAAGCAAGGAAACTGCTAGAGTAGAAAGTTGTAGAGACCGGTCTGGTCTGTACAAGTGACTCTGGGTAGCGAGGAAGCAAGCACTGGAAATGTTTCTGGATTGGAGAGAGAAACGGAATGTACGGTCCCGTCAACTAAGCGTATGGTCCGGTCAGTACAGAATTTTAGCATGGTAGAGCCATTGGTGCTCAGGTTTGCAGTGACCAGACAGTCCGGTCAGGTAGTGACCGGACGGTCCGGTCAGGTTGTGACTGAACAGTCTGGTCAGTAGGCCCACAAAGCTGATTTCGTGGAGCAACGGCTAGTTGGAGGTTGGAAGCCTATATAACTTCATTGCTGGGATCTTGAAGACCTCTCTTGGCCAGTGCAATACCTGAGAGCATTTGGTAAGGTCCAAGAGCAAAAGAGGAGAGCACTAGGAGAGGATATTGGATATCTTGATAGTGCTTGTGAGAGTAACATAGAGTGATCTTGCATATCTAAGGCTAGGTGTTCTTGAGGGTGTGATCTAGGTTGTTACTCTTGGTCTATGGTGAGACCTAGACCGGTTAGGTACCGGTGATCGAGCCTATTGTGATTGGTTGTGAAGTCCATCACATGTTTGTACACAGTTTGAGCCCACCAGTGAAAGGGGCATCGCTAGTGAGCGCCCGTGCCGGCTCCGGGAGTCCGGCAAGTTCTCGAGGGAGGCGAGCTTGTACCTTGGTGGCAGCAGTGACACACACCGTGTCTTCACTCCGGGAGTGATTGCGGGCTCGTGTGCGAGAACTCCACTTGGTGGCGAGAGGGATCCGCTTCTCTCTCTAGTCCAGAAACATTTCAGCGCTGCACTAACCGTACGGTCCGGTCACCTGACCGTACCATCCGGTCTCTATAGCTCCTGCATAAACAGATTCCTCGCTTCTTCACTATAAGTCCCAGATAACTTCACCTAGTGACGTACAGTCCGGTCACTACTGACCCCTCTGTCCGGTCACTATCTACAGAAGCTGAAACTTGTCGTCTTCGCTTGACTTCTTTTCCCGGCTTCTCCGAACAGCTCCTTTGCGTCTCCAGTGTCACCTAGTGCCTGTAATTTCACCGAGCAACCTTGCACATCACCAACTAGACATGACCTAAGAGAAATGACCTAGACCCCCTTGATAGTCCGGTTTTTCCTATGGACTCAAAGCTCTAACAACTAGACAATTGTTCCCAACACTTGCTCCATAGCTTGTCCTTCGCTTTGATCCATCTCCATCAACCATTGGACTCCATCAAGCTCACAAGCCTCCATACTTGCGATCATTGTCATCAATCGCCAAGGCCGCTGTCAACAATCATCATAGAGTAGAAGAGGTTTCCTACACGAACAACACTCGTGTAGACATTAGTCACATTTCATGTTTGTCATTCATCACCAAAACATTCATACCTTGGGGTGACCTCAATGGTCATGATCCTTACACTATGTGGATGATATCATCTATGGGTCAACCAATGAGAAGTTCAATGAAGAGTTCCAGGAAATGATGGCTAGGGAATTTCAAATGTCCATGATTGGAGAGTTTCATGTGTTCCTCGGTTTTCAAGTAAAACAATTGAGAGAAGGGAACTTCATCTATCAAGAGAATTATACCAAGGGTCTTCTCAAGAGATTCAACATGGAGAATTACAAGTCTTTGCACACACCTATGGCGACAAGCAAACCCTTGGATGATGATGCAAAGGGTAAACCGGTGAACCCCAAGCTCTATAGATCAATGATTGGGTCCTTGCTCAATCTCATTGCCTCAAGATCAAACATCATGTTTAGTGTGTGCTTATGTGCACGCTATCAAGCAAATCCAAAGGTGTCACACTTGAAGGCCGTGAAGGGATTCTTTGATACCTCAAGTACACACCTACCATGGGATTGTGGTATCCTAGAGGAACAAGCTTTGAGTTACTTTGGTATTCGGATTCGAACTTCGCAGGATGCAAAGTGAATAGAAAGAGCATATCAGGAGGTTGCCAATTTATTGGAAGATCTCTTGTATCTTGGATCTCAAAGAAGCAAAACGCCATGGCTCTATCTATAGCCGAAGTGAAGTATATGGCGGCAGAAGCTTGTTGTGCACAATTTCTCTACATGGGGCAAACTCTCTAGGATTATGGCCTCAACTTCACTCAAATGCCATTATACTGTGATAGTGAAGCGGCAATCAAGATGACTCTCAAAACTGGAGATCATGGTCATGCAAAGCATATTCAAGTCAAGCATCACTTCATAAGAGACCATGTTGAGAAGAAGGATATTGAGTTGGTGAGTGTGCGGACTCATGAACAATTGGCGGATATCTTCACCAAGCCACTCGACGAGAAGACCTTCAACAAGCTAAGGGGAGAACTAAATGATCTCGACCTTTCAAACTTCACATGAGTAACCCTAAAGCTTGTCTCTTGTAAATATGTATAGCCTTGTATGTTTTGTTTGTTGTTTGTGCCTTTATTTTGTGCTTGTTTCTCTCTGTTTGTAGGCCAACTTCGGACCTCCTTGAGATAGCAATGGACATGGGTTAAGATTGGGATGGTGGCTCATGGTGTGCCCAAGGCTTTGAAGAATGGTCCATTGTGAGTAAGCTCGAGAAGGGTACAACTCGTCGTTGGCACTTTGGTTTGTAGCCTTTCGCTCTCTTTCTTTTAACTTCGCATCATGCATTTGTATACTTGTTGCATTTGCATTTGCATTCTTTGCATTCATGCATTTTGCATTGTGATACCTTACATGTTTTCAAGCATGTTTCTAGGGGGAGTTTCTTATTTACAATGTAAGTATATGACCCTCTAGATGATCACATAGTGATCTTTGTGCTTCATGCCCATTGAGTCATGTTCAAATGAGCTCCGAGGTTACTCACGCGGCTCAAAGACAAGTGATTCATACATTCCCAACACACTAATGACTAATCATTGCATCCTTGAGGAAATATTTTGTTGAGTCATGTGTGTTGGGGGAGCTATGGTGGAACACCATGGTGACCAAGGAGGAGCACCATGAAAGGGGGTGTTTCCTAACTCTTGCCATTTATCATTTGCTCCTTGGTTCTCTTGTGTTTTGTCTTTGGTTCTTGGTCATAGGTGACAAAAGAGGAGAAGGAACATGAAGATCCAAAAGCCAAGTCTAGATCGATAACACAAAGGGGGAGAGGAACATGAGGAGAAGATCCAAAAGCCAAGTCAAAGTTCAAGAGGAGAAGGAAAGATGGAGAAGATACAAGGAAGCTATGAAGTGACAAAAAGGAGAACATTAAGATCAAATGAAGATGATCAAGACGATGGTGCATGTCTACAACAACAATGAACATCTACACCGACATGAACATCTACGTCCTTGGTGCGTGTCTACTTCAAAAACATCATCAACCACGACACCAAGACGGGCGCAAAATTCAACTTAAGATAGATATCAAGTACACTACATAATTGAGTAGTTCTCCCTCAACACCTAGCACATTCCAAGGGGGGAGACTACTGTAGGCACTTTCCAAGTGCGCCTTTTATATGTGAATATTACCCCAATTAGAGCATAATTGATACTAATTTAGGCCATTTACCTGTGATATTGTCTATATATTTATATATGCGTTGTTTTGGAGCTTTATTGCTGAAACAGGTAAAATTGGTGATTAATGCGATGATGGAGAGGACAGGAGTCCAGATTCGACGAAAAGCACTGAAGAATCCCAGTGCGCCGATCGGCGTAGTCCATGAGCCGATCGGCGCAAGGGTGTTTTGGCCCACAGAAGTGACCGAGACCCATTCCACATGTTTATGGAAGTTTATCTGCGCAAGACACTTGAAGATATTTGTCTAGAAGATTTATGGAACTTCAAAATCTCAACGTGCAGTACAAGACTTTATCTCGAAGGAACTGGCCCACATGGCAGCTGTGGAAGACAGAGGAAACGACTCAGGGAAGAAATCAGAGAAGACACGGCTTGCGCCGATCGGCGCAATCCTGCGTCGATCAGCGCAACCGCCTTATTTGCTAGAAACCGAGTCCTTTACGAGTAGAATCCCTATAAATACTTGTAAACCCTCGCCGTAGAGAGAGGGAGGCGACAGAAGGACACCAGATCCGTGAGTTAGAGCCACCGGGGCTTGCCCCGTTAGAATAGATCTCTAGTTGAGTTTCAAGAACCATTAGAGTTAAGAGTTGATCCGTCAAGGTAGGCCATTTCGACGGGGATGAATCTTAATCTATGTATCTCAAGGATGATTGAATATGTTGATAATGGTTTTGGTGATTTGTCTATGTTGATTCTATAATTATGCATGTGCTTATTCCAATTGCTTAGTTCTAGGCTAAGTAAGTAGATATTATCTTAATCGTGGTGATTAGGATAGTATTCGGACATTGTATTGATTATGGTTACTTGATGATGCTAGTAGTGTGGTTTAGTGGTGACAGCACTAAGCCTGCGTGGAACTATTGGATAGTTGAGTAGGGTAAGATACTCGCGCGATTAAGGGTTTCCTCTCGGCAGCGATAAATCGGGAGGCGCTCGGAAGGCAGGGTGGTCTTACTTATTATAGGTTTTCATTGATCTATATAATTACCCATTATGATGCTATTCAATTAGACTTTCTGGTTACGATCTCACTAGTAGATATCTAGCTACTCACTTAACAGCATAGGTTTACAAGATCTGGCACGCTTTGGCTCAGATTCACTGATGTGCCGATCGGCTCAACTCCTGCACCGATCAACGCAACAACTTTGGCTTAGATTCACCAGTGTGTCGATCGACTCAATTCCTGCACCGATCAGCGTAACCACAGATTTACTAGATCTTGTGCACTTTGACTTAGTTTCACCAGTGTGACGATCGGCTCGACTCCTGCGCCCATCGGCGCAATGACAGATTTACTGTCTGGCGCACCTTTGCACTGGCCAGTCTCCCCCTCATGCAACCTAACTTTGACAGTGGCCTTGACTAGATCTTTTACTGTTAACTTTGTTTAATAAATCCCTAAAGTCCTAGTGGATTCGATAAACCTTGGAATACTCAATTCAAGGGAAAAAGTGCTACAATCGTACACCGTCCTCTTGCGGTATATAAGTGGGTGCGTAGATACGACCAACAACTACTTCCAAGGTAAGGTCCAAGTTAATCCTTTCATTCCTTTGTTTTCCTTTGGTTCCTTGTTGCTCGTCCGTTTTGGATAATCATAAGTAGTGATTGTCATCCATCACCAAAAAGGGGGAGATTGTAAGGACCATGACCATTGAGGTCACCCCAAGGTATGAATGTTTTGGTGATGAATGACAAACATGAAATGTGATTAATGTCTACACGAGTGTTGTTCGTATAGGAAACCTTTTCTACTCTATGATGATTGTTGACGGCGGCCTTGGTGATGGATGATAATGACCATAAGTATGGAGGCTTGATGAGCTTGATGGAGTCCAAGGATTGATGAAGATGGATCAAAGCTAAGGACAAGGCTATGGAGCAAGTGTTGGGAATACTTGCTTAGTTGTTAGGGCTTTGAGTCCATAGGAAAAACCAGACTATCAGGGGGGTCTAGGTCATTTCTCTTAGGTCATGTCTAGTTGGTGATGTGCATGGATGCTCAGTGAAATCACAGGCACTAGGTGACAGTGGAGAAGCCAAGGAGCTGTTCAGAGAAGTCGGGAAACGAAGTCAAGCGAGGATGAGAAGTTTCAGCTTCTGGGCATTGTGACCGGACAGAGGGGTCAGTGGAGACCGGACTATACGGTCACTAGGAGAATAGGAAATCCAGCGAGAAGACTCAGCGAGGAAACTGCCTGAGTCAGATTCTATAGAGACCGGATGGTCCGGTCTGTACAACAAGACTCAGAGCAGCAAGGAAGCGAGCTCTAGAATGCTTATGTAATGGAGAGAGAAACAGACCGAACGGTCCGGTCAGCTGACCGTGTTGACCGGTCAATAGGAGTTAGCAGAGGGGCAGAGCCGTTGGAGCTGAAGACTGCAGTGACCTGGACGGTCCGGTTAGCCAGAGACCGGACTGTCCGGTCAGTATGCCCAGAATGTTGATTTTGTAGAGCAGTGACTAGTCTGAGGTTGGAAGCCTATATAACTTCGTTGCTGAGGTCTTGAAGACCTCTCTTGGCCAGTGGAATTGCTTGGAGCATTTGGTGAGAGCCAAGAGGAAAAGAAGAGAGCACTAGGAGGAGATATTGCATACCTTGAGAGTGCTAGTGAGAGTAACTTGAGCATTGATGCACATCTAAGGCTAGGGTGTCCTTGAGGGTGTGATCTAGGTTGTTACTCTTGGTCTATGGTGAGATCAAGACCGGTTAGGTGTTGGTGATCGAGCCTATTGTAATTGGTTGTGAAAGCCGTCACACGTTTGTATACAGTTTGAGCCCGCCAGTGAAAGGAGCATCAATAGTGAGCGCCCGTGTCGGCTCGAGGAGTCCATCAAGTTCTCGAGGGAGGCCAGCTTGTGCCTTGGTGGCAGCGGTGACGCGCACCGTGTCTTCACTCCGGGAGTGATTGCGGGCTCGTGGGCGAGAACTCCACATTGGTGGCGGGAGGGACCGGAACTCCGGTGGGAGTGATCCAATGAGAAGTAGGGGAAGGTGTCATCCTTCTGAGACCTTGGGAAAAAAATCATGAGCCATCTCTTACTCTACTCCTTACTTTGATGCATTACTTTCTGCATTTATATACCGTACTATTCATGCTTGTGTTCTTACCTTACTCTAGTTGTTTACCTTATAGACTTGCATGAATAGGCTTCACTATTTGCTAGTTGTGCTTAGCTTTCACTTGATCACTAGCATGTATAGAAGTTGTTTTTGCTTGATTGATTATCCCTGTATGTATTGTGCTACTCATGCTTGTGTGCTTATCTTGTACTTGATGATCTAGTAGCTAAGCATGAGTAGGCTCCTTTGCTAGCTTGTTGTGTGCTTCCGCGTGTTCTTTGATTACTAGCTTGCATAGGAGTTGTGTGTCTTGTGTGTGATCCACTAGTATGCTTAGGTTGTCTTTTCTCTCATAAGATTATCTTGTTAGTGTGATCTCCACTAGAATTATATAGGGATTATTTGAGTGATCGGTTTTAGTAATTGCCAAATTAGGTACATAGTTTGAATTCCCGATTCACCCCCCCCCCCCCCCCCCATGCCCTCTCGGTCACTCGATCCTTTCACCCTACCGACGTCGCTTCTGCCTCCCCTGCCCAATGCGCCTCGACACCGCCTGCCCTACCGATGCTGCCTCTGCCTCCCCTGTCGATCTGCTCATAAAGAAACTTCCCTTCCATAGGCTTGTCAGGGAGATTGCCCAGGATTTCAAGGTGAGATTTACTAATTTTCTTTCATACGACACTGATATTATTGTGGTTCGATTCTTTATTATTGGAAGGTACTATTGTGTGTTTTCTCCTTGATATCAAGGAGATTGCCTAGGATTTCAAGGCTGCACCGACCACCGACACTTGTGTGTTTTCCTCTTATATTCTTTATCTACGTCATGTCCTTGAAATGCACATGTCCGTTATTTTCGGCCTTGCTAGTATCTGTTATTCACAATATTCTGTAAATTACGATGTAAATTGTTGGACAAGTATTGTGAACTTGTATGATTATGTGACATGCTTATTTGTGGATTTGTATGACATATATATGTGTGTGAACTTGTTTGTTGAGATTATATGTTGATTTATGTTGAGATTATTATTTCTGTTGAGACCAAAAATAGCTAGGAGAATTAATTTTTTTCTCTGAAAATCCATATCAGTAGCGGTTCAGAATAGTGAATCGCTGCTGATGTGCAGAGTATCAGCAGCGGTTCACAATTTTAAACCACTGTTGATAGGTGCACATCTATCAGCAGCGCCTTATAAGCAGCGCTTACAAAACTGCTGCTGATGAGAGGTTTTGAACCGCTGCCGATGAGGTTTTTGTAGTAGTGACACAAGCCTCCTTTCTAATACGTGTGACTTTATTTCCCATGTTTTAAATTTCTTTGTTAACATTTTAGCAATAACAAAATTTTAAATATGCGCTGCCTCAAGTTTGTTTGCCTGAAAAACTAGGGTAGCTCTTAATTTCCTGAAGTTTGGGACCCTAGACCCCATTTACTAATTGTGTAAATTAGTTGTGTACTGATGTCACGATGCTGCTCGATAGGGGTGAATACGGACGGAACGGATGGAAAAACATCCCAACCATTCTATTTTCATATTTCTTTCACCAGACCGAAACGAAAATGGGATTGCCAGAAACTAAAACAAACGGGACATATAAACGGTTAGTCAAAAACGAAACAATCTGAATTAGAATATGCCAATAACGGTACTACACAATGGACCATAAAACCATGACGTCATATACATCAAACTTCGCACAAATATTGACTGATATGATTAATAAGCGCCATGAATATTTCACTCGTTGTAATTATTTGATCAAGACTTGCAAAAAATATCATATAATTTCTTGACTAAAACAACATGATATGGTTTTTATCAAGAAAAAATTAGCAGTGAGACACTACAAAAATGTGGATTTGGGCTTAGCGCACCGTAAATCTCGTATTTGAGCCATAGACATTGCAAATTATGATTTTTAGCTATAGCACATCACATGCATCATAATATGATTTCTGGGTTTGAGAGGTAAGAGAAAGGACATTTATACCCTTGATTGTTTCCCAATAAAAACGGGTTGGTAGAATGGAAAGCAAAAAAGAAGGCCATATCAAGTACGACATCGACCATAGTCTTGACTCCTGAACCATGGTAATCATACTATAATGTCAGCGACGTGCTATAGTTAAGAAACATGATTTTTCAGTGTGTCTGATTTAAATACGAGATTTATGATGCGTTTAGTGTGAATCCATGTCTTCTTAATGTTCCACGACCAATTTTCCCTTTTATCAATATTGTAGTGCCACACCGCCAGCCGAAGCACGGAGCAACTGGGTGGTGAGCAGACAAATCGGAAGTGGGCCTCGGTTTGATGGGCTTCTCTATGCATCTCGTATTGATTGGAAACGGTATCAAACACGGGACTATCCCGGCTAAACACGGGGAAACGGACAGGACAACATCTAAAAACGAAAGCGTGCAGTGGTTTTCGGACACGACTGGATTATTCCGTCATGTTTCCACCCCTTTTCTTGCTGTCTCTTATGATTACTTTTTTGGTTTTAAAATATTTGATGTTGTTGACTTTCCGTTACATTTGACTATTCTTCTTATTTAAAAATTTTGAAAAATAAAAAAATATTAGATATTTTGTCATAATTTAGTTTATTTTTAGAAAATTATAACCTAATTTGTAATTTTGTATATTTATTAAACCAATATTTTAAATAAAATGAATGGTTAAACATAACTAAAAAATAAAATAAAAAAAATTAAAACTGAAACGAGTACATATGTAATAAGGTGATTCAGAGACTGGTCCAAAACAAAATATTACCTAAGGACTGTAGTACACACTGTGTATGATTATCGAGCTTAGCTTATTCCTGAATGAATGCATTGAAATGGATGAGACAGTCACAGAAGTGAGTTGTTGGGAGCCTTCGACGCTCCATATCTGTTAACTGATGGCTTTATTCTAAGTAAAATCAAGTGTTCTGTTCACTCTTTAATCTAAACCTTCGTCTCTCAAATTCATTTGTTTGAGTTATGCTCATTTGAAAAAAAAACTTCAAAAGTTTTCCTCTGTTTTTTTGATTTAAATATACAAATTTTTTTATTACACCAGGAAAAATATTCGCAATCATATCCTGTCCATGTTGTTCTATTTCTTTGGTTTTTTTTTCAATTCTTTTGTTCCAAAGGATCCTATATTGTGCATCCCTAATCCTCCATTGAAAACGATCACAATTTATCAGAAGTCTTAGTGCATGTTTCTTCTTGAAGCACAGTCACTAAGCTTCACAGTGGTGACAATTTTTTGTTTCAACTATTTTATGTGCTTTGAAATTTCAACCATGGTAATATATGACGTTTCATGATTTTCAATTTTATAAATGCGGTTGAAATAGGTGATCCTATAAGGATAGTTCATAATCGAAAGCTAGTTTGACATTTTTTTTTTGAATCAAAATTTTGGAGTGTAATCTTAGTGTAAAGCATGCTTTCACCACCAGAAGGCTTGGAAAAGGGTGAACACTCTAAAAATAGTATCGGCGTTTGTTATGCCAGTGGTAGGGATGAAAGCGGTTGGAAACAATCTGAAGAAGGCTCAATTATTTTTGTTTTTATATATTTCTTGGAAGCAAAATCAATAATGGTATTAACGGAAATAAGTACGCCGTCGGTATTTCAGTAAAGTCGGAAATAATATTATTGCAACTAAAACGGACCGTATCAATCGGAAATTGACATTAACAATCTTAAACATGAATCATGAAGTATAGCACTGATAAATCATGGACATTGAAGGCGTTATGCTTGCATCTCGATGACGGCACACGAACAAGCGTATTAATTATTGAATAATTATGTGTAGATGCATGAAAAATGACATCTACAAAAATAGAAAGTTGATAATTATGTTAAGAAATTTATGTTTTATTTTAGACTAGAAGGATTACTTGCCTTTTAGAGAGATTTGCTATAGTCAAATACACAATACTGTAATTACGTACATTGCTCTACGGTAATTTTCAGATTAAAATAGAAATTTGCGAAAACGATCGGAAGGCTTTAAAATTTTTTTCACTACCACTTTCATGAATTATTGCCATTTCTGATTCCACTTCTTCGAAATATCATTTTTACGTCGATAAAATGTGAAAATGAGCATCGGTAGACCGATAATTATCACTTTTGCTTTCATCCCTACAAGTGGTACCCTTTTGCTCTCATTCTACCCCTGCTCCCATGCACTCTAGTTTCCCACCTCATTTTAGTTATAGAACAATAATATTTCTCTTTTGTTTGTTTTATATCACGTTGTAATCAAGTACCAGATAGATTTAGTCCAAAAGTGAGTTCTATGGTTTCCCCAATAAACTTAGCAAAATTGTCAATCAAAGAATAATTGTTAGCATTCATGGACCGAGACATTCATATTAGCACTTCATTTTTTTTTAAAGAGGACCTTTGAACATTTCACGGCGGCAGTAATTTTCAGCTCGCATTAGAACTGCAACGGAAACAAAACCACTATAATCAGCATGCATCGAATTTATTTGTAGCCCTTACTAGCCATATGTCATGTGTCGTTACCACATGCACGTCCTTAGAAAATCTCCAAGAGATTCTCTAAAAAAAGCTCTCCAAAACTACTTTTAGGAGTAGCCCAAAAACTTTTGGGATCAAAATATGTCCTCTCCTCCAACAATTCCTCTAAAAATAGTTTAATTTTAATTTTCTTGCTCTCTTTTCCTCTGTTCTAATGGCTTCTTGGTTCTTCCGTTCAGATTCGTCTCCGGAGGTGGAGCGGACGATTCTTTGGCGGGTCCGGTGTTTTGTCGGGCGGAGATCACTCGCCTCACCTTAGCGCATAACGGTTTCCGTATTTGCCAGAAACGCATTGTTTTTTGTGAGACGTTACCAATTCAACCGCGATCTTAGAAACATATTCACCACTCAAAAAAAAAAAAAGAGGAGAAATTGAAAGCGAGACGTGAAAATGGCTTGAGGGCGCGTTTTCATACATCTGAACCACGCACCCGGTTCCGGCTTTCAGCACAGCCCGCGACCTTGCTCAGTGTCATCAACCCTGTGTGCGTAATCGAATCGAAACCTCCTTGTCAGCGCCCCACCAACGCCCCACCCCCACCCGGCTTCTCCGCCTCCGCTGTACCTTCGCCTTGGCCCTCCGGCCTCCCTAAGCGCTCAGCTCTACCCCACATGCCATCCTGCACGGCTGCTGGAAGCTGGTCGCATATGTCAACTCTATCGCCTTGAGCTCCGACCTCTCGCGGCTGATGTTCGATGGAATGCCGCACCGCACAAAAAGCCATTATATGGGACGGACGACATCGCGCGGCTTGTGTTCGACGGAATGCTGCACAGCACAGAAATGCTATTACATGCGACGGGATCATGAGGGGTGTGCACAGTGGCAGGCCAGAGGGGACGCGCTGTGGATGAAGAACCTTCACTTCACATAGACACTGCTATTTGTTCCCAGCGAAGATGATGAGGCTTCTTTGGACCCAGTCACCAGGCTGTCTGTGATCTCTGCAATTATTCTGTTGCGAATGAAAAAGCATTCTCATGCTGTTTTCCAAGATGCTGTGGCTAAGATGTCAATCTGACAGTGCACAGAATGTCCATGCATCTGCAGGAGTGAATACAGCCTGACGGGAAACATTGACAACGATGAGGAAATAACAACACGCTTTTGACCCTATATTTGGTTGTGGTTGCATTAGTGAAGCATGCAAACAATTCTCTTCGGATGATTGTGTGAAGTAATCTCCTACAGTTTGATGATTTTAGCCCCTTGAGAGCATCGGTATCCAAAGGAAACAATTGAGATTTGTAGGCAGATTAAGGTCACAGACATTATGCCCGATGAGCTTACCTTATCAAACCTGCCTTGCATTCAAGCATACAGGTCTCCTTTTTTGTTGAAGCCCTTCCGGCTTTCAGTTCCACTTAGGATGTTCAAGACTGGCGCTTTGGTACATGCTGCTAAATCAGGAATAAAATTGATAAAGCTGTAAAAAAATCATTGAAATCTGAATTGCCATTTGAGGCTGATACACTACTGTGTAGGGCCGTTCTTTGTGGTTGCAGCAAGTACTGTGACACTGCACATTCAGAGATGCTATTAGACATGAAGACTTGCAGCAAAACTTGATAATATCTGCGCACACTAGGAAGACGGACCAAAGAAGCGAACATTGGAAATCTGACAGATGGAAGAGGTGCAACCATTGCTAACAATATAGAAGAAATTTTGTGTTTGCAATTGACTCCTCTTCCATTGCCAAGAAAATGATAGGGTCGTCTGCATATTACAAATGAGTAATCCCCCCTTGAATCAGATGAGGAACTAGCCCTTTTATATGTCCAGCTTCACAAGCTTTCCTTAACATGGTTAATAACGCATCTCCGACTAAACTAAAAAGCAAAGGGGATAACGGGTCACCCTGCCTTAAACCTTTAAAAGTTCTGAAAAATTCCCCTTGTTCCCCATTAATGTTGATTCCAACTCTTCCTCCTTCCACTATTTGCATAATCCAGTCAATCCAAACCACTGGGAACTTTTTCCTCTCCATCACCTCTTTCAAAAAACCCCATATTCGCTTCTTTGGTCCATCTGTCAGATTTCCAATATTCGCTTAGGAGGATACAGTGAAATGGGCTCTGGAAAAGAAAGGATTTTTTTCAACCTCTTCGCTATATAAACACATGATCAACCCGAGGGTCAGAGACATGGAATTGATGAAAATTTGGGAATCGCCTCTTCCCCTAAAGATTAGAATTTTCTTGTGGCTAGTCTACAAGGATAGAATTCAGTGTGCTGTGGAACTTAAGAAAAAGAATTGGCCAGGCGAAACCATGCAGATTGTGTAACTCTGAAGAGACAACAGAACACTTAATTTTTAGGTGTCCTGGAGCCTCCTATGTCTGGAGCGTCATGAGAGAGTCTCTGGGCTGGGAAGATATCCCTACAAACCTTGGCACGTTGCAAAATCTCAAGTCCAATGATAGAAGTCTCAATAATCCAAGTATTCGTAATTTTCTTCTAGGAGTTGTTTGTTGGGTGTTGTGGTTGATGAGAAATGAGCTTGTTTTTCAAAACAAAGTGGTGTCTTCGCCTAATAAGCTAATTTACAGGATTGTATCTTTCGTGCAGCGGTGGAAGATCCTAATAAAGCCTGATTGCTGGAAGGATGGAAGATATTGCGGCTAGGCCTCAGGAGGGAATAGGATAGTAGTTTTGGTTGTTTGTTATGCCTGGTATGTCTGTAATTCAGTTCCGGTGGCTGAACTGGTCTTGGCCCTAAATACTTTGTGCTGGTGTCTTGCCTTTGGCGGAGTAGTAGGCTTAGAGGTGTTCCGGTGCTAGCTAGGTTTTCTCTTCCTGCTCTTTTGACGCGTTCTTGTAAGCTGGTGACCCCAGCAAAATGTCGTTGACTTTGCTTTCTATTAAAAGCGGGACCTTTAAGGTCTTTGGTCTAAAAACCATTGCTAACACAAATATCTGGGTATATTCCTTCACACCCTGTACACTGAGAGGAATACCCGTTTAGGTTGATTATGTGCCTGATGTTAGTTTTCTGGCACACAACATAGAGAAGATAATAGGGGAATATTCATTCAGTGCAAAAAGGGTGCTTGCTTTTGGGACCAATCATGGTGAACAGAAATGTGCCCCCTTTCCAACAACAGGAAGAGAAACAATATTGAGAAGCAATTGCTGCTTTCCTATTCATGTTTGTGATTGCCGGTATTCAACCAATAGTCATTTGCAACAATAGGTATTGGAATAATTTTCCCACCTTACAGTTTACTTTTCAAGTTTTGGAAAAGAACATCATGAGATAAATATTTACTATTCCATCATTGTCTTCTTTGCATTAATCATTAGCAATTATCGATGTCTGGCTTGTGTTCTAAAAGTAGCAGCTAGTTTATGTTGAAGTTCAGCCTCAACCTCTACCTTTACACAATCAAAGAAGATTCATAGTAGGCCACATCCTACATGGGGGCTTCTATTCTATGCCCCTTCTTATTACTGTTGACTAAAATAAAAATCATTTGTCATATAAAATTCTTTTATATATACTTCATAAGAATAAACTGTTGTGTGATTGTTACTGTACTTGCAGGAGGTTGCAATGATGTTAAAACTTCAAGACCACTGATCATGTTTTTGGCTATCAAATGCAGCTAAGGTAATGAAGTCGTTTCTGAAAGCATACAATACTAGGAAACTTCATGTATCTATCATCAAAAGCATTTTACTATTTAGCATGTTATGTCAACTACTACTAAACTAATATAGTTAGCTTTCCTTCCATCAGTTAGTATAATTCATTTTGGCCTAGTAAATGTATACCTACAAGTTTGTAATTTTGAGGGGATAATGGAAAACCTATATGGTCCAATTATGAAAACTCACCGCCGAATGATAGGACGTTTCGCTGCCTGTACAACCTGTTATGTTACTTGTTGGCCTGAAGCTGTAGAGGGTGGAATTATGTATTGTTCAATTAATTTTCTATTGCATTTTCTTACCCAGCCTACGCTCTTTTATCAATCTCCTTATCAAAACATTTCAATATTCATTCGTGGACCTTATTTTGCTATATATACCCTTTAGGTGGGGTATGCCATATTAAGAATTTTTCCTCAATCGACCTCATGTATCTCATTGTCTGACACCAGAGCTCCATTTCGGAGGTGCTATTGCCGCAGAAATTTATCCAGTATTTTATATGCTCAATTCAGACACAATGATCTATTCTGGAGTCACAGCTAAACAGCTGAATGCTTGCAATAACAAGCATGCAAAATTCAACTTGGTCAATCAGCGGCATAAAATTCTGTTACATTCATATCAATCATCAGCACAATCTAACTTCAAATACTTGTCAAGTATCCTATCCTTGGTTACGTCAGTGAAGTACCCCTTCTCAACTTCAAGTCCTTGTTCTGTTGCAATCTGCTCCACGACAGTTTGAATATGAAATGCATGGACATGATCTGGATCCAACAAACATGCGACCTCTGTGCAATCATCACCATGGAGAAGTGCCATAGCTTGCACTGTTGGAAGGCCTCCACCCCGTCCGGTTAATCTTCGAGTAATCCTCCTCACAGTTGCGATGTCCTTGGATAGTACAGGCACGTTATAGCCCTCAAGAAAAGGTGTTGCACCGACCGTTATTGCACCTCTTTCAGGAGGAACATTGGTTGGACCCACATCAGGCTTAATTGGCAGAACATCAGGGAGCATGCTGCCTGCCCACTGGGTTTCCTTGTAATTTGGCCGGTAGTAGCCAAGTTCACGACGTATTGCACCAACAGACTTGCCTGTTGGGTGGGCTGCAGCATACAGGAACACTGGTACTGCATACAAATTGGGTAAGAAGGGTCAAGATTTTTTTTGTTTGATAATTAAGGATCAAGATATTTGTATGACTGATGGATATAGAAGCTGAAAATATTTTCCATACCTTGTAAATCATTGCCAATATCAGAGGCCACCAGCTTAGCCAGGCAAGCAGCATCCTCCATCGTAGCTTCACCAAAGGGGTGGAAGGACAAGTCATCATTGACACCCATCCTAGGATGGGTCCCTGTGTGCGATTTGAGTTCTATGGTTGAAAATGCAGCCTCCATCATTCTCAACAATACCTTCCTGATTGGGCTGTATACCACTTCACCACCAGTTGAGCTATCATTGTCGATGTAGGAGACAAGTGTATAGCGCACTCGATTATAGATACAATCTTCGAACTTGGTTATAACCACAACTTGAGGGTCAATCCTTGCTGCACGATCGATTGCATCAATAGCCATGGCATTGCGGCTTTCAGAAATGTAGAGTTTGCAGCAGATAAACTTTGATTTCAACATGCTGAAATTTGCCTTTGCCTTCGGAGCAGGTGGAACAAAATAGAACCTTGTTAGCATACTTAGTTATTCAGAGGTTTTATAAGTAGGCACTTTCGGGCATGAAAAATCTGTCCAGCTAGTAACAAGGTGCTTTTAGCCAATTTAGCAGAGATCAGAACCTTGTGAGCAGACTTATTTATTCAGAGGTTTTATAAGTAGGCACTTGCGGGCATGAAAAATCTATCCAGCTAGTAACAAGGTGCTTTTAGCCAATTTGTAGCAGAGTTTTTTTTTCTAGGGGCATATACTTTGAGTTTCTGTGTTATAAGTAAAAGCTTCTGTAGAAAGAAGTAATAGTGTTGTCAATCTCAGTCTGATATTGCACAAATTGTTTGCAGGAGTGGATCAGGGGACAAAAATCCTAATGTGCTGCTTATCAACATTCTGTTTTTTCTGAGAACTTAGCTTCCTTGTGATATATCAGGGCTTGATTATTTTTCCACATAAGAATCAAATTCTTAACTTTCAATTCTACAACTGGGTAGTCATGAAGTTCACAAGTGCTGTTTTATGATGATCAACTGAAGTCAAATTATTATTGCAGCAAAGAATGTTGCATTGACCAGATATTTTGGACGAAGTTAGAGGGGGATAATGCTAATGTGGGAAGCGAATCAACAGGAAATGTTTTCTGGAGGTGTCTCGAAGCAGGTTTTCTTCTAGTAGGTTTAGGATAGGATTTGATATACCCTTTTGATCAAAATATAAACCTGAAATTTTCTTAAATTGGGAGGTTAGGTACTCTCTTCTTCTTCAATTTTTTTTGGAGACTAGGGAGGTTAGGTACTCGAGCATACCTTGCTTGTGTGATCTGGTTCCATGCCTCCTTCCTATTCTCCTCTTCTTTCCCTATTTCTCAGGGTGTGGTTCTATGAGTGTGCTTCCAGTTCAGTTCTGTGATAAAAGGCCCTTTTATAGCAAGATATGCATCAGGACAGGTACTTGCAGGAAGTCCTTTTGTTATCTTGTTACTTGTTTTTTCCAAGTCAATGACGAAGGCCCCAGGCATCGTAGGGATGAAGCATGTCCTTATCAGCTTTATGACTCATCAGTCCCTCCGGACCATGGTGCAAGGAGCAGCAACACAAGCTTTTATCCCCTGTTGAGAGAGCCATAACAGCATGCCACCACTCAGTATTTTTAAGACCATGGTATTATGTACTGCCTCTTAATAAACAGCGTCATCCATGCCATTCAGCCCCTTAAACCTTATTCGTGAATCTTGTCTGATACCACCGTGACTTGTTGCTAGTACAATGTCATTGTCCACGTTGCCGCACACGGTTTTCGCGAATGTAAGCGACAGGTTGACTGATTACAATCTACATCCTCAAAAATATCAATATTTTTAGCCACGCATGAAACGTCCTGTGAGAATAAAGCTTTGTGCCTTCGTGTTCTGTTGCTGCCTTGTGTACATCACTTATTAATCTCATAAAGACATGCCACTGAAATCGGTTGGATCTGTGTGTACCTCCATGGCCATTCTGCTTTCTCGGATTAGAACGATGCTGACTAGAACAGACAGATTGAGTAATGTTATTCATATCTGCACTGTGTTTCCCTCTTTGTAGGGTATTGCCGCGCCATTCCAATGTGCTCACAACTTGACGTTGGAACCGTCCTGGGTGGGAGAGATTGCTCCTTAAGTTTCTGGGTCTCAGTTCAAATTAGAGCTGAATCACATCATTTTTTAGTTGTTGTTACTAGTAATTCGGATATCAGTTCATATGTGGAAGGCTCCTGACATGAAACTTCCACTGCTGGAGTGCTGGAGCCATCCGGGGAGTCTTTCCAATTGGGACTCCTAATTAATGGCGTCAGGACATGTGATGCGAGAAACATGCGGCATCTTGAGTGGCTCAGAAGGTGCCACGAGTGGCAAGAGCAACTTGATTAAGAATCTGAAGTGTACTATGGAGTATGGACGGTGTGTAGCACGATGGCTAAGTGTTACACGGACGGAGAGACAATAATGTTGGTATATCCACTGCGTGTCCTTGTGAATAGTACTGATATTTCAGCTAGTGGCTGCAGCGTGTGTATGTGGGATGGGGATCACGCGCATCTCTCTTCTTAAGCCTTTCTCGTGTCAACCGAGCGGAACCGTCGTTTTCCACGTTGGTCGAGTACATCCATGGCTTTGTCCCCCAAGGCCAAGGGTGGTCACATGCTTCAGATCTCGTCTACTCCACGCGGAGACCTTTTTCAGTGTCCCCATGCTGGCATGCTCTCATGCACCTCTTTACTGCAACTTGCAGGGAGTTATCATCTCAGCCACAACACGTTGACGATGGTTTCCAAGCAGCGTCTTCGCCGGACACTAGGCTACGCACGCAGTCGCTTGCTCTCGGAACACGCCGACGCGACGCGCACGGTCCGAGCCGCGTCCGATCACGCTGCACGTTTTTGACGTGGAGAAACGCAGCCTCATCCGTGAGCAAGACTCGGTCACAAGTCGGTAAGCGAGTACTAGTCTATTTAGATTTGTTTAAATAATTTTTGTAATTTGTTTCTTAATAATCGTTAAAATATGATATGTTAAGTAATTAGGCATTTTCATGCTAAATTTAATCCTTATTAATCGCAGCAAGTGTATGATCACAGTTTTTACAAAACCAGAATCACTTGTTAAAATCGTAACAAAACTAGTAATAACAAGAAGGGTAAGAGTGTACCCTATGGAAGGACTAGTGTCGGGGCACCGGTGGCTCCATTCGCACCAGACATAGTACGTTGCTTGAACTAGTCAATCACAGTTAATGTAGGAAGAGGTCGATGCAGTGCAGTCCCTTAAACAGCTCGTGGGGTGCGCGTGCCGGAAAGACGTGAGCAGTCGCGCAGTCAAGCGCTCCCCAAAAATCTGATTGCCCGCACCACCCGAGCAGGTGTCGTCTTGCGGGAGAGGTTCCAGAGGCCTGCTCTTCCAAAGATCTGTGCGCGCGGATCGCCGGGACGAGGAAGGCTCGAAAGGCAACTCGAGAGAAAGATGGAGGCTAGTGATTCTCGGGGTAAGCATTTGGGCGAGGCCAGGGAGAGCTTATATACTGGTTGCTGGGTTAATAGAAATAATGGCTCCACAATCAATACCGTAACGAAAAGAATAAATGTCATTAATTTCTTTGCGTAACAGGCACATTAGTCACGACCGTTTCCAAAATTAAAACGCTCCCAGCTAGATTCCACTTGACTCGACATGACACGCACGCAACAGTAGCAGCCAGCCACGCCACGCCTTGTCTCGTCTCGTCTCGTCATGCCCGCCTGCCCCGGCACGGCATGGCACCGCTCGACTCGGCGGCGGCGGCGCGCGCGCGTGTGGCTCGTCCTTGATCTCTCTCAACTTCTCTAGGGGACATACTGTAATTCCACCTAATAAGTTGAGGTATTTAATGATAAGAATACCATGTGGGACTAAATCAATACAACATTAAATATAAGCCTAGACTTATTAGAATTAATAGGAATAATATGGGCTTAAAGACCCATAATATTCAACAATCCCCACGAAGTCTAGTACTCATAGAAAATGCTCTCAGAAACTTCCTCTCGTTTGATATACCAGTGTTTCAATGGAGACTGTTAAGTTGAACATCCACCTGGAACAAGGGTTACGCCTCTTCACAACTGACCGATAGACTATACCTTGAATTAACAATTTTATGCGAAAGAAGGTTTCACCAAAGTCTTTTACTGATACAAGTTTGCCATGAACATCCTTCTAGTTGGAGCGTATGAGTCGTACTCCTGGCCCTTTCATGAGTATCTAGAAATTTCCACCATTTCACGGACTGTGACTAGCAGTCGGACTCATATAGATGTATTCCTCAGGAGATATCCTGTAGGCTGATATCTCTGCTTGTCAAAAGCCATTGAAACATATTAAGGTAAAACCAGCCTGCCATACAGCACAGGGAAAAAGTACATCGGAGATGGACCAGTAAAGGGTCTTTTCTCTCAACCTAGTTCCAGCTTGTTTCACCATTTCACTTCACGAGATCTCCGATCACATAGAATGAGTTGCCACTGAAACAGTCTATCAGGTGGGCCTCACGCCCATCTCACTCGATGCACTATCTATTACGTTACGTGACAACCTCTTTGTAAATTGATCTGCTAGATTTTTAGACGTATGGACATAGTCCAACGCTATTACTCCGGAGTTTCTCATCTTCCTGACAGATTTCAACCGCCTTTTGACATGCCTAGAAGACTTCATGTTATCCTTAGAACTGTTCACCTTGACTATCACAGTCTGGTTGTCATAGTTCATGGAGATAGCTAGTATAGGTTTTTCAACCACCAGTAAATCCATAAGAAAATCACAAAGCCACTTAGCCTCAATACTAGCGGTGTCTAATTTTGTTAATTCTGCTTTTATGGTAGACCTCGTTAGGATGGTCTACTTGCAAGACTTCCAGGAAATAGCGCCACCTCCGAGTAGAAACACATAACCACTCATGACATACATCTCATCAGCATCAGATATCCAGTTAGCATCACAATAATCCTCTAGTACCATCGGATACCCGTTATAGTGGATGCCATGGCTCATTGTATCCTTTAGATAACGCATTACTCTCTCAAGAGCACGCCAATGATCATCTTCCGGGTTTGACATAAACTGGCTCAATTTGCTCACAGCAAAAGAGATGTCAGGTCTCATAGCGTTAGCTAAATACAAGCAAACCGATGACTTGGGAGTATCTTAGTTGATCCCTTGTTATTCTCCGATTTTTTCTTAATAGCATACTAGGATCATAAGGTGTTGGAGTAGATTGGCAGTTACTAAACCCAAAGCGACTCAAGATCTTTTCCACGTAGTGGGACTGCACAAGAGTGACCCCACCATTACCTTCTTTAATTAGCTTGATGTTAAGGATAACATCAGCTTCTCCCAAATCTTTCATCTCAAAGTTATTTGACAGAAAATCTTTTACCTCCTTAATCACATTAAGGTTGGTCCTAAAGATTAAAATGTCATCAATATACAAACACAAGATAACTCCCTCGCCCCCACCATACCGATAATATACATGTTTGTCAGCTTCATTCACGGCAAAGCCGACCGATATCAAAGTTCTTTCAAACTTCTCGTGCCATTGCTTAGGTGCTTGTCTTAGGCCGTATAGGGATTTTAGTAATTTACACATGAAGCCCTTTTGACCATCAATTACAAACCCATCGGGTTGATCCATATAGATCTCCTCCTCTAACTCTCCATGTAGGAAAGTTGTCTTCACGTTCATCTGGTGAACGATAAGACCATGTGAGGCTGCCAGGAAAAGTAATACTCGAATTGCGGTCAAACGAGCGACATGTGAATAAATGTCGAAATAATCTTCACCTTCCTTTTGTGAATATCCCTTTATCACAAGTCTTGCCTTGTACCTCTCGATAGTACCATCAAGCCTCAGCTTTTTCTTAAATACCCATTTGCATCCTATAGGTTTGCAACCATAAGGACACTCAACGACTTCCCAAGTGCCATTGGGCATAATTGAATCCATCTCGCTTCTTATTGCTTCCTTCCACATGTCAGCATCAGAAGAGGAATATGCCTCCTCAATGGTACCGGGTGTGTCATCCACAAGGTACACAATGAAGTCATCGTCAAAGGATTTTGTAATCCTCTGTCTCTTACTCTTTTGAGTGACTACATTGTCATCCTTCTCAGGATTTTCCACATGGGGTTCCTCATTGTGTATAACCGGTGTAAAAATCTCATAGGGAATTATAGAATCATGACCAGAAATGCTATATTCAATCTTCATAGGAAAATTGCTCTAAAAAAATGTAGCATCTCTAGACTCAAAAATTATACCGACCACCATGTCAGGTACTCCAGATTTAATAACTAATAACCTATAACCCACGCTATTGAAAGCATAACCTAGAAAAATACAATCAACAGTTTTAGGTGCAAGTTTGCGCTTCTTGTTGATTGGCACATTCACCATACCCAAACAACCCCAAGTGCGCAAATATGAGAGATTTAATTTTCTTTTGGACCATTCCTCGAATAGTGAAATTTCTTTATTCTTTGTGGGCACTCTATTCAGGACTTGACATGCTGTCAATATTGCCTTACCCCACGATTCCTTAGAAAGCCCCGCGGTCTCTAACATGGTTGGAGCGCGGTTCTTTCGTTCGGGGATCCCATTGGATTCAGGTGAGTAGGGCGGTGTCCTTTCATGAATAATTCCATGCTCAGTGCAGAAGTCAGAAAATTCATGGGAAAGATATTCTCCACCGTGATCAGACCTTAACCGATTTATTTTCCTCTCATATTGGTTTTCTACTTCAGCTTTATAGATCTTAAAATAATGTAACTCTTCATCTTTTGTTTTTAACAAATAAATATAGCAAAAACGAGAACAATCATCTATAAGAGTCATAAAGTATCTTTTGCCGCCTTTAGTCAACTCATTGTCGCATAGATTGGTATGAAGAAGTTCTAATGTTTCTAAGTTCCTCGCCTCTGCAGCCTTATGAGCCTTACGAGGTTGCTTAGATTGCAAGCACATATGACATTTGGAGCTTTTGACTAAATTAAACTTAGAAATTAAATTCAAATTTTCTAACTGCGACATACACCCAAAATTAATATGACAAAGCCGTGAATGCCAAATATTCGACTCATCCGAAATTAAGACATTTCACAATATTATTACAGATATTATCATGTAATAAAAAGAGGAACAAGCCTCCGCATTCGTATCCTTTTCCAACAAATGTCCCGTACTTAGAAAGTACACATTTATTCGACTCAAGAACAATTTTAAAACCATCTCTACATAGTAGAGAGCCACTAACTAGTTTTTTCTTGATAGAGGGGACATGCTGAACATTCTTCAAAAGCACGGTCTTTCCCGAAGTAAGATTCAGAATGACTCTACCAACACCAAGAACACGCGCATGCGACCCGTTTCCCATCAACAATGCTCCAGTCACGCCGGCCCGATAAGAAGAAAATAAAGAAATATCAGCACACACATAAACATTGGCACCAGTGTCTATCAACCATTCAGGCGAATGACAAACTAAAAGAACAGTAGGTAAAAAATTACCATACCCTAATGTTCCTGCAGTCTCGCTAATCACCATGTTTGCTGATTTCTTTGGCTGAATAAATTTGCGGTCTGGGCATGCACTTGCCCAATGCTCACTGCTGCCGCAAACAAAATAGCCATCGTTTTCTTTTTCCTTTTTCTTCTTAAACATGGTAGTTTGCTTTGGCTTCTCTTTCTTTTGCTGCTTCTTCTTTTTATTGCGAGATGCATTGGAATTATTTTTCTTCCGCGCCACATTGGCGGTAGAAGACTCAATGCCGTTTCTGTGCATGTCTTTTATTCTCGCCCTCTCCTCAACATCAAGAGTGCCAATAAGATCATCCATGCTGAACTCTTGTCTGTTGTGTTTTAGAGAAGTAGCAAAATCCTTCCAAGAGGATGGTAATTTGGAGATAATACCTCCAGCCACAAATTTGTCAGGTAACACACATAGAAATTTCTCGAGTTCTTTTGCTAGTGCTTGTACTTCATGAGCTTGTTCAACTATAGAATGGTTCTCAACCATCTTATAGTCAAACAACTGCTCCATGAGATATAGATCACTCCTGTCATCAGAAACACCGAATTTGGCATCCAAAGCATCCCACAGTTCCTTGGCAGTTTTACAGGTGATGTAGGAATCAACATATTTGTCAGCAAGAGCGCTAATCAGGACGTCTCGAAACAGGTTGTCGGATGCCTCGAACGCACTCTCCTCTTCAGGAGTGAATTGTTCGGGCTTCTCCTGCGTGGCGTGATAGCAGTTCATCGTTGTCAACAACAATATCATCGGTGCACGCCACCTCTTGTAAAACGTGCCATCAAAGTCATCGGGTTTTAACACAACAGCAAATCCTCTAACAAAAAAATGCCTATCAGGGTTTTGGATTGTTAAGTAATTAGGCATTTTCATGTTAAATTAAATCCTTATCAATCGTAGCAAGTGTATGATCATAGTTTTCACAAAACCAGAATCACTAGTTAAGATCGTAATAAAACTAGTAATAACAAGAAGGGTGAGAGTGTACCCTACAGAGGGACCAGTGCCGGAGGCATCGACGGCTCCATTCGCACCAGACATGGTACGTTGCTTGAAGTAGTCGATCATAGTTGATGCAGGAACAGGTCGATGCAGTGCAGTCCCTCGAAAAGCTCCTGGGGTGCGCGTGCTGAGAAGAAGTGAGCAATCGCGCTGTCAAGCGCTCCCCAAAAACCTGATTGCCCGCACCACCCAAGCAGGTGTCGCCTTGCGGGAGAGGTTCCAGAGGCCTGCTCTCCCGAAGCTCCGTGCGCGTGGATCGCCGGGACGGGGAAGGCTCGAAAGGCAACTCGAGAGGAAGATGGAGGCTAATGATTCTCGGGGTAAGCCTTTGGGCGAGGCCAGAGAGAGCTTATATACTGGTTGCTGGGTTAATAGAAATAGGTTCCTCAATCAACACCGTAACCGAAAAAATAAATGTCATTAATTCCTTTACGTAACGGGCATATTAATCACAACCGTTTCCAAAATTAAAACACTCCCAGCCTGCCTCGACTCGACACAGTATGCAGCAGCAGCCAGCCATGCCACGCCACGCCTCGCCTCGTCACGCACGCCCTCTCCTCATGCCCGCCCGGCATGACGGTGGCGGCGGTGGTGGCGCGCGTGCGAGTGGCTCGCCTTTGGTCTCTCTCAACTTCTCTAGGAGACATACTGTAATTTCACCTAATAAGTTAAGGTATTTAATGATAGGAATCTCATATGGGACTAAATCAATACAATATTAAATATGGGCCTAGACTTATTAGAATTAATAGAAATAATATGGGCTTAAAGGCCCATAATATTCAATATGATATACTTCACAACGTAAGGTTAGCACATTTCCAGTATGTCAAAATTATTGGCCAAAGTCTGGTAATGGAGATACCGTGTCAGTGTTCAAATTATTGGCCAAAGTTTCGTAATACCGATCAACTATCTAAAAAGTCGGTTTCTAGATTATTCTAAAAACCAGAATCCAAATAGCTCCACTCAGTTTTTTAGAAACCACTTTTTAGATATAAAGAAATATAATTTGAAAAAACTGAAACTCATCCAAACATGATCTTAGTAGTGATGATGTTTGAGGGACCACATAGCAGGATTGTTCGTCAACTCTTTAAGAAGAGACATCGCACCCATGGCCCCTTTGTGGCACTCGACGTCCCTGTTTTTATAACTTCTTCATTCAAACTACAACATTACAATCTGATACGAAACAACTAGTGGTACACTAGCCAAAATGTGTGTTTGTGCCGAAACTTTCATGGTACTAGCAGCAACAAATATGTTGAACTTCCATGTGACCAACAATAAGTAGGTATATGCAAATCTCTAATCCCAATAGTCAACAGCGAATAATCAGACAAGTATGTTAGTGTATATGGGCAGATGTGCGGTTTGTTTGGACGGACTAAAACAAACTGTTAGTCCGGACTAAAATTTAGTTGACTAATAATTAGTCAGGTAACAATTAGTTCGTGCATATTTGAAGACCGGACTAATTACTAGTCCACAATTGTGCTAAAAGTCTCTTTTGCCCCTCACTAATAATTAGCTAGGGTATGTTTGGATCCATGGATAATTGTAGGTTAATAGCTACGGAGTACATCTTTGTTCTGTCATTTTTTTTTCAAATTGTTAGTTTTTTTTTATCCCGCCATTCAGAGGAATCAAAATACATGGTACTTGTGCAACTTCAATTGAACACCATCTACACACAAAGTAAAACCATCCATACATCCATTACATTATGTTTGTTAAAAACTATAATACATCATGAAAATTACAATATTTGATTTCCTTTAATAATTGTAAATATCAGTCAATGTTGCATAGCAATCAGATTGTCAACGATATTGTCACTAATGGCATTGATATCTTCATCCTCGTCTCCCAAATTGTTTACACCAGTTTGTTGAACAGAGGATGAATTCGAAGAAGGCATATAAGTTTCATCACTATCAAACATGTTAAAGTTATGGAGGGCTATGCATGCAAGTATTATTTGGCTTTGCTTAAGTGGGCAGTAAATCGGTAAGTGTAACAGAATCCTCCACTTTATTTTTAAAACTCCAAATAAACTCTCGAGGACTTCCGAACAGATGAGTGTGCATAGTTGAATACCTCCTTCCTCCCTCTTTGTCTTGATCCATGTCGATCTTATGGTAGAAGATAATTTGTCTGCTTTTATGGTGCGAAATAACCCAATCAATTAAGGTACGCCGAGTCTACAAGATAGAAATTTCCTAAAGAAAATAAACATAGTCATGTAACCAAGAAGTATAGGAAATAACAATTGAGATAACAAAAGAAACATAGTCATGTTAACCTCAGGGTGCAGATGGAATTTTATCTCTGTATTTTTGTAGGGCATCATTGAAAACTCTCATGTCATGTACATCCAGGCCTTTCCGCGGCAACAAATCTATATCTCATGTCAAAATCATAAATAGCTAACACATTTTGAGTAGTGTTCCCATGGCGACCCGCATATTAAATGACCTTATTAACTCCCACCATAACACATATATGTAACCCATCTATAGCTCCAATGCAATTTTCAAATAATGGTGAGATCCAAGGACTATTCTTGGGTGCACGGTCTTAAAGTCATGATCTGTTGGCTTGATACTATCTATTGGTAGTTGTTGATGGTCGTTAAATACTAATTTCGACCGTCAATATACTTATAAAAGTAGGAAGACTTAGCATTTCATATTTGCATGTTAGTTAGGAATAATAAGATTTCACTTGTCCTTGAAGATTTTTGTGCATGCAGAGATTTGATATAAAAGAAGTGGAAAAATGGAGCATAATCCGGGGAAAGACCATTCCAGCCGATGGGACGGTGCCAACTAGACTTACCTCAGATTGCGTACATGGCTGCACAAGATTCCTCTAGAGAATACCGCCTTAAAACAGAAGAGGACCCACCTGTCAGCCACCTCAAGCAAGCACAGGGTAGGAGGCCCCACTCTCAGGTCGGCCGACCTGGTCCTGAGGCGGTTTGGCCTCCCCTTCCACGTGTCACCTCCTTATTTGGCAATGTCGGTGGCTGAAGTTCCGTGATGGTTACTCTCTAGAACCGACCCTACAAATAGAGGGGGAGAGCTTAACTTCAACATACAAACTCAAGAGTTATTCATTTCCCTCTTTCACTTAGTAGCTTCCTAGTTCTAGTGGAGTTTAGTGTAGAAGGAGCCTTGCTCAAGTCTCCAAGTCGTATGAGTATTGATATGGCTCTTGTAAAGCTTAACTTCAACATACAAACTCAAGAGTTATTCATTTCCCTCTTTCACTTAGTAGCTTCCTAGTTCTAGTGGAGTTTAGTGTAGAAGGAGCCTTGCTCAAGTCTCCAAGTCGTATGAGTATTGATATGGCTCTTGTAAAGCTTAACTTCAACATACAAACTCAAGAGTTATTCATTTCCCTCTTTCACTTAGTAGCTTCCTAGTTCTAGTGGAGTTTAGTGAGAAGGAGCCTTGCTCAAGTCTCCAAGTCATATGAGTATTGATATGGCTCTTGTACCTTTTTCTTTATTCTGTTTTATTACGACTTCACTCTATTCAATTAATATAGTTCTTCCATATAGTTATGCTAATGATATGTGTTTCTTGTTTGGTTATATATTATATTCATGTCATAGGACTTTATGCTTTCATGGTGATATAGACTTGCTACCCTGTTAGGAATGAAACTCTGTGTCACACTACCCCTATCCTTTATTATACTTACCCCTGTATAAACTCTAAGTACTCGTACCAATCTTTATGTCTATGTTACTATTAACAATCATATATTCATGCTAAGTTTTCTTTTGGTAGAACTATAAATGACAAGCCATTGGAGCAATCCTTTGGTGAAATGCTACAACGGTATTTTCCGTGCGCTTGCGGATTTTACTCTATTGACAACGAGGTGTATCTTTATAATTATGTCTGGCGCCATTGCTAGGGATGATTATCGATTGTTGGCACATCCCAAGTGCCCCATTTATATGTGAATATTACCCCAATTAGAGCATAATTGATACTAATTTAGGCCATTTACCTGTGATATTGCCTATATATTTGTATATGCGTTGTTTTGGAGCTTTATTACAGAAACAGGTAAAATTGGTGATTAATGCGATGATGGAGAGGACAGGAGTCCAGAACCAACGAAAAGCACTGAAGAAGCCCAGTGCATCGATCAGCGCAGCCCATGAGCCGATCAGCGCAAGGGTGTTTTGACCCACAGAAGTGACCGAGGCCCATTCCACATGTTTATGGAAGTTTATCTGTGCAAGACACTTGAAGATATTTGTCTAAGAAGAATTATGGAACTTCAAGAAGATTTATGAAACTCTAAGATCTTAACGTGCAGTACAAGACTTCATCTCGAAGGAAAAGACCCACATGGTAGCTGTGGAAGACAGAGGAACCGACTCGGGGAAGAAATCAGAGAAGACACGGCTTGCGCCGATCGGCGCAATCCTACGCCGATCGGCGCAACTGTCATATTTGCTAGAAACCGGGTCCTTTACGAGTAGAACCCCTATAAATACTTGTAAACCCTCGCCGCAGAAGAGGAGGCGACAGAGGGACACCAGATCCATGAGTTAGAGCCACCGGGGCTTGCCCCGTTAGAATAGATCTCTAGTTGAGTTTCAAGAACCATCGGAGTCAAGAGTTGATCCGTCAAGGTAGGCCATCTCGACGGGGATGAATCTTACTCTATGTATCTCAAGGATGATTGAATATGTTAATGATGGTTTTGGTGAATTGTCTATCTTGATTCTATAATCATGCATGTGCTTATTCCAATTGCTTAGTTCTAGGCTAAGTAAGTAGATATTATCTTAATCGTGGTGATTAGGGTAGTATTCGGACATTGTATTGATTATGGTTGCTTGATGATGCCAGTAGTGTGGTTTAGCGGTGACAGCACTAAGCCTACATAGCAGTATTGGATAGTTGAGTAGGATAAGATAATCGCGCGATTAAGGGTTTCCTCCTGGCAGCGATAAATCAGGAGCCGCTCGGAAAGCAGGGTGGTCTTACTCATTATAGGTTTTCATTGATCTATGTAATTACCCATTATGATGCTATTCAATTAGACTTTCTGGTTACGATCTCACTAGTAGATATCTGGCTACTTACATACCAGCATAGGTTTACAAGATCTGGAACACTTTGGCTTAGTTTCACTAGTGTGCCGATCGGCTCAACCCTACGTCGATTGGCGCAACAACTTTGGCTTAGATTCACCAGTGTGCCGATCGGCTCGACTCCTGCGCCGATCGGCACAACCCCATATTTAATAGATCTCGCGCACTTTGACTTAGTTTCACTAGTGTGCCGATCGGCTCAATCCCCGCGCCGATCGGCGCAACGACAGATTTACTGTCTGGCGCACCTTTGCGCTGGCCAGTCTCCCCCTCATGCAACGTGACCTTGACAGTAGCCTTGATTAGATCTTTTACTGTTAACTTTGTTTAATAAATCCCTAAGATCCCAGTTGATTCGATAAACCTTGGAATACTTAATTCAAGGGAAAAAGTCCTACAATCGTACACCGTCCTCTTGCGGTATATAAGTGGGTGCGTAGATACGACCAACATCGATGTAACTTAACAAAGTCAACAAGCATTTCTGGCGCCGTTGCCGGGGAAGGCATAGAAGAATATATTGTTAATAATGGCATAAACATATTGGTTGTATGGTAGTCATTGTTTATGCAAGCTGACCTTGTATGTTTTCTGCCTTTGGTGTGAAAACAGGGTAGTGCATGACCGGTTTTGATCTGCCTAGAACTTCATTAAGAATCCAGAAAGAGTTTTAAGGAAATGTAGACTTAATGTCTCTTCTCCTCGAAGCTCTAAGCTAGCAGATCAACCAATCATCACTGCACCACCAAGATCTAAGCCAATGGCTAAGAAGGCTCTCAAGGACTATTCCGCTCCCTCTGCTAGTAACATGCTCATTGGGCCCGAGATTGACATCAGGGATGGAAACTTTGAGATCAAGACCAATTTGATCACGATGGTGCAGGCTAGCCCATTTTGTGGGAAAGCTAATGAGGACGCCAGCGCTCACTTGCAGCAATTCTTGGAGTTGTGCAACACCTTTACTATAAGGAACGTCACTCTGGATGCCATTAGGCTCCATCCATTTCTATTATTGATGCTAGGCAAAGCCAAGCAGTGGTTCTACGCCAATAAGGAGGCTGTCAACACCTGGGAGAAATGCTCTACTGCTTTCCTTGCGAATTTCTTCCCGTTGGGTAAAACCAACTCCTTACGGGGAAGAATTTTGAGTTTCCAGCAGGCGGCTGGAGATACAATACCAGAAGCGTGGGAAAGGCTTCAGGAATATATCCTAGCCTGTCGCCATCATGGAATAGATAAATGGCTTATTATCCAGAATTTCTACAATGAACTGATGGCTTCAAATCATTAGCATATTGATGCCACCGCTGGAGGAGCCTTTTTCTCACTCACCGTCAATCAAGCAACCGAGTTGATTGAGACGAAGGTCTCCAATCAAGGATGGAATGATGAGCAACTCCAGCCACGTGCTTGAGGCATGCACACCGTCAAGGAGACAGACATGCTCGACGTGAAAGTGGACCTTATCTTGAAGCGGCTCAACATCCACGACGACCCAAGCCTGAAGGGCACAGTACAAGCTCTGGACCATCGCATGATGTTGTTGACGTTTGTAAGTTACATCGATATAATCATACCTGATAATGGTGCTAGACATAATTATAAAGAAGCACCTCAGTGTTAATAGAGTAAAATCCGCAAGCGCACGAAAAATACCGTTGTAGCATTTCACTATTGGATTGCTCCAATAGCTTGTCATTTATAGTTCTACCAAAGGAAGGCCAAGCATGAATATATGATTGTTAATAGTAACATAGATATAAAGATTGGTACGAGTACTCAGAGTTATATAGGGGTAAGTATAATAATGGATAGGTGTAGTGTGACACAGAGTTTCATTCCTAAAGATAAATAAAAGTCCTAAGTCTCTAGGGAGTTTTAGTTAGGAGAGCAAAGCCGTATCTCTAATATTACTCTACCTTTATAGTCACATAGTCAAACAATTACAAGAAAGTTTATACTAGTCATAGTCTAATGCATTCAACACTTCGTGTACCGATTCATGCTCGGCATACACAGGGCAACACCATCTTGGACACACGTCATAACCAAACGAGGAGGAGTACAATGGACAAATTGGACTGTCACCACCTAATGCCTACCTCTGCAGACCGTGGATTACGAGGTGATCCATACTACATAGCCGTCTAAGCACTGCGCTTACACATTTACTCTCACCCTCTATTTATAGGGTCCATAAGTCGGTTCTGGAGAGTAGCCGCCACGGAACTTCGAGCCACCGTTGTTGCCAAAAGGTTGAGGAGGCGACACATGGAAGGGGAGGCTGAACCGCCTCAGGACTAGGTCGGCCGACCTCCCCCTTGGTTAGCCGACCAGGGTGTGGGGCCTCCTGCCCTATGCTTTTTTGAGGTGGATGTTGACATTTCTTAATGTGGTCACTAAGTTTCCTTAGCAACGAAACCAGAAATATTTATTGGTAATCTTTAACGAATGCAGAGAATCCGCAAGCGCACAGAGAATACTGTTGTAGCATTTCACCCAAAAGTATTAAGGGTATCGTATTTGTTTTATCCCAAGGGAATGCATATGATTGATCAGAGTAATTACCATATCTAGATATTTGCACATTGGATTATGAGACAAAGTCCTCATAGGGGTAAGGATAAAAATAAACTTGGTAGTGGACACACAGATAGCATACTCAAGTTAGATAAATATTAGTCTAGTGGAGAAGGACAAAGAAAGAGCTAACTTACTATGTTGCTTTTATATAGTGACATAGTCTACATTATATACTATTATATAGATACAATGATAATGTAAGACAATCAAATCATCACACCCTAGGCATCCGATTTTCCCCTGCATCCGTAGTACGATTTCGATCAAGAGCTTATTGCATAGCCAAACATGGGGGATTACAAAGCACAGGTAGGGCTATCACCACCTACTACCTACCCCAAGCAATCCGTGGGCTACATGACAAATAATACATTCTATTGATCTAAGCACCACACTTACATCTCTAGAATAATACTCCTACTCCCTTAAGCGATGGATCAGAAAAGGAGTACTCACATTTAAGTTAACACTAAGCACATGGAAATGATCTAAGTCACACATTAGTCATGTATCATTATAACAACATAAATAAAGACTCTATTAAGGGCTTATGTCTAAAATGGTAATATAGTATGACTACATTACTAACATGCAAGCATAATAACTACATACCGTCATTGGGGAGTCACCAGGAGCCAGCACGTGGCAGCCATGCACCTGGGGGGCGACTCCCCGTTCAGCCGAACAACCCTGTTCGGCCGAATAGGTGATGTGAACAAGGGTTCCCGATCTCCCGATAGGTTCTGATAATGTTGATTAAGGCGGAGGCGATACACAAATCGATCCGGCTTCCGAACGACACGTTCTGAACCCCGCAATCGCAGCACAACGTCTCCTCTGGTTATCAACCATTTAAGAGTGATTGACCTCACCGAGAAGGCTTATTCTTGTCTGCAAATCAAGAACACAAGCAAGAACAAAGAAGAATGCAACCAAATTTGCAAGTATACGATAAATCTAACAAGTTGGGATCTGACAAACCGATATGACGGCAAAATTGTTATGAACAGAATAATCTAAGCAAAACCCGAACCCTAATGGTACGGTGGTGGCTGTATATGAAGACCCTAGGATCGTGCAAGACCCTCTGGACGCGCCCCTAATTGGGCTCAACTGGATACAAAGGCCAAAGGCCAAAAATAGGCGACACAGCATCAACACACATTCTGAACCCTCTCTTGTTTCGACTATTCTTGATGACTCCTGATGAATTTTGACATGCGGACAGAGTCATTCAAAAGTTCTTCTCCTTATCTTTTCGTGCATATGTAGAACGTCAAAATCCGAGTCCGTATGCTTCCTGGGCGGCCGTTTTAGTGCAGACTGGTCCTGGGCCCCAAAACAGACTCGAAGTCGGTTTTGATTGGGCCTCCACCTTGGCTTCCAAGCCCTTGCTGGTCCTCCACGTTCTCAACTCCTTCTTCCATCATCTCCTGGTCCTCTCCATGGTTCCTAATCATAAAATAATCATTAGGTAGCAAACCATTCTCAAAAGTAATATATAGCAAAGAACGTAGGAACGAGCTCACCTCTAAATTTAGTCATCGTGCACGAGCTGTAGTCATTGGATCTTGCAAGTCCAGAATTGGAGGAGTGTTGTGTTTATCCATAGGAGTGATGTCCTCATCATCCTCCTCCTCTTGAAGTGGAGTCGTCCTCTAATCAAGCTCATCCTCTTCTCCTAAGTATGGTTTCAAATCTGAAATATTAAAAGTAGGACTAACCCCAAACTCGAGAGGCAACTCAAGTCTGTATGCATTATCATTAATCTTCTCCATTATTTTGAATGGATCATTAGCTCTAGGCATTAGTTTAGATTTTCTCAATTCTGGAAATCTATCCTTCCTCAAGTGTAACCACACTAAATCTCCTACATTAAGCTTTACTTCCTTTCTATCTTTACTACCAGCAATTTTATACTTTTCATTCATCTTTTCAATGCTAAGTCTAGTGGTCTCATACATTTGCAAAATAAATGCAGCACGCTCCTTAGCATCAACATGATCTCTATCATTAATAGGTAGAGGAAGTATATCAAGTGGAGTACAGGATCAAAACCATACACTACCTTGAAGGGACTTACCTTGGTAGTAGAATGTGTTGCCTGATTATAAGCAAACTCAACATGAGGCAAGCATTCTTCCCATTGCTTCAAATTTTTCTTCAAATAGCTCTCAACATAGTGCCCAAAGTATGGTTCACAACCTCAGCTTGTCCATCAGTTTGTGGATGACAAGTTGTAGAAAATAGCAACTTTGTACCCAACTTATTCCAAAGCGTGTGCCAAAAATGACTCAAGAATTTTGCATCACGAGCTGAAACAATAGTAGAAGGCATACCATGCAAACTTACAATTTCTTTGAAAAAGAGGTCAGCAATATAACTAGCATCATCAGTTTTATGACATGGTATAAAGTGTGTCATCTTAGAAAAATGATCCACAACAACAAAAATGTATCACTCCGCCTCTTAGTCCTAGGCAGTCCTAAAATAAAGTCCATAGAAATATCCGCCCAAGGAATAGAAGGAATAGGAAGTGGCATGTATAAACCATGTGGATTCAAGCGAGACTTAGCTTTTTGACATGTAGTGCAGCGAGCAACAAAACGCTCAACATCTTTCCTCATCCTTGGCCAAAAGAAGTGTGTGGCCAAAATATCCTCCGTCTTCTTAGCACCAAAATGACCCATCAATCCACCTCCATGCGCCTCCTGCAACAACAAAAGACGAACGAAACCAACTGGAATGCATAGGCGGTTAGCTCTAAATAAAAAACCATCATTCAACACAAATTTGTTCCAAGCACGACCTTCTTTACAGTGCAGCAATAATATATTTGTTGCCCAAAGAATTTGTTATTCATTCTGATTATGAATCACTTAAGTATATTCGTTCTCAATGCAATTTGAACCGTAGACTTGCTAAATGGGTTGAGTTTATTGAGTCTTTTCCTTATATTATTAAACATAAGAAGGGAAGGATAATGTGATTGCTGATGCTTTATCTAGACGATATACTTTATTGTCTCAACTTGATTGTAGAAATTTCAGGAGGCTAGATGGAGCACTAGTAGGAATCCCAAATTTTTTTATTTTATTTTATTTTTTTGATATTTTTCTCCAACTCACTAACAATAGGGGAGAAGCCACAAAAAGTTTCAGCTTAAACAGAGCTAGGACGTGGCCTAATGAAATTCTTAAAGTTTCAGAAAACGTCGGGTTTCAACTTAAATGAATTTTTTCTTTATCTTCCCGATTGTTTTTGAATTTTTTGACGAGGGCACATAGGGCGTAGCCCCCAAGAACTTTACAATTTTGAATTGAAGTCTAACAAACATGTTGATGCTTCATAAATTGGAAAGGTCTTCCGTAAAAAAATTGCTTCCCTCTTAAACACCTTCACAGGTGTACTCTACGAGTATAATCCCCGACCCAGAAGGCACTGAATCTTCAATGAAATGTCTTTTGAGTCCAATTATTAACAACCTCTCACATAATATATGATGCAACTGAAAATGTACCTATCCATATGCAGCCCTTGGGTCGGAAGGTATTTTAATGTGAAATAACATTTGAGCCAAATATATAATCTTTCATAACAACCCATAAATTGTCTTTAAATGGTATATACTTGCAGCCCCCAAGTTTGAAGCTTGCATTGTACCCGAGTGATTTCACTAGCAAATCACAAAATCAACCCAGAAAGTAACTTCTAATCATGAAGTTACACATTATCCGAGTGATTTGTATTAATAAATCCAATAAATAGATATACTGTAGCCCCTAGTTTTGGAACTACCTATTTGTCAAGACTTATTCCTGGGAATATATTTATAGGGCTATGTCGGGATTAAGAACTTGATGGTTAAGACACAAGACGCCGTGTTATACAGGTTCAGGCCCTCTTGATGAGAGTAAAAACCCTACATCCTGTGTTGTGTGGATTGTATTGATGTTGTGTTGTGTTGTGATGTTGTTCTGCTCTCCCTCAATGGGGGGGGGGGGTTCCTACCGCCTTATATATCCGATCGGCAGGGGGCACATGAAGAGTCCTACAAGCAGTCTACAAAGACAAACATAGTAATTCTATCTCTAATTGCCTTGCACTCCAAGCCGACTCAGTCGGTTCCCATATTAACGGGCCATCCCTTTGTCTTCTGACTTTGGCATAGCTATGGATACCAGTAAGGTAAGTATTCCACGGCAGCCCCCAGAGTGCTTTATGATTTTGAGTTGTGACGTGTCGAGTGATCCTCTCCAATAATCATGTGAACAATTCACAAATTGGGAAGACATCTTAAAAGAAGTTCTTGATAGATCTAGTGCACCGACTAGGTGCACCTGATCTGGTGTAGCCTCCGACTCTTGTATAATTTGGAGACTAACAAATAATGCAAGAGTCTAATAATTTTAGCTATGTACATTTTGTTATATAAAGGATTACTTTGACTCAAACCATCAAACTTGAGCAGTCAACCTCCTGATCTTTAAATCAGGCACTCTGTCTGCACAACATAAATTGTGCCGACCGATCATGAAAGGCAGAGTGGTATACACCCTTAGCCGAGTGACCTTTGATCCTAATATCATGACATCAATCATGTAAAAATCAAAGACATGTTTATGACGTCAATCATAACCCAGTACTAAGTTGTAATGACAACAATAATAGTGTAGCTTTTCCACTAATTTTCATCACTCGGACAATATAAGTCTGACTTTTAGCTTTTTAGTTACTGACATCAATCAGTAGAATAGCCTTCAAACTTATTCCCATACGACCATCAAGTCCTCTGCTTTGTGATCATCAAATCACATAAATATGGGGATTATATCTTATAATTTAATTAAAGCTTCTCTTCAAAGAATCCCCTGAGTCAATACTCAAGTTTTGAGTATTAGCAAAGAATCTTTTGAAAATTATTGCTTAACTTAATTAACCACTAGGATTAATGAATTGAGCACCGTACGGCCCATGATGGCCCATTTGGTCCCCCACGACTAGGTCAACCAAAGGGTAGAAGCAGGATTACGCAAACTCCATGCCATCATTTCGCTTGAGCGCTTCGTCTTCCTCGTGCCTCCTCTGCCTCCTCTGCTCTAGGGTTTGCTTGCATTGCCGTCACCGCCGTAGATCCTTGTCGCACCCAAGCCCCAAGCTTGTGCAAGAGAAGGCTAGGGATAAGGTGAAAGCACCAGATGCACTGCATTGTCGTGCTCATCATGCCATGCAAACTCGTCAAGGGATCGAAGGGGTCTGCCACCGCCGTCGAATTCTCCTCATTGGAGATGGACATCTCGGAGCCCCTTCACAAGTTCACCAGAAGCTCCATCAGCACTGACACACTGAACGCCATGGATGTCGACGACATCCTACCGGAGCAGGCACGCCTTAACTGGAAGTACCTCACTCCGAACAGCATCCTCTCCCTATTCAAGCGAGGCTTTGGAGTTCCCTGCTACAGCTTCCTGCACGGGCTCCTATTCTTCTATGGGATTGAGTTAGTCAATCTCAATCCCAACTTTGTTTTGCACATCTCCATCTTCGTGCATTTGTGCAAAGCTTTCTTGGGTGTTCAGCCTCATTTCTCCCTCTTCCACCACCTTTTCGTCCTCTGCCCTCTGCTGTCGGTCGCCAACCAAGAAGCAATCAGCAGTGTTGGGATCTAGCAGTGGAAGAAGGAGGCATACATCAATGTTCCTCCGGTCACAAGGAAGAAGAACTAGTGGGAAGAGTGGTTCTATTGTGAACATCCCTCTCCCATCATATCAGATTTCATGGGCACAACGACCAGCCCCCAACCCTCCTGGTCTGAGAAGCCAGATTCGAATGACGCTCAGGTGCAGGAACTATTGAAGAAGATCACCTGATAAGAACACGACGACGGTGTCCGGATTTTATCCCAATCTCACGGTACAGCAAGTACTAGCAAGTATATATAGGTATTGAAACTTGTTATCTCAGCTATAAATAGATAGAACAACAATCTCAAGCTCAATGATCCAGCAACCACAATAAAATAGACTCCACAGATTTGTTATCCAATAGCAATCATAAACCAGCTAGAACACGATAGGAAAATACCGGCTTACAAGAACTTGATGTAGATGCAAACCAGTAGAGATAACCTCTCCAACCCATTACTGAGGAAAGCATGATCTGGAGATGGGGAACCACAAGTTCCAGCACGCACCCAAGGGAAGAATCACTTGATCACGCACTTCAGCGACCGGCAGAGATCGGCAGCAGCAACCGGTAGAGGAGGGCAACACCTCTAGGGTTTCTTGGAGGACACCACGACCAAAAACACAATACAATCACGTCCTAGCTTACCAGAGCGCTGGCCCTAGGCTATATGGCACGCAAGCCAGCCAAAAACCCAGTTCGACTCGAACACATCTAAAAACAGACTCGGACTCAACACAACCCAGCATTGTTTTGATTATTGCGACCGCTAGGGAATTCATTTGACTATGGGGCTGGATCCGTTGGAAAGGATATCAAATTATCTTTCCAACGAGTATTTAGTCAGCCCAATCCGACTCCGTATGGCCCAGCTATGCTACTTTTACTCCACACCTGTCTGGCTGATCCTAAACCGAGTCCGAACTGATTTTGAGTTTCCATATCTTCTGATTTCGTGACTGGGTGGACTTGAGACCGTGTAGACTTTGAAAGTAAAGTATTGCATACCTTTGGCAAGGCCTGTAACACCAATATATGTTCCTTACTTTTCACAAGTGGCACAACCATTGATCCAATCATAACATATTCCTTCGTTTCTCCTTTCTTTTCCTCAACCTTCAAATTGGTCCCAATGAAAACATTGCATGGCATAGAATAATTGGCTAGCAAATCCTCACTTTGCTCTTCATTATTCATAATATTTGTCAAAGATCCAAACTGAATGTTGGAGTATTTTGATACATCATGTTCTGCAATATGTGTAAAATCATGCTTGTTTTCAGAATACGTAGTTTTAATGACTCGATGAGCCATGGGCTCATCATCCTCCCTTCCTTGAATCAAAGCCGTCCTCGGCTTTGACATAATTTGACGAGCTCCTCTCCTGTTCAGATCAACACCAATAGCACTGTTTAGACAATTCTTTGCATCACTATTATTTTTCCCTTTATGTAATTCATCTTTGACCAAATCACAATGAATGGTACAATGTTCAGGAGCAACAACTGAAAGAATTTCAGAAATACTAGGTGCACTTATAGCAGGAACTACCACATCGTTCTCTCCCCCTTGAAACAAAGCCGTCCTCGGCTTTGAGGTAATATCGGCACCATGTTTCTTCTTTGTTGCAGCAACAAAAACCTTAGCCTTAATATCACATTCCTTCATTGGCTTTAGAATATGACGAACACCTTTATGCATGAAAGAATAATTGTTTGAACGACCACCATGTGTTGCATCAAGATCAAACTGCCATGGCGTTCCTAACAACAAATTACACGCACTCATCGGTGCCACATCACAATCCATAGTGTCAACATAATCTCCTACTGAAAATTTTACTCTGGCCCTGTGGGTAATTTTCAGCGTGCCACTTTTATTCATCCATTGCATGTAACGAGGTGTAGGAAGCCGCCATGTAGATAAAGATAATGCATGTACCAAATCTGAACTAATCATATTATTGAAACTTCCACCATCAACAATTAATTTGCATACCTTCTTTTTAATCTTGCACTCTGAATTAAAAATATTACAGCGTTGCCCCTTGACATCTGCAATGACGCCATCTGAATTTACTTCCTGAGACATCAAAGATAAACCCATATGATCTGCAGCTTCAATTAATGGTTCGACCTGATCAGCACAAGAAGACTCAAGAACTTCCAACTCTACATTTGATTTGTGCACATTCGAACACACCTCAGCTTGCTTGGGTTTGGACAAAACAGCACTAACAGCCTCCTTGACACAATGATGAATTGTATCATAATCTAGCTTTGGAACATCGAAGGACTCAAGTTCAACAATCTTCTTCTTCGACTCAAGTGGGGGATCAAATCGATGTCGTAATTCCGACTTCATCGCTGCCCAAGATGTGCAATAGTTATCACCTTGGTATGTAAGATCTTGTTGCAATTGCCTCCACCATAGCAAAACAGCAAAGGAGAATGTTTGCTTTGCCAAATTTACGAATTGGTTTAGTGGCAATTCACCAATCCTATAGAAAGCTTCTATATCATCCTCCCACTCATAATACTCAGATCGAGAACTTGTTGTATATAGTGTTGGCACAAACTTCAAGTATAGGTCAAAATCGTAGGAATCCATCACCACAAATCAGCAGCAAGTACCGTGAGCAACCCGGCAAAACTGATACCAAATGATAAGAACACGACGACGGTGTCCGGATTTTATCCCAATCTTTCACGGTACAGCAAGTACTAGCAAGTATATATAGGTATTGAAACTTGTTATCTCAGCTATAAATAGATAGAACAACAATCTCAAGCTCAATGATCCAGCAACCACAATAAAATAGACACCACAGATTTGTTATCCAATAGCAATCATAAACCAGCTAGAACACGATAGGAAAATACCGGCTTACAAGAACTTGATGTAGATGCAAACCAGTAGAGATAAACTCTCCAACCCATTACTTAGACAAGCATGATCTGGAGATGGAGAACCACAAGTTCCAGCACGCACCCAAGGGAAGAATCACTTGATCACGCACTTCAGCGACCGGCAGAGACCGGCGGCAGCAACCGGTAGAGGAGGGCAACACCTCTAGGATTTCTTGGAGGACACCACGACCAAAAACACAATACAATCACGTCCTAGCTTACAGGGGCGCTGGCCCTAGGCTATATGGCACGCAAGCCAGCCAAAAATCCGGTTTGACTCGAACACATCTAAAAACAGACTCGGACTCAACACAACCCAGCATTGTTTTGATTATTGTGACCGCTAGGGAATTTATTTGACTACGGGGCCGGATCCGTTGGAAAGGATATCAAATTATCTTTCCAACGAGTATTTACTCAACCCAATCCGACTCCGTATGGCCCAGTTATGCTACTTTTACTCCACACCTATCTGGCTGATCCTAAACCGAGTCCGAACTGATTTTGAGTTTCCATATCTTCTTATTTCGTGACTGGGTGGACTTGAGACCGTGTAGACTTTGAAAGTAAAGTATTGCATACCTTTGGAAAGGCCTGTAACACCAATATATGTTCCTTACTTTTCACAAGTGGCACAACCATTGATCCAATCATAACATATTCCTTCGTTTCTCCTTTCTTTTCCTCAACCTTCAAATTGGTCCCAATGAAAACATTGCATGGCATAGAATAATTGGCTAGCAAATCCTCACTTTGCTCTTCATTATTCATAATATTTATCAACGATCCAAACTGAATGTTGGAGTATTTTGACACATCTTGTTCTGCAATATGTGTAAAATCATGCTTGTTTTCAGAATACGTAGTTTTAATGACTCGATGAGCCATGGGCTCATCATCACCTCGCTGAAGAAGGAAGGGGTCGATGGTGTTACCATCGTTAAGAGCTTCATCGTGTGTTGAGTGCAGCCACTCCAGCAGCAATGCCACCCAGGATGGCAATATGTCTCCGATGATGAGACCAGAGAGGTTCCCAACCTACCGAACCCAACTTTGGACAAGGCACGCATGAGCAAAATGTTCGAGTCAGTCGGCTCTCAGGATAAAGCCTTAATCAAAAAGGCATACAACAAGGGCACTCATCGAGCCAAAGTAAGCTTTATATTTTTGATATGTCCTTTAATATTCACTCTAGGTAGAATGATTTATGTGAGTAATGTCTCCATGCTTGTTTGCAAGTTCTTGACACTTATGTGTCTCACCCTCCACTCCCGCCGACTGACACCGAGGGAGTGGACTATGCTCCCAAGCCTTCGCACCATACTGACCACGGTGGGTCAAGCTCGATAGTTGGTAGGAGCGCGCATCAGACCAATACGGTCAGCGACGCGAGCGGCTCTGTTATCCCAGATGTCATTCTACCCACCGCAAATCAATGGATGAAGATAACAACCCACCACCGACGGCATTACCGTGGAGGGGGGGGGGCAATGATGAAGATGAAGTCCAAGAGCACCCCCAAGTGGTCAGTTAGCAGCCCCCAGTCTCCTCTGACAAACCTTCAAGCCAGCCGGAGCCGCCAAGTTGAACGACCAACATTACAGAGGTGACAGCGAAGTCTGCAGAGGTTATCAAGGAGTCTTCCTCAAAGAGGAAGCATTCTGATTCCACGACCACTTGGTTGAAGAAGAAAGTCTACAGAATCAAGATCAAACAACTGTCCGAGTAAGCCTCTTCACATCGTCTTGTCTACATTAATTTGATCTAGAACATATTCTCAACAATGAATGATGCATGTAGCGAACATACTACTCGGTCGACCGAGACACCAAATGTCTCCATGTCAAAGGACCTAGTCCCGACTCCGGCGCCACGTCCGATCGACCCACTTCAGTCTGTGAGCACACCATCAAGAGTGCAAATTGGGGTGGTGAAGTCTTCAAATACTCCTGCTACGCCCAAGGATGCCGCTCCAGCGCCCACCACCAAAGTACCAACCCTGAGCAAGGATAAGGCCGTGTCGGTCTATAAGCCAACAGGGAGGCCTGAAACTTTTGACCTTGAGCTCCTTCAGCAACTTTGAGAGATGACCAAGGTACATCACTACCTAGATCATGCTTTTCCTTAATCTTATAGAAGATATTCAACCCATTGTATTCCTTCTCAACAGAAAGTTTATGCTCTGCTGGAGGATAAGCAGTCGAGGATAGACGCTCTAAAGGCTGAAGGCATCGGTAAGCATTCTCCTAAAATATTTTTGATATATTGGCACTCTGTAAGTCTTCTGAGTTATAACACCACTCCGAATTCCCAGTTCGGGCCCTGGTGTCCCAGAGTGCTAAAAGAGAGCTGGAGCAGTTCCATGCTGAATACAAAACAGCCACCACTCAGCTAGAACAGGGCCAACTGAATGATGAAGGTAAAGACTTTTAATCCTTTTTCTCGTTGTTAAAATCTTTAATATAGATCTGGCATGTGGTTCTTATACGGTCTGACTAATGAGAAGGATGGGCTGACTAAGATGCTATCTGTGCGGGACGCCGAAGTCGATCTTCTGAAGAAGAACTTGGAGGAGACCGAGGAGAAGTTGAACAATGCTAAAGGTAGTTCTGTAGCTTTCAAAAGTAATCTTGCCAGTAAGCTCTCCATTGTAATCTTCCTTGTCTTATAGTGCTCGGAAGGCCCTGAATTATATTCATGCTAACCAAGTCAAGCAGACCGGACACTCATTGGAGTATCTGCTAGAGCACGCATCCGAGGCAATTGAGCAACACACCAAACGGTTAGTTGTTGAAGCCGGGAGTCAAGTGCTAGCTATCTGTAAGTCCTGGAGTCCTGAGCCTCCCATAGACAAAGTCAAGGATGGCTTCAGTCCCAAACATACAGTTGACCAATGCCAGCTGCTGCTCGACTCCATGGTAGAGACTTCTCGTGCCCTGGTGGACAATGTTGATGTCACTCCGGCCATTCCATCTCCTCCAACCACTCCAGAAGTAGAATTAGAAGATGATTCTTCTTCTCCTTCATAGGAGCTGTAATTAAGCCTGCAATAGAAATACTTTAATAGTATCTTTTTTGTGGAAACAGTTTGCTCCCTATGTATATAAATATTTTTTCTTGCTTAGTTATTTGAGTAATCACCAAACAAGTGGAAATCGACTGAAGAGTAAACAGAGCAATCTCCTGCCTCTCATTAGTAGACCGGTTAGTACTTAGTTGCATATTTGCACATTTGTACTTATGCCTTCCTACTATAAGAGTTTAGACATTAAAACAGAAGATGCCTTAGTCCGCCTTAACATTTGGGGTCGTAATTCATAACTGTGTAACAATCAGAGTTGACCAGTCGACACATGACCTCTCGCACTTTGACTCTGGGTTTAGTGTTGTGGTGGTCTGTTGTGCAAAGAAAATTATATGACTGTAATGTTTCAGCGTTAGACCAATAAAATAAGACCGTGTCAAAATATGAGAAATCGGTCGGTAAAACCCAAAACAAGAATTTGTCAAGGTTAATTTGCACTTGGGATATTATTACTAGCCCCAGACTTGATTGTTTAATGTATAAATTAAGGAATCAAGACAATAAGAATGAAAACAACTAAAACATATTTCATCAAAAAGACAGAAGTTTCATTCGATGATAATATATGTGAATACATAAAAAAGACTAAGTATAAAAGCAACATAACTGGTTTATGTTCCAGGAGTTAGGTACGACATCGCCATCTTCATACATCAGCCGGTAAGCCCCTGGCCAAGTGACTTCTTTGACCACATAGGGTCCTTCCCATTTTGGGGATAACTTGTCCCTATTCTTGGTCGACTGCACTCGGAGCAACACTAATTCTCCAACATGGAATTGATGACTTCGGACATTCTTGTCATAATAATGTCGCAGGCCTAGTTAATATACTGCTAATCGAAACAGAGCGTGATCACGCAACTCCTCTACTACAATCAACTCAATCTCTCGGTTGTCTTTAGAAAGCTGTTCGTCATATCCCTTAACTCGTGCTGAAACAATGTTTATCTTAGTCGGTAACTTGGCTTCAGAGCCATAAACCAACGAGAAAGGTGACTGACCGGTAGCTCGACTAACATTGTGTAGGCTTCATGACCATTGATGATTGGATCTCCGAGGTATGAATGTTTTGGTGATCAATGAAAACTATTAATTTGTGGGCTAATATCTACACGAGTGTTGTCTACGCAAATATCATCCCCAAACTCTACTACAAGTCTTATTGATAATGACGGTTGCCTTGGCGATTGATGGCAATGACCACAAGCATGGAGGCTTGATGAGTGTTGGTATTTCTTATGATCACAGATAAATCTGCAAGCGCACAGATACCGATGTAACAATTCACCTAGGAGTATTCCAGGTTATCGAATCACAGGCAACGTGTGTGTACTAATCCTCTAACTAATCCATCCAAGGACAACAAGAATATGGTAGGCAAAGGGTAGAGAGGATTCCTAATGGTTAAGGATCCTATAATAAGATAGGTTCGGTCTCTACAGCTTACTTCGGGCACCGGCTTACCCCTGCATCCACAGGCGACTCCGGCCAACAGCTCTACGACGCACCCGAACATGGAGGATTACTAAGGCTGGATAGGGCTGTCACCACCTACCGTCTACCTCTACAAACCGTGGGGCACGCGGCAAACAAAGGTAACCTCTAGCCTAGACACCACTGTCTATGCTATCAATTACTATCCTAGTCTTGGATCCACGCTTATAGAATACTAAGATACTCTAATTAAATCGAGCGATGGTCCCGTAAGCAATAAAGGAAAGAACTTACTTAAATAAGAAACCTAAATACCAAAGAGGAAACATGAACACTTACTTGAAAAAGAAAGCATCCGTCGAGGTACAAGCGTGGGGAAGATCGTCGACAAACCTGACGGTTCCCCGAACTCTCCCTCACTCTCTCCCTATTTTCTAAACACTTTGCCAGTGCTAAAGCCTTCGGAATGGAGGTCTAAACTCTCTTCTTGTGTGTTGTGTTGTGTTGTGTTGTTGTTGGCGGCCAATAAAACCCAATATCGGCCACCAACCGGTCGGGAAATGCAAGGTAAAGACCTAAGTTTAATAAATATTTATTTAAATTAATAAGATTCCACTTGTTTTGGTGAAATATGTGTTTGCAGGTGTAAAGAGCCAAAATATGCCAAAACATGAAGAAACACCCTATTGGCCGATCATGACTGTGGAACAGCCGTTTTCACCGGCCGACAGGGTCGTTTAAAGGCTGAAATCAGGAACCGACCGATAGGGTCATTTACGGCTGAAATCAGCCACCCGGCTGATCAACCAGAGTCGTTTTTCAGGCTGATCATCCGACCCGGCCGATTTTGCAAAACACTTCACCGTGATGCTGTTTTCTCCTCTTGAACCAAAAGTGATGAAATATGGCTAAGGAAAGAAGGCCAACAAGTGGCCTAGCCAGGAGAAGTCAAGGGGCGACCCGGAGGGGGTCGGCACCCGGCCAAGGCCGCCGCCCGGCCTAGCTGCCCGGCAGGCCTGGGCTGCCACCTGGCCTTGGTTGGCCACCCAGTGTTGCCATACCATGAGGCCCATGAGTCCTCCCAACCCTAAAATGAAGAGTTGGTGAGACCCAACCCACCAACCGACTCCATTGGGCAATCCAAGAGGTCCATTGCAAGGTCGGTTGGAAACGGGCTTAACCCAAGGCCACCCGACGCACTAGGCCTACCGGCCCAAATCTGTGGAAAACGGCACAAACCGACCAAGGCACCCATTCCACAAGATCATCTGAAGCGTCCAAGACAAATTGGTGCCGAACCAACAAAATCGTGTGGCCGCCCAACGGGTCCTGCCGCTGGGCGGACCGACTTTGGCCCACCGACTACACTTGACCTACAAATACCTCCCTGCCCACTGCCACCTATAAATAGTGGAGAATTCGGAAGGAAATCAACAAGCAACTCATCAAGGAGTCCATTTCCCACTGCTTGTGCCACAATGTAGGATGTGTTAGTTAGTCGGGAGTTAGAGTCTAGTCGAGAGCATCGGTAGAGATTCCGGAATCATCTCAGAGTCTTGGTATGAGCTCTCTTGTATCTTTTCTCCTTATGTAAGACTTGTCTCTTATCAATATAAAATATCTTTCCTTTTATATCTTGTCAAGTATTTATTTTAATTTAGTCATTTCCTCAAGTTACAATTATCAGGAAGAAACATAGATTGTCTATTGAGGTAATTCGCGGGTTTCCCGGCTAGGATTTAATTAAGTTTAGTTCTTTCTGGGAACTAACATAGATTGTCTATTGAGGTAATTCACCGCTAGCCTTAGCGGGATCACCTCTGTTTTGTTTGAGTATGGAACAAATAGGACACAGTCTCCTTAACCTTGGAGCAAGTTTTCACAAAAGAAGAGCCCGTGGTGTTGCGATACTTCTCAAGAATCCTCATGTACCACTATAGCTCAATTTTTAAGGAGGTAAGCCCCAAAATCTTGCCCCTAACTGATGTGAACAATGGTTCCCGATCTTCCGAAAGGTTCTTCGTAAGTTGATTTGGTCGGAGGCGACACACAAATCGATCCGACTTCAGAACAACACGTTCTAAACCCCGCAATCGTAGCACGACGTCTCCTCTGGTTATCAACCGTCCAAAGACGATTGACCTCGCCGAGAAGGCTAATCCCTGCTTGCGAATCAAGAACACAAGCAAGAACAACGAAGAATGCAACACAATTGCAGATGTATGATTAAACTCTCGAAGTTGGGGTCTCACAAACCGATGAACGGCGAAACTGTTTATGAACAGAATTGATCTAAGCAAAACCCGAACCCTAATGGTGCGGCGGCGGCTGTATATAAAGACCCTAGGGTCGTGCAAGACCCTCTGGACGCGCCCCTAATTGGGCTCAACTAGATACAAAGTCCAAAGGCCAAAAATAGGTGACGCAGCACCGACACAGATTTTGGACTCTCTCTTGTTTTGACGATTCCTGATGACTCCGAATGAATTTTGACATGAGGCCGGCGGCATTGGAAATGTATTCTCCTTATCTTTCCGTGCATATGTAGAACGTCCAAATCCGAGTCCGTATGCGTCCTGGGCGACTGTTTTAGTACAGACTGGTCCTGGGCCCCGAAACAGACTCGAAGTCGGTTTTGATTGGGCCTCCACTTTGGCTTCCAAGCCCTTGCTGGTCCTCCACGTTCCCAACTCCTTCTCCCATCATCTTCTGGTCCTCTCCATGGTTTCTAATCATAAAATAATCATTAGGTAGCAAACCATTCTCAAAAGTAACATATAGCGAAGAACGTAGGAACGAGCTCACCTCTAAATTTAGTGGTCGTGCACGAGCTCTAGTCATTGGACCTTGCAAGTCCAGATTTGGAGGAGTGTTGTGTTTATCCATAGGAGTGATGTCCTCATCACTAACCATCTATTTGGGCAGTTTGGGTATTGATCGAATTGATTCATCACCAAGTAATGTTATGATCTTATCTTATTCTATATTGGGTTATGCGTTCCTTGTTTGGTTGCATGCCCTATGTATGTGTATGATCTAGAATATAAAAGTGCTAATCTCTATCATGCTATGATGTAAAATAAGGAAAATGCATGTGTTTCCCTCCCATAATTGATCAAATTAGACATGGTGTCTAGGTTGATTGATGGAATTGATAGAGATATGCCTATTGTGGACGAATAGATTTGCGCTAACAATTGTAGGAAATCAATGGACCAAGTGATGCCAAAAGACAAGGAAAAAAGAAACTCTAAAAGGTCACAACCATAGAGCCCAAAAATAAAAGGTCACAACCATAGAGCCGAAAAACAAGATTCAGGTATGGCAAAAGGAGGCCGTCTCGTTCAGGATGTAAAATCCGAACCCTTGTCGGAAGGTAACCGATATTTATCCTTTTTTTTTCTTTCTCTTGTACATACCACTAAATTAGGTTGCTTTTATTTCCTTCTTTAACAATGAAATTAGGAAAAAAAATGGGTGATGTCTTGGCGAAATTTCCCGGCTGGGAGGTCAATTTTCGTCAAAAATGACTATCTGGGTGATGATCCGGGACTCTAACCCGGCCAGTCAAATTTCAGCACCCGGGAGGTCAATTTTCACGAAAAACAACCACCCGGCTGTGTAATTTTTGGTGCTGCCCGACCACAATAACCCAGTCAAATTTCAGCATCCGGGAGGTCAAATTTTCATGAAAAACGACCAGCCAGCTGGGTAATTTCTGTGCCGCCCGGCCAGAATAACCCAGTCAGATTTCAGCACCCGGGAGGTCATTTTTCGTGAAAAACGACCACCTGGCTGGGTAAATTCTGTGCCACCCGACCATACTTTTTCTCGGATTCCATGCTCTTGTGATGTAGGGATAATGGCCATGAGTGGAGGAGGTGTGGCCAGCACTTCCTTTGTGAAAAAAATGCTCACCTAAGACTCCACCAAGAGTAAAAGTAGATGGAGGAGAGCCACACAAGTCACTTCTTTCACCACTCACATTCACCTGCCATCCTACTCCCCTAGGCTTCATGAATGGCAGGGCACTCATTGCAAACATCGAACTTTGGCCATCCCATCACTCTCTTCTTCCTCCCTTCACTTCCAACAAAGTTATGGCCAAAGTATAAGCAAGTGGATCACATGGCACATGGACCTAGCCCTCTCCCATCACCACCAAAATAATAATGCAGCAAAAGGAGGATGAGGACCTGCCGCCCGGCATGGGTCGCCGCCCGGCGTGGAATGTTGCCCCATTCCTCCTCTCGAGCCTATAAATACGGGGGCTCATTCTTCAAAATATTCACCCCGCAACCTTCAATTGAAAGCACTCTTCTCCCTTTCTTTCTTTTCACTAGCCCCCCTAGTAAGTGCGCTTTGAGCATAGGAATAAAAGTGTGCTGCAATAAAACCAACTAGAGAAAGTTTGTTGCCTCCCTTGCATGTTTGACCGACTAACACTTGGACTACTAACCGAATGATTAATTGCTAACCTTTATTATCATATTGTCCTTCAGGTATTGTGTCCAAGTAACCCTTTTGCAGGAATGGCAAACATTTCGAGGGGCCTCTACACCAAGTTCAGCAGCAGCACGGAACTGCAATGAACACACCTCAGATGGGTGAATCGGGAGGTTCCCAATACAATTAGGAACAGCCATAATTTCCCGGTTTTGCGAGTTCATCATCCAACTACACTACCTCCTCGTATGACAACTATGAGCTCTAAGGGATGGGGAGTTACTTCCAACCTCATGGCGGGGTGGCACTTCTCGCTCCTCTCGATTCTCATCATACAATTTTTATGGAGCTGCAAGAAGATATGCAATACTTGGCTGCCAATGCCTATGAGATCAACATTTGAACACAAGAAATACTGGAAGCCATAAGGGAACAACAAGAATGGAAAGAACAAACAATAGAAAAACTTCAGACAAACATCTCCATGATGGATCAACTGTTTGGCCATTTCAACATCAAGTATCAAATGCCGCAGTCAACACCATCTAAGCTTAAGTCTTGCAAAGACCTAAGCTTGGGGAGGTACCCAAACCAAGGTGCGCCATTTGTTCTATCCTCTCTCCCTCTTTCTCTAATTGAGTCATTTTGTTTTGAGCTAATTAAGAAAACCCAAAAAGATTTTTAGCTTTCAAGGAAAACCATAAAAATTTGCAAAACCAGAACGAACAAAAAGATTTCCCTTTACAAATAAAATTTGAGAACTTGGTCTCTACCTTACCTATGGAAATGATGAATAGTTGCTCTATTAGCTCCCTTTTAGTCTCAAGTACGCAACCTCTACTCATTTTTGTGGGAAATGGTAGACCGACATGATGATAACACTAGTCCCTCTATGTGTTAGTGGGTGCAAAATGGCTAATAAATACCAAGTCTAGTTGTTGGAGTTTATGATATGGCATGTTTTGGATGAATCTGTTATGATTAGAGTCCAATGATTTCTTTATAAACCCTGCTGCAATAAAAACCCCCTACTTGGTGCACATCGTCCCTATGATAGACAATTTCCTACCACGGCCAAATATTGATTAGCAAAACCATGTCTACGCCATCTATGCATACATTAAGTTTAGTTAAGATTTGATCCTTATGAGGGATTTGCACTTCCAAAGCCAATCATTTTCCTTCACGATTATCTTTGAGTTCTCAAATTATTCATGCTTGGTTATGTGGTTTCGACATCGGAATCGTGCATCCACTCCACCGAGCATGATAACCAAAATCTTTCTTTTCGTGAGGCTTTGATCCCATTAAAAGATTATGGTCCCCCCTAGAGAATTGCTCAGAAAAAGTTTGCAAAAACATTTGAACCATTGAATTAGCTTCTTTACACCATGAGAGTTGAAAGAATGAAACAAAGAAAAAAAGAAAGAAAATGTTTATATGGTCTCATGGATGTGCTATATCAAAAAGCTTCAAGGTTCATTAAAAAATACAATAAGTATATCTTCGAGCAAAAATGAAGGACCATCCTTTCACTCTAGGACAAAAATCCAGTCTTTGGGAGAAATCTATACCCAAGACCTTTGTAATTGTGCTAGCCCATTCCTTCACATGAGTCCATTCTCTCCCTCTCCCCTGGACATTATTTCTGAATGATTGGAATGAGGAGGTGCAATGTCTTTTTGCTAGGACCACCTCTTAGCTTAACAATACATGCATGCTAAATGCGCCATCCTAGCAAGCTCCACATATTTAAGCCAAACTTTTAGAAAGTAGGATGAGCTATTTGGTAAGGAAATACACCTTTTGAGAGATGAGAGTCATAGTGGGAGATTGCACCAAGGGGGAAGATTTTCAATCTTATGCAGCATTATAAAAACTTTGGACTCATGATCCAGGAGATTGCTTGACAAAGTCTAAACTAGCTGTTCTAGACTAAAACTGCTTATGACAAGGTTATAAAATGCCAATAAGCCCCGCTGTACAATGAGAATGACTTAGTGACACAGTTGTGCTGGTTTATACTTACCCATATTGCGTTGGAGTATGTGTTTGTTCACTTGATACTTGCAGGGCGCTAATATTGAAGCAACTCCTGATCCATCACTTCTAAGTTTAATTTTCTCAGGATGACCAAGGGTTTAAGCTTGGGGAGGTGTTGGCGGCCAATAAAACCTAATATCGGCCATCATCCGGTCGAAAATGCAAGGTAAAGACCAAAGTTTAATAAATATTTATTTAAACTAATAAGATTCCATGAGTTTTGGTGAAATATGTGTTTGCAGGTGTAAAGAGCCAAAATATGCAAAAACATGAAGAACACCCCATCGGTCGATCACGAGTGTGGAACGGCCGTTTTCACCGGACGACAGGATCGTTTTCATGCCAAAATCAGGAACCGGCCGACAGGGTCATTTACGGCTGAAATCAGCCACCCGGCTGATCAACCGGAGTCGTTTTTCAGGCTGATCATCCAACCCGGCCGATTTTGCAAAACACTTCACCGTGATGCTGTTTTTTCCTCTCAGACCAAAAGTGATGAAATACGGCTAAGGAAAGAAGGCCAACAAGTGGCCTAACGGGATAAGTCAAGGGGCAACCCGGAGGGGGTCGGCACCCGGCCAAGTCCAGAGCCCGGCCTATGCCACTGCTCGGCCTAGCATGCCTCCCAGCCTTGGTTGGCCACCTGGGGTTGCCAGACCATGAGGCCCATGAGGCCTCCCGACCCTAAAATGAAGAGTCGGTGAGAACCAACCCACCAACCGACTCCACATGGCAATCCAAGAGGTCCATTGCAAGGTCGGTTGGAAACGGGCTTAGCCCAAGGCCGCCCGGCGCACTAGGCCTACCGGCCCAAGTCCATGGAAAACGGCACAAACCGACCAAGGCACCGACTCCACAAGATCATCTGAAGCATCCAAGACAAGTCGGTGTCGAACCGACAAAATCATGTGGGTGCCCGGTGGGTCCCACCACCCGACGGACCGACTTTGGCTCACCGACTCCACTTGACCTACAATACCTCCCTGCCCATTGCCACCTATAAATAGTGGAGAATTCGGGAGGAAATCAACAAGCAACACATCAAGGAGTCCATTTCCCACTACTTGTGCTATAATGTAGAATAGGTTAGTTAGTCGGGAACTAGAGTCTTGTCAAGAGCATCGCTCGAGATTCTGGAATCGTCTCGGAGTCTTGGTATGGCTCTCTTGTATCTTTTCTCCTTATGTAAGATTTATCTCTTATCAATATAAAATATCTTTCCTTTTATATCTTGTCAAGTATTTATTTTAATTTAGTCATTTCCTCAAGTTACAATTATCGGGAAGAAACATTGTTGCATAGTTCGCGGGTTTCCCGGCTTGGATTTAATTAAGTTTAGTTCTTTCTAGGACTTGGACTTGGTTATTTCCTTGCTATTCTTCCGCTCGATCAACGGAAGAATATCTAGTGAAGGCGTAGGCGTGGTGCCTAAGTTAATGCTAGCTGGATTTGCATTCGTCCCCACGGGCTGTGTGGTACGCGGCAGGTGGTGACAGCTCTATCCATCCCTTTAGTAATCCACCATGTTCAGGAAGTCTCAAGCAGGGTTGTCTAGCGATAGTGTACCCACTAGTACAAAGGTTAGTTACCGACCCATATTAGTGGAATGTTTTCGTGCCCTAAAGTGAGCTAACAGGTGAAAGACTCGAGGCTGTACTAAGAAATTGGTGTAAGCGCTCAACCCGAGTAACTAGGATTTGACACTTGACTTAGATATATTAGGAAGATATACTTTAGGAATCTTAGACTTAGACTCGTTGTCCTCCCGGCTAGCTTAACCGATCTCTTTTTTTTATCGTAGTGTGGATTGCTCCTGTGTTACTACCCCACTCTATCATTGATTATCCTTACTCCCATCTTTGGTTAGTTGGAATTATTCTTTCGTCATATCTTTGTTAAGCCGAGATAATCTTACCCCTAGCTTCCCTGTGGAAACAAATATGATACCATGGAATACTCCCGGGTGAAATGCTACAATGGTGTTTCGTGCGCTTGCGGAATTAATTCATTTATCTTTAGAGCGTAGCAAATGCCAACAGTTGTTCATGCTGAATTCCCCCACTATTTATAGGTGGCAATGGGTATGGGGGGGGGGGTCCTTGTAGGTGAAGGCAAGTCGGTAGGCCAAAGTCAGTCCGTCGGGCGGCCTCTCATGCCGGGCGGCAGCCCAGGTCGGGCGGCCCTTGGATTTTGTTGGTTCGCGACTGACTTCTCTTGGATGCCTTGGATTTTATCCCAAAGTTGATCATTTGGTCGGTTTCCACCGACTCTTTATTTGGCGGGCAGTAGGCCTCATGGGCTGGCAATCCTAGGTGGCCAACCCAGGTCGGGCCGAGGGGCAAGCCAGGCCGGGTGACAGCCTTGGCCGGGTGCCGACCGCGTCCGGGTCACCTCTTGACTTCTCCCGGTTAGGCCACATGTTGGCCTCTTTTCCTTAGCCATATTTGATCACTTTTGGTCCGGGAGGAGAAAATGACATCACGGTGAAGTGTTTTTGCAAATCGGCCGGGTCGAATGATCAGTCTGACAATGATTCCGGTCGATCAGCCGGGTGGTTGATTTCAGCCTTAAATGACCCTATCGATCGGGTTCTGATTTCAGCCGTAAATGACCCTATCGGCCAGGTCCTTATTTCAGCCTTAAACGACCCTGTTGGCCGTTGAAAATGGCTATTTCACAGTGGTGATCGGCCGACGGGGTGTTTCTTCATGTGTTTGCATATTTTGGCTCTTTTATACCTGCAAACACATACTCACCAAAACTCGTGGAAATTGTTAGTAATAAATCCCTACCACTATGTTGGTTATTTATTTTATATGTATTATGCAGGAATTTGATGGTCAGATTTAGTATTTAAGGACCGTCAACAACACCCCCACACTTAGCCTTTGCTCGTCCTCGAGTAAAGGAATAGAGACTAAGGTGAATCATAACTTCTTTTGATACAAGACTACCATGTAAATTATTCCAAATCATACCTGTACCCATGAACTTTGAAATGTCTATCACATCCCCATGGGTGGTTGAAGAATGGAACGGCGTTGACTCTAGTCATCTTTACTCCTTCTGCTCAGTAACTTGGGGTTTTACAAGATTTTCAAAAACAAATCATGGTCATTCTCCTCAAATGATTCTCTCAGATCACTTACTATGTGTGTGGTTCCTTACCAAGGCATTTGACTTGCCTTTTTCATCCTACCTCTAAATATGGTTTATGTGGAGCTCAGGGTAGGGGAATAAAGAAGGCATACTTGTGCCTCATATGTTACTAAGTCAAAAACTGGATCCACAGAGAAAACAAGTTATGAATTGTGATCAAGCATGTGCACATAAATGGATGGGATTAATGGAAAGGCGAATGATGGATGCCCCTTTTGGAATCCTCCCTCTCTTGTATTTGAGAACATGGGCTATCTCTATTTCTTTTTTTTCTATATTTTTTTATATTAAATACTTAACAGCCCATGTCTCTCTCTGCAAGCATAATTGGAGAGGGAGTTTCTCAAAGCATGGTGGAGCACTTTATTTCTGTGGATGGATGAATATGGATGATGCTATCTTCTAGTGTAGAAGAATTAGCATATGGATGACGGTGGATGATGGAGGTGGATGAATATTGCTTTATGTGTAGACTATCTTTCTTTCTTTAAAATCATATTGGCCATGACTATTTCTTTTCTCTTTTTTTTCATCTTGCTCAAAGATGAGAGCATGTTTTTTTATAGCCATGCCTTCTATGGAAACAATCGAGAGAGACTCATGACAGGATAATTAAAGAGTATTTCTTTTGGTGGATGGATATAAAAAATGCTACCTTCCAATGTGGAAGATTAGCATATGAAGGGAAATGTGCACATGATCTTGATCAACAAAACATGAACATGCATCTCACTAGGGTCACAAGAATTTGACAAAGTTCAATGAAATAACAAGCAACATATGCATAAGGTTTTTAATATAACTATCATATGGCTTTGGTAGGACATTCACATCATTGAGGAGAGGGCCTTCATTTTTCTTTTTAAAGAGAAATTCCCAAGCACTACAAGCATAAGAGCAAGATTTCTTTCATCACACCATATTTTATAAGTCAACTACTTAGGTGACATGCTTCCCTAGAGATATAGTTCATAAGCAACAAGTAAATGAACTAGGAATAAGGAGCATGCAAGTCAATCAAAGACAAGCATGATAATGGGGGTTCGCAAGAATTGGTTTTAGTTTTCAAGTTAAATTTATTCATTGACTCAGGATAAATTTGATGTAACGTGGAAACTAGGAGGAAAGGGATAGACTGTTCTTGTAGGTTGGTCGATGTCACTTGGAGCCCGATCACCTCAACCTTTGACATGTTGGCTTAAGCGATGATTGTGCAATGTGTCGGTGGGAGGCCTTGTATTGTTTGTGAATTGAAAATCTTGAAGGCCTTCCCCACACTTGATCTTGTACCTATATGCTTTATTTGAACAAAAACAAAATGGGTGAAAAGGAAATGGGACTCTACCGGCTTTATGGGCCTGATAGAGTCACAAATTTATTTATTATTATTTCTTTCTTTTAGGAACACTATAAGATTTAATTGAAAGGAAATAAAAAGGGAAAATAAACTAAAGCACCTTTTAATATATTTTCTTTTACAGCAAGGCATGAAAGCAGGAACTAGCAACACCTCTTAAACGAGATAAAATTGGTAAGAATGAAACTTGCTACAAGATACTTACAAAACTCCCCCCACACTTGGATTTTTGTATCATGAGATGCTAAAAATCAAGTGTGTAGTGTTGTAGCCTTCTTGTAGTGGGTTCCCTCGCCAAAAATACCATGGTGTCAAAGTTGATGCAGCTCCTATGTTGATAGGTATAGAATGACCATCGTTCTTTTTAATCTCAATCTGAAATGGTTAGCGACCAAAAATACGCGAAGGAAAACATAACCTTCAAACATATTCTTGCTTTTATTTAGGAAAAAGGAAAATGATAATCCGGGCCATCTCCCGGCAGTGCTTTGTTTACGGTCAGAAGCTTGACCACAGGGACTTCCTATTGCAGCTGCTATTGACGATGTAGTTCCCAGTCCACCGCCAATTTTTGATGTGTTATTAAAGCTCTAGCTGCAAGGTTAGTGCCAAAGTACAACTATGAGATTTGCAATATTTATGGTAAACCATCCTAACGAATATTTTGCTGATGAGGCTCTTGATGTGGTTGTAGTCCTCATAGGTGTGATTGGTACTAAAATTGATTGACTCTGAAGATTCAATGAATGAGCATGAATTCTGTGGGTTTTCAAAAAAGAAGCTCTCATGCTCACCTATTGAATCTTCTCCTCCTATTTCTAGAGTCAATGGCTCAACTAATCTAGTGGCCCAAAGTTTCTCCTTCTCAAGAAAGTCATCGATAAATGTCACAGTTGGTTCATGATCACCGTCGAGAATGGAGACTTCAGAGTCAGAGGAAAAAGGCTTAGGCAAGAAAGATGATGGTTTGGTTTCAAAGTGATTTGGAGTTTTTTCCTTATTGTCATCTTCTTGGGTGAAAAGCTTTGCGTTCTCATAAAGAACAGGCTTCGGCAATGCGAGTTGGGAAACAACATTACTTTCTTGAGCGGGAGGTGCTCGAGATGGGACCTCACCAAAGGATATTCTGAGAAAAGGTTCCTGGTGGCGAAAGCAGTATCCCTAAGCTTTTTAGTCTGGCTCCCTTGAGATGCACCTAGTATGTGGAGTTTTTCTAGTGGGTAGCCAAGGAGGAGATCAAAATCAATGATAGGAAAGATATGGAAGTCTAAGTGAAGCTCAACTTTTCCTATCTTGATTGGTATAGCCTTTGCGATCCCCCGACATGTGTAGGATACTACCAAGGAATCCTTGAAGAGAAAATCGGTCGGCTCTAGAGGTATATCATCCACAAGCTGTAAAGCTATGTATTCGGACATGATATTAACTCCTATGGTGGGATCGTGAAGGGCCTCTACGACATTTCCTTTTATAAGACAAGGAGTGGTTGTAGAATGTGAATGGATTTGGATAGCTTTGAAATAGCGCTTTTCTTCCTTTAATTGCTGCTTCTTTATGGCCTCCTTCAGAATTCCCTCTTGGAAAGGACCAGGAGGCAAAGAAGATACCGTAGGCTTGTTTTGCCAGATATAATTCGAGGTTTTTATACGATCATCAAGTAAGCTTTCCTCGAATTTGACTGGCAACCCTAAAGGTAGAATTTCTTCTTCCTTCCAAGAGGTATCAACAACAAAATCAAGAGATGAGAGAGCTATGCGTTTGAATTTAGCCATTGAGGGATCCCCGTGGGATGGTTTTCCATCCTCTCGAGAATAAGGAGGACAAATGGGAACTGGTGGGTTCTTTTTGGAACAGTAATTTGAGGTGTTCCCAAAGTCTTTTAAAAGACCTTCCTCAAATTCAAAAGAGAACTCTGGATGTTGAATTTCTTCTTCATCCAGTGTTTGAGGTTCGGGGCACGACTCAAAAGTCAAATCTAGGGATATGCAAGGATGGGTTTGGATTCGGCCATTAAGGGTTCCACATGGCTCGACTTGGCTTCCTCTTGGAGGGGTTCGGCATGATCAAAAAGGAAGGAAGTGCTTTCTAGAATACGGTCTAGGATTTCTCTTCCTTCTGTCGTGATCTTGTGGACGAACGATCCTCTGGCGGCAATGTCGAGGTATAGGGCAGCTCAAACCCTCATGAAAATATTGTAGCAACATCGGGTCAGGAATGGCAAGGTTGGGTCCGGATTTGGATAGAAAATTAAGCCAAGCCTAGGCTGCACCTAAAGACTCCTTCTCGTTCTGGCGAAAACCGAGAATTTCCATATGACGGGAGACAATACGAGACGTAGGGAAGAAAGCAAGACAAAATTTGTCTCGAAGTTCTTCGCAATCACCGTTTACACTCCCGACAGTACGAGTGTACCATTGTTTCGCCTGTCCATGAGGGAAAACAAAAACAATTTCCACTTTAAAGTTTCCTGTGTCATGCCCTTTATAGAAAGGCACGAACATAGGTGCTCGAATTCTCATAGGTGCTTGTATGGGTTTTCACTATCTAAGCCAAAAAAGTATTGCTCCTGAACCATGGCTATAAAGCCAGGGTGAAGTTCATAGACAGATGTACGAATTGGGTCGGCGGACGGCGGTGGCTCAAAGAACTCGCCTTTTGGAGCAGAAACGGATTGGATAGTAGGTTGCTCCATTGTAGAAATGGGGAAAGAAATAAAGAAAGACAAAAAAGATACGAGGACGAACAAGATTTGAAGATGATACAACAACCGTTCCCCGGCAACGGTGCCAAAAATGCTTGTTGGTATTTCTTACGATCATAGATAAATCCGCAAGCGCATGGATACCGATGTAGCACTTCACCTAGGAGTATTCCAGGTTTCTGAATCACAAGGAACGTGTGTATACCAATCTTCTAAACTTATCCGTCCAAGGACAACAGGAATATGGTAGGAAAAGGGTAGAGAGGATTCCTAATGGTTAAGGATCCTATAATAAGATAGGTTCGGTCTCTACTGCTTACTTCGGGCACCGGCTTACCCCTGCATCCACAGGCGACTCCGGCCAACAGCTCTACGACGCACCTGAACATGGAGGATTACTAAGGCCGGATAGGGCTGTCACCACCTACCGTCTGCCTCTACAAACCGTGGGGCACGCGGCTAACAAAGGTAACCTCTAGCCCAGACACCACGTCTATGCTATCAATTACTATCCTAGTCTCGGATCCACGCTTATAGAAGACTAAGATACTCTAATTAAATAGAGCGATGATCCCGTAAGCAATAATGGAAAGAACTTACTTGAATAAGAAACTTAAATACAAAAGAGGAAACCTGAACACTTACTTGGAAAAGATAGGATCCGTCGAGGTACAAGCGTGGGGAAGATCGCCGACAAACCCGTCGCTTCCCCGAACTCTCCCTCACTCTCTTCCTATTTTCTAAACACTTTGGCAGTGCTAAAGCCTTTGGAATGGAGGTCTATACTCTCTTCTTGTGTGTTGTGTTGTTCACACCGAATCCCCCCTCTATTTATAGGTGGCAATGGGTAGGGGGGTACTTGTAGGTGAAGGTGAGTTGGTAGGCAAAAGTCGGTCCGTCGGGCGGCGGGCAAGGCCGGGCGGCCTATCATGCCGGGCGGCATGCACTGCCAGGTGGCAGCCCAGGCCGGGCGGTCCTTGGATCATCTCGGTTCGCGCTGACTTCTTTTGGATGCCTTCGATTTTGTCTCGAAGTCAGTCGTTTGGTAGGTTTCCACCGACTCTTCATTTGGCGAGTGGTAGGCCTCATGGGCTAGCAACCCGAGGTGGCCAACCCAAGCCGGGCGGCAGCCTAGGCCGGGCGGCAGCCTTGGCCAGGTGCCGACCCCCTCTGGGGCGCCTCTTGACTCCTCCCGGTTAGGCCCCATGTTGGCCTCTTTTGCTTAGCCATATTTGATCACTTTTGGTCAGGGAGGAGAAAACGGCATCATAGTGAAGTGTTTTTGCAAAATCGGCAGGGTCGAATGATCAGTCTGACAATGATTCCGGTCGATCAGCTGGGTGGCTAATTTCAACCTTAAACGACCCTGTCGGCCGGGTCCTGATTTCAGCCATAAATGACCCTATCGGCCGGATCCTGATTTCAGCCTTAAACGACCCTGTCGGCCGGGGCTTGATTTCAGCCATAAACGATCCTATCGGCCGGGTCCTTATTTCAGCCTTAAACGACCCTGTCGGCCGGTGAAAACGACTGTTTCAAAGTGGTGATCGGCCGACGGGGTGTTTCTTCATGTTTTTGCATATTTTGGCTCTTTTATACCTGCAAACACATACTCAACTAAACTCATGGAAATTGTTAGTAATAAACTCCTACCACTATGTTGGTTATTTATTTTATATGTATTATGCAAGAATTTAACGGTCAGATTTAGTACTTAAGGACCGTCAACAGTGAGCTTGACAAAGTCCAAGGGTTGATGGAGATGGATCAAGGCTAAGGACAAGTTATGGAGCAAGTGTTTGGAACACTTGTCTAGTTGTTAGGGCTTTGAGTCCATAGGAAAAAACAGACTATCAAGGGGGTCTAGGTCATGTCTCCTAGGTCATGACTAGTCGGTGATGTGCATAGATCCTCAGTGAAATCACAGGAACTAGGTGATAGTGGAGAAGCCAAGGAGCTGTTCGGAGAAGCCAGGAAATGATGTCAAGCGAGGATGAGGAGTTTCAGCTTCTGGACGTAGTGACCGGACAGAGGGGTCAGAGCAGACCGGATGTACGGTCACTAGGAGACCAGAGAGACGTGTGTGAGGAAATCTGTCAGCGCAAAGACCTGTAGAGACCGGGCAGTCCATTCTGTATGGAGGTAGCTCAGGACATAAGGGTGCAGAAAATTGTCCTCTCTGGAATGGAGAGAGAAAGTCTGACCAGACAGCTGATTGGACGGTCCGGTCAGTACAGGAAATTGCTGGACAGTGAAGCGCCAACGGTTCTGGGAACTGTTACAAAGAGACCGGGCGGTCTGGTCTGGCAGTGACCGGACGGTCCGGTCAATGGTGTCCAGAGAGATGATTTCATGGAGCAACGACTAGTTGGAGGTTGGAAGCCTATATAACTTCGTTGCTGGGGTGTTGGAGACCTCTCTTGGCCAGTGGAATAGCTTGGGGCATCTAGGACGAGATATTGCATACCTTGAGAGTGCTAGTGAGAGTAACTAGAGTATCTTGCACATCTAAGGCTAGGGTGTCCTTGAGGATGTAATCTAGGTTGTTACTCTTGGTCTATGGTGAGACCTAGACCGGTTAGGTGTCGGTGATCGAACCTATCATGATCGGTTGTGAAAGCCACCACACGTTTGTACCCGGTTTGAGCCCACCGGTGAAAGGGGCATCGCTAGTAAGCGCCCGTGTAGGCTCAGGGAGTTCGGCAAGTTCTCGAGGGATGGGAGCTTGTGCCTTGGTTGCAGTGGTGACGCAACCGTGTCTTCACTCCGGGAGTGATTGCGGGCTCGTGTCCGAGAACTCCACACTGGTAGCAGGAGGGACCGACACTCCGGCGGGAGTGGTCGAACAAGGATTAGGGGAAGGCACCATCCTTCCGAGACCTCGGGAAAAATCATGAGCATTCCTTGACCCTCTCTTTACTATTCCACAATTGTGTGCTCTAGTGACTAGGTTGAATTGTGGCTTGCATAGGCTAGTGTCTTTAGCTTCCGCATTCGCTCTCATCATGAACACTAGCATGTGTAGGGTCTTGGCCTCAGAATTGCTAAGGTTGCAATGATTTCTAGGATCTAGTGGTGTGAAATTGAAGTATTCCGATTTGTGGTCAGCTTACCGATTCACCCCCTCTCGGTATGCCTTCGGTCCTTTCAATTAGTATCAGAGCCAAGTGCTCATCTTTGAGGCTTCACCGCCTTGAGTAAGGATGCCGGGAGAAATGGAGAGTGTTCCCATATTCAATGGGGAGGACTACGGGTATTGGAAGGCACGCAAGCAAGCCTACCTCGAGTCCCTTGATCCAGAGATATGGACAGTGACCCATGATCCGGATGCGGATGTAAACCCGCTGGATCCTTATTTCATTAAGCACAATGCTAAGGCCAAGAATGCTCTGTTTGCATGCATTTCTTAGGATTTGCTTGATTGGATGCGAGTTCGTCAGCACATGATATCTGGACTGAGATTTAGAGTATCCATGAGGTTACTAGTGATGTCAAAGAGGAAAGATATTATGTGCTGAAGAACAAGTATGATAACTTCACTAGATTGCCACATGAGAGAGCTAACACTGTTTATTCTCGCTTTCATTTACAAGTGGAGGAGATCAATGCTCTTAGGGATGACTTCAAGAAATCCAAAATACTGGATGTGGTAAGAAAAGAGTGTAAGTTGGCTAAGGATCGTGTTGGTGAGCTTGAGAGTGAGCTCAAGGACCTTGGCACATCTCATGAGGGTCTAAACAAGAGTTATGATAAACTCAAGGGTAATCATGTAGAGCTACGTGAGAAGTACGAGGCCCTTGAGCTTACTTTTGAGGCCATCAATGTTGAGAACCTTGTCTCTCCCTCCTCTAGTTCATCTAAGAGTGATGCTTTGGGACCACAAAACAAGAAGAGAAAGGTCAAGAGCATATGGGTGCCTAAGTGCATTGTTGATCTCGAGTGGTCAAGGAAGTACAAGTGGGTGCCCAAGAACAAGACCTAGATGATGGTGGTGGCCGTGGACCGGAAGCTTACTTGAAGATCAAGTGAAGTCCACCATAAGAGACATGGACCTCAATGAAATATCTACTCATGAGGGAGGTATTCGTGTTTGTTCTTGGTAGTAGTAGTGTGTTCTTTCTTTTCTTGCATTGCATGGTAACTAGGACTCCTTTGTGACTAGTATGTTTTACATCGATGCATGTGTAAATAACTAAAATAAAAACGCATAGAAATTAGTCAATGTCTAACCCACTCAAGATAGCTATAAGCAAGGGGGAGTGCTTGAGATGGTGGTTTGGCTTCTCTCAAGGCAAGGGTATGACTTATAGTGAGTAAGCTTGAGAGGGGTTCAAACTTGACATTGTTAGGTTTCCTTTGTGTCTTGTTTAATATTGCTTGCATTCACATGACATGTTTACTTTCATTGCATATGTAAAATGCTTATTGCATGCATCATATAGGAAACACAAAGGAGGCATGTCACATTTGGAGATATTTGTGCCTCATGATCTATATGAGATTACGTCTCCACAATTTGACCAAAGAAAAGGATTGTGCTTCATGCCAATTAAGCAAGCGCTTATGAACTCCAAGGTTAAACCCACTCGCGCGGTTCATCGATTAAGGCTCATACATACCCATTTGGTTCTTAATTGTGTTGGTTCCTATTTGCTTGAATCTTCATTTAGCATTCGCGAAAATTATAAGGCCATATTGAGCCACTATTTGAAAAGGAGTGTTTGAGAGTTCCCTTCATGCTCCAAGTGCGGTGCTTAATTGGGTGTTAAGTGAGGGCACTTGGTAAATGAAGAAAATTCCTTGAGATCAGTTTTTGTGGAAGTGACTGTACAAAACTCTCTAGTCACCGTACAGTCCGGATTGTGTCTCTGAACACTATTCTTCTCAGAACAAAGACCAGAGATCATACAGTCCGATCCTAAGACCGTACAGGGATTCTATTGCAAACAAAGCCAACAGCTCATTGCCATCAAGTGACCGTATCGTCCAGTGTAAAGACCGTAGTGTCCGGTCAGTTCAAGTTGAAACGCGAATCAGCTCTAAATCTATACCGTTGATTTTGCCTTGTTTAGATCTCAACCGTTCATCATCTCTTGACCTAGGTCAAAGTAGAGGAAGACTTTTGTCTTCGCCTTTGTTTTGTGCTCTAAACACCGAGAACACATCTCGAGCTTGCTACCGCATTCCACCATCGCCGCCCACACCTGCGCCTCCGTGCTCGTCGCCAACGACCATCTCACGCGCCGTGCCTCTGTCGTTCCCCCCACTCTGCCTGTGCGTAGCCACGCATGCCTGCACAAAACTCTAGCACTGCCACAAGGCAGAACCACCGTCGTCGAGCATCTGCGCTGCCACCTTGCCGAGCCACTGCCACATGCGCTTGCTTCCTTGCCGTCGTTAGTCGCCGCTGCTGCCTCCACCCGTGCACGCGTCCACTGCCAAGAGCTGAGCTCCTGCGCACCTAAGGCAAAGTTCGCACCTTTCCACTTTTCCATTGTCGACGACCTGTACTCTGGCGATCGACTTCGTGTGCTCGTTGTGGTACTCGACTTCTTATTCCAGGGTATTAAGCCTATCTCCCATTCATCAAATTATGCCCTAATTTTGAGCACTTTCCATAATTGATGCAATTAGAGTAATTTCTCATCTTTTAGTTGCACTAACTGGGCAATTGGCTCAACCTAGGTTGTAATTAATTCCATGCCTATCTGTTAATTACATATCTAGGGTTGTCGCCTGTCTAGTCTACAGTTAGATTAATTGCCTACTATTTGACTGTACACTAGATGACTCGAATTAGCCACTTATAGTCGATGATCACTGTTGCCACATTGCTTTATTTGTCTAGTGATCATGTCCTTCATCTCAATGCTAGAATTTCTATTGCGCATTCTTACCTAGCGGTGCAGTGCTTGTAGATTTATATATGGTCTATGCTTATCCTATCTATACCTACATACACGCAATGACACTTGACAGCAGCAGAGATGGCAGGAGGACAGGATAAGGGAAAGGGCAAGGTGATAGAAGAGCCCGGAGGCAAGAGGACTAGACTCGACCCTGAGTCAGAGAGAGCCAGACAGTTGGCACAACACCTGGATGCTATGAAGATTTCACGCAGGACACCCGGATCACTGTTGATCACGGTGACACGAACAAATGACCAGGGCTGCAGGAGGAGCACCAGGCAGAGGACAGCTGCCTAGAGCTGTATACAGGAGTGAGGTTACCACCGTGGTCGCAGGGTACTCCAACTTCTCGTCAGGGGAGGTCGTAGAGACCTATAGAGCAGGGATCCTCCAGGCAACAGGGGGAGTCTGAGCAGGAGGAGTTAGAGAAGGACAGTGAGTCAGAGTCTGAGGAGTCTGAGAAGTTTGAGCAGGAGGAGCCAGAGAAGCTAGTGCAGACCCTAGAGGTCAGCTCACCGAGCAGGAGACCCGCAGTACACTTGTGAGGTGTGCACCAGGAGGTTACAGAGGCTGGTAGCCGCAGCTGGAGAGGGAGACATACTTAAGATTCCTGCCAAGGACCTTAAGGCGACTCGTCTTGTACCCTCCGAGCAGTAGGTTATAGTTCCTAGGGACCCTGCTGAAGGAGAGAGGTACTGGACTAATCTCCAGAGGAGGATTGGTGAGGGCCTGAGACGTTACGTTGCCAGGAAGGACAAGTCTGGACTGTTTGTTTTACAACAGTACACCACCTACCAGGCTATGAGGAGAGCCACGGGCACAGACACGGAGCGATATTTCACTTACTTGCTTGGACTTGCAGACTTGATCACCAACCCCTACAGGTTCAAAGAGGATATAGTGCTGGAGTTTTATGCTACACTATGGGTGGCCAGAGATCATTCTAGGATCTAGTTCATGTTCAGAGGAGAGCTGTAGCGCTTGACTAGAGAGGATCTGATAGTTGCACTACGACGTCTTGCTTCAGGCCTACAGCTATACAGGAGTGCCTGCGGGACCTTCGCTCCACCCCGCAGACCACAAGGATGGACACTACCTCCAGATGACATGGTGTCAGTTGCTTTTCCACCGCCACACTCTCCAGGCTTCGACAAACGCCCTACGAGCCTTACCGTAGAGGCGAAGGTGGTAAGAGCGATAGTCACCAGGACTATCATTCCTAGGTCTGGGTACAAAGAGGAGTTCACACTCTTGCACTAGTGGTCAGTAGCAGATATACTGAGGAGACAACACTTTGACTTCGCAGACTTGTTCATAGCTGAGATGGAGGAGGTTATTTCTAAGAGTCAGAGGATGACACCTAGTCTATGGTCCGTATATTTGCTATCTTCTGAGGAGACTAGGGCTTGTGACTGAGGAGCAATATGACGCTTTCCCTGAAATGACCACCAGCTATGCACCTCGACTCCCTAGGGGATCACAGTCAGCCTCAAGTCACCAGACAGACGAATAGGAGTCGCCACCAGTCACTCACGAACAGGAGGCTCATACAGAGAGGGCGGTTCTTGAGTTAGCTAGTACAGGAGCTCCACCCCAGCCAGCAGGTTCAAAGTCAGATCATGAAACCTCCATAGATGCGCTTGCAGGATGCCTAGATGACTTCATCCAGACCTCAGCCGAGGACAGACAGAGCTCTAGAGACAGTAGATGGCAATGATGACTACACTGATGACGTAGATGGCAGAGATCGCTCAGAGACAGGCCAGCTAGGAGCCAGGACCTTCTACTCTTCCATAGTTTCAGTTGCTGCAGACACGACGAGGACCCTTCACTGCCATGATGACAGCTCAGTCCATTGGTTTGTCATCACACTCAGGGGCGTTACTGACAGGGGGAGCCGGATAGACTTTCTCAACAGTTCAGTTCTCCCCCATGTCCGCTTTCTCACTATCTGCATTGTTTACTTCACCGACACACTCTTCCACTTCACAGATGACAGGACCCTCCATTGACTAGCAGCTGCCAGCCAGGAGTCTGACCTTCTCAGAGATTGAACACACCACATAGGGAGCTCCACAGATAGAGATTCTCCCAGAGACAACTACAGCTCTACCTTCTTCTGCTACAGACTCTACGCTCGTTACACCTCAGGTAGCAGAGGATCTTGTCCATAGAGGTTTCACTCAGGAGGATGTGGATGACCTTGCTCTACTTCAGGCGACAGTTGCTGAGGAGACATCCACAGTTGCACCAGCACGACAGGACAGAGGGTCTGAGTCACCAGTTGACCTTGAGTACTTTGAGCAGCTCGACGCTCAGGTGACACAGGCTCAGGGAGAGTAGCAGGATCTAGCATATAAGCAGCCTAGAGTAGAGCCCATAGAGGACATCGCTGCACCACCACCTCCTTCAACCATGAGCGCTCAGTAGTTTTCCCTCTCTTTTTGGTGCTTGTTGCCAAAGGAGGAGAAGACATAGAGATAGGAGGAGTGTGATCCTATGACGATCAAGAGATAGTAGTATGTATCTAGGGGGAGTATACGTGTACATTGGTTTTGGGAGTTAGATACATTTGGATCTCATTTTGATGGATTTATTCGAGGTGTTCGTGGATTTTGATGAGTCATGGTTTTCATTCGCTTGTGTTTGAGTCGTCATGATCTCACTTGGTTTATTTTCATACGCAGTGCCATGTCTTGTATGCCTGTGTATGATTCCATCATGATGATTGCTTGCTTTTAATACCTATGCATTGCCATGCTATCCTATTTGCATTTCATGATTCATGTCTTGCATTGCATGTCTTTGTGCTTTAATTAATATCTTCACAACACATGCATGCATATCGTCTAGAGTGTGCTTTTCTCTTTTCATTCTCTTAGCTCTTGATGATGCTTGATTGAGTAGGACCTTGTTTGTTCATTGCTTATGCTTTTGACGTTCCTTTCGATCGTAGTGTAGCTCTTTTCACCTTAATGTTTTTTGATAAGTAGTGGTTGTCATCAATCACCAAAAAGAGGGAGATTGTAAGCTTCATGGCCATTGATGATTGGATCCCCGAGGTATGAATGTTTTGGTGATCAATGACAACTACGAAATTATGGGCTAATATCTACACGAGTGTTGTCTAGGCAGATATCATCTCCAAACTCTGCTACAAATCTAATTGATCATGACGGTTGCCTTGGCGATGGATGACAATGACCACAAACATGGAGGCTTGATGAGCTCGACAGAGTCCAAGGGTTGATGGAGATGGATCAAGGCTAAGGACAAGCTATGGAGCAAGTGTTTGGAACACTTGACTAGTTGTTAGGGCTTTGAGTCCATAGGAAAACCGGACTATCAAGGGGGTCTATGTCCTGTCTCTTAGGTCACGACTAGTCGGTGATGTGCATGGATGCTCAGTGCAATCACAGGCACTAGGTGACAATGGAGAAGCCAAGGAGCTGTTCGGAGAAGCCGGGAAATGAAGTCAAGTGAGGACTCAAGTTTTTAGTATTAGCAAAGAATCTTTTGAAAGATTATTGTTAACTTAATTAATCGCTAGGATTAAAGAATTGAGCATTGTATGGCCCATGATGGCCCATTGGGTCCCCCACGACTAGGTTAAAGTCAAAGGTACAAAAGGGCAGAAGCGGGATAACACAAACTCCATGCTGTCATTTCGCTTGAGCGCTTCGTCTTCCTCATGCCTCCTCTGCCTCCTTTTCTCTAGGGTTCGCCTGCATCGTCGTTGCCACCGTAGATCCCTGCCACACCCAAGCCCCCAAGCTCGTGCAAGAGAAGGCTAGGGTTAAGGTGAAAGCACCAGATCCACTGCATTGCCGTGCTCATCATGCCATGCTAACTCGTTAAGGGATCAAAGGGGTCCGCCGCCACTTTCAAATCCTCCTCGTTGGAGTTGGACATCCCGGAGCCTCTTCATGAGTTCACCAGGAGCTCCATCAGCACTGACACGCTAAACACCATGGTCGTCGACGGCATCCTACCGGAGCAGGCGCGCCTTAACTAGAAGGTACCTGACTCTGAACCGCATCCTCTCCCTATCCATAAGCAGATAGTTGTATTCCGCTCCTTCTTCAAGCGAGGCTACGGAGTTCCCTGCTGCAGCTTTCTGTGCGGGCTCCTGTTCTTCTATGGGATTAAGTTAGTCAATCTCAATCCCAACCCTGTTTTGCACATCTCCATCTTCATGTATTTGTGAGAAGCTTTCTTGGGTGTTCTGCCTCATTTCTCCTTCTTCCGCCACCTTTTCGTCCTCCGCCCTCTGCTGTCGGTCGCCAACCAAGAAGCAATCAGTGGTGTTGGGATCCAGCTACGAAAGAAAGAGGCATACATCAATGTTCCTCTGGTCACAGGGAGCAAGAACTAGCGGGAAGAGTGGTTCTTGACAACCCCCCTCCCGTCATATCGGATTTCATGGGCACAAAGACCAGCCCTCAACCCTCCGGGTCTGAGAAGCCGGATCCGAATGATGCTCAGGTGCAGGAACTATTAAAGAAGATCACCACGCTGAAGAAGGAAGGGGTCGATGGTGTTAGCATCGCCAAGAGCTTCATCGTGCGCCAAGTGCAGCCACTCCAGCAGCAATGCCACCCAGGATGGCAGTATGTCTCCGATGATGAGACCATAGAGGTTCCCAACCTACCGAACGCAACTTTGCACAAAGGCACGCATGAGCAAAATGTTCGAGTCAGCCGGCTCTTAAGATAAAGCCTTAATCAAAAAGGCATACAACAAGGGCACTCATCGAGCCCAAGTAAGCTTTATCTTTTTTATATGTCCTTGAATATTCACTCTAGGTAGAATGCTTTATGTGGGTAATGTCTTCATGCTTGTTTGCAAGTTCTTGACACTTGTGTGTCTCACCCTCCACTCCCACCAACTGACACCGAGGGAGTGGACTATGCTCCCAAGCCTTTGCACCGTACCACTTGACAGTTGGTAGGAGCGCGCATCAGACCAATTCGGTCAGCGACGCGAGCGGCTCTGTTATCCCAGATGTCATTCTACCCACCGCAAATCAACGGATGGAGATAACAACCCACTGCTGACGGCAATACTGTAGGGGAGGTGACGATGAAGATGAAGCCCAAGAGCACCCCCAAGTGGTCGATCAGTAGCCTCCAGTCTCATCTAACAAACCTTCAAGCCAGCCGGAGCCGCCAAGTCGAACGACCAATGTTACAGAGGTGACGGTGAAGTCTGTAGAGGTTCTGAAGCAGTCTTCCTCAAAGAGGAAGCATTCTGATTCCACGACCACTTGGTCGAAGAAGAAAGTCTACAGAATCAAGATCAAACAAGCTTCCAAGTAAGCCTCTTTACATCATCATGTCCACATTAATTTGATCTAGAACATATTCTGAACTCTGAATGATGCATGTAGCAAACATACTACTCGATCAACCGAGACACCAAATGTCTTCGTGTCAAAGGACCTAATCCTGACTCCGACGCCACATCCGACCGACCCACTTCAGTCTATGAGCACACCGCCAAGCCTGCAGACTGGGGCGGTGAAGTCTTCAAATACTCCTGTTGTGCCCAAGGATGCCGCTCCAGCGCCCACCACCAAAGTACCGACCCTAAGCAAGGATAAGGCCGTGTCGGTCAATAAGCTAACAGGGCGGCTTGAAGCTTCTGACCTTGACCCCCTTCAGCAACATCGAGAGCTGACCAAGGTACATTAATACCTAGAGTGCTAAAAGAAAGCTGGAGAAGTTCCATGCTGAATACAAAACAGCCACCATTCTGCTAGAACAGGGCCGCTTGAATGATGAAGGTAAAGACTTTTAATCCTTTTTTTCCGTGTTGAACTCTTTAATATGGATCTAGCATGTTGTTCTTAGACGCTCTGACTAATGAGAAGGATGGGCTGACCAAGACGCTATCTGAGGGGGACGCCGAAGTTGCTCTTCTGAAGAAGAACATGGAGGAGACAGAGTAGAAGTTGAAGAATGCTAAAGGTAGTTTTACAGCTTTCAAAAGCAATCTTGCCAGTAAGCTCTCCATTGTTTTCTTTATCATCCCCCTTGTAGGTTTCATCTTCCAACCCTTTTGTGGGTCTTGCAACCTGGTCTTATAGTGCTCGGAAGGCCCTGAATTATGTTCATGCCAACCAAGTCGAGCAGACCGGGCACTCATTGGACTACTTAGTTGTAGACTTGATAAAATGGTAAATTAAATTGTTTTGGTCTTCTATTGACATGCTTAGTTCATAACATTAGTTGATGACCCTAGTTTTTGGACATAAAATTATATATGATTTTATCTTTAAAATGCTTAGAGTAGCATTAAAGTAAATTCTGTAAATTTGTAGGAGTTGGTCTTGTGCACAAAAATCATGCTTGTCATATTACATCACCATAAATTTCTGTAGGAATTTACCTTCTGTTCATATTTTACTAGAATTTATTTAGTCAGAAATCTTGTTAAATGCATTATTATTGTTTTGCTCATTAAATATTAGTGAAATTTGACAAACTTAGTGGTCATGCATATATTCATCTTCAGTAGTTCACTCATGTCCAGTAGCATAGTGTTATTTTACTAAATGATTTATTTGTATTCCTTGACTTGATAACCATATTTAATGCATTAGGAAATTTTTAATTATAAATTCTTCTTATTAGAATTGCTAGCTCTGAACCATATGTCCACCAGAACCATACTAAGGAATAGATTTGAATTGTCCTATTTCATTTGACATGTGCATCACATTTGGGTGCATATCTCATTCATTCTCCATGTTGACATATCGGTTTGTTCTAAGAAACATTAATTCTACCGAGAAGGATTTTCAGAAGGAATCTTTAGTGTTCTCGGCACCAAAAAATTCTAACATCAGTACTGACCCTGTGATTATAGCTCAAGGCAACCCCCGGAACATTTCCCGTGTATTAATATAATTAATTTCTAGTAATTAAGTTACTAGATGTGTATAGATGATTTATGCATTAAGTTTAGGAGTTGAATGAAATCCACTTGCATTTCCTGGATACGTCCTATTTTATTTAGACATGGTATACATGTCCAGGTAGATAATAGATAAACTTTTATGCTTAGTTGTACGATCAACTCTGTTTATGGTTTTGGGAATAATTAGTGAAATGATAATTTTCACATGTTAAGTAAGAATGTTAAAATTTGGATTAAATGGGTATGTAATGGAATGGGCGAAGGGAAAGGGCCTGACAGGTTTTTGTCCCGCAAGGTGGCATACCGTTTATGTCAATAACTAAAATTTGAGACATGGACAGGCCCCGCAGGTAAAAAGACAAAGATCATATGCCTTCAAAGGACATGTCTTGCAAGGCTGTAGCCCTGTCTGTGTCGACCTAGGACCCATTCGTTGTCGGCCCTGCTGAGCAAGTATTGAAAAGTACCAAATACATGCTAGTATGTGGGAATTAGTAAACTGATGTAGCATTATCATTTGCATGTTGGACGGTACCCAAATTCTTGGTCGTATGATCCAGTAGGAGTGGACAAATTTCCGAGGTAGTGTGGAATGGCTGTCCACTCAGGACTTTGGACCCGAACTGGCTTGAATGAAGTCTTTGCGAAAAGTTGTCATATATATTCTTAAATGATGCGTATGCCCATGTATTGCGGGTTTTCCCAGCTGGTGTAAAACGATTGCAATCGTTGTCCCTCGCAGTAATGTGTAGCACTTGTTCACTGAGTCACATAGTAGCTTAAGAACCTAACTAATAATCATGTAAATGGTTTGGTATGAAGATTTTTGTGGTTGTAGTAAACCTGAAAATGATTACTTGTTAGATTGTCGTAAATTTTAGATTGCATGTTATACTTTATAGTCATATGAGTTAGTGTATCTTGATAGATTCTATAGATATCATTCAAATGTTTAGTTGTTATAAGTGTCACTAAATTTATTTTATCTATCTCTGAGTCTATGCATGGTCTAGTATTAATTTTTGTCGGGTAAGACTTGTTGAGCTTAGTAGCTCAGGCTTTGCTATGTTGTTGTTTTATTATTTCCGGTAATAACACTTATGCATATGAGCTTCCATTGGGTGTCCTTCCCTTGGATATGTCTATCCCAGAGGGTTGATCTACTCCTGGGAGACCGACTAGCCGCTGCTATTGTGTTTGGCTAGGTGACGATCCGCATGGGCTCGGATTCATCACAACTACTTTTATCGTTGAGATGTATATTATAGACGTTTAAATCATGCTATCTTCCATTGTTCTCAAAACTGATCTTTGTAATATTTTTGCTGCACTTGGTCGGTTGTTGTATTATCTTGTGTCTGCTTAATCAGCACCTCGGGAACTTCGGTCCGAGGGGGTTATGATAGTCAATTTGTCTGGTGCAGATGCGACAGAGTCGCCTGGTGAAGCTGATTTTGATGTTGAGTTGTTATCTCATATTGAGCTGCAGGTGTTGATCAATGCCGGTACAACTAAAGGGCTTCATAATTTTCATAGAATAGAGAAGGCATCAAAGGATCCCTTATATGATGAATCTAAGGGATGTGGTAAAGAGTTTGCCATGTTGCGTACTATACTTGAGCTGATGAAGCTGAAGGCCATGCATAGCTAGTCGGACGCTAGTTTCACGAATTTGTTAAAATTTATTTCCGATGCACTGCCGAAGCCCAACCTGTTGCCAAGGGCAACATACCTTGCTAAGAAGCTGATTTCCCCACTTTTGTTGGGCGTGCAAAAAATTTATGCATGTCCAAATCATTGCATATTGTATTGAAAGGAGCATCAAGACGCTGTGAGATGCCCAAGGTGCAAACGTAGTCGTTACAAGAGGAACAACGACTATGATGCCGATGGTGGCGTGAAGAATACCAAAAAGGAAAGAAAGAAGAAAAGAAGTTCTATCGTCGACGACAGTGATGATAGTAAGGTTCCTGCCTTAGTCTTGTGGTACTTACCCGTGGTTGATTGCATCAGACGTTTGTTCACCAACCCTAAGGATGCGGCAATGATGACATGGCATGCACACAAGTGGGACGGTAAGCTCAGGCATCCCGCAGATGGAATGCAGTGGAAAAAGTTCAATGAGAATCATCGAGACTTCTCTAATGAGGAAAGGAACCTACGATTTACATTAAGTACAGATGGGATGAATCCATTTGGTAAAATGAGGAATCCGCATAGCACTTGGCCAGTGATACTAGCAATGTACAACATTCCACCATGGTTATGCCATAAGCATAAGTACCCACTGCTGACCACTATTATATCTGGGCCCAAAGAACCTGGTAATGACATAGACGCATTCTTAGTACCATTATTCGAAGACCTGCAAAAACTATGGTTGGAGTGGGTCTGTATTTGGGATGAGTATATAAGAGAGTACTCTACGCTCAGAGCAATTATTTCTTGCATGGTAAGTGATTCCCTGGTACTAAGGGCGCTATCGGGGCAGGTCAAAGGAAAGGCGGCATGTTTCATATGCATTGATGATACATCCCATGTGTACCTTCCAGCATCCCAGAAGCTAGTGTATACGTGAAACCGCTAATTTTTACCAGCAAAACACAAGTATCGTGCGATGCCTAGACACTTTAATGGCAAAGTTGAGAACGACACAAAACCTCAACGTTGGACTAGCAGGGTCGTGTTTGACCTTGTTAAAAACATCAGTGTTGTTTTTGGAAAGCTGGTGAAGGGTGTCAAGCAGGAAAAAGGTCTCACGCCGTTTATGAAGAAATCTATTCTCTTCGTATATTTCAATTATTGGAAAGAGATGGAAGTGAATCATGCCTTCAACTGGATGCATATTGGGAAGGGTGTATTTGACAGTACTAGTGGACTTATACTCGACCAACCTGGTAAGACAAAGGATGGACTCGGCGCATGTAGAGATCTTGTAGAGATGGGAATAAGACCAGAGCTCTATCCGCAAGAAAGAGCTAACGGAAAATACTTTCCCCCCCCCCCCCCCCCCCCCCCGGCAGCCTACACCCTTACTATTGAGGAGAAATAGCATTCTGCGAGTGCCTCAGGTGGGATTAAAGTACCAACGGGTTTCTCATCGAATATCAAGAATCTTGTAAACATGGAAGAGTTAAAGATAACTGGGTACAACACTCACGATTTCCATATAATACTTTCAATGTTTCTTCCTATTGCTATCCGAGCTGTGAAATCACCATGGTTGAAGTTGGCTGTAACACGCCTTTGCTACTTCTTTAACACGGTATTGAAGAAGGTGATAACTAAAGACGAGTTAAATGAACTACGGACCCACATGAAGGAGACAATGTGCATGCTTGAGATGGTCTTGCCTCCATCCTTTTTCGATACGATGGAACACTTCATGATTCATATTGTAGACCAGATCTCTGCATTGGGCCCTGTCTACCTGCATCATATGTTTCCGTTTGAGAGGTTCATGTATGTATTGAAACGCTATGTACGTACTCGTTCACATCCAGAGGGTTCTATGATCGAGGGCTACACAACTGAGGAGATCATCAAATGTTGCTCAGATTACATTAATGATGGTAGCAGATCAATTGGTATCCTCGTGTCTCATCATGAGGGTAGATTATCTGAAAAAGGTACCAAAGGACGTAGATCGTTCGCCGACCGTGACTTCAAACGAGTGGACCAAGCACATTTCACCGTATTGCAACAAACATAGATTGTGGGACCGTACTTTGAGAAACATCTGTTAGAGCTCCGCCAGAACGACAAGAATGTGACGGATGAATGGATCATAGACGAGCACAAGCGCTCTTTCACATCATGGTTTAGCTCCATAGACCTTCCAATTGGCGAGTCCGTGGAAGAGAAAATGTTGAGAAAGCTAGCTAACTGCCCGAGAAGAACTGTGGTTACCTTTCAGGCATACGACATTAATGGTTTTACCTTCTACACACAACAAAAGGATAAGAAGAGCAAGTGTCAAAAGAGCGGTGTTCGAGTAGAAGCCACTGACAAAGAGGACCAGACGGCTTTGCATTACGGGTACATTGGTAAATATGGGAATTAGACTACGGTGCAAATTTACAGGTTCCCATATTTAAATGCAAATGGGTGAAGCACCCTAATGGCATCGAGGTGGATGAATATGGTTTCACAATTGTTGATCTTAACAATGTTGGTCACAAAGATGAGCCTTGGATACTTGCCAAGATCGTGGAACAGGTGTTTTATGTACTTGATCCAAAGGACGAGAAGAAATACATTGTTGTCCTAGGTAAAGAAAGAATCGTTGGAGTGGAGACTGAGGATCAAGATGACTACAATCAGTATGATGAGGTGCCATTTTTCATAGATCCAAAAAACTTTAAAGTCTTAGAAGCAAGACTCTCCTTTGCCGATGGAATGCCCTATATGCGCACCGATCACTACCAAGGAAAAGTCGTTCAAGGCTAATTCAAGCATCATGTAATTTTATTCTTGAACCTTGTATTATTGTTTATTAGGTGAACCTTGTATTATGTCCTATGTAATTTACACTTATTTAAATATAAAGAAAGTGAAAGAAAAATTAAGAGGACTGAAAGTATATTCTTTAAAAAGTGTAGGGGTGTTTCTACAAAAATCTAGGACCAAAACAAATTTTTTTTTACTTCTAGGGTTTTTTCTACAACAGAACAAGGCTCTGGTTCATTTTTCGAAAATAAATAATACAATTTACTTCTAGGGTTTTTTTCTAGCAAAAGAACAAGGCTCTGGTTCATTTTTTGAAAATAAAAATAGAAGGGTTTAGGGACCTATTTGTAATTTTGTAAAATAATAAGTATTATAGTGTAAAAATATTAGGACTGAAATGTAATTAATAAAAAGTAAAGGGTTGTTTTTGCAAAATTTTAGGACCTAACATTAATTTTTATTAGGTATAGGGGCCAAAGTGTAAAGAGATAAGACTAAAATATATTTAATAAGGAACTCAGGGCTAATATATAGTTTGTAAAATTATAGGGCTAATATATTATTTATAAAAAAATTGGGTTCAAAGTCAAATTAAGTAAATCCAAAAACATGTGGGCACAGGGGATGTTCTTTAGCGGCAGCTCACAAAGCTAACTGCCGCTACTCCTTTTTAGCGGTGGTTGGCTTTGTGAGTCGGTGCTAAAGATGACAACCCTATATAGCAGGGGCGTAGCGGGTCCCAAACCCTAACTGTCGGTGTCTTTTTCTACGCCGTCAGGCTGCCCAACTCCTCATCTCCTCCATCCTCGAGGGCCGCCGCCTCATCCCTCCCTGAATGCCGCCTCCTCCTCGTCCTCTCCTCGTCGACGGCTGCCATGTGGGCCTCCTTCTCGTCTCCTGGTCGACAGCCGCCGCGAGCCCCCTCCTTGTCCCGAGCGCTGCCGCCTCCTCCGTCCCTGAGCGCCGTCGTGTGTGCCTCCTCCTCTCCTTCTCGACAGCTGGCACGCGGGCCCCCTCCCTGGTCCCGACCGCCGCGTGAGCCTCCTCCTCGTCTCCTGGTCAGCGGCCACCGCAGACCCCCTCGTCCCTGAGCGCCGCTACGTGTGCCTCCTCCTCTCCTCGTCGACGGCTGCCATGTGGGCCCCCTCCCCGACCCTGGCCGTCGTGGGAGCCTCCTCCTCGTGTCCTGGTTGACAGCCGCTGTGGGCCGCCTCCTTGTCCCCGAGCACCGCCTCCTCCTCCTCTCCTCTACTGTTTCTTTTTCAGCTTGTATTGGTGCTATCCCTCGCCACTAGTTGTGCTATCCCTCTACTATTTCTTTTTCAACTTGTATTGGTTCTGCTGCACTCCCTCTACCTTTAGTCATGTTTTTTCTTGCAATTTGTACTTAATATCATGCTGAAAATGCTCACTTTATATATACTAGGATCCGAGAATTCAAGATGTGACCTATAAGTTCCCCATACATCCAACTGTTACAACCAACATCGGCATTATTGTATTCCTCAAAATAAAAACTAAGCACTTAGCACTTAAGCTTCAGTTTAGTTAGTTGTTGTCATATTTTTTTTGCTTGCGAAACCACTCCTATGCCTGCCATTTACACTTGTATATTTGTTTTGCTATCAGTTAGTTCACTTAGCACCTAGCACTTCTATGCTTGACAATTATACTTGTTGTCATATTTGTTTTGCTATCAGTTAAGTTCACTTAGCACTCCTGATGTGAACAAGGGTTCCCGATCTTCCGAAAGGTTCTTGGTAAGTTGATTTGGTCGAAGGCGACACACAAATCGATCTGGCTTCAGAACAGCACGTTCTAAACCCCGCAATCGCAGCACGACGTCTCCTCTGGTTATCAACCGTCCAAAGACGATTCACCTCGCCGAGAAGGCTAATCCCTGCCTGCGAATCAAGAACACAAGCAAGAACAACGAAGAATGCAACACAATTGCAGATGTATGATTAAACTCTTGAAGTTGGGGTCTCACAAACCGATGAACGGCGAAACTGTTTATGAACAGAATTGATTTAAGCAAAACGTGAACCCTAATGGTGCGGCGGCGGCTGTATATAAAGACCCTAGGGTCGTGCAAGACCCTCTGGACGCGCCCCTAATTGGGCTCAACTAGATACAAAGCCCAAAGGCCAAAAATAGGCGACGCAGCACCGACACAGATTCTGGACTCTCTCTTGTTTTGACGATTCCCGATGACTCCGAATGAATTTTGACATGAGGCCGGTGGAATTGGAAAGGTCTTCTCCTTATCTTTCCGTGCATATGTAGAACGTCCAAATCCGAGTCCGTATGCGTCCTGGGCGACTGTTTTAGTACAGACTGGTCCTGGGCCCCGAAACAGACTCGAAGTCGGTTTTGATTGGGCCTCCACTTTGGCTTCCAAGCCCTTGCTGATCCTCCACGTTCCCAACTCCTTCTCCCATCATCTCCTGGTCCTCTCCATGGTTTCTAATCATAAAATAATCATTAGGTAGCAAACCATTCTCAAAAGTAACATATAGCGAAGAACGTAGGAACGAGCTCACCTCTAAATTTAGTCGTCGTGCACGAGCTCTAGTCATTGGACCTTGCAAGTCCAGATTTGGAGGACTGTTGTGTTTATCCATAGGAGTGATGTCTTCATCATCCTCCCCCTCTTGAAGTGGAGTCGTCCTCGACTCGAGCTCATCCTCTTCTCCCAAGTATGGTTTCAAATCTGAAATGTTAAAAGTAGGACTAACCCCGAACTCGGGAGACAACTCAAGTTTGTATGCATTATCATTAATCTTCTCTATTATTTTGAATGGACCATCAGCTCTAGGCATTAGTTTAGACTTTCTCAATTCTGGAAATCTATCCTTCCTTAAGTGTAACCACACTAAATCTCCTACATCAAGCTTTACTTCCTTTCTACCCTTACTACTAGCAAGTTTATACTTTTCATTCATCTTTTCAATGCTAAGTCTAGTGGTCTCATGCATTTGCAAAATAAATTCAACATGCTCCTTAGCATCAACATGAACTCTCTCATTAATAGGTAGAGGAAGTATATCAAGTGGAGTACGGGGATCAAAACCATACACTACCTTGAATGGACTTACCTTGGTAGTAGAATGTGTTGCCCGATTATAAGCAAACTCAACATGAGGTAAGCATTCTTCCCATTGCTTCAAATTTTTCTTCAAAATAGCTCGCAACATAGTACCCAAAGTGCGGTTCACAACCTCAGTTTGTCCATCAGTTTGTGGATGACAAGTTGTAGAAAATAAAAACTTTGTACCCAACTTATTCCAAAGCGTGCGCCAAAAATGACTCAAGAATTTTGCATCACGATCTGAAACAATAGTAGAAGGCATACCATGCAAACGTACAATTTCTTTGAAAAAAAGATCAGCAATGTAACTAGCATCATCAGTTTTATGACATGGTATAAAGTGTGCCATCTTGGAAAAATGATCCACAATAACAAAAATGCTATCGCTCCCCCTCTTAGTCCTAGGCAGTCCTAAAATAAAGTCCATAGAAATATCCGCCCAAGGAATAGAAGGAACAGGAAGTGGCATGTATAAACCATGTGGATTCAATCGAGACTTAGCTTTTTGACATGTAGTGCAGCGAGCAACAAAACGCTCAACATCTTTCCTCATCCTTGGCCAAAAGAAGTGTGTGGCCAAAGTATCCTCTGTCTTCTTAGCACCAAAATGACCCATCAATCCACCTCCATGCGCCTCCTGCAACAACAAAAGACGAACGGAACCAACTGGAATGCATAGGCGGTTAGCTCTAAACAAGAATCCATCATTCAACACAAATTTGTGCCAAGCACGACCTTCTTTATAGTGCAGCAATACATCTTTAAAATCAATATCAGCAACATATTGTTCTTTAATTGCCTCAAGTCCAAAAATTCTACAATCAAGTTGAGACAACAAAGTATATCGCCTAGATAAAGCATCAGCAATCACATTATCCTTCCCTTTCTTATGTTTAATAATATAAGGAAAAGACTCAATAAACTCAACCCATTTAGCATGTCTACGGTCCAAATTGCATTGAGAACGAATATACTTAAGTGATTCATGATCAGAATGAATAACAAATTCTTTGGGCAACAAATAATGACGCCACGTCTCTAAAGAACGTACAAGTGCATATAGTTCCTTATCATACATGGAATAATTCAAAACAGGCCCAGTAATTTTCTCACTAAAGTATGCAACAGGTTTACCATCTTGCATCAAAACACCACCAATGCCTATACCACTAGCATCACATTCAAGCTCAAAAGTCTTATCAAAATTGGGTAATTGCACCAATGGTGCATGTGTAAGTTTGTCCTTTAAAGCATCAAAAGACTCATGATGTACCTTACCAAAATAGAAGTCAACGCCCTTCTTTGTCAACTCATGCAATGGTGCAGCAATGGTGCTGAAATCTTTGACAAAGCGGCGGTAGAAACCTGCAAGACCAAGAAAACACCTCACCTGTGTGATAGTTTTTGGTACAGGCCAGCTCTTTATGGCTTCAATCTTCGCCTCATCCACCTCAATTCCCTGTGGAGTCACAACATAGCCAAGAAAAGAGACTCGATCCTTGCAAAAGGTGCACTTCTCAAGGTTACCAAATAAACGTGCAACTCGCAAAGCATCAAAAACAGCACGCAAATGAATCATATGATCATCCATGGACTTGCTATAAATCAAGATATCATCAAACTAAACAACCACAAATTTGCCAATAAAAGATCTTAAAACCTCATTCATCAAACGCATGAAAGTACTGGGTGCATTAGTCAACCCAAAAGGCATTACTAACCACTCATACAACCCGAATTTGGTTTTGAAAGCTGTTTTCCATTCATCTCCAAGTTTCATTCTAATTTGATGGTAGCCACTACGCAAATCAATTTTAGTGAAAATTATAGCACCGCATAACTCATCAAGCATGTCGTCTAGCCTAGGAATAGGATGACGATACCTAATAGTAATGTTATTAATGGCTCTACAATCTACAGACATACGCCAAGAACCATCTTTCTTAGGAACCAAAAGTACAGGAACAGCACAAGGACTAAGTGATTGACGAACATACCCACGATCCAAAAGGTCTTGGACTTGTCATTGTATCTCCTTAGTCTCCTCAGGGTTGGTCCTATAAGCAGCATGGTTTGGTAAAGTAGCACCAGGAATCAAATCAATTTGATGCTCAATCCCTCTCAAAGGTGGCAATCCCGGGGGTATCTCAGCTGGGAAAACATCCTCATACTCCTGCAAAAGGTTAGTGACAGCATGAGGCAAAGAACTAGAAGCAATATCACCAAGCGAAAACAAGGCTTGTTTGCATATCAAAGCATAGCAAATATCATCAGTAGAAATTTCAGCAAGCTCAGATTTTGTGGCAAGACATGAACGACCTTGTAATTTAATTGCAGCACCCTTAGAACTTGAAGAATCATTAACATTACTTGGTGTAGAAGCAGAATTAACAGGTTGCTGAATTTCAGGGCTTTTATTTTTCAAACTAGCAGCTCGTTCTAAATCAGCTTGTACTATTTCAGCAGGGGTCATTGGTAACAAAGTAATTTTAGTTCCTTTATGCATAAAAGTGTACTTATTACTTTTACCATGGTGTACAGCATCATTATCAAATTCCCAAGGTCTACCCAATAAAAGTGAACAAGCTTGCATGGGTACAACATCACAATCAACAGAATCGACATAGGAACCAATGGAAAAAGGAACTCTGCAAGTTTGTGTTACCTTAGCTTTTCCAGAGTCATTTAACCACTGAATGTAGTATGGATGTGGATGTGGGCGTGTGGTCAAATCAAGCTTCTTAACCACATTAGAACTCACCAAATTGTTGCAGCTTCCTCCATCAATGATGACACGTGCCCGACGGTTCTTGATGACGAAGAAAATCTGGAACAAGTTATGTCGCTGCATCACCTCGGGCTGCTGGATTTGTGTGCTAAGCACACGCTGCACAATAATATTCATGTAGCCCGTGGTATCTCCGCCTCCAAGGACGAGGTCACCGCTGGTGGCAGCGACATCCTCCTCCTCATCCTCCACATCGGAGGCGCTCATGTAACCGCCATCATCTGTCGCCACATATGCCCGCCGACTTGGGCAATCTTTCTGCACATGGCCAAGACCATGGCAGCGGTGGCACTGAATCCCTGTAGTGCGCCCCGTCGAAGCAACAGAGGAGGCACTACTAGCCGGTACCTGCACAGAATTTTTATCTGAGCGCGTAGAAGGGGCAGGGGCTGATCTTGGTGCTGCAGAAACAACACTAGCTGGTGGGGGCGGCCGGAAAGATGGCTTGGGCAGCCCCGAAGTCCCCGTCGGCCGTGGTGGGTAGAAATTCCTGGACTTGCTGTACTCCTCAAAAGCCTGGAAAAGTCCCTGTGATTCTTTCTCTGCAAGCATAGCATACTGGAAACACTGGTTGAGGGTATAAAATTCTTTATAATCAAGGATGTCCTGAATTTCTTTTCTCAAACCAGAATAAAAGCGGCAAATCTGATCCTCTACTTTTTCAACCACAGCAGAACGAATCAAACCCTTCTGAAGCTCACTAAAATACTCCTGAACAGTTTTATCTCCTTGATCTAAACGCTGCAGTTTATTATGAATTTCTCTATAAAAAGAAGGAGGAACAAAAGGGTCACACATTTCTACCTTAAGTTCTTCCCAAGTAGTAGGCAAATCGGTTCAGCAGCTAGACCACTCCACCAAACAATAGCAAAGACCACTCCACCAACCATAGCAAGTAGTAGAAATGCGTGATCGTTTTGTTCCTCCTTCTTTTTATAGAGAAATTCGTAATAAACTGCAGCGTTTAGATCAAGGAGATAAAACTGTTCAGGAGTATTTTAGTGAGCTTCAGAAGGGTTTGATTCGTTGTGCTGTGGTTGAAAAAGTAGAGGATCAGATTTGCCGCTTTTATTCTGGTTTGAGAAAAGAAATTCAGGACATCCTTGATTATAAAGAATTTTATACCCTCAACCAGTGTTTCCAGTATGCTATGCTTGCAGAGAAAGAATCACAGGGACTTTTCCAGGCTTTTGAGGAGTACAGCAAGTCCAGGAATTTCTACCCACCATAGCCGATGGGGACTTCGGGGCTGCCCAAGCCATCTTTCCAGCCGCCGCCACCAGCTAGTGTTGTTTCTGCAGCACCAAGATCAGCCCCTGCCCCTTCTACGCGCTCAGGTAAAAATTCTGTGCAGGTACCGGCTAGTAGTGCCTCCTCTGTTGCTTCGACGGGACGCACTACAGAGATTCAGTGCCACCGCTGCCATGGTCTTGGCCATGTGCAGAAAGATTGCGCAAGTAGGCGGGCATATGTGGCGACAGATGATGACGGTTACATGAGCACCTCCGATGTGGAGGATGAGGAGGAGGATGTCGCTGCCACCAGCGGTGACCTCGTCCTTGGAGGTGGAGATACCACGGGCTACATGAATATTATTGTGCAGCGTGTGCTTAGCACATAAATCCAGCAGCCCGAGCTGATGCAGCGACATAACTTGCTCCAGATTTTCTTCGTCATCAAGAACCGTCGAGCACGTGTCATCATTGATGGAGGAAGCTGCAATAATTTGGTGAGTTCTGATGTGGTTAAGAAGCTTAATTTGACCACACGCCCACATCCACATCCATACTACATTCAGTGGTTAAATGACTCTGGAAAAGCTAAGGTAATACAAACTTGCAGAGTTCCTTTTTCTATTGGTTCCTATGTGGATTCTGTTGATTTTGATGTTGGACCCATGCAAGCTTGTTCACTTTTATTGGGTAGACCTTGGGAATTTAATAATGATGTTGTACACCATGGTAAAAGTAATAAGTACACTTTTATGCATAAAGGAACTAAAATTACTTTGTAACCAATGACCCCTGCTAAAATTGTACAAGCTGATTTAGAAAGAGCTGCTAGTTTGAAAAATAAAAGCCCTGAAATTCAGCAACCTGTTAATTCTGCTTCTACACCAAGTAATGTTAATGATTCTTCAAGTTCTAAGGGTGCTGCAATTAAATTACAAGGTCGTTCATGTCTTGCCACAAAATCTGAGCTTGCTGAAATTTCTACTGATGATATTTGTTATGCTTTGATATACTAACAAGCCTTGTTTTCGCTTGGTGATATTGCTTCTAGTGCTTTGCCTCCTGCTGTCACTAACCTTTTGCAGGAGTATGAGGATGTTTTCCCAGCTGAGATACCCCCGGGATTGCCACCTTTGAGAGGGATTGAGCATCAAATTGATTTGATTCATGTTGCTACTTTACCAAACCGTGCTGCTTATAGGACCAACCCTGAGGAGACTAAGGAGATACTACAACAAGTCCAAGACCTTTTGGATCGTGGGTATGTTCGTCAATCACTTAGTCTTTGTGTTGTTTCTGTACTTTTGGTTCCTAAGAAAGATGGTTCTTGGCGTATGTGTGTAGATTGTAGAGCTATTAATAACATTACTATTAGATATCGTCATCCTATTCCTAGGCTAGATGACATGCTTGATGAGTTATGTGGTGCTATAATTTTCACTAAAATTGATTTGCATAGTGGCTACCATCAAATTAGAATGAAACTTGGAGATGAATGGAAAACAGCTTTCAAAACCAAATTCGGGTTGTATGAGTGGTTAGTAATGCCTTTTGGGTTGACTAATGCACCCAGTACTTTCATGCGTTTGATGAATGAGGTTTTAAGACCTTTTATTGGCAAATTTGTGGTTGTTTACTTTGATGATATCTTGATTTATAGCAAATCCATGGATGATCATATGATTCATTTGCGTGTTGTTTTTGATGCTTTACGAGTTGCACGTTTATTTGGTAACCTTGAGAAGTGCACCTTTTGCACGGATCGAGTCTCTTTTCTTGGCTATGTTGTGACTCCACAAGGAATTGAGGTGGATGAGGCGAAGATTGAAGCCATAAAGAGCTGGCCTGTACCAAAAACTATCACACAGGTGAGGAGTTTTCTTGGTCTTGCAGGTTTCTACCGCCGCTTTGTCAAAGATTTCAGCACCATTGCTGCACCATTGCATGAGTTGACAAAGAAGAGCGTTGACTTCTATTTTGGTAAGGTACATCATGAGTCTTTTGATGCTTTGAAGAACAAACTTACACATGCACCATTGCCGCAATTACCCAATTTTGATAAGACTTTTGAGCTTGAATGTGATGCTAGTGGTATAGGCATTGGTGGTGTTTTGATGCAAGATGGTAAACCTGTTGCATACTTTAGTGAGAAAATTACTGGGCCTGTTTTGAATTATTCCACGTATGATAAGGAACTATATGCACTTGTACGTTCTTTAGAGACGTGGCATCATTATTTATTGCCCAAAGAATTTGTTATTCATTCTGATCATGAATCACTTAAGTATATTCGTTCTCAATGCAATTTGAACTGTAGACATGCTAAATGGGTTGAGTTTATTGAGTCTTTTCCTTATATTATTAAACATAAGAAAGGGAAGGATAATGTGATTGCTGATGCTTTATCTAGGTGATATACTTTGTTGTCTCAACTTGATTGTAGAATTTTTGGACTTGAGGCAATTAAAGAACAATATGTTGCTGATGTTGATTTTAAAGATGTATTGCTGCACTGTAAAGAAGGTCGTGCTTGGCACAAATTTGTGTTGAATAATGGTTTCTTGTTTAGAGCTAACCGCCTATGCATTCCAGTTGGTTCCGTTCGTCTTTTGTTGTTGCAGGAGGCGCATGGAGGTGGATTGATGGGTCATTTTGGTGCTAAGAAGACAGAGGATATTTTGTCCACACACTTCTTTTGGCCAAGGATGAGGAAAGATGTTGACCGTTTTGTTGCTCGTTGCACTACATGTCAAAAAGCTAAGTCTCGATTGAATCCACATGGTTTATACATGCCACTTCCTGTTCCTTCTATTCCTTGTGCGGATATTTCTATGGACTTTATTTTAGGACTGCCTAGGACTAAGAGGGGGAGCGATAGCATTTTTGTTGTTGTGGATCGTTTTTCCAAGATGGCACACTTTATACCATGTCATAAAACTGATGATGCTAGTTATATTGCTGATCTTTTTTTGAAAGAAATTGTATGTTTGCATGGTATGCCTTCTACTATTGTTTCAGATCGTGATGCAAAATTCTTGAGTCATTTTTGGCGCACGCTTTGGAATAAGTTGGGATAAAGTTGCTATTTTCTACAACTTATCATCCACAAACTGATGGACAAACTGAGGTTGTGAACCGCACTTTGGGTACTATGTTGCGAGATATTTTGAAGAAAAATGTGAAGCAATGGTAAGAATGCTTGCCTCATGTTGAGTTTGCTTATAATCGGGCAACACATTCTACTACCAAGTTAAGTCCATTCAAGGTAGTATATGGTTTTGATCCCCGTACTCCACTTGATATACTTCCTCTACCTATTAATGAGAGAGTTCATGTTGATGCTAAGGAGCGTGCTGAATTTATTTTGCAAATGCATGAGACCACTAGACTTAGCATTGAAAAGATGAATGAAAAGTATAAAATTGCTGGTAGTAAGGGTAGAAAGGAAGTAAAGCTTGATGTAGGAGATTTAGTGTGGTTACACTTAAGGAAGGATAGATTTCCAGAATTGAGAAAGTCTAAACTAATGCCTAGAGCTGATGGTCCATTCAAAATAATAGAGAAGATTAATGACAATGCATACAAACTTGAGTTGCCTCCCGAGTTCGGGGTTAGTCCTACTTTTAACATTTCAGATTTGAAACCATACTTGGGAGAAGAGGATGAGCTCGAGTCGAGGACGACTCCACTGCAAGAGGGGGAGGATGATGAGGACATCACTCCTATGGATACACACAACACTCCTCCAATTCTAGACTTGCAAGGTCCAATGACTAGAGCTCGTGCACGACGACTAAATTTAGAGGTGAGCTCATTCCTACGTTCTTCGCTATGTGTTACTTTTGAGAATGGTTTGCTACCTAATGATTATTTTATGATTAGAAACCATAGAGAGGACTAGGAGATGATGGGAGAAGGAGTTGGGAACATGGAGGACCAGCAAGGGCTTGGAAGCCAAAGTGGAGGCCCAATCAAAACCGACTTCGAGTCTGTTTCGGGGCCTAGGACTAGTCTGCACTAAAACAGTCGCCCAGGTCGCATACGGACTCGGATTTGGACGTTCTACATATGCACGGAAAGATAAGGAGAAGACCTTTCCAATGCCGCCGGCCTCATGTCAAAATTCATCCGGAGTCATCGGAAATAGTCAAAACAAGAGAGAGCTAGAATCTGTGTCGGTGCTACGTCGCCTATTTTTGGCCTTTGGGCTTTGTATCTAGTTGAGCCCAATTAGGGGCGTGTCCAGAGGGTCTTGCACGACCCTAGGATCTTTATATACAGCCACCACCACACCATTAGGGTTTCGATTTTGCTTAGATCAATTCTGTTCATAAACAGTTTTGCCGTTCATCGGTTTTTGAGACCCCAACTTCGAGAGTTTAATCATACATCTGCAATTGTGTTGCATTCTTCGTTGTTCTTGCTTGTGTTCTTGATTTGCAGGCAGGTATTAGCCTTCTCGGCGAGGTCAATCGTCTTTGGACGGTTGATAACCAGAGGAGACGTCGTGCTGCGATTACGGGGTTTAGAACGTGCTGTTCTGAAGCCGGATCGATTTGTGTGTCGCCTCCAACCAAATCAACTTACCAAGAACCTTTCGGAAGATCGGGAACCCTTGTTCACATCACTTTCTGCCATTTTTTTGTGCTCTTAGTATGCTCACTGTCCTATATGCCATTTCTAAAATCTGTAGTATTATTTACTTTTGGCCATATATATGCCATATTACTTGCGACCTATAATATATTTGCTTATGATACCTATGCGATGTTCCTATGAATGAATGGTACATATAGTTGATCGACATATGCTCAATGATGAAAGCGGGCTAAGTGAGACTAGTTCAGTGACATGGACCATATCCTAGGATATCGGATACATGATGTTGTACAGGTCAAGGATCTTAGAGCGTTGGAAGGCCGTTGATTTGGCAACCCGCACTGAGGGCAAATTTTGACTTTTCTATTCTTCCCCTTGTCTCTCTATACTACTTATCTATTCTACGTAGGCGATCGACACATGCTCAATGATGAAAGCGGGCTAAATGAGACTAGTTCGACGACATGGACCATATCATAGGATATCAGATACATGTTGCTGTATAGGTCAAGGATCTTAGAGCGTTGAAAGGCCGTTGATTCGGCAACCCGCACTGAGAACAAATTTTGACTTTTTTATTCTTTTCTTTTTTTCCTTGTCTATATGCTCAATGATGAAAGGTGTATACTCCTTGTTTTCTAAACTAGTCATCATATCTAATATAAGGTGTCGAAGTCTTCTCGTTATGGCGTACAATATGCCCTTTCAAGATGAAGACGTCCTCAAGGCGCCCTCAGAAGCAAGGTCGTCTTCAGACGATGATGGATCAAGCGAACACTGGGGAAGAACCAGAGGATCCACATCCTGCATCACCTAAGGAACATCGATTGGGGAACCCGGACCCTGATTACGTGCCTGAAGAGAAGGTATCTTGTCAAAGATAGTTTCCTTATTTGGTACATAGATTATATTAGCTAAAATCTACTATTTATATCTTAGGGCCCTTGACGAAGTGCCCGTCAGCTATTTGCAGCAGAGGATGCGATAGATGAGGCCCTCGAGCAGCAAACGAAAGAGGTGCCTGCCCAAGTGTCCACACACAAATGCAAGCGCGGTCAGCGCTCCATGAACAAGGCAGAGGGCATCTATGAGGTTACTACACTAGACCCCAAAGATGGAGAACCGATTGAACCCGCTAGTGTCAACGCCAAATGGCGGATCTGATGCGGCAAAGTGGTGAGGGATCATTGTAAAAATCACGTGGCAAGATTGGCGCCAAGTCCCGGATGGCAGAAAAGATGATATGTGGGCTGACGTCACGGCAACCACCAGTTCCAGCAAGCAGATCTTGAGAGAGCCAAGAAGGCCACGATGTCCACTCTCAATCACATCTTTCAAGATTACAAGTCCAAGCTCAACTGCCAATACGACAAGAAAAATCAAACCCCATTCGACAAGCATGGAAATATCAGTCAGCAGAATGAGATGAGTTTGTTGAGCAGAAGACAAGCAGTGCTTCGAAGGAGCTCAGTGAAAAGATGCTTGAGCTCAATAAGCAGAACTTGTACAAGCCGCGGTTAGGTCCGGGTGGATACAAAAAGAAGATTCTAATTTGGAGAGAGAAGGAAGCCAAGCTCCACGCGGAAGGAAAACCTGATCCGTTACCAAACACCAATGAGCATACCAGGAACTGGGTCTATGGTCGCTCCCACTTAACCAAAGAAGGAAAGAATATTGTGAAGGATCCCGTGACAGGTGAAGTTATGCAAGCCTTGAAAGGTCCCATCACAGCGTAGACAGAGGCTGGTCTGTTTACACCTGAGTATCAGAAGGACCAGCTCAGCATGGCTATGGGGACCAAGGAACATGGTGGTCGGGTACAAGGAGTGTCATCATCGGCCACATGGAAAGAAGGTTTCTCCGAGACATCCTCTCACCTATATAAGAAGCATACCTTGCACAAGAAAGATCAAGAAGAGAAAGCCAAGGAAGCTTGGAGGCGACAACTTATGATGTTAGTTGTCGACATGAAAAGCGGTTGTTTGGACCCTAACTTGGAGGCAGCAATGGATGTCTTCTTTCATGGTATGTCCTCATCTCTGCAACCATCAGTCTCCACGGAACCATCGGTCTCGATGCAACCAGAAATGGAGGACCTTACTGAGGATACTCCTTGTGAGTTGCATGCGCCATTTGGTTATAAGGGGAATACAATGAAGGTTGCATCCGGCATGGCACTTCCAGGACAGACACTCCATAACCAGGATATCCCTCCCGGTTACGTGTGTGTCTCCGTGTCAGAAATAGTACCTAGCTATGAGGACAATGAGCTCAAATGCCCAATACCTGAGGCGGGTATAGAAACTCTCTAAGACATGTTCGGCTCTTTCATCGTTTAGAAACATCGTGATGTTGTCCTCTCCACACGAGCTTCTCCACCCCTGTTGTCTGGTCACGGGTCCTTTCATGCGAGCCAGCCAGTCACGGCAGCTGGACAACAGTCTCCTATGTCTACGGCATCTTCAGGCAATAGGCCCCAATCTCCTCATGCAGAAGACGGCTCGACTCTTAGTCTTATAATCTATCATGACAACGAGCCTCTTCTGGAGACTGTTCAACTCAAGCCTTCGCCTGTTGTCCTCAAGGCTATATCAACTCAAGTCCAGGCTTCGGCAATTCAAGTCGAGCCTCCGTCAATAGCGGCTATGATGGCTCAAGCTCAGGCTCTAGTAATTCAAGTCCAGCCTATGCCAGTTGTTGCCAAGGCTTCGGTAATCCCAAAGACGATTACTGGTTTTGAGAAAGAGCTAAAGGATCCAAAAAGAAAAAAATGATGTTGATAAGTACTTGGCTGGATTGAAAAAACGTCTAGCAACCACCAGCAGGCTTGACCTGCAAGAACAAGATCCTCGGGATATATTGTCGTACGACGATCAAATTTTGGACAATCCTGTGGACAATGTGGACTACCCGAAATATATATTTGGTAAACCCCTTATATCAAAGAACATGTACAAGAATCTGTCATGGAAGATGCGGAAGTTGCACGACTGGTACATGATGGTGTCGAAGGAAGGGGTCACCGAAATCACTTGTAGGATTCCAAAAGAGGTGTTCAACCAAGAAGACGAACAAATCTTACACCTATTTTGCGAGGATGTCCACTTGATGTTTCGTCTAGGCAAGATGGACGTCACCTTCGTCACTTTATGGTGCATGTAAGTGTCGGGTTCGATCTACTTCGTATTATAAGCATAATTCAATATATTATCTTATGCTTTTTTTATAGCATGAACTCCTTTTTCTAAAGAAAGTTGACCGATAGAAAATATTGGAGGGCGGCCTACGTCAACCTAAGATGGATCAACCAAAGCTCGATCAACCCAATGGTAAATCCGAAAAACTATCTGGATAAGACACCGACAGAGCTTGCTGACAGAAAGACGGTCTTGACAATAGAAGTAAGGACTTATGTTGCAAATTACTTGTACGACTGCTTCATGAAGTGGCAAGATAGAGAATGCATTATGGTTCCTTACAACTTCAAGTAAGTTGGACAACTACTGCATTCATCATCTATCCTATGTTGACAACATTATTGTAGCGATCATTGGATCTGTCTGATGATATTTCCCAAAGAAGGATACCTTCTAGAGCTTGATAGCCTGGACTACGACAAGAACTTATACAGCGATATTCTAGAAGTCATAGATCGGTAAGAAATTGGTCTATGTGTGTATGGTTTGATGATGTTAATATCATCTAATGATAAGCTTTTGTCGATCGCGCAGTGTTTACGAGAAATATGTCGTAGCCGGCGGGCCATGTCATCCTAAAAGGAAAAAGAACATGTACTTCCATCATAAGTTTTGGGTAAGATTTATATGTAACTCATATACGTCCTTATGGTACTATCCATTCATATAATTATCGTAAGTGCAACGAACTTGTGTTCTCTAAATTATAGTGCAATAAGAAAATATAAGGAAGTGTGCATTATGGTTAGTACATTTATGTGTTCTCGTCTGGACTTCAACTTACCTGGACCATATCATTGAGGAGTCTCAACAAGAGAAAGCCGTAATGACAAAGAGAGAATGAGCTGCAAAGATGAAAAGAAACGACGAGATCAGAAGGGGTTTGATTCCTGAATCACGCATTCACTTGAGAACAAATGTCATGTATCTAATTGTAGCTTCTCTTTGTTGTTTTATGTTGAGAGAGGTAATTAGTCCAGAAGGAAAGTGCTTTGATTTAAATGGTTTAGTAACAAAAGAACAGAGGTCCCTTTGTGAGTGGGTTAGTTCAAGAGCACCATATGAGCCCAATGTTAATTAGGGTTCATATAAAACCTTTTGTAATCTCCATTGAACATTTTGATGACAATGTTGTATATATTCTGTGATGAGATATTATAAATTTCTGTGATGAGATGTTATAAATTTCTGTGTATCAGAATCTATGATTTTTGTATATATGTTGAATTTTATTTTATTTTTTTAAAAATAACAAGTAGCGGCGGTTGAAGATGTCAACCGCCGCTACTAATGCTTATGTAGTGGCCGTTTTTTGGGCGACATACCATCCGCGTTTGCATAACGGCGGGGTGGCCTGCCTGCTGCTATAGGTCTTTACAAACCGCCACTACAGGCTATTTTTGTTATTGTGTTAGATAATTAAGGTGCAGGGGAAAGTAGCACATCAACGTCAAAGAGCACAACGTCGCATGAGAAGACACAATTCGATGAAGGAATGGCAAGAAGAGGTGGAGCCTGAGCAATAGAACGGGACACCAGAATTTATTTACCTCTATAAACGGATGCCCGCCCCAATGCATACTCCATATCCACGTCTCCTCGTTTTCTTTTACCGTTCGATAGAAATCGCCAGCGAGTGCATGAAGCGGGTAAAAGTGCAATAAGGTGAAAAAACTTCTTAGTACGGCAGCATGCCCCCAACCTTATCCTCTCCCCGCTGAGCTTATCCTCTCCCTCTCTCTCTCCCTGACCTCTCTCTGTCCCTTCCATCTCTCCATGGCTCGGAGCAGGCGGCAGCGATGGCAGAGGCACGAGCCAGGACCGTGCCTCGGCTGCGCAGACGACGCGGGGTGGCATTGCGAGCGGAGGGAGTCAAGCGGCGCAGCTATGCGGCACGGACAGCAGAGGCAGCAGTCGAGAGGAGGCGGGGTGGGCCGACAGTGGTGGCAGGGCGCGCGGGCTACTGTGGCACAGCCAGCGGAGGCATCGGCCGGCAGGAGGCGAGCCGGGTCGATGGAGGTCGAGCGGAGGCGGGGCCCGGGTGGAGGCAGGGTGGTGGTGATGGCGGCTGCTCCAGCCATGTCTACCTCCGGCGGCGGCTGTCCTCGAGCGTGCCATCCTCCGACAGTGGCGACCAGGCGCAGGTACGGCGGCCCCTCTCCTCTTTTCTTGATTTATTTACATTGCTCATTCTATGCTCTGTCTCAGCTCAACTCCTCCTCTTCTCTCTCTCTCTCTTTCTTCCGGCGGCTGGGGCGCACCTCCGGTGGCCCGACTCAGGTTCGTCCGTCCCTGTTGCGGCAGTGGCTCCTCCGACCGCAGCAACCTTTGGTGGCGATTTTCTCCTTCTCTCCATGCATCCTTGTCCTCCTCTCTCTCCCCGATGGCTGGGGCAGCAGCAGGCGTCCAGGTGCTGAGGAGGTGGCCACCGACAACAGGTGAAGAGGCACATGTAATCCGGTCCCTCCTCTCTCCCTTCCATTCTTTTAATTTTTCCCCTACCAAATCACGTCCCAATATATTAGCATGTTTTTCCCTTTTCCTTTTTGATGGCAATTAGGGGATTTGGTGGTTGGATCTGTTCTTGCTCAAAGCAAACATATGAACGAGGTGTTGTTGTTCCTCAATGTCAATCATAGTTATGTTCAATTAATATAGATCTTCACTTTCTCTTGTGGGTTTAGAGCTACATATCTGTATGTTTTATTACATGGTAGTGTTTCCAGCCTCGAACATTAGTCATGGTTTCTTTAGATCGTAGCTTGTAGATCTGTACGGTTGTTGATTCATGGAGATTAATTTGCAGGTCCATTGTCATTAACCTTGTAGTTTTTTAATTGCAGCTTTGTGTTTCTTTGTTTCTATTTTTTGGGTATTGAAAACCTGAGATCAGTTTTGTGGGTTTGTGTATAGATCGAGACATGGTATTGGAGTTTTCTATGCATTGCAGGCTGAATGATGCACTATGGAACATATCTGAGGCAATCTGATTTAGTTTATTTTAGTTTGTTAATAAATAAATAAATAGGAAACCGGATGATTACATAAATAATCTTCTAATATGCCTTATGATTTGTTCAGAATGTCCACAGTTAGAGCAGGGGTACTCCTATTTAGCTTATGTGTGTTTTTTTCATATTTTCTTTAGAATTCCCTTCGTTGTGATTCCTTTACTATTATTTCCATAGTTCATTATTAATATCCATATTCATTGTTACTTTTTTCCAGTTTTGTTGGACTGATATTATCACATTGGCTTAGTAGTACCTGAATACAAAGCCTTTATCTTAAGAATTGAAACGTCATATCACACTTTCAGTAGAACCTGTCATGAGAAGTAATTGCATTAATAGAGATTGATTGTGCATCCTTTTAGCATGTACAAGCTACTCGTGCACTCTTGGATTGCTTTGCTTCTTCCATATTGTTTTATGGCTTGTTGGCATATTTACTGCTACTGCAGTGACATATATTTTGAGATTTACGCTATTGTTATACTGTTTTCTTTATCGATCTATTTGTAGAAAAAGAATGATTCGGTCAAATGCCTGGAAGGAATTTTTGACAAAGCATGAGATTTAAGAAAAGCACATGGTATACCTAAATGTCATGAATGTTGCCAGGTTTTGTTCTTATTCCGTGAAATTGTTTTTACTTACAAAGACTAAGTAATTCCCTTATTTGCAGGTATCAAAGTAGCGATTTTATTCTTTCTGAGAAAAAGATGATCATCTGATACTTTTTACTGGTCAATAGTTTCAAGACAATACTAAAAACAAAAATAAAGGTATATCTCTGATTTGGTCATCAAATTTGTTGAGGTGGGCTGATGGTTTCCTGAGACTTCGTTGAATGTAATCAGACTGCATCTTGAGGTGTAGTCCTATGCAGATTTTTGCAACACCAGCAGATATTTAATATATAATTATGTTGCTGCAGCTAGGATAAGCTTACTGCTGGGATTTGATCACCTTATATTACGAATCGGGTAGTATGGATGCATCTATCTATCCTAAAATTTACAGATTGTTGCCATGCTCGTTTATGCTACCCCATAAAATTTCATTTTTGTTTATGTGCTTATGAATAGTATAGAGTATATGACATTTCCTGTTATTTGATTGCATATATGATCTGAACCAACTGATGCCTCTTCTGGTTTTGTTGCAACAGATGGTGGATAGGGCTGGTAAGCCATATTTTGAAGTCATCTACATATGCCTGTGACATAGGTTTGTAACATCTGTTGATCATGATCTTCTTTTCTTTGGTTTTAAGATTCTTTGCTCTATCATTTATCAATACTAAGTTCAGAGCCGTGTACTAATTAGTATTCTTTCCTTGTGACAAATTGATTATGGACATTCTTGTATTAGTTAGCTTTTTTTTCATGCAACTTTGTATGCTATCAGTGTACCATTGTCTTCTGTTTACAGAATCATTTGTGTAATAATAATAATAATAATAAATTACTACCTTTAGTTCAGGGGTCTGGTATTGATGTTCTTGTTATTCCTAGATGCAGTGACTTTAAGGTACGTAGACATGCATTTTCAATGAAAAAGTAGAAAAGTATATCTGATATAAGTTATTAAGAGGAAAACCAATTCCTTCCTTTGCTAAGTGTGTGATGCTTGAAGCATACAGGAAGCTTGAATTCGCCATTGTGGGATCATAGGTCAATGACCAATTGTTTTCCTTTGTGTAGATACTACCATCAGTGGCTGGAGGTGCTATGAGAAGTTTCTTGTATTACAGTCAAAATAGTTGTGGACGTATAAGAAGGTGGTCCTTCCTTAGAGCTTAAGATATTGAATATTCCTGCAACAATATGTTGTGCCTATGCCTCTTTCTTGTTAGTGAGGTATGTAATAATGAATAATGAATTCTATGTACATTTTTGCGGGGTGAATTCCATGTACATTACATTTATCTTTTTGAGTAATCATATACACACTTGGGAAAACTATTGTCAATGTCATCAACCCTGTACTTTTGACTATTTTAATGAAGCACAGGGTGTATCAATCGTTTTCTTGCCACTATTAATGAGCTGATGCCCAAGATAACAATTTTGCATTAGGAACCTACCACCCCATTAGGACGCTTGCTCTATATTAATGAATATATGCATTGTGATGATACTATGAACAGTCTGATTTCCTGCCAGAGAAAACTTGGTTTGTTGTGATTCTTAATATGGGGTGGTATTTGGCATTGGATTTATGAAGTGAGGGGGACAATTGTAATATAGCTATTCTAGCTTTTTCGTTGATCTTTTCCTTTACAAGATGTATTGCACATGCTTTCATGCATCTTTGAATGCTTTCAATTTTTTCCTTGCTAGATTTTAGCAAGCTGATTATAGAGCCGGGTTAGAGTTAAAAGCACATTTGTATAATATATGTATTGTGTAACTGTTATAGTTAAAAATAAATATTTGTGCCTCTAAACTGTTTTTCAGCTATCTCCCTATCTAATCTAAACACCCTTTGTTAATTTCTTTTTTACATGCCCTTTTTGTTTATAGTGTCATGTATGTACCTAGGACCTGGTTAATAAAAGTACCTTCTAAAAATCTATGTTCATATACATATCATAATATTGTCCCGACCTGCAGATGTCTTTACGGTTTCACACGCAACTGTTGTTACGTTAATTACTCTTGTGTTTTATATAGACCTGTCCTTTTACCATAATGGTTTTTACTGTGCAAACTATTATATTAGTCTTTGTAGAGACCCCTGTGTTTCTACATGATGTTGTTCTTACACTCTAAATATAGAACTTCTGGAGCAAACTTGCTTCTATGTGATATTTCTAAAAGAAATAACAATGGTTATGTAAAAGTACTTTTTTCCTACTATCATGAAAGCATCACTTTATTTTTAGATATCTGACATTGAAAAGTACTTTTTGCTTTCTTGTTTTTGGTTGCCTAGCTTTTGGAATATATTAGTTGACTGTATGGCTTACTTTTTTATTTTTTCGGACACACTGAATTTTATCTATACATTTGAATAGCTCGAGTTTGAGATATTTTGGTAGGTGCATGCCGAAAGGGAGAAAAAAATTGAAATGGGCAATTATTTCATTTTCCTAAAGGTTGTGCACTGTTTCCTTTTCCTAGGATTTTGATTTTGATATGTCTACTGTTAAGAATCATCTAAGTTAGCCGTTGTTACTTGGTGTCTTACTGATATTTCAGACTGTAAATGCAAATATGTAATTATCATTATGATACACAATATTACATCCAAAGCTCAAAAACAAAATGGAGTGTACAAGCAGATTATTCTGTGTATGAGCATACATTTTCTGTACTTTACACCTCTTATATTCAAAACTGTATAAGAATCAGTTTTGATAGTTGGATTCCGATGTTCATGAAATTGATGTAAATGGAAAAATGTCTTTTGTGGGTCGCTGTTGAGATTTTCCTCTGTTATACAATGTTTTTTTTGTTGGTTATACAATGTTCATATCAAATGCCCTGATGTATGTATCTAGAACCTGGTTATTGTAAGAACCTTATAATTATCTATATTTGTGTATATCGTTATATTGCCTCGACCTACAAATATTTTTGTTATTACACATACACTTTTTATTATTTTAATTGCTCTTATGTCATTCTCCCTGCCTTTTTTGTTTAATGGGCGCGCAAGGGCACGCCCCATCTACTAGTGAGCATGAAGCTTTGCTACTGTGAAGGCACTTCATAGTTTCTGTAACATCTTGCTAAACTAGCATTTCATTGACCACGTTGCCAACAGAAGCCGTAGTGCCACATCTGTGCAGCAACAGAAAGAGAGAGGCAGAGAGCTCCAATAGTATCAGCTGCCTGTGATGTTGTGGGCGTGCACCATCGTGCGGGGTCTTGTGGGCGGTGGCTGATGAGGGCCGTTGCGGCAGCTGAATGGATCAACGGGCACAGAACATGGGCCGCAGCACGACTATCATTGGGGTTGTAGGAAGGACGCTGGAGGCGATGATGGATTGATTGTAAAGGGTGTCTAATCTGGAGAGACAGATAAAAATGAGAGATGCGGAGGCAGAGCCAAGTGGCGTGGATGGAAGCAGAGAGGAGGCGGCGCGGAGCTGCGCTGCGGGTGGTGGGGTGGAGGCAGACGATCAGGTGCACTGGGCAAACAGAATTTGTAAGAGTCCGAGGGAGAAGTTTGCAACGAACATCAGCGTGGCTTAGCGTTTCAGATCCAGCGGTGCAACTTAATTCGACCTAAAATCCAACGATTCAAATGCTAATCAGTAATGTGGACTGACGTAGGAGGGAATAACTCTTAGGCTATTCCTAATGGAAATTTTATTTTCATTAAATAAGATGTCACATAAGCAAATTCGATGACATGTCAAAAATTTATGAAGAGATGAAAAGAGTTTCATCTAGATGAAACTAGATCTATACAATTTTCCTAAAATTAAAACATCATAAAACTAGCATTAGTGAGGAGTAATTTTATTTCATTCTTTAGTCAACCAATAAAATCATATAGATGTAAGTGCTATGAAACTCTAAAATGAAACTATGCATTAGAGGGATGGTTTTATTCATGGTTTAAACCTAAAAAAGATAACATGACACTCTTAAAAACATCAAAATAAAACTGTCCTTTAGGATTAGCCTGATATGCTAGCTATTAACAAAAGGTGAACAAACTACTGCAGTGACAGTATCTGAAAGCAGTTTCGAAGTCCCTTATATAACATGCTAGATAGCTACCACTGGCGGACTTCCCATGATTCATGGGCATTCACTTGAATGTCCAATTTGTTCACTAAAGGATGAAGCAATGCATGCATGTGTATTCAGCATCTGGTAATTTAAGCTAGCAGGTTGGCTCAAATCTAAACTTGATAGTATAAAAAAAATCAAAAACAAAGACAAAATTGCAGATTTCATTTCATGTTTTCTCAAAATTTCTTCTAAGTAATTAAAGTCTCAGGTTACTATTTCGTTTGTTTGAATGCCAAGTACGGGATTTTGGGTCCGCCAACAACGAGCCTCACTGCCACACTAAACAATATGTCCGTTTAAACAATCTCAAGCGCACCAATCTCTACAATTAAGAAAAACCAGGACCATCACTTTCACTCCAGGTTAAGTTCATCTGGACAGAATGCAAAAGCCCATCCCACCGTAGAACTTTTCCAGATTCCATCACTATCCACTATTTTTGCAGCCCTAGATACCAGTTACTTTCACCATGCACAGCAGGGCATTATGGTTTTCCAATACGGTGCTTTCTGGTTATGACACTTGATTTTAGCGACTAAAAATAGCCATTGCACAAAATTATCCAATCTTCAAACTGTGGAGACTAAAAACTGGTTCAAAAGCACGGTAAACAAAACAACTTTGATTGAGGACTTTAGATAATAGAAGAAACAATCATCTTTCCAGGGAAAAAAGTTTAGCAGTGCTTGCAAACATTAAATTCCACTGCAGAAGGATTAATCAAGAAGTTGAGAGTAAGTCTAGCTCCTCAGAATACTGCCTGAATTACAATCAAAATCTCTGGTTGACACAATTTATCGTCAACAACATAAAAGAACATCATAAAACATCTTTTTATTTAACATTGCTGAATATCAATAGACATATAATCCCAGTGCAGCCTACTACGCTTGAGCTGGCGCTGCCTGTAAGAAAGTATCAAATGTTTTACAGTATTAGATTCCCAAAAAATATTAAATCTCATTATAACCAAAAACAAAGAATTTGGTTAACAACCATATGCTAAAGCATTCTCCCTACTTGTTGATTAAAAGGGGTGATCCCAGGTTATTTTGGTTCAGATTGTATGCAAATCAAATCAAGTGATAGTAACATAAATTTCATAGCATAAATAGCTATGATTTGGTTTCAGAGAAATATATGTATACTTTACGTGCATTTTTCATTTACCTAGAAATCATAGACTCTGGTACTAGAGTAAACTCTCCTACATTCAAGGCACTTCACAATGTAGTATAAAGAGATGATTAAATGTTCACATACCTCAGTCTTATTTTCTTTGTTGCCACCAGAGAACATCTTGAGACCACCATAGATAATACCACCCCACATGGATAAGCTGGCCAGCACAAACTGCACAGATAAAAGAATAATCAACAAATGTTGTCCATGGACGAAGTTGTTATGAAAACAGCAAGAATAACACAAAGCAAGCAAGTACACACTAGTTTCAGTAGGCAAATGTCAACAAATAGGAAAAACTATTAGAGTGAAACTTATGTACACTTACAGATAGCTAATCAGAGTGAAGTATATCTATGAAAAAAATAAAATGCAAAGGACAAATATATTACAAATAAAAATAGAACAGCACAAAGAAACTGAATACAAATATAACAGCACAATGAAAACGGTAAGACAAATCAGCAGATGACAATGGTAGCATAGATAGGAAAGTGATCCCAGAGATTTTTTGAAAATTAACAAAACATGACCTGCAAAAATAGAGCAGAAAGCCCAAGCATCATATTGCAGATAGTTCAGCGAGTCTTGCAAACATGCTTTCAAGCAAAGCTAGTTCAGACCGCAGACTACATAAGCCCCTCTCTGTTATAATGCAGACTATATGGGCAAAAACAAAACTCATCAAACAGAAGACATGATTTCATTATACTATGTCAAGCTAAACAATGTTTCGCTGAATGCACATGAACATAATAACTCGCAAACATTAAACGTAATGAATTAAAACAAGAAATTACGAAGGCGATACTCAACCAGGATGAACAAAATGACTCACTATCATTAGGGAAAATAAATAAATTAAAACAAGAGAATAAGGGGGGTACTCACATGTTCTTCCTTCCACTTGCTAGGGCTCAGCGGATCCTGCCATATGTTCACCTTCGGAGTGGCATGGGGATCTAACAACCACACAGACGAATAAATCAATAAGACAGCCCATATAACGAAACCAAATGCTGTCCACAAAACAACAACCAAAGGGCACCGAGTTCTCCATATGTAAAGACTAATCCCACGCCATCGGCCTAGGCTACCCCATCTTCGACGGCATGCGACCACAAACAATGGATTCCAGAACCAAATCGCAGCCAAAAACCCGACGAAACGAATCAGGAACAAGGCGATCCAGACAACCGGCTCGTGCGATTCCTAGATCTAGGGGAATGGAAGTAGAAAGTGCGCGCGGGCGGGCGTACCTGCGGCACCGGCGAGGCCGCGGCGAGAGATCAGACGAGTGAGGGGGGAGGAGGAGGAGCGCGCCGCCGCCGCCGCCGCAACGATACGAGACGCCATGGCGATGGATTCGTCTGAGTTGCGTGGATTGTCTCTCGCTTCGGTTGCTTAGGCGATGTCTGTTCTAGGCTTCTAGGTTCCAGGGTCCCGGGATTTTATTTGGGCTGGACCATCGAGCCGAGCCCGGGACACACACTTACTAGGGCCTTGTTCGTTTTCTTCATGTTTTTTTTTTACATGTTCGTTTTCTTCATGTTGAAGCTGGGCCAGGAACTGTTCTGGGAGGAGAACGAGTGGATTCATCAGATCGGGCCGGAATGCAGCCCAATCCGACCGCAACAAAATGTCCTAGATTGAAACTTGTTTTGTCAAAAAAATCATCATTCGGTTAAGGTATGAACGAAATGAAGTCTGACCCGTTTCGGTCATTCCCTGTGGCTTAAGACCCAGAACGAAACTCCACCTCTCTACCTCCGCATTAAATCCCCTCTTCTGTCTCTCTTCATCGAGGAAAGCGGCGGCACGATAGGGTTCGAGATGGTGGCACGGACCAAGGTGGCGGCGACGACGCGATAGCTACAGACAGGCGTGCAAGGCGGCGTGGGCTAACTTGATGGCGCGCCGGCTCGAGGCAGGCGTGCGAGGCGGCGATGCGGGCAAAGCTGACGATCGGCATGACGGTGCGGCAGCACGGCAAGGCGATGAAGACGACTACCATCTACGGCACCTTCTCGCTGGTAACCCATTATCATAGTCTTCCTTTCCCTCTTCTCTTTGTCTCCCTCTGACGCTAGGGTTCTTGCTTCTTGGTATGCGTTAGATCCGTCTCTCAATCAGTTCTTGGTCTGAGGTGGAGCAAGTCTGGAGATGTTGTCGCGTGATGCAACACCGGTGTGTACACGTGATGAGCACACCGACAAAGGTCGCGGCTAACCTTATTCGTCGTTCGTCAGCAACTCGTCCCTCATCGTTGGCGCTGACGGCCGTTGGTCGCGGGCACCGCTTGCCTCCTAACGCGAGCTCGAATCGTGCACTGAATCTAAGTCTGGAATAACATGCCATTTACTGTATTTTGGTTACGATAAGAGAAAGATAAACACCGTTTTTCCAAGAGTAGTAGAGTAGTACTTGGTTCCCAGTGATAAATCCTCCCAATATTATGGTTAGGCGATGGATTGATCTGCAGATTGTTTGTAGATTGCTATTGCAGATAACTTTTTTTTGATCATGTGTAGATACTTGTGTTATGTAGTTGTGGGCCATACAAGTTTTTCGCCATGCTGAATTAGTGATTGTAAACCTCATTATTTTGAGTGCTATGGTAAAAACTTCTAATGCGCTCTGAGAGAGGCGAAGTCTAGCCTCTCCCCCTCTATCCTATAATGGGAGCCTATGGGTGTCCTTTTATAGCTCAAGAAACCCATTACAATATTTCATGTGATCAAAATAACCCTGCAAACCCTAGACTCTAAACTCCAACCAAAATGCACTCTGAGGAGCATTTTGGTACCTTTCTCTTGCCGAGCTTGTCACGCTGTCAAGGCTGCCCACAAAGTCTTTTGGCTCCAGTTCACTTCGATGCGGGTTCCGCAGCTCGGACACCTTGATGATGCCTCTGCCCGTTTGCCCTGAAACAACAGATTAACCAGAATGAACAAAAAAGAACCTCGCGACCGAAGTGAACACAGTCGTTCACTTTTCATCGCGTCCCCAACATTCCAAAGCACCCTTGTCATGCTGCTTACTGTTATATGCTTGTATGCATGGTTTTGTAGTTAATATCTTGATGATATGATACTGAACATGAGCGCTTAATTACTGTTATATGCAAGGCCGGCTCTATGGTTTGAGGGGCCCTCGGGCGAGCTTCATAATAGGGCCTTTAAATCCTAGGTTTATATATACATTTACTGCTTATAGATTATATGTATTTGTCTCTAAAAAATATGTAAACTAAAAAGAAACAAAGCCAAGACATAAATCAAATTCTTTGTTCTTATCAAGTTTTTATATATATTTTTTTTGCATATAACAACATATTTTTTGTTATTAATAATTAACCAAAATGTTATAAATGAAGATTCTAAAGAAAACACAGAGATAATACGAGTAAAAGGTCAACTTTGCTTGATATTTGGGCAACCAATGGACAACAGGTCAAGAAAAATAAGGAGATTTGCAGCAAGGCCACAGTTGATGGAAAAAAGATAAAAAAGAAATAAAAAATTAAATCGAGTAATTTGTGAAACAAAAAGGATTGTGGCTTCCTTTGGCCAACAAGGCCACTGTTGATGGGAAAAAGATAAAAAGAAACGCTGACCTATGCTTAGACATTTTTTTTTGTTTTGAGTTTGCTAAGCATATTGCTGAGAAAAAAAAGAGGTAAAGAACAAGGTCTTTTAAGACAAGTAAAAACACCAGCCCTATGCATGCATATATTATTGGGCCAGCCGACCATTGCCATTGCTTGGGCCGAGTTGCTTGGACCGAGCAATTTAGATACTTATTTGAGCCAAATTCCATAGTACCTATTAATCTATGCACATTCTTGTGGCCTCTTCCTGGGCTGGGCCCTAGGCCATTGCCCTTATCGCCCCGGCCCAGAGCCGGCACTTGTCATATGTATGTATGTAAGGTTTAGTAGTTAATATCTTGATGCTCTACACAGGATATCCTTCTACATAACGTCCCCACACAGTGGTCTTGTAGACAATACTGATAAAACTGGTCATCTTGGATTTGATGCTAACCATGTGACATTAGTCCAGTACTGTTATTTACTCAAGCTTGCAGACAATGCTCTATTGTTTTTTATTGAACCATGCCTAACATAGATCAATGTGAGCAAGCTCGCTGATTCAGCCTTGCCCTCATACCACTAGTAGTCTAGAGACGCATCATAGGCCAAAGCTGTTTGTTTTCTCTGTTATAATTTTTAGCTTCAGTGATAGAGTGGTAGTATCTGTTTTTAGATTAATATATGTGAAGCAAAATTCAGTGTAGTCTTGCTCTTGTTCAATTGTAGGCTTGTTTAACTTTTGTTGTTACATGTAGATCTCCTCAGCACGAATTTGACTCTGGGAAGACGAACCTCCCTCTCGGTTGATATTTTTTAACGTCGTTACTAAGTTGCCTTAGCAACGAAACTAGAAATGTGTATTGGTAATCTTTAACGAATGTAGAGAGTCCACAAGCGCACAAAGAATATCATTATAGCATTTCACCTAGAAGTATTCATGGTATCATATTTATTTTATCCCAAAGGAAGGCAAGGATTGATCAGAGTAATTACCATGTTCTTAATCAGGCATAATGGATTATGAGACAAAGTCCTCACAAGGGTAAGGATAATGATAATAATGGGTAGTAGATACAGAGATAACATACTCAAGATACATAAATACTAGTCTAGTGGAGAAGGACAAAGAAAGAGCTAAGTTCCTATGTTCTTTTTATATAGTTATATAGTCTATAGTATATACTATTATACATATACATAAGCAATACAAGACAATCAGATTATCACACTTTGGACATTCGGTTTTCCCCTGCATCCACAGTACGATTTCGAGCAAGAGTCTATTGCATAGCCGAATGTGAGGAATTTCAATGGATAGATAGGGTTGTGACCACCTACTTCCTACCCCTATCAATCTGGCTACACGACAAATAATGTATTCTATTGATCTAAACACCACACTTATATATTTAGAACAATACCCCTAATCCCCTAGCAATGGATCAAAAAAGGAGTAATCACATTGAAGTGAACACTAAACACGTGAAAATGATCTAAGTCAAACATTAGTCATGCATCACTATAACAATATAAACACTACAGTAAGGGCTTATGTCTGACATGGTAATATAGTATAACTATATTACTAACATGCAAGCATGATAACCTCATACATGAATGGATCATATAATCAAACAAGAAACACATGACCCAAGCATAACTATATAGAAAGACTAAATAAATTAAATAGAATAAAGTCTTACAAAAGAAGAAAGATGCAAGAGCCATACCACAACTCTAACGAAGACTTGGGAACTGAAGAAGACTTTATTCTAAGCCTAACTCCACTAAAATTAGAGAGAAGCTCGAAATATAAAGAGAGTGATGTTTCTTGGTGTGTGTTGTAGAGTGAGGCCTCTTTCTTCTATTTATAGGGCCTAAAGTCACTTTCTAGAGTCGGTAACCACTGCCTAACCCGCACAACCGCCTTGTGGAGCCACCAGCAGCCAGCACATGGCAGCCATGCATGAGGAGGTTCACCCTTTGTTCGACCCAACACCCCTGTTTGGCCGAACAAGGGGGAAGTGTAATGCCCCAGTCATCACACTACCTAGAGGATACTACTAAACCATTAAAATTCAACTAAGTAAATAAATTATAGAAAATTTAGGCAGAGTTTTTCCTGTAACTCCTATCATCCATGGGCACACGAATCAAGAATAATAACGCAAATAATATATTACGACACATGACAGTTCTCAACGACATAATAATTATTCAACTCTAATGATCTAGAATAACGACTATCAAAAGAATGTGCGAATGATCAAAATAATGCGGCTACTCCCTTCTCATACATGCCTGATCAGCGTGTACCTAAAAAAAACCAAACAAACACAAGGGTGAGTAAAAACACTCAACAAGTACAATTCAAAACTGAAAGAGCACAATTTAAACAACAATACAAATTCAGAGCATAAGAACATCCTCTTTCATGAAACAACCATGTACAGTAGTTTTCGTCTAAAACAGACATCACCTGAAACTTTCTTTATATTTATCGGTAAAGCCAAATAAGTGGAGCCAGCACTTATTCACAGGAAACCTGAACATAAGAACCAAATTGCACAACCGGGGTTTATACAAAACCCCGGCACTTGAACGGTATGAAAAGAAACACATGAAACGCAAAAATTGATATGAACACATGAAACAATGATCATAGGAAATCAACATTATTAAATGAGCATAATCAAAAGAGCAAACAGAACCAAAGTCACATTCACATCACAAGGAGATTCGTCATTGCACTTGCTTTAACTAAGATTAAGGAAAACCCGAAGATGCCCTCCCGACATCGGGACCGTCGAAACCTGAATAATGATCTACACTTAAGAATGTTTCTACTAAAATATAAAGCATATTGTTTCTCTATTATTTAAAAAAATGACTGAAAATACTGTTTTTCCAACAATTCAAGAGTTGGGTGTAAACCGATCCTGCTCAGTGTTTAACTCATAACTTATTATTTACTTAAACAACCAATGCAAAAAAATTTACTACAGGCAACTACAGAAAATTTCCCATGACTTCTCTTCAATTTTGCTGATTCTCCGTAAAAACTAGTCAAAACTAAATAAAGAGATAAGTGCACAGAATCTGAAATCTGCACCAGCAGCACTAAAATCACGTTTTCTCCTTAACCGCTCATCCAAATTGGATGAAACCAGCGCCATTAGAAAGATAAAGCCATTGTCTATAACTTTTATTTTAGGCTCTAGGTCAAATTCCTCATCAATTAATACCAGATTTGGAAATAAATGGACTGTACTAAAAGGTTCTGAGCCTAATCTTCATTAAACTGTGGATTGAACCATACTCAGAAGCAAGCAAGCTGGCAGGTCGTAGCAGCTACTCACACAGACAAGCAGGGCACCTACCTCCTTGCGCCTTCCCTTGCTTCTTCTCTCTCTGGTATGCACACCAAACCGTAGGCCACCAGATCAAGGAAGAGCAAACAGCGGTAGGAAGATCCACCTAAAGACCAACATCGGAGCACACCGGAGCAGCAATTTCGCCTTGGATTGGGAAAAGAAAAAGGAAATCGGCTGGGTGGCGGCGTGGACAGGGGAAGGAGGCAGCGTGAGCAAGGAGGCGGAGGCGGCGGTGTAGGACTCGAAGGAATAGAAGTGTTCATGACCCTGGTCTGTTTTAGATGGACTAGGTTTCATTCAACAACTCACATTCTTCCGAACCCTACGATCTGATCCGACATCCAAATTAAACATGTGAGTAATCAAACGGATACATTTTGAGGAGATCTACACATCTACGATTTCAGATCGGCCATCGGAGCAACGGTTGAAAAAGTCATTTTCCACCTCTAACATTTATCTATGCAAACTTAATTACTTTTCGGAATAACTGGGACATTAAAGGAAGTCCCCTCGGGTGCTGCCACCTCTGGTGCCCTGGCAATTGGGTCTCACTGTCCAGTGACATCCTAAGGTCGGTTGTTGAGGCGGTTTGCTTCTGTATATGGGCCAATCAATCCGTGGGAGTCCCTGTTAGCGAGCTCTGATTAATGTAAGTTATGTTTCTTCGCCAACTAGGTGTGTTTTCTCCTCTATTTCATTATTTCTCCTACATGTGAGTATTTCTCCTAGCACTAGTGGATATTTGTTATTACTAACTAACATGCATGGTGAGAATATTGAATCCTCCTTTATTCTGAGTAATATTGATGGCCAAAAAATGGTATTTAACGACCGTCAACACCCTTCTTGGGAACTGACACTACTCGAAATATACCCCTGTAGATACGCTTCATTTGAGGGTTAGATATGTTTATTTCATCTTTACTATAAAATAGAGATGTTTCTACAAAACGTGTTGGAGACGTCTCCGCATGGACCGTGTTATGTTCTTGTAGATATGGATTTTAAAAATATATCTAGAACATATGAGATGTTTTATTGAGACGATATAAACACGTTTACACGTCTACATACGCTTTCATAGTTACGTTCTGTGACATGTCAACTATTCTAGACATATTGTTATGGCATGTTAATAAAGCTAAACATGATTTTCATTGATATATTTTTATATTACGTATCTACTAACATAGACATGTTTTGCATAATATTTTAAAAACTATTTTTTAGTTACTGTCTGAAATGAGTGAATTATTTCTACCAGCAGCAGGATTTGAACCCATGATCTGTTTGTTTAGTGTAAACTTATTGAACTATCTCATCCGGTAAGCAATTCTGATTGTAGTTAAGACTTTTTTTTCTTTTCTTTTCATGTCTTCTAAGTTTTTTAATGTCTCTAGAGTTCTCAATAACATATCAAAAATATCTTTAAATAAAAGTACACACGATTAATGTGTGTCTAATACCGCCTCACTTTTATACGTTTTGAATAACATATCAACAATCATCTTTACTTGATGTTAGATATGATCAAAACATGTCTAAATAATATATCACATTGAGACATTCTCAAATCATGTCAAGAATCATATTTAGGCGGGCTAGTGATGGTCGAGAGCATGTCTAATATCGTATCATTTTGAGATGTTTTAAAAAAATATGTTAAAAAAACTTTTCTATGATAGCTACTTAGAGTTTAAAGCGTGTCTATATTGTGTCATATTGAGATGTTATAAAAAACACGTCAGAAAACATGTTTACTTTTTTACCAACATTGAGGCGTATCTAATATCATGTCTCGCTGATACATTTTTAAAAACATATCAAAAGACGTTATTAGATATTAATATAGTGACATTTATAAAAATGTAGCTACACAACCGTGTCTATAAGGTCTTTTTCTTGTAGTCCTACTCCTAAAGGTATGATTTCATACATCTTGCAAAGTTACTATTTTTTTCTTGCTACATGGTTATGTAAACATGTTTAGTAGTACAAATACTGAACAATTCATGTCTAGTAGTATAATAACTAAATAGTTTATGTAAAGTACTATAATAACTGAATGATTTTATTGTTGCACATATTTCTCTAGTAATATACTTGACAATTATATCTTTTCTCTGTCTTGCCATAAGTTTATCATTGCAATACTGTATTAGAAAGAGGAGGAAGGAAGACGATGATGACATTATGATAGACCCATTGGATAAGTAGGTTGCATAGTTGTTGAGTGTTGACACTCCTTAACGTCGTACTAAGAATATTACTATCCCTGGTAACGACACCAGATATGCTTATAGCAAATCTAACATCGCACCAAGAATATTACTAGACTTAGTAACAACACAAGGAGTGTTGGGGTATAATTTGTTGTTGCAGATATATCCACAAGCGGATGGATCATACCGTTGTAGCATTTCACCATTGGATTACTCCAATGACTGACATTTATAGTTCGCCCATGAGAAGGATTAGAATAGAGTATTAATAAAGACATAGCGCTAAGATATAGATTGGTACTGATTATCTACGACTTTGTGTAGGGGTAAGGATAATAATGATAAGGGGTAGTGGACACACACACGTATTCATCTCTAAACAAATAAATCCTAGTGCCTAGTGGGTTAGTTAGAGGGACTCTACCGTATTCTCTAATGTATTCTATACACATAGCTGCATAGTCAGTCATAAACATGTTAGTGAATACAAAGCCTAGTCTAACACACTTAGCACTTCGCGCACGGATTCATGTACTGAATGCATTATTCAAGACAACTCGGCTTGAAACGGATATCTCTCGGTCGGACATGGAGGATTACATGGGATTCTAGGGCTGTCACTTCGTAGAACCTAACTCTCTTTGGTGGCAAGGCGACGATCAAAGGTAACTTCTAACCCAAGCACCATGCTTAAGTTATTATGTTACTACTTAGCTTAAGCCGTCACTTAAACTAAATATCCTAGATAAGTGTATAACAGATATCTATCTATCAACGATCTATGAGACTTTGAACCCATGCTAAGGTATTATAACTATACTATGTATTTACTAGCAAATAAAGACAAGACTATAGTCTAGGTATATGCTAATCATAATAATAAGGTAGCAAGTCTATACTATTATAAAGGCATACTAAGGTCCTATGACATGAATATGATATATAACCAAACAAGGCAAACATATCATAAGCACAACTATATGGAAGAACAATATAACTTGAATAGAATAAAATCATAAATATGAATAAAGGAAATAGTACTAGAGCCATACCAATATTCCAAAAGACTTTGGAGACTTGAGCAGGGCTCACACTATGTCTTGAGAGACTAAGTGAGGGGGAGAATGAATACAAATGTGAGTGTGTGTTTGGAGTGGAGATTGGCCCATCTATTTATATTGGTCCTAAGGCGGTTGAGGAAGAGTAACCGCGAAGGAACCGTCATGCAACCACCATCAGGAAGGCACAAGGAGCTGCCACGTTGAGGCGGTGGCCAAACCGCCTCAACTCGAGGTCGGTCAACCAGAGGAGGCCTGGTCAACAGACCTGGAGGTGGGCCCATTTGGCCTGTGCTTTCTCCTGGTCCCAAACAGGTGGGTCTTCTGTCCATGGGTCGGTGAGTTCACGGAGAACTCCTGTGAAGCCATGTCAATGAACTGTGTGATGCTTATGTGTCATCACCCCATTGGCCAAAATGGGTATTTCACAGATCTTTGCTCCATTCTTCACTCCTTTTGTATAGAATCCCTGCATACACTTATTCTACCAAGGATATGTGGATTCGTATTATTATTGACCATCATGCGTGTATGAAATGCAATATCTTCCCACTTTGTGGATCATATTGACGGTCAAAATTGGTGTATAACAACCGTCAACAAGAGCCCCCAAGCTGAACCTTTGCTCGTCCCGAGTAAGGCTAGAGACTTAGGTTTGTGTTGATCAGGAGTTGCTACAATGCCTCTATTCTTAACATATGCTTGAGTGCACAACTAAGACAATCTTCCTAGATTTGAATAAGTTGGCATGAGCATTTTACCCTTACTTTACCTGTGGAACATTGTAACTTCACCTAACCTTGGGTTGTGGGAAGATAGAATGGTTGTAGGTCTTCTATTTCACCTACTCTTTTTTATCGACTTTAGCCCGGGAGTTTAATTTATTATGTCAAATCTATGTTCCTCAAATGATTCACTCGGATCGCTCAAAGTGTTTATATTCCTCACTAGGCTGGTAATGTCTCAAAATCCTATCTCTATAAAGCTGATATGTGGAGCTCAGGGTTAGGATTAATGAGGCATAACTAAATTTCATATGTTGCCGAGTCAAAAGATTGGATCCATGGGAAGAAAATTTCCTACAACCATGATCAAGACGTGCATGTGTGGTGGATATGGTGGATTGACAATGGAAACTCTTTTTATTTTTCCTCCCCTTGCTCATGGCAAGAACAAGCTATCTTTTTCTTTTTCTTTTTTTTTGGCAAGCTCTTCATGGAGCAAGCATCTTTTCATCTCTTTTTTTTTCTGATAGCCGTATCCTTTGATTGTCTTGGAGGAGAACAATTGAATGACAGAGTCATTTATTTTGTGGATGGATGGATGTATGAATGAATGCTAATCTCCAGTGTAGAGACACCATGTGGTGCGCGAACTTGATCATGAATGCAGCAAATATTCTATCACTAGGGTCACACAATTTCGACAAGGCTCAATGAAAATTCAAGCAGCATATGAATATGGGTTTTGCAAAGATAATCATCATATGGCTGTGGTAGGAATTTATATCATTTGAGGAACTTGTCATTTTTATGAAATTAAATTTCTAGGTTTCAAGTTTCAGAAGTTGAGCAAGATCATACAGCCCTACTAACTATATCATATCTCACAACAACCTAGGCAAGGTAAAGTTTATGCTACCCACTAGTGTATTTGAGGCAAAGATTAATCATGCCAATAAAACCAAACTAGATAGAAAGCAAAGCATGCACAACTAGGCATAGGAGAAGACTTAAAGGTAGAGCAACTATTCATCATGTCAACATGGGAAAATGCTTGCATTCATACCGTGCATAGAAAACTATTTATTTTATTTTTGGTATTTTTAGTTTATCAGGCATGTGGTGATTGAAAAGGGAAATGATACAAGTTACCTTCACATTGGGGGAGGAACTCCCCCCAAGCTTGCTCGTTGCTCACTTGAATGGTGGCGGTCCTCCACCAAAGTAGCCTTGAGAATGAATGTAAGAGTTCATTTGGGAGTTACGCCAAGCAACTCTATCTTCAATTCTTGAGAGTTGACCTTGGACATTGTCTCCCCACTCAGTTTCCTGCTGGATATGAGTGTTGAGAGTTTGTTCCAGTTGGTCAACACGGAGGGACATGTTGTCGATTTGGCATGTGATGTCATCCGTTCCTCTCTGTGAGCTACTGCATGAGTGGTGTGCAGTAAAGGGTGGAGGCAGGTCACTTGAGCTTGAGCTACCGGAGGTGACCCAATCACTGGCGCCCCAGGACATGCCTTGCGGAGCATTGTCCCAAGTTCTTGTGCTAGGTCCTCCCTAGTGCTGGCCTGTCGGAGGAGGTGGCTCATTCCTCCGTGACATGTTCCTAGTAACAGGCCTAGAAGCACTATTCCTACGTGCACTAGCATTCTTCTATAGAGGAAAGGTTAGTTCATCACAGTTATACAAATGAAGGTCCGGGTTAGGTAACTGGATCTCATTTGTATAACCGGGAAAGAAATAAACCAAAGAGCCATCGGGTCCATGCTTCAGAGTATGTTTGGCTCCAAAGAGTTGTTCGCCTATTACTTCCCGTTCATAGGTAAGATCACCAAGCTGAGCATTGGCAAGCAATCCTAGGTTTCATGCAAGGCGAAAGACCAAAGACATAAACTCTAAAGCACCCTTATGTTTTATCATATCGGCCCACTGACAAACCATGGCTTTAACAGGCATGACTTTGATTTTATTAACCATGCAGAAAAGGATAAACAATTCATCGGCTCGCACGTTCCTAATATCATATCTAGGAAACAAAGTCATAGCCAGCCATTTTTGCATAAAGCATAAGGTAGGATTTTAATAGTCGGTGTTTCTAGGTGATGAGAGCAAAGATTGTGTAAGGATCATGACCATTAAAGTCACCCTGAGTTATGAATGTTTTGGTGATGAATGACAAACATGAAATGTGATTAATGTTAACATTAGTGTTGTACGTGTAGGAAACCTTTTCTACTCTATGATGATTGACGACGGCGGCCTTGGCGATGGATGATGATGACCACAAGCATGGAGGCTTGTGAGCTTGATGGAGTCCAAGGGTTCATGGAGATCGATCAAAGCTAAGGAAAAGATTTGGAGCAAGTGTTGGGAACACTTGTCTAGTTGTTAGGGCTTTGAGTCCATAGGAAAAACCGGACTACCAAGAGGGTCTAGGTCATTTCTCTTAGGTCATGTCTAGTTGGTGTTGTGCAAGGTTGCTCGGTGAAATCACAGGCATTAGGTGACAGTGGAGAAGCCAAGGAGCTGTTCGGAGAAGCCGGGAAACGAAGTCAAGCGAGGACGAGGAGTTTCAGCTTCTGGACATAGTGACTAGACAGAGGGGTCAATGATGATCGGACTGTACGATCACTAAGAGGACTTGTGTAGGAGTTACAGTGGGCAGCGACAAATCTGTCTGTGCTGGGAGCTATACTGACCGGACGGTCCGGTCTGTAGACCGGACGATCCAGTCTGTGTGGCTTCACACAAGGCAGAGAGGAAGCAGCACCGTGAAATGTTTCTGGATTGGAGAGAGAAATGAATCGGACGGTCCGGTCAGTTGACCCTACGGTCCGGTTAGTAGGATTCAGCAGAGGGGCAGAGCCGTTGGAGCTGAAGACTGCAGTGACCGAGCTGTCTGGTCAGTATGCCCAGGAAGCTGATCTCATGGAGCAACGGCTAGTTTGAGGTTGGAAACCTATATAACTTCATTGCTGGGGTCTTTGTGACCACTCGTGGCTAGCGGAATTGCTTGGAGCATTTGGTGAGAGCCAAGAGGCAAAGAGGAGAGCACTAGGAAGAGATATTGCATATCTTAAGAGTGCTAGTGAGAGTAACAAGGAGTGATCTTCACATCTAAGGCTAGGTGTCCTTGAGGGTGTGATCTAGGTTGTTACTCTTGGTCTATGGTGAGACCTAGACCGGTTATGTGTCGGCGATCGAGCCTATTGTGATTGGTTGCGAAGGCCGTCACACGTTTATACACGGTTTGAGCCCGCCGATGAAAGGGGCATCGCTTGTGACTGCCCGTGTCGGCTCGGGGAGTCCGGCAAGTTCTCGAGAAAGGCGAGCTTGTGCCTTGGTGGCAGTGGTGACGTGCACCGTGTATTCACTCCGGGAGTGATTACGGGCTCGTGGGTGAGAACTCCACATTGGTGGCGGGAGGGACCGGGACTCTGGCGGGAGTGGTCCAACGAGGAGTAGGGGAAGGCGCCATCCTTCCAAGACCTTGAGAAAAAATCATGAGCCATCTCTTACTCTACTCCTTACTTTGATGCATTACTTTCCGCATTTACATATCGTGCTATTCATGCTTGTATGCTTACCATGCTCTAGTTGATTACTTGTAGACTTGCATAAATAGGCTTCTCTGCTTGCTAGTCGTGCTTAGCCTTCACTTGTTCACTAGCATGTATAGGAGTTGCTTTGGCTTGATCGATCACCCTAGTATGTATAGTGCTACTCATGCATGTGTGCTTATCTTGTTCTTCATGATCTAGTAGCTTTGCATGAGTAGGCTCCTTTGCTAGCTTGTTGTGTGCTTCCGCGTGTCTTCAATTACTAGCTTGCATAGGAGTTGTATTGCTTTGTGTGATCCACTAGTATGCTTAGGTTGTTGTTCCATTCATAGGTTCATTATCCTTCTAGTGTGATCATCACTAGAATTGTGTAGGAGTTGTTTTGAGTGGTAGGTTTAAGGAATTGGCGAATTCGGTACATAGTGTGAGTTCCCGATTCACCCCCCTCTCGGTCACTCGATCCTTTCAAGTGGTATCAGAGCCAAGTGCTCATCATAGGGCTCAACCGCCTTGAGTAGTGACCGTATTGAGTTGGGATGTCATCCCATTCGGGGCCGGGTCATGGCTCATGGAAGAATCGCTTGAAAAGCTACCTAAATGCCATGATTCCGGATGAGTTGATGGACACACTGGTGGACTTTGCCAATACCTTTACCGATGATCATGTATATGATGATGATGATAGGGTGGATGTGCCTAGTTCTAGTGAGTGCCTAGATTCTACTAGTGATGATTTGATAGGTTGCTCTACTAGTGTGCCTAATGTGATGATTGATGATGTTGGCTCTCTTGATCTTGCTTGCTCTTCTAGTATGACTAGTGCTGATGATGCTTGTGAGTCTTTTATTGGTCATGCTAGTGTTACACTTGTTGGGGTGTTCTTTGCTTTTCGTGCTAATGAGAATGAGGACTTACTTGACTCTCTTATTCGCTTGTGAGGTATTGTGGACAGGATTGGAGCAACTACATTTGAGCTTCCCAAGATTGTGATAGTCGAGAAGATCCTCATCTTGCTCCCTAGCAGCAAGCTCCTCTACATCACCCTTGATCTCATGGAGAAGGGTCTCTCTGTTGAGGATGTGATTGGGTTGCTCTTTGATGATGAGAAGATCACAACTAGCAGGACTGGGGAGAGGACCTCCAAAGAAAATGGAGCATCCTCAAGAAAAGGGAAAGAAGTAGCTTCGAGCTCAAACTTCTTTGATCCCTCTACAAGATTGCCTTGCAGCAGCTTCTACAACGCCTTTGGATCAAGACCTACACCAAGCTCTTCATCAGGCGCTTCATCAAGCTCTAACCCAAGTGTAATTCCAAATTCTACTCCAAGCACTTCGGGTGGACCACACATTCGTGTTAGGGAGCGCCAACAACAATGCTCACATGATCATTGGAGATGATCAATCTCACCGCTACGGCTCCGGCACCTCCGCCCCCTCCGCCACAAGATCAACTTTAGCATCTTCGTCGAGCTCCCCAACAGGATCTCATCTTTCAACTTGGTAAATTTGTGAAAAATCCGAATGATGACCAATGTGATACACTCTTAAGCATTTATGATCTTGTGTGTAGGATACACTCATTCAGAGGTCTTTGGTGGATCCCAGCATATGAAGTGATTTGATAGACTCCTCTTGCAAATCACAACTTTTGAGAGGGGTTTCTTACTTGAGGAGGTAGTCAACAGAAGACATGAGTTCTCAATTGAAAGGGCAATGGAGATAATGCTTGTGCTCCACTCATAAGTGGGACACGTGCTGGAGCACGTCACTTGCCTTTGTAATCCTCCTCACTACTACATCACCATCGACAATGAGCACATGGGGGATGGTCATTGGCGGTATCGTGCTCCTCACTATCCCATCAGAAGGAGACTTCAGGAAGGGATTACAAGAATCCCTATCTATGGGGATGGGCTTATCGCTTGATATGATGAGGTTAGTGCTGGTCAATCAAGTAATGCTTTGGATAACTAACCCTTCTTTCTCTATTGCTTGTCTTATGGCTACCACCAGGGTCAACTACAAGAGTGGAGGTACTTATTGGATTCTTGATAGTGGGTGCACCCAACATATGACCAGGAAGCCAACCATGTTCACCAACATTGATGAAGACGAAGATAGTGAGAAGGTGACTTTTGGGGATAACTCAAAAGGGAGAGTCAGAGGATCAGGCAAAATGGCCATTACTGAGGACCTCCATCTCTCCAAGGTCTTTCTTGTGGAAGCCCTCAACTTCAACCTCCTGTCTATTGGTCAACTCTATGACATGGGTTTCAAGTGCACATTTGATGAGGATGGTGCAATGATTGAAAATGCAAAGAAAGGGCTAGTATTCCAGGGTGTAAGGCATGGAAATCTATATGTCACGGACTTCAAATCAAGCAACATGCCACCAAGTACTTGCCTATTCACTAAGGCAACTAAAGGATGATTGTGGCATAGAAGACCGGCACATGTTGGAATGAATCAACTTAGAAAAGTGGTCAAGAGGAATCTAGTTGAAGGAATCAAGGATGTGACCTTTGAGAAGGACAAAACTATACAGTGCTTGTCAGTAAGGAAAGCAAGTTGCATCTTCACATCCCACCAAGTCTTTCATGTCTACATCTCGTCCTCTAGATCTCTTGCACATGGACTTGTTTGAGCCAACACATTACAAGTGTCTGGGAGGGAACCTATATTGCTCGGTGATTAGGGATGACTTCACGAGATACACTTGGACCTTCTTTCTTGTGGACAACTCTCAAGCAAGTGATATCTTCAGAAAGTTTGCAAGAAGAACAAAGAATGAATTCAAGGCCAACATTGTGAAGATAAGGACTGACAATGGGACTGAGTTAAAAAACACAACAGTGGAGGAATACTATGACAAGAAGGGGATCAAGCATGAATTCTTCGCTACATATACTCCCGAGCAGAATGGAGTAGTGGAGAGGAAGAACAAGACACTCATCACTCTTTCTTGTGCCATGTTGGATGAGTATGAAACTCATGGGAGGTTTTGGGCTGAACCAATCAACATAGCTTGCTACACCTTAAACCATGTTCATCTCCACCGACTATTAAAGAAGACACCCTATGAGCTATTGGTTGGATGGAAACTATATGTTTCTTATTTTTGGGTCTTTGGCTGCACTTGCTACATTCTCAAGAAGAGGAGGAAGCCCGAGAAGTTTGAGAGCAGAACTGATGAAGGCATTCTTGTTGGGTACTCAGGGACTTCTAAGGCATATAGGGTCTACAACTCAGTCACAGGTTGTGTGGAAGAATCCTATGATGTGCAATTTGATGAGTCAAATGGTTCTTAGAAGGGAGATGAATTTCATGAAGTGAACATTGGAGATGAGCCTATGAGGGAAGCTTTGAGGAACATGCCCGTGGGCGAGGTTTTACCCCATGAAGCCAATGATGATGATATTGGTGAACCCTCTACTCCACCACCTCAACCAACCTCCTCCTCTGAGGTGCAAGAACCAGCCCAAGATGCCATTGACACACCCACTAGCTCCTCCCAAGATTCATTGAGAGTGCATCCACCTACCCAAGAGGAAACACAAGTGAGAAGTAAGCTGCAAGCCTCTTCACACACTTCCTCTCAAGCCACTTCTCCAAGCTCCTCACATGACACCCCCTCATCCACTCCAAGCTCTAGTTCTGTTGGCACCGAAATTTGACCGGTCCCAGTGGACAGCCGCACGAAGTCAGAATCGGCCAAAGTCAATGGAGTTCAATGGCTGAAGAGAATAAAATGGGCCCATTAGGGTTGTTTTTGTCTTTGTTTATCTTTAGTTTATCTTTAGTTTAGAAATAAATCATTGTCGGTTTGTTTAAAAGTCCTGATCGAGTTATGTCAGAATCCCTTGCATGGGGTTATAAATATGTAATAGGGTCTGTATAGAAAAAATAACACTTTCATTCAATACAACTCGGCGCATCGCCAAACTTTTTCTCGACGACATCCTCGTCTCGTGCGGGCTGTATCGGCTCTGATCTCGGCGAGAGACTTAGATTAGTCCCCCTCAGTAATTTCATCGACTTTAGCTAGTACTTTCTCATTAAGTTGATATTCTAGTTGTTTTTCTTTGATATTGCTAGTTATCTAGTAATTAGGTCTTTATTTGGTTTGTATTATCGACTTAAATTGCATTACTATCTCGGTTAGGTCCGATCTTCTACGATTTCTGTAGGTTTTATAAGCTAGGTTTTAGATCTATTATTCGAGTCACTCGATCGATCCTATCTATAATTAGATTAAATCTAGCTTTATTTGCCGTGTTTGAACACTATCTCAATTAAGTTCGATCTGTTCGAATCAGCAATGTTGCATCGACTTTGATCTCTTGCTGGGCTGATAAGGTTAGATTCGATCTGCTTATAGGCAGAGTCGATAGAGTTCTGTCAGGACGTTTAGCCGATAGGTTACCACGGTTCGATCAGCTTTCTGGTATTTTGCCTATTTTATTGCTATATATTAGAAGTCGTTTGCCCCCTTTTTTATTTAATAGAATTAGATCTGTGAATTTGAGGCATATTTGCAATACCAGCTATCAGATCTATCGACTTAGCATCTATCGACGGGCAGAGTTCCGCACATGATTATTATAGTTCTATCGACTCTGGCCCATCGACTTACTTTCATCGATAGAGCGAGCTTATGCACCTTTACTGTAGATCTATCGAGTCAGCTCTATCGACATTAAGTCTATTGTATCAACCTGGCCAGTTATTGTATGAATACTGTGGATTTATCAACTCTGGCCTATCGTTCTAATTTTTTATTGATATTAATGATTTAAAATCACATACTTAATTAAATTTGCCGGTAAGACGATATAATCAGCCGATTATTTATATTCTCCTATGTTTTATTCTCACATTAGCATCGGCTGATTTTACGAACAGTGACTATCGGCTTTCTTCATTGGCTTGTCCTGGGCCGGTGACCCTTGGAATTTAACCACTTGTCTCTTTGTCGATTTATAGGGAAAATTGACTGGCACGCCCTGGTTTCCGTATTGGGCCTGCAATGGAGCTAAGCAGATCTCCCAGGTCACGCGTGTGATTTTCACATCAACAAGTTCCAAAAGGAGAAAACATATGAGAGATTCCCCCATCTCACTAAGAATCCAAGACACTCATATCTCAAGAGAGCGAGCAGTCCATGATGCACAAGATACTTCACCTAGAGCTCCTCCCACTGGAGAAGAACACCATCCTAGACCCAAGGCCATCAACAAGGATCACTCACATGACTTGATCATTGGAAGTCCATCTCAAGGAGTTAGGACAAGAAGGAATCAATACAAGACCAACTATGTGGGTGAAGAAAATGATGATGAGGTAAATGTTGCAATTGAGAACTTCTCTTTCGTCTCCATGATTGAGCCTACTACAATTGGTGAGGCTATGGATGATCACAAATGGGTTATGGCCATGCAAGAAGAACTGAACAACTTCAAGAGATGCAAAGTATGGAAATTGGTTGAGAGGCCCAAGAATCATAATGTGGTTGGCACCAAGTGGGTCTTCAAGAACAAGCAAGATAAGAAAGGGGCAATTGTCAAGAACAAGGCTCATCTAGTGGCTAAGGGATATTCTCAAGTGGCGGGCATTGACTTTGAAGAAACTTTTGCTCCCGTGGCTCGTCTTGAAGCTATTCGGATCTTACTGGTCTATGCATGACATAATGGCTTCAAGCTCTTTTAGATGGATGTCACAAGTGCCTTCTTGAATGGAGAGATCAATGAAAAAGTCTATGTTGAAAAACCTCCGTGGTTTGAGGACCCTAAACATCCAAGACATGTGTACAAACTAAAGAAAGCTCCCTATGGCCTTAAATAAGCACCAAGGGCATGGTATGAACATTTGAGGAACTTCCTACTCAAGAATGGATTCACCATTGGGAGCATTGACAACACCTTGTTCACAAGGCAAGTTGGGAAGGACCTCTTTGTGTGCCAAATCTATGTGGATGATATCATCTATGGGTCAACCAATGAGAAGTTCAATGAAGAGTTCCGGGAGATGATGGCTAGGGAATTTTAAATGTCAATGATTGGAGAGTTGCATGTGTTCCTTAGTTTTCAAGTAAAACAATTGAGAGAAGGGAACTTCATCTACCAAGAAAAGTACACCAAGGACCTACTCAAGAGATTCAACATGGAAGATTGCAAGCCTTTGCACACACCTATAGCGACAAGCAAAATCTTAGATGATGATGCAAAGGGTAAACCGGTGAACCCCAAGCTCTATAGATCAATGATTGGGTCCTTGCTCTATCTCACCGCCTCAAGATCGGACATCATGTTTAGTGTGTGCTTGTGTGCACGCTATCAAGCAAATCCAAAGGAATCTAACTTGAAGGCAGTGAAGAGAATTCTTAGATACCTCAAGTACACACCTACCATGGGACTATGGTATCCTAGAGGAACAAGCTTTGAGTTACTTGGGTATTCGGACTCGGACTTCACGGGATGCAAAGTGAATAGGAAGAGCACATCGGGAGGTTACCAATTTCTTGGAATATCTCTCGTATCTTGGAGCTCAAAGAAGCAAGACTCTGTGGCTCTATCTATAGCCGAAGTGGAGTATATGGCAGCGGGAGCTTGTTGTGCACAACTTCTCTACATGAGGCAAACTCTCTCAGATTATGGCCTCAACTTCACTCAAATGCCATTATATTGTGATAGTGAAGCAGCAATCAAAATGGCTCTCAAAATTAGAGATCATGGTCATGCAAAGCATATTCAAGTCAAGCATCATTTCATACGAGACCATGTTGAGAAGAAGGATATTGAGCTGGTGAGTGTGTGGACTCATGAACAATTGGCGGATATCTTCACCAAGCCACTCGACGAGAAGACCTTCAACAAGCTAAGGGGAGAACTCAATGTTGTCGACTTTTCAAAATTCACATGAGTAACCCTAAAACTTGTCTCTTGTAAATATGTATAGCCTTGTTTGTTTTGCTTGTTGTTTGTGTCTTTGTTCTGTGCTTGTTTCTCTTTGCTTGTAGGTCAACTTCGGACCTCCTTGAGATAGCAATGGACATGGATTAAGCTTGGGAAGGTGGTTCATGGTGTGCCCAAGGCTTTGATGAATGGTCCATTGTGAGTAAGCTTGAGAAGGGAACAACTCGTCGTTGGCACTTTGGTTTGTAGCCTTTCTCCAGCATCGCATCATGCATTTGTATACTTGTTGCATTTGCATTTGCATTTGCATTTGCATTCTTTGCATTCATGCATTTTGCAATGTGATACCTTACATGCTTCCAAGCATGTTTTTCGGGGGACTTGCTTATTTACAATGTAAGTAGATGACCCTCTAGATGATCACATAGTGATCTTTGTGCTTCATGCCCATTGAGTCATGTTCAAACAAGCTCCAAGGTTAAATCTACTCGTGCGTCTCAAAGACAAATGACTCATACATTCCCAACACACTAATGACTAACCATTGCATTCTTGAGGAAATACTTTGCTGAGTCATGTGTGTAGGGGGAGCTTTGGTGGAACATCATCATGATCAAGAAGGAGCACAACGAAAGGGGGAGTTTTCCTAACTCTTGCCATGTATTATTTGCTCGTTGGTTGTCTTGTGTTTTTGCCTTCGGTTTTTGGTGATAGGTGACAAAGGAGGAGAAGGAACATGAAGATCCAAAAGCTAGGTCTAGATCGATAACACAAAGGGGGAGAAGGAACATAAAAATCCAAAAGCCAGGTCTAGATCGATAACACAAAGGGGGAGAAGAACAAGGAGATCCTAAAGCCAAATCATGAGGAGAAGCAAAGATGGAGAAGAACAAGAAGAAAAATGGAGAAGAAGAAGAAGATCAAATGAAGATGATCAAGACAATGGTGCGTGTTCACTTGGAGTACACATGAAGATCATGTCAAGATGAACATCTACGTCTTTGGTGCGTGTCTACTTCGACAAGATCATCAACCATGACACCAAGACGGGATTGTGTACGTGATTGTGTAGTTCTCCCTCAACACCTAGCACATTCAAAGGGGGAGACTACTTCCAAGGTAAGGACCAAGGTAATCCTTTCATTCCTTTCTTTTCCTTTGGTTCCCTTATTGTTTGTCCGTTTTGGATCATTATATGTAGTGGTTGTCATCCATCACCAAAAAGGGGGAGATTGTAAGGATCATGACCATTGAGGTCACTCCGAGGTATGAATGTTTTGGTGATGAGTGACAAACATGAAATGTTACTAATGTCTACATGAGTGTTGTTCATGTAGTAAACCTTTTCTACTCTATGATGACTGATGACGGCGGCCTTGGCGATGGATCATGATGACCCCAAGCATGGAGACTTATGTGCTTGATGGAGTCCAAGGGTTGATGGAGATGGATCAAAGCTAAGATCAAGTTATGGGCCAAGTGTTGGGAACACTTGTCTAGTGTTTAGGGCTTTGAATCCATAGGAAAAAACGGACTATCAAGGGGGTCTAGGTCATTTCTCTTAGGTCATGTCTAGTCGGTGATGTGCAAGGTTGCTCGGTAAAATCACAGGAACTAGGTGATAGTGGAGAAGCCAAGGAGCTGTTCAGAGAAGCCGAGAAACGAAGTCAAGTGAGGATGTGGATTTTCAGCTTCTTGACATAGTGACCGGACAGAGGGGTCAGTGGTGACCGGACTGTACGGTCACTAAGAGAACTTGCCTGAGACTTACAGCGGGCAGTGAGAAATCTCTCTGTGCTAGGAGCTGTACTGATCAGACGGTCCAGTATGTGTGGCTTCACACAAGACAAAGAGGAAGCAGTGCCACAAAATGTTTCTGGACTGGAGAGAGAAACAGACTGGACGGTTCGGTCAGTTGACCGTACGGTCCGATTCGTAGGAGTCAGCAGAGGGGCAGAGCCGTTGGAGCTGAAGACTATAGTGACCGGACGGTCCGGTCAGGCAGTGACCAGACTGTCCGGTCAAGATGGATTCACCGCAGACTGCCCAATCCTTAGACTCAAGAGATGACTTGCGAAGTGTGTGGCAATGTTGGACATATGGAAAGCCGCTGTCCAAAGATTCAAGAAGAAGAAGTGAACTACCTCAACAACAACAACAACAACAACAACAACAATGGGTTTAGGCCCTGCACGAACAACTTCGGATGGGAGTCCAAGCCAAACCTCTCCTTTGACAAAAATACGGGTAACTCTAGAAACTTCACTCGTAATGAACCTTCCTTCCATGATGTTGTTCTAGGACAATCTAAAATCAATGAAAGTATTAGTAGAAAATTTATTGCCACTGATAAAGCCCTAGAAAGTATAGATTCTCGCATGGAAGCTTTCAATACCTCTCTACAAAACCAGCTTAGTCATAACAAAATGTTAGAAACACAAATTGCTCAACTGGCCGCTTCTATTGTTAAGACTAACTCTGGCAAGCTCCCCGGACAGCCGGAAGCTAGCCCCAAGGAAAATGTTAACACCGTCACAACTAGAGGAAGAAAATCTACACAGGATCCACCAAATCCTAACAATGCAGGGAAGGATAGGAAACCCAATGCTGAGTCAGAGGATGAAGAAGAAATTGAAGTTGAGGAAACAAAGGCGCCCCTCAAGAAGGCACCACATGAGTTCTATGGTACCCCGGTGTTGCCATTTCCCTCTCGCCAGAGGAAGCCAACAGTGGACGAATAATTCAGGATGTTTGTGGAGGTAAGAAATTATATGTCAACATACCCCTACTTGATGCTATGCAGGTTCCTACCTACTCCAAGTACCTAAAGGACATCCTCAACAACAAACTCCCAATACCGTCCATTGAGATTGTCAAATTAACGGAGGAATGCAGTGCCGCCATCTTAAACTCCCTCCCAGAAAAGAAGCGAGATCCGGGATGCCCAACCATCCCTTGTTCCATCGGGATGCAACAATTCAACAACGCCCTTTATGATTTGGGAGCAAGCGTGAGCGTTATGCCGAAGGTGGTGTATGACAAACTTAATGTCAATTCATTATCCCCTACAGCAATGTGCTTGCAGCTCGCCGACCAATCAGTCCGTTACCCGGCGGGCATCGCAGAGGACGTGCCCGTAAAGATAATGAACTGCCTCATTTCCGTCGACTTTGTGGTACTGGACATGGAGGCCGTTGTAAAGACACCACTTATACTAGGAAGGTCATTCCTTAGCACCGCAAATGCCATTTTTGACGTTGGGGCTGGAGAAATCCACCTTAACATTAATGGGAACGAAGAGAAGTTTGCCTTCAAGCCCCGAACGGAACAATGCAATCAGGTACGCATCTTTTATGGCAAAAATGCTAACACGGTGCAGAAAATTGAGGTGTACCCAATCCCACCAAAATCGGGTGCACCTGTGGTAAAAGTGAAGAGCGCACCACAGCTGCCCAAAAAGAAGAACGATCCACAGGAAATGAAGAGAAAGGTCCCCGCCAAGCCAAACAAAATCAAACAAGTATGGCGGAAGAAAGAAGTTGCACCGATTGTGGAAAATGCTCCATCCACGAAAGGCACAATGAAAAACTAAACACGGAGAACGTCTTGTTCAAGACGAAAAATCCGGACCCTCGTCGGAAGGTAACCGATATTTATCCCCCTTTTTCTCTTGTACATATGACCGAGTTAGTTTTGCTTTATTTCCTTCTTTAACCATTAAATTAGGCTTAAAAAAAATTGATGACTCGGCCAAGATTTGCTGTCCGGGAGGTCAAAATTCATAAAAAACGACCATCCGGGTGACGATCTAGGGCTCTAACCCGGCCGACAAGTTTTCAACACCTGGGAGGTCATTTTCCATGAAAAATGACCACCTGACTGGGTAACTTTTAAGTTTCCCAGAATCTAACCTTGGCCATCCCATCACTCTATCCTTGCTCCCTACACTCTCAACACATTTCTGAACAAAGAGAGCAAGTGAATCACATGGCGCATGGACCTAGCTCTCTCCAATCACCACCAAAGCAATAATGGAGCAAGTGGAGGAAAAAGACCTGCCGCCCGGCGTGGGTTGCCACCCGGCATGTGCCACCGCCCGGCCTGAAAATTTTCCCCCAAGGCTCCATCTCGAGCGTATAAATACCGGGCGCCCTCTCACTCCACCCTCAGCATTCAGCTGAAATTTCCTTCCTCCCTCACAATTCTCTCCCTTTCTGCACTCCCTTACTCACTCCACTAGTTTGCTTAGTAAGTGCACTTGTAACTTAGGAATAAAAGTGTGCTGCAATAAAACCAACTAGAGGAAATTTTGCTCTTGCACGTTTTGAACTACTAACACTTGGACTACTAACCGGACGACTAACCACTATTATCATATTGTCCTTCGGGTATTGTGTCCAAGTAACCCTTTTGTAGGAATGACAAACATCTGGAGAAGCCTCTACACCAAGTTCAGCAGCAGCTCAAGTCGTGGGAGGCGTACCACAAGCGAGCGCTCACAAGCTGAACACTCGGAGGCTGCCTACGGGCAAGCTCTCAGCTACCACTCGGAATCAATGTTCATATCCGAGGCTGCAACAGTAGCAAGTGAATGAGGAGGAGGAGATGGAGAATTTGAGAAGTTCATGGAGAGTGAAGACAACATGGTGTTCAACGACTTCGACGAGCAAAGCTAGTTCACGGCCATTCGAGACCGGGTGTTCACGACCGTGCGCAAGTTCGACCACAATTTCTTCAAGCAAATCGGCATCCTCGCCGATTTTGAGTACGCACTCAACACGGCCGGATGGTATGATTTCTATTGCCTCAATGATAATGGTTCTAAATGGCTCACTATCGAATTTCTCTGCACTTTGAAAGTTCATGCCCATGAATCAAATAAAACAGGCACTCTCTACGAATTTCATCTTTTTGGTGAAACATATGAACGGTCCTTGAAAGAAATTAGTACTTATCTTGGTTTTGACTGTAAGGTGGCCTTAGACATTGATAAACGTAAAGGTTTCACGCCACAATGACTTTGGGCAAAGATAGGAAATCCTGTTATGGGACAGGAACGCACTAGTGACATTCACAACCCATCGCTCTGTATACTTCATCGTTTTATCACTCACTACTTAACCCCTCGGGGTGATGTACATTAGGTGAATAGTATGGATAAAGCCTATCTCCATTCTGTAATCAGAAAGATTAAAATGAACCCTACATTTTTCCTCATCAACCATTGGCTCACCTTAGCATTCAGATAACAATGACCCATTACTTTTACCCCTTTTGTCACTAGAATCGCTAGAAAGGTCGGTGCACTTCACAGAGCTAGAATAGATCATCTCCCTAGCGCTCCTTTGCTAGGAGAAGATCATTTCTTGCAAGCCCACTTGTTGAAAGAGGAAAACAATAAGTACTTCATGCTTTATCCGGGGTATGACACAGAGATTGAATTGCCTAACCCCCAACTTACTGTTATTGGTAAAAAGAACTTTGTCTACAAATTGCAAGCTCCCTCGTAGCGTGTAAGACATAGTGTTTTAGGGGATAGGCCAAGAACAAGAGCACAACTCCGATGAGCAGAACAGCAGAAGGAAACAGCCATGAACACACCTCAACCGGGTACTTCGGGAAACTCCCAATACCATTGGGAGCAACCATAGTTTCCCGGATTTGCTAGTTCATCAACACACTACACTACCTCCTCCTATGAAGAGTATGAACCTTCCAATCCTTATGGGACAGGAAGTTACCATCAAACCCATGGAGGCATGGACACTTCACGTTCTGCCAGATTCACATCATACAACTTTTCGGAGTTGCAAGAAGATATGCAATACTTGGCTGCCAACGCTTATGAGACCAACATGCGAACTCAAGAAATACAAGCATCCATAAGGAGAGAACAAGAATGGCAGCAGCAAGCGTCAGAACAACTTCATACAAACATCTCCATGATGGATCAACTATTCGGCCATTTCAACATCTAGTATCAACCGCCGTAGAGAATGCCATCTAAGCTGAAGTCTTGCAAAGACCTAAGCTTGGGGAGGTACCCAAACTAAGGTGCGCCACTTGTTCTATCCTCTCTCCCTCTTCCTCTAGTTGAGTCGTTTCAATTTTAGAAAATTTAAGAAAACCCAAAAAGATTTCAATTTTAGAAGAAAACTATAAAAATTTGCATAGCCAAAAAGAACAAAAAGATTTTCCTTTATAAATAAAATTTGAGAACTTGGTCTCTACCTTGCCTATGGAATGATGAATAGTTGCTCTATTAGCGCCCATTGAGTCTCAAGTACACAACCTCTACTCCTCACCTTTCATGGGTAATGGTAGACCGGCATGATGATAACATTAGTCCCTCTCTGCTTTAGTAGGTGCAAAATGGCTAATAAACACCAAGTCTAGTTGTTGGGGTTTATGATATGGCATGTTTTGGATGAGTCTGTGATTTCCTTATGATTAGAGTCCAAAGATCTCTTTCAAAACCATGCTGCAACAAAAACCCCATACTTGGTGCACATCTCCCCTATGAAAGATACTTTCCTATCATGTCCAAATATTAAGTATCAAAACCATGTATACGCCATTTATGCATGCATTGAGTTCAGTTAGGATTTAATCCTTATAAGGGACTTGCACTTCCAAAGCCAATCATTTTCCTTCGCATTATCTTTGAGTTCTCAAATTAATCACGCTTGGTTATGCGGTTTCCATGTCGGAATCATGCATCCACTTCACCAAGCATGCTAACCAAAAATCTTTCTTTTTGTGAGCCTTTGATCCTATTAAAAGATTATGGTCCTCCCAATTGCTCAAAAAAAGTTTGCAAAAATTTTTGAACCATCAAATTAGCGTCTTTATACCATGAGAGCAGAAAAAAGGAAGCAAAGAAAGAAAGAGAGGAAAAGAAAAAAAATCAGCTCTCATGGACGTGCTATATCAATAATCTTCAAGGTTCATACAAAAATAAAATATTTCTTTGAGCAAAAATAAAGGACCATCTTTTGTCTCTAGCACAAAAATTCTAGTCTTCGGGATAAATCTACACCCAAGACCTTTGCAATTGTGCTAGCCAAATCCTTCGTGTGAGTTCATTCTCTCCCTCTATCCTGGACATTATTTCTAAGTGATTGGAATAAGGAAGTGCAATATCTTTCGCTAGGGTCATCTCTTAGCTTAACAATATATGCATGCTAAATGTGACACCCTACCAAGCTCCACATATTTAAGCCAAACTTTTAGAAAGTAGGATAAGCATTTGGTAAGGAAATACACCTTTTGAGAGATGAGAGTCATAGTAGGAGATTGCACCAAGAGGGAAGATTTTTTTTTCAATCTTATGCAGCATTACAAAAACCTTGTACTCATAATTTAGAATGAGATTGCATGACAAAGTCTAAACTAGCTCTTCTAGACTTCAACCGCTTATGACAAGGTTATAAAATGCCAATAAGCCTCGCTGTACATTGAGAATGACTTAGTAACACAGTTGTGCTGGTTTACACTTACCCATATTGTGTTGGAGTATGTGTTTGTGCACTTGATACTTGCAGGGCGCTAATATTGAAGCAACTCCTGATCCATCATCTCTAAGTTTTAATTTTCTTGGGACGAGCAAAGGTTTAAGCTTGGGTAGGTGTTGGCGGCCGATAAAACCCAAAATGGGCCACCAACCGGTCGGGAAATGCAAGGTAAAGACCAAAGTTTAATCAATATTTGTTTAAACTAATAAAGTTCCAGGAGTTTTGGTGAAATATGTGTTTGCAGGCATAAGAGAGCCCAAATATGCAAAAACATGAAGAAACACCCCATCGGCCGATCACGACTGTAAAACAGCCGTTTTCACGGCCGATAGGGTCGTTTTCAGGCTGAAATCCGGAACCGGCCGACAGGGTCATATAGGGCTGAAATGAGCCACCCGGCTGATTAACCGGAGTTGTTTTTTAGGCTGAACATCCGACCCGGCCGGTTTTGCAAAAACACTTCACCATGATGCCGTTTTCTCCTCCCAGATTAAGAATGATGAAATATGGCTAAGGAAAAGAAGGCCAAACAAGTGGCCTAACCGGGAGAAAACAAGGGGCGACCCGGAGGGGGTCAGCACCAGGCCTGGCTTGCCGCCTAGCCTGGCTTGCCGCCCGGCATGGCCTGCCGCCCGGCGTGGGTTGGTCACCCGGATTGCTAGCCCATGAGGCCCAATAGGCCTACCGGCCCCAAAATGGAGAAGGCGGTGCGAACCGACCAAGTAACCGCCATCGGGACAAGGTCCAAGCCGACCAAAAGAAGTCGGTCGCGAACCGATACATTCCTATGGCCGCCCGGCCTAGGCTGCCGCCCGGCAGTGCATGCCGCCTGGCATGCCCGGCCGCCCGGAACGGCCCGTCACCCAGCGCACCGACTTCGGCCAACCGACCCTCCTTCACCGATAAATACCCGCCCGGACCATCACCACCTATAAATAGCGGGGGAATTCGGCAGAAAAGAAAATCAAGCAAGAAACACATCAAGGAGTCCATTTCCCACTACTTGTGCTACTTAGTAGAGTAGGTTAGTTAGTCAGGAGTTAGAGTCTAGTCGAGAGCATCGCTCGGGATTCAGGAATTGTCTTGGAGTCTTGGTATGAGATCTCTTGTATCTTTTCTCTTTATGTAAGCCTTATCCTTTATCAATATAAATATCTTTTTGTTTTATATCTTGTCAAGTATTTATCTTAACTTAGTCATTTTCTTTAAGTTACAATTATCAGGAAGAAACTTTGTTGCGTAGTTCACGAGTTTCTCGACCAGGATTTAATTAAGTTTAGTTCTTTCTAAACTTAGACTTAGTTATTTTCTGGTTATTCTTCCGCTAGGCCAACGGAAGAATATCTGGTGAAGGCGTAGGTACAGTGCCTAAGTTAACGCTAGCTGGATTTGCATTCGTCCCCACGGGCTGTGTGGTAGGCGGCAGGTGGTGACAGTCCTGTCCGTCCCTTTTGTAATCCACCATGTTCGAGAAGTCTCAAGCAGGGTTGTCTAGTGATAGCGTAATCACTAGTACAGAGGTTAGTTACCGACCCATATTAGTGGAACGTTTTTGTGCCCCGAAGTGAGCTAACAGGTGAAAGACTCGAGCCTGTACCAAGAAATTGGTGTAAGCACTCAACCCGAGTAACTAGGATTTGACGCTTGACTTAGATATATTAGGAAACTATATATTTAGGAATCTTTTACTTAGACTCGCTGTCCTCCCGACTAGCTTAACCGATCTCTTTATTTATCTTAGTGTGTATTTATCCTGTGTTGCTACCCCCACTCTTATTATTAAATATCCTTACCCCCATCTTTGGTCAGTTGGTATAATTCTTTTAGTTATATCTTTGTTAAACCTAGATAATCTTATGCCTAGCTTCCTTGAGGAAAATAAATACGATACCTTGGAATACTCCCGGGTGAAATGCTACAATGGTGTTCCATGCGCATGCGGATTAATTCATTTTATTCTTAAAGCATAACAAACACCAACAGTCATTTCTGGCGCCATACCAGGAATAGCAATATTCTTGATGCGATGTTAAGAAGTGTCAACAGTTGTCTGATCTGATTTCTGTGAGGCAGAAAGCTGGGAAGTCTGTGCATGATTATGTGCAGAGGTTCAAAGATGTGCCCAGTAAATGTTTCAGCTTGCAATTGACTGATACTCAGATGGCAGAAATAGCATTCAATGGCCTAGTTGCACCTTTGTGGGAGAAGTTTCCTTCGGCCGAGTTTGAGAGCTTGTCCCAGTTGGTACAGAAGGTATCTATCCTAGAGAACCTGACTCGCGGGGCACGGTCAAGGCTGATTCAAATCAATTATAATGATTATGAGTCTGAGTCCGATGAAGATGCCGGAGAAGTCAATATGGCTGAGTGGACCAGAATCAAGAATGTGTTATCGTGCCCATGGGTGAAGCAGAAAGAGCCAGAGGAAAATTATAACTTCGATATCACCAAGGCTGATAATATATTTGATATGCTATTGCAGGAGAGGCACATCCAGTTGCCACCTAATCAGGTGATCCCACATGCTGAAGAATTGGAGAAAAGAATATATTGCAAGTGGCACAATTTGCCGTCTCAATACACCAATGAATGCAAGGTATTCAGAAGAGAGATTCAATCAGCGATTGAACAAGGAAAGATTAAGTTTACAAAGGGAACCATGAAGATTGATGGGCATCCGTTCCCTGCAAATGTCAATATGGCTGGTATCGACAATGTAGAAGCGTTTATAAATCGGTATCAGAAGAAAAGGGACAGAGAAATGAAGGAATCACAGTTTGATCCACACTGGGAATGCCCATTCTTTCAGTATTTTTGGGACCACAATATGATGCTTCCATCGACTAATAGCTGTCCTGGATGTAGCAGACGAGCACAACAAATGTATAGAGGAGCTTCGAGCAGCTATCGACATCAGCCAGGTAATGCTAGGAGGTCGATGGTGGGTAAAGTCGATGAGAATGGAAGGGTATCAGATTTTGATCGACTTGGTTCTAGAAAGGCAGGAGAAGAAGTTCATTTCGATGAAGAAGTCGACAAAGAGATGCAAGAAGGACAGGAACAAGCCGATCAATGGTGTCCATCTGGCATTTTCTCTAAGAGTCAGAAGCGCAGGGTTCAGAGAATGCGTTGCAGGCAAATAAGGGCTGCTAAATATTATTATGATGAAGATGATGATCAGCCACCAAAGAAGGTCTGGAGGCTAAAAGTGAAATAATAAGTACAGGTACCAAGTGCTACAGTGGGCATGGTAATGATATTGCCTCAAGAACTTATGGCATCAGGAGAAGAATTGATTGATGAGGAGTGGGATACACCATAGTTGGTATTTGATGTACAACAAGCAGTGTTTGATAGGCCAAAAAATTCTAAATATCGGCACTTGAAGGCGTTGTACCTCAAGGGGTTCATCAATGGGATGCCGATGGGAAAGATGATGGTCGATGGAGCTGCTGCACTGAATATTATGCCGATCACTACTGTCAGAACATTGGGGAAAACTGAAGATGATTTAATTGATACTAATATGATTCTGAGGGATTATGGTGGTCGTACTACAGTAGCCAAGGGAGTATTAAATGTGGAGCTCACAATCGGCAGTAAAACTTTGTCGGTTACTTTCTTTGTCATTGATGGAAAGGGAACCTAAAACCTTCTGTTGTGTCGTGATTGGATACATGCAAACTGATATGTTCCATCAACAATGCACCAGTCTCTGGCCTAGTGGATTGGCAATCAAGTAGAGGTAATCCCGGCCGATGAAACTGTCAAAGTTGCATCGGCCGATTTAGTACCATGGCATGCGGATGATATGGAGTGTTTGTCTGGCAAGATTTGGGATGGGGGTTATGTTAAGATTACTACACAGGGTCTTAAGGTAGTGGACCAGTCAAATTTTAAATTGTTTCTCTAACAGGCACCCCAATGGAGTTTGCAGAAAATGGGAAGTTGGGAAAAGGATTCATGTCGGTAGATGAGCTACAGGAAGTCGATATAGGATATGGCGATAAACCAAGACCAACATTTATCAGTAAGAAATTGGATGAAGATTTTAATGTTGAATTAATAAAATTATTAAAAGAGTATCAGGATTGTTTTGCTTGGGAGTATTCTAAGATGCCCGGCCGGAGTCGATCTATCGTAGAACATCAGTTGCCTATCAAACCTAGATATCGGCCTTATAAGCAACCTCCAAGGAGAATCGATCCAAAGATATATGATGATGTCAAGGCTGAGATTACTAGGTTATACGATGCTAAGCTCATTAGGCCTTGCCAATATTCAAAGTGGGTTTCAAATATTGTGCCTGTTTTCAAGAAGTGTGGCAAGTTGAGAGTCTGTATAGACTTTCGCCTGTTGAATAGGGCCACCCCGAAGGATGAATACCTGATGCCAATATCAGATCTTCTGGTTGACGCAGCAGCAGGGCATAAGATTATCAGTTTTATGGACGGTAATGCTGGTTATAATCAGATTTTCATGGCAGAAGAGGATATACCAAAGACAACTTTTAGGTGTCCCGGGGCTCTTGGTTTGTATGAAGGGGTTGTCATGACATTTGGTTTGAAGAATGCTGGAGCCACATATCAGAGGGCCATGAATTATATAATCCATGATTTGATCGGCAAGCGAGGAGAGATTTATATTGATGATGTGGTAGTTAAATCTAAAAGAATAGAAGATCATATAGCCAATCTGCGGGTAGTACTCGAGAGAACCAGAAGGTATGGCTTGAAGATGAATCCAAAAAAGTGTGCTTTCAGTGTATCGGCTGGTTAGTTTCTATGTTTTATCATGCATGAAAGAGGAATTGAGATTGGGCCAAAGAGCATGAAGGCAATCAATGACATCGACTCGCCGATCAACAAGACAGAACTTCAATCATTGATCAGCAAAGTGAATTTCATTAGAAGATTTATTTTGAATTTATCCGGGAAGCTTGATGTATTCACCCTATTATTAAAGTTAAAGGCGGATCAAAGGTTTGTATGGGAGCCAGAACATTAGAAAGCTATGGAAGACATCAAGAAGTATTTGGTTTCACCTCCTGTGCTGGTACCACCAAGAGAAGGATTGCCTTTCAAGCTTTATCTTGCGGCTAAACAAAAGTCGATCGGATCAACTTTGATTCAAGAACAAGATGGTAAAGAGAGGGTTGTGTTTTATGTAAGCCGAAGATTGATCAATGCTGAAACCAGGTACACTGAGATTGAAAAATTATGTTTGTGTTTATATTTCTCATGTGTGAAGTTGAGGCATTATCTGTTATCTGCTGAGTGTGTGGTGGTATGCAATGCCGATGTCATCAAATATATGTTATCAGCTCCAATTTTGAAAGGCAGAATGGGTAAATGGATGCTAGCATTGACTGAATATGACTTGACGTATGAATCTGCTAAAGCTGTTAAGGGTCAGGTTCTGGCTGATTTAGTTGTTGAGCATTATGGATTAGAGGTGTCAATGGTGGAGCCGATGCCATGGTTATTGTTTTTTGATGGTTCTGTTTGCAAGAATGGATGTGGCATCAGACTTCTGATTATATCGCCTCGGGGGGCAAGGTCTGAATTTGCATTTGCTGTAGAGGCACCAACCAATAATCAGGTCGAATATAGAGCTGTTATCAAAGGATTGCAGATGTTGAAGGAAGCTAGAGTCGATTGTGTTGAAGTCATTTGGGATTCATTATTGGTACTCGGACAGCTGGCAGGAGAATTTGAATGCAAAGATGATATATTAAGACTATTTTATGCTGAGTGTCAAGATTTGTTGCAATGCTTCAAAACAGTGAGGTTCAAGCATGTTCCGAGGAACAGAATATGGAGGCAAATGATTTAGCACAGAAGGCATCGGGATATCAGCTAAATAATGATGGTACGATTACTGAAATTGCTGATGTTGATGAAGCCAAGCGAGTCAGTGTCAATAGGTTTGATGTCGATGAAGCTAGGCAAGCTGATGTTGATGAGATCAGTGTCAATGAAGAAGATTGGAGGATCAAGATAGTGCAGTATCTCAAGGATCAAACTCAACGTAAGCCTCGAAAGATTCGATATATGGCATTGAGGTATGCTTTGTTAGAAGAAAAACTTTATTATCAGATGATTGATGGTGTGTTATTAAGATGTTTAAATCAAGAAGAAGCCAAAGTTGTTATGTGCAAAGTCCATGAAGGCATCTGTGGTACACATCAATCGGTCCATAAAATGAGATGGCTATTAAATAGGACTGGGTACTATTGGCCTACTATGCTAGAAGATTGCTTTAAGTATTATAAAGGGTGTCAATATTGTCAGAGGTTTGGAGCAATACAGAGAGCACCGGCAACGGCTATGAATCCAATTATTAAGCCATGGCCATTTAGAGGATGGGGTATGGATATGATTGGCCAAATTTATCCAGCGTCAAGCAAAGATCACAAGTATATTCTAGTGGCAACGGATTATTTCACAAAGTGGGTTGAAGCAGTGCCGATGAAGAATGTGACAACTAACGATGTAATCAACTTTGTGAAGGAGCATATTATTTACCAATTTGGTGTGCCGTAGACTATTACTACTGATTAGGGTTCTGTGTTCACTTCAGAAGAGTTTCAAAGCTTTGCCGATAGTATGGAGGTTAAATTGTTGAATTCATCGCCTTATTATGCTCAAGCCAATAGTCAGGTAGAGGCATCTAACAAGAGTTTGATCAAGCTTATCAAGAGGAAGATTGACGATTGTTCTGGACATCGACTTCTTCGCTCAGCTATGACTTCATAAAGAAAAATCCAAACCGACGTAGAAAAGGTAGCTAGTGGCAAGAAGCATCGACTCAACAATAGGCTCATAACATCGGTCGATGATGAAAAAGAAAACTTGGCACATGCAGCTAAAAGTTGCTCCTAGGAAATCACCATTGCCATTGGCCTTTGTTTCTGACGCTCAAATTATCTTTGAGTTGATATCATCTTATTGTTTTCTTGTCTTCCTTGCTTCAAACACCAATGCATACTTGTACTCCCTCCATCGTATGTACCCCCTTAGCCAATAGTGATTATCGTAATAGTCCGATGCTCCGAACGAACTGATGGAGAGAAAGAGATACTAGCTAATGTTTGAAAAGTGAAGCCTGCTAATTACCAGCTGATACCAATTATTCTGATCTAGCAGACAGAGAATAACAAGCTTGGACGTATCGGCATACCAAAATCTAGCTCCATCGACTCCTCAAGCTGCACCATCTTACCATCGGCGGTCGTCTTCACACATCGGCTTGGTCTTGAATCAGCACCCAACTTATTATGATGACAATTCCTCTGGCATGCAGACATGGAGAGCAGATTGGGGCTTAGCGCTTCAATCCACTGGTTCATTGTCATCAGAGGTAGGGTACCAACGAATGGCCACCTTGATTGCTACAGCATTTTGATTCATCGACTTATTACCTACTCACCATATCGGCTCTTCAAATAGCTTCTAGATCAATGTTCACTCTATGCTGCTTTGGTTATCTTTACTGACTGAGGTCCGATACACATCTCTTGAAGCCGATATCCTTATGTCGATAGGAAACCTTCGCCATGCTGTAGTCCGACGTCCAGGGCAAGCCGATAAAGAAAGAGAGATGCTAGGCTGGTTCCTTGGACTCTTTTCGATTGTCATACTTGTTCTCGGGTCCTGATGTGGTGTGGGCGTCAGATAGTATGGCATCGAGGCGCCTATCATCGACTCGCCTTAGTTAATTTCTACTGAATCCACACTTCACCCTACAGGCCCATGGCGAACTAGTAATCATACTAGGAAGTTGCGTCGCCTTTGGGTATTTGTTCAGAACATCTGTCGCCAGCAACAGCTAAGCCAATTGTGTGTCACTGTGCACCAAGAACTTAAATTCCTCAACTTGTTTTTGTTCCACTAGATCGACATCTCCAGAAGTATGTTACTAAAGTTGATGAAAATATCCTACAGCCAAGCAGCCAATGACATATTAAATTCCTCAATCAACTTGTTTGTTCTCACAACAGCATAACCGAAAGAAAATTCCAATGAGCTGATTATGCACATCTGCCAATCATAAGGAAAATTGAGCCTTCTTCTTAATCGATACCTTAGAAGCCATCGGCTGTTGTACGCTGAAACTTTGCAGATCCAACGGTCAGCTCCTCAATGCACCATTGCCATTGCTAAGCCGATGGTTGCCCCCCGAGAAACAAACATCATGGCTTCGCAAAATTATGTAGTAAGATTTGGACCTAGTGTTGTATCACCAGACCACCTTAAAGTCTATGTCGTCCCCAGCCGATGTGCCTAATCACCAACTGTAGTAAAGTCGATTTGCATGGAAACTCTTCAATTACCCAGATCTCGCAGGCAACTTGGAATCAGGAGATCTTCGCTTTCCGGCATACGGTCACACCCTGTTCTCTATGAGATCCATCGACTTCTATCTGGCCACGGTGCTAATCAATAAGAATCTCATGTAATTTACTTTATCCATCAACGCTTCTCCAAAAATAACCCTATTTTTCTTGGCAGCGAAGCTCGTATATTCCTTAGCTGAAACTTTCCTCATGCACAAAAGCATTGTTCCCACACGTATAGACCCAATGATCAGATCGACTCCATGTATCGACTCTTCCTACTAGTTGTCGATGAGACACTCCTCAGCCGTTACACTAGCATTATTCAATAGACAGCACACTGGTAGCAGATGCATGAAACTGACTTTTGTTTTTTCTAGTCTCATCTTTAGGAAATATCCTTGAATATTCTAGCTTTTCTCCAGTCAGACGGTAATGGAAAGTGCATATTTTCTTGCTGTGTTGCCCACATTGACTCCATCACACATGCATGCATACAAGTTTAATGATCAGAGCACGTTGATGGAGAGATAACAGTCGATGCCAAAGATTTGCCTCCATGTGCCTCACGCTGTGTACCAAATTAACAAAATCTTCTATGGCCCACTTCGTTTCCCGGTAGGAAATTTTTGCCACGCTGTACTCCAGGGAAAGTTGATGGAGAGAACTAGCTTCCAAACAAGGCGAGCAAACTAGGATTCAATGCTTCACAGTGCCAAGCCGATGCACATAATGTCGATGATAGTCTCCTTTCACATTGATGCAATAATCCATCGACTCTGCCCCCCGAGACAACAGTAAAGTCGGTGCTCATAGCAAACCGATGGAGTCAACAATAATGAACACATAACAGCCAACAAGAAAGAGCAGCCAAGTGTGCAACGTAACTTTACCAGCTTGAAACTAAGTAACAATGACAAAACTAACCTCTTAACAAGGTATCCGCAACCACAGTTGACTTACGCAGCATGAAGACTTGAGCAGCACGAAGACGTGGAGAAAACATAACTTCAGTTCTTCATGATAACAAATTAATGCATATACTATAAATCTGCTGTCATGGGAAGCCGATGCGGTATATTCCAACCTTCCAATATAAAGATGATATTAATTGTCTTTTCATATTGTAACCATGCATCGGCTCTACCTCCCGAGACAAAATAAAGCTGATGTCGTATCCTCTTCATCATCTGAAGCTACTGGGCATGATATCTTTCCGGGTCTCACGACAAATTGAAAATAAATCTGACTTCTAATCTGATGATAAAAAAAATGAGTTCTTCTGATGATCACCACATAATGAAGATGGGATAAAGCTGAAGCATTCTACATGGCACAAACCAATCGGAAAGCTACCGAAGATTATCATCAAGCTTGCAAGACTCTCGGGGGCTACTGTGGATGACCTGTACCTGGAGTACCTCATATAGAAGGAAAGTGGAGATAGACTCCTACTATGATATGTATAGTAGAGCGACTAGGACTCCGCCATGTAACCCTACCCACTGGGATATATAAGGCGGGGCAAGGGTCGTCCTCAAGGGATAAGCCCTTAATTAGACAGAACCCGCAACTAGACATCTTCGTCTAGGGCAACCCTCCTCGTTTAGATCTATGATCTAGACATATCAATACAAATACCATAGAACACAGGAAGTAGGGTTATTATCCTCTGGGAGGCTCGAACCTGTATAAATCGGCGTCTTGTGTTACCATCATCTCTCGATCTCTCGCATACCCCTATTCTACATATAAATCCTCATAGGTGAACTACCCTATGTCTAGTGCCGAGAATAAATCTCGACATTTTCCTTTGCAAATGAATAGCTTAGCACTTTTGACCATACTTGTGCCTTCATGAGCCTCAATGAGAGCTTGCCAAACCTCATAAGCTGTGGTCAGTTTGCACACCCTATGATATTCTTCTTTGCACAATGCCCGAATGAGCACATTCATTGCTTGAGCATTAGCCTTCATATTTTCTCGATTGGTAGGTGTGAGCTCCTGTCGATTAATCACTACATAATAAACATCCACAACATTCCAAATAGAATCATCCATTGCTAGAAGATGGAATTTCATGCATGTTTTTCAATAGTCAAAATCTGACCCATCAAAGTATGGAGCATGACTGACATTGACTTTGTTGCTAGCCATTATCCTACACCCGATAGTTAAATACTTGCGAAAATGGGAGTACGGGCTCTAATACCACTTGTAGGATCTAGGATACGGACTAGAGGGGGCTGAATAGGCAGTTTTGACAAATTAATAACTTGCAAAAGATTAGCGGAAATAATACAAGATAATAATAGCAGCAATGAAAAACAACACCTAGGTTGAGAGCTAAGGGTTTGCAATCCTAGGTGACATGCAACATCATAATCTCTAATAATGTGCAAACAAGAGAGAGGAGACGAATTTAACCTGTGGTTTTGGTGACTTGCCGATCACCCATAATCCACGTTGAGGTAGATTCAAGCCTTTGATTTCCTTCTCTATCAAGAACTCACTTCTCCAACAAGAAGGGCTCACACAAGAGCAACTTGATCTTAAGCCAAACCAATCCCTTGAAACTCTTCAAACCTTGATTTCACTAGAGTTACCCTTTACCACTTAGGTGAGGTGAGTACAAGACCTCCTACAAGAACATCGGGCCTCCTTCACAATCTTCTTAAAGGGCTCACGGTTTTCACGCCACCAAGCCGACTAGGAGGCTGCAACCTCCAAGAGTAATAAGCCCATGTTGCTTGCTTGATGAAACTAGTACCACAAAGCTTGAATCACTCAAGAAACATGCACTAGAATCTCACACACTTGCAATGGATCAATAGAAGCTTGTGTGAGAGAGGAGAAGACTCATATGGCTCAACAATATAGCTCAGGGTATTAAGAAGGCAAAAATGGCTCAACAATATAGCTCAGGGTATATATAGCCAAGGCATAAAAAACTAGCCGTTACAACTTTCTACGCTCCTGGCGGTCAGACCGCCATAGACCCAAGGGCTAGTTTGACCGGCATTCAAACTTGTCTGAAGACTGGCGGTCAGACCGGGCACCACTGCTGATCAGACCATCAGAGTCAGACTAGGGTCCAAAACTCTCTGGTCAAGCACAGTTGGACCGTCCATGGCCTGCAGTTAGACCGCCATTCCTTAGCGGTCAGACCGATAGCTCCACGCGGTCAGACCGCCACAAGGGTTAGGTCCTCGGCCCTCTCTGGACGAGGACGATCAGACCATCACGTCCTGGCAGTCAGACCGCCCTGGCCTAGCGGTTGGACCACTCTCCCCTGATGGTGATACCGCCATTGGCAGGCCGTTTGCACTCCTTTGGACGCTCACGGTCAGATCGCAGCACAGTCACGGTCAGACTGCCAGCCCTCCTTCGATAGGAATTTTTTAGGAAAAGAACTTGAGGGTTTCCAACAAGTAATTTTTAGGGAATTTTTTGGAGGAAAAACATCATAGGATAAGCAAGAAATATGTGATGAAACTTTCATAGGATTTTTAAGGAATATTTGGATGCGTATTTTGATAAGGAGTTTGGATGAATGATTTCTCACAAAGTGGCAACTAAATATTCATCAAGTTACTAGAGCATCAACCCCCTCTTAATAGTTTGGCGACTATACTAGCAATCCGGTCATTTTCTCCTCTAATCACCTTGTAACTGGTAAAATAGAAACACCTATTTTTGTACTTGTTGCCTTGTGTTGCAATCTTCATCTTCATTGAAATATGAATTTATGAATTGACCATCATTGGAGTATAATAAGCCACAAGTCTTCATTAATTACCAAAACCCTTAATCTAGGGCCTAGATACTTCAATCTCTCCCTTTTTGGTAATTAATCACAACACAATGAAGCGAAGCTTGAATGAGCCACATAGAATGAACTCCCGCTCAATGTTAGCATAATCATGATAAACTGCAGATAAATTCAAACCAAATATTCGAGAGCAAATCAACATTACAAGCCAAAGTTCAAATGAAAGAAAGCGACATAGTTTGACACAACCATAACAAGATAGAAATGAGAAGCAAAGAAAGAGATAGCCATGAATTTGAGATCAAGGTCCAATCCATCCATCCATCTTACTCAAAGTCATCTTATTGATCTTCATCTTCTCATCATACTTCATCTTCATCTAATTCACCCCCCCTTTGGTATCGTATTGCCAAAAAGATCACTCGTCCACTGGTGGAGGCGGTGGAGGATAGTAGAGATAAGGCATGTACCCCGACGGAGGAGGACGACGAGGAAACACTCCAAACATATGGCTACTGAAATCATGAAACTCCTGCTACAAGGTCTAATAGTAGTTAGTGGTCATGGTCTAAAACTGAGTGTTGAGGGCATCAACATCTGTTCTCATCTGACCCATATGCTGTTGCATGATGTTGAGTTGCTGCATCATGGGAGTATGGTACTGCTGAGCATAAGAGGTATGAAAAGCATCCATACCGGCCTGTATTCCCTGCTAGACTGCACTCTGAATGTGAGGGACAAAAGCCTGAAAGTCCTGAGCAGGCGGAGGAGGAGGTGCAGGAGCCCATGGCTGCCACTGGGGATCGTCTTCCTCATTTTCTTCTTCATGTGCAACATGATCTTACTCAGCTGGGGCTGCTGGAGGAGGGTGAGTGAGCACATGCTTAGTTGTAGAAAAGGGCTAATAGCTTGGGCGCAGAGTCCGACAATCACGCACCATGAACTTGGTCTACCGAAGAATAAGTGACATGATGTAGGGGGCATATTAGAGATTGAGCTGAATACTAGATGAAAGCTGCTCAATGGCTGCCACTGGGGATACTAGTGAACAATATCAATCCGGTGCCCGCCCATGATGTGATGTATGAAGTTCTAAAATTTATCTCGAATGACCTCAGAGTTCCCACTCTTAGGAAACATGGTTACTCTTACAATTTTGTTCACAGCAGTAGGCATAGGCTTAAGACAATTGACATGACCAAGAATCCCCTGATTTGGAGAGTAGTGAGCAAACCACTCATTCTCAGGAAGGTTTCCTCATCCCATATATTGACACCAACATCGTATCCAGTTCTATCAATCGTGATGGCCGTTGCAAAGTCAGTGAAGGTAGCAGAGCAACAGCGAGTGCCAGTCATTTAAGTGAGCTTGTTTTCCTCCCAATCAATTTCTATGGTAGCATAAAACTGATGAATGATAGTATCATTCCATGCACACTTGAGTTCCACAAAGTCATAAAGGCCAACAGTTTTAAACAGAGGAAGCAAGGGCTTGACAGAGTCGAATTGATCAATGTATGTCCAATCAATCCATTTATGAGGGAAAATGCCCTTGTCCACGAGATGTCCAAAAAAAGCATCAAGTTGTACCTTGGTGTGAAATTGAGGAATTGGAGGGGAGACATCAAGGTCATAGGCATAGTTGCGCTGAACTTTCACATACTCATCAGCCTTCCACCTCTTCTTGGGTATGTTCCAGTGAGAAGGATCAAACTCTTCATCGGCATCACTGGCATCTTTCATATCAACAATATTAGAACCCCCAGCAACTGATGACTCAACCTCTGTAGTATCGGGCTGCTCATAATCAGAGTCGCGTCCATAGTCTGAGTCGGCATCATCAACACGACGCTTCTTCTTGAGCTTCTTACCAATCAACTTCGTGGCAGCGTCTTTGGCGGCACAGGGAAAACTGTACAGGTATATCAATGATAAGAATAGAGATCACGACAATAGCAAACCCAAATAACATCCAATGTGCAAGATGTCAAAGAAGTCCAGCCTGGTCGACCCTGGCGGTCAGACCGTGGGCCACCGACGGTCTGACCGCCAGCACCCAGATGCCACATAATAGTGGTCCTTGAGTGATTTGCAATAGACAACAATGCATATGTCAAATTTCATCATAAGATCAAAAGCATCACATCTATGGATGAAGGGACATATAGAACATGCCATACTTTCCAAAATTTCATCTTGTGTGCAAGTCCTAGCAACATGAACCCTAGGAGTGAATTGTTGGCACTTCCCAAGTGCCCCTTTTATATGTGAATATTACCCCAATTAGAGCATAATTGACACTAATTTAGGCCATTTACCTGTGATATTATCTATATATTTGTATATGCGTTGTTTTGGAGCTTTATTGCAGAAACAGGTAAAATTGGTGATTAATGCGATGATGGAGAGGATAGGAGTCCAAAATCGATGAAAAGCACTGAAGAAGCCTAGTGCGCCGATCGGCGTAGTCCATGAGCCGATCGGCGCAAGGGTGATTTGGCCCACAGAAGTGACTGAGGCCCATTCCACATGTTTATGGAAGTTTATCTGCGCAAGACACTTGAAGATATTTGTCTAGAAGATTTATGGAACTTCAACAAGATTTATGGAACTTTAAGATCTCAACGTGCAGTACAAGACTTTATCTTGAAGGAAAAGGCCCACATGGCAGCTGTGGAAGACAGAGGAACCGACTCGTGGAAGAAATCAGAGAAGACACGGCTTGCGCCGATCGGCGCAATCCTACGCCGATCAGCGCAACCGCCTTATTTGCTAGAATCTGAGTCCTTTACAAGTAGAACCCCTATAAATACTTGTAAACCCTCACCGCAGAGAGAGGGAGGCGACAGAGGGACACGAGATCCGTGAGTCAGAGCCACCGTGGCTTGCCCCATTAGAATAGATCTCTAGTTGAGTTTCAAGAACCATTGGAGTTAAGAGTTGATCCGTCAAGGTAGGCCATCTCGACGGGGATGAATCTTACTCTATGTATCTCAAGGATGATTGAATATATTGATGATGGTTTTGGTGATTTGTCTATCTTGATTCTATAATGATGCATGTGCTTATTCCAATTGCTTAGTTCTAGGCTAAGTAAGTAGATATTATCTTAATCGTGGTGATTAGGATAGCATTCGGACATTGTATTGATTATGGTTGCTTGATGATGCTAGTAGTGTAGTTTAGCGGTGACAGCACTAAGCCTGCACAACACTATTGGATAGTTGAGTAGGGTAAGATACTCGCGCGATTAAGGGTTTCCTCTCGGCAGCGATAAATCGGGAGCCGCTCGGAAAGCAGGGTGGTCTTACTCATTAAAGGTTTTCATTGATCTATGTAATTACCCATTATGATGCCATTCAATTAGACTTTCTAATTACGATCTCACTAGTAGATATCTGGCTACTCACTTAACAGCATAGGTTTACAAGATCTGGCACACTTTGGCTCAGATTCACTGGAGTGCCAATCGGCTCAACTCCCGCGCCAATCGGTGCGACAATTTTGGCTTAGATTCACCAGTGTGCCGATTGGCTCAATCACAGATTTACTAGATCTTGCGCACTTTGACTTAGTTTTACTAGTGTGCGGATCGGCTCGACTCCTGCGCCGATCGGCGTAACGACAGATTTACTGTCTGGCGCACCTTTGCGCTGGCCAGTCTCCCCCTCATGCAACCTGACCTTGACAGTAGCCTTGACTAGATCTTTTACTGTTAACTGTTAACTTTTAAAATTAGATTGGTAATTTTGAACTCCTTTAAATGATTTTGCATATATTTGATCGTTTCATAAAAGAATGCTTTGAAGAACATTATGGCATCAGTTTTGATTTATTCACTTATGAGAGGAACCATTATATATGAGATGATATAGGGCTCCCCTTAAATGTGACATCCCAAAGAAAATTAAGTCAAATCAAGAGCAGATGAAAAGCGAAGAAAGAATCCATTAAGTAATGTTGGAAATATCAATAACATTGAGTTTGCTTCTCAACTTGCAAAACCGATTCTCATCAAGAGGTTTGGTGAAGATATCAGCCAATTGATCTTCCATCATCACACTTTCCGTCACAATGTCTCCTTTGCTCACATGATCCCTTATAAAGTGATGGCGAATATCAATATGCTTGGTTCTCTTGTGTTGGAAAGGATTTGTAGCAATCTTCACAGCACTTTCATTGTCGCTAAGAGAGGGATGCAATCAAATTTGACTCCATAATCCAACAATGTTTGCTTCATCCATAATAATTGTGCACAACAACTTTTGGCTGAAACATATTCGACTTTGGCGATAGAGAGAGCAACTGAATTTTGCTTCTTTGATGACCATGAAACCAATGATCTTCCAAGCAATTGACATGTGCTGGAGGTACTTTTTTTTTATCAATTTTGCATCCGGCATAATCTGAATCAGAAAATCCAATGAGAACAAATTGAGCACCTTTTGGATGCCATAGGCCTAAATTTGGTGTTTGCTTCAAGTATCTCAATATTCTTTTAACAGCCATCATATGACACTCTTTTGGTGATGCTTGATATCTTGCACACATACAAACACTAAACATTATATCGGGCCTAGATGCGGTGAGGTAGAGAAGACTTCCAATCATATACCAAAATAACTTTAGATCAACTGATTTCCCTTCTTCATCAAGATCAAGATGTGCATTTGTTGCTATAGGTGTCTTGATTGGTTTAGAATTTTCCATACCAAATCGTTTGAGTAGGTCATTCACATACTTGCTTTGGCAAATAAAAGTCCCATCACTTGTTTGTTTCACTTGAAGACGAAGAAAGAAACTCAATTCACCAATCATAGACATTTCAAATTCTTTGGACATCATATTTCCAAATTCCTCACAAAAATCATGATTTGTTGATCCAAAGATAATGTCATCAACATATATTTGACAAATGAATAGATCATCTCCAATTTGCTTGGCAAATAAAGTGGTGTCCACCTTTCCAATTTTGAATCCCTTCGAAATGAGAAAATCCCTCAATCTTTCATACCAAGCATGTGATGCTTGCTTAAGGCCATATAGTTCTTCGGAGAGCTTGTAAACATGATTTGGCTTCTTTGGGTCTTCAAAACCGGGTGGTTGTTCCACAAATACTAGCTCATTTATTTTTCCATTTAAGAAGGCACTTTTCACATCCATTTGATATAACTTGATATTGTGAGAAGTGGCATATGTAAGTAAGATTCTTATTGCTTCAAGTCTTGCCACGGGAGCAAATATTTCTGAAGGACTGAGAAGGTGACCAGAGGGGGGGGCGTGAATGGGAGCCAATTAAAATTCTTCAGAAGAACATGGCCTATATCCCAAATACAACCTGAACTAACCTCTAAACCGATCACCAAGGTCACATACACCAACTTGTGATGTGCTAACCCTAGGAGTGATCAACAGCAGCAGCGGAACACAACGGAAACAAAACAAAACAGCAAGGACTCAAAACGGTCAAAGAAACTCAACCAAAATAGACAGCTCTGTCAGTACATCGGTAGTGCTGATTATAGCATCGGCATTGCCAATCTGTAGAAGGAACAGACCATCGACAGTGCCGGTCGACAGAAGGAGTAAAGCTACTGGAACACATAGAAAAAGAGCATCGGCAGTGCTGGTCAGGGCATCGACATTGTCGATCGGCAATTTAGACAGAGCATCGGCAATGCCGATCAAATCGTCGGTAGTACCGATTGAGAACAGAAAGAAGATGAAATTCTTGATGAGGTCATCGACAGTGCCGATCTAGATTTTTCTTCCTCCAGCGGCAGTGCCGATGGAAAGATGAACACTGCCGATCGACCCTCGACAGAACAGAAAACTGTACTCGGGATTAGGCAAAACTTGACCAAAACCTAATCAAACGAACTCCAAATTGTGTGATTTTTGGACCAGCCAATCCTCAACACATCATGACCCTAATCCTGAGGATCCACTCAATTGGCTCAAGGAATCATCATGAGTTTTAGATCTTGTGCCAAGAACACCAAAAACGGGGAAACTTGAGAAATCCTTCAAATCAAAGGTGCTAGAGCTTATGATTCGGTCAAGGATCCATATAGGATTGTTCTATCTCATCATAGGACCAAGGTCCCACAAGAAATCTGCCCAAAAACATGCCCAAAAATGAGATCAAAAATTCCCATGAAAATAGCTCCGAAGATAAAGAAAAAGACAAATTCATGATTTAGGGAGAGAGGAAGATCTTGAGCACGAAAATAACTCTCATATCCTAGAAACATGCTTACAAGATCCATGGATACAAGGCTAGGAAGCCACCCTCTTCCTCCCACTATTTGGAAGAGAAAGAGATGTCTCTCTCACACCCTCTCCTCTCCTCTATTACATGAAGACCTCTCCTAGCACTTTAAATGAAGACCAAAGGCAAGGCTAAGGGAAAGAGAGGCACCTCTTCCACCAGCCCTACCTCTCCTTATAACGGCCTAGGGGTTGTCCTAAAGACCATCCTACCCCCTTACTTACAATACACTACCAACTACCACTAGGGGCATAATTGTCCATCTTTTTCCTTATCGCTCGAACGCCATTGAGCCCTTGACGACTTTGCTTCACCTTGACGCAAGCTCCGCGATGGTGCCACATGCACCTCCAATCGCTGCCACTGGTTTTGAGGCCCAAACCGGGAAACCACCTTGCATGCTTCTCAAAGCGCGACTTCTTGATCTTGACGTGTGTCACCTCATCCTGTGATCCTAGACGTCGGCAAGTCTCTCCCATGTCTGGTCCATTGGAAGCCTCTACTCGCACTGACGCCCGATCACCTTTTACTTGGTCAACCCTACCGTCTTGATCACCACCCATAGTTTTGAGGCTCACCCCCGAAACCGTCTGTCCTTCTTGCATCTCCACATGTACGGTGTGGATCATCCTTGACTTTACCACGCCTCCCGATCGTCCGGCCCCAAGTCTCCTACTTGTGCCTGATCCTCTCGTCGTTGACTGCCAAGTTGACTCTAGTGACCTACACATCATGAGCCAAGCAAACACATTTCCCATCTCCTGCAAACTCTCCAACATCCTTATCAACTCTGGTTAGTCAAAACCATGACATGCACAAACTCATGCAATCTCCATATTTTTGCATTTCAACTCAAACACCAAACTCAACCAATGTCAATTACTCATCACATATTACAACCCATGGCACATATCCACATGGTTTCTCAATCTCCCCCTTGATGAGTACATTGACAACACCAAATGCACAAAGATTAGATATTGAAATGCGAAACCGAATAAGCACATCCAAATAGCTAAAACCCAAAGAAAAGGTGAAAAGTAGCCATCTAGCATAAGCGGGATCTCAAAACCAAGAGTTGACAAAGAAAGCCACTCGAGAACGCAAAGATCGTGAAAAACGCATGAAAAACACTCAAGGACATGATATGCTCCCCCTCAACTTGTGGTAGGTCTCATGTAATGCAAAATGGATCATTTTAAGTTTCTTAGCATTATTTGTGCATGACCCAATATTTTTCCCCCTTTGGCAATGAACTCATCAAAGGAGCAAAAGAAAAAGGAAACATGCAATGCATGAATATGCAAACCTAAGGAGCTTCAACAATTATGCAAAGAAGCATTTAATTTTTCTAATAAAAAATAGAGCCATGAAGTGTAAAAGCAATAGCTCACAATCATACAAAGATCAAAAATAGATAGCAAGGCATAAACACCAAGAGCTATACAAGCTAAGCGAAAAGATTGACTAGCTTAGATAGAATCAAATTTGGTCATCATGAGAAAAGCTGCCACCACATGTATAACTACTCCCATCCAAGGAAAAAGAAGCATCAAGTTAATCAAAAGAAACTAGCCAGTCTCAATCTCAACCAAGGCAACAAGCATTCACAGAAAATAAGATCTACACATGCTCACATATGCAACAAAGACTCATAAGAAAAGAGAAAAGCATTATTCTTATGGGATCCTCATGTATCTTCTAATCCGTGCGGAGCGTCGCACGACTGGGTACGGCAAACACCCCGAGACTTTGAAGTACAATGTTTGGATTTAACATTTTTATGTTACTTCTAATCCATGCGGAGGGTCGCATGACTGGGTACGACAAACACCCCGAGGCTTCAAAGCACAGTCAATTTATTTTGCAAATTAAAAGCATAAAGATGAGCATGCCTTTGCGGCAAAAGGAACAAACATTCCCACAATGTTCCATCATGAGCTAAACATTTGCAAAGCCACATTTCACAAATACAAGGTGCCAAAGCTAAGATATCCTCTAGACTAGCCTCAACACAAGTCTTGATAGGGATAAAAGCAATTATACACATGGTGAGCAAGTCGTACCAAGATTAGTTCATAAGGTTCACAAGAAGCTAAGTTTACCTTTAAGATTAGCAAGTTGCTAAGTTTACCTTTAAGATTAGCAAGTTGCTCAAAAGAGTCTATAACAAGCCATCTAGAAAATCTAAGCATGAGAGATTACTATCACATCCACACAACTTAGCTCAAGCCCAATCATAGCAAAGAGAAATGCAAGAAAGCATAAGAATCAAAGCTCATCTACCAATGCATATATTACATATGAGATGCAATGCGAAAAGATAAGATACATATATACAAGAGAACACCAGCTCCCCCTCAAATGATGCCATAAGGATGGCAAACACCAAGCTCCCCCCAAAGAAAAGCGAATCGCGAAGCATCTAGGGGCTTGGTAAGGATATCAGCCAATTGGTGTTTAGTGTCAATGTGTTTGAGCTCAATATTATCTCTCAGGAAGTGGAATCTCACATTTATGTGATTGACCTTACCATGTTGGATTGGGTTTTTGGCTAAGCATACGGCACTAGAGTTATCACACATGAGTGGAACACTCTTAAAGGTTAACCCATAGTCTCTCATGGTGGATACTATCCATAGGATTTGTGAGCAGCAGCTAGCAACAGCAATATACTCAGCCTCTATGGTGGACTAGGCTACACTCGACTGCTTACGAGAAGACCAACAGATCAAAGAAGTATCCAAGAAATGCAAAGTACCAGAAGTGCTCTTTCTATCAATTCTACGCCCAGCAAAGTTCGCATCCAAATACCCAATGAGACCAAGAGATGAATATGCAGAGTACCAAAGTCCAAACTCAAGGGTGTATTTGAGATACGTGAAGATGTGCTTGACAGCCTTGTGATGAGTCAATCTTAGGGAAGCTTGAAAGCGAGCACAAAGACACACCGCAAAGTGTATGTCGGGTCTTGTCACTGTCAAGTACAAGAGGGATCCAATCATTCTCCTGTACTCCCTTTGGTCCACCGCTTCATAGTCTTCGTCAGGGTCAAGTGTCGTGGTTGTGGACATTGGTGTTGACAACGGCTTCACATTGACCATGTTGAACTTCTTCAGGAGATCCTTCGTGTACTTGGCTTGATGTATGAAGGTGCCTTGCTTGCATTGCTTGATTTGAAGTCCAAGAAAGAAGGTAAGCTCGCCTATCATCGACATCTGAAATTCACTTTCCATGGCTTCCTAAAATCTGGACACAAGAGCGTGAGAGGAACCACCAAAGATGATATCATCCACATATATCTGAACAATTAGAAAGTCATTGCCATGCTCTGGAGTGAACAAGGTTTTGTCAACACACCCCATGACATACCCGCGCTCTAGTAAGGTCTTAAGCCTAGCATACCATGCCCTAGGTGTTTGCTTTAGCCAGTACAAAGTCTTCTGAAGCTTGTACACACGGTTTGGATATTTGTGGTGCTCAAAGCCAGGTGGTTGTTTCACATAAACCTCTTCCTTTATGAAACCATTTAGGAAAGCACTCTTGACATCCATTTGGTAGAGTCTAATGCCCTTAGAGGCAGCAAATGCAAGCAAGATCCTAATGGCTTTTATGCGTGCAATAGGAGCAAAGGTTTCCCCATAGGCTAAGCCCTCAACTTGGCTAAAACCCTGAGCAACAAGCCTAGACTTGTTTCTCACAACCTCACCATCTTCCCTATGCTTGTTTTTGAACACCCATTTGGTTCCTATAACATTGACATGAACAGGAGGCCTACTAGGGTCCACACTTTGTTTCTCTCAAAGTTTTCCAACTCCTCATGCATGGCATTAACTCAATGTTCATCAGATAGTGCATGAACATCAACCCAAGGTTCAAAGGTGGCAACAAAGAGAGAATTGGTAAAGCAAGCGAGATGTGCAGACCTTGACCTTGTTGTCCTCTCATAGAGATTACTGATCATCGGTTGAGGTGGATGTTGACGCTGAATGTGCTGAGGGGCCTCTCTCTTAGAGCGTACCTCCCCCTCAATCACAGCTGGAGCTGGCTCGATAGCTGCTGAGGTCGATGTAGAAGCTTCTTGACCCACTGCTGGAGTGGTAGAGGCAGCAGGAACAAGCTCGAATGTGGGATGGAATGACTCATCATCGTCATCTTCCGAGCTCTGTAGGTCCTCTTCTACAAAAATACTCTCCTCCATCTTCCTGTTACCTACAGTCTCAACCACATTGCTTGCACAAGAGTTTAATTCATCAAAGGTTACATCATAGGACTCTACGATGGTGTTAGTTTCCAAATTCAAAACTCTATAGGAATGGCCATGAAGGGTGTAGCCAAGAAAAATACCATCAGAAGATCTCGACTCAAACTTATCAAGATTGCCACGTTTGAGAATAAAGCACTTGCAACCAAAAGCACGCAAATGAGAAATAGATGGCTTCCTCCCAAAGTGTAGCTCATAGGATGTCACATTAAGAATTGAGCGCAAGAAAACCCGATTTGAAACATAGAAAGCAGTGCTAATGGCCTCAGCCCAGAACCGCCTCGGAGTCCTATGCTCATCGAGCATCATCTGAGCCATTTCCACCAAGGTCCTGTTCTTTCTTTTAACCACACCATTCTGCTGAAGGACACGAGATGCTGAAAACTGATGCTCAATACCATGCTCAAGGCATAAAGCATCAAAGGAGGAGTTCTTGAACTCGGTGCCATTATCACTGCGAATTGCTCGTAATGCACCAATGAGTTCCTTGAACAACCTCAAAGCTAAGCTCCAAAAGTGATGAAACAATTCATCCTTGCTCTCAAGAAAGTAAACCCAAGAGTAGCAAGAGTAGTCCTCAACAATCACAAGGACATACCACATCCTACCCGCCGAACAAACCTGAGAAGGACCAACAGTATCCATATGAAGCAACTCTCCAGGGCGTTCAGTCATCACCAAATTAATTGGTGGATGAGAAGCGGCAATCATTTTCCCATGAGGACTAGGAGCACAAACCAAATCCTTATCAAATTTGAGCTTAGGAAATCCTCGGATCAGACCTAGGCCACTTAAGCGACAAAGCAAGTCAAAGCTCATGTGACCTAGTCTCCTACCATTTCTAGAGCTCAGAAGAAGATTGAACAACCAAGCACTTCTGAGAACCAGGAGAGATAGAAAAATCAAGCTAAATAACTTTCCCAATGCTATAAATCCAATAAACCAAAGAGCCATTTGAATCAAGAACACAAGAATCATTTTTCTTGAAGCGCACTTCCAAACCAACATCAAGCAACTGAGAGACAGAGAGAAGATTGTACTTGAGATGCTCAACCAAACCAACATCCTTGAGAGTGAATTTTTCATTTACCTTTACCGCACCCTTGCCTTCACTCTCCCTCTCTTGTCATCGCCAAAGGTCACATACTCTCGGCGCTTTAAGGGAGTGAGGCTGTAGAACCACTTTGCATCTCCGATCATGTGGCGTGAACACCCGGAGTCCATCATCCATTTGTTCTCCAAGCCTCCACCTGCTGCCTATAAAGAATGAGAAGGAAAGATCGATGACTCAGTGCTAGGGTTAGAAACAAAACTCTTGGAAAACCAGCACTGAACCACACGACCTGCAGGGGTTACCACAGTTCTTTGCACATTACCACTCGAACGCATGGGACGAGAACCATAATGGGGAAAGCGTGGCCTGTCAAAGCGTCTCGACTCAAACCTGGGGTTGTGAGGATAGAAATCATCTGTGTGAAAGACAAATCCACGCGAGCGACGCTCACCACGATGAGGAAAATATGGGGCGCCAAAACGCTACTGCACAAAGCCTCTGTTTCGTGAATCAAAGCCATATGAGGAATGACCCTGTCCACGACATGCACGAGAAAAAGAGCAAGGCTGAAAACCAACAAAATCATCATGATGCACGTTCCTAGTTAACTCAGCTTGGATCCTCTCAATCCTTTTATGCCTATAACAGTACTCATCCTAGTGACCCTTACGCCCACAGAACATGCAAATATAGGCACTCTCATGTTTAGGCTTAGCTTGCATAGTGGGTTTGGGTTTTGGATTCTCAGCTTGTTTTGGGTTGAACGAAGGATTGGGGTTAGGTGGATAGTATGTGTCAGTGGGTTCGATGGATTGTTCCTCATCCTTGTAGCTAGAGCTAGGCACAAACTTACCCACATTCTCACTCTCCTTGTCACATCTCTCAAATCCCGAGCCAAAGTTGTAGGTTGACCTACTGGCACTTTCTTTGACTCTTGCCAAGTCACTCAATCTTTTCCTCACTCACTAGGGTTCTTTGGAGATGAGAGATGATATAGTCATTTTCTTGGGCTAGGTTTTTGTTTTCCTCTCTTGTGATTGCAAGCTTATCCTTAAGAGAGCCACACACTACACAGAGTGGTGGAAGAACTTTGGAGCGAGTCTCATCTAGCGGCTTGGACTCGAGCTCTTTGACTTCCAACTCATTAGTGAGCTTGGGGCGCTTGTGACATGCACCCAGAAAAGTTGGTCTAGCTTTGAATTCATCAAGCACTTCAAGGGCACTCTCAAGCTGACTAGCAACTTGAGCATGCACACTTTTCCTCTAACTAAGATCATTCATCACAACTTGACAAGACTCACACTCAACATCAGCATTTTTAGCAAGCTTCGACATAAGTGAGGTAATCTCATAATCAGCATTCTCTAACTTAGACTTAAGCTCTTTACTCTCACGTACAGTGTCGTGAAGCTTATCATCTTGCATGAGCAAAACATCACGCAAATGATCAAGTTCAGAAGAGAGCTCAATAAGAGTGGGAGGTACCTCGCTTGTGTCGGAGTTGGAGCCAGAGTCAGTGTCGTGATCGTTCTTTGGCATGAAGCAAAGCCTAGTGAAGTCGTCCTTCCTCTTGACTCGTGGCTTTTCGACCTCCTCCTTCGAGCTTGTAAGGCCTTTGCTTGATGTGAGGTCGACGTCACTCAAAGCAGCAACGCAGGCGCGTGCAATGGCCTTGGCGAACTTCTTGGAGTTCTTGCCTTTCTTGTAGAAGTGGTTCTTCTTCTGCTTGAAATCTTTAGTGTTGTTGTCGTGGTACTCGGCCTTCTTCTTCTTCTTGGGGCAGTCAGCAATGAAGTGTCCCGGTTCACCACACTCGAAGCAGGTTCTTGAACCACCTCCTCTTCTCTCCTTCCGGTTGTTGTAGAACTTCCTTGTGAGCAAGGACAGCTCCTCGTTAGGCATGCACTCCATCTGTTCATCAGAAGCTGCAACAAGAGAAGAAAGAGCAAACTCCAAAGAAGACCTGTCAAGTGAGGGGTTAGTTCTATAAGAAGCACCATTGTGACTACCCTTTTGAGAGCAAGAAAGAAAAGCCATGCTAGAAGCAGGATTAATAAGATTAGGACAAGACTTCCTAGACAGTTCATGAGATTTTAGCTTGCTATACAGCTGCTCACAGTCCAGGGTATTGAAGTCAGCAGTTTCTTCTAGTGCAACAATCTTAACCCTCTATGCATTTTCATCAAGAGAATACAGAAATTGCTTAGCTCTATCATTATCATTGTACACAAGGTTACCACAAGCCCGCAGGTTGCACACAATGGCCTCAAACCTACAAAAATTGTCATCTAGTGACTCACCAGGTTTTTGTGCAAAGGTTTGGTACTGTCTATTGTAAGAATCCTTACACATAGACTTGACTTGATTGGTACCCTCATGGTACGTGCAAAACTTTGCCCAAATGGCAGGTGCAGTATCAAGATGAGCAACACGGTCATGTTCATTTTCACCTAGAGCAGAAAGCAGGATATTGACAGCTTTGGAGTTGTTTTCATACCTGGTTAACTCACTTGCAGATGCAGTGTTGAGGTCTTTTGGTATAGCATACTCCTTCTCAACTATCTCCCAAATTGCATGTCCTTGGCTTAAGCGATAAGCCTTAGTCCTTGACTTTCAGTAGGGAAAGTCCTCTCCATCAAACATCCAGAGCTTGACCGCACGCTTCTCCATGTCGCCTTCAGATCAAAAAGCCGGTAAAGGTCAACTAGTGATCAAACCGGCTCTGATACCAATTGAAGGACCTAGAAGGCAACCAGAGGGGAGGGGTGAATGGGAGCCAATTAAAATTCTTTAGAAGAACTTGGCCTATATCCCAAATACAAGCCGAACTAACCTCGGAACCAATCACCAAGGTCACATACACCAGCTTGTGATGTGCTAACCCTAGGAGTGATCAACAGCAGCAGCGGAACACAGTAGAAACAAAAGAGAATAGCAAGGACTCGAAACGGTCAAAGAAACTCAACCAAAACAGATAGCTCTGTCAGTACATAGGCAGTGCCGATTACAGCATCGGTAGTGCCGATCTGCAGAAGGAACAGACCATCAGCAGTGCCGGTCTGGCCATTGACAGTGCCGGTCAACAGAAGAAGCAAAGCTACTTGACACACACACAAAGAGCATCGGCAGTGCTGGTCAGGACATCGGCAGTGCTGCTCGGCAATTTAGACAGAGCATCGGCAGTGCCGATCAAATCGTCGGTAGTGTCGATTGAGAGCAAAAAGAAGACGCAATTCTTGATCAGGTCATCGGCAGTGCTGATCTAGATTTTTCTTCCCGCATCGGCAGTGCCTATGGAAAGATCGGTAGTGCCGATAGACCCTCGACAGAACAAAAAACTGTACTCTGGATTAGGCAAAACTTGACCAAAACCTAATCAAACGAACTCCAAGTTTTGTGATTTTTGGACCAGCCAATCCTCAACATATCATGACCCTAATCCTCGAAGATCCACTCCATTGACTCAAGGAATCATCACGATTTTCAGATCTTGTGCCAAGAACACCAAAAAATGGGAAACTTGAGAAATCCTTCAAATCGAAGGTGCTAGAGCTTATGATTCGGTCAATGATCGATATAGGATTGTTCTACCTCATCATAGCACCAAGATCCCCCAAGAAATCTGCTCAAAAACTTGCCCAAAAATGAGATCGAAAATTCCCACAAAAATAGCTCCGAAAATAGAAAAAAATAGAAATTCGAGATTTAGGGAGAGGAAGATCTTGAGCATGAAAATAACTCCCATATCATAGAAACATGCTTAGAAGATCCATGGATACAAGGCAAGGAAGCCACCCTCTTCCTCCTACTATTTGGAAGCGAAAGAGATGTCTCTCAGACACCCTCTCCTCTCCTCTATTACGTGAAGACTTTTCCTAGCACATTGAATGAAGACCTAAGGCAAGGCTAAGGGAAAGAGAGGCACCTTTTTCACCAGCCCTACCTCTCCTTATATAGGCCTAGGGGTTGTCCTAAACACCATCCAACCCTATACCTACAATACACTGCCACCTACCACCAGGGGCATAATCGTCCATCTTTTTCCTCATCGCCTGAACGCCATCGAGCCCTTCATGACTTTGCTTCGCCTCGACGCAAGCTCCGCGATGGTGCCACGTGCACCTCCAATCGCCACCACCAGTTTTGACTCCAAAACTGGGAAACCGCCTTGCACACTTCTCAAAGCGTGACTCCTTGATCTTGACGCGTGTCACCTCGTCCTGTGATCCTCCATGTCGGCAAGTCTCTCCCGTCTCCGGTCCATTGGAAGCCTCTACTTGCACCGACGCCCGATCACCTTTGATTTGGTCAACCCCGCCGTCTTGATCACCACCCACAGTTTTCAGGCTCACTCGTGAAATATTCTGTGCTTCTTGCATCTCCACATGTACGGTGTGGATCACCCTTGACTTCACCCAGCCTCCCAATCGTCCGGCCCCAAGTCTCCTACTTGTGCCCGATCCTCTCGCCGTTGACCTCCAAGTTGACTTCAGTGACCTACACATCATGAGCCAAGCAAACACATTTCCTATCTTCTGCAAACTCTCCAACATCCTTACCAACTCCGGTTAGTCAAAACCATGACATGCACAAACTCATGCAATCTCCAGATTTCTGCATTTAAACTCAAACACTGAACTCAACCAATGTCAATTACTCATCACATATTGCAAATCATGGTACATATCCACATGGTTTCTCAGTTTCATCAAAATCCAAGCCTTCAACTTGAGTGTAGACTTGTGCCACAAGTCTTATCTTGTTTCGCACGGCTACACCATTTTCATCTTGCTTGTTCCGAAATACCATTTTGTCCCAATGACATTATGATGTCTCTTTACTAATTCCCATACATCATTGCAAGCAAAATTATTTAGTTCTTCATGCATAGCATTTACCCAATCCAGATCTTTCAAAGCTTCATCTATTTTGGTTGGTTCTCCATTCGAGACAAAAGAGTAGTGTTCACAAAATGATGCAAGTCTTGATCTTGTTTGAACAACTTTGTTTATATCACCAACAATTTGATCAACCGGATGATCTTTTGTAATAGAATTATGAATCTTATGTCGAGCAATTATATCTTGAGGAGTATTTGAGGAATCTTCATTTTCAGATTGGATTGTAACATTTTCATCTCCATCCTTATTGATAGATTGACCATGATCATTTGAAGTAGGTCAAGAGGATGGTAATTGAAATATTGATGTACTGATATCATCATATTCTTCATCCTTGGATTTAGTATCACCAATGGTCATATTCTTCATTGCTTTTCTTAATCCCTCATCTCCTACATCATCCAAATTTTCTTGTTCTTGTTGAGAGCCATTGGTCTCATCAAACTCAACATCACTTGACTCTTCCACAATTCTAGAATTTTTATTGAATACTCGATAAGCTTTGCTATTTGAAGAATATCCAAGTAAGAACCCTTCATCACATTTACTTTGGAACTTTGACAATCTTATGCCTTTTCTCAATATATAGCATTTACAACCAAACACCCGAAAATATGATATATTTGGCTTTCTCCCCACTAGCAGTTCATACGGAGTCTTTTTCAACAATCGATGGCAATTTAATCTATTTGAGGCATGACAAGCATTGTTGATAGCTTCCGCCCAAAAAATGTCCGAAACATTATATTCCGAGAGCATTGATCTTGCCATATCGATCAAGGTTCTATTTTTCCTTTCAACAACACCATTTTGTTCCGGAGTGTACTTTGCTAAAAATTCATGCTTAATTCCTTTTTATTCACAATATTCATCAACTTTATAATTTTTGAACTCGGTGCCATTGTCACTTCTAATTTTCTTGATGTTGAACTCAAATTCATATTTAAGCTCTTTTGGCAAAGCTCTTGAATATGCCAAATACATTTGATTTGTCCTGTAGAAAGAATACCGATGTGTATGTTGAGAAATCATCCACAATCACAAGACAATAGCTATTTCCACCAATGCTTCTATATGTGGTTGGTCCAAACAAATCCATATGTAGTAATTCCAATGGTCTTGTAGTGGACATAACACTTTTTGATGGATGAGAGTTTCCAACTTGTTTTCCGGATTGACAAGCACTACATAATTTATCCTTTTCAAAAATCACATCTTGCAATCCAATTACTAGATCATGCTTCATAAGTCGGTTCAATTGTTTCATTCCAACATTACCAAGCCTTCTATGCCACAACCATCCTTTTGAGGCTTTGGTAAATAAGCAAGTGCTGAAGTTAGCATCTTTATATGAGAAATCCACAAGGTAAAGATTTCCATACCGAAATCCTTTGAAAATCAACTCATTGTTTTTGATGCAAGTAATGATGACATCTTTTGCAGAGAAAATGCAAGTGAGTCCAAGATCACATAATTGAGCAACCGATAGCAAGTTAAAACTTAAGGATTCAACTAACAACACATTTGAGATAGATAGATCATTTGAGATGGCAATTTTTCCCAATCCTTTCACTTTGCCTTCGCTATTATCTCCAAATGTAATCTTGTAAAATTCTAAACCTTCATAAATTCATTGAGGTGAACATGCCTCCATTTCTGGTCATGTGTTGAGAGCAACCGCTATCAAGCACCCAATGATGTCCATCGAATTTATAGTTCACCTACAAAACAAAATTAGTTTCTTTTAGGTAACCAACCTTGCTTGGGTCCTTGGAGGTTAATGACCAAGGCTTTTGGCACCCAAATACTTCTTTTCTTTGCACTATCATTTGACAAGGAAGTTTTTGAGTTTTGAACATGCATCTTATTTTTACCAACAAACTTGGCATGAATAGCACCTTTAGAAGATTTAGTAAGAACATAAGAGGCATCAATATCTCTAAACATCACATTCTTACTTCCGGTACAATCCTTTTCAAGATGCCCGGTATTTTTGCATTTAGAACAATACAAACCATTCTCTCTTATGAAAGCGGTTTTCTTTTCAACAAAGGCACTTTTATTTTTCTTAGGGATGAATCCAAGTCCCTCATGCTTGAGAGTGAATCTTTGACACTCCCACATTTTGTTAAAAATATTTTCACCCTTGTGACAATTTGCAAGAGCTTTAACAAGAGAGTCTACGGTTTCACGTAATTCATCATTTTCAACAATAAGCAAAGGATCACATGTACTTGACATATTTTCATATGAATCAGTTTTAGAAGAGCATGGTATAGCCAATAGATCATCACAGGCAGTTGATATACTAGAAGTATTAACTTTATTCATGCTGGGCACACAATCAAGCATATCACAAGTAATTCCAACATCTTGTTTTTCAACATGAGTGTCTTGAGCTTCCTTAAGCTCCTCATGAGCCTCCTTTAGATTTTCATGAGAGGTCTTTAGCTCCTCATAAGACTCATGTAGTGAGGCATATTTTCTTTTTAATTATTTATACAATTTTTTGTCTTGCCTAGAGATTCATCAAGCACACTTACCATATCAACAAGATCAGCATAAGAAAATGTATCATCATCATCACATACCTTGGGTTCTCCTTTGGCCATGAAGCACATATGTGAGTCGAATAGAGAAGGAGCTTCCTTGACGGCAAATGCTTGCAAGTCCCACTTTGGAGGACTTATTCTCATTGTCGCTATCTTCATTTTCAGAATCCGAACTTGCATCCGAATCCCATTCAACTAGATAAGCTTTGCCATCTTTCTTGTTGAACACTTTCTTGTAATTCTTTTTCTTTCCTTTGCTATGCCTTTCATCATCTTTCTTTTTCTTGTAATTTTTAGAGATATGTCCCATGTCTCCATATTCAAAATATTTCTTGTTTGCAAAAGGATTTTTGCTTGATGATCTTCGGTCTCCTTTCTTCTTCATGAATTTCTTGAATCTTCTTACCATCAAAGCAACTTCCTTATCGGTACTTTCACCTTCATCATCACTATCCAGTTTTGATGCTTTGACCTTGAATGCAATATTCTTCTTGCTACTTTCGCATTGATCACCATGAAGCTCTATTTGTGATTGCTTGAAAATGTCATGAGTGAGAATTTCCCCCAAGACTTGTGAGGGAGTAATCTTTGTCAAGTCCGACCACACTAGCATGGTGACAATTGTTTTATACTTAGGCGGTAAAGCTCTAAGAAACTTGTGGGAGATATCAACATTTTCAACCTTAAATTCAAGGTCCTTGAGCTCATTCACAATATCTGTCAACCGAGAAAAAATTGTCTTGAAATCTTTGTTTGGAAGTAGAGCAAATTTCTCAAATTTTCCTTTGCAAATGAATTGCTTAGCACTTTTGACCATACTTGTGCCTTCATGAGCCTCAATGAGAGCTTGCCAAACCTCATAAGTTGTGGTAAGTTTGCACACCCTATGATATTCTTCTTTGCACAATGCCCGAATGAGCACATTCATTGCTTGGGCATTATCCTTCATATTTTCTCGATCGGTAGGTGTGAGCTCTTGTGGATTAAGCACGGCATAACCAACATCCACAACATTCCAAATAGAATCACCCATTGCTTGAAGATGGATTTTCATGCATGTTTTCCAATAGTCAAAATCTGACCCATCAAAGTATGGAGCATGACCGACATTGACGATGTTGCTAGCCATTATCCTACTCCCGAATGGTTAAATCCTTGCTAAAATGGGAGTACCGGCTCTGATACCACTTGTAGGATCTAGGATACCGACTAGAGGGGGGTGAATAGGCGGTTTTTGACAAATTAATAACATGTAAAAGATTAGCGGAAATAATACAAGATAATAATAGCAGGAATGAAAAACAACACCTAGGTTGAGAGCTAAGGGTTTGCAATCCTAGGTGACATGCAACATCACAATCTCTCATAATGTAAAGAGCAAGAATTAAACTAGAGAAAGGACACGAATTTAACTCGTGGTCTCGGTGACTTCCCGATCACCCCTAATCCTTGTTGAGGTGGATTCAAGCCTTTGTTGTGCTTCTCTATCAGGAACTCACTTCTCCAACAAGAAGGGCTCACACAAGAGCAACTTGATCTTAAGCCAAAACAATCCCTTGAAACTCTCCAAACCTCAATTTCACTAGACTTACCCTTTACCGCTCTGGTGAGGTGAGTACAAGACCTCTTACAAGAACATCGGGCCTCCTTCACAATCTTCTTGAAGGGCTCACGGTTTCCATGCCACCAAGCCGACTAGGAGGCAGCAACCTCCAAGAGTAATAAGCCGACGTTGATTGTTTGATGAAAACTAGTGCCACAAAGCTTGAATCACTCAAGAAACATGCACTAGAATCTCACACACTTGCAATGGATCTATGGAAGCTTGTGTGAGAGAGGAGAAGACTCATATGGCTCAACAATATAGCTCAGGGTATCAAGAAGGCTCAAATGCATGAGAGAAGTGGGTATATATAACCAAGGCATGAAAAACTAACCGTTACAACTTTCTGCGCTCCTGGCGGTCAGACCGTGCCTCCCTGGTGGTCAGACCGCCACAGACCCAACGGTTAGTTTGACTGGCATTCAAACTTGTCTAAAGACTGGCGGTCAGACCGGGCACCACTGTTGGTCAGACCGTAAGAGTCAGACCAGGGCCCAGAACTCTCTGGTCAAGCACGGTCAGACCGTCCATGGCCCGCGGTCAGACTGCCATTGCTTAGTGGTCATACTGGTAGCTCCACGCGGTCAGACCGCCACAAGGGTTAGGTCTTTGGCCCTCTCTGGACGAGGACGGTCAGACCGTCACATCCTGGCGGTCAGACCGCCCCGGCCTGGCAGTTGGACTGCTCTCCCCTGATGGTGATACAGCTATTGGTAGGCCGTTCGCACTCCTTTGGACGCTCACGGTCAGACCGCAGCACAATCACGGTCAGACCGCCAGCCCTCCTTCGAATTTTTCAGGAAAAGAACTTGAGGGTTTCCAACATGTAATTTTCAGGGAATTTGTTGGAGTAAAAACATCATAGGATAAGCAAAAAATATTTGATGAAATGTCCATAGGATTTTCAAGGAATATTTGGATGTGTATTTTGACAAGGAGTTTGGATGAATGATTTCTCACAAAGTGGCAACTAAATTTTCATCAAGTTACTAGAGCATCAACCCCTCTTAATAATTCGGCGACTATACTAGCAATCCGGTCATTTTCTACTCTAATCACCTTGTGACCGGTAAAATAGAAACACCTATTTTTGTACTTGTTGCCTTGTGTTGCAATGTTCATCTTTATTGAAATATGAATTTATGAATTGATCATCATTGGAGTATAATAAGCCACAAGTCTTCATTAATTACCAAAACCCTTAATCTAGGGCCTAGATACTTCAACAATCTTTATATATCAAGCATGAATGAGAAGGAAGTTTTATTTCAGCTACCATTTGTCATGCTTGCCAAAACATTTTAAATTCGTACAAAAACAGCAAAGTGTAGGTGATACAAGGAATACCAAAATGATTGTTGTTCATTCGTATCTTCTCCTCTTGTTCCTTTTGACATTAACCTGTAGGGCTTAGCTAAACAAAAAAAACTGAAGCAACAAGCCCAATGTTCTGCCACTATTATTGCCGAGCAAATTTTATTGTTGAGAAGGAACAAAGCAAGCCTTGTTTTTTAAGTTTCAAATAAAAAACTATCAAATCCTAGTAAAGGGAAACAAATCGGGTTACCTCCCGTTAATACTTATATAAAGTCATAAGTTTGACCATGGGAGCACTAGTTTATTTTGCAGCTTGGGTTGGCAATGTGGCTCCCTCCATCACCAAACGTGTGTGAATGATTGTACAACTAAGGCATATGACAAGGACCGTGGAATTAGCAATGTTTGTGATAAACAATTGTATCTACAACCGCCCTTTTGAAATTACTATGTCCAAAAAGGGTAGAGCAGTTGTAGGCCTCTTGTGTACCATCAACATAAATCTTTGTTGTGGTGGGAAAACTTTTGTGTGAGTGAGGAGTATGTGGATCTTCTAAAGAATGATTCCTTGGCACGGTGGGAGAATTCCCTTTTGTCTCTAAATCTGAGGCCTCACGAATTTCTATGGACCAAACATTGTATTGCCCTTCATGCTTCATGGATCGATCCTGTTCATAGTTTTCTTTTTGTAGATCATCTTCTCGTTGCTTTGGTACCTCTTTTCCATTGGTAGATAATAGCCTTGCGGTGCCTCCATTAGGTAGAGCATGGATCCATGGGGGATTTGGGGGGATTGTTGCAGGTTGGCAAGGCCTATGTGGTTCAAGGATTGGGGTAGTATTGGCCGATGAAGCAAAGTATGACTCATGGTCTTTTCTCTCAACTTTAGCCACATGGTTCAAAACTGGCTCTTTAGTAGCAATTGAAGGTGGTTTGCGATGGGTGAGTTAGGTCATATGGTTGATAACAGCCCACGCATCTTCTATGCATTTCCTATGGAAGGGACATTGAGAGTATTCATTCAATAGCTTGGCAGTCCTTTTATGTAGACCATGAACAAAATACGACAAGAGCCTTTCTATTGGAGCGTCAATTCTTGGACCACTGAAGACAAGGGAAATAAACCGGCCCCAACAGGCTTCTATGGGTTCTTCATCCTCTTGTTTAAAGTTTTTGATATTTGTCATTATATGACAATACTTCTCATGAGGAAAAATATGCTCACAAAAATGGTATTTTAGTAGTTCCTATAGACATTTCAAGGGACGTGGCGTTTCAAGGATATACCACTCCCTATCATTGATCAACCATAGGTACCAGTCCTTGGCACACCCATCTAATGAGTAGAAGAGGAGTCTCCACATGAGCTCTTCAAGTAACAATCCAGTATTTAGGAAGTTGGAGCAGGTCTCCTCAAAATTTCAAAGATGGGCATAGGGGTCTTCATGACTTTTCCCAGTAAAGAGGACCGTTCGAACCTTTGCTATGAGATTTGGGTATAAATCCAAAAATGGAGCACCATTTTTTGTTTGAAAGATGCCTTTTCTATGATTGTAGTCCAAGGTGCATTAGGGAGATAAAGGGTAATTGGATCATTAATAGAAGGGGAGTTCTGGGAAAGTTCCTTGGCAGCCATTATGGGGAATTGGGATGACTCCTTCAACTGTTCTTGCCTATTTACAACAGAAGGATTTAGCAACAGATCACCTTGTTTCCCATTGTAGTCCTATCCACTAGGCTTTTCTTGTTTAACACTGGTTCTCTTCACCCATTCCATGTTACGAGTGTTTTCGAAATCTAGAAATGGTTCATCGTCGAGTTCAAAGGATTGAGGTGGGAGAAAGCGTGTGTCTTCTTCTACAACATCAGGGTGTGATGAGTGGAGTGTGCCTATCATAGGAGCTTCAGCCTTTTGTCGGAGACACTTGTCCTCTATTTCATTGGATTGGCTTGAAGTTTGGGTGCTTTCGTTGGTAGGTTCTGGGGAAATGGATGACCCATTTGCAAGATTTTGGATGATTTTGCTTAAGATCACCATTCCTTCTGATGATGTTGCGCAAAAAAAGTACCTCCGACCGTAGCATTTATATAATTTGCACTGTTGGGCCTTAGACCAAAGAAAAAGTGTTGCAGCCTTATAGGCTCCTCTATACCTAAACATACCCCTGTTTTTGTGTAAGATAGGAACCTTTCCCATGATGCTCCTAGTGATTCGTGGTCTTGTTGCTCAAAATTTATAACCTTCTTCCTTAGAGAAACAATCTTATAGAGAAGAAAATATTTCCACAAAAAAATACTCTCTTAAGGTGGACCAAACTCCATCTACTTCACCTACATGGTTAAAATACCATGTTTTCGCTGCCCCGCCTAATGAAAAAGGGAACAACTTCCATTTCATGATTTCATGAGGAAACCCTTCAATGCCAAGAGTGGAGCAACAAATCTCAAACTATTGTAGGTGAGTATATGGATTTTTATTTTCTGCCCCTATAAATGGTGTCTTCTGAATCAAAAGTATGAGATTTGGATGAATCTCATAGCTTAGGGCTGTGATTGAGAGTGATAATGGTACGGGTTCAAGGAATTCGCTCCAAGAGGCTAAGAAGTCACGAATAGATGAGGGATTCATGGAAGGAAAGAAGATAAGAGAAGAAAATAAAAATAAAAGGTAAAAAGAATTGGGTTCGCATAAATGTTAGCTACCGTTTCCCGGCAACGGCGCCAAAAAGCTTGTTGGCAATCCTTAAGCCTAACAGAGGAATCCGCAAGCGTACGGATGCCAATGTAGCCTTTACTCGGGAGTATTCCAAGGTATCTAATCCTCGAGGAACAAGAAGTGAAATTCTATCCTAATCCAATTCTAGTGAACATTAGAGAAGGATAACAACGGGGTGAGAGGGTCTACATGTTACCTGGCCCAAGGATGAGGACACTACTCTCGGTGGAGAATCATCCCCGAGGCACAAGGTGGAGAAGGAGCCGACATCCCCAGCTCCCTCTCAGACTTCTACCTCTCACTCTCACTCCTATTCTAATACATTTCTGTAGCATGGCGCTTGTTGTTCTCCGTTTCAATTGTTGTCTACACCGGTGGCCAAATTGCAGTATTTATACCCAAATGATCAAGGGGCAGTACTTGTAGGCCGGTGGGAAGTCAGTGGCCGAAAATGGTGAAAAACCATTGGCTAGGCAGCCGTGTACGCCGGGTGGCCATGGAGGCTGGGCAGCCGGGAAGGCCGGGCGGCCACCCGATTTGATCGGTTTTCTAACCGACTCATTCTGGATGGCCGAAATGATGTTCTGGGGTCGAATTTGAGGGTTGATTGGCTGCTTTCCTTTGATTTTATGTCAGTAGGCATGGCAGGCCGGGTGGCAGGCTTAATAGGCCAAATGGCCCGATAGGCCGGGTGGCAAGCCCAACGAGCGGCAAGATCTGACGTGCGGCATGACTCACCGGGTGGCAAGGTCCACTGGGCACCGGCCCATTTTTGTGTAGCAGCCCTTTGGACAAGTGGCCTAGTTGTCCTTTCCCTCTCCCGGTTGGGCCATGTGTCGACCTCCTTCATTTGTCTCTTTGAAATCTTTTGGATAGGAATTATTGAACGACTTGCATGTCGGTCGCGTGAGGGGGTGAAGTTCTAAATAGGCCGGTGGTCCTTGGTCGTGTTGTCGTATGACCGAGAATAGAATGAACAATTGATTCACCTTACCGGGTGATGATAGTTTATCATCTGGCCGGTTGACAATTTTACTTGGTGATGGCCTGACCGGGTGCTGATTCTGGTTGTTAACGACCCTCTCGGCTGCCAGAAAACGACTATTTCACAGCCATGATTGGCCGACGGGGTATTTTCTCATATTTTTGCATATTTTGACCCTATAGCACCTGCAAACACATATTTCACCAAAACTTGTGAAACTCATGAGTACATAGATTATTTTCATTATAGTATTAATTAAGATCCACCTTTTTATGGTAAATTGGTAGTCGAAAAAGGGAATTTATGACTACCAACACCAAGCTATGACATCGCCACCTCAAAATGAGGGGTTAGTCAAGGATCGATACTTGGGTGACACTTGATGAGGCAAGAGTCCATCAATATACAAAACAACATATAAAATAAAGTGCAATGTCAAAATTAAGTTATTATAATTTAGGATACATAAAAGAGTTTGAAGTTCGAAAACAAGTCTTATCGGAAGCGAATATTCTCGATGATACCTATCTTACAATAATTCATGGCAGCCCATAACCATGAATCATTCATCGTGCTCCTCTCGAGTAGGGGAAACGGAAACCCATTCCATGGTCCATCCCTTCGGGGGTTCACCATCCCACTCCATGTGATTTTCACTCTTAGTGTGAACAACATGTGACATACTTGTACAAAAACTTAAACAACAAACCCTGAGCAACAAATACCCCGTTAAAGTGGCATGCTAAGGCCGACACCTAGCATACAAGGGGGTTGACCAGAGGTTGTTAGAATAATTGCAAAAACAACACTAATAATTTGATCCTTAGTTTTCATATTTTAGCCAAATTAAGAGGGTTCCTGCATAAGATAAATATTGTGCGGCTATACTATAGCAAACATGGTTGCAAATACAATTAATGAAAACACAACAAATATAATTATCATGATCATTTCACCTTTCATACAACAGTGTGACAACAACTATGATGTGACAGCGATCACAAGTGGTACTCAATAACCGCGAGGGATGGTGACTCAAATTGATTTACATCCTGTAGGAGAAACCCAAGCACACAACGCATGCACACTCAAGAAGAGTCACGTACGGCCACCTTTCACGAGACACCATAGAACCGGTCCGAGCCACCTCTCTCGAGTACACATCACCCCATGCGATGCTCTCGTTACAGCCATCCATGGGTAGCCCATGCACTCTCCCTTCCAACACATACCCCAATTCCACCATATCCTTCTTCATCACCAAAACAGAGGTCGGGTTGCCGTCCAATCACTACGATAGTCAAGTTATGTCGGTTTACCAGTTCCCATGTAAAGGTATGTACTTGGTACTGTTCAAACTTGCTCAACGGGGCCACACTCGAAGCAGTTCTTAATCGACTCAAACGGGGCTATGGCAAACAAGGGCCAACCTTGTCACCTCAACCTACACATGCACTTCCCTCTCCAGTCAATTTAATTTCTTTCTCATCATAAGTTCAAGAGGGTGATAGTGATCAACTACCATGTACCGTGTAATCCCCGAACCACTCGATGCTTGCTATCGAGACTCACAAAATTTAATCTTAGCATTTCTAATAGGGCTTGTATAAACTAAACCCATACCCATAGGATGTTGTGTGCTACATGCAACTAGGCTTCAATCAAATCCGCTACACGTAATGCACAATACATGACACACATGCATGTGGTACAAAATAAATCTTTCAAAATATAGGAGTGCACCGGGCCTTGAGGAAGGGTTTGGGAATATCACTACTTAAGCTGAGAAGCAAGAGCCTTTCAAAAGCATCCAACCTAGCTCCTCAAGCTGAGAAGCAAGAGCCTTTAAAAAGCAAGAAGAGCAAAAAGAAGCTAGTGATTGAAGATGATGATGATGAAGATGACTTGAGTGAGGACTTGGGTCTTCTCATAAAGAAGATGGGGACCTTCAGAGTAAGTTTTCCTCCAAGTCCAAGGGCAAGTGCTTCAACTATGGCTCCAAGAATCACTTTGTTCCAGATTGCCCCAAGTCAAAGAAAGAGGCATTCAAGCCCCAAGACTCAAGTGATGAAGAAGAAGATGAACAAGAAGACTACAAAGCCAAGAAAAAGAAGAAGAGGCACTTCAACAAGGAAAAGAGCAAAGTCAAAGGCAAAGCCAAAGATTTCATGAAGAAGTTCTCACGCAAAGCCCTTGTTGGAGAGTGGACAAGAGACAACTCAAGTGACACATCCCCTTCCTCAAGGGATAATGAAGAAGTGGTCGGCCGAGCCATGATCAAGAACACTTTGCAACGAGATCTTCCGCCACCTCCCACGTGCCTCATGGCCACGAGCTTTGGAGTATGCTTGAGCAAGCCCGCAACATCGCCGTCAAGAAATTTAAAATATTGGAAGTGGTAAGAAAAGAGTGTAAGTTGGCTAAGGACCGTGTTGGTGAGCTTGAGAGTGAGCTCAAAGACCTTGTCACATCTCACAAGGCCCTTAACAAGAGCTATGACAAACTCAAGGGGGATCACGTAGAGCTACGTGAGAAGTATGAGGCCCTTGAACTTACTTTTGAGGCCATCAATGTTGATAACCTTGCCTCTCCCTCCTCTAGTTCACCAAAGAGTGATGCTTCTACTATGTGTGATGAACTAACCACCTTGGTCGAGGTTTCTTCTCTTGAGACATTTGTCTTGAAGGAATATCAAAAGGTCAAGGAAAAAAGAAAGATGGTGATGGACAACTTCAAGAGGCTCACACGTGGTAGAGCAATCCACAAGGAGATTCTTGGGAGCAACCTTGTGAACAATGTCTCCCACTAGGGACTTGGCACATATCACGCTGCCATCGACATCATTAGGATGAGTGACTGCATTCCCACTTGGGTCAAGCCCCTACTCGTCAATGACTACTATTGCGAGAGGTGTTGCAAGGATGACCACACCATCAAGAATTGTCCTATGGTGAGAAGTTCCATTGTTTTACTGAATGCTAACTTGTTCCATGAGAACACCCATTTCAAGCTTTTTAGGGACAAGGGTGGCAAGGTGAAAGCAAAGGCTTTAGGACCACCGAACAAGAAAAGAAAGATCAAGAGCATATGGGTGCCTAAGTGCATTGTTGATCTTGAAAGGTCAACAAAGTACAAGTGGGTTCCCAAGAACATGACCTAAATGATGGTGGTGGTGGTGGACAGGGAGCTTACTTGAAGATCAAGTGAAGTCCACCACAAGTGACATGGACCTCAACGACATATCTACTCATGAGGGATGTATCCATGTGTGTTTGTTCTTGGTAGTTGTAGTGTGTTCTTTCTTTTCTTGCATTGCATGGTAACTAGGACTCCTTTGTGACTAGTATGTTTTGCATCCATGCATTTGTAAATAACTAAATGAAAAACACATAAAAATTAGTCAATGTCTAACCCACTCAAGATAGCTATAAGCAAGGGGGAGTGCTTGAGATGGTGGTTTGCCTTCTCTCAAGGCAAGGGTATGGCTTATAGTGAGTAAGCTTGAGAGGGGTTCAAACTTGACATTGTTAGGTTTTCTTTGTGTCTTGTTGAATACTGCTTGCATTCACATGGCATGTTTACTTTCATTGCATACGAAAAATGATTATTGCACGCATCATATAGGAAACACAAAGGAGGCTTGTCACATTCGGAGATAATTGTGCCTCATGATCTATATGAGATTACATCTCTACAAGTGTGACCAAAGGAAAGGATTGTGCTTCATGCCCATTGAGCAAGCTCTTATGAACTCTAAGGTTAAACCCACTCACGCGGTTCATGGACTAAGGCTCATACATACCCATTTAGTTCTTAATTGCCTTGGTTCGTATTTGCTCTATTCTTTATTTGGCATTTGCAAAAAATTCTTACGTTATATAGAGCCACTATTTGAAAAGGAGTGTTCGAGAGTTTCCTTCATGCTCCAAGTGCAGTGTTTATTTGGGTCTTAAGTGAGGGCACTTGGAAAATGGAGAAATTCCTTGATTTCCCATAGGGACCGCACAGACCGATCAGTGCCTCTGTGCACAGGGCTTTGGAACAGACAAGTTGTAGAGGTCGAACAGAACCATCACCCTGACTGTACCGTCCAGTCTGTACCCATGCTGGTCTGGGTAGAAGCCTGACCAAACAGTCCGGTCTTTAAGCCGTACCGCCTAGTCACTATATTGAAATTGCAAGTATGCTTTCAATCTGTGACCGTTGATCTACCCCTCGTGTGATCTCGGTCGTCTGTTTCTTTTGACCTAGATCAAAATTGCTTTGGACTTGTCACTGTTCTTCATCTCGAGCTGAGTACACACCGAGTGTCGTCGTCATCTCCCTCTTCACCAACGTCGCCATGACCTTGTCGTCACCTTCCCGCTGTTGCGTCGCTCTTTACCATGCTGAGCACCCGCACAGCTGCTCCCGCATTCGCTCATACCGCGTGCGCGCTCCCAGGCAACCCTAGCATAGCCGCTGCCGCAAGCTTAAGGCGTCATCGCCACGTGCTGCTCCTCTCGTCGTGCCCTGGCGTTAGCCCCTACAGCACCGCCGCTCGCCCTAGCGCTACCGACCTCGCCTCGCGTGCGCCTTTTCTTGTTCATCGGTAACAATAGCTCCTTCATCGACGATCGGTCGCAAGATTGTTGCGGTACTCATCTTTGTTCTTAGGGTGTTCTGCTACTTCTTTCTATTCATCGTGTTTTGCGCTAATTTCAAGCAATTGACCTAATTGATGCAAATTGAAGAAAAATTCGAATCTTTTAGACTGGACCCAGAGTCAGAGAGGTCCAGACAGGTTGCCAGGCACTTAGAGGCTATGGAGACATCACGCAGGACACCTGGATCATGGTTGATCATCGAGCAGCCAGACAGTGAGACTCAGGGTTTGAGGAGGAGTACCAGACAGAGGACAGGAGCCCAAGCCTTGGCCACAGGAGTTGTTCCTCCACCTTGGTCACAGCGTACTCCGACTTCTCATCAGGAGAGGTCGTCGAGAACTATGGAGCAGGGATCCTCCAGGTAGCAGGAGGAGTCCAAGGAGTCAGATGTGGATAGTGAGTCCAAGTCAGAGTCCGAGGATTTTGATGAGGAGGAGCCTAAGCTGCCTGAGCAGCCACAACAGTAGTAGTCAGGTCACTGGGCACGAGACCCGTAATGCATGTGGGCCGTGTGCACCAGGACACTGCAGAGACCCGTAGCTGTAGCTCGAGAGGGAGACATCCTTAAGGTTCCCGCTCGAGATCTTAAGGCGAGTCGCCTTATGTCTTTTGAGCTGTGGGTTCCAATACCCAGGGACCCTGCTGAAGGAGAGGTACTGGACTAGTCTCCATAGGAGGATTGGTGAGGGATTGAGACGCTATCTTGATAGGAAGGGCAAGTCTGAATTGTTCATGCCACAACAGTACACTACTTACCAGGCTATGAGGAGAGCCACTGGCATGGACATGGAGCAGTACTTTGACTTCTTGGCTGGACTTGCAGCGTTAGTCACTAGTCCGTACAGATATCGAGAGGATATAGTGATGGAGTTCTACACCTCACTTTGGGTAGCCAGAGATCGCTTAGAGATCTGGTTCATGCTCAGAGGAGAGCCCCAGCACTTGACCAGGGAGAATCTGATAGCTGCACTATGGCTACTTGCTTTAGATCTGTAGTTGTATAGGAGTGCCTACGGGACCTTCGCTCTACCCCGGAGACCACAGGGAGGGATGCTACCTCCAGACGACATGGATTCAGCCACGTTTCCACCACCACACACTCCAGGCTTTGACAGACGCCCTGCTAGGCTCAATGCAGAGGCGAAGGTAGTTAGAGCGATAGTCACTAGGACTATCATTCTGAGGTCAGGGTACAGAGAGGAGTTCGCACTTCTGCACCAGTGGGCAATGACAACTATGTTGAGGAGACAACAGTTTGACCTGGCAGATTTGATGATAGCTGAGATGGAGGATGTTATCTCTGAGAGGGTTAGAGGATGTCACTTAGTCTAGGTCTGTATATTTGCTATCTTCTGAGGAGACTGGGACTAGTGACAGAGGAGCGGTACGAGGCATACCCTGAGGTGACCACTAGCTATGCACCTCGAGTCCCCAAGGGATCAGAGTCTACCTATGTGACACCCAAGTGTCACTACATTCTTTTGATCACATGATTGCATCTAAATCTAGTTTAACAAGTCATAATTCAAGTTTGCTTGCATTTCAAATTTATTTGAATTTGAATTTAAACCAAAGTATGGCTAGATTATGAAGCAACTTCAAATTCTTCAATACAACTAGGTGCTATCAAAAATTTATGTGATAGTATTTGCCATAAAAGAATTTTAGGATTTTTCTCAGAATTTTATTCAAAGAGGAAATGCCCTAACTAATTCCTAGAAGTTTGAATTTTACCCATTTTCAAATAAATGGAAAACTCCATTTATTTGGTTTTGAATCTTGCCACCAGTCACATTGTGATCTACTCAATTTAAAGTTTCTATACAAATTTTCCCAGATTAAATTGGAGCCAGTAGCTATTTTATTGTTAATATTAAAATAGTGGTCGAGTTAATTCTGGAAATTGTTTAAACCCTAGTCGCGGGTCCTACTTATCAGTCTCTCTTCTCTCCTCCTTTTCTTTCTCGATGGTGCCAGAACGCCATGCACTCTGACACTCATGTGGCCACGTGTCACCGTCCGACCGACGACCCCAGTTACCAAAACCCCTCCTCGAAGGTCGCCCCGATGCCCTCCTCGTCCTCTCCGCCATTTCTCTCGGTGTCTCCACGTTTTCCCTGCCTCTTCTGCCTCATTTTCTCTCTGCTCCGCCCGCCATTGCAGCCAGGTGCTTGAGCTCCTCCTTCGGCCAAAGCAGCAGCCCGCATCACTCGGTCGAGGCTTACATGGAGGCGACTTGAAACTCATGCTCCTTGGAGAATCCGAAGGCCAACGATTTTGTGTGCATCGATCAATTTGAGTTTTTCTTCCTGATCGACACAGTTGGTCTTCTCTGTCCATATCGGGGAATTCTTCCTCTACGGTGAGTCTCTAAACTGAACTCTTGATCTCATATGTACATGATAAACTTGCGCACCCTTTTGATCTTTCCCCTCTTAGATTCCTCCGGCGACCGGCGAGCAGATCAAGTTTTCCCCTTCTGCCGCCGTCGGCCACCATGGGAGGTCCACGGTGACAGCTCGACGCGGACCTTCTCTGTCTCCTTGGTGGCCACGCCGAACTGCGTCAAGGGCCGCCGGTGCTCCCCGACCACTCCGCCTTTTTCTTCGGTCTCCTCGTCGACTCCGCGACGTCGCCGATCACCTCTGTTCTGCCGCCTCTCGTCGCCGACATAGCTCTGGTGAGCCCCTTTCCTCGCGAACCCCACCTTACCACTCGCCATGTTGTGCTCTCTGTTCCAGTGAACATGAAGTCCAACTTTGGAGAGCACCGTACCCATCGGCGAGCTCTGAATCCGCTCCGATGACAGCGCCGTCGCGCGCGCGCTTGTGCGCGAGATTCAAATTAACCGATGGAAATTTCGTAAATAAGGTGAAGTTCGAAATTTAAATCCAGAAAATGCTTTAATCTTATAAAATAAATATCTTGAGTTTTAGAGCTCCTAAAATTGCAAACTAAATTTCGTTAGTTTCCTTGTTGTGAAATCTATGCATTGAGAATATATTTTATATGAAAAGTTTTGATGTATGATTTATTTAGTGTAAAGCTTAATAAATTCATATCTTTAATTGTAGACTTGATAAAATAGCAAATTAAAATGTTTTGGACTCCTCTTGACATGCTTAGTTCAGAACATAAGATGATGACCCTAGTTTCTGGACATAAATTTATATATAAATTTTTCTTCAAAATGCATAGAATGGCATTAGAGTAAATTCTATAAACTTTTAGGAGTTAATCTTGTGCACAAAAATCATGCTTGTCATATTGCATCTCCCTGAATTTTTGTAAGAATTTATCTTCTGTACATATTTTGTTAAAATTTGTTTAGGCAGAAAACTTGTTGAATGCATTATAAATGATTTGCTCATAATTTAACTATGAAACTTGGTAAACTTGATGTTCATATTTATACCTATTATCAGTAGATCATTTGAGTCTAGTAGCATAGTCTTATGTTACTAAATGATTTAATTGTTTTTCATGTCTTGATAACCATATTTAAATGCATTAGGAAATTTTACTAATAAATTCTTCTAATTAGAATTACTAGCTCTGAAGCATATATCTTCTAGAATCATGCTAAGGAATAAATTGATTTGGTCTATTTCATTTGGTATGAGCATCACATATCTTTGCATATTTTATGCATTCCTCTATATTGACATGTCTGTATTGTTATAGGAAACGTTAACTCTTCCGAGGAGGATTTTCAGAAGGATTCTTCGGGTTTCTCTACTCAAGAAAACTCTAACATCAGTACTAAGCCCGTAGTTGAAACTCAAGGCAAGCCCTGAAACATTTCCGTGTATTAAATTGATTAATTTCCAGTAATTAAGGTACTAGATGTGTATAGATGATTGGTGCATTAAGTTTAGGAGTTGAATGAAACCCACCTGCATTTCTTGGATATGTCCTATTTTACTTAGACATGGTATACAGGTACAGGTAGTTATTAGAGACAATGTTATGCTTAGTTGTAGAATCAACACCGCTTATGGTATTTAGAATATTTAGTGAAATGATGATGTTCACATGGTTAAGTAAGAATGTTAAAATTTGGACTAAATGAATCTGTTTTGAAAAAGGCGACGGCAAAGGACAGGCCCCATAGGTGAAAGGGCAAAGGTCATGTGCCTACAAAGGACATGCCTTGCAAGGCTGTAGCCCTGTCTGTGTGGACCTAAGACTCGTTCATTGTTGGCCCTATTGAACAAGTTTTGAACTGTACTAAATACATGCTAGTATATGAGAACTAGTAAACTGATGTAGCATTGTCATTTGCATGTTGGACGGTACCCAAACTCTTGGTCGTGTGATCTAGTTGCAGTGGATAGATTGCCGAAGTAGTGTGGAATGGCTGCCCACTCGGAAGTTTGGATCCGAACCGACTTATATGATGTCTTTGCGAAAGGTTGCCATACGTGTTCTTAAATGATGTGTATGTCGTGTACTTCGGATTTTCCCAGCTGGTGTAAAACGATTGCAATCACTATCCCTCGTAGTAATGAGTACTGCTTATTCACTGCGTCACATCGTAGCTTAAGAACCTCAGTAATAATCAAGTAAATTGTTTGCTATGAAGAATTTTTGTGGATTTAGTAAATCTGAAATGATTATTTGTTACATTGTCTTAAATTTCAGATTGTATGTTATACTTTATAGTAATATGGATTCGTGTATTTTGATAGATTCTATAGTTATTAATCAAATATTTAGCTGTTATAAGTGTCACTAAATTTATTTCCATGTCTGAGCCTATGCATGGTCTAGTATTAATTTATGTGGGGTAAGACTTGTTGAGCATTTTGCTCAGGCTTTGCCATGTTGTTGTTTTAATTATCTCAGGTAATAATGCTGATGCATATGAGTTACCTATGAGTGATTTTCCCTGGGATATTTTTATCCCAGAGGGATGGTCTCCCCATTGGGAGACTGAGTAGCCACTGTTGTTGTGTGTTGCTAGGTGATAATCCGTATGGGCCCGGATTTATCACAGTTGCTGTTATTGTTAAGTTGTACATTGTAGACATTTAATCATGTTGTCTTCCGTAGTTTTCAAGACTTGGTTTTGTAATATTTCTACTGTACTAAGTACTTAACTCTCATGTATATTAAATAACACTCTTTTCTACATATTTTACACTTGGTCGGTTGTTGTATTATCTCGTGTCTGCTTAATCAGCACCTCGGGAACTTCGGTCCAAGGGGCTTGTGACAGCTGGTATCAGAGCTATGTTCCAGGATAATACAACAATTAAGACATATTTTTAAAAATACGGCGTATATGGTGAGTATACATTAGTATATGCCCAACTATATAGGAATTTTAGAATGGTGACAAGCTAACGGGTTATATTGAGTTGGTTTGCTATTTCGATTTTCATTTGACATTTATAGTCCGCTCGCAAGGACTGCGGCTTTGCGAGACGATTCTTTGCCATGAATCGTTGCCAACATATTTTCCTTTTGGCTCATTGAACAAGTATTAGAGCATAGAGTTCGCTCAGGAGGGTTATGGTTTCATGAGACAATTTCTTTCATAAACCGTGCCAACTTTTTCTTGTAGATGATGCTCATCATGGTAGGTTTATGAGCATGGGTCCGCTTGCGAGGACCATGGCTTCGCAAGGCGGTTCGTTTCATGAACCGTTGTCAAGTAGTATATAAACTGCTTATTTTCGTAGTTTTTTTTGAATTTGATGTAATATTTCTGAAATGATCTCTTGCAGGTATGCTAACCACGTTAGAGTGTGTGTGTGTCGAAAACTTAGAATGTTTGCTCATGAGCACGGGTCGTCACCAAAAATCATGAATTCCGCAATGTATCGGTATTTCTACATATATTTTCTTTTGAGTGAGGAACAGTTAGGATTAAAATTTTCACTTGCATTCATAACATGGCATTTAATCAAGCGAATTAAAATTTGATCTTACCTCTGAATCACCTTCTCAAATGTGTGTTCAAAATTTGAAGTTATGAAATTGTAAAATTTTGAACCTAGTTTAATAACTAGAAGTTCAGATTTAAAACCAATCTGAACTGATTTTCAAAAATTCGTAGTTTATTACTCCTTTAGAATTTTGGAGCATACAAATATTTTCTGCCAAAAGAATGCATACTATTCAGTCAATATTTTCATGTTCCAGCATCAACTCAATTGTGTTAGAACATTCTGGAAAGCTTATGAAATCCTCTATAAGATGATGCTATGCATAATTTTTGAGTTAATTATAAGATTTCTAGAATTGTGAAGTTTTGACTATCTTTCAGTAGGAAGTAAAAAAAAATTGTTCATTTGCTAGTAGCAACTTGTTGTTTAGTAAAATAGAAAGGTTACTGTCATTCTAATAATAATTTGGATTCATGATTTTTGTATGTAGATGGATCCTCATGTACACATTTTGCATGATGGCTGGACCTACACTAAGGCTCTCCACCGTCCAAGTTTGCCGACATTTTTGTGGAGAATGTTACTAGCTTTTGGGTACACTGAGCCAGTGGTGTATGTTCGTAGAGAGTATGCTGACTTGCCTGGGGGTACTTGCACCGTGCACGTGCGTATTCCTCCTAAACTTACTTTTCCTTACCATGATGGCTGGTATGTGATAGTGGAGGGATCCCAGTTATTTGGAACTTGGGAGATGGCTGCTCTTAAAGCTATCACCACATTCTCTGAGAACAACACTGGAGTTGTTGGAACTGTGTGTTCTCTTTTACCAGTGACGGACCCGGCCAATAATCATTTACAGCGGCTCCGTATGTCCCTGGTTTAGGATTTGTCCGTCTCTACCTATAACCCTTATGTGGCAGTACCTTGTCATTATGCCATAGAGATTTTTACTGGTTGGCAGCACTGTGAGACAGAGGTATAGTTACAGGTAGAGGGACTGCAGTTTGCTGTTAATCATGAGCGAGAGCATATTATGGAGCAGCTCCAACTTAATGCTACTCAGACTGCACGTATTACTGAGCTTGAGCAGCAGGTAGCTACTAGAGATGAGCAGCTAGCTGAGGTTCTGGAGCAGCTAAGACTTGCTCAGGAGGCTAATCATGATTTGTAGATAGATTTAGAGGATGCTTAGGCAGAATTGCATGAGTTACACCAGCTAGGTGTAGATCATTAGCTACAGCATCACCCTCAGGTTATCCCTCCAGATGAGTTGATTTTGGGTAACCTTGCTACAGACTCTGCTACTCTTCCTCCTGCTATGGATGAGGATGACGACGCTATTGTTATTAGTAGTACTCCTGCACCTTAGATGTGGAGTTAGACTTGTTCATGGAATGTAAAAATTTATGTGTCATGTAGTAACCACGTAGTGTAGTTTGTAAGGATCATTGTAACATATCATGAAGTGTGGTGGTATGTATGATATTTAGTCTAACCATGTTAAGACTACAACCTTGTAATATTATTTTGAGAACTGAATGAAGAATGGTTGTGGTTTTATTTACCTTGGATCAGATGTAAAATTTTATTATTGTTCATTGTAAATTTATTCTTGTTTATTCTTTTTGCATATGCAAGATAAATTAATGAATGGTTTAAAATTTTAGAATGGTTACTACACATAGAGGTAATCTAGAGAGCTCACAGCAAGGAGCTCAGAATGATGATCTTCCACCTCCACCACCAAATCCATGGGCTCAAGTTATGTCCATGATATTTGAGTCAAGACAGGAAGATACTGAGCTACTTTGGCAGATAGCTCGGAACTTGAATCGTAATGGTGGACATCGTGATGATGAACCACGATAGAGCACTTACCAGAATTTCTTATCCACCCATCCACCAACCTTTGAGCATGCTAGGGAGCCATTGGATGCCGATAATTTTATTCGCATCACTGAATCTAAGTTTGGGTTCCTGTTGTGCACTAATGCACAAAAGTCATTATTCGCAGCACAACAACTTATGGGTTCAGCTAATGTTTGGTGGGCTAACTATATGGCCTCACTTTCAGAAGGTCATATTGTGCAATGGAAGGAGTTCAAAGATTCTTTCCGATCTCATTTTATACCTACTGGAATTATGGAGAGAAAGCCCAAGGAATTTCTACACTGGAAACAACGAGGAAGGACCGTGCTAGAGTACTCTCAGAAATTTAATCATCTAGCACAATATGTTTCCTTGTATATGGACACTGAAACTAAGAAGCATGTCGTGTTTCATCATGGCATCAATACAAATACCTCAATTAGACAGAACCCACAACTAGACATCTTCGTCTAGGGTAACCCTCCTCGTCTAGATTTATGATCTAGACATATCAATACAAATACCATAGAACACAGGACATAGGGTTATTATCTTCCGGGAGATCCGAACCTGTATAAATCGGCCTCATGTGTTACCATCATCTCTCGATCTCACACATACCTCTATTCTATATATAAATTCTTATAGGTAAACTACCCTATGTCTAGTGCTGAGAATAAGTCTTGACAGTTGGCGCGCCAGGAAGGGGCTAGCACGAGGGTCGGCATGTCAAGTTCGATGATCTGAATCTACTTCAAGATCTAATCATGAGGAGACCGGCGTTGAAGCGTGGTATCATCGCGTCTTCGTCAAGAAGGTGCTCAATAAAGTCGATGACGATATCTCCACGTTCCATCATGGTCGGCAGCAAGATGCATGCATGCGTGACCATGATTCATGTTTCCACCGACTCATCAGGTTGATCAAAACTTGGAGAAACGCAAGTGCCGCACCAGGCACAAGGAGTCGATTAGTTCTTAGTGGAAGCCAACGTCGAGTTCTGGTTGTACTTAGAAACCAACTCTGACTTTGCTAGCCAAGTGCTTCACGGAAAGCAGGGAAAGATTCTTTTCCTTTCCTCTTTGTATATTATTTTATTCCATATACTGCTCTAATGGCTTCGGTTAATTACCCGAGTACTCATTCCGTGATCTTTTTTGCATGTACGAGCTGACCTTCTACACCATGATGGCTGTAAGGTATTGGTCGATCCGGCATGCATATGTCATCTTGGCCCTTCAGCTGATGACTTAGCAACTCGGGGATTCGAGGATGACTCTCACTTGACTTGATCGCTCGGTCACTCGGCACGGTTCGGACAGTGAGGTTTATCGATCACGACACCACCGACCACCTGCACCTGCAACCTGTGGAGACCTGTAGAGTCTGGGTGCAAACGGCGATCTGCAGCTGAGCAATGATTTTTGCCCGCTTAGCTCCTCTACTCCGCCGAGCAGGGGGTTTCCCGACTTCAATCGGGACACTTGTCCCTCATGTGCGATCGCTTCGAGCAGGGGTGATGTCACTCGGAGGTTAGCTTGATCAGGCAGCTATGGCGGAGCGTATCTTTACGATCTGCTATGCTAACCACGCCGAGTTCCTCCATCCATAACAACAACTAAGACTTCGATTCGCATATGCATGGTTCCCCCGATTCATTACGTAACAGGGAAGGCTTGTTTCTTTATTTTATTCCTTCTGCATTAATTTATTCCATCTATACTAATCTACTTGATTAATGGAATACTAATTATGTGATGCATTATTTTTTGCATATGCGAGTCAACACGTGCTTGTACATAGCTCGCCGTGCAACTTGACAGCAGTCAGCAAAGCAAACACGTTTGGAGGAGCAGCATGGCAAAGCCTCGTTGAGCACATTGACGTTGTGAGAAGGACTGCTCAACCATGCCGGCATGTTGCTACTACTCAGCGACTTGATGCTGATCACTCGGCTTACATCGCCCATCATGGCCATGACTATAGTGCGGTCATATTGCAAGCTGCTTCAACATCGACCAAGATCAAGTCGGCGGTGGGATCTTGGTTAATGCCATTAGCACCCTTGATTTGCCCATCGGACGGTCTACCACTCGGCGACTACATGGGTCCGTTTGGGAGTTGCTCCCCCATCGACTTGGTCACTCGACAACATCGTCTAATACGACGATACCTTCAACAAGGGCGACCGCAACCTAGCAACGTCGTCATGACACGACGCCTCCCGACGACTTGGCAACATCATCGTGACTTGGCGGTTCGATCGCTCTGCGACCGCATGGACATGACCGGAGGCTACTCCGTCATTCACCTGCCCACTACGCTATTCAGCAACATTGTCGCGACTCCACGACTTCATCACTCGACAATATCACCATGACACGGCGATCCGACACATCGACAGCTCGATGATTCGATGATCCGGCTACACAGTTACAAGCCGACCACTCCAAGCTTCGATGTTCCGGCGACATTATGACTCGACTTCGACGTTCGACCAGTCGCCAACCACATCGGCATGCTCGAGGGCTCCTTGACAACTCGCCGAATATCAAAGCTAAGTATTTTTTATAATTTCTTGATTTATTTTTGAGGTATTGGACTTATGTCCTTCATAATTTTTTCCATGGCCGCTTATCTCTGTTTTCTAAGCAGAAGGTCATAGGTTTTTTATGAGTAAAGTCGATTTTTTTAATTAGTGCTCTTTTTATGGCTTTATTCGTCTTTATATTGCATCGGTTCTTTAGTTCTTCGCATTAAACAATCGAGCCATGGGGCTATTTGTGTATCTATACACGTGTTCTCCATTTTTTTGTAAATCTAGCAGTACACATGTTGGTCGGTGACCTTTCAGTAGTGCCTCGGCCCTGAAATCATATGACCCATGTCGATCGGTGACCTTCAAGTAGTGCTTCAGCCCTGGCACCATATGATCCATGTCGTCTATTCTAGTTTCCATCTTTTTTGGCTTCCGCCTCGACTGATACATTGCATTTTATTTGCGATTTGGTCTTATTTTTGGTCTTGCGCCGACAAGCAACTAAGGCATAAAACTTCTTTGCTACGTGACAGACTGACACTACACTAAACCCAGAGCCAAAGCTGCAAGAGGTCATGTGTCGACTGGTTCTAATTGCTACGCAAGAATAATTATGACCGATATTGTTATGACAGACCGAGCTTCGAGCTCTTTTTATTTTGTCCTAAGTATCCTACGGTGGATCAGTCTGGTTACTAATGCACGAATACGCTGCTCTGCGCTGGTCGGTCTACTTATAGGAGAAAAATGGATACATACTTGACTTTTCAGTCAACTGATTTATTTGGCTTATAAAAAATAAGTTTCCAAGCAAACAATATTAATTATAACTAATCATTCTAATTTCTTTTATTATCAAGAACATCTATGACGGATAGGCAGATACACCACTCAACATAGAGTGATTTTCTTGCCTTCACCGGTCGGCTTACAGCACCGACCGTCTTATCGGTCGACCATGCCAGTTCCGACTGCCTTCATTGGTCGGCACATCAGCTCCGACTGCCACCATCGGCCTGCCACATCACGTCTGATCGATGTCATCGGTCGGCCACATATCAGACCATCGGTGTCATTCGGTCATTACTTCATCCGGTCGACGGCTATGACAACCTCGGCTGCTTTCTTCACTCGACCTTATCGGCTTGAGTTGAGCTTAGCTGCCGCTCAAACATGATATTCTAAGTTGAGGGAGGCTGTCACTCGGTCATTGGTTTGAGTCATCTACTAGTTAGCGGTGATTAAAGTCACTCGTCTGAATCATTTATCATTCGGTAATGATTGATGTCATTCTACTGAGATATTTATCACTCAGATTTCATGATTTGAGTGATTTTTCCTTAAGTAGAGTCGACACGACTATTCTTCTTTTGGACTCTTGCAATATGTGTAATTTTTAAATAATACAAGAGTCAGGGACTACACCTAATTAGGAGCACCTATTCGGCGCACCAACAACATTCTTGAAGACGTGATGATGTTTTACATGCACGTATGGACTGCACGGAAGCTGCAACTCGAGGACAGGACGTGCGATTGCAGAGAACTTTTCAGCTCCATGCTTTCTTGGCCAACTCTCCACCCAGGCAAGGTGATGCGTCAGAACCTGACCGTCTCCCTATTCCTGATCCATACAGAGCTCCTCAGCGCTAGCACAGCGCCACGCTCGACCAGATCGCCGCTGTTTTTGGTCTCACCGACGGTCATGCTCTTGCTGTCCTCGGTTGCATATCAAGCAGCATGTATTTGCCAACTTGAGTCAATGATACAAGACAAACGCACTAGGACTGCTGTCCCAATGTTTGCTGTTACGCGCGTTATCGGCTACTGCGACCCACAAGAGATCCACATCGGCAATCCATTGCGACAACGACACAACCGCCAGCTTAACAATCAAGCTCAAGATAGCAGCTTCGATAAGGCAACGAGTCCATGGTTGATGCCATTGGCACTTTAGATTTGCCTATTCGATGGCTCGATCACTCAGCAGCCACATGGACATGCTCGAGGACTACTCTGTCATTTACATGGCGATTTGGCCACTCAGTGACATCGCCTTGACTCAGCCACTCGGCGATATCGCTGCACTACGACGACTCAACGGCCACTCAGCTACTCAGCGATGCCGTCAATGACTTGACGCTTTGGGTTTCCACCCACTCGGTTAATCGGCGACGCCTTCGACGACTTGACAATTCGGCATGTCGGTCAGTCACTTGGCGACTCGATACTTGACTACTTAGCGACACAAGCCAACCACTCTAAGCTTCGATGTTCCGGCGACATGATGACTCGACTTCGATATTCGATCACTCGCCAATCACATTGGCATGCTCGAGGGCTCATTTTCAACTCACCAAATATCAAAGCTAAGTATCTTTATACTTTCTCGATTTATTTTTGAGGTTTTGGGCTCAGGTCCTTCATACTTTTTTCCCACAGCCGTTTATTTCTGTTTCCTAAGCAGAAGGTCATAGGATTTTTTGATGAGTAAAGTTGGGCTTATTAATTAGCGCTCTTTCTATGGCTTTATTCGTCTTTATATTATCTCGGTTCTTTAATCCTTTGCATTAAACAATCGAGCCAATGGCTATATTTGTATTTATACATGTGTTCCTCCACTTTTTTTATGAATCTAGCAGTACACATGTTAGTCAGTGACCTTTCAGTAGTGCCTGGGCCCTGACACCATATGACACATGTCGGTCGGTGACCTCTTATTAATGCTTCAGTCCTGACACCATATGATCCATGTCGTCTGTTCTAGTTTCCATCTTTTTTAGCGAGATCTAGAGACGATGGTAACACAAGACGCTGATTTATACAGGTTTGGGCCTCCCGGAGGATAATAACCCTACGTTTTGTATTCTATGGTATTTGTATTGATATGTCTAGATCATAGATCTAGACCAGGAGGGTAGACCAAGACGATGATGTCTAGTTGTGTCTAATCTAATTGAGGGCTTGTCCCTTGAGGAGGATCCATGTCCCGTCTTATATATCCAAGAGAACAGGGTTACATGGTGGAGTCGTAGTCGGTCTACTATACATATCATAGTAGGAGTCTACCTCCACTTTTCTTCTATGTGAGGTACCCCGGGTACAGGTCATCGACAGTGCCCCCCCGAGAGTCTTGCAAGCTTGATGATAGTCTTCGGTAGCTTCCCGGCTGGTTTGTGCCATGTAGAATGCTGCAGCTTTATATCAGCGAGCTTGTAAGGGTCTCAAAGATCAAAACATCTTCAAGAATGTTGCTGGTGCATCGAATAGGTGCTCCTAATTAGGTGTAGCCCCCGACTCTTGTATCATTTGGAAATTACAAATAATGTAACAGTCCAAAACAAGAATAGTTGTATTGGCTCTCCTTAAAGAAAAATCACTCAAATCATCAAATCTGAGTGATAAATATCTCAGTAGAATGATATCAATCATTACCGAGTGATAAATGATTTAGACGAGTGATTTCAATCACCGCTAACTGGTAGATGACTCAAACCAATGACCGAGTGATAGCGGTGCTCAACTCAGAATATCATATCCGAGCGACAGCTAATCTCAACTCAAACCAATAAGTTCGAGTGAAGAAAGCAGCCGAGGTTGTCGTAGCCATCGATTGGATGAAGTGATGACTGAATGACACTGATGGTCTAATATGTGGCCGATCGATGACATTGGTTAGACGTGATGTGGCAGACCGATGGTGACAGTCGGTGCTGATGTAGCCGACCGATGAAGGCAGTCAGAACTGGCATGGTCGACCGATGAAGCCGGTCGGTGCTGTAAGCCGACTGATGAAGGCAAGAAAATGACTCTATGTCGAATGGTGTATCTGCCTATCCATCATATATGTTCTTGACAATAAAGGAAATTAGAATGATTAGTTATAATTAACATTGTTTGTTTGGAAATTTATTTTTATAAACCAAACAAATCAGTCGACAGAAAAGTCAAGTATGTATCCATTTTTCTGCTATAAGTAGAACGACTGGCGCAGAGCAGCGTATTCGCGCGTAGCAACCGGACTGATCCACCATAGGATACTTAGGACAAAATATAAAGAGTTCGGAGATCGGTCTGCCGTAACAATATCGGTCATAATTATCCTTGCGTAGCAATAAGAACCCATCAACACATGACCTCGTGCAGCTTTGGCTCTGGGTTTAGTCTAGTGACAGTCTATCGTTTAGCAAAGAAGTTTTATGCCTTAGTTGCTTGTCGGTGTAAGACCAAAAATAAGACCAAATCACAAATAAAATGCAATGTATCGGTTGAGGCGGAAGCCAAAAAAGATGAAAACTAGAACAGACGATATGGATCATACGATGTCAGGGCTGAAGCACTACTGAAAGTTCACCGACCGACATGGGTCATATGGTGTCAGGGCCGAGGCACTACTGAAAGGTCACTGACCGACATATGTACTGCTAAATTCACAAAAAAGTCGGAGAACACGTGTATAAATACACAAATAGCCCCTTGGCTCGATTGTTTAATGCGAAGGATTAAAGAACCGAGGTAATATAAAGATGAATAAAGCCATAAAAAGAGCACTGATTAAAAAGCCTAACTTTACTCATCAAAAACATGCGGCCTTGATCTTGGAAAACAGAGATAAGCGGTCATGGGAAAAAAGTATGAAGTACATGAGCCTAAAACCTCGAAAATAAATCAAGAAATTATAAAGATACTTAGCTTTGATATTCGGCGAGTTGAAGAGGAACCTCCGAGCGTGCCGATGTGATTGGCGAGTGGTCGAACATCGAAGTCGAGCCATCATATTGCCGAAACATCGAAGCTCAGAGTGGCTGGCTTGTGTTGCCAAGTAGTCAAGTATCAAGTCGTCAAGTGGCTGACTGACACGCCGAATTGTCAAGTCGTCGAAGACATCGCCGATTAACCAAGTGGTGGAAACCAAAGCGTCAAGTCATTGATGACGTCGCTGAGTGGCCGTCGAGTCATCGTACTGCAGCGTTGTCGAGTGGCCAATTCGAGGCGATGTCACCGAGTGCCCGAGTCACGGCGATGTTGCTGAGTGGCGTAGTCATCGGATGTTCGTCGAGTGGCTGAGTGGCTGAAACACCGAAGTGCTAAATCTTCGAAGACGTCGCCGATTAACCCCTAGACATGTCCATGTGGCCGCCGAGTGATCAAATCGTTGAGTCACGGCGATGTCGTCGAGTCATCGTGTCATGGTGACGTTATTGCCGGGTGACCGACCGGTCAAGCTCATCACCGAGTCAACGCGTTGCGAGTAACGCCGAGTCATAATGGCCTCGCCAAGTTGCCTGAATAGACTAGTTGTTGGCGAGGACTGACTGACGTAGCTTGCTTCGTATGTTGCCATCAGGCAAGATGGACTCCAAGTTGGATAGCAAACCCAGCCTCCACGCAAGTGACGTATATGCAAAAAGTGCTACGGGATGAGTACATGACTAACCAAATTGATTAGCAATAGTCTATCGAATAAAATAATGTGAAAAGACATGAGAGGAAAAAGACTTCTTTGTTCGCACACGCGAGAGCCTGCCTTTTTTCCACGAAGCCGAGTGTTCAACTCGGTCTGTGCTTCCTCCTGGTACAGCCACGAAGTCGACTCCGAGTCAGCTGTAGTAAGTCGACGATTTGTTTCCACCATATAGTCGTCGACGTCAATGGCATCAACCATGGACTCATCGCCAACTTGAGCTTAATTGAGTTGAAGCCTGCTTTGCTTATCAGCAAATAGTTGACGTGGAGTCGAGTCGCTTGTAATCGTAGTGGTCCTGGGCTTGTGATTACGTAGCCGTGCCGGCAGAATCGTCGAGCCGCCGTATCCTCTAATCACCATGCCGTCGTACGAAGTGGATGGATAGACCGGTCGAGTAGCATCGCCACAGCTCAAAGCAAATGCACATCAAGGACAAGTGTCCTGATTTATGTCGTTGATCGGCTAGGGATTGGTCACGCCAGTCGTTGACTCGTGGTTGGCTCAAATTTGCTTTTGTGCGTCCAGGTTCGGCTGACGTAGTGCGAGTCGACGAGTTGAGACGAGCTGGTAGCCGAGTCGATGTAGTAATCGACATGAAAAAAAAAAGGCCTCGATCCTGCCGGTTTGTGCAGATCTCGTCTCCATGCAAAAAAGCATTACATATATCCAGGCTGGTAATCGGATGGATTAACATGCAAGGAATAAAATAATATGGAAACAAATAAAGAAAGGAAAGAAAACTTCCTTGCTTCCGTGTAGTCGTCGAAGTATTGGACGAGTCGATTTCCGAGTTGCCTCCGCGTACAACCGGAAACTCGATGAGTACGCCTGACTTTTTCAGTCAGACGGATGAACTTGCCGACTAGTCGAATCCTTGTAGTTGATTGCAGCAAGAAAATAAATCATGACATCGCATGAGCGACATCACCATCATGGACGCATACATGCGATCTCTTAAGATGATTGCCACCCATGTTGGATTGTGAAGATGTTGCCGGTAACTATGGGCTCCGTCTTGATAAAGATGCGACAACTTGTGCGATGATCAGGCGCTTCAATGCCGGTCAGCTCGCAATTCAATCTTGAATTAGTAGATTGAGGCCATCGAACTCAACATGCCGACCGCCGCGCTTTCCCCTTCCTGGCACGTCAACTGTCGAGACTTATTGTCGACACTAGACATAGGGTAGTTCATCTATGTGGATTTATATGTAGAATAGGGGTATACGCAAGATCGAGAGACGATGGTAACACAAGACGCCAATTTATACAGGTTCAGGCCTCCCGGAGGATAATAACCCTACATCTTGTGTTCTGTGGTATTTGTATTGATATGTCTAGATCATAGATCTAGACGAGGAGGGTTGCCCTAGACGAAGATGTCTAGTTACGGGTTTTGTCTAATTGAGGGCTTGTCCCTTGAGGAGAACCCCTGCCCCGCCTTATATATCCGAGGGGACAGGGTTACATGACGGAGTCCTAGTTGGTCTACTATACATATCATAGTAGGAGTCTATCTCCACTTTCCTTCTATGTGAGTTATCCCGGGTACAGGTCATCGATAGAAAATTTGAGAAATTTGCTCTACTTCCAAACGAAGATATGAAGACAAGTTTTCTCGGTTGACACATATTGTGAATGAGCTCAAGAACCTTGAATTTAAGGTTGAAAATGTTGATATCTCTCACAAGTTTCTTAGAGATTTACCGCCTAAGTATGAAACAATTGTCACCATGCTAGTGAGCTCGGACTTGACAAAGATTACTCCCTCATAAGTCTTGGGGGAAATTCTCACTCATGACATTTTCAAGCAATCACAACTAGAGCTTCATGGTGATCAATGCGAAAGTAGCAAGAAGAATATTGCATTCAAGGACAAAGCATCAAAAGTGGATAGTGATGATGAAGGTGAAAGTACCGATGAGGAAGTTGCTTTGATGGTAAGAAGATTCAAGAAATTCATGAAGAAGAAAGGAGACCGAAGGTAATCAAGTAAAAATCCTTTTGCAAACAAGAAATGTTTTGAATGTGGGGACATGGGACATATCTCTACAAATTACAAGAAAAAGAAAGATGATGAAAGGTATAGCAAAGGAAAGAAAAAGAATTACAAGAAAGTGTTCAACAAGAATGATGGCAAAGCTTATCTAGTTGAATGGGATTCGGATGCAAGTTCGGATTTTGAAAATGAAGATAGCGACAATGAGAATAAATCCTCCAAAGTGGGACTTGCAATCATTGCCATCAAGGAAGCTCCTTCTCTATTCGACTCACATATGTGCTTCATGGCAAAAGGAGAATCCAAGGTATGTGATGATGATGATACATTTTCTTATGATGATCTTGTTGATATGGTAAGTGTCCTTGATGAATCTCTAGGCAAGACAAAAAATTGTATAAAGAATTAAAAAGGAAATATGCCTCACTACATGAGTCTTATGAGGAGCTAAAGACCTCTCATGAAAATCTAAAGGAGGCTTATGAGGAGCTTAAGGAAGCTCAAGACACTCATGTTGAAAAACAAGATGTTGGAATTACTTGTGATATGCTTGATTGTGTGCTCGGCATGAATAAAGTTAATACTTCTAGTATATCAACTTCATGTGATGATTTATTACCTATACCATGCTCTTCTAAAACTGATTCATATGAAAATATGTCAAGTACATGTGATCCTTTGCTTATTGTTGAAAATGATGAATTATGTGAAACCATAGACTCTCTTGTTAAAGCTCCTGTGAATTGTCGAAATGGTGAAAATGTTTTTAACAAAATGTGGGAGTGTCAAAGATTCACTCTCAAGCACGAGGGACTTGGATTCATCCCTAAGAAAAATAAAAGTCTGTTTGTTGAAAACAAAACCACTTTCATAAGAGAGAATGGTTTGTATTGTTCTAAATGCAAAAATACCAGGCATCTTGAAAAGGATTGTACCGGAAGTAAGAATATGATGTTTAGAGATATCGATGCCTCTTATGTTCTTACTAAATCTTCTAATGGTGCTGTTCATGCTAAGTTTGTTAGTAAAAATAAGATGCATGTTCAAAACTCAAAAACTTCCTTGTCAAAAGATGGTGCAAACAAAAGAAGTATTTGGTGCCAAAAGCCTTGGTCACTAACCTCCATGGACCCAAGCAAGGTTGGGTACCTAAAAGAAACTAATTTTGTTTTGTAGGTGAACTCTAAATTCGGTGGACATCATTAGGTGCTTGATAGCGGTTGCTCTCAACGCATGACCGGAAATGGAAGCATGTTCACCTAAATGAATTATGAAGGTTCAGAATTTGACAAGATTACATTTAGAGATAATAGCAAAGGCAAAGTGAAATAATTGGGAAAAATTACCATCTCAAATGTGTTGTTAGTTGAATCCTTGAGTTTTAATTTGCTATCGGTTGCTCAATTATGTGATCTTGGACTCACTTGCATTTTCTCTCCAAAAGATGTCATCATTACTAGCATAAAAAACAATGAGTAGATTTTCAAAGGATTTCGGTATGGAAATCTTTACCTTGTGGATTTCTCATATAAAGATGCTAACTTCAGCACTTGCTTATTTACCAAAGCCTCAAAAGGATGGCTGTGGCATAGAAGGCTTGGTAATGTTGGAATGAAACAATTGAACTGACTTATGAAGCATGATCTAGTAATTGGATTGCAAGATGTGATTTTTGAAAAGGATAAATTATGTAGTGCTTGTCAATCCGGAAAACAAGTTGGAAACTCTCATCCATCAAAAAGTGTTATGTCCAGTACAAGACCATTGGAATTACTACATATGGATTTGTTTGGACCAACCACATATAGAAGCATTGGTGGAAATAGCTATTGCCTTGTGATTGTGGATGATTTCTCAACATACACATGGGTATTCTTTCTACAGGACAAATCAAATGTATTTGGCATATTCAAGAGCTTTGCCAAAAGAGCTTAAATATGAATTTGAGTTCAACATCAAGAAAATTAGAAGTGACAATGGCACCGAGTTCAAAAATTATAAAGTTGATGAATATTGTGAATAAAAAGGAATTAAGCATGAATTTTCAGCAAAGTACAGTCTAGAACAAAATGGTGTTGTTGAAAGGAAAAATAGAACCTCGATCGATATGGCAAGATCAATGCTCTCGGAATATAATGTTTTGGACAGCTTTTGAGCTGAAGCTATCAACACTGCTTGTTATGCCTCAAATAGATTATATTGCCATTGATTATTGAAAAAGACTCCGTATGAATTGCTAGTGGGGAGAAAGCCAAATATATCCTATTTTCGGGTGTTTGGTTGTAAATGCTATATATTGAGAAAAGGCTCAAGATTGTCAAAGTTCCAAAGTAAATGTGATGAAGGATTCTTATTTGGATATTCTTCAAGTAGCAAAGCTTATCGAGCATTCAATAAAAATTCTGGAATTGTGGAAGAGTCAAGTGATGTTGAGTTTGATGAGACCAATGGCTCTCAACAAGTACAAAAAAATTTGGATGATGTAGGAGATGAGGGATTAAGAAAAGCTATGAAGAATATGACCATTGGTGATACAAAACCCAAGGATGAAAAAGATGATGATATGAGTACATCAATATTTCAAGTACCATCCTCTTCACCTACTTCAAATGATCATGGTTAATCTATCAGTAAGGATGGAGATGAAAATGTTACAATCCATTCTGAAAATGAAGATTCCTCAAACATTCCTCAAGATATAAATGCTCAACCTAAGATTTATAATTCTATTGCAAAAAATCATCCGGTTGATCAAATTGTTGGTGATATAAACAAAGGTGTTCAAACAAGATCAAGACTTGCATCATTTTGTGAACACAATTCTTTTGTCACGAATGGAGAACCAACCAAAATAGATGAATATTTGAAAGATCTAGATTGATACAATCATCCGGTTGCTCACAATGATGTATGGGAATTAGTAAAGAGACCAAGTGATCATAATGTCATTGGGACAAAATGGGTATTTCAGAACAAGCAAGATGAAAATAGTGTAGTTGTGCGAAACAAGGCTAGACTTGTGGCACAAGGCTACACTGAAGTTGAAGGCTTGGATTTTGATGAAACATTTGCTCCCATGGCAAAACTTGAAGCAATAAGAATCTTACTTGCATATGCCACTTCTCACAATATCAAATTATATCAAATGCATGTGAAAAGTGCCTTCTTAAATGGAAAAATAAATGAGCTAGTACTTGTGGAACAACCACCCAGTTTTGAAGACCCAAAGAAGCCAAATCATGTTTACAAGCTCTCTAAAGCACTATGTGGGCTTAAACAAGTAGTACGTACTGGGTAGGAAAGATTGAGGGATTTTCTTATTTCGAAGGGATACAAAATTGGAAAGGTGGACACAACTTTATTTACTAACAAAATTGGAGATGATCTATTCATTTGTCAAATATATGTTGATGACATTATCTTTGGATCAACAATCAAAATTTTTGTGAGGAATTTGGAAATATGATGTCCAAAGAATTTGAAATGTCTATGATTGGTGAATTGAGTTTCTTTCTTGGTCTTCAAGTGAAACAAACAAGTGATGGGACTTTTATTTGCCAAAGCAAGTATGTGAATGATCTTCTAAAATGATTTGGTACGGAAAATTCTAAACCAATCAAGACACCTATGGCAACAAATGCACATCTTGATCTTGATGAAGAAGGAAAAGGTGATCTAAAGTTATTTTGGTCTATGATTCGAAGTCTTCTCTACCTCACCGCATCTACGCCCGATATAATGTTTAGTGTTTGTATGTGTGCAAGATATCAAGCATCACCAAAAGAGTGTCATATGATGGCTGTTAAAAGAATATTGAGATACTTGAAGCAAACACCAAATTTAGGCCTATGGTATCCAAAAGGTGCTCAATTTGTTCTCATTGGATTTTTTGATTCAGATTATGTCAGATGCAAAATTGATAGAAAAAGTACCTCTAGCACATTTCAATTGCTTGGAAGATCATTGGTTTCATGGTCATCAAAGAAGCAAAATTTAGTTGCTCTCTCTACCGCCGAAGCCGAATATATTTCAGCCGGAAGTTATTGTGCAATATTATTATGGATGAAGCAAACATTGTTGGATTATGGAGTCAAATTTGATTGCATCCCTCTCTTATGTGACAATGAAAGTGCTGTGAAGATTGCTACAAATCCTATCCAACACAAGAGAACCAATCATATTGATATTCGCCATCACTTTATAAGGGATCATGTGAGCAAAGGAGACATTGTGATGGAAAGTGTGATGACGGAAGATCAATTGGCTGATATCTTCACCAAACCTCTTGATGAGACTCGGTTTTGCAAGTTGAGAAGCAAACTCAACGTTATTGATATTTCCAACATTACTTGATGGATGCTTTCTTCGCTTTTCATTTGCTCTTGATTTGACATTTGCCTTTGGATAACATTTAGGAGGAGCCCTATATGATCTCATATACAATGGTTCCTCTCTTAAGTGAATAAATCAAAACTGATGCCATAATGTTCTTCAAAGCATTCTTTTATGAAAAGATCAAATATATGCAAAATCATTTAAAGGAGTTCAAAATTACCATTCTAATTTTAAAAGTTTTTTTTACTAATCTATTTCCATAAAACACTCCTCTTTCATCTAAACGGGCTTGGAATGACAATTTCTTTTCTTCTATAAAAATTTACTTTTGGCATCTAATGAGCTCCACACATAGAATTTTACATTTTCATATGCAATGATCCACAATGTGTATTTCTGCTCACACATTCCCATGTTGAATACTCTTCTCATTTTTCTCTCTTATCTTTGACTCTTAGTTGAAATTCTCTTGTTGCTTGTCGATTTTCATGAAGAAAGAGATCATGAGACATTTTAGTGACTCAAGGAGTACATTATATTCGTTACTCAGTAATCAAAGTGGAAGAATCAAGAAACAAAAGAATTCTGCATGTTAAAAGTGATTCAGTTGGAAGATTGGAAGCTCTCTGCAAATTTTTAGAAAAACTCAGGGTTGAATCTGTCGAATTGCAGCCCGCGGTCAAACCGCCAGATGGGCGCGGTCAAACCGGTTGGGGGAGGCCCTAGAAATTTCTCTCTGGACGCGGGCGGTCCGACCGCTAGGGGCGCGCGGTCAGACCGCGAGCCGCATCCGTATCTTAATCCATTTCTTTCTCTGTCTTCCTTCTCCTCCATACCCTTTCAGCCACAACTCTCCACCACAAACAAAAACACATCTCTTGTCTTCTCTCTCTCCTTGAGGGTGACCTCCATTGAAGGGAGGGTCTCCCTTGCTCCCGGTCCAACCGGAGGTCATCCCTGGTCTCATCGTTGGCTCCTCCATCATGTCCTCTCGGTATTGTGCCCATCTTCTTACTTCTCACCATGGATTTCAATGCCTTGCTTATGGTTAGGGTTAGACTTGAGAGAAGATTGCTACACATGATGATTAATATGGATATTGTTATGTATCTGGAGAATATTTTATGGTACCATTATGATTATGTGTTGTAAACTTCTGGATTTAGTACATGATTTCACTCCTAGGGTTCATGTTGCTAGGACTTGCACACAACATGAAATTTTGGAAAGCATGGCATGTTCTATATGTCCCTTCATCCATAGATGTGATGCTTCTGATCTTATGATGAAATTTTATGGATGCATTGTTGTCTATTGCAAATCACTCAAGGACCACTATTTTGTGGTGTCTGGGTGTTGGCGGTCAGACTGCCGGTGGCCCACGGTCTGACCGCCAGGGTCGACCAGGCTGGAATTCTTTGACATCTTGCACATTGGATGTTATTTGGGTTTGCTATTGTTGTGATCTCTGTTATTCTCATTGATATACCTATAGAGTTTTCCCCGTGCCGCCAGAGACGCTGCCACGAAGTTGATTGGTAAGAAGCTCAAGAGGAAGCGTCATGTTGATGATGCTGACTCGGACTATGGCCGTGACTCTGATTATGAGCAGCCCGATACTATAGAGGTTGAGTCATTAGTTGTTGGGGGTTCTAATACTATTGATACGGAAGATGCTAGTGATGCCGATGAAGAGTTTGATCCTTCTCACTGGAACATACCCAAGAAAATGTGGAAGGCTAATGAGTATGTGAGAGCTCGGCGCAACTATGCCTATGACCTCAATGTATCCTCTCCAATTCCTCAATTTTACACCAAGGTACAATTTGATGCTTTTCTTGGACATCTCGTGGACAGGGGCATTTTCCCTCATAATTGGATTGATTGGACCTACATTGATCAATTCGACTCTATCAAGCCCTTGATTCCTCTGTTTAAAACTGTTGGCCTTTATGACTTTGTGGAACTCAAGTGTGCATGGAATGATACTATCATTCATCAATTCTACGCTACCATAGAAATTGATTGGGAGGAAAACTAGCTCACTTGGATGACTGGCACTTGTCGTTTCTCTGCTACCATCACTGACTTTGCAACGACCATCAAGATTGATAGAACTAGATATGATGTTGGTGTCAATATATGGGATGAGGACAACCTTCCTGAGAATGAGTGGATTGCGCACTACTCTCCAGATCAGGGGATTCTTGGTCATGTCAATGGTCTTAAGCCTATGCCTGCTGTTGTGAACAAAATTGTAAGAGTAACTATGTTCCCTAAGAGTGGGAACTCTGAGGTCATTCGAGATAAATTTTGGAACTTCATACATCACATCATGGGTGGGCGCCGAATTGATATTGTTCGCTCCATGCCTAAATACATTGAGCAGGTGTCATCTAGTATCCAACTCAATCTCTATAATGCCCCCTACATCATGTCACTTATTCTTCGGCAGACCAAGTTCATGGTGCATGATTGTCGGACTCTACACCCAAGCTATAAGCCCTTTTCTACAACTAAGTATGTGCTCACTCACCCTCCTCCGGCAGCCCCTGCTCAACAAGATCATGTTGCACATGAAGAAGAACATGAGGAAGACGATCCCTAGTGGCAGCCATTGACTCCTGCACCTCCTCCACCGCCTGCTCAGGACTTTCAGGCTTTTCTCACTCACATTAGAAGTGCAGTCCAGCTGGGAATATAGGCCGGTATGGATGCTTTTCATACCTCTTATGCTCAGCAGTACCATTCTCCCATGATGCAGCAACTCAACATCATGCAACAGCACATGGGTCAGATGAGACCAGATGTTGATGCCCTCAACACTCAATTTTAGACCATGACCACTAACTACAACAATCTTAACAACGACTATCAGACCTTGCAACAGGAGTTTCATGATTTTAGTAGCCATATGTTTGGAGTGTATCCTCGTCCTCCTCCTCCGCCAGGGTATATGCCTTATCCCTACTATCCTCCACCGCCTTCACTAGCGGACGAGTGATCTTTTTGGCAATATGATGCCAAAGGAGGAGTGAGTTAGATGAAGATGAAGTATGATGAGAAGATGAAGATCAATAAGATGACTTTGAGCAAGATGGATGGATGGATTGGACCTTGATCTCAAATTCATGGCTATCTCTTTCTTTTCTTCTCATTTCTATCTTGTTATGGTTGTGTCAAACTATGTCACTTGCTTTCATTTGAACTTTGGCTTGTAATGTGGGTTTGCTCTCGAATATTTGGTTTGAATTTGTCTTGAGTTTATCATAACTATCCTAACATTCAGGGGGAGTTAACTCTATGTGGCGCATTCATGCTTCACTTCATTGTGTCGTCATTAATTACCAAAAATGGGGAGATTGAAGTATCTAGGCCCCAGATTAAGGGTTTCTGTAATTAATGAAGACTTGTGGCTTAATATACTGCAATGATGATTAATTCATAAATTCATATTTCAATGAAGATGAAGACTGCAACACAAGGCCATAGGTACAAAAATAGGTGTTTCTATTTTACCGGTCACAAGGTGATTAGAGGAGAAAATGACCGAATTGCTAGTATAGTCGCCGAACTATTAAGAGGGGTTGATGCTCTAGTAACTTGATGAATATTTAGTTGCCACTTTGTGAGAAATCTTTCATCCAAACTCCTTGGCAGAATACACATCCAAATATTCCTTGAAAATCGTATGAAAGTTTCATCAAATATTTCTTGCTTATCCTATGATGTTTTTACTCCAACAAATTCCCTGAAAATTACATGTTGGAAACCCTCAAGTTCTTTTCCTGAAAAATTTCTATCGAAGGAGGGCTGGCGGTCTAACCATGACTGTGCTGCGGTCTGACCGTGAGCATCCAGAGGAGTGCGAACGACCTACCAATGGTAGTATCATCGTCAGGGGAGAGCGGTCCAACCGCCAGGCTAGGGCGGTTTGACCGCTAGGACCTGACGGTCTGACCGTCCTCGTCCAGCGAGGGCCTAACCCTTGTGGCGGTCTGACCGCGTGGAACTACCTGTCTGACCGCTGAGTAATGGCAGTCTGACCGTGGATCATGGATGGTCTGACCATGCTTCACCAGAGAGTTCTAGGCCCTGGTCTGACTTTGATGGTCTAACCGCCAGTGGTGCCCGGTCTGACCACCAGTCTTGAGATTAGTTTGAATGCCGGTCAAACTAGCCAGTGGGTCTGTGGCGGTCTGACCGCCAGGAGCGCAGAAAGTTGTAACGGCTAGTTTTTTATGCCTTGGCTATATATACCCACTTCTCTCGTGCATTTGAGCCTTCTTGATACCCTGAGCTATATTGTTGAGCCATATGAGTCTTCTCCTCTCTCACGCAAGCTTCCATTGATCCATTGCAAGTGTGTGAGATTCTAGTGCATGTTTCTTGAGTGATTGAAGCTTTGTGGCACTAGTGTTCATCAAGCAAGCGATGTCGGCTTATTACTCTTGGAGGTTACTGCCTCCTAGTTGGCTTGGTGGCGTGGAAATTGTGAGCCCTTCAAGAAGATTGTGAAGGAGGTCCGGCGTTCTTGTAAGAGGTCTTGTACTCACCTCACCGAAGTGGTAAATGGTAACTCTAGTGAAGTTGAGGTTTGGCAAGGTTCTTTCATCGCCCATGGGAAATACACATTGCATAGGAAAACGTTGTCTAAATTGGTGGTAGATGTGATATGACCATAGAGAGCATAACCTTTTTTGGAACCAAGTGAACTTTCTTGATTTTTAATTTTCAAAAGCTTATAAATAAGAACTCCAAATTCACAATCTTCTTAATGATGAGTTTATTCCTACCAAAGCTAGATGATTATCTTAATAAAAACCTATTGCATTTGCTACTTGTATTTTCATTGAACTTTGTCAAATTGTTGTGACCCTTGTGAGATGCTTGCTTTGTGTTATTGACCAAGTTCATGTGCACACCCCAACCACTCCATATGTTGAAACTTCTACAATGGAAGTTCTCATCCATCATCCGCATAATCCATTCATTGAATAAAATGCTCCACCATATATGTTGATCTCTCTCCAAGAATCATTTCAAAAGAGATATGGGCTACTCGAAAATAAGGAAGAATCATGTATGATAAAGTAGCCCATGTTCTCAAATATAAATCAAATAGAGGAGAGAGAGAGAGAGAGAGAGAGAGAGAGAGATCACTTCAAAAGGAGCATCTGCTAACCTTCATCCATCCATACATATCATAATTGTGCACATGGTTTGATCATAATTCATGACTTGTTTTCTCCTTAGATCCAGTCTTTCACTTAGTGATATATGAAATACAATTATGCGGCCTTAATATTCCGTACCTTGAGCTCCACATAAGCCTTAGTATATAGGGACATTTTGGCCATTGGCCTAAGTGAGGAATCAAAACCACATTGAGCGATTAGAGAGCATCAATTGAGAATAACTTGTGATCTGGAGCTCAGTTTATATTGAAAAGAGCAAACAAAATTGAAGTTCCTTGGGTAAAAAAAGGTAAGACTTCTCTATGTTGTTCCATCTCTCAACTTTTCAAGACAAGGTATTTAGCCACCTAAAACCCTATGTCATGAGGAGTCATGGAGTAGTCTTTAAATATGCAAAACATGATGAGAATTACCTTAGACCTTGCTCATACCCAATCTTCATTTCTTACTTAGAATATGCAAAAACATGAGCAAAGTCCTAAGCGTGGGGGGTGTTGGTAGTCTAAATTCCTTTTTTGGACTATCAATTTAATTACCATGAAAAGGTGGATCTTAATTAATAATGTAACAAAAATAATCTTTGTACTCATGAGTTCCATGAGTTTTGGTGAAATATGTGTTTGCAGGTGGTATAGGGTCAAAATATGCAAAAACATGAGAAAATATCCCGTCGGCCAATCACGGCTGTGAAATAGCTGTTTTCTAACAGCCGACGCGGTCGTTAACAACCAAAATCAGCACCCGGTCAAGTCATCACCAAGTAAAATTGTCAACCGGCCAGATGATAAGCTATCATCACCCGGCAGGGTGAATCAATTGTTCATTCTATTCCTGATCGTACAACAACACGACCAAGGAGCACCAGCTGGTTTGGAACTTCACCTCCTCACCTGGCCGACATGCAAGTCGTTCCTTAATTCTGGTCCAAAAGATTTTCAAAGAAAAAAATGAAGGAGGTCGACACATGGCCCAATCGGGAGAGGGGAAGGACAACTAGGCCACTTGGCCAAAGGGCTGCTGCACAAAAATGGACCGGTGCCTGGCAGACCTTGCCACCCAAACGGCGTTGCCACCCGTTGAGTCATGCCGCCCGGCAGACCTTGTCGCCCGTCGGGCTTGCCACCCGGCCTACCGGGCCATTCGGCCCATTAAGCCTACCATTCGACCTGCCATGCCTACCGACATAAAACAAAAGGAAAATGGCCAACCAACCTTAGAACATCATTACGGCCGTCTAGAATGAGTCGGTTGAAAAACCGACCACATCGGGTGGCCGCATGGCCTTCCCGATTGCCCGACCGACCCTGCCGCCCGGCCTCCACGGCCGCCCGACGTACACGGCCGCTCGACCACTGGTTTTTCACCATTTTCGACCACCGACTTCCCACCAGCCTACAAGTACTGCCCCTCCATCATTTGGGTATAAATACCGCAGTTTGGCCACCGTTTTAGACAACAATTGAAGAGGAGCACAACAAGAGCCAGGCTGCAGAAATGTATTAGAATAGGGAGTGAGAGTGAGAGGTAGAACCATGTGAGAGAGCTGGGGATATCGGCTCCTTCTCCACCTTGTGCCTCGGGGATGATTCTCCACCGAGAGTAGAGTCCTCGTCCTTCAGCGGGGTAACATGTAGACATTCTTCTGTTCATTTAAGCATTGAAGCTTTTCTTTATTTATATCTTGTTTATGGGTTCTTAGTCCATGTTAGATAAAGTCATTTACTTTATTTGACTATGGTTACTCTGCCTTTAGTTAACAAGGTTAGAGTAGTAAGTGTAGGTGTATACATGGTGTATACACTTAGAGTTATCTAAGTTTGCTCGCAACCCCACAGGCTGTGTGGTAGGTAGTTAGGTGGTGATAGCAGTAAGCTATCCTCTGTAGTCCACCATGTTCGGGTTTTGCTCGTAGGCGTTGATGGTAGTTTTACCCGAGGTCCCTTCTCATCCCTTTCCGTACCTCGGACGACTATGCCCTGAAGTAAACAAGAGTAAATATTGGAGTCTGATGATTATTTGGATATAAGTTGTCACATGAAGCCAAGGCTAGAGGACCCTCTCAACCCGTTGTTATCCTTCTCTTATGTTCACTAGAATTGGATTAGGATAGAATTTCACTTCTCGTTCCACGTGGATTCGATACCTTGGAATACTGCCGAGTGAAGGCTACATCGGCATCCGTATGCTTGCGGATTTCTCTGTTAGGCTTAAGGATTGCCAACACTTGGTACCAGAGCTAGCTCGGGATTCATAGCAAAAATAAAAAACTAATTTACAAAAACCAACGATTACTGTGAGGTATGAGTAGTATGCCCTAGTAAGGATGTCATTAGCTATAGTTCAGGTGGCAAGCTAACTGTATGAGGTTGTTTGTTTAAATACTTGCATCTACGGCATCATCAATGCAGGTATGTGTCCCGCCATGCGGACAGTAGCATGGAAAGCTAGCATAGTGGTGTGAACACGGGCTGATTGCGTCAAACATCAGTGGCCCTGCCCTCGGGTAATAACAAGGGATTATTTTCAGCTCATTTCTTTTCAATTTGATGTATTGTTTCTGGAATGCATCTTTTGCAGGTACGCTAACCACGAATAATTAGCTTGTTAGCAAATGACTAACCAAAAGTTGAGGGACCATGTCTGCCACCGAGGTCACGTATGGTCGCTATATTGATCAATTTTTATGTTGTTGAGGACGTTAGGAGGACATATTGCCATGTCATCATGTTTGCATTCGTATGTTGCATTCCTCATATCAACAAAAATGGAAGGTGAAAATTTTCAATCAACCGAATGACCCTAATTGACCCCTACTGAATGCAAATAATCTTCTGGTACCTTGATTAAGAGCTTTGACCATAGCAAAAATTTTAAATTGCAAGCTAGCACCTAATCTGAAAACTGAAGGTTCAGGAATTTCAGTCAAGTTCAAAAATCCATAACTCTTAAACTAATGAACCGAATTTTGTGTTCTAGCACTTTCTAAAAATTTTATGAAATTGTGTTTTGACATGTTTGATTCGGATCCCAGAAACAAGGATTTAGGACCCATATTCAGACAAACCTTTTTCTGTCGAGAACAGGATTTCAGCAATCGACCGGAACTTTCAAAATTCATAACTCCTAAACCACTGAACCGATGGGGCTGTATGAGTAGGGATTGGAAATATTTAGAAATTATCTGTAACATTGGTATGAACCCAAAGTGTTGATTCTATACTCAGAAAGAGCAGTTTGGATTTTTGTGCAGACTGTCAGTAGGAAGACAGATTTCAGATGTAGTTCTAGAATCGGTCGAAGCATGACAAATGGTTCATAATTATTCTTGTTCAATTCAACCTTTTGCAATCTTAATATTCTGACCCAATTGGCATGTTTTATGATACACACAAAAGTCTTGATCCGATTTTAACTTGTTCCCGCAGATGGCTACTCCTAAGGCCACTGTTAAGAGCGCCACTATGGCCGCTCGTATCGAGGAGTTGGAGAAGCAACTTGCGCTCAGTGACCAAGAGCGCCTTGATGCTTAGTTGCATAACGCTGAGTTAGAAGGGCGTATCGCTGAACTAGAAGGCATGGTTCATACCTTAACCATCAATGGTCACTAACTTGCGAGCCAAGCTCTTGAGTTGGGTGTGCAGCTTGGCGAGCCCGCTCTACTAGTGAGTTTCATGGATGACCAACGCAAGGAAGCTGAGAATGAACTTGTCGAGGCACAGGATGTTCCCATGCAGCTTGTAGCATCATGCTCGCTGCCAATTTGTTTTTGGTAATATGGTTGTAGCTTCCGCCACTAAGTAAATGATATGTATGACCTTTGGATCAATATTTTGGACAAGTATGAATGGAAATTGCTACTGTTTTAATATTATGTTCAGATCTGCAATTTATTTACTTGTACCATGGTCTGGAATTTAAGCAATGTTTTTCACCTTATGTGACTTGATCTAAAGGTGTAAATAAATTATTGGCAGAATGGTGAACACTAGGAGGATGAATGACCTGTACGAGGACCGCACCGAAGGTTTCACCCGTGGTGGGCAAGATGGAATTGGACTACCTTCCGCACTGCTTTCCGTGGTCATCATATTCCCGTTGGCCTTATGCAGCGGAAGCTTCAGGAATTCTTGGATTTAACTCAAGGATCCAACAAAATGCATGAGTACACCAAGAAATTTGACTACCTCTCCCAGTATGCAGCCTATCACGTGGACACTGATGAAAAGAAGAAGGACAGGTTTTGTCAGGGACTTCATAGTGAGCTCAAGAAGCATATGGCATTGTTCAACAACTGCACTTTCAATGAGCTAATGAGTGCAGCGATTGTGCAAGTGGATGCTATTCATGTTCATCACAACGATCTGAAGAGGAAGAATGTTAGTGGGAGTTCTTCTGGTGCCCCTTCCACCAAGTATCGGTTGGCCCTCACTTCACTGACCGGTTAGCGGTTCCATGCTGCTATTCCCTCTAGAGGAGGATACTGTCCACCTAATTCATAGCAGCAGGGAGCTTCCTATGGCTCTACACAGCAGCGCACACAAGCCTACCGCACCCCACAACAAACTTACCAAGGTGCAAGGCCTAACTCGCAGCCGTGCTATAATTGTGGTCAACTGGGACACTATGCAAAGGAATGTCGTAGGCCAAAGCAGCAGCAAGGCAGTGGAGTTAACAACACCAACCAAAACCCTCTGGCTTCCAAAAATGCACCAATGACCGGCCGTGTTTACAATACTACAGCCAGAGATGTTCAGGAAGGAGAAGATGTGCTTATGGGTATGTTCACTATCCATGACAACCCCGTTCTTGTTCTTTTCCATTCTGGTGCAACCCATAATTTTATTAGCATGGAATGTGTTGAAAGATTACACCTCACTCCCAACACTCTCAGAACACCTTATGTTATAACCTCTCCCGGTGGAAAAATATTTGCAAATCAAGAAATAAGGCCAACACACCTCACTCTAGCTGGAAAAATATACCCGTCACATTTGATTATCTTAAGAGGGCAGGGTATAGATGTTATCTTGGGTATGGAGTGGATGATAACAAATAAGGCTATGTTGCACGTAGACACCAAAGAAATTCATGTGTGTTGCCCTCTTTATGGTCCTGCCATCATACACTTATCCTGTCCTTCGATGATTGCACCTAAGGTCTATCATACCGCCGGCAAGAGCCTAGCTGAAATTCCAGTAGTATGTGAGTTTCCCGATGTGTTCCCTGAAGATTTACCTGGAATGCCTCCTAACCGGCAAGTGGAAAAGTGGAATTTTAGATTGATGTTCAGCTCGGAACTGCTCCAGCTCCCGTAGATCGTATAAAATGGCACCCAATGAACTAGCAGAATTAAAAGAGCAATTGAAAGAGCTCATGGACAAAGGATTTATTCGCCCTAGCTCATCACCATGGGGCTGTCCCACTCTTTTTGTCAAGAAGAAAGATCACTCAGTACGGTTATGTGTTGATTATCGACCATTGAATGTAGTCACTATCAAGAACAAATATACTCTACTATGAATTGACCTTCTATTTGATCAATTGGTTAATACCAAGGTTTTCTCCAAGATTGATCTCCGCTCTGATTATTATCAAATCAAAATAAGAGCCAAGGATATTCCTAAGATAGCCTTTCCTACGAGGTATGGTCTTTACAAATATCTTGTTATGTCTTTTGGACTAACAAATGCTCCTGCCTATTTCATGTACTTGATGAATTCCGTATTCATGCCAGAATTGGACAAGTTTGTGGTGGTTTTCATTGATGATATTCTTGTCTACTCCACGTTCGAAGAAGAACATGCCGAACATCTTTGGATCGTGCTTCAACGACTTTGAGATCATTGATTGTATGCCAAATTCAGCATGTGTGAGTTTTGGCTGTATCAAGTTCCTTTCTTGGGCCACATTATTTAAGATAAGGCTATTGCAGTTGACCCATGTAAAGTGCAAGATGTGGTGAATTGGAAGACTCCTAAGACTCTGAAGCACATACACAGTTTTCTTGGTCTCACAAGATACTATAGAAGGTTCATTCCCAACTTCTCAAAGATAGCTAAACCAACGACTGAGCTGCTGAAAAAGGAATCAAAATTCGAATGCACTAGTGATTGTGAAGAAGAATTTCAATCAAGAAGCATCTAACCACAGCACTCATTTTAGCTCAACCCGACATCACCAAACATTTTGATGTTTACTGTGATGCTTCTAGTACGAGTTTGGGTTGTGTTCTAATGCAAGAAGGTCACATCATTGCCTATGCATCCCATCATCTCTGACGTCATGAAGAGCATTATCCTACTCATGATTTGAAGTTAGCATTAGTTGTTCTTGCTCTGAAAATTTGGAGACATTATCTTCTTGGAAATCATGTCAACTTGTACTCCGATCACAAGAGCCTCAAATATATTTTCACTCAACAAGATCTGAACATGAGACAATGGAGATGGTTAGTATGAATAAAGGATTATGATTTGGAAATTCATTATCATCCGGGAAAAGCAAATATCATTGCCGACGCATTGAGTCGGAAGTCTAATGCAACCACACTACGGTTCAGCCAATAACCGAAACCGTATGTTGTGAAGAGATTAAACCAAGTCTTCATGTTGTTCTTCATGGTGCGTTATACAACTTAGCTCTCATTCCCATGCTTCGAGAAGAAATTGTTGCTGCACAAAGGAAAGACAAAGGTATGGCACACATCCGACGAAGGTTAAAAATTGGAGAAGCCACATGTTTTCGGCAAGACGCCGATGGTGTATTGCGGTTTAAGGATCGCCTCGTCATGCCAAAGGATTTGGGGCTGCGGAAGAAAATTTTGGACGAGGCACATTTATCTAAATACTCTATCGACCCTGGCTGCAACAAGATGTACCGTGCATTAAAGGAAGTTTTGTTGGACTCGCATGAAGCAAGAAATCGCACGGTACATGGCTGAGTGTGATACATGTCAGCGTGGCTAATCACTTGAAGAAAGCAGGATTGTTACAGCCACTAAATATTCTGAAATGGAAGTGGGAAGAGATATCTATGGATTTTATTGTTGGATTGCCCCTCACCCTCCATAAACATGATTCTATTTGGGTTATTATTGATAGATTAACCAAATCTGCTCATTTTATTCCCGTCTGCACCAATTATAGGCCTAAGAAATATGTCGAGCTCTACATCTCTCGCGTGCTATGCTTCCACGGTGTTCCCAAGACCATGATCTCAGATCAGGGAGCCGTGTTTGTTTCCCGTTATTGGGAGCAATTGCATGCTTGTTTGGGCACCACATTAATCTGAAGTTTTGTAATCACGCTCAAACCAATGGTCAAACTGAACGAGTGAATCAATTCTTGGAAGACATGTTGAGAGCATGCGTATTGAAAAGTGGAAAGAACTGAGATGAACACCTACCCTATGCAAAATTTTCCTACAATAATAGCTATCAAGAGAGCATAAAAATGTTCCCGTTTGGAGCACTATATGGCCACTCATGTCGCACGCCTCTGAACTAGTCAGAATCCGGTGAGAGAACTATTTTTGGTCCTGATCTAGTAACCCAAGCTGAGGAGAAAGTGAGTGCCATTCGAGCCAACATGAAAGCAGCACAATCTTGTCAAATAAGCTACGCTGATAAGAGACGTCGTCCATTGGAATTTGAGGAAGGAGATCATGTGTATTTACATGTCTCTCCAACTAAAGGTGTCCAATGTTTTGGAATTCAAGGAAAGCTTGCTCCTCGTTACATCAGCCCATTCAAGATCATCGAAGAATGTGGTTTTGTTGCATACCGATTGGAATTACCGGCAACACTATCCAGAGTGCACAATGTATTCCACATATCGCAGCTCAAGAAATGTGTGAAGGCACCCACTAATGTCATCACTGAAGGAATGGATCAATTGAGAGAAGACCATTCATATTCCGAACGTCCCATACGGATTATCGATCAAAAAGATCGGGTAACAAGGAACAAGACCCTCACTTTCTACAAGGTCCAATGGATCAACCGTTCTGAAAGAGAAGCTACATGGGAACAAGAAGATTTTATGAACACTCATTTTCCAGAAGTTCTAGCTTCGTACTTAAGGTTCGGTCTTCCCCCTCTTGCCGTCAATTAACCGTTTTAATCTCGGGACGAGATTTCTTTAATGGGGAACGGCTGTGACACCCATGGTGCGCCCTAGTGATAGATATAGTTAAGAAAATAAAGCAAGAGCAGAGAATTAGCAAATTAAAAATTTAAGTTGAATTTATTTGAAATCAGTTCAAATCTGACTTGAACTAGATCTGCCAATTTTCACATATAAGTGACCCAAACAAATTTCATAATCTTGATCTATGTACCAAATGAGAATTTTGGAAAATTCTGGGCAATTTTATCTTATGGGTAATAAGGTCAAATAATTCAAAAAAAAGCTCAAAAATAGAGTTAATTTAAAAAATTAAAATTTCAAAAATTTATAGGGAGTCATTGAACCACATCATACCCATAATTGAGATACAATCATTATGAACAACATACAATATTGGCTTGATTTATTAAAGTGAAGAACTACTACTTTTGGAATTTTTACTAAACATCACTTTTCTAGATAGAATTCAGCCTTAGCAAGTAGGAAGATTTGAAATTTAATAACTTTATCATACTTTAACTTCCAAATGGACATCATCAATGTTTAGTTACTCCAAGCATTGCCCTTCATGGATTTGGAACACTTTTTAAATTTGAACCTCATTTCGTGCCCCAAATAATTTACAAAGTGCCTAAAAGTTAAGGAAAATTCCTAGTCTTGAAATTTTCCAAGTTTCCTAATCAGCAAGCCATTTTCAAAAATCCATATTCCATAGATCTCCTAATGCATGTTCAGCATGTCTAGACCTTATTGTTCTCCAAACTTTACTCTATATGCTAGAACTTTTAGATTTCCCAAATAAATTCATCTATTGCTCCAAACTTATCATTGAAAACACGTAAACAACCTTGTTTTCTAGGAGGTTTGAACCTGGTGGGTCCCACCCGTCAGTGGCACATTATCAAAATCACTATTTTGCCGCCTGTGCTGTCGAGCCTCTGCGTGCCGCGTGGTCACCGTCGAGCAATCGAAGCCTCCCCTGGTCGAGATGCTGTCCGAATATCCTCTCACGGTCGCCCTTATCCTCCCTCTCACTCTCATTTTTGTCCTCTCCCCCCCCCCCTCTCTCTCTCTCTTGCTTTTGCCTCCCGTAGTCGCCATTGGAGAAGGGAGCTCAAGCTCGCGTCGCCCTGCCACTCCGGCCACCTTCCGCCTCTGCCCAGTCCCGCCGGAGCTGCGCCTACTCCTTCTCCCACGGCCTGTGTGAGCTTGCCGCATCCCTTGCACCGAGTCGAGCCAGTCAAGCTCTTTCTTCTCTGTCACTGGACATCGCTCCGCCACCTCGTTCACCCTCCTCGGTAATAGGTCCTTTGATTCCCTGCACCCGTGACACCATCCCTTCATCATGCTTCGCCTTGACCCCTGTCGGTTCGCAATGTTTCAGCTCGTCGCCCAGAACACCCCCTTCGCTGTTGTTCGTCGCCATCGCCCCTCTGTCCGCCGCAATCGTGACGCCTTAGCGCGTCCGATGTGCGAGCGCGCTCATGTTGGTCGTGGCCGAGCTCTGGCCTGGCCAGAGGTGCTGGGCCAAGCAGGCTTGGGTCGTGGCAGCACCTAGGCCAAATCTGGCCCAGGAAGCACCTCCGCAACCCGCTCGAGCCACTAGGCCACGGCTGAATTGGCCAAACTGCCAGAAGAAATTCCTTTTAATTAATTATGATAGTTACTAAAATCAGCACGTAAATATTTGTTAGGGATAAAATTGCCAAAAAATACTTTTTGGGATCCCTGTGCTGTTTAGTATTTTAGCAAATTGATAAATCACCCTGATTGGACTTATTTATGCATGCATGTATTAAATGATTAAAAATAGGAATAAAATCATAATTAATTTTCAGTGCATGATTTAAATATCCCATTTTGCATGCATGTTTATTACATCATTTCAAAGCATCTCATCAAATGACATATTTAAATTTCAAGTATTTATATGTAATGAAAGTTTTAGCGTTTTCACCATTGTAATTAATAAGAAATATTGGTGCATAATCTTGCTATGAGCTTTGGCACAAAAATCTTGAATAATATCTTCCACCACATAAATTTTTCTCCCTGGTATTTATATTCCAAAAACATGCCAAATAATAAAAGCTTTGCTTTATCTCTAGTAATGGCAAGTTTGTAATTACTAGTAACTTGAGCACATGTATTAATATGCAAGCATTTAGATATTTTGTTCTCTGCATTTTATATTTTATTTACATCACTTTGCCTCAGATCACCATGTTATGCTCACTTAGCTTTTTAAGCATGGATCACCATTTTCTATCATCATCCCAAAAACACTGTTCACATTTCACGATACTAAAAGAAAGCAAAATAAGAAATCACCCATGTCCTTCTCTAATGCACCCCTGTATCTTATACATGCATCATGTCCTAGCATACATTTGTTGAGGAAGTGCCATGTATACTCGATCTGAACCACATGCATCATGTCCTAGCATCAACGACGGGAGCATGAAGGTGGAGATAGTTCCGGGGGATCCCAGAGCTGAGATTAATCCATCTGAGAGTGCTAACCTCGATCTGAACCAAGGCAAGCTCTGATGCAATCCTATGTTTTGAAAGTTTTATTTTGTACCACATGTATGCGTGTCATGTATTATGCATTACGTTTAGGGGATTTGATTGAAGCTTAGTTGCATGTTGCACTCAAAATCCTATGGGTATGGGTTTAGTTTATAGCCCCGTTAGAAATGCTAAGCCTAAATTTTGTGAATCTTGATAGCAAGCATCGAGTAGTCCGGGGATTACTCGGCATATGGCACTATCACCGTCTTGAACTTATGATGAGAAAGAAATTAAATTTAGACCGAACGAAGAAGTGCATGTGTAGGTTGAGGTGACAAGGTTGGCCCTTGTTTGCCATAGCCCTGTTCGAGTTGATTAGGAATTGCTTCGAGTGTGGCCCCGTTGAGCAAGTTTGAACAGTTCCAAGTACATATGTTTATATAGGAACTGGTAAACCAACGTAACTTGACTACCATAGTGATTTGACGGCAACCCGACTTCTCTTTTGGTGATGAAGAAGGACATGGTGGAATTGGGGTATGTGTTGGAAGGGAGAGTGCATGGGCTACCCATGGATGACTCTGACGGGAGCATCGCATGGGGTGACGCGTACTTGGGAGAGGTGGCCCTGAACCGGTTCAATGGTGTCTCATGAAAGGTGGTCGTACATGACTCTTCTTGAGTATGCATGTATTGTGTGCTTGGGTTTCTCCTGTAGGATGTAAATCGATTCGAGTCGCCATCTCTCGCGGTTATTGAGTACCACTTGTGATTACTATCACATGGTAGTCATTGTCACATTGTAATATGGAAAGTGAAATTATGATGATAATTATATTTGTTGTATTTTTTCATTAATTGTATTTGCATCCATGTTTGCTATAGTAAGCCGCACAATATTTATCTTATGTAAGAACCCTCTTAGCTTGGCTAAAATATGAAAACTAAGGATCAAATTATTAGTGTTGTTTTTGCAATTATTCCAACAACCTCTGGTCAGTCCCCCTGCATGCTAGGTGTCAGCCTTAGCGTGCCATTTTGACGGGTAAGTCTTGCTGAGTATTAGTTTCTCAGGGTTCGTTGTTTAAGTTTTTGTACAGGTATGTCACATGTTGTTCACCCTGAGAGTGAAAATCACATGGAGTGGGATGGTGAACCCCCGAAGGGATGGACCATGGAATGGGTTCCCATCCCCCCCACTCTAGAGGAGCACGATGAATGATTCATGGTTATGAGCTGCCATGAATTATTGTAAGATATATATCGTCGAGAATATTTGCTTCCGCTAAGACTTGTTTTCGAACTTCAAACTCTTTTATGTATCCTAAATTGTAATAACTTAATTTTGACATTGCACTCTATTTTATTTGTTCATTTGTGTATTGATGGACTCTTGCCTCGTCAACAATCACCCGAGTATCGATCCTTGACTAACCCCTCATTTTGAGGTGGCGATGTCATAGCTTGGTATCAGAGCTAGCTTAGGATTAATACCACAAATGAACACAATTTTTCAAAAACCAACGCTTACGGTGCGGTACAAGTAGTAGGCCCTAGTAAGGATGTTATTAGCTATGGTTCAGGTGGCAAGCTAACTGTAGGAGGTTGTTTGTTTAAATACGCGCATCTTGGGCATCATCAGCGTATGTATGTGTCCCACCATGTGGACAGTAGCATGGAAAGCTATCACAATGGTGTGAACGCGGGCTAATTGTGTCAAGCATCAATGCCCCAGCCCTCGGGCGATAACAAGGGGTTATTTTTTACTTGTTTTTTTTAATTTGATGTATTGTTTCTGGAATGCATCTTCTACAAGTATGCTAACCATGAATAATTAGCTCATTAGAAAACGACTAACCAGAAGTTGACAGACCGTGTCTGCCACCGAGGTCACGTATGATCACCATATTGATCAATTTTTATGTTGGGGAGGACGTTAGGACAACATATTGTCATGTCATCATGTTTGCATTTGCATGTTGCATTCCTCATATCAACAAAAATGAAAGGTGACAATTTCCAATGAACCTAATGACCCTAATTGACCCCTACTGAATGTAAATAATCTCCTGGAACCCTGCTTAAAACTTTGACCATAGCAAAAATTTCAAATTGCAAACTAGCACCTAATCTGAAAACTGAAGGTTCAGAAATTTCCATCAAGTTCAAAAATCCATAACTCTTAAACTACTGAACACAATTTTGTGTTCTAATACTTTCTGGAAAGGTTATGATATTATCTACAACTTTTGTTTTCCTGTCCATAACAGGATTTCAGCAGTCAACCGAAACTTTGAAAATTCATAACTCCTAAAGTACTGACCCTATATGGCTGTATGAGTAGGCTTTGGAAAGCTTTAGAAATTGTCTGTAACATTGGTATGAACCCAAAGTTTTGATTCTGTACACAGAAAGAGTAGTTTGGATTTTTGTGCAGACTGTCAGTTGGAAGACAGATTTCAGATGTAGTTTTAGAATCGGTCGAAGCATGACAAATGGTTTTTATATATTTTTGTTCACTTGCACCTTTTGTAATCTTAATATGCTGACCCAATTGGCATGTTTTATGATAAACACAAAAATTATGATCCGATTTTAACTTGTTCTCGCAGATGGCTACTCCTAAGGCCGCCGTTGAGAGCGCCACTATGGCCGCTCGTATCGAGGAGTTGGAGAAGCAACTTGTGCTCAGTGACCAAGAGCGCCTTGATGCTTAGTTGCACAACGCTGAGTTAGAAGGGTGTGTCGCTGAACTAGAAGGGATGGTTCAAACCTTAACCGTCAATGGTCACCAACTTGCAAACCAAGCTCTTGAGTTGGGTGTGCAGCTTGGCGAGTCCGCTCTACTAGTGAGTTTCACGGATGACCAACGCAAGGAAGCTGAGAATGAATTTGCCGAGGCACACAAGGACATCGCCAATCGTGATGCCATGTTTATAACCAACCTTCAGCATATTGGTCAACTCCAAGCTCAGCTAGCTCAAGCACAACAGCAGATATGATGGCTTCCTGAGACCGTCATACAACTTGAGGACCACCTCGGGCAAATGCTCGAGTAGCAAGTGATCCAAGAAGTCCCTCCGAACCCTCCACACGCTGAGGGACATGAAGAGAACTCAGGACTTGACTATGAGGCACCCCTATTGGTGGGCCATAAAACCCAATATCGGCCACCAACCGGTCAGAAAATGCAAGGTAAAAACTAAAGTTTAATAAATATTTGTTTAAACTAATAAAGTTCCACAAGTTTTGGTGAAATATGTATTTGCAGGTATAAAAGAGCCAAAATATGCAAAAACATGAAGAAACACCCCGTTGGCTGATCACGACTGTGAAACAACCGTTTTCACCAGCCGACAGGGTTGTTTTCAGGTTGAAATCAATATAGGTAAGTGCAAACCAGCACAACTTGGTTACTAAGTCATTCTCATTGTACAACGGGGCTTATTGGCATTTTATGACCTTGTCATAAGTGGTTGAAGTCTAGAATAGCTAGTTTAGACTTTGTCATGCAATCTCCTACTTGATCATGAGTCCAAACTTTTTGTATTTCTGCAAAGGATTGAAAATCTTCCCTCTTGGTGCAATCTCCCACTATGACTCTCATCTCTCAAAAGGTGTATTTCCTTACCAAATGCTCAACCTACTTTCTAAAAGTTTGGCTTAAATATGTGGAGCTTGGTTGGATTTCACATTTAGCATGCATATATTGTTAAGCTAAGAGATGATCCTAGTGAAAAGACATTGCACTTCCTCATTCCAATCATTTAGAAATGATGTCCAGGGGAGAGGGAGAGAAAGTAGGACTCACGTGAAGGAATGGGCTAGCACAATTGCAAAGGTATTGGGTGCAGATTTATCCCGAAGACTAGATTTTTGTGCAAGAGAGAAAGGATGGCTCTTTATTATTGCTCAAGGAAATATTTTATTTTTGTTTGAACTTGGAGCCGTTTTGATATAGCACATCCATGAGAGCTGATAAATTTTTCCTTTCTTTTCTTTCTTTCTTTTTCTGCTTCTTTCTTCCAGCTCTTGTGGTGTAAAGAGGCTAACTCAATGGTTCAAATATTTTTGCAACTTTTTCTGAGCAATTATCTGGGAGAACCATAATCTTTTAATAGGATCAAAGGCTTGCAAAAAGAAAGATTTTGGCTAACATGCTTGGTCGAGTGGATGCATGATTCTGATGTGGAAACCGCATAACCAAGCATGATTAATTTGAGAACTCAAAGATAACGCGAACGAAAATGATTGGCTCTCGAAGTGCATGTCCCTCATAAGGATCAAATCCTAACTAAACTCAATGCATGCATAAATTGCGTAGACATGGTTTTGCTAATTAATATTTGGCAATGGTAGGAAATTATCTATCATAGGGAAGATGTGCACCAAGTAGGGGGTTTTGTTGCAGCATGATTTTGAAAGAAATCATTGGACTCTAATCATAAGGAATTCACAGACTCATCCAAAACATGCCATATCATAAACTCCAACAACTAGACTTGGTGTTTATTAGCCATTTTGCACCCACTAAAACATAGAGAGACTAGTGTTATCATCATGCCGGTCGACCAGTACCCACAAAAAATGAGGAGTAGAGGTTGTATACTTGAGACTCAAAGGGATCTAATAGAGCAAATATTCATCATTTCCATAGGCAAGGTGAAGACCAAGTTTTCAAATTTTATTTGTAAAGGGAAATCTTTTTGTTCTTTTTGGCTTTGCAATTTTTTTATGGTTTTCCTTAAAAGCTAAAATCCTTTTGGGTAGAGCAATTGGCGCACCTTGATTTGGGTACCTCCCCAAGCTTAGGTCTTTGCAAGACTTAAGCTTAGATGGCGTTCACTGCAGCGGTTGATACTCGATGTTGAAATGGCCAAACAGTTGGTACATCAATGGAGATGTTTGTCTGAAGTTGTTCTGACATCTGTTGCTGCCATTCTTGTTCTCTCCTTATGGCTGCTTGTATTTCTTGAGTTCTCATGTTGGTCTCATATGCATTGGCTGCCAAGTGTTGCATATCTTCTTGCAACTCCGAAAAATTATGTGACATGAATCGGGCAGAACGAGAAGTGCCTATGCCTTCATGAGGTTGATGGTAACTTCCCATCCCATAGGGGTTGGAAGGTTCATACTCTTCATAGGAGGAGGTAGTGTAGTTTGTTGATGAACTAGAAAATCCGGGACACTGTGGTTGCTCCCAATGGTATTGGGAGTTTCCCAAAGTACCCGGTTGAGGTGTGTTCATGGCTGTTTCGTGCTGCTGTTCTGTTCATCGGAGTTGTGCTCTTGTTCTTGGCCTATCCCCTGAAACACTATGCCTTGCACGCTGCGAGGGAGGTTGCAATTTGTACACAAAGTTCTTTTTATCGATAATACTGAGCCAGGGGTTAGGCAACTCAATTTATGTGTCATACCCCGGATAAAGCATGAAGTACTTATTGTTCTCCTGTTTCAACAAGTGGGCTTGCAAGAAATGATCTTCTCCTAACAAAGGAGTGCTAAGGAGATGATCTATTCTAGCTCTGTGAAGTGCACCAACCTTCCTAGCAATTCTTGTAACAAAAGGGGTAAAAGTAATGGGTCCTTGTTGCCTGAATGCTAAGGTGAGCCAATGGTTGATAAGGAAAAACGTGGGGTTTGTTTTAATCTTCTTGATTACAGCATGGAGATAGGCTTTATCCAAACTATTCACCAAACATACATCACCCCGAGGGGTTAAGTAGTGAGTGATAAAACGGTGAATTATACGGAGCGATGGGTTGTGAATGTCACTAGTGCGTTCTTGCCCTATAGCGGGATTTCCTATCTTTGCCCAAAGTCCTTGTGGTGTGAAACCTTTAAGTTGATCAATGTCTAAGGCTGCCTTACGGTCAAAACTATGATAATTACTAATTTCTTTTAGGGATTGTTCATATGTTTCACCAAAAAGATGAAATTCATAGAGAGTGCCTGTTTTGTTTGATTCATGGGCATGAATTTTCAAAGTGCAAAGAAATTCAATAGTGAGCCATTTAGAACCATAATCATCGAGGCGATAGAAATCATACCACCCTGCCGTGTTGAGCACGTACTCAAAATCAGCGAGGACGCCGATTCGCTCGAGGAAGTTGTGGTCGAACTTGCGCACGGACGTGAACTCTCTGTCTTGTATGGCGGTGAACTTGCTTTGCTCGTCGAAGTTGTTGAACACCATGTTCTCTTGACTCTCCATATACTTCTCGAATTCTCCATCTCCTCCTCCTTGTTCACTTGCTACCATTGCAGCCTCGGATATGGACATTGATTCCGAGCGGTAGCTTGGAGCTTGCCCGTAGGTAGCGTCTGGGTGTCCAGCTTTTGAGCGCTTGTTGACTTTTGCTAAGCCATATTAATAAATCATTCCCGGCACGGGGCTAGAAACGGTTCACTAATATGTCCCAGAGTCAAGTAGGTAAAATCCGCAAGCGCACGGAGAATACCGCTGTAGCATTTCACCCGGAAGTATTCAGGGTATCGTATTTGTTTATCCCAAAGGAAGGTTATGATCAAGAAGCGTTACTAACATATAAGATCATGTTAACAATTAGCAAGGATATCTAACCAAGACAGGCGGGTACATGATAATAACCGGGTAGTGTGACACACGCAGAAGATTCCTACTAAATAAATAAAGTCTAGTGGAGGAAAGACTAGGCTAAGCTACTCCTACTATACATTCCTATACAGTTGCATAGCCTAAGTAGAATACACATAGACCCACACTCAGGTTCAGCAGTCAATAGTATAGCACTTCAGGCACGGACTTACCCCTGCATCCACAGGCGACTTCCGCCAAGAGCATACGCACTAGCCTAGCGGGGAGGATTTCAAAGGATGGACAGGGCTGTCACCACCTGCCGCCTACCTCAACGAACCAGTAGACTAACGAATAATTGATGCAAATCAGTCACCCAAGTACCATACTTGCATGACCAAAGAGCACTCTGCCCCTCCGCGATTACTATTAACGAGGCAGAGCTACCGTACGAATACGATCACCAAACCCATGCTATACTTTATCAGCTAAAACTAAGCATAGAGACTATAACATATAAACTAGACTATAGTGACGGTATATAACTAGCATGACAATAGTAGTATAATAAATATAAACTACTATCACACAAGTAGACTATACTATCACATATATGGATCACAAAATCAAACAAGAAACTCATGACCCAAGCACAACTATATAGAAAAGATATATATATTGATAAGAGTAAAGTCTTACAAAAAGGGAAAAGATACAAGAGCCATACCAATTCCAAGTGAAGACTTGGGACTAGAGAGCTCTAGACTCAGCCTAACTCCACTAAAACTCCAAGAACTACTACTAGCAAGAGAGAAATGCTTCTTGTGGTGTGTGTTGAGTGTGAAGGCACACCCTCTTATTTATAGCCTCAATAGGTCGGCAAGGGAGCGTAACCGCCACGGAAGGCATCTCAAACCATCATCAGGAGTCGCGGAGGAGCCAACACGTGGAAGCCCAGGCGGAGAGGGCGCCCGGCCAGGTCGGCCGACCTGACCAGGTCGGCCGACCTGGGGGTGGCCCCTCCTGGCCTGTGCTTTCTCCAGGTGGCTGTCCTGTGGGCCCTGACGTCGGTTTGCGCGGTATTACAGGGAGTTACGTCGGTTAAGTGCTGAAAATGGGCCCTTCAATCCGTGTGACGTCCATGTGGCGCTCTCTGATTGGTCGAAAGTGTGTTTTCTTGCCTTTTGAGGTGTTTCCTTCACATTTCCTCCTGCATGCACAAAGTTCTCCAAGTACAAGTGGAACTATATTATTGTGATAAAGCATGCGTGTATGAAATGCCAAATTCTCCTTTATTTGAGTATAGTTGACGGTTGAAAATGGTACTTAACAGCCGTCAACAAACTCCCCCAAGCTTACCCTTTGCTCGTCCCGAAGCAAAGATAAACTTAAGTTGTTGATCAGGGGTTGCTACAATGTCCTACTCCTCAATAATACTATGCGCACAACAAAGTACTCTTCCTAGAATTAAATATATTGGCGCATAACTTACCCATTTACCTCGATCCATGGGGCTTTTACACCTCATTGTCTTGGGCGGTTGAGAGATAGAACAATTGCAGGGCACCAATCACTTGCTCTAGATTCCGCTATGTTATTCCGGAGGTTTTCAAAAGATTTTGAAAATAAAAACCAAGTTCCTCAAATGATTCTCTCGGATCACTCAATATGTGTATGATTCCTCACCAAGGCAAAGTGTTGCCTATAATCACCTACTTCTAAATAAGGCTTTATGTGGAGCTCAAGGTAGGGATATATGAAGCACTCATGTTCACATAATATTGCTATGTCAAAAGACCGGATCCAAGAAAAAACATCAATTCAAACAATCTTGATCAAGATGTGCAAGTGTGTGGGAGAACGGAGGAATGGTGGATGGGAAGAAATAACTCCTTTTTGAATTTTCCTTCTCTCTTTTGGAGTTTCTAGGCTATGGCTATCTTTTGTTTGCTCTCTTTTTTGAGCATTTTTTTTTCTTCTTTTTTTTTTCACATATAGCCATAGTCCTAGTTTGCAATGAATACTTTGAGAGAGGAATTTTGCAATGGATATATGGAGTGTTTCTTTGGATGGATGGATGGATAGTGGCTTTCTTCCGGTGTAGAAGAATAGCTCACGGTGGATATGGTGGATATGGTGGATGCTATCTTCTTGATTTAGAAGGATAGCTCATGGCGGTGGATGTGTGTACATGATCTTGATCAAGAAAGCATGAAAAGAGTTCTACTAGGGTCACAACAATTTTGACTAAGCTCAATGTGAAACAAGCAGCATATGTGTAAAGGTTTTCAAATGTAAACACTACATATGGCTGTGGTGGGAATTTCATCATTGAGGAACTTATTAATTTGTCATTTTGAAAAATAAAACTCCGGAATTCAAGCTTTACGTTGAGCAAGATCATAGCAGCCCTATCTATCATATCATACCTCTCAACAACTTAGAACTAGAGAATGCATATGCTACCCACAAGATTCAAGTTCAAGGCAAGATTTACCAACAAACCTAACTCTTGAGAGAGTACTAAGTTGTAAACTAGCTTTAGAGAGGAATAAAGGACAGAGCAACTATTCATCATCTCAACATAGGAAAATTATACACATTCATACCGCGCATGAAAAAGGGAAATATTTTTGTTCTTTTTATGTTTTGCAAATTTTTATGGAATTTCAGATTTAGCAAATGCAAGAAATAAAGGGAAGGGGAAAGATACAAGTTACCGTGAGAAGGAGGGTCCTCCCCCAAGCTTGTTCTTGCTCATCTGCTGGTTCGGCTCGTAGCCTTGGGAGCGGAAGAAGGCATCCCAATTGCTCTGATTCTGAGCCATCATCGCGTTCAGCTGGCGGAATTGGTTGTCGCTGAAATTCTGCCATTGCTGGGTGTCGGTGACATGTTGCGTGAGAGTTTGTTGCATGCTCTCGGTGCGCAAATCAATGTCGTTCACCCTCCTTGTCAACTCGGCCATCCCATAGTTGAGTTTACGGAACCCACGGGATGAGAATGACTGAGTGGCAAAGGATGGCGGTCCGCTTGAACTTGATGACGTCTGCATGGGGTAATTGTACTGAGATTCCCATGCTCCGGCCTGCCATGTTGATGCACCCGCCTCGTCCTGTGGCGGGGGCTGCTCCCATACCGGATCTCCGGTCGGAGTGTGAAACTCCGGTGTAGGCTCCATATGCCTACGGGAACGTGTCGGTCGCCCTGAAACACTATGCCTGCGAACTTCTCCCACTGGCTCAAGTGGGAGGGTTAGTGCCCGACAGTGATACAAACGAAGACCCGGGTTAGGTAACGGGAATTCATTTGTATACCCGGGAAGGTGATAGATCAAGGTATTATTTGGACCATGTTTCAAAGTATGTCCTTGCACAAAATAGTCCTCGCCTAGAAATTCTCTATCTACCGTCAAATATTCAACATAAACATTCTCAAGCAGACCACACTTCTGCGCAATGCGAGTAACTAAAGAGGTGCACTCAATTGGTCCTGTCAACTTTATATTGTCTAACCATTGATCAATCATGCATTCCACGGGTGACACCCTAATTTTCTTAACCATGGCATAAAGTATTTTCAATTCATCTTGCCGGACAACCCTAATGTCACCTCGAGGAAACAAGGTCATAGCCAACCACACATGCATAAATCTAAGTGTAGGATTATGGATGGCACTTGTTCTAGGCTTGGGACCCCACTCGTTTCCGGAAATCTTTTTCCAAAAATTTTCTTTATGGAACCCCTTTAGCGCTTTATCTAAGTCTAGCCTACATTTAGGATTTAGACCTAGCATAGCATGAAGATCACCCCATGTGACCAAGCGCTCTTGCCCAAACAAGCGAAAAGAAATGCCTTCATCATACTTTCTAAGGGTGCATAAAAACTGCATAGTAAGCAAACGAGAACCCGGCTCATCTACTTCTACGAAATTTAGCCAACCCATAGTGCGAAAAATAGAGGCAAATTCTTCTCTCATACCTATTTTCTCGAGGAAGTCCGGATCGAAGCGTCGGGTGTGGGCGAATGGCCGCTCTCTCATGAGCGCGATGGCTTGGCCCTCGCGGTCGTCCTTGATGTCGAGATGCTCCTCGGTGATGAGCAAGGCCGGCCTTTCCTCCGGAATTTCAGCTTCGGGGTCACCATGCCCCGGACTTGGTGTGAGCTCGACGGAGGATGCTTGACTCGTGCTTGCACGAGTGCTTTTTCTCCGCTTGATTCCGGCGACTTGCTTCATTCGTTTGAACATGGCTGCACACAAGAACAAACACAAGACAAGAACAAAAACAAGATCGAACAAGTGTTCGGGTGAGCGTTAGTGAAAACGACAAACCCGAGCTTCTTCGAAATTGGTTTTCTTCTCACAACAACTTGCAAATGCACTAAAACAGAGGGGAAATATTTTTTGGGTTTTTGGGGCTGTAGTAAAGTTGAAGAACACGAAATTTTGGGAGAGCAACAAGTGAGCAAAGGAGGGGAGTGAAAGATGAGCTTAGAATGGTGAAGCTCCCCCTCCTGGGCGGTTTTTATAGCCAAGGAAGCAAGATGGCCGTCAGAAAGGGACAGAGCAACGGCCATATAGCCGTTGGGAGAAAGGAGCACAGGAAAAGGCGGGGCCAGGGGGTCGGCCGATCCCACCAGGTCGGCCGACCTGGCAGGTGGGCCTCCTGGCAGCCCCCTTTTTCCTATGTGTTCCCCAACGGCTAGGGGATTTGTCCCCTGCTGCCTTTTTGCTCAAAAAGCTCGACAAAAAATCTTTTCAAAATGGAAAGCCCAAAAACCTATTTTCTAAATTTTTAGAAATGCAAATGAGTTTTGAAAAATTCCAAGGTGGCTGGAAAAATTCAAAAATGCAGAAATGCAGTGGTCGAGAAAAATCAAAATGTGGTGGAAAGCAAATATGCAAAAGAGCAAATATGGATAACTACCGGTTTAACCTCCCGGCGAGGACTCACCTTTTAAAGTCCGACGAGCGGGACTTTTCTCCGGCGTTCAGCTCGATGAAGCGTTGTCCGGTCCCGGAGATGAAGACACGGATGATGCTTCTTGTTTCACTTGCCACACCTTCTTGGTCTTTGTTGCGGTCGGTGGCTTCTCGGGCTTCGGAGGCTGCGGTTTTTGCAGGCTTCACAGCCTGTTTCTTTGCAGACCTCGGAGGTTGCTGCCTTGTGGACTTTGGAGGCTGTTGCTTAATGTATGACCTTTGCCTCCTTGCCTTCATCAGTTGTTGCTGTGCAACCTTTTCCTTCTCAAGGAAGTTCTTCATGAATGTGATGAGGCTGTCCTTCTTTTTGAACGTGTTGCAAATCTCTAGGAATTGCTGGAGATGAGCACTAGCGTCCTCATTGGCTTTCCCACAGAATGGGCTAGCCTGCACCATGGTGATGAGACCGGTCTTGATCTCGAAGTTCGCATCCCCCACATTGCCAGCTGGTCCCGTAGGGATGTTGGCAGCGGAGGGAGCGGAGAACTCGCGGAGGGTCTTGTCGGCCATTTGCTCAGAGCTTGATGGTGCGGGAATGACAGGTTCGATTGGCCGAGTCTCCTTACGAGGAGGGGTGAGCCTAGCTCGTGTCCTTCTCAGGAGTGACTCAGGATCTTCAGTGAAGTTTGTCGGCAAGTCGAAACCAGTCATACACTACCCTGTTTTCTTACAAAATGCAGAAAACAAAGCAAGGTTAACCTGCTTAGGAGATAGCCTTAATAATTGCAACACTACTATATACATTAGTAATTTTTCTTAATCATACGCCTTCCCCGGCAACGGCGCCAGAAATGCTTGTTGACTTTTGCTAAGCCATATTAATAAATCATTCCCGGCACGGGGCCAGAAACGGTTCACTAATATGTCCCAGAGTCAAGTAGGTAAAATCCGCAAGCGCACGGAGAATACCGCTGTAGCATTTCACCTGGAAGTATTCAGGGTATCGTATTTGTTTATCCCAAAGGAAGGTTATGATCAAGAAGCATTACTAACATATAAGATCATGTTAACAATTAGCAAGGATATCTAACCAAGACAGGCGGGTACATGATAATAACCGGGTAGTGTGACACACACAGAAGATTCCTACTAAATAAATAAAGTCTAGTGGAGGAAAGACTAGGCTAAGCTACTCCTACTATACATTCCTATACAGTTGCATAGCCTAAGTAGAATACATACAGACCCACACTCAGGTTCAGCAGTCAATAGTATAGCACTTCAGGCACGGAATTACCCCTGCATCCACAGGCGACTTCCGCCAAGAGCCTACGCACTAGCCTAGCGGGGAGGATTTCAAAGGACGGACAGGGCTGTCACCACCTGCCGCCTACCTCAACGAACCAGTAGACTAACGAATAATTGATGCAAATCAGTCACCCAAGTACCATACTTGCATGACCAAAGAGCACTCTGCCCCTCCGCGATTACTATTAACGAGGCAGAGCTACCGTACGAATACGATCACCAAACCCATGCTATACTTTATCAGCTAAAACTAAGCATAGAGACTATAACATATAAACTAGACTATAGTGACGGTATATAACTAGCATGACAATAGTAGTATAATAAATATAAACTACTATCACACAAGTAGACTATACTATCACATATATGGATCACAAAATCAAACAAGAAACTCATGACCCAAGCACAACTATATAGAAAAGATATATATTTTGATAAGAGTAAAGTCTTACAAAAAGGGAAAAGATATAAGAGCCATACCAATTCCAAGTGAAGACTTGGGACTAGAGAGCTCTAGACTCAGCCTAACTCCACTAAAACTCCAAGAACTACTACTAGCAAGAGAGAAATGCTTCTTGTGGTGTGTGTTGAGTGTGAAGGCACACCCTCCTATTTATAGCCTCAATAGGTTGGCAAGGGAGCGTAACCGCCACGGAAGGCATCTCAAACCGTCATCAGGAGTCGCGGAGGAGCCAACACGTGGAAGCCCAGGCGGAGAGGGCGCCCGGCCAGGTCGGCCGACCTGATCAGGTCGGCCGACCTGGGGGTGGCCCCTCCTGGCCTGTGCTTTCTCCAGGTGGCTGTCCTGTGGGCCCTGACGTCGGTTTGCGCGGTATTACAGGGAGTTACGTCGGTTAAGTGCTGAAAATGGGCCCTTCAATCCGTGTGACGTCCATGTGGCGCTCTCTGATTGGTCGAAAATGTGTTTTCTTGCCTTTTGAGGTGTTTCCTTCACATTTCCTCCTGCATGCACAAAGTTCTCCAAGTACAAGTGGAACTATATTATTGTGATAAAGCATGCGTGTATGAAATGCCAAATTCTCCTTTATTTGAGTATAGTTGACGGTTGAAAATGGTACTTAACAGCCGTCAACAGCGCTCACTTGGGGTGCGTCTTCCACGACTTGAGCTGCTGCTGAACTTTGTGTAGAGGCCCCTCTAAATTTTGCCATTTCTGTAAAAAAGGTTACTTGGACACAATACCCGAAGGACAATATGACAATAATGGTTAGCGGTCCAAGTGTTAGTCATTGAAATGTGCAACGGTGGCAGCAAACTTGCTCTAGTTGGTTTTATTGCAGCACACTTTATACATACTAAAAAGACTAGTGAAATGTGAGAGAGGGTGCAAAGGAAGAGAGATGTGAAGGAGAAGAGTCTTTTCAGCTGAAAGTTGAGAGGTGAAGCATGTGGAGGGTAAGCCTCAATATTTATAGGCTTGAGAGGAAGCCTTGGAGCAAGATTTTTAGGCCAGGCGGCGGTACACGTCGGGCGGCAGCCCATGCCGACCGATAGAGCATTTTCCACCACATGCTTCATTATTGCTCTGGTTGTGATGGGAGAGGGATCAGCCGACGGGGTGTTTCTTCTTCTTTTTGCATATTTTGGCTCTTTTATACCTGCAAACACATATTTCACCAAAACTCGTGAAACTTTATTAGTTTAAACAAATATTTATTAAACTTTGGTTTTTACCTTACATTTCCTGACCGGTTGGTGGCCGATATTGGGTTTTATGGGCCACCAACAACCCCCAACTCCGAAGGATGAAGAGATGCTCTCCGATGGTGACAGCCACGTGCCACATGGAGAGTAGCTTTAGATGAGCTAAACTTTCATTATTAGGTCTTGTAATTATAAATCTATGGTCGGAGTAACTTGTAGTGGACCTTGTCTCTATGAGACACGCGGCCTTGTGATTTTGGGATATGCCGTGTTTGTTAGGATAAAGTGTGCTCCCCCGAGCAACCTAGTGTCACGGGATGAATACTAGCTTAACACTGTTATGGAAGTTCCCATGCGGCTTGTAGCTTCATGCTCACTGCCATTTTGTTTTTGATAATATGGTTGTAACATCCGCCATTAAATAAACCTTATGTATGACCTGTGGATGGATATTTTGGACAAGTATGATTGGAAATCACTGCTGTTTCAATATTATGTTCAGATCTGTAATTTATTTACTTATACCATGGTCTAGAATTTAAGCGTGGTTTTTCACCTCATGTGACTTGATCGAATGGTGTAAATAAATTTTTAGCAAAATGGTGAACACTAGGAGGATGAAGGACCTATAGGAGGACCGCCCCAAAAGTTCCCGCCGTGGTGGGCAAGATGGAAATCAAAACCAAAATCAACACCCGCCACCCCCATCACCACCGGTAGACATTGCATAGCTCATTGCCAATCAGAACCAGCTCATGGAAATATTACTTTAGAATAATAATCAGCAGCAAGGTGGGCGTAATGAAGCTCATAACAGCCCCCAGGAGACCACTTATGCAGACTTTCTGGCTAGACACCCTCCAGTGTTTGTTGAGTCTGGTGATCCACTTGAGGCAGATAATTGGCTCTGCATCATCGAGTCAGAGTTTGAACTTCTCCACTGCACTGAGAATCAGAAGACCTTGTTTGCAGCTCAGCAACTCCGTGGATCTGCGAGTGCTTGGTGGGCACATTACCTAGCCTCACTCCTAGTCAGACAGCAGGTGAATTGGACTACCTTTCGCACTGCTTTGTGTGGTCATCACATTCCCGCTGGCCTTATGCAGCGGAAGCTTCAGAAATTCTTGGATTTAACTCAAGGATCCAACAACATGCATGAGTACACCAAGAAGCTTAACTACCTTTCCTAGTATGCAACCTATCATGTGGACACTGATGAAAAGAAGAAGGACAGGTGTCGTCAGGGACTTAATAGTGAGCTCAAGAAGCAGAAGCATATGGCATTGTTCAACAACTGCACTTTCAATGAGCTAATGAGTGCAGCGATTGTGCAAGAGGATGCCATTTGTGTTCATCACAATGACCTAAAGAGGAAGAATGTTAGTGGGAGTTCTTCTGGCACCCCTCCCACCAAGTATCGGTCAGCATGGAACTGCTGACCGCTCGGTGAAGTGAGGGCCAAAGCAGTGAGGGTGCTGCCTATGGCTCAACATAGGAGAGCAGACAAGCGTACCGCCCCCCACAACAAGCTTACCAAGGTGGAAGGCCTAACTCGCAGTCATGCTACAATTATGGTCAAGATGGACAATATGCGAAGGAATCTTGTAGGCCAAAGCAGCAGCAAGGCAGCGGATTTAACACCACCAACCAGCACCCTCTGGCTTCCAAAAATGCACCAAAGACCGGCCATGTCAACCATACTACAACCGGAGATGTTTAGGAAGTAGAAAGATGTGCTTGAGGGTATGTTCACTATCCATGACAACCCCGTTCTTGTTCTTTTCTATTCTGGTGCAACCCATTATTTCATTAGCATGGCATTTGTTGAAAGATTACATCTCACTCCCAACACTCTCAAAACACCTTATGTTATAACCTCTCCCGGTGGAAAAATATTTGCAAATCAAGAAATAAGGCTAACACACCTCACTCTAGCAGGAAAAATATACCCATCACATTTGATAATCTTAAGAGGGCAGGATATAGATGTTATCTTGGGTATGGAGTGGATGAAAACAAATAAGGCTGTGTTGCACATAGACACCAGAGAAATTCATTTGGATTCCCCTCTTTACGGTCCTGCCATCATACACTTGTCCCGTCCTCGGATGATTGCTCCTCAGATCTTTCATACCACCGGCAAGAGCCTAGCTGAAATTGAATTAGTATGTGAGTTTCCCAATGTGTTCCCTGAAGATTTACCTGGCATGCCTCCTGACCGGGAAGTGGAATTTAAAATTGAGCTTCAGCCCAGTACTGCTCCAGTCTCCCGTAGACCGTATAAAATGGCACCCAATGAACTAGCAGAATTGAAAGAGCAACTTAAGGAACTCATGGACAAAGGATTCATTCGCCCCAGCTCATCACCATGGGGCTGTCCCACTCTTTTTGTCAAGAAGAAAGATCACTCACTACGGTTATGTGTCGACTATCGGCCAATGAATGCGGTCACTATCAAGAACAAATATCCTCTTCTGTGAATTGACCATCTATTTGATCAATTGGTTAATGCCAAAGTTTTCTCCAAGAATGATCTCCGCTCTGGTTATCATCAAATCAAAATAACAGCTGAGGATATTCCTAGGACATCCTTGTCTATGAGGTACGGTCTTTATGAATATCTTGTTGCCTTTTGCACTAACAAATGCTCCTGCCTATTTCATGTACTTGATGAACTCCGTATTCATGCTGGAATTGGATAAGTTTGTGGTGGTTTTCATCGATGATATTCTTGTCTACTCCAAGTCCGAAGAAGAACATGTGGAATATCTTCAGATCATGCTTCAACGACTTTGAGATCATCAATTGGATACCAAATTCAGCAAGTGTGAGTTTTAGCTACATCAGGTTCCTTTCTTGGGCCACATTATTTCAGATAAGGGTATTGCAGTCGACCCAAGTAAAGTGCAAGACATATTGAATTGGAAGGCTCCTAGAACTATCAAGCATATTTGCAGTTTTCTTGGTCTCGTAGGCTATTATAGAAGGTTCACTCCCAACTTCACAAAGATAGCTAAACCAATGATAGAAGTACTGAAAAAGAAAAGGTTTGGTGGACTCACATGAAGCATGAAATTGGACGGTACATGGCCGAATGTAATATATGTCAGCGTGTCAAGGCCGACAAATTGAAGAAAGCAGGGTTATTGCAACCACTAAATATTACGAAATGTGTTGGCACTGAAATTTGACCGGTCCCAGTGGACAGCCGTACGAAGTCAAAATCGACCAAAGTCATTGCAGTTCAACGGCCGAAGAGAATAAAATGGGCCCATCAGGGTTGTTTTTTGTCTTCGTTTATCTTTAGTTTAGAAATAAATCATAGTCGGTTTGTTTAAGTGTCCTAACCGAGTCGGGTCAGAATCCCTTACATGGGGTTATAAATATGTAATAGGGCCTATACAGAAAAAACAACACTTTCGTTCAATACAACTCGATGCATCGCCAAACCATTTCTCGACGACATCCTCGTCTCACGTGGGCTGCATCAGCTCTAATCTCGTCGAGAGACTTGGATTAGTCACTCTTGGTAATCTCATCGACTTCAGCTAGTACTTTCGCATTAAGTTAATATTCTAGTTATTATCTTTGAAATTGCTAGTTATCCGGTAATTAGGTCTTTATTTGGTTTGTAGTAGTGACTTAAATTGCATTACTATCTCATTTAGGTCTGATCTTATGAGATTTCTATAGGTTTAATAAGCTGGGTTTAGATCTATTATTCGAGTCACTCGATCGATCCTACCTATAATTAGATTAAATCTAGCTTTATTTACCGTGTTTGAACACTGTCTTAATTAAGTTCGATCTGTTCGAATCAGCAAGGCAGCATCGACTTTGACCTCTGGTTGGGCTAATAAGGTTAGATTCGACCTGCTTATAGGCAGATTCGATAGAGTTCTGTCGGGACGTTTAGCCGACAGGTTATCACGGTTCGATCGAGTTCCTAGTATTTTACCTATTTTCTTGTTGTATATTAGAAGTCGAATGCCCCTTTTTGTTTAACAGAATTAGATCTATGAATTTGAGGCATATTTGCATTACCAGCTATCAGATCTATCGATTTAGCACCTATCAATGGGCAGAGTTTCGCACATGATTATTATACTTCTATCGACTCTGGACCATCAACTAACTTTCATCGATAGAGCGAGTTTATGCACCTTTACTGTACATCTATCGACTCAGCTCTATCGACTTTAAGTCTATTGTATCAACCTGGCTAGTTATTGTACGAATACTGTGGATTTATCGACTCTGGCCTATTATTCTAATTTCTTATCGGCATTAATGATTTATAACTGCATATTTAATTAAATTTGCTGATAAGCCGATATAATCAGCCGATTAGTTTATATTCTCTTATGTTTTATTCCCATAATAGCATCGGCTTATTTCACGAACAGTGATTATCGGCTTTCTTCATCGGCCTGTCCTGGGCCGGTGACCCGTGGAATTTAACTGTTTATCTCTTTGTCGATTTGCAAGGAAAATTGACTGGCACGCCTCGCTTTTCGTATTGAGCCTACACTAGAGCTAAGCAGATCTCCTAGGTCACGTGTGTGATTTTCGCGTCAACATGCTTTTTGGCACGCTCGGTGGGACCAAGAAAGCTTCACAACATGTCTGAACTTGGAATGCCAAAAGATCCTAAGCTCCCTGATAGTCCTCCACCAACACATGATGTTGGTGTCGATCTGAGGATAGAGAACATAATGCCTGTTAACAAGGATGTTCTGAGCGATGAAATAACGGCACCTATTGAGTACATTTCGCAAAACCAAGCATGGCAAGATCATACAGAAAGGAAAGTTGCCTGTTGCTGCCTTGATTGAAGACAAAACTGAGAAATCAACTGCCAATAAGCCAATAGAGGTGATTGATGAAGCTACATTGAACAACATGATACATTTAGCTATTCACCGTGCATTGATTAATCAGTCACCTGTGTTGGTCAATACTGTGAGTGCTTTGATTGCTCAGACTATTGAAGGCTGTATATATGATGATCCAGTACATGGGCCGATGTATTTTCGGACATCTAGGAATTTTCCTCGGCCTACAATTGAAACACCTAGTTCACAGCAGCCAAAGGCGAGCACAACACTTCCTGTTAGGGGTTCAGTGCCGTCAACTTTTGAAGCTACTCTACCCTCGAAGAATGATGATACTTGTACAATGGAGGGAACACCTCGCAGGATAATATTGCAAAGAACTACACCACAGACATAGCCGCAGCTCTATAGGCAGGAGACGTCAGACCCGAATGTCACATATGGTACAACTCCGAACATAGAACCAAGTCTGTTCGGAATGCCATCATCATCTACATTGCCAGGGGAGTTGGGAGGCCAGCACACTATTGTCAATTTTTTTTTCGCAAACAGTCCTGCAAGTGCCAGCATCTGGTCCTTCATTGGCTACTCCAAATACCAATGTTTCGACCGATGACTGGGCACTGAAGATTGCTGAAGTAATGAGGGAACAATTTGGGATAAAGCCAAAATAGCAAACTTATATGTATCGACCACCTTATCCTCCTAGCTATGGCTTGATTCCTTTGCCGAGTCGATACAGACCGCCAGAATTTTCTAAGTTTACTGGACAAGACAACACTACCATTTTTGAGCAAATTAACCGGTTTTCAGTGCAATATGGAAAGGCAGGAGCTACCGAAGCATTGAAGATCAGGCTGTGTCTGTTATCATTGTCCGGTTTGGCTTTTCGTGGTTTGCATCATTTCCCCCTAATTCCATTATTACTTGGGCCGATCTTAAACAGAAATTTCATAAATACTTCTTTGCTGAAACAAGAGAAATGAGGTTGCCTGATTTGATTTCTGTGAGGCAGAAAGCTAGGGAGTCTGTGCATGATTATGTGGAGAGGTTCAGAGATGTGGGCAGCAAATATTTGAGCTTGCAATTGACTGATACTCAGATGGTAGAAATAGCATTTAATGGCCTAGTTGCACCTTTCAGGGAGAAGTTTCCTTCGGCCGAGTTTGAGAGCTTGTCCTAGTTGGTACAAAAGGCATCTATCTAGGAGAACCTGACTCGAGGGGCACGGTCAAGGCCGATTCAAGTCAATTATAATGATTATGAGTCTGAGTCCGATGAACATGCCGGAGAAGTCGATATGGCTGAGTGGACCAGAAATAAGAATGTGTTGTCGTGCCCATGAGTGAAGCAGAAAGAGCCGGAAGAAAAGTATGACTTCGATATCACCAAGGCTGATAAGATATTTGATATGTTGTTGCAGGAGAGGCACATCCAGTTGCCACCTAATCACGTGATCCCACCTGCTGAAGAATTGAAGAAAAGAAAGTACTGCAAGTGGCACAATTCGCCGTCTCATTAGACTAATGAATGCCAGGTATTCAGAAGATAGATTCAATCGGCGATTGAACAAGGAAAGATTAGTTTACAAAGGGAACCATGAAGATTGATGGACATCCGTTCCCTGCAAATGTCAATATGGCTGGTATCGACAATGTAGAAGCGTTTATAAATCGGTATGAGAAGAAAAGGGACAGGGAGATGAAGGAATCACAGTTTGATCCACATTGGGAATGCTCGTTGTTTTAGTATTGTTGGGACCATAATATGAAGCTTCCATTGACTAATAGCTGCGCTAGATGTAGTAGACGAGGGGAAAAAATGTATAGAGAAGCTTTGAGCAGCTATCGACATCAGCCAGGTAATGCTAGGAGGTCTATGGTGGGTAAGGTCGATGAGAATGAAGTGTATCAGCTTTTGATCGACTTGGTTCCAAAAAGACAGGAGAGGAAGTTCACTTCGATGAAGAAGTCGACAAAGAGATACAAGAAGGATAGGAGCAAGCCGATCAATGGTGTCCATCTGGCATTTTTCTCTAAGAGTCAGAAGCGCAGGGTTCAGATAATGTGTTGCAGGCAAATAAGGGCTGGTAAATATTATTATGATGAAGATGATGATCAGCCACCAAAGAAGGTCTAGAGGCCAAAAGTGAAATCGCAAGTACAGGTACCAAGTGCTACAATGGGCATGGTAATGATGTTGCCTCAAGATTTTATGGCATCAGGAGAATAATTGATTGCTGATGAAGGGGATACACCATAGTTGGTATTTGATGTACAACAAGCAGTGTTTGATAGGCCAGACAAATCTAAACATCGACACTTGAAAGCGTTGTACCTCAAGGAGTTCATCAATGGGATGCAGTGAATATTATGTCGATCACCACTATCAGAAAATTGGGGAAAACTGAAGATGATTTAATTGATACTAATATGATTCAGAGGGATTATGGTGGTCGTCGTGCAGCAGCCAAGGGAGTCTTAAATGTGGAGCTCACAATCGGCAGTAAAACTTTGTCGGTTACTTTCTTTGTCATTGATGGAAAGGGAACCTACAGCCTTCTGTTGGGTCATGATTGGATACATGCAAACTGTTGTGTTCCATCAACAATGCACCAGTCTCTGGCCCAGTGGATTGGCGATCAAGTAGAGGTAATCTCGGCCGATGAAAGCATCAATGTTGCATCGGCTGATTTAGTACCATGGCATGCGGATGATATGGAGTATTTGTGTGGCAAGATTTGGGATGGGGATTACGTTAAGATTGCTACATGGGGTCTTGGGGTAGTGGACCAGTCAAAGTATAAATTGTTTCTCTGACAGACACCCCAATGGAGTTCGCAAAAGATGGAAAGTTAGATAAAAGGATTCATATCGATCGATGAGCTAAACGAAGTCGATATAGGAGATGGCGATAAAACAAGGCCGACATTTATCAGTAAGAAATTGGATGAAGATTTTAAAGTTGAATTAATAAATTATTAAAAGAGTACCGGGATTGTTTTGCTTGAGTTTATTCTGAGATGCCCGGCCACAGTCGATCGATCGTTCAACATCAGCTACCTATCAAACTTGGATATCGGCCTTATAAGCAACCTCCAAGGAGAATTGATCCAAAGATTTATGATGATGTGAAGGCTGAGATTACTAGGTTATACGATGCTAAGTTCATTAGGCCTTGCCAATATTCAGAGTGGGTTTCAAATATTATGCCTGTTTTCATGAAGTGTGGCAAGTTGAGAGTCTGTATTGACTTTCAGCCGTTGAATGGGGCCACCCCGAATGATGACTACCCAATGCCGATAGCAGATCTTTTGGTTGATGCAGCAGCACGGCGTAAGATTGTCAGTTTTATGGATGATAATGCTGGTTATTGATGAGAACATCACACCTATGGATACACACAACACTCCTCCAACTAAGATGAAAGTTCATGCACATCACCTGAATTTACAGGTGAGCTCGTTTCTAATGTTTTGTTTATTTGGTTTTGAGAATAGATTGCTACCTAATGAATTAATAATTGTTAGAAACTATGGAGATGATGATGAGATAGCTTGTGAGGTGATTGGAGGCGTGATGGGCCAGCAAGGATGTCCAAGCCAAGGTGGAGGCCCAATCAAAACCAACTTCGAGTCTGTTTCAGAACCCAAGACCAGTCTGCACTAAAACGGACACCCAGGATGCATATGGACTCGGGTTTGGACGTTCTACATATGCCTGGAAAGATAACGAAAACTTCTTTCCACCCCAACTGGTCCCATGTCAAAATTCATCCCGAGCCCTCAGCAATCGCCAAAACAAATCGACTTCCAGAATCTGTCCTGGTGCTGCGACACCGTAATCGGTCTTTAGGCCATGTATCAGGTTGAGCCCACTTAGGGCTGCATCCAGGGGGCCTTGCACGACCCTAGGGTCCTCATATACAGCCGCCGCCTCTTCATTAGGGTTTGGGTTTTGCTTAGATTATTCTGTTCATAACAGTTTTGCCGTCATATCGGTTTGTGAGACTCCAACTTGTGAGATTCATCATATACTTGCAAATTTGGTTGCATTCTTCTTTGTTCTTGCTTGTGTTCTTAATTTGCAGGCAAGGATAAGCCTTCTCAGCAAGGTCAATCATTCTTGGATGGTTGATAACCATAGGAGACGTTATGCTGCAACTGCGGGGTTCAGAACGTGTCGTTCGGATGCCAGATCGATTTGTGTCTCGCCTCCGCCTTAATCAAGTTCACCACAGCCTATCAAAAGATCGGAAATCCTTGTTCACGTCAAGTGGTATCCGAGATTTAGGTACACCATTAGGTTCGCTCTTATCCACGTTATTTTGTTCAATCCTAGAGTCCCGAAAATTGCCCTACAAAAATATTTGTTCGTCGTGTTTCCGCTGTCCTACACCCCTCTTGTGCCTTGCAATTTTTAGTTTAGTTTGCTTCTTTGAATTTTAGTCCCTGCAAGGTCATTGTGTTGTTGGTCTAGTGCTTGTTCTTTGGTCTTGTTTGAGTCGTGTGTGTCCTTGTTCATAGACAATCAAGAAAAAAAATCAGATTGTTGCACACGTTGAGAGAATAGTACTGCTGAAATTGTTTGCACTAAATATTTATTTAACATCTAGCCTTCTACTTTTTGTGTGCAAAAGAAACTTTGAGTGTTTTTTATTGCACGTTGTTCCTTGAGTCAAGAGATTGCTGCACGTTGTTGCATATGAGAATTGTCGGTTCAGTTCTACATGTACATCTATTCCTTACGTAAAGAGTGCAAAAAAGAAAGTTCATGTTTTTCCTTTATGCTATAAAGTTCGCAACTCTTGCTGCAGTTCTGTGTCAAAAAAATCATGAAAGAAGTAAAATGCAAAGAGGTGCTAAAAAAAAATAAGAACAAAAAGGCGCACCTATAACAAACGAAAAAAACAAAAGGAGAAGAGAAAAAAATTAAGAATTGCTTGCAACCTTTGTGTCCTTTGTTGAGCCATTTGCTTGCTTGCTTGAACTAGGTCCGAGACAAGTTTAGGCCAGTGACATAGACTAGCTTGCGACTATTTTTCAGTTTTGCAATTTCTGAATTGAAATTTTGCTAATCCTTGCTACTATAAATTGCCTACCTAGCTCCATATATATCCTTCTGAATAGGCACAGAACTTTGAACCCTCGTAATCATCGGATCACACTCTCCAAGGTATCCTCTGTTTTGCTACTAAGAATTTTGTAAGAACTCAGTTAGGTGCTGCCATTTGCTTGTTGAGAGTTTCCACCGTGATCAAACAGTAGTGATAGAAAAATATACTCTTCTGTGTTTTCTTGTTTTCTATTAATAATGACAGGTTACAACACCGATGGTGCTGAGTCGATGGTGTCAAATGAGGTTGATACAAGTGTTGTAGCACAACGAGTGCTTAGTTCTGAATTGGAGAAGGTAGAGCAAAATCAAATGAACAACTTGTTTCAGACTCACTTTGTTGTGAAGGATCGACGTTGTCGTGTCATCATTGATGGAGAGAGTAGCCACAACATCGCAAGCTTGGAATTGGTCGAGAAGCTCGGCTTGACCACACAGCCACACCCATGTCCATACTACATCCAATGGGTAAATTCTTGTGGTAAGATAAAGATAGATAAAATTGCACGCATTGAATTTTTTATTGGTTCTTATAAGGATTGTGCAGATTTTCATATAGTGCCTATGCAAGCGTGTCATTTGTTATTGAGTAAGCCTTGGATTTCTATAAATAATGCTTTGCACAATACCATTGCTAATAGCTATTTATTTAAATACAATGGTAGAAGAGTTACCCTTAAACCAATGTCTGCTGCTGAAATTTTAGAAGAGGATCAACAAAGACTTGAGAAAAAAAAGAACAAACCATTTAGGATAGAATGGCTATTTCAAATGTTGCAACACTTTCATTAAAATCTGAATTACTAGAGGATGAACATATTTCCTTGCCTCTTGTTGCGACTAATATATTTTAGCTTCTACACAAAGAAGAGGATAGTGAGAAAGATAAAGAACAAATTGTTGTTTCATGTAGGAACTTTCCTAATGTACTGAATTGTTCCAACAATCTTGTTATATTGAAACCTTGTCTTGATTTGTCATTGCTACATGTTGATTTATCTACTAATTCTTTTGATAAAGAGAAGTTGTGTGCCACTGCTTCACTTATACCTTTGTCACAACAAATGAATGAGCTTGATGTTTTTGCTTATGATTCACCTACTAGTGCGGAAATGAAACATTTGATTTTAATAACATGTGAAAAGGACGAGCAAAAATTATTGTCTTCTCTAAATACTTTGGGTTATATTGAATTTGATGTTCTTTGTGATCTAAATAGCGTAGAGAAGCAAATCTTTTCTCAAACTGAATTGCCTTTACTAACAAGAAACAATTTTTATGCTATAGAAAACTATGATCATAGAGGTGTATTTATGGTGCACAAAGTTTATATTTACTCAAACATGAATCCTCCTTGTGTTGTACAACCAAATGATGAACTAGAAAATTACAATAACAATTACCATGTCATGTCATGTTTTTCTAATGTTTGCTGAGCAAGTTTTCAAAGAGGGAGAATGATGTTCATATTGCTGAGCAAGTTGTCAAAGAGGTCAGTAATTTGCATGGCATGCCTTCTACTATAGTTTCACATTGTGATGATAAATTTCATAATGCATATAAATATGAGTTGCATCCTGAGTTTGGGAATAGTTCTATATTTTATATTTTAGATTTGAGACCACTATTGGAAGAAAGGGATGAGATTGAGTCGAGGACGACTCTAATTCAAAAGGGGGAGAATGATGAGTACATCACACCCATGGATACACACAACATTCCTCCAACTAAGATGAAAGTTCATGTGCATCACCTGAATTCATAGGTGAGATCGTTTATAATGTTTTTATTATGTGGTTTTGAGAATAGATTGCTACCTAATGAATTAATTGTTGTTAGGAACCATGGAGATGATGATGAGATAGCTGATAAGGTGATTGGAGGCGTGATGGGCCAGCAAGAGGACGTCCAAGCCAAGGTGGAGGCCCAATCAAAACCGACTTCGAGTCTGTTTCGGAGCCCAGGACCAGTCTGCACTAAAACGGACGCCCAGGACGCATACGGACTCGGATTTGGACGTTCTATATTTGCCTGGAAAGATAACGAAAAGACCTTTCCAGCCCAACCGGTTCCATGTCAAAATTCATCCCGAGCCGTCGACAATCACCGAGACAAATCGACTTCCAGAATCTGTCCTGATGCTGCGACACCGTAATCGGTCTTTGGGCCATGTATCGAGTTGAGCCCACTTAGGGCTGCGTCCAGGGGGTCTTGCATGACCCTAGGATCCTCATATACAGCTACCGCCTCTTCATTAGGGTTTGGGTTTTGCTTAGATTATTCTGTTCATAATAGTTTTGCCATCATATCGGTTTGTGAGACCCAAACTTCGTGAGTTTAATCATACATCTACAATTGTGTTGCATTCTTCTTTGTTCTTGCTTATGTTCTTGATTTGCAGGCATGGATAAGCCTTCTCGGTGAGGTCAATCATTCTTGGACGGTTGATAACCATAGGAGACGTTGTGCTGCAATTGCAGGGTTCAGAACGTGTCGTTCGGAAGCCGGATCGATTTATGTATCGCCTCCGCCTTCATCACGTTTACTAGAACCTATCAGAAGATCGGGAACCCTTGTTCACATCAGTTATAATCAGATTTTCATGGCAGCAGAGGATATACCGAAGACTGCTTTCAGGTGTCCCGGGGCTCTTGGTTTGTATGAATGGGTTGTCATCACTTTTGGTTTGAAGAATGTTGGAGCCACATATCAAAGGGCCATGAATTATATATTCTATGATTTGATCAGCAAGCTAGTAGAGATTTATATTGATGATGTGGTAGTTAAATCTAAAAGAATAGAAGATCATATAGCCAATTTGGGGGCAGTACTCGATAGAACCAGAAGGTATGGCTTGAAGATGAATAAAAAAAGTGTGCTTTCGGTGTATCGGCGGTCAGTTTCTGGGTTTATCGTGCATAAAAGAGGAATTGAGATTGGGCCAAAGAGCATGAAGGCTATCAATGACATCGAACCGCCGATCAACAAGACAGAACTTCAATCATTGATCAGCAAAGTGAATTTCATTAGAAGATTTATTTCAAATTTATCAGGGAAACTTGATGTATTCACCCCATTATTAAAGTTAAAGGTGGATCAAAGGTTTGTATGGGAGCCAGAACATCAGAAAGCTCTGGAGGACATCAAGAAGTATTTGGTTTCACCTTCTGTGCTGGTGCCACCAAGAGAAGGATTGCCTTTCAAGCTTTATCTTGCGACTGACAAAAAGTTGATCCGATCAACTTTAATTCAAGAACAAGATGACAAAGAGAGGGTTGTGTTTTATTTAAGCTGAAGATTGATCGATGCTGAAACCAGGTACACTGAGATTGAAAAATAATTCAAGAACAAGTTGAGGCATTATCTGTTATCGGCTGAGTGTGTGGTGATTTGCAAAGCAGTTATCATCAAATATATGTTATCAGCTCCAATTTTGAAGGTAGAATTGGTAAATGGATGCTAGCATTGGCTGAATATGACTTGACATATGAATCTGCTAAAGCTGATAAGGGTCAGGTTCTGGCTGATTTAGTTGTTGAGCATTATGGATCAGAGGTGTCAATGATGGAGCCGGTGCCATGGTTCTTGTTTTTTGATGGTTCTGTTTGCAATAATGGATGTGGCATTGGACTTCTAATTATATCACCTCGGGGGGGCAAGGTTTGAATTTGCGTTTGCTGTAGAGGCATCGAGTAATAATCAGATTGAATATAGAGCTGTTGTCAAAGGATTGCAGATGTTGAAAGAAGCTAGAGTTGACTATGTTGAAGTCATAGGGGATTCATTATTGGTACTCGGGCAGGTGACAGGAGAATTTGAATGTAAAGATGATATATTAAGACTATTTTATGTTGAGTGTCAAGATTTGTTGCAATACTTCAAGACAGTGAGGTTCAAGCATGTCCCAAGGGAACAAAATATGGAGGCAAATGATTTAGCACAAAAGGCATTGGGGTATCAGCTAAATAATGATGGTACGATTGTTGAAATTGCTGATGTCGATGAAGCCAAGCGAGTCAGTGTCGATAGGGTTGATGTCGATGGAGCTAGGCAAGCTGATGTCGATGAGATCAGTGTCAATGAAGAAGATTGGAGGATCAAGATAGTGCAGTATCTCAAGGATCCAACTCAACGTACGCCTAGAAAGATTTGATATATGGGATTGAGGTATGTTTTGTTAGAAGAAACACTTTATTATCGGATGATTGATGGTGTGTTGTTAAGATGTTTAAATCAAGAAGAAGCCAAAGTTGTTATGTGCGAAGTCCATGAAGGCATCTGTGGTACACATCAATCGGCCCATAAAATGAGATGGCTATTAAAGAGGACTGGGTACTATTGGCCTACTATGCTGGAAGATTGCTTTAAGTATTATAAAGGGTCTCAATATTGTCAGAGGTTTGGAGCAATAGAGAGAGCACCGACATCGACTATGAATCCAATTAAAGCCATGGCCGTTTAGAGGATGGGGTATGAATATGATTGGTCAAATTTATCCAATGTCAAGCAAATGTCACAAGTATATTCTGGCGGTAACAGATTATTTCACAAAGTGGGTTGTAGTAGTGCCGATGAAGAATGTGACGACTAACGATGTAATCAACTTTGTGAAGGAACATATTATTTACCAGTTTGGTGTGCCGCAGACTATTACTACTACCCAGGGTTCTATGTTCACTTCGGAAGAGTTTCAAAGCTTTGCCGATAGTATGGGGATTAAATTCTTAAATTCATCACCTTATTGTGCTCAAGCCAATGGTCAGGCAGAGGCATCTAACAAGAGTTTGATCAAGTTTATCAAGAGGAAGATTGATGAGCAGCCTAAGAAGTGGCATACGACATTGGCTGAGTCACTTTTGGCCTACAGAATGGCGTGACATGGGTCTATAAAGGTACCACCGTATCAGTTAGTTTGTGGACATAAAGCAGTTTTGCCATGGGAAACAAATCTGGGGTACAGAAGAATAGAGTTGCAAGACCAATTGTCAGCCGATGATTATAGGCAGGTTATGATTGATGAGTTAAAGGATGTCATGCAAAATCGGATGAGGGCTATGTAGAAAATTCAAGAGAATAAAGCTCGCGTGGCTAAATTTTACAACAAAAAGGTGGTACCCAAGAGTTTTGTAGAAGGTGACCTTGTCTGGAAGTTAATTATGCCCGTCGGTTCTAGAGATAGTCGATTTGTAAAATGGTTTCCAAGTTGGGAAGGTTCGTCTAAAGTGAGCCGATGTGCGCCCGGTAATGCATATTTCTTACAAAGATTGGATGGAGAAGAGTTTGGGAGAGCGATTAATGGTAAATATTTAAAGATATATCATCCAATTATTTGGGTTGGCTCATGATCTCGAGCATTTGATCACGGCCGATATGGAAATATCATCCTTAGTAGAGAAAATAAAAGATTGGGAAAGGAGAAAGTGAGCGTTTTACAGCCGATGTACATACATTGAATTCAGATGGCCGATATTATAGATATCGCACTTAGTAGAAAAAATAGAAGGAGAAAGAGCAATGTACAAGACAAAAAGTAATACATTTGTAGAGCAGAGAAGGTTTTCATCAATTATAGATGGCCGATGTTAATAAGCTTGTTATCCGGTTTCGGTGAAACCTATTCTGCTATGACAACTAGGGGATGAAGATGTAATTATTAGCATCCCAAGCGTGTGGGGGGAGGTGCATAGAAGAAGAAAAATGCACCAACAACTTCCTCCGCTTCCTCTTCAGGAATGGCAGTGTCATCAGACATCACCCGTCGGGCAAGAGGGAGAGAGAGTTGCTTCATCGATGCCAATCTTGACAACCCGTGCTGTTCTCCAGGTGCAGAAGAACCAGCAGGTTGGCTTCTGGGCAGGAGGAGCTACAAGCTTTGGATTGAAAGGAGGACTCTGGGGGCAAGAGAAACAAAAATTATTCGCCACAAGATATTTAGTAGGTTTGGAGACAAATGGTACTTTTCTATCAAAGCTCTCAGTAAGAGACCCATGGTTGAAGGCAGTAAACAAGATGAGGAAAAAGGGCTAGCGAAAGGATCTATTTATAGGACCTGGACTTGACCTTTGGGGAATCCAAACATCGCTCCAGATTGATTAGAGGGAACCCGAGGGAAAAAGATAATACGAGGACAGTCAAAAGGCAATACTAGCAGTCAAGACGGTGTAGGAAATGATAGGTTACAATTAAGGGCCACGAGTGGTTGGTTGGAGTACTGCAGATGTGACCTGACTAGTGGGGGGTTCCTGATTAATTGCATTTATTAGAATCTAAAGCAGCAGGGTGGTAAATAAGACGCACGGTGAACGAAGAGATCAAGCCTGACGCACGAAAAATTTCATACCCCAGACTCGGGGGGCATGTGTTGGCACCAAAATTTGACCGGTACTAGTCGACAGCTGTACGAAGTCAGAATTGGCCAAAGTCAATGGGGTTCAACGGCCGAAGAGAATAAAATGGGCCCGTTAGGGTATTTTTTGGTCTTTGTTTATCTTTAATTTAGATTTAGTTTAAAAATAAATCATAGTCGGTTTGTTTAAGAGTTCTGACCGAGTTGGATCAGACGAGTTGGATCAGAATCCCTTGCATTGGGTTATAAATACGTAATAGGGTCTGTACAGAAAAAACAACACTTTCGTTCAATACAACTCGACGCATCGCCAAACTTTTTCTCGACGACATCCTTGTCTCGCGCGGGCTGCATTGGCTCCGATCTCAGCGAGAGACTTGGATTAGTCACCCTCAGTAATTTCATCGACTTCAGCTAGTACTTTCTCATTAAGTTGATATTCTAGTTGTTATCTTTGAAGTTGCGAGTTATCCGGTAATTAGTCTTTATTTGGTTTGTATTATCGACTTAAATTGCATTACTGTCTCGGTTAGGTTTGATCTTATGCGATTTCTGTTGATTTTATAAGCTGAGTTTTAGATCCATTATTCGAGTCACTCGATCGATCCTATCTATAATTAGATTAAATCTAGCTTTATTTATCGTGTTCAAACACTGTCTCGATTAAGTTCGATTTCTTCGAATCAGCAAGGCTGCATCGACTTTGATCTCTGGCTGGGCTGATAAGGTTAGTTTCGACCTGCTTATAGGCAGAGTCGATAGAGTGGACATTTAGCTGATAGATTATCACGGTTCGATCGACTTCCTGGTATTTTGCCTATTTTATTGCTGTATATTAGAAGTCGACTTCCTGGTAATTAGATCTGTGAATTTAAGGCATATTTGCAATATCAGCTATCAGATCTATCAATTTAGCACCTATCGATGGGCAGAGTTTCGCACATGATTATTATACTTCTATCGTCTCTAGCCCATCGACTTACTTTTATCGACAGAGCGAGTTTATGCACCTTTATTGTAGATCTATCGATTCAGCTCTATCGATTTTAAGTTTATTGTATCAACCTGACCATTTATTGTACGAATACTATGGATTTATCGACTCTGGCCTATTGTTCTAATTTCTTATCAGCATTAATGATTTATAATTGCATATTTAATTAAACTAGTTTTTTGCACGTGCGACACGCACGTTGCCCGTATTCTACAAAGGTATCATATATTGAATGGTTGGAAATATGTGTTGAAAGACAGGACAATGGTTCATTATTTCTCCATGACGTATATAAACTAACCCGTGATCAAATGGAAATGTAGAATAACCTAAATCAGTGCAAAAAGGCAAATCTCACAATGTATTTAGATTGAAAACACTAAGAAGTCACTCCTTCTGATAACTTTGACTCATTATTATTATTCGCCTTCACAGAACACTTGCTATGATTATTCGAATCAACCTCCTTTTCCCAAATATCCAGAAGTTAAAGCACAACAAATGGACAAAGAGTGCTAAAATCATGAATGAACATACATGGTAAGAACTGTAGGTGGTTAGATTAATGATCTTGTGTACTAAATAATAAACTAAAAGAGCACAAGAAAATTTACTTTAGAAAATCAGGGATATTATTGGCAATGAAATGTTCCAGTCAAAATATATCATCTCCTTGAAAGCAATGTTCTTATTTTTCATTGCAAGTAACATATTCTTTTAAATTTGCATCAGGGTGGAGCTGTAGCGTTTAATTTGCACCTTGTTATCCCTTTGAGTAGGAGCTGGTTCTAGTATGTAGACCTCTTTTTTTGCACAAATTGTTCCAGTTGGCCAAAAGATCTATATTGAAAAATATCAGGTCAGTTTGTATAGAAACAGACTAAGCTATAGATTTAAAAAATGGGAAATCCACTAATGTTACCGATTCACACGTTTCAACATTGGAGTCAAACCTTGGCCAGCAATCTAGTGTTTTACCGAGTTTAACAGGATCTAGAGCAGCAATCTAGTGTTTTACCGAGTTCTACACTATTCAGCCAAGACGCTTAAGCTAAATTCCAAATCCATATAGTGCTTTAAATATGGTTTGTCAAGGTCTTTAAGTTTCTGAAGATGACTCTGTGCCTAGAACCGTACACCAAGGTTGAATACGACAGCCATCATGGGCTTCTTGTCGTCCAATATGTCCTTCACATCTTTAAGGGTAAGTGCTATTGGGTGAGGTTCAGAGCTTTTTATCCATTCCTGCCTGTCAAATTTTACAAAATTAATATGTTATGGCTGCACGAAGAATATATATGAGTTTTGTGGTAACGTATCATGCATGGACCGGCTTACTACAAAAAATCAGGGTCCTCAAATGTAGGTATGTATATGCATAGAGCCTCAAACAAAGCATCAGAATTTGTAAACACGAAAAGGTTCACCACGGTGTCATATCTGGCCTCCAGGGAAAGGTAAGAGAGTAGACCGTTTGGCAGGATTACTGACTTCAACTTCCTCAATATCATCTGTGCTAACAATGGAATCCGGAGAGGTCACCAGTTTGGTCAGTACCACACGGTTCAACTGCGTTAAAATCTGCCTTGTTGGCCTTCCAAAAGGACCAGCACCGTTCACCACTGCTAGCTTAAACCGAAAACATGCATAGACATCTCATCCTACGTAACATGGACCAAAATGATATTAGCACCATAAAGTAGGAAGTATACACCAAACATACAGTAACATGCATTTAGTAAAATTCACCTGTGGTGAACGTTGCGTGCGTGAGAGGCTGTCCAAGATGCTTAAGTAGAGGAGAGCAGGAGAGGATTGGGCAACAAGTTGTAAGACGTGAACATTCTGATCTCAATCCAATTCCTCTCTGTTCTTCGTCCGATTCCTCTGATCTGCTCATCTCTCCTTCCCTACTCCCGTGATCCTACTCTGTTGCTAACAAAGTTTTGATGAACTGTATTAATTGCCAGCTGATCTTTCTTGTTCAAAACTTACTCTGAAACCACAAGTTCACATGATTTAGTGGAAAAGAAAACACAGATATACATGTTTTGTACATGCGAATATGTGAAGAATGTACCAGAATGATGACCTTGTGGTAGCTGGTTGAATTCCTTGTCGTCATCTGAAAGTGCAACCAAGGTCCGTGAAACATCGTCGCTAGAAGCCATCTGCAGAAAACATAGAGACGTTGAAGCACAATGCTCATGCAATGGCAAAGCATTGAACGTATTAAGCATGCTCCACCCACCTATAATCACTGAACTGTAAGGTGAAAAAGGGATTATGAATCATGTGTCACGATCCACTGGGAAACAATATTTTAGGGTTTGTGAAGAATGGTGGCGCAAGCATAAATAAAATGGGAGGTCAATGCAGTGTCCTGATTATAATTTGTCAAGTTAATATAGAAAGAATATATCACGTAGCAGGTCAGAATATATCATGCCTTGTATTACTGGTGCTGTGTCATGGAAGGATATATCTAATATGGTGGAAGCACTACTACACAAAGAGTCTTTGGTGTCGCTTCATTTTTTTCACTAAAGAGGCGAGTGTATAGTTTCCTTGTATGTTAGTGTCGGATGGCATGTACACTCGGAGTAATAGTTTCTATGTATATAATATTTGGGATAAGCAGTGCTACGTTGCAGGTAATTTAAAAGTCGAGCACAAATCTAAAATCACCATGGACTATTAAATAACTTTCCTTATTGATGAAATACCGAGCAAGGCAATACATCCTATAGACGCCACCGAGAAAACATTGATATAGAAAAGCATCCCTGGAAAGGAAATAACCCCGGTGAGGAAAACAAAATAACCTCGTTGATTGCCTGCAATCAAGGTGGACGATCCCTCAGCCTTGAATTTAGGAAGCGGGTTTGTGTGGGCGGGTAGAGCTTAAAGCGGTGTAGAAAGTGCTCAATTTTGTGGCAGACTACACCCTTTTTTATAGGAAAGGATGTCCTTGTCCTACCTGACAATGGGTCCTGTATTGATCGCATGGTCAAATTCAAATCAGGATGGAAATCAAAGGCTAGGATGTCTTTGGTACAAGGATTTCATGGTGGGTTCAGATGGATAGATGTTTAGTCTTTATAGTATAGATTTGCTGATAAGCCGATATAATCAGCCGATTAGTTTATATTCTCTTATGTTTTATTTCCACAATAGCATCGACTGGTTTCATGAACAGTGATTATCGGCTTTCTTCATCAACCTGTCCTGAACCGGTGACCCGTGGAATTTGACTGTTTATCTCTTTGTCGATTTGCAGGAAAAATCGATTGGCATGCCCCGCTTTTCGTATTGAGCCTGCACTAGGGCTAACTGATCTCCCAGGTCACACGTGTGATTTTCGTATCAACAAAATAGAAGTGGGAAGACATATCTATGGATTTCATCCTTGGATTACCACTTATTTTCCAGAAGCATGATCCTATTTGGGTTATTACTGATTGATTAACCAAGTCAGCTCACTTCATTCCTGTGTGTTCTAACTATAAGCTTAAGAAGTGTGTCGAGCTCTACATCTCTCGTGTCCTATGTTTGCACGGTGTTCCAAAGACTATCATATCAGGTCGGGGAGCTCAGTTTGTTCCCCGTTTCTAGGAGCAATTGCATGCTTGTTTGGGCACCACATTAATCCGAAGTTCTACATATCATCCTCAAACCGATGGTCAAACTGAACGAGTGAATCAATTCTTGGAAAACATGTTGAGAGCATGTGTATCAACAAGTGGAAAGAATTCAGATGAACATGTACCTTATGCAGAATTTTCCTACAATAATAGATATCAAGAGAGCATAAAAATGTCCCTGTTTGAAGCACTTTATGGTAACTCATGTCGTGCACCAATGAACTGGTCAGAATCCGGTGAGAGAACTATTTTTGGTCCTGATCTAGTAACCCAAGCTGAGGAGAAAGTATGTGTCATTCGAGCCAACTTGAAAGCAACACAATCTCGTCAAATAAGCTACGCCGATAAGAGACATCGTCCATTGGAACTTGAGGAAAGAGATCATGTGTATTTACGTGTCTCTCCTACTAAAAGTGTGCAATGTTTTGGGATACAAGGAAAGCTTGCACCTCGTTATATCGGTCCGTTCAACCATCGAAAAATGTGGTTCCGTTGCCTACTGATTGGAATTACCGTGCAATGTTTGAAGGCACCCACTGATGTCATCATTGAAGGAATGGATCAATTGAGAGAATACCTTTTATATGCCGAACGTCCCGTCCGGATTATCGATCAAAAACATCGAGTAACAAGGAACAAGACCCTCACTTTCTACAAGGTCCAATGGAGCAACCATTCTGAAAGAGAAGCTACTTGGGAACAAGAAGATTTTGTGAACACTCATTTTATGGAAGTCCTAGCTTCGTACTTAAGGTTCGGTCTTCCCCCTCTTCCTGTCAATTGGTGTTAGACTATGTAGTGTTGCATTATTACGAAGAATATTTATTGCATTTTGTTGCGTAATAAAATTTTCTATCATACTATATCAACACACGAACACTTTGCTAGTAAATAAATAAATAATAATTAATAAATTAATATAAAAGAAGTGCTGGGTGAGTAGGTCAAATAATTCAAACAAAGCTCAAAAATAGAATTAATTTAAAAAATTCAAATTTTAAAAATTTATAAGGAGTCATTGAACCAGTCATACCCACAATTAAGATACAATCATTTTGAACAACATATAATTTTGGCTTGATTCAATAAATTTAAGAACTACTACTTTGGGAATTTTTACTAAACATCACTTTTCTAGATAGAATTCAGCCTTCACTTCCAAAAGTAATTCATCTAATAACTCCATCATACTTTCACTTCCAAAAAGGACATCATCAGTGTTTAGTTACTCCAAGCATTGATCTTCGTGGATTTGGAACCCTTTTTAAATTTGAACCTCATTTCGTACCACAAATGTAATTTACAAAGTGCCTAAAGGTTAAAGAAAATTCCCAGACTTGAAATTTTCCAGGTTTCCTAATCAATGAGCCATCGTCAAAAATCCATATCCCATAGATCTTCCAATGCATGTTCTGCATGTCTAGACGTTCTTGTTCTCCAAACTTTACTCTATATGCTGGTTTTTTTAGATTTCCCAAAGTAATTCATCTATTGCTCCAAACTAATCGTTGAAAACACATAAACAACCTTGTTTTCTGTTAATTTTGAACCCAGTGGGTCCCACTCGTCAGTGGCACATTGTCGAAATCATTGTTTTGCCGCCTGTGCTGCCGGCCGCGTGGTCGCCATCGAGCGGCCGAAGCCTCCCCTAGCAATATGTTGTCCGAATATCCTCTCCTGGTCACCCTTATCCTCCCTCTCACTCTCATTTTGGCCCTCTCTCTCTCACTTTCGCCTCCCATAGCCGCCATTGGAGCAGGGAGCTCGAGCTCGCGTCGTCCTGCCGCTCCGGCCCCCTTCCGCCTCCGCCTAGCACCACAAGAGCTTCGCCAACTCCTTCTCCCCGGCCTGTGCGAGTTCGCCTCCTCCCTCACACTGGGTCGAGCCAATCGACCTCTTTCTTCTCTATCGCCGGCCATCACTCTGCCACCTCGTTCACCCTCCTCGGTAAGAGATCCTTTGATTCCCAGCACCCGTGACACCATCCTATCGCAGCGCTTCGCCTTGACCTCTGTCGGCTCGTAATGTTTCAGCTCATCGTCCGGAACACCCCCTTTGTCGTCGTTCATCCACCGCACGCCAAACCAAGCCTAGGTGACACCCTGTTGGTCGTATCTACGCACCCACTTATATACCGTAAGAGGACGGTGTATAGTTATAGCTCTTTTTCCCTCAGAGTATTCCAAGGTTATCGAATCCACAGGGAACAAGCAGAACTAATACTATTAAAGGGTTACTAACAGATTGCAATGAGTTGGAAGGTGAATGTTATTGAAGAGGCAACAGAATAATGAAGGTTTCTCTCGTTAGGATTGGTTCACTAGCATGCAATCTTATTCTTATCAACTCGAATGATGACTCTAATATTCTACAAGACATGGTGGTTTCGTTCATCTCGGCTGTCACTACAGAGGCTATTAGCTCCCCACTGGTTTCTTGAACTATGTAATGGGCAAAAGTGTATTGGCCGATACACTAATGAAAGGGATAGATAGATTTGCAATAAAGTTCATCACATAGATTAAATTCATCGATAGAGTATCAACAAGTATGAGAGTTACATGACCAGATCCCCGCACCAGAGAAGAGAATATGAGACTACTCACTCATCCTTCTGCTAGACATAGCAGAGAGGTGAGAAATAGAGCTGAAACGCGCATGAGCCGATCGGCGCAAGCATCGCGCCGATCAGCGCGACCTCCCTTCTGGTGGATCTCGTCGGTGTTGACGAACCTCCGCCGACAATATCTTGGAATCCTAGTTTTAATAACTGGTTCTCGCGATTGCCGTCTCCCCTTGTGCCCTTGGCTCTTTCATAGTTATCTTCCTTTTATACTCGACGGGATTAGGTCAACTTCCACCGACTCTAACTCATACTGGGCAGGGCCTTCGTCTTTCCTAGAATGGATCATGTTTTAGTCATCTTTTCCTCCTGCGCCGATCGGCGCATGGGCCGCGCCGATCGGCGCAAGCCGTGCCTTCTCTTGTTTCTTCTTCGAGTCCATTCCTCTGTCTTTCACAGCTTCCATGTGGGTCTTTTCCTTCGAGATAAAGTCTTGTACTACACGTCGAGATCTTGAAGTTCCATAAATCTTCTAGGCAAATATCTTTAAGTGTTTTGCACAGATAAACTTCCATAAACATGTGGAATGGGCCTCGGTCACTTCTGTGGGCCAAAACACCCTTGCGCCGATCGGCTCATGGACTGCGCCGATCGGCGCACTGGGCTTCTTCAGTGCTTTTTGTCGGTTCTGAACTCCTGTCCTCTCCAGCATCACTTTAATCGCCAATTTTACCTGTTTCTACAATAAAGCTCCAAAACAACACATATACAAATATATAGACAATATCATAGGTAAATGGCCTAAATTAGTATCAATTATGCTTTAATTGGGGTAATATTCATATATAAAAGGGGCACATGGGAAGTGCCAACAGACCCCTCCATCGGCCTCTGCGCGTCATGCTCGAACCGCGCCCCCCTGCGACTTGCCGCGCCGAGCTTGCCCCTGCCCTATCTGCCCTCTGGCCGCTACAGCCGCGCCGCCATAGCGCAGCGAGAAAGCGTGCTCACATTGGCCATGGCCGAGCTCTAACATGGCCGGAGGTGCTAGGTCGAGCAGGCTTGGGCCGTGGCAGCGCCTAGGCCAGATCTTGCCTAGGGAGCCTTCCACAACCCGCCTCAGCCTCTGGGCTACGGCTGAATCAGCTCAACGGCCAAAAGAAATTCCTTTTAATTAATTATGTGGCCAAACAAATAATTGTAGTTACTAAAATCAGCATGTAAATATTTGTTAGGGATAAGATTGCCCAAATACTTTTTGGGATCCCTGTACTATTTAGTATTTTAGCAAATTGATAAATCACCGTGATAGGACTTATTTATTTATGCATGTATTAAATGGTTAAAAATTAGAATAAAATCATAATTAATTTTTAGTGTATGATTTAATTATCGAATTTTGCACGAATATTTGTTACATCATTTCAATGCATCTCATCAAATGACATATTTAAATTTGAATTATTTTATCTGTAATGAAATTTTTAGCGTTTTCACCACTGTAATTAATAAAAAATCTTAAATAATATCCCCCACCATATAAATTTTTCTCCCTGGTATTTATATTCCAGAACCATGCCTAATAATAAAATCTTTACTTTATCTCTAGTAATGGCAAGTTGGTAATTACTAGTAACTTGAGCATATGTATTAATATGCAAGCATTTAGATATCTTGTTCTCTGCATTTTATATTTTATTTACATCACTTTGCCTTTGATCACCATGTTATGCTCACTTAGCTAGTTAAACATGGATCACCATTTTCTATCATCATCACTAAAACACCGTTCGCATTTCATGGTACTAAAAGAAAGAAAAATAAGATATCACCCGTGTCCTTCTCTAATGCACTCCTGTATTTTATACATGCATCATGTCATAGGATACATTTATTGAGGAAGTGCCATGAATCCTCCCTATACTTACTTGCATTGCATTTCATCCAATAGGACTCAACGACGAGAGCATGGAGGTGGAGATAGTTCCGGAGGAGCCCGGAGCTAAGATTATCCATCTGAGAGTGCTAACCTCGATATGAACCAAGGCAAGCCCCGGTCCAATCCTATGTTTTGAAATTTTTATTTTGTACCACATGTATGCGTGTCATGTATTGTGCATTACGTTTAAGGGGTTTGATGGAAGCCTAGATGTATGTTGCTCACAAAATCCTACAGGTATGGGTTGAGTTTATACAAGCCCCGTTAGAATGCTAAGCTTAAATTTTGTGAGTCTTGATAGCAAGCATCGAGTAGTCCGGGGATTACTCGATATATGGTAGTTGATCACTATCACCCTCTTGAACTTATGATGAGAAAGAAATTAAATTGAGACCGAACGGAGAAATGCATGTGTAGGTTGAGGTGACAAGGTTGGCCCTTATTTGCCATAGCCCCATTTGAGTCGATTAAGAACTGCTTTGAGTGTGGCCCTGTTGAGCAAGTTTGAACAGTATCAAGTACATACCTTTACATGGGAACTGGTAAACCGACGTAACTTGACTATCGTAGTGACTGGACGACCACCCGACCTCTGTTTTGGTGATGAAGAAGGATATGGTGGAATTTGGGTATGTGTTGGAAGGGAGAGTGCATGGGCTACCCATGGATGGCTCCAATGGGAGCATCGCATGGGGAGACGTGTACTTGGGAGAGGTGGCCTCGGACCGGTTCTATGGTGCCTCATGAAAGGTGGTCGTACGTGACTCTTCTTGAGTGTGCGTGCGTCATGTGCTTGGGTTTCTCCTGCATGATGTAAATCAATTTGAGTTGCCGTCCCTCGTGGTTATTGAGTACCACTTGTGTCGCATTCACATCGTAGTTGTTGTCACATTGTAGTATGAAAAGTGAAATGATGATGATAATTATATTTGTTGTATTTTCATTAATTGTATTTGCAATCATGTTTGCTATAGTATAGCCGCACAATATTTATCTTATGTAAGAACCCTCTTAACTTGGCTAAAATATGAAAACTAAGGATCAAATTGTTAGTGTTGTATTTGCAATTATTCCAACAACCTCTGATCAGCCCCCCTGCATGCTAGGTGTCGGCCTTAGCATGCCATTTTGATGGGTAAGTCTTGCTGAGTATTAGTCGCTCAAGGTTTGTTGTTTAAGTTTTTGTACAGGTATGCCACATGTTGTTCGCATTGAGAGTGGAATTCAAATGGAGTTGAGTGGTGAACCTCAGAAGGGATGGACCATCGAATGGGTTCCTGTTTCCCCTACTCCAGAGGAGCACGAGGAGTGATTCATGGTTATGGGCTGCCATGAATTATTGTAAGATATGTATCATTGATAATATTCGCTTCCGCTAAGACTTGTTTTGGAACTTCAAACTCCTTTATATATCCTCAACATTGCACTCTAATTTACATGTTCATTTGTGTATTGATGGACTCTTTCCTCGTCAAGTGTCACCCGAGTAACGATCCTTGACCAACCCCTCTTTTTGAGGTGGCGATGTCACAAGGAAGACAATAGGACAGCATATATATGGCAGCTACGGGAGGCGAAAGCGAGAGAGAGAGGGCGAAAATAAGAGTGAGAGGGAGGATAAGGGTGACCAGGAGAGGATATTCGGACAGCATCTCAGCCAGGGGAGGCTTCGGCCGCTCGACGATGACCACGCGGCACGCGGCGGCTCGGCAGCACTGGCGGTAAACAGTGATTTTGACAATGTGCCACTGACGGGTGGGACCCACGGGGTTCAAACCCCCCAGAAAACAAGGTTGTTTACGTGTTTTCAACGATAAGTTTGGAGCAATAGATGAATTTATTTGGGAAATCTAAAAGTTCCAGCATATAGAGTAAAGTTTGGAGAACAGTAAGGTCTAGACATGCAGAACATGCGTTAAGAGATCTATGGGATATGTATTTTTGAAAATGGCTCGTTGATTAGGAAACTTGGAAAATTTCAAGTCTGGGAATTTTCCTTAACCTTTAGGCACTTTGTAAATTACATTTGGGGCATGAAATGTGGTCCAAATTTAAAAAATGTTCCAAATCCATGAAGAGCAATGCTTGGAGTAACTAAAGACTGATGATGTCCTTTTGGAAGTGAAAGTATGATGGAGTTATTAAATTTCAAATTTGCCTACTTGCTAAGGCTGAATTCTGTGTACAAAGTGATGTTTAGTAAAAATTTCAAAAGTAGTAGTTCTTGAATTTATTAAATCAAGCCTAAATTATATGTTGTTCATAATGATTGTATCTCAATTATAGGTATGATCTGGTTGAGTGACTCCTTATAAATTTTTAAAATTTGAATTGTTTAAATTAACTCTGTTTCTGAGCTTTTTTTAAATTATTTGACCTACTTACCCAGCACTTCTTTTTTATTAATTTATTATTTATTATTTATTTATTTACTAGCAAAGTGTTTGTGCGTTGCTACGGGTTTCAACAAAACACAGTAAACTATAATCATTCGTAGATTTGATAGATACAGTATGATTGAAAATTTTATTACACAACAAAATGCAATAAATATTCTTCATAATAATGCAATACTACATAGTCTAACACCAATTCTCAATTGAACTTGATTATATATGAATGTATATTATTTTTCTTGATATGTATAGGATGTTTATATACAATGGATAAAAGATATAGTATATACTTGCTAATTTCACAATGAGAAAAATGTTAACATTGAACAATGTTGTCTTCCATCAAAAGAGAAATAACCTGCATGTAGATATGATTAGTTTAGCCTCAGACTTAGCCCTAGGCATTGCTTCCTTACAGTATGAAGGAACTTGTGGCTCATTTTCCTCTAATATATCATATTACATGGCTGCTTGGATAGGAGAAACTGATTAGTCCCTATATGTTGCTACCTGCCGGCACATCAAGAAATTAAAAAAGATGAGAATTGGATTTTGACAAATTTAGATTCAGATGAAGCATGGAGAGAAGTTGCACGGAGAAACAGTACATACTATACGGTAGTAAATGAGAAGGAACAAATAATAAATGACAACTGAAATTGACATATTTTTAATCATTATAGCTACAGTTAGTTTCAAATACTCTAGTGCTTGTAAATCAAGCACAAGCAACATTGTTATAAGTGTTGGTAGAATAAAAACACGTATTTTATTGTACAAATTGCAAAACAAAATCCCATAGTTCCTGATATACAATAATCAAGCAACATTTCACCGATGGCTGCGACAACTCGTATCTCACGAGGTAGGTCATAATATCAATGGGAGCCACGACATGCAAACGGCGCATGGTCATGTACTTGAAGTTGAAGCTCGTCGTCACCGGACGTCCTACACAGTTTTCCTGATTGTTGGCGGCCCATAAAACCCAATATCGGCCACCAACCGGTCAGGAAATGCAAGGTAAAAACCAAAGATTAATAAATATTTGTTTAAAGTAATAAAGTTTCACGAGTTTTGGTGAAATATGTGTTTGCAGGTATAAAAGAGCCAAAATATGCAAAAACATGAAGGAACACCCCGTCGGTTGACCATGACTGTGAAACAGCTGTTTTCACCAGCCCACATGGTCGTTTTCAGGCTGAAATCAGGAACCGGCCGATAGGGTCAGATACGGCTGAAATCAGCCACCCGGCTGGTTAACCGAAGTCGTTTTTCAGGCTGATCATCCGACCTGGCCAGTTTTACAAAAACACTTCACCGTGATGCCGTTTTCTCCTCCTGGACTAAAAATGATGAGATACGGCTAAGGAAAAGAAGGCCAACAAGTGGCCTAACCGGGAGAAGTCAAGGGGCGACCCGGAGGGGGTCGGCACCCAGCCAGGCCGCCGCCAGGCAGAGGCCACCGCTCGGCCTGGCTTGCCGCACAGCCTCAGGTTGCCACCCAGGGTTGCCAGACCATGAAGCCCAATAGGCCTATCGGCCCCAAAATCGAGGAGTCGGTACGAACCGACCAAATAACCGACAATGGGACAAGATCTAAGCCATCCAAAAGTAGTCGATTGCAAACCGACACGATCCAAGGTCCGCCCCGCCTAGGCCGTCGCCCAGCGGTGCATGCCGCCCGGCAAGCCCGGCCCCCCGGCACACGTGGCCGCCCGGCCTTGCCCGCTGATCGGTGGACCGACTTCGGGCAACCAACCCTTTTTCACCTACAAATATCCCCCGGCCCATAGCCACCTATAAATAGAGGGGGAATTCGGTAGAAAAAAGAGAATCAAGAAAGAAACACATCAAGGAGTCCATTTTCCACTACTTGTGCTACTTAGTAGAGTAGGTTAATTAGTTGGGAGTTAGAGTCTCGTCGAGAGCATCGCTCGGGATTCCGGAATCGTTGTTGAATCTTGGTATGAGCTCTCATGTATCTTTTCTCCTTTTGTAAGACTTATCCTTTATCAATATAATTATCTTCCCCTAATATCTCGTCAAGTGTTTTTCTTAACATTGTCATTTCCCTATGTTGCAATTATTGGGAAAAAACTTTGTTGTGTAGTTCACGGGTTTCCCGACTAGGATTTAATTAAGTTTATTTCCTTACGAACTTAGACTTGGTTATTTCCCGGCTATTCTTCCGCTAGGCCAACGGAAGAATATCTAGTGAAGGTGTAGGCAAGGTGCCTAAGTTAACATCAGCTGGATTTGCATTCGTCCCCACGGGCTATGTGGTAGGTGCAGGTGGTGACAGTCCTGTCCGTCCCTTTAGTGATCCACCATGCTCGGGAAGCCTCAAGCAGGGTTGTCTAGCGATAGCATACCCACTAGTACCAAGGTTAGTTACCAACCCATATTAGTGGATCATTTTCGTGCCCCGAAGTGAATTAACAGATGAAAGACTCGAGGCTATACCAAGAAATTGGTGTAAGCACTCAACCCAAGTAACTAGGATTTGACGCTTGACTTAGATATATTAGAAAGGTATTTTTTAGGAATCTTAGACTTAGACTCATTGTCCTCCTGGGTAGCTTAACCGATCTTTTTATTTATCTTAGTGTGGATTCCTTCTGTGTTACTACCCCAGCCACATTATCATTGAACATTCTTACCCCCGTCTTTGTTTAGTTGGTATCATTCTTTGTAGTTATATCTTTGTTAAACCAAGATAATCTTATGCCTAGCTTCCTAGTGGAAAATAAATATGATACCTTGGAATACTCCCAGGTGAAATGCTACAATGGTGTTCCATGCGCTTGTGGATTGATTCACTTTATTCTTAAAGCATAACAAATGCCAATAATCATTTCTGGCGCCGTACCAAGAATAGTGATATTCTTGATGCGACGTTAAGAAATGTGAACAAGCATTTCCGGCGCTGTTGCCGGGGAAGAAATAGGCTAAGATATCAGAAATTTAACATTGATATTTCTATCAAGAAGTTACCGCTTTCCTTTGCGGGCTTACCCTTGTTCTATTTATTTGTGGTGTAAACGGGACACTTTATGACTGGTTTCGACCTACTAGACAACTACCACAATGATCTGGAGGCTTTGTTGAGGAGAGTGCGTCAACGACTCACCCCTCCTCACCCTATACTTGCTCTTGAAGCACCTCCGATCACACGAACTCAGCAGCAAGATCCGTCTACGTCCGCTCAACAAACCATGGCTGAGAAGACAATCCGTGACTACTCCGTCCCATCTGCAGACAAAATCCGCACTGGTCTAAATCCGAACATGGGGAGCGGAGGCTATGAGCTGAAACCGGCCTTAATCAACATGGTTTTGGCCAGCCCTTTCTGTGGCAAGGCATCGGAAGATGCAAACGCCCACCTCTAACAGTTTTTGGCGGTGTGCAGCACTTTCACCATGAGAGATGTGACCCCTGAAGCCATCTGTCTTTGCCTTTTCCCATTCTCACTCTTGGGAAAGGCCCAGCAGGGGTTCTACAACAATCAAGATAAGCTCACCACATGGGACAAGAGCTCCAATGCTTTCCTTGCCAGATTCTTGCCGCTAGGCAAAACCAACGCCCTGCAGAACAAAATTTCAAGCTTTCAACAGCTTACCGATGAAAGCATCTCTGAGGGATGGGAATGCTTTCAAGAGTACACTTTGGCATGCCCATATCATGGAATGCAAGATTGGTTGCTAATCCAAAGCTTCTACCATGGGCTCAACCGTCCCGTTCGAGAAAACCTTGATGCAGCCGCTGGAGGTTCTTTCTTCTCCCTAAAGGTCAGTGAAGCCCAAACTCTTATAGAAAAGATGGTCACTAACTATAGTGGCTATGATGAGAGCAAAGCCAGCCGCAACCCAAGATGAGGGAAGTCCACCAATTTGATCGTATTGACATGCTACCAATAAAGATGGATCAACTTTCAGCACCACGGAGGTCATTTTTCATGAAAAATGACCACCTAGCTGGGTGATTTCTATGCCGGCCGGCCAGGATCTGCCGCCCGGCAAACCATGCTGCCCAGCCTTATGTTTTCTCGGATTCCTTGCACATTTACTGCAAAGATCATGGTCATGAGTGGAGGAGGTGTGGCAAGCCTTCCCTAAATGCAAAATTCTCACCAAAAGCCCCCACCATGAGTAAAAGCAAGTGAAGAAAAGCCACTCAAGTCACCTCATACTCCAATCACCCACTCTCACCTGCCATTCTACTCCCCTAGACCTCATAAGTGGCAGAATACTCATTGAAAACTTACAACTTTGGCCATCCCATCAATCCATCCTTGCTCCCACACTCAACATGAAGTTTTGGCTAAAGTGAGCAAGAGGATCACATGGCACATGGACCTCGCCCTCTCCCATCACCACCAAAGCAATAATGGAGCAAGTGGGGGAAAAAGGCTTGTCGGTTGGCGTGGGCCGCCGCGCGGTGTGTCCCGCTGCCCGGCCTGAAAAAATTTTCCCCAAGGCTCCGTCTCGAGCCTATAAATACCGGGTGCCGTCTCACTCATTCCTCCAGCCCTCAACCTTTAGCTGAAACTTCATTTCTCCCTCACAACTCTCTCCCTTTTTGCACTCCCTTTCTCACTCCACTAGTTTGCTTAGTAAGTGCACCTTCAACATAGGAATAAAAGTGTGCTGCAATAAAACAAACTAGAGGAAACTTTGTTGTGTCTCTTGCACGTTTTGAATGACTAACACTTGGACTACTAACCGAACGACTAACCGCGAACCAGTATTATCATATTGTCCTTCAGGTATTGTGTCCAAGTAACCCTTTTGTAGGAATGGCAAACATTTTGAAGGGCCTCTACACCAAGTTCAGCAGCAGCAGCTCAAGTCATGGGAGGCGCACACCAAGTGAGCACTCGGAAGCTAAACACTTAGGAGCTTCATATGGGCATGCTCCAAGTTACCACTTGAAAACAGTGTTCATATCCGAGGCTCCAACGGTGGCAACTAGGCAAGACAAAGAATTTGAGAAGTTCATGGAGAGTGAAGAGAACATGGTGTTCAACGACTTCGATGAGCAAAGCAAGTTCACCGCCATTCGAGACCGAGAGTTCACGTCCGTGCGCAAGTTCGACCATGACTTCCTCGAGCGAATCAGCGTCCTTGTTGATTTCGAGTATGCGCTCAACACGGCCGGGTGGTATGATTTCTATCGCCTCGATGATTATGGTTCTAAATGGCTTACTATCGAATTTCTTTGCACTTTGAATGTTCATGCCCATGAATCAAACAAAATAGGCACTCTTTATGAATTTAATCTTTTTGGTAAAACTTGCGAACGGTCCTTAAAAGAAATTAGCACTTATCTTGGTTTTGACCGTAAGGCCGCTTTAGACATTCATAAACTTAAAGGTTTCACACCACAAGGACTTTGGGCAAAGATAGGAAATCCCATGACGGGGCAGGTATGCACTAGTGGCATTCATAACCCATCGCTCCGTATAATTCACCATTTTATCACTCACTACTTAACCCCTCGGGGTGACGTACGTTTGGTGAATAGTTTGGATAAAGCCTATCTCCATGCTGTAATCAAGAAGATTAAAACAAACCCCACGTTTTTCCTCATCAACCATTGGCTCACCTTAGCATTCAGGCAACAAGGACCCATCACTTTACCCCTTTTGTTACTAGAATTGCTAGGAAGGTTGGTGCGCTTCACCGAGCTAGAATAGATCATCTCCCTAGCGCTCCTTGTTAGGAGAGGATCATTTCTTGCAAGCACACTTGTTGAAATAGGAAAATAATAGGTACATCATGCTTTAACCGGCGCATGACACAGAAATTTAATTGCCTAACCCCCAGCTCACTATTATCGGTAAAAAGAACTTTGTGTACAAATTGCTAGCTTCCTTGCAGCGTGCACAACAGCATGAAACCATGATGAACACGCCTCAAATGGGCGGATCGGGAGGTCCCCAACACATTTGGGAGCAGCCACAATTCCCCGGTTTTGTGAGTTCATCGACCAACTACACTACTTCCTCCTATGACAACTATGAGCCCCCTAATCCCTATGGGATGGGAAGCTACCACCAACCTCATGGAGGCGTAGGCACTTCTCGTTCTACCCGATTCACATCATACAACTTTTCGGAGTTGGGAGAAGATATGCAATACCTGGCTGCAAATGCTTAAGAGACCAACATGCAAACTCAAGAAAAACAAGCAGCCATAAGGGAAGGACAAGAATGGCAGCAACAAATGTCAGAACAACTTCAGACAAACATCTCCATGATGGATCAACTGTTCGGGCACTTAAACATCAAGTATCAACCACCGCAGTAAACGCCATCTAAGCTTAAGTCTTCCAAAGACCTGGGCTTGGGGAGGTACCCACACCAAGGTGCGCCATTTGTTCTACCCTCTCGCCCTCTCCCTCTAAGTTGAGTCTTTATTTCCTTTGATATATAGTTAATTAAGAAAAATCCAAAAAGATTTTCAGTTTTGATAAAATTTAAGAAAACTCAAAAAGATTTTTTTCAGTTTTGATAAACTTTGAGAAAAACACAAAAAGATTTTATCTTTTAAGGAAAACCATAAAAATTTGCAAAACAAAAAAGAACAAAAAGATTTCCCTTTTCAAATAAAATTTGAGAACTTGGTCTCTACCTTGCCTATGGAAATGATGAATAGTTGCTCTATTAGCACCCTTTGAGTCACAAGTATACAATTACTACTCCTCATTTTTTGTGGGTAATGGTAGACCGGCATGATGATAATGCTAGTCCCTCTATGTTTTAGTGGGTGCGAAATGGCTAATAAACACCAAGTCTAGTTGTTGGAGTTTATGATATGGCATGTTTTGGATGAGTCTATGATTTTCTTATGATTAGAGTTCAATGATTTCTTTCAAAACCATGTGTTGGTCATAATTACGCACCCACTTATATACCGCAAGAGGATGGTGTACAGTTGTAGCTCTTTTTCCCTCAGAGTATTCCAAGGTTATCGAATCCACAGGGAACGAGCGGAACTAATACTATTAAAAGGTTACTAACAAATTGCAATGGGTTGGTTGGTGTGAATGATAGCGGTGAGAAAGTGGATGGAGAATGTTATTGAAGAGGTAACAAGATGATGAAGGATTCTCTCCTTAGGATTGGTTCACTAGCATGCAACCTTATTCTTATCAACTCGAGTGATGACTCTAATATTCTACAAGACATGGTGGTTTCGTTCACCCCGGCTGTCATACAGAGGCTATTAGCTCCCCACTGGTTTCTTGCACTATGTAATGGGCAAAAGTGTATTGGCCGATACACAAATGAAAGGGATAGATAGATGTGCAATAAAGTTCAGCACATAGATTAAATTCATCGAGAGAGTATCAACAAGTATGAGAGTTACATGACCAGATCCCCGGACCAAAGAAGAGAATATGAGACTACTCACTCATCCTTCCGCTAGACATAGCAGAGGGGTGAGAAATAGCGCTGGAACGCGCACGAGCCGATTGGCGCAAGCGTCACGTCGATCGGCGCGACCTCCCTTCTGGTGGATCTCATCGGTGTTGACGAACCTCCGTCGCCAATACCCTGGAACCCTAGTTTTAATAACTGACTCTCGCGATCGCCGTCTCTCCTTGGTCCCCTTGGCTCTTGATAGTTATCTTCCTTTTATACTCGACGGGACTAGGTCAACTTCCACCGATTCTAACTCATACTGGGCTAGGCCTTCGTCTTTCCTGGACCAGATCATGTTTTAGTCATCTTTTCCTCCTGTGCCGATCGGCGCATGGATCGCGCCGATCGACGTGGCTCCGCATCTGGCCCATCTTCGTTATTCTTCAGCTCTTTATCCATAATTGCCCTGTTTTACACCTGTTTCCTGCGATTATATCCAAAACAGAACAACTACAAATATATGCAAATATGGGGTTAATTGTTAGTCCAAACCACCAAATTAAGACGCAAAACATCCCTTTTTGGTAGATAAAATGGGCATCCAGAAACCACCAACACCATGCTACAAAAAAAATCCCCTACTTGGTACACATCTTCCCTATGATAGACAATTTCCTACCACGGCCAAATACTGATTAGCAAAACCATGTCTATGCCACTTATGCATGCATTGAGTTTAGTTAGGATTTGATCCTTATGAGGGACTCGCATTTCCAAAGCCAATCACTTTCCTTCGCGTTATCTTTGAGTTCTCGAATTAATCATGCTTGGTTATGCGGTTTCCACATCGGAATCATGCATCCACTCCACCAAGCATGTTAACCAAAATCTTTCTGTTTGCAAGCCTTTGGTCCCATTAAAATATTATGGTCCTCCCAGACAGTTGCTCAAGAAAAGTTTGCAAAAAAATATTTGAACCATTAAAATATTATGGTCCCATTAAAATATTTGGACCAAGCATGTTACACCATGAGAGCTGGAAGAAAGAAAGAAAGAAAGCAAAAAAAGTTTATCAGCTCTCATGGATGTGCTAAATCAAAAAGTTTCAAGATTCATTCGAAAATTAAAAATACACACACACACACACACACACACACACACACACACACATATATATATATATATATATATATTTAAGAAAAAATAAAGGACCATCCTTTCGCTCTAGCACAAAAATCCAGTCTATAGGATAAATCTGCACCCAAGACCTTTGCAATTGTGCTAGCCCATTCCTTCGCGTGAGTCTATTCTCTCCCTCTCCCCTGAACATTATTTCTAAATGATTGGAATGAGGAAGTGCAATGTCTCTTCGCTAGGACCATCCCTTAGCTTAACAATAGATGCATGCTAAATGTGTCATCCTACCAAACTCCACATATTTAAGCCAAATTCTTAGAAAGTAGGATGAGCATTTGGAAAGGAAATACACCTTTTACGAGATGAGTGTCATAGTGAAGATTGCACCAAGAGGGAAGATTTTCAACCTTATGCAGCATTATAAAAACTTTGGACTCATAATCAAGTAGGAGATTGCATGACAAAGTCTAAACTAGCCATTCTTGTGTACAATGAGAATGACTTAGTGATCAAGTTGTGCTGGTTTACACTTATGAGACTTCAACCGCTCATGACAAGGTTATAAAATGCCAATAAGCCTCGTTGTACAATGAGAATGACTTAGTGATCAAGTTGTGCTGGTTTACACTTACCTATCTTGTGTTGGAGTATGTGTTTGTGCACTTGATACATGCAGGGCGCTAATATTGAAGCAACTCCAGATCCATCACTTCTAAGTTTAATTTGCTCGGCACGAGCAAAGATTTAAGCTTGGGGAGGTGTTGGCAGCCCATAAACCCCAATATCGGCCACCAACTGGTCAGGAGATGCAAGGTAAAAACCAAAGTTTAATAAATAATTGTTTAAACTAATAAAGTTCTACGAGTTTTGGTGAAATATGTGTTTGCAGGTATAAAAGAGCCAAAATAAACAAAAAAAATGAAGAAACGCCCCGTCGGCCGACCACCACTGTGAAACAGCCGTTTTCACCAACCGACAGGGTCATTTTCAGGCTAAAATCAGGAACTGCCCAACAGGGTCAGATACGGCTGAAATCAGCCACTCGGCTAGTTAACCGAAGTCGTTTTTCAGGACGATCATCCAAACCGGACGGTTTCGCAAAAACACTTCACTATGATGCCGTTTTCTCCTCCAGGACTAAAAATGATGAGATATGGCTAAGAAAAAGAAGGCCAACAAGTGGCCTAATCAGGAGAAGTCAAGGGGCGACCCGGAGGGGGGTCGGCACCCGGCCAAGGCCGGCGCCCGGCCTCGGGTTGCCACCCGGGGTTGCCAGCCCATGAAGCCCAATTGGCCTATCAGCCCCAAAATGGAGGAGTCTGTATGAACCGACCAAATAACCGACAACGGGACAAGATCCAAGCCATCCAAAAGGAGTCGGTCGCAAACTGACACGATCCAAGGGCCACCCGACCTGGGCTGCCGCCCGGCACACGTGGCCACCCAGCCTTGCCCGCCACCCGACGGAACGACTTCGGCCAACCGACCCTTCTTCACCTACAAATACCCCCCGGCCCATTGCCACCTATAAATAGAGGAGGAATTCGGCAGAAAAAGAGAATCAAGCAAGAAACACATCAAGGAGTCCATTTCCCACTACTCGTGCTACTTAGTAGAGTAGGTTAGTTAGTTGGGAGTTAGAGTCTAGTCGAGAGCATCGCTCGGGATTCCGGAATCGTCTTTGAGTCTTGGTATGAGCTCTCTTGTATCTTTTCTCCTTTTGTAAGACTTATCCTTTATCAATGAAATTATCTTGCCCTTATATCTTGTCAAGTGTTTTTCTTAACTTAGTCATTTCCTTAAGTTGCAATTATCACGAAGAAACTTTGTTGTGTAGTTCACGGATTTCCCGGTTAGGATTTAATTAAGTTTAGTTCTTTACGAATTTAGACTTGGTTATCTCCCGGCTATTCTTCCGCTAGGCCAACGGAAGAATATCTAGTGAAAGCGTAGGCGAGGTGCCTAAGTTAACATTAGCTGGATTTGCATTCGTCACCACGGGCTGTGTCTAGGCAGCAGGTGATGACAGTCCTGTCCGTCCCTTTAGTAATCTACCACTTTCGGGAAGTCTCAAGCAGGGTTGTCTAGCAATAGCGTACCCACTAGTACCGAGGTTAGTTACTAACCCGTATTAGTTGATCATTCTCGTGCCCCGAAGTCAATTAATAGGTGAAAGACTCGAGGCTGTACCAAGAAATTGATGTAAGCACTCCACCCGAGTAACTAGGATTTGACGCTTGACTTAGAGATATTAGAAAGGTATTTTTTTAGGAATCTTAGACTTAGACTCATTGTCCTCTCGGCTAGCTTAACCGATCTTTTTATTTATCTTAGTGTGGATTCCTCCTGTGTTGCTACCCCTACCACATTATCATTGAACATTCTTACCCCCGTCTTTGGTCAGTTGGTTTAATTCTTGTAGTTATATCTTTGTTAAACCAAGATAATCTTATGCCTATCTTCTCTATGGAAAATAAATACGATACCTTGGAATACTCCCGGGTGAAATGCTACAATGGTGTTCTGTGCGCTTGCGGATTAATCCACTTTATTCTTAAAGAATAACAAATGCCAATAATTATTTCTAGCATTGTACCAAGAATACTGATATTCTTGATGCGATGTTAAGCAATGTCAACACCGATAAGCTCTTGTTGTCGTCGTCATGGACATTGAAGTCCCCCCCCCCCCCGCCGATAACGCACTCTCCAGGGAAGAACTTATTGTCATTAAGTATCTCGCCAATGGTTAGCAACGACGCCAAGGGCAAGCATCGCCTAGTATCTTTGTGCCACACCATGCCGATGGGCTCCACCAACACCATCTAGTTGACCCTGCACGCGATGCCAACATCAAGGGACACCTCCCCGACCTGGCCGAGCCACGGCACGGACACGACGTAGTCACCGATGTTGGGCTCCCTAACGCCTCGCATCTCGATCGACCACATCAATCGCTAACTCACCGCGATTAGTTTGATCTCTAAGCTTGAGAGATGGGATGTCGCGTCAAGTCCAAAGTCAACCTCCATCTGGCCACCTAGATTGGACACTGATATGACGATTAGTCTCAGATACCGCCACATAGGTAGGTCCTGGCCACCAACATAGGTACGCCATCGATGCATAACACTTGACCATCCCATCGGGTGTGCCCTGCAAATTGCTTAAGAACATATCCAGGATGGCTCTCAAATAGAGCCCCTACTCGGCTACTCTATTTTTTGAGAGTTTGGCAAAAAAAATCAAATTTAGCAGACTGACTACTTGGGCTCTCATTTGAGGAGGGCTTTCAAATCCCTCCTCCAGTGTCTCAGGCTTTCGAGCCCTCTCAATAATGGACCCCTCCAATTTTTTTTGTTTTTCTATTTTTTCCTCTCTTTCCTTTCTCTCTCGAGCGAGCCCCTTCTTCCTTCCACCTCCGCCATTGGCACGCCCCTTTCCGCGTCGCCTCTCTCTCTCTCTCTCTCTCTCTGTCTCTCTCTCTCTCTTTTCGCATCGAGCAAAAACAGCAATGGCGGCGGGCGCGCTAGATGCGAGCGGTGGCGGGCGCTGGCTTCGACACCCACAGGCGTGGCTGCCTCCAATCGTGCCATCGATGGTGGGCAATGGGCGATACGGACCGGTAGTAGTGGGAAGGGCGAGGAGGGTGATGCGGGCGGACAGCTAGTGAGCGACATGACAGACCTTGCACGCTCGCCTGCTCCTCGGTCGTAGTGCAAGATCGTGCGATGTGGGAATGGTGATCCCAGCCCGTGGCAGTGCAGCAAATCTCTCACGTGCGCTTGCCCCTCGGTCACGAACCGACATGGGTTATTGGCGGCAATTGACGCTGTCGTATCTATGGAGTCCAGAAAAGCAGGATGGTCTCTGATCCAATTTTAGAGGAGTCCTACACACGAACAAACACCAGGAACATGTACATACGAACATGAGGCGTCCCTTCCCTTAGGATCGAGGTCCCAAAGGTGCTAATAACATAGACACTTGATAATACAACATTTGCCCATTTTAAGTTAAGTTATTACATAAATAGAGTACTGAAATGCAACGGAATATTACAATTAGGATAGTTTGAAATCAGCGGAAGCAAAATAACAAAAGTTCTATGAGCTCTCGACGATACAGCGGTAGTAATGATTCATGCCTAGAGAACCATTACCTTAGCAGCACGCAACAATCACTGCAGCGGTAAATCATACTCCCAGTGGGTAGTCCAACCCCCAGGGACTTGCATGTCCCAAGGCTTCACATCTACAGGCAATTCTATATCATTATTACCTAAAAAACAACAATGGCACAAAGTCTGAGTACTAATTACTCAGCAAGACTTACCCGTCGAAAGACCTAGACATGCATTGGCTCTAATAGGATGGCTATTTAAAAAGACTTGCACTAAGCATCCGATTAGTTCTACCAAATTTTATTTAGCCAAGTTAATTGGGTAGGGCAGAAATATAACTTTAGTGGGGCAACATCAATAATGAAATCAATACATGAAGTAAATATAAAATAAGATCAGCAATAATAATAATCATCAATAAGCAAATAATCAACTTTCATAGTATCATGTGAACTACGTGATGACTCAGTGACCAAGCGGTACTCATTACTGCGAGTGACAACAATTGCAATCGATTTATACCAGCTGGGAAAACATGAGATACACGACACATACGCACTAATTAAGGTCGTATATGGCTACCTTTCACAATAAAAGAACATACACCTCAGACCGGGTGTGGTGACATCGAGTGGGCATGCCGTTCTTCCAACAGTACTTCGTGGTATGAACCGCCCACTCTAGCAGCAGAAGGGTCAATAACCAATGCACCTTAACCGATCCTATTGCAAGTAATTTTTAATGCTACATCGGTTTAATAGTGCCCATAAACTAGCATGCATTCAGTACTGTTCAAAACTTCATCAAGGGGCCAACAACGGACGGGACCTAGGTTCGACAAGGCAGGGCTACCGCAGCCAACACCTATATGTTGCTGCAAACCTACACCTGTATTATCCCTGCCCGATCATAGCATCAAAAGTAAACTTATTTCCATTAAGTTCAAATTTATGATCAAGTTCATCCTCTTAGTACGAATAATAAAACTAATGTCATTATTCAATTACTAAGCATAGCAGCACAGTACCGGATCCTACCAAGACTCATATTTCAGTAACATAGGTCAATTGGGGTATCATGCAAAGTGGGTTTTTGATCAACTCCTATTGACCTAATGCAACAATCAAATATAGACACTCGTAGTGATGTTAAACTAGCAAGTTTGTAAAAAGGCAAATGCAAACAAGGGCTTACCTTGATCAACACTAGTGTTAGCAACCTCTACTTCTTGCTCCTGAGAGTCCATATCCTTCTGAAAATCCTCTTCTTGCTCCTGGTTGTCGTTACCTATATGATGGAAAATGTGTTAACGGTATTATCGTAACACCGTTACATGCAATGATATGATGGATGCATAATGTAGTAGTGTTTTAGAGCCAACAATCTTATTAATATGTTCTCGAAGTCATATGCTTCAAAGAAGCAAATTAGAATCTCATTATCTTATGTGTGATTTATCATGAACAGGTAATATGTTCTCAAATTACAATCTTATTAATATCTCATTATTTAAAATGGGTTATTATACTTCTATGAATAATTAATGCAATTAATATAGTAAAAAGGTGTTACTAGACTTGAGTGATTTATCATGAACAGGTACATGTATGAACATCATTTTTACCAAGTCACAACTTCTGAACTTTAATATTGTATTTACTAGCATTTATATAAGCTAAAGCACCAAATAAATCATAGAGAGAGAAATAATGTAAATTTAACATAACCAAAATTCAAGGTGATGTAATAACATGAACTAACAATGCATACAAAATATTAGAATTAATTTGCATTTCTTGAATTTATGAGGATTTAATTTGTGTTTGCACAAATTAAATTAATTATTGAAAATACTTTGGCATAAGTAGCTGGATATCATTTTTATAAAAGAGAGCACATTTTTATGAAACTAACAAAATATTTTTGAGGTCCATTGGATTTCGGGTTCATTTACTATGAGTTTTGGAAGTTTTAGTCGATTCACTGTATTTATCTGGATTTATCAATTAACAGAACGTGCCATGTCAGCAGCCACATCGGTGCTACATCGGAGCCACGTAGGCGCCAGCTCAGCTGCTAGTCAGCGCCAGTCAGCCCGCCAGACCAGAGGCTGGGCTCGCCATAGGGCTTGCCGCCGGCGGCTACAAGCGACGGAAGCTCGCCACGGGAGTGGCCGAATGATGAGCGGATCAAGGCGGAGCGGTTGGTGGGGTTCGCGAGGGGAGAAGCTCACCACAAGGTGGTCGATAGCAAGGGGCGACGGAAGGAAAAGGTTCGGTGGCGTCGCGTTATTGGCACAGGTCAGCAAATCGTGCGCGACTTGATCCTACAGCTTCACGGCGGCAATGTGAAGACCGTCATCGAGTTGGTGGACACTGAGGAGAACTGGGAGGTGGAGCTCATCGACGAGGCGGCGCAGAAATCGGCGGGGTTGGATCGGAGCTAGGGAAAACTACAAATGCAAGCAAACCGTTGATCAAACTTGATGTGATGAGAAAGCATGTGGATATGTGCCATGGTTTGCAATATGTGGTGAGTAATTGGCATTGGTTGAGTCTGTGTTTGATTTGAAATGCGGGAATCTAGGGATTACAGGAGTTTTGCATATCATGGTTTTGATTAACCGGAGTTGGTAAGGATGTTGGAGAGTTTGTAGGAGATGGGAAATGTGTTTGCTTTTCTCATGATGTGTAGGTCACTAGAGTCAACTTGGCGGTCAACGGTGAGAGGATCGGGCATAAGTAGGAGACTTGGGGCCGGACGATCAGGAGGCCAGGTGAAGTCAAGGGTGATCCACACCACACACGTGGAGAGGCAAGAAGCACGGACGATTTCGTTGTTGAGCCCCAAAACCATGGGTGATGATCAAGACGGCAGGGTCGACCATGTCAAAGGTGATCGGGCATCGATGCAAGTAGAGGCTTCCAATGGACCGGAGGCGGGAGAGACTTGCCGATGAGGAAGATCACGGGACAAGGTGACACGCATCAAGATCAAGAAGTCATGCTTTGAGAAGCGTGCAAGGAGGTTTCTCGGTTTGGGCCTCAAAACCAGTGACGGTGGTTGGTGGTGCACGTGGCTCTATCGCGGAGCTTGCGTCGAGGTGAAGCAAAGTTGTGAAGGGCTCGATGGCGTTCGGGCGAAGGAAGAAGAGTTGGACGGTTTTGCCCCAGGTGGTAGGTGGCAATGAGTTATAGGTCAAGGGTAGAGTTGTCTTGGTCCCTAGGCCTATATAAGGAGAGGTGTGGCTGGTTGGAGAGGTGCCTCTTTCCATTAGCCTTGTGTTAGGTGTTCATTCAAAGTGCTAGGAGAGAGCTTCATGTAAAGAAGAGAGTAGTGGGTGTGTGAGAGACATCTCTTGCTCTTCCAAATAGTGGGAGGAAGATGGTGGCTTCCTAGCCTTGTATCCATGGATCTTGTAAGCATGTTTCTATGATATGAGAATTATTTTCGTCCTCAAGATCTTCCTCTCTCCCTAAATCCTGAATTTCTCTTTTTTTCTATTTTTGGAGCTATTTTCGTGGAAATTTTTGATCTCCTTTTTGGACAAGTTTTTAGGATTGATTTCATGGGAAACTTAGTGCTATGATGAGCTAGAACAAATCCCTATATCTCCTTGACCGAATCCATAGCTCTAGCATCTTCGATTTGAAGGATTTCTCAAGTTTTGCCTTTTTGGTGGTCTTGGCACAAGATCTAAAATTCATGATGATTCCTTTGTCCAATTGAGTGGATATTCTAGGATTAGGGTCGTGATGTGTTGAGGATTCACTGGTCCGAAAATCACATCATTTAGAATTCGTTTGATTAGGTTTTGGTCAAGTTTTTGCCTAATCTCGAAACCTTTTTCTGTTCTGTCGGGGTCGATCGGCACTGCCGACGACCAGGACCGGCACTGCCGGTGGGTCAGAACTCGGATCAGCACTGCCGATGCCACGATCGGCACTACCGGTGGCTTGAGTTTGAACCCTGCACCGGCACTGCCGATGCGCTCTGTTTACTGCATTTGAGAATCCCTCACCAGCACTATCGATGGGCTTTACCGGCACTGCCGATGGTGCCAACCGGCACTGTCGATGGCTGTGATCGGCACTGCCGATGGTAGTCCAGTAAGGTGACTTGTGTGCGCCTCTTTGACTGATTCAAGTCTTTGTTGTTCCCTTTTTTTCCGCTGTGTTCTGATGCTGTAGTTGATCACTCCTAGGGTCAGCACATCACAAGTTGGTGTGTGTAGCCTTGGTGATCGGGTTAGAGGTTGGCTTGGGATGTAATTGGGACATAGGCCAAGTTCTTGTGAAGCATTTTTATTGGCTCCCATTCCCCCCCTCCCCCCCCCCTCTGGTCGCCTTCTCAAAGTGATGAATGAAAGGGAAATACAAGAGCATGTGTGTAGATGACTATCTCAAATTGATGAATGAAAGGCATTGAAACAAAAAGGGAAAAGGAGATGGTCATTTATCTCAAATTGAAAGTCCAAAATTTACCCAAGAATGAAGATCATGGAATTTTTATTTTTTTATCTCTTGAGTATAGGTAAACCATACTATCAAGAGGGGTGTAATTCACAATGTGTGGTAAAGTCAAATGCTCAAATTTCCCATAAAAACCACTTCTGTCGTCCTCTGTTTTTGCCTTCATCGGCAGCGCTGGTATCCCTCACCGGTAGTGCCGATCCTCCTTCCCAGAGGCGCTGTGGAGTCCAAACATCTCTGGCTCTCTGGCTGTAGCTCATCGGCAGTGCCAGCCCCATGACCGGCAGTGCTGGTCATGGCTCCTAGAAAGCTACTCCTTCTGTGTGGCTCTGGCTATAGCTCATCGGCAGTGCCGGTCCCCCCGATCGGCAGTGCCGGTCCCCTCTCCACAGAGACTATTTTTCTTGGGCTCTCTGACTGACTACGATCAGCAGTGCCGGTGTCTACTTGATCGGCAGTGCCGGTCAAGGTCTCTAGAGACCACTTGTCTTCTTTGTGGCTGCCTTACCGGCAGTGCCGATGCCCTGATCGGTAGTGCCAGTGCGGGTCAATTTCTTGCCTGCAGATCTATGATAGTGTGGCAGAAACCCTACCGGCAGTGTCGATGGCTCGATCGGCACTGCCACTGCGGGGCGTCCAGACAGGCCAATTGCTCTTTTTGAGCCCTTTGTATAAAAGGCTCTCACCCCACTTCGTGCCATTCTCTACCAACCTGAAAATCATTTGGCACTTTTGAGCTTCACTCTCCTCATTCTCCTTGTCCAAGTCAAAGCTTCATTCTTTGAGCTAGGGTTTGAGTGAGCCATTATTTCCTAATAAAAAGTGCACCATTCCACTCTTGAGCTTTCGATTTAATCATCTTTGTGACTTGTGCTTGTTACTCTTGGAGCTTTGCTCCTAGATGGTTAGTGGTGCCTGTAGAGCTCCCAACTTGTGTGGTGATGCCTCGGGAAGTTTGTATTACCGTCCCGTAAAGGGAATTGATAGTGGAGAACTTGAGCTTGATCTTTGTGGTCGCTTGAGTGAGAATAGGGTTGAAAGAGACCCGGTCCTTTGTGGACTTCTCAACGGAGACGTAGGGTTTTTTGTGAGCCTGAACTTCGGTAACAAATCTTGTGTCTCCGTGTGTTCTTTTATTTACTTACTATTCTTTTATTCATACTCTAGGGTTTGCTCTTGCATTAACAAATCTTGTTTTCTTATTGTTGTAGAGCCTTCTCTCAACTATTGTTGTAGGCAAATATCACCTAGTAACTACGAAACCACTTAAACCTAGTTTTCACTCAACTGTCTGCTCATGCATTGGCACTGCCGATCACCCATCGGTAGTGGCCATCGACACTGCCGGTGAGACTGATAAATTTGTTTAAGTCCAATTTTGCAGAATTTTTAGATTTGCCTATTCACCCCCCCCCCCCCCCCCCCGCCGGCTCCTCTTGGCAACTTTCAATTGGTATCAGAGCAGGATCTTCTTGAAGTCTTAACCGCTTGAAGATAAATGCCAAAGCATATGGAAAAACCAAAGGAAACTACACAAGAAACATCCAGTGCCAGGAAACTACATCGGAAGTTAGATACAACAACATGCAATTCAACTATGGCGAACTCAAAAAAGAGTATATTGGTAGTGGATCTGGAAAACTACCACACTTGATGGCACATTCTATGATCATTGGAAGTATAGAATGGAACTATACTTGGGGTCTATGGGAAGACCGATCTTGAAAATATTAAAACAAGGTTCTGAGTTGGAAGATGAAGAAAACCCAACCACTAATGACGAGATCAAGCTCAATCACAATGATCAAGCCGCATCCGCCATTGTTTCCGCCCTATCACCAAAAGAGTATCAAAAGGTGATAGGATCAAGAAATCTCATGACATTTGGAAGAAGCTTGAAGTCATCTATGAAGGGACTGAGGGTGTTAGAGAGGCAAGAGAAGACATTTTAAATGGGAAGTACAACTTGTTCATTAAGAAGGCCGGTGGAGGGCCACAAGAAGTTCATGATAGGCTTATAGAAATTGTGAACAAGAGAAGAGCTCTAGGAATCAAACTTGACACCATTGTAGTCAACAAGAGGTTACTTGTTGCTTTGCAACCATGGAATCAAAATGCTTGTGACTTTCTTAGAGACAAAGAAAACTTCAAGAACTTTAGTACGGATGAAGTACTAGGAAAATTGCTCACTTACAAGGAAAGAGATGAAGAAGCAAAAAGAGTGAAAACCTTGTTGGGACAAGGTGAAGAAGAGAAGAAAGAAATCGCTCTCAAAGCCTCTCATGAGACTAATGAAAAGAAGGACAAGAAGAAGAAAAAGAAATGGTTGATTCTAGTGATGAAGATAGCAATGATGAGATGGCTTTGCTTGTGAGAAGATTCAAGTCATTCCTTAAAAAGGATGGCTACAAGAAGAAAAGCTATGACAAAGGCAAAGCAATAAAGTCAAAGAGAACTTGCTATGAATGTTGTGAAGAAGGACATTTCATTACGAAATGTCCAAAGAAGAAGAACAAGGAAGAAAGAAGGAAAGACAAACATAGCAAGAAAGACAAGAAGTACAAAAAGCATAGAAGAGGTGAAGCTCACATTGGCCAAGAATGGAATTCCGATGACTCATCTTCTTCATCATCTTCCTCCTTGAATCCGACTCGGATGAAGGAGGCATTGCTACACTTGCCATTGGAGCCACTGCCACCAACACCTCTCTATTTGAAAGCTTGAGTGATGATGATAATGACAACACTCACAACTGCTTCATGGCAAGAGGATCTAAGGTATCAAAATCTAAACATAAGTGTTCCTCTTATGCTAGTAGTAGTGATGATGATGTTGTTAATGCTTCACTTCCTAAAATGCCTGAATTTATGGAATTACTTGAAAGACAAAAGGAAGAAAATGATAGGCAAGAGGAGCTTCTTGAAAAACAAGAAGAATTTCTTATTCTTGAAAAGAAAATAAACCTTGAATTAGAGAAGCTTCTCGAAGGTGAGAGGAAGAAAAATGAAAATTTAATCAAGTCTCTCAATGAATAAAAGCACAAAAGATGAACTTCAAGAGAAATATGAGGATTTGGAAAAGACGCATAAGTCTCTTGAAGAACAATATAAGATACTTTCAACCTTCACATCCTCCACCAACAATTCCTCTCATGCCTCTAGTAGCAATGGATGTGATAGGTGTTATAATATTGATGTTGATGCTTGTGCTACTAATGTCAAATTGATTGATGATTTGAAGAAGCAAGTGAAGTCACTTGAAAGCAAAATACAACATGGGAAAAATGTTGTTCATAATGAAAAGGCAAAGTATGCAAGAGGTGCATACTCATATTTTAGGCACCCAAATGTCATGGATGACATTGGATATGTCAAGGGTGCCAAGCACAATGCTAGGGAGAATAAGAATGGGAAGGAATTCCTTAAGTTCACCAAGGAAGGATCTTACCAAAAGAAGCAAGTCAAGAACATGAACACTAACCGTTCTTCTTTTGTTAATGATTCTCATGCTAATATGCCTAATGCTACTTGTGCACTCTTTCATGACTTTGATGCTTCATATGTGCTCATGAGAAACATGCATGGTCGTGTGTTTGTCAAATATGTTGGGTCACGCAACAAGAGGCCAAAGGCTTGTGTGTGCATCCCCAAAGCACTTGTGACTAATGTGAAAGGACCCAAGCAAATTTGGGTACCTAAAAAACAAGCTTTACTTGTTTTGTAGGACTATGTCTCCAAAGGGTCAAGTTGGGTGATTGATAGTGGATGCACCGATCATATGACCAGAGAAAAAACATGTTCAAGTCATTTGAGCCAAGTTAAAACAAAAATGAGTACATTACTTCTGGTGACAATGGCACGGGACAAGTACTAGGTTATGGTAAAGTTCTTCTTACTCCTTCGTATTCACTTGCTAAGGTTATGCTTGTCGATCATGTTGACTTCAATCTATTGTCCATTTCACAATTTTGTAAAATGGGCTATGATTGCTTGTTCAACGACTGTGGTGTGACCGTCTATAAGGGAAGTGATGGCTCGGTTGCTTTTAAGGGGGTGCTTAAAAGAAAGCTTTATCTTATGGACTTCTCCACGGATGAAGCTAGACTTGGTACATGTCTATTAGCAAAGTCCAACATGGGGTGGTTGTGGCATAGAAGGCTAGCCCATGTTGGTATGAGAAATCTTCACAAACTCCAAAAGGGCGGCCACATCATAGGACTAACTGATGTGTGCTTTGAGAAAGATAGAATTTGTAGTGCATGTCAAGCGAGAAAGCTAGTTGGAGCTTCACACCCCTCCAAGAACGTGATGACAACCACAAGACCATTGCAGATGTTGCACATGGACCTTTTCGGCCCCATCTCCTATATAAGCATTAGCGGTAACAAATATGGTCTTGTAATTGTTGATGGTTTTTCTCGCTTCACGTGGGTATTCTTTTTGCATGACAAAGGTGAAGTTAAAGACGTGCTCAAGTCATTCATGAAAAGAGCACAAAATGAGAATGAAGTCAAGATCAAGAAAATAAGAAGTGACAATGGCACCGAATTCAAGAACACCCAAGTTGAGGAATACCTTGATGAAGAAGGCATCAAGCATGAATTTTCGGCCCCCTACTCCCCTCAATAAAATGGAGTGGCCGAAAGAAAGAACCGCACAGTCATTGAAATGGCAGGAACAATGCTTGATGAATACAAGACGTCTGACTGTTTTTGGGCTAAAGCCGTCAACACCGCATGCCATGCCTCCAACCGGTTGTATCTCCACCGACTATTGAAGAAAACACCATATGAGCTACTAATCGGTAACAAGCCTAATATTTCCTATATTCATGTTTTTGGGAGCAAACATTTTATGGTAAACAAGAAACCCAAAACTTCAAAGTTTGCTCCAAAAGTTGATAAAGGTTTCTTGCTTGGTTATGGGTCGAATGTTCATGCTTATCGTGTGTTCAACAAAACCACCGGTTGTGTTGAAATTTCACGTGACATGACATTTGATGAATCTAATGGCTCTTAAGAGGAGCAAGTTCTGAATGATGATGTAGATGATGAAGCTTCTAGAAATGCAATAAAAAGGATGGCAATTGGTGATGTGAGACCACAAGAAAGATCAAGTGTTGAAAATCAACTCTCTCCCACTAGATAAGACCAACATCTTGAAAATGAAGAAATTGATCATGCAAGTGGTCAAGATCAAGACATTGGGGATCATGAACAAGAATCAAGTGATGATTCCCAAAGACATGATCAAGAGGTTGATAAAGATAGCGGTCAAGGAAGCTCACATCCACCACACCCAATAGTGCATCAAAATGTACAACGTGTTCACCCCGTCAAGCAAATTCTTGGAGATATTGATAAGGGGGTAATCACTAGATCTCGAGTTAGTAATTTTTGTGAACATTACTCTTTTGTCTCTTCCATGGAACCACTTAGGGTAGAACAAGCACTTGAGGATTCGGATTGGGAGATGGCCGTGCAAGAAGAATTGAACAACTTCACAAGAAACAAAGTATGGACATTGGAGGAAAGGCCAAAGAACAAAAATGTTATGGGCACCAAGTGGGTGTTCCACAACAAACAAAATGAAGATGGTGTGGTGATAAGAAACAAGGCAAGGCTCACGACAAAGGGGTATTCACAAGTAGAAGGTTTGGATTTCGATGAAACCTATGCCCACGTAGCAAGACTTGAATCAATTGGAATATTACTTGCTTTTGCTACTCACCATGATTTTAAGTTGTACCAAATGGACGTGAAAAGTGCATTCCTCAACGGGCCAATTAAAGAGGAGATGTATGTGGAGCAACCACTGGGATCTCAAGATGCTAAGTTTCCTAACCATGTTTACAAACTCCGTAAGGCGCCCTATGGGCTTAAGCAAGCTCCAAGAGCATGGTATGAATGCCTTAGGGATTTTCTTGTTAGGAAGGGTTTTTTCATTGGCAAAGCCGATGCCACTCTCTTCACAAAGTGTTTTGGCAATGATATTTTTGTGTGCCAAATATATGTCGATGACATTATATTTGGTTCTACTAACCAAGCCTTTTGTGATGAATTTAGCAAGATAATGACAAAGAGGTTCAAGATGTCCATGATGGGAGAATTAACATTCTTTTTAGGCTTCCAAGTGAAGCAACTCAAGGAGGGCACCTTCATATGTCAAGCTAAGTACACACAAGACTTATTAAAGAAATTTGACATGGACAAGGCCAAGCCCATCAAGTCTCCCATGCCAACAAATGGACACATCGATCTCAACAAAAAGGATAAGCCCGTTGATCAAAAGGTATACCGCTCCATGATAGGATCTTTGCTTTGTCTTTGTGCATCTAGGCCTGATATTATGCTTACTGTGTGTATGTGTGCATGTTTTCAAGATGCTCCTATGGAGTGTCACATGGTGGCCGTTAAGAGAATTTTAAGATATTTGGTTCACACACCCAACCTAGGGCTTTGGTACCCTAAGGGTTCAAAGTTCAACCTATTAGGCTATTCCAATGCGGATTATGCCAGGGATAAGGTAGATAGAAAGAGCACCTCTGGGACATGCCAATTCTTTGGTAGGTCCTTAGTGTCATGGTCATCCAACTAACAAAATTCCGTTGCACTTTCCACGGCCGAAGCGGAGTATGTTGCAGCCGGTATTTGTTGTGCACAAGTACTTTGGATGAGACAAACTCTAAAGGACTACGGTTACAAATTGAATTGTGTTCCTCTCCTATGTGACAATGAGACTGCCATAAAGCTTGCTTATGACCCCATTGAGCATTAGCGCACAAAGCATACAGGTATCCGCCACCACTTTTTGAGAGATCATTCTATCAAGGGGGATATAGAAGTTACTCATGTGCGAACCGAAGATCAACTAGCCGATATTTTCACCAAGCCCCTAGATGAGAAGAGGTTTTGTTATCTTAGGAGTAAACTAAATATTCTTGAATCTAGCAATGTGATGTAGAGGATGTGCACATCTGAATGGTGATTGTTTCATTATTGCAAAAGTCATTTCTTTATGTTAAAATTCTATTATTTTTGCTATTGATGTTGTTTCTTGATCACTAGATCAAATTTTGTCAAAATATGGTCATTGTTATGAATTGTTGATTATTAGCTGACCATATTATGTCAAGATGGCTCCTTGTTCATCACAAACTATTTTGAAAACTCCCCTCCTATCTATTTTGTGCTCTGTTCTGACTGTTTTTCAGTGGATCAGCACTGCTGGTACCCTTATCAGCACTGCCGATCAGGTGTCCAACAGAGACAGCCTTCTGTCTGGGATTTTTGTCCCTCGGGCAGCCCTCATCGGCACTATTGATGCCCGCCATCGGCACTGCTGATGCGGGCCTGGACCTTGTGGTTCGACCCACACTAGCACTGCCGACGCCCAGCACCTGCACTGTCGATGCGGGGTCCAACCTTTGAAATCAACTCAGTCCCCTCACGAGACTGAGTCTGTTCTCAGTTCCAGCACTTTCCTCGTCGCCTCTCTCTCCTCCCTAACCCTAACCGAAATCCTCCACTCCAAAACCTTGCTAATCTTCATGGAATCAAGCGGGAAGTGGATTAAATCATCTCCTAGACCTTCACTCCTCCATCCCCTCCCGGATTTGAAGGTATTTTTGAAAACCTCCATCTTTTGAATCTCACAAAGCCTCATGTTTTTATGTAATTTCACTTGATAGAGATGATCATCTAGGAGTAATTTAGACACCCATGCACTTTGGTAGAGTTTTAGTGGCTAAATTTCAATTTTTAGTGGTTTTAGGGTTTCAATCCCACTCGGTCGGCACTACCGATGGCCCCCACCGGCACTGCCGATCGGAAGATTTTGAAACCCTAAGTGACCGTTGTAGCATTCGGTTTGAACTGATCGACACTGCCGATGGCAGTCATCGACACTGTCGGTTGGGCCAACCAGAGAGTCTTTCACTCGGGCTGCTCTCTGTTTGACCCACCGGCACTGCCGATGCCTCCCATCGGCACTACTGGTCAGGGCAAACATAAAGAAGTTCAGTACAGTTTTGTTGCAAATCTCTCACACCACTTCTCCTCTCCTTGACAGATGGCAGGTGGCAAGAGGCAGAAGCATCCGGCACTCCCAGTGACTCTGACAAGGACTTCGACCCTGCTGCCTCTCCCCTTGCTCGATGAGGTGGAGGTGGCAAACGGGGCAGAGGTGGAGACCTTGGCCAAACCACCTCCCGTGGTCTTGGTTTGGGTCGGGCCAAGGGCAAAGGCAAAGCCCTTCCACCTCGCTCTCCCTCTCCGAGTGCTGATGAGGAGAGTGAGGGTGGCTCAGAGGAGGAGGAAGAGGAAGAGGAAGAAGAAGCTCAACACGAGGATGAGGAAGGTGATGAGGAGGGTGATGAGTCTAGGGATGAGGTTATCCATGAGCCTGTTCATGGACCCATGCGCTCCTCAGTCACATATCAGTTGTTGGCACCTCAGGTGTCTAAGCCGTTCAGGATTCCAGTGGCTCCGTCCAGGGATGAGATGAGGGAGTACCGCCACACTAACCCCTAGACCCAGCCCAAGCACCTAGGCATCTCACATATCAGATTTTGGGACTTGACTCAGGTTGCCTGGTACAAGAACATCTTGAAGAAGACCACTCACAAAGTTGCTCCCATGTAGTGCATTGATTGGGAGAGGATGGCAGCAGCTAATGCTCCACTTTTCAGCTGATCCGGACAGAGTGTCATAGGAGGAACCTGACCGGTATCATGGGTTTGCATCAGCACTGGAATGATGAGATTATTGCCTAGTTTTACTCCACTTTGTGGATTGAGATTGAGGAGGAAAAACACATGGACTCCCAGCGGCACTGGACTATTGAGGGTAACCGCTTCACTGTCAACTACTTCAACTTCTCCTAGATTCTTGGTTTTGATGAGACAGACCGAGCGAAGCCCAAGGCGACCATCTTTGATCCTCAGGAGGAGAGTGAGTGGGCCTTCATGTATGATGCCCACTATGCAGATCCAAAGCATGGTGTTGAGTTTGGTTCATATCATGGCATGAAGCCTTACTTTCATGTTCTCAACAACATGCTTCGAGTGACTTTGACTCCTAAGGTGGGGGATCACACACACATTCTGAGTTCCATCAAGACCCTGATGTTTGCTATGAGAGAGGGAGCCAAACCATTCAGTGTTTTTGACTTCATCTGGATAGAGATCCTCTACAACTCCTATACTAGTAAGGCTTCTTTGATCTATGCTCCTTACATCATGAAGATAATTCTGCATGTTGTGGGCTGTCAGTTCATCTGTGATCACAAGCATCCTTCAGTCACGCCAAAGAAGTTTCCTCTCATTGCCACACCTCCTAGAGATGGATCACCTCCTCTAGCGGCCGCAGATGCCCCTCAGACTTCAGCAGCAGCAGCAGGCCCTAGTACTGCTCGTTGCCGTTTCACATCCAAGGTCACCGGTGCTCTCAAGTTGATGTTTTGCATGTGCCGGGACACAGCAGTTGCAGTGCGAGAGCAGCGTGAGATGCTTACTCAGATGAGATCATATATGGGTCTGCTCGCCACCTCTGCTAGTGTTCAGCTGCCACCCCCTATGGAGCTCACCCCTCTGCCAGATATCACTTCCTATGATGATCCATGGGGTTCCTACAGTCAGGCATCACAGTTGGCCCAGTCGGCAGGCGATGATGATGAGGAGGACGATGACGCCGACAGTGCAGATGAGTGACTTTGTGTGCTTCCGTCCTTGCTTTTCCCTTTTTGGCGTTGTGATGCCAAAGGCGGAGAAGTACTTACCCTTTATCTTTAGTCTTATTTTGTGAGGTGTGAGAGTGATGGACAAGTTTGTGTGGCTTGTGGTTTGTAAAACTATTTGCTAAGTTTGTTCTTGTAATTCGCTATTTATGTTTTATGAGTTCTTCTGCCATTCATATCCTTTGTGATGATGTATTGTTAGTTTTCTATTTCTAGATGCATTTGTGTGGAAATTCTTATCATTTGCATTATTTATCCTTTTTTTGGTGTTTTTATACCTTTAGGGGGAGCTCCCACACTTTTCTTTAAATATGTGCATTGTTATTCTTTGATTATTATTTCTCACATGCACACACTTAGGGGCAGCTCCACATGTCTTTTATCTCACAAAATGAATCTTATTGCAATTTTCTATAATGTTTAGTTGTATTGTCATCAATCACCAAAAAGGGGGAGATTGAAAGTGCATCTAGGCCCCTAATTTTGTTTTGGTGATTGGCATCAATACAATTAAGAATGGACTAATGTTTTTATTGAGCATCTGTGCAGATGACTATCTCAAATTGATGAATGAAAGGTATTGAAACAAAAAGGGAAAAGTAGATGGTCATTTATCTCAAATTGAAAGTCCAAAATCTACCTAAGAATGAAGATCATGGAGTTTTTATTTTTAATCTCTTGAGTATAGGTAAACCGTACTATCAAGAGGAGTGTAATTCACAAAGTGCAGTAAAGTCAAATGCTCAAATTTCCCATAAAAACCACTTTTGTCGTCCTCTATTTTTGCCTTCATCGGCAGTGCCGGTGTCCCTCACCGGTAGTGCCGATCCTCCTTGCCAGAGGTGCTATGGAGTCCAGACATCTTTGGCTCTCTGGCTCTAGCTCATCAGCAGTGCCGGTCATGGCTCCCAGAGAGCCACTCCTTCTGTCTGGCTCTGGCTGTAGCTCATCAACAGTGCCGGTCTCCCCTATCGGTAATGCAGGACCCCTCTCCACAGAGGCCTTTCTTCTTGGGCTCTCTGGCTGACTGCGATCGGCAGTGCCGGTCTGCTTGATCGGCAATGCCGGTCAAGATCTCTAGAGACCACTTGTGTTCTCTATGGTTGCCTCACCGGCAGTGTCGATGCCCTGATCGGCAGTGCTGGTGCGGGGTGATTTCTTGCCTGTAGATCTATGACAGTGTGGCAGAAACCCTACCGACAGGCCAACGGCTCTCACCCCACTTCGTGCCTCTCTCTCCCAACCCGAAAATCATTTGGCACTTTTGAGCTTCACTCTCCTCACTCTCCCTCTCTAAGTCAAAGCTTCATTCTTTGAGCTAGGGTTTGAGTGAGCCATTGTTTCATAGTGAAAAGAGCACCATTCCACTCTTGAGCATTTGATTTAATCATCTTTATGACTTGTGCTTGTTACTTTTGGAGCTTTTCTCCTAAACGGTTAGTGGTGCCCATAGAGCTCCCAACTTGTGTGGTGACGCCTCGGGAAATTTGTATTACCCTCCTGCAAGGGAATTGATAGTGGAGAACTCGAGCTCGATCTTTGTGGTCTCTTGAGTGAGAATAGTGTTGAAAGAGATCCGGTCCTTTGTGGACTTCTCAACGGAGACGTAGGGTTCTTTGTGAGCCCGAACATCCGTAACAAATCTTGTGTCTCCGTGTGTTCTTTTATTTACTTCTTATTCTTTTATTCATGCTCTAGGGTTTGCTCTTGTATTTGCTTAAATTGAACCTTCTCGCAACTATTGTTGCAGTCAAAAATCACCTAGTAACTGCGAAACCACTTAAACCTAGTTTTCACTCAACTGTCTGCTGATCCGTCGGCACTACGGATCAGCCATCTGTAGTGGCCATCGGCACTACCGATCCCTATCACCAGCACTACCGGTCAGACTGATAAATTAGTTTAAGTCCAATTTTGCAGGACTTTTAGATTTGCCTATCCGCCCCCCCCCTCGAGGCAACTTTCAACAACCAAATAGCAGGGTGCTCCCCCTGCACCTCCTCCTCTCCCTCCCCGTCCTCCTCCCCATGCCCGTTCCCATCCCCATCCCCCTCCTCCTCCTCCTTCTCCTCCTCCGACTCTTCCTCCAACGACTCCTGAGGGGTAGGTGGTGCTAGGAGACACTGAGTTGCTCGACCCCGACCCTTGGGGCCACCCTTCCCCCGACCCTTGCCTCGGTTCGACCCTAAAGGTGTGGAGCAACTTGGCATCACTCTCCTCCAAACAGACGCGCATTTTCGCACCGTTCCACCGCCCACCGTCTTAACCTACATTTTAAGAAATAGAAAAATGATTAGCACATATAAACAGAATTTAATAATTTAAGACAAAATAAACAATACATGATTAGAAAGTAACATGATATTACAATTAATAATGCAATAATTACGGATGTTACATGTATTAGTTGGGTCGTATGTCTCATCATCACTATCATGCATGTCGAGATCACAATTTGGCACGTGCTCCAATGAAGGAATGTCCTCATCAATCCTTAATTGTAATTGCTCAAGTAATAGTAAGTCCTTTGCATTGTAAACCTCATCTCCAGTGTCCTTGTCATCAACTCCGTCATTTTCCTCATTTACTTCCATTTTGATTTCTCCAGTTAAGTCTATCTCAATAGACCCTTGTAACTCATCTTCTTGAAAAAATTCTCCGTCATATGTGTTTGGGTCTATATTGTAATCTTCATTGTTCAGACAGGTAGCCTACCATGTGGCCATACCTTGTACACAATGTTCCAACCCTGAAGACGTTTGTCGGTTTTGCAGGGGTATGAGAAGTTTTGCTTGTTGCGCCACAATATAGTCTCCTGGATAGACTGATGACTATCGAATTTCAACTAGTCCAACATTGGGATTCCGACACACTTGGTTTGTGTCAAACCAATGGCATTTGAATACGACAGGCTTAAGAATGGTGCAACCATGAAACTTGAATTCATAGATTTCTTCTATTATTCTATAGTACTCCATCCCATCTTGGGCTATCGTACAAACTCCGTAATTTGTTGTACTTGCCGCAACCCTATACCAAAGTATAGAGTGTGCCGTACAGGATCGCCTCGGGAGATGGTTAACGAAGTAACCATACATAGCGTTCACACATGAACATCCATCATTTACAAAGATACATCATTAAGTTCATAATATTACATGTTTCAAGAGTCACTGCGGAAGCAAATTTAGTTACATTACCATACATATATTCTTGGTTCATATTACATAAATATGTGGAGGCGGAAAAATACGACAAAACACGACGTAGACCCTAAGTAAACCATGCCGGCCCTAGGGCAATGGCTCACTAATCTTGGTTAGGAGAGTTGGGGACCCATTCAATGGTCCAGTTCTGGGGCTCCTCACCTTCCCATGCAACTTTGTTACAACAATCACAATAAGTAGCTTGAGAAAAACCTGAAAAACCAATAATCACAAAGCCTGAGTATATAGCATACTCCGCAAGACTTACCCATACAAAAGGTTTACTAAAACCGACTCCTAATATGCAGGGGGCTGACCGGGTTTATTTGATATTTGCTTAAAAATCACCTATTAATTCTATGCTACGATGCTTATTCTTTAACAAAGATTTTAATTGCTTGTTGCAGAAAATAAATAGTAGTTGAATCTAGCTAGCTGCTAAGACTTGTACAAATATAAAGAACAATACAACATAGCAATATGTAGCCACAGAGTAAATAAATCAAGCAGCATAACCAAACTTCTCTACTTAAAGTATCATTGCCACTACTCGAACAAGAGGTACTCATAACCGCGAGGGACGGCAATTCGAATCGATTTAAATCCTGCAGGAGAATAACCCAAGTGCACAACATACGCATCATTTAAGAACACGTATGGCATCCGTTCACGAGATTGCGATAAAGTTAATCCGGGGCCATCGATTCCAAGTACACGTCCGCCCCGTGATACAGCACTTCGTATCCGAGGCTTAACCCGTGCACTCTCCAGCGGTCCACAACTCGTGCATCCACCGTGCCATTCACATCACCTCTGGATCGATGAGTAATACCGTCCAACAATACGGCGCCCAAGTTACTAGGTTTACCAATTCCCATATAGAGGTATGCATTTGGTACTGTTCAGTACTAGTCCGCAGAGTTGCAACGATAGGTTCTCAAATTTTAGCCAATTTCATTCTTCATGTGAATCATGATAGAATCAAGTGATCCCATAGCCTACCGTTGACTCCACTAATTTAAGCCTAGCAGTTGCTAATGAAAAGGCTTACTAACATAAACTAAGTATAAGTCATAGTGTGTTTATGCACGTGGGTTTCCATCCAAGCCCTATACCTAATGCACAATACAATATTCCTATATTGTGACAAAATAAAAAGCACTCGTAAATCAGTAGGTGTGCACCGGGGCTTGCCTTGGGAGTGATCGTAGTTAGAGTTTTTGACGAGGTTTAGCTCAACTTTGGGCTCCTCGGGGTTGCTTGCCACGGCCTTGCTCCTGGTCTCGCTTCCTAGTCAATGCAGTGCAATGCACGGTAAGGATTTGGACGATGATTCATGGCACTTCCTCAATAAATAGAATTGATGGAATGATGCTCATGTATGAAATGGTATGCTTGCATAACATTCTGGGAAGTTACTTAATTTAAGGGGGCAAACTTCTAATTAGGGAAGTATGAGGCATTGCAATTAATAAGCATATCACCTATATCTCAATTAAAAGCATACCTCTAGTGCTATGGAATTAACAAGGTATTTTTCATCGGTGTGTTAAGGCCTACTTAGCAGACATGCGAAGCCTCTTAACTAAATTCCTATCAGGGATTTTATAAAAAAAAATCATTTACCAATTATAATGATTATGTAAAGGAACATAGAAACTTTATGTTGCAAAGTTAGACACCAGCATGTATCTCCTTAATTAATCTCCTAAAAGTTGACGTCCACACTTTTAAATATAACCCTAAACCGATCTAGATATCTATAAGCTACTATGAAACATGAGCATACAATGGGGAGTAATAAACCTTACTGCAAGTCAAGATTAACATGTTGTATGAACAGTCCCAAAGATGAATTTATCCCTAATAATAACTATATGCATATACAAGGCAATATTTACATTGAAATTTCCTAAGCTAATTATCGAATGAGCAAATTAACAGCAAAAAGCATACTGATGGTGCCCACAATTTTTACATGGGAATTTATAGACATGTAGAAATGCCCAAAGAACAGGAATACTAACTTCCATGATTAAAATCCTACCCAATAATTTATATAACTTCATTTACTGAAAATGGAGATTATGCAATAACACTAAAACTTTGCATAAAAATGGAAATGTGCTTGTGCAGAAAGTTTAATGATGCCATGATATGCTTATAGAACAATTTTCATAATTTTACCATTTATATATTTTTACTTATGAATTTAATACTCTTAGCAAGGTTCTAACTTTGGTGATTTAATTTAATTAACCTATTTCATAACTTTGGTGCTCATCTTGTTTTTCTGGTAGAGGAGAATTTTATGAATCTAACAAAATTGGTTTCATGATCATTGGACTTTTATTTCTCGAGTTATGAATTTTTGAATGTTTTATCAAAGTTGGAGCTAAATTACAGAAATGCCACTCGGCATTTTCAAATGGCCGAGGGCGCGCGCGCCCGCGCGGCGGCCGGCGCCGGCGAGCCCAGGCCAGTGGCCAAATGGCGGCACGGCCTGGCCAACACCCTTTGCCCAAGTGCTCAGCGTCTCATGGCGACCTCGTGGCACCGATCGGCGACCAACGGGAGGCACCGGAGGTGGCCGGCGACGAGCGGCGGAGCAGGGGGGTGTACAGCGATGTCGCATGGCGAGCATGGCGAGCGAGAGCAGTCGGGGAGTTGCAGGGGAGCATCACCTTGGTGCGGTGATTGACGGTGTGGAGGAGCTGGTCGACGGGAACGGCCGGAGAGGGGGTCTCGTCGGCGGTGTGGGAGGAACCCGACGGCGGCGGCTCTTTCCCTCGTTAATTTTGGCGAGGTCGCTGCAAAAGAGATGGAGCGGGTCAGGTGCACGCTAGTGGAGGTACTTGTGCACCGATTGGAGGAAAAAGGAGGGAACGAGGAGCTGCCTAGGTGGAGCTCAACGCAACGGCGGCCATGGCGGAGGAAAACAGGGGCGGCGCTCGATTTCCGCTGCTGCTTTTATCGGCTATGGGGATGGGGGGTGTTGAGGGGCCTGGAGTGTCAAGAGAGAGCAGAGGGAGGTGTGGGAGAGTGCGAGCGCTGGGAGAGTGGGAGAGTAGGCCTTGCCGCTGTGGCGCTTATAGCCGAGAGAGAGAGAGAGATCGGGGGAGAGTGGGAGAGTAGGCCTTGCCGGAGGGGAGTGGCTCCTTGATGGAGGGGCTTTCAAGGCAGCGCCGGTGGGACAGCAACAGCCAGGCGGAGCAGTGGCTGGGATGGGCAGGAAAGAGGAGGTTATCGGTGGCCGGCATGGGGGGGGGGGGTTGCGGCGGTGTCGATCGATGAGTGGACCAAGGACAGAGAAGGTGGTTGACCCCTTTGATTGGAATAGTGCTCTGTACTCTGCTAAATTCTCCAAGCTTTGGTGCTCCAATCTTCATTCCCATTTTTGTGCATGTCTAGAAAACCTTATCCTCCAACTTTGCTTTTGGGGCCATGTCGAAATTCCTGTTGGAGAATTTATGAAAAATCCTGGAACAGAGGTACTTTTCTCTGCACTTAGGGAATTTTTAATGGTATTAAACCTTTACCAAAAATTCTGATAAATTCCCCAAAATTCATTCTTGACATGATCCACTGGAATGTGCAAAACTATTGGCACACTCTCATTGAACTTTGTAAAGGTTGTGAAATGCTATTAATTGGCCAAATTGTGGATTTTAATCAATTAAATTTACTTCCCTTATTTCTTTGGCACTTTAATCATTTGAAATTTTTAATTAGCTAGCAATTTAACATTAGGGTTAGCTTAATCATCTTTTTGTGACATGGGATGTCACAGCACTCCCCCCTTATAAGAAATCTCGCCCCGAGATTTGTAACTGGATGAACAAAAGAGGGAGAGCGTGGGTGTTTACCGGATTTGCGAGGTTAAGAACTCGGGGAAGTTGGTTTTCAGAAACTCCTCTTGCTCCCAAGTGGCTTCATCTTCGGTATGATTGCTCCATCGCACTTTGTAGAAGGTGATGGTGCGATGGCGCGTTACCCGGTCTTTTTGATCAATGATTCGGACGGGGTATTCGGGGTAGGAGAGGTCTTCTTCCAATTGTTCGGTGTCGGAAATGACCACGTCGAACGGAGGCTTTAAATAGTTCTTGAGTTGGGATACATGGAAGACGTTGTGCACCCGCTCAAGAGTTTCCGGTAGTTGCAATCGATAAGCAACAACGCTATGCTTCTCCATGATCGGAAAGGGTCCGATGTAGCGTGGTGCTAATTTACCCTTGATTCCAAAGCGAGATATACCCTTGTTGGGAGAAACTCGAAGATAGACATGATCTCCCTTTTTGAACTCCAATGGGCGTCTCCTTTTGTTGGCATAGCTTATCTCAAGGGATTGTGCTGCTTTCATGTTAGCTTGAATTTGTCGCACCTTCTCTTCGGCTTGGATGACAAGGTCTGGACCAAAATTAATTCTTTCTCCCAATTCCGACCAATTCAGTGGTGTTCGGCAAGAGTGGTCGTACAAGGCCTCAAACAGTGACATTCCCGAACTCTCGTGATAGCTATTGTTGTATGAGAATTCGGCGAACGGAAGGCAATCTTCCTAATTTCCACGATTGTCTAGAACACAGGCTCTCAATATGTCCTCCAAATATTGGTTCAATCTCTCGGTTTGACCATCGGTTTGCGGGTGATAAGCAGAACTTCGGATAAGGGTGGTGCTAAGACAAGAATGCAGTTGCTCCCAAAAATGAGCAATGAACTGGGGGCCTCGATCAGAGATAATAGTCTTGGGCACACTGTGCAAACATAGGATTCTTGCGATGTAGAGCTTGGCATACTTTTTGGTCGAGTAGGTCGTATGGACAGGAATAAAGTGAGCGGATTTTGTCAACCTATCCATGATAACCCATATGGAATCATGCTTCTTGGGGGTGAGGGGTAACCCAACAATAAAATCCATAGCAATATCCTCCCATTTCTAAGCGGGGATTTTTAATGGGTGCAAAAGACCGGCTTTCCTCAGATGGTTGGCCTTCACACGCTGGCAAGTATTGCACTTGGAAACATAACGAGCGACTTCTCATTTCATGCGCGTCCACCAAAAATTTTCCTTTAACCCACGGTACATCTTGTTGCTGCCGGGGTGTATGGAGTATTTGGACAAGTGAGCCTCATTCATAATTTTCTTCCTTAATTCCTCCTTCTTTGGAACAACAAGTCGATTGTTGAACCATAGCACTCCATCTTCGTCCTTTTGGGCTTCATCTAAACATGTAGCTTCATCTTTGCGTATCTTTTGTCGAATGTGTTCCATTCCCTTGTCTTCCTTTTGGGCTTCAACAATTTCATCACGAAGGGTAGGAATAAGAGCTAGATTATACAAGGATCCAAATGGAATGATAGGAAGACTTGGTTCGCTTGAATCTGAAATTGGGCAAGCTTCCATGGAACAAACAATTGCGTGATTGCATTGATCCCTACGACTCAGGGCGTCGGCAAGCACGTTGGCTTTTCCAGGGTGATAATGAATTTGCAATTCATAATCCTTGATTAATTCTAACCATCTAGATTGCCTCATATTCAGTTCTTGCTGCATGAATATATACTTGAGACTTTTGTGGTCGGTGTAGAGATTGACAAGGTTACCAAGCAGGTAATGGCGCCAGATTTTTAAGGCTAGAACAACGGAGGCCAATTCCAAATCATGAGTGGGATAATTTTGCTCATGCTTTCGGAGCTGTCAGGAGGCATAGGCAATGACACGGCCTTCTTGCATAAGCACACAACCCAATCCAGTGTCGGATGCATCACAGTAAACATCGAACGGTTTGGTGATATCGGGCTGAGCCAAAACTGGGACAGTTGTCAAATGCTTCTTGAGTGACTGGAAGGCGTCCTCACATGCACTACTCCACTTAAACTTAGTACCTTTTTCCAGTAACATGGTCATGGGCTTGGCAATGCTCGAGAAGTTGGGGATAAATTTCCGATAATATCCGACAAGACCAAGGAAGCTACGAATTTGCTTGACCGATTTCAGAGCTTTCCAATTCAGCACATCTTCCACCTTGGTAGGATCGACGGCTACTCCTTCCGCTGAAATGATATGACCCAAGAATGGAACCTGCTTTAGCCAAAATTTACACTTGCTAAATTTGGCGTAAAGTTGATGATCTCGGAGTCATTGCAAAACAATGCGGAGATGTTCTTCCTCAGACTTGGAGTAGATAAGGATGTCGTCAATGAACACAACCACAAACTTATCCAACTCTGGCATGAACACAGAATTCATCAAATACATGAAGTGGGCTGGAGCATTGGTGAGACCAAAAGACATGACCAGGTATTCGAAAAGGCTGTATCGCATGGAGAAAGCCGTTTTTGGAATGTCTTCGGCTCGGATCTTTATTTGGTGGTAACCGGATCGGAGGTTAATCTTGGAGAAAACTTTAGCACCAACAAGTTGATCAAAGAGAATATCGATTCGAGGTACAGGGTACTTGTTCTTGATGGTTACGGCATTCAAAGGCCTGTAGTCAACACACAGACGTAAGGTCTTGTCTTTCTTCTTCACAAAGAGGGCGGGACATCCCTAGGGGGATGAACTTGGTCGAATGTAACCCTTGTCCATAAGCTCTTGTAATTGCTCTTTATATTCTGCTAACTCATTAGGAGCCATTTTGTACGGCCTACGAGAGATAGGCGCTGTACCCGGTAGTAGTTCAATTTCAAACTCGACATCTCTGTCCGGAGTCATTCCCGGTAAATCATCTGGGAACACGTTGGGAAAGTCACGTACCACTGGGATATCCTCCATCTTTTTCCCTTCAACGTGATACACTTAAGGAGTGGACAATCTGGGACATGGCAATCGGAGAATAGACGGGCCACAGAGGGGTGAGTTCAAGTGGACTTCCCGGGATTCAATGTGCAAGACGGCTCTATGTTTAGTCATCCATCTCATACCAAGAATTATGTCAATGCCTTGACCATCTAAGATGATTAGCGAAGCGGGGTACACGTTGCCTGCTAACTTAAGTGGCACTTTTCTCAACTCGAGATGAGTCCTTATTTTCCCACCGGGGGATGTGATGATGTACGGGTTCCCGTAGTGGTGGGGGTGATTTTCAGATGATTCACACATGCTTGACTAATAAAATCATGCGTTGCTCCTGAATCAAAAAGAACCATAGCAGCGTGTTGGTTGATCGAGAACGTACCCGCGAGAACGGGCTCTCCAACTTGAATCTCTTCGACCGTGGTATAATTGACTCGACCATTCTTGTGAGTAGGGGTAGAAGACTAGGGACGATTTTCATTGTTGCCGTGGTTGTTGCCGCTGCTGTGGTGGTTGTTGTTGTTCCCGGAAGTGTTGGAGTTGTTGTTGTTTTCCTGGTTGCGCTTCGGGAAACGACACTCTTTGGCAAAGTGACCGGTTCGGCCACAGTTGTAGCACGGCTGCGAGGAGTTGTGCTTCACAACTTGATTAGTCTGCTACGGAGGGCGGGAACCAGAGGAGGGCTGTTGGTTGCCCCCATGGGAGTGAAAGTGCTGCTGCGAGTAGGACGGACGAGGTCCTCCTCCCGACGGTACCGCAGCTCGGAACTTCTGTCCAGTCGGGGAGGTGATTGCCAGCCTGTACTTGGGCGGTCCAGAGCCGGACGAACTTCCCATAGCACGCTTCCTCTTCTTGTCCTCGGTGTTAGCACGGATGGCATCTTCTTGCACAATGGCGGCACTCATCAGGTCGTTGAACGTGCCGACGGTAACTTGTGCCAAACGGTCCTGCAACTTCGGGGTAAGGCCCGAGCGGAAACAATCCTTCTTCTTTTCATCCGTATCAGTGTGATACGAAGCATACTAAGTCTGGTAATTGAACTTCCGTGCGTACTCTTGCACGGTTCCCGAGCCTTGTTTCAGATTGAGAAACTCTTGTAGCTTGCACTTCATAAGACCAGCAGGAATGTGGTGTGCACGGAATGCGGAGCAGAATTCCGTCCAAGTGACTTGGTGGCCAGTCGCAAGAGCGGTGGTTTAGCTCGCCCACCAAGCACTTGCGGAACCACGGAGTTGTTGCGTGGCGAAGGGCTTCTAATGGTCGGTGCAGTGGAGAAGAGCAAACTTGGATTCCAAGGTGCAAATGAAATTATCTGCTTCCAGCGGATCACCGGCTTCTCCGAAGGTGGGCGGATGAGTTGCCCAAAAGTCGTTGTAGGAGGATTCACGGGGCTGCTGCGGTGGTGGTCCGGGAGCTCCTTGGTGATTCATGTTCTCCATGAACATGCGGAACATCTCGTTCTGATTGTGGATGAGCTGCTCCATAGGCGTCATGGGCGGAGCATTGGGTGGCGGCTGGTTTCCACCCACGTTTGAGGCACCAGGAGTATCACCGAGGTTTTCTCCACCGCGGCGAGTTTGCACCATCTTCCATAGGAGTAAAGCATGTTAGCCCGATCATCACATGAGACAATATGATAATAAGGCTTTGACATAGTGACAAAATAAAATTTCAGATTGCTCATAAACGGAAATGTTGATAGGGGAACGGTGCAGGTCACAAGAGATAACTTAGATTCCATTAGTTCCAACACCATAGGCAATATACTTACGATAAAAACCATGGATAAATGCGATGCAACTTCCGATACATGGCATGCCTTAGGTTACATCACTACAAACACGACAACAACACGATCTCAGAGAGCTTAGGTTACAACTTCACTTAGCGCTACCGACACTATCCACATACGAGCACAAAGTCTTACGAGATTGCACCCTACACAACGTACTACTCCTCAGTCACTCGACGTGGCTGCTACCATCGGACTCCCACTCCATGTCACCCGGTCCAAGGGGTGCCTTGTAGTCAACACCGGAGTCACCGTCCTCACTCAAATCGGCGTCGTCTGGGTGAATCACCGCAAGTGGCACGGGTGGCTGGGCATTAAGGACAGCGTTCTGCTGGGCATTGGCAACTTGGAGCTGCCCAAAGAGTTGTTCTTGCTGTGCGATGATGACGTGAGCGTCGTTGAGGTTCCCTTCCATGACATCCCTCGCATCTTGGGATTCTTCGCGTTGAGCTTGGAGCTCGCTTCGCTCCTCCAAGAGAGCGTCAATCTGACCATGAAGAGAGTAGATCTCCTCTTGGGCAGCAGTGAGTTGAGCATTACGCTGGTTCAGTTGCTCCTGCAACTGGTCGCTAGCATCACCCTGAATGAAGAGTTGAGCGTCATGGAGCTGCTCAAAAAGATCAGCCCGCTCCAACTCGCTAGTGTGCAGTTTGTCCTCGAGGACCGTGATCTTAGCGTCGCGAGCAGCGAGCTGGGCGTCACGGGCAGCAAGTGCGGACTGCAGTGCCTCATGCTCTCATTCCAACTCGAGAACGCATGCGGAAAGGTGCTCGGGGTCCTTCGTGAGCTTGTCATCAACCATCTGTCGGAATAAGTTTTGCAAGGGTGAGTCAAAACTCAACATCCCACTAAGTACACATGCCCAAAATAGCATAAGGGTTGATGCGTAAAGGAAGAGACAGAAAGTGCCCGATCCATTTGACGAAAGACCATGCAGTTCTGCGGTTGACAAAGTACTCACAGGGATGAGCAAAAACATGTAGCTTCTGGACAAAATTAAAATTTTGACCTTTTTCAAAAGTTGTGGAGGGGTTCATTATCTTTCCAACGCATACTCACACATCACCATCCGATAAAATCTCTGGGAGTTATGATAATCCAAAAACAGAGGACAGAAGTGAAGCCACTTCTGAAATTCCAGAAAAGCTCACTGTTTTTGCCAAATTCGACCCATTTCCAATTTTTCTGAGACAAACCCACTATACCAAACTTGTAGGGAAAAACATTATATTTCCAACGGGTACTCATTCACCTTCGTTGGATTAAAATTGAGGAAGTTATGTTCATTTTAGTTGAACTGACCTTTCTGGCAGAGTTTGATTTCTTCCCGATTAAGTTCAAACTTTCGTTTGAAGTGCCATAGGGATTCAAATTGCCCAGGGTAAGAATAAATGCATGTGGTATGCATGATTGCCAAATGCTCAATGCCGAATATATAGATCGATCCATTCGATGGCACGCACACCTCTCGCACGTTTCTAAGCGAACTACACATGGTTAGTGCACCTGCAATAGATCCATTTCAGAAACAATATATCAAATTTAAAAGAAACAAGCCAAAATAACAATGACAGTTTATGTCCAGGTATTTGCCCACCTGGAAGGCAGCCGATATTTAAGCGCAATCGGTCCGTGCATCAAACAAAGCCCAGGTCTTTGCCCACCCGGAAGGCATTCGATGTTTATTGTGCAACCGATCCGCGCACAGGCACATACCTTTGGGGAAAAATCCGTAGATGCAAGTAATTTAAACAAACATAACCCAGGGTTAGCTTTGCCACCTACTAATAAAATCCTTATATGGGCACTACTAGTTCGTACCTCACCGTACGGCGTAAAACAGGTTGTTTAAGTTTTTAAAATGTTCATCGGTGTGATGCTTATCCCGAATCGACTCTTATACCAGCTGCCGCAACCCTATACCAAAGTATAGAGTGTGCCGTACAGGATCGCCTCGGGAGATGGTTAACGAAGTAACCATACATAGCGTTCACACATGAACATCCATCATTTATAAAGATACATCATTAAGTGCATAATATTACAAGTTCAAGAGTCACTGCGGAAGCAAATTAAGTTACATTACCATACATATATTCTTGGTTCATATTACATAAATATGTGGAGGCGGAAAAATACGACAAAACATGACGTAGACCCTAAGTAAACCACGCCGGCCCTAGGGCAATGGCTCACTCATCTTGGTTTGGAGAGTTGGGGACCCATTCAATGGTCCAGTTCTGGGGCTCCTCACCTTCCCACACAACTTTGTTACAACAATCACAATAAGTAGCTCGAGGAAAACCTGAAAAACCACATAATCGCAAAGCCTGAGTATCTAGCATACTCCGCAAGACTTACCCGTCCAAAAGGTTTACTAAAACCGACTCCTAATACGCAGTGGGCTGACCGGGATTATTTGATATTTGCATAAAAAGCACCTATTAATTCTATTCTGCGATGCTTATTCTTTAACCAAGATTTTAATTGCTTGTTGCAGAAAATGAACTGTAGTTGAACCTAGCTAGCTGCTAAGACTTGTACAAATATAAAGAACAATACAACATAACAATATGTAGCCACAGAGTAAATAAATTCAGCAGCATAACCAAACTTCTCTACTTAAAGTATCATTGCCACTGCTCGAACAAGAGGTACTCATAACCGCGAGGGACGGCAATTCGAATCGATTTAAATCCTGCAAGAGAATAACCCTAGTGCACGACATACGCATCATTTAAGAACATGTATGGCCACCATTCACGAGATTACGATAAAGTCGATCCGAGGCCATCGATCTCGAGTACACGTCCTCCCCGTGATACAGTACTTCGTATCCGAGCTTAACCCGTGCACTCTCCAGCGGTCCTCAACCCGTGCATCCACCGTGCCATTCACATCACCTCTGGATCGATGAGTAATACCGTCCAACAATACGGCGCCCAAGTTACTAGGTTTACCAATTCCCATATAGAGGTATGCACTTGGTACTGTTCAATACTTGTCCGCGGAGTTGCAACGATAGGTTCTCAAATTTTAGCCAATTTCATTCTTCATGTGAATCATGATTGAATCAAGTGATCCGATAGCCTACCGTTGACACCACTAATTTAAGCCTAGCAGTTGCTAACAAAAGGGCTTACTAACGTAAACTAAGTATAGGTGATAGTGTGTTTATGCACGTGGGTTTCAATCCAAGCCCTATACGTAATGTACAATACAATAATCTTATATTGTGACAAAATAAAAAGGACTCGTAAATCAGTAGGTGTGCACCGGGGCTTGCCTTGGGAGTGATCGTAGTTAGAGTTTTCGACGAGGTTTAGCTCAACTTCAGGCTCCTCGGGGTTGCTTGCCACGGCCTTGCTCCCGGTCTCGCTTCCTAGTCAATGCAGTGCAATGCACGGTAAGGATTTGGACGATGATTCATGGCACTTCCTCAATAAATAGAATTGACGGAATGATGCTCATGTATGAGATGGTATGCTTGCATAACATTCTGGGCAGTTACTTAATTTAAGGGGCAAACTTCTAATTAGGGAAGTATGAAACATTGCAATTAATAAGCATATCACCTATATCTCAATTAAAAGCATACCTCTGGTGCTAGGGAATTAACAAGGTATTTTTCATCGGTGTGTTAAGGCCTACTTAGCAGACATGCAAAGCCTCTTAACTAAATTCCTATCAGGGAATTTATAAAAAAAATTCATTTACCAATTATAATGATTGTGTAAAGGAACATAGAAACTTTATATTGCAAAGTTCGACACCAGCATGTATCTCCTTAATTAATCTCCTAAAAGTTGACGTGCACACTTTTAAATATAACCGTAAACCGATCTGGATATATATAAGCTACTATGAAACATGAGCATACAATGGGGAGTAATAAACCTTACTGCAAGTCAAGATTAACATGTTGTATGAACAGTCCCAAAGATGAATTTATCCCTAATAATAACTATATGCATATACAAGGCAATATTTACATTGAAATTTCCTAAGCTAATTATCGAATGAGCAAATTAACAGCATAAAGCATATTGATGGTGCCCACAATTTTTACATGGGAATTTATAGACATGCAGAAATGCCCAAAGAACAGGAATAATAAATTCCATGATTTAAATCCTAACCAAGAATTTATGTAAATTCATTTATGGAAAATGGAGATTATGCAATAACACTAACAATTTGCATAAAAATGGAAATGTTCTTGTGCAAAAAGTTTAGAGATACCATGATATGCTTACAGAACAATTTTCATAATTTTACCATTTATATATTTTTACTTATGAATTTAATACTCTTAGCAAGGTTCTAAATTTGGTGATTTAATTTAATTAACCTGTTTCATAACTTTGGTGCTCATCTTGTTTTTCTGGTAGAGGAGAATCTTATGAATCCAACAAAATTGGTTTCATGATCATTGGACTTTTATTTCTCGAGTTATGAATTTTTGAATGTTTTATCAAATTTATGCGCCGGCGAGCCCGAACTAGCGGCCAAACGGCGGCATGGCCAGTCCAACGCCCTTTGCCCAAGTGCTCAGCGTCTCACAGCGACCTCGTGGCACCGGTCGGCGACCAACGGGAGGCGTCGGAGGTGGCCGGCGGCGAGTGGCGGAGCAGGGGGGGAGTATGGCGATGTCGCGCCGCGAGCACGACGAGCGAGAGCGGTCGGGGAGTGGCAGGAGAGCATCACCTTGGTGCGGTGATTGACGGCGGGGAGGAGTTGGTCGACGGGAATGGCCAGAGAGGGGGTCTCCTCGGCGGGGTGGGAGGAACCCGACGGCGGCGGCTCTTTCCCTCGTCAATTCCGGCGAGGTCGCTACGACAGAAATGGAGCGGGTTAGGGGCACGCTAGTGGAGGTACTTGCGCACCGATTTGAGGAAAAAGGAGGGAACGGGGAGCTGCCTAGGTGGAGCTCAACGCGACGGCGGCCATGGCGGAGGAAAACAGGGGCGGCGCTCGATTTTCGCTGCTTCTTTTACCGGCGATGGGGATGGGGGGTGTTGAGGGGCCTGGAGTGTCGAGAGAGAGCAAAGGGAGGTGTGGGAGAGTGCGAGCACCGGGAGAGTGGGAGAGTAGGCCTTGCTGCTGTGGCTCATATAGCCGAGAGAGAGATCGGGGGGGGGGGGGGGGGGGGGGGAGGGTGAGCTGGCAGGAGGGGAGTGGCTCATCGGTGGAGGGGCTTTCAAGGCTGCGCCGGTGGCACAGCAACGGGCAGGTGGAGTAGTGACCGGGATGGGCAGGAAAGAGGAGGTGATCGGTGGTCAGCGGGGGGGGTGGGGGGGGGTACGGCGGTGTCGATCGGTGAGTGGACCAAGGACAGAGAAGGTGGCTGACCCCTCTGACTGAAACAGTGCTCTGTACTCCGCTAAATTCTCTAATCTTCATGCCAATTTTTATGCATTTCCACAAAACCCTATCCTCCAACATTGCTTTTGGGGCCATGTCGAAATTCTTGTTGGAGAATTTATGAAAAATCCTGGAACATAGGTTAGATGCAGATTAGTGACCAACCGCTATAAATAATCAAAAAACTAGCAGGGAGAGAACTTACTATACGTACGGCTCCACTTCGGAAAGGTTGGTCAACAAATACATCATGATAGTGCGGAACTCTTCATGTTGCAAGTTTCTAGCAGTCCTGCCACTTGCACTTCCGAGTTGCCCTACGAATAGGCTGAGGGTCAATTCATTTTTGTTGGCATTGTAACGAGGGGGTGGATTATGCACGCTAGGAAGGTATCAGCATAGTATTTTGTTGTGAAGTTTGACACCTCCTCAGTACAGTATGCATCTGCCATTGAAGCTTCGATTTTGCACTTGTTTTTACATTTCGTTCAAAGAACCTTTTGTTGTCTCTCAATTGAATTAGCACCAACGACCATGAACAGGTCCATAAATTCATGCCTCATATGGCAAGTGCACAATCATATGCTCCATTGGATTGGAAAAGCCGAGAGGAAAGATCTTCTCCAGTTACAAATCAACATAGGAGCCATTTTTTCCAATTCTTCAACCACAGTCCGTGATAACTCCTTCGCGCAAAGGGTGCGGAAGAAATAGCTTAACTCTGCCAGCACTAGCCACACATTGTCAGGAAGGTAGCCTCGAACCATTACCAAAAGAAGCCGCTCAATCCATATGTGGTAGTCATGAATCTTGAGCCTATTGATTCGCATAGTAGTTAAGTTCACCTCCCTCCGCATATTCGCTGCATACCCATTGGGAAACATTAAACCATGGATCCATTCTAGTACCTCTTTCCTTTTGTTCCTCTTCAGTACAAAATCGACTGCAGGCTTTTTCCATCTCTTGTTGTCTTTGGGAGGCGGAATGTCAAGCTTTGGTCTATTGCATAACCTAGCTTGATCCACTCTAGCCTTAACATTGTACTTTGTCGTATCATGAATGTCCATGATTGTACACCAAGAAGCCTGGGCGATGTTCATTTCAGTGTGCATCATATCAAGTACATGTGGAAGAATAATGTGCTCCATGTACGGGAGCCTCCACAAGCCAGGGAACTGAGTCCAGGCATGATCAACACCATATCCCACAAAAGCACCACCTTCAACATTTGCTTGGAGCCAATCTAACCATTCACAAATAGTGGCACATGTTCCCATATGTGGTGTGGGGTCCTCAACCACGACATCTTTTGTAAAGTTCTTTACGTCCCTTCTGTATGGATGGTCCATAGGCAGAAATTATCAGTGTTTGTCAAACGAATAATATTTACCACCCTTTATCAACCAGAAGAACTAGAGAGCTGACTTGCATACTGGGCATGGGAACTTCCCATGGACACACCAGCTGCTAAATGCCCCATATGCCGGATGGTCATGCATGGAGTACACGTACCACACTATCATTTTGAAGTTTGTTTTTGTAGTTCGATCGTATGTCCATACCCCATCATTCCAAGCATGGAGCAAATCATCAATCAGAGACTACATGTACAGACTCATATTATTCCCAGGGTGTCTAGGAATTATCAACAACAAAAATATGTTCTGTCGTTGAAACATAACCCCAGGAGGGAGATTGAGAGGGATAACAAACACGGGCCAACAAGTGTATGGGGCAGAGCCCATTCCATTCAGATTGAACCCATCTGTCACCAATGCAACACATTACGAGCTTCCATAGCTTGATCAGGATACTTGCTATCAAAATACTTCGATGACTCAGCATTGGCTGGATATACCATATTCTCAGGACGGTATCGTTTGCCTTCTTTGTGCCATGTCATCAACTTTGCGGTGTCCTCGATCATGTAAAACCGTTGGATCCTCGGTATGAAGGGAAGGTACCGTAGGATTTTCATAGGGATCTCGAGCTGCCTCTTATGACCATCACCAGAGTCTACCTCCATGTACCAAGAGGACTCACATGTAGGACAGTACTGTGCATCCACGTGTTCTTTCCTAAACAACACGCATCCCTTAGGACAGACATGTATCTGCTCGTATGGCATTTTATGTGCACGAAGGAGTTTCTGTGACTCATACATGTTGCGTGGCAGATTGTGACCACCCAGAAGTAGGCTGCCAATAACTGTCAACATGTTATCAAAGCTATCTCGACTGATGCCAAGCTGGGATCTCAACGCCATTATGCGCCCGACGGCATCCAGCTGAGAAACATTAGTATGGTCGTGAATTGGTTCTGTGCTAAAGACAACATGTCATAATAGGCCTTTGTTGTAGGCTCTGGCGGCTCCTCCCCACCATGACTAGGTCCTTCATCGAAGTGTGCTTGATGAGAGTCACTTAACATGTCTCCGCACCCACCATCAGCATCATAATCATAGATGCATTGCCTCACGACCTCGTCTCTCGCATGATGTGCTTCTCCATGCCATATCCACCGGGTGTAGTTTGCCACAAACCCGTTGTTGCAATTTTGTTGACCCATTTTCAACTTTGTTTGAAACAACTTGTTTTCACAGTTGCTACAGGGACACACTGCTTTACTCTGTCCAGATTAAAATGCCTTCTTCAAGAATTCTTCGACCTTGTAAATGAATTATGTGGTGTAGTCACGCTTACCCCGCCAGTCCGTGTACATCCAGTCACGGTCATCCATCCTTTAACATAGCACTCGGTGTAAAAAAAACTAATTACATCTACACGATGCCTATCATGGTCTACTTGGTGAGCATAGGTCCTAATCCCACCCGAGGATGAGTAGATGGGTTTAGTTTTCATGCTCTCTCCAATCCAAGATAGAATTTTGATAGCATCTCCCCGTTGTTCTCCAAATACACCTCCTAGCAAGGAGATTGTGTATCCGAAGAACAACAGGGAGGTGATGTCGAAATTTTGTCTCGGACCAGAGCAGAGCATGAAAACTAATCAATCTACACATTCTCGGGCTGTCCAAAAAATGTGGATAATTCGAAACAGATATGGTTATTGATCAAACAAATGCATATTTCTAACCGTATCTCTTTCAAATGGGAGATGCCTATCTAGGTTACGTGTCCTAGAAACATGAAAGAAAAAGAGGGTTCTTGTAGGCCTCACCTTGCTACTCTATGTTGGCACTTCCCAAGTGCCCCTTTTATATGTGAATATTACCCCAATTAGAGAATAATTGATACTAATTTAGGCCATTTACCTATGACATTGTCTATATATTTGTATATGCGTTGTTTTGGAGCTTTATTGCAGAAACAGGTAAAATTGGTGATTAAACTGATGCTGGAGAGGACAGGAGTCTAGAACCGACGAAAAGCACTGAAGAAGCCCAGTGCGCCGATCGGCGCAGTACATGAGCCGATCGACGCAAGGGTGTTTTGGCCCACAGAAGTGACCGAGGCCCATTCCACATGTTTATGGAAGTTTATCTGCACAAGACACTTGAAGATATTTGCCTAGGAGATTTATGGAACTTCAAGATCTCGACGTGCAATACAAGACTTTATCTCGAAGGAAAAGGCCCACATGGCAGCTGTGGAAGACAGAGGAACCGACTCGGAGAAGAAACCAGAGAAGACACGGCTTGCACCGATCGGCGCAACCGTCTTATTTGCTTGAAACCGAGTACTTTAAGTAGAACCCCTATAAATACTTGTAAACCCTCGCCGCAGGAAGGAGAGGCGACAGAGGGACAACAGATCCATGAGTTAGAGCTAACGGAGCTTGCCCCGTTAGAATAGATCTCTAGTTGAGTTTCAAGAACCATTGGTGTTAAGAGTTGATCCGTCAAGGTAGGCCATCTCGACGGGGATGAATCTTACTCTATGTATCTCAAGGATGATTGAATATGTTGATGATGGTTTTGGTGATTTGTCTATCTTGATTCTATAATCATGCATGTGCTTATTCCAATTGCTTAGTTCTAAGCTAAGTAAGTTGATATTATCTTGATCGTGGTGATTAGGATAGTATTCGGACATTGTATTGATTATGGTTGCTTGATGATGCTAGTAGTGTGGTTTAGCGGTGACAGCACTAAGCCTGCGCAACACTATTGGATAGTTGAGTAGGGTAAGATACTCGCGCGATTAAATCGGGAGCCGCTTGGAAAGCAGGGTGGTCTTATTCATCATAGGTTTTCATTGATCTATGTAATTACCTATTATGATGCTATTTAATTAGACTTTCTGGTTACGATCTCACTAGTAGATATCTGGTTTCTCACTTAACAGCATAGGCTTACATGGCATCTGACGCACTTTGGCTTATATTCACTAGTGTGCCGATCGGCTCAACTCCTGCGCCGATCGGCGCAACGACAGATTTACTGTCTGGCGCAACTTTGCGCTGGCCAGTCTCCCCCTCATACAACCTATATTCGACAATAACTTTGACTAGATCTTTTATTGTTAACTTTGTTTAATTATCCCTAAGGTCCCAGTGGATTCGATAAACCTTGGAATACTCAATTCAAGGGAAAAAGTGCTACAATCGTACACCGTCCTCTTGCAGTATATAAGTGGGTGCGTAGATACGACCAACAAGCATAATTTCTGGCACCGTTGCCGGGGACCATAGCAGGTTTTTAAACATTGTTTGATGTATTAGTGTTTAGTCATTGTGCTTTACTTGTCTCTCTAGTACATATATTCTGTTAAGTGAAACTAACAGGTATGGACGGTTCTAAGTCAAACAAACCCTCGAATTACACCGATGATCCAGAAAGACTCTTTCACAAGAAGAGAACAGCAGAGAAGAGAAGCAAGTCACTTGGAGAATTAGCTGGAGAAGCAGTCCGCGCAACACCTCGAGTATTATTCACAATAGAAGACTCAGTTCTAGAGCAAGAAGAAGAGGAGATGGCAGTGGTACCTATGGTTAATCGTCTCAAGCCACAATTGACTAGTATTGTCAAGGCAGATTTCCAAGAAGCTCAAGATCAACTTCCATATCAATTAGAGAGATATGTTGGAATAGTGGCGCAACAACCGTTCACAGGTTCGGAAGATCCCAATCATCACTTGCAACACTTCATTGAGGTTTGCAGTACATTCAAGATAGCGGGATTGACAGGAGACCAAGCACGTGTGCGGCTGTTCCCCTTCTCTCTAGTTGGACGCCCCAAGCAATGGTACAGGAGACCAAGCACGTGTGCGGCTGTTCCCCTTCTCTCTAGTTGGACGCCCCAAGCAATGGTACAATGGATTGGAAAACCCAGTAAAAACGGTGTGGAACATGTTAGCAGCTGAATTCTTGGCCAAATACTTCCCTCCTGGTAAGACTCAAGCTTTGAAAAATAAGATTCTTGGATTTACACAGAATATTGATGAGAGCATTGGAGAAGCATGGAAAAGATACAATGAATATATGGATGCATGCCCTGATCATGGTCTGACGATTGGAGAAGTTGTTGAGAAGTTCTACACAGGATTGAATCTTCTATCACGTCAACACTTGGACGCCTCAGCTGCAGGATCATTCATGTCAAAAACCCCCACCGAAGCTAAGAATTTGATCAAGTTGCTAGTTGAAAATCAATCGTGGGATGCTGAGAGAAGCTCAAGGAATTTGCAACCTTCAAAAGGAGTAGCGAAGAGTGTGATTGAGAAGATTCAGGAAGACTTGATTATAGATCGCCACGATGCTATTCAAAGGAGGTTGGACAATAATCTTCATATCCCTAAGGAAGAGACACTCAAGCTGGCGGAATCACGCTCCACATGTAGTGAGTATGGAGAAGTTGGTCATGTGCAGAAAGATTGCCCTGAAGAGATGAAGATGCTAGAATATATGAAGAATAGTGGATGGAAGCCCGAATATCAGCAGCAAAGGAGTTCTTTCTCTCCTAGTTCGTCCATGCAAAATGCTATCCCACTTCGTCTCCAATGTCATGAGTTCTTCCAAGCTCGAGAGAAGATCAACAAGGACAATCAAGCTAAATTCAAGGAGATTGATCATGTCCTTGAGGGAATTAATGACAAGGTGATAGAAATTGGGAGCTCCAATGAGCAGATTTTGAAGCATACCAAGACTATGGAGCAACAGATGGGACAGCTATCGCAAGCCATTCAAGGCAACAAAGGGGCTATTCCTGGCAATACGATGTCTGCAGAGCAGTTGAAGGCAATAGCTATGCGGTCAGGAAAGCAAATAGAAGATCCAGAGCATTCTGCGGGAGCAAGGAAGCCCCGCGCCGATCGGCGCACACCCGGCGCTGATCGGCGCAACGATCCTGTCGGCGCCGATCGGCTCCCTAAAAGCGCTGATCGGCGCGAGGAGGATGTTGACCTCTCTGGTCTGAAACTGGGCGTGGAGACAGAAGAGCATGGCCCTGCCACGTTCCTGGATACTCAACTACTAACGAAGACAGAAAGAGCGCGGCAACACGATGAGCAATTTGCAAGGTTCGTCGATATTATGAAGAAGCTTTACATCAATGTCCCTTTTGTTGACGCTGTCCAAGTTCTCACCTATGCCAAGTACATTAAGGACATGATGCAAAACAAGAAGTCTCTAGTTTCTGAGGAGGTTGTGAAGGTTACTAAGGAGCTTACGGCGGCAATCAATGATGTTGTACTAGAGAAGAAACTCGACCCTGGAGACCCAGGCATCAAATACATGATTGGAACAAGGATATTTGATAGGTGCTTGTGCGATTTTGGAGCAAGTGTAAGTGTTATGCCCCGTCATATATTTATAATCTCAATTTGCCTGAATTAGAGCCTACGGGTATGTTTTTGGAGTTAACCGATCAATCAGTACGCTTCCCTAATGGAATTGCTGAGGATGTGCCTGTTCAAATTGGAGATCACATCATCCCTGTTGATTTTATTGTGCTTGATATGGATAAGAGGACGAGGACCCCGTTGATCTTAGGCAAACCCTTCTTGAGGACAGCAAAGGCAAGTATTGATGTTGGGAGTGGTGAGATAAGCTTCAATATAAGTGGGACTCCCTACTCTTTCAAATTTCGCCCAAAGGGAGAAGAGTGTCGTGCTATTGATGAAGTGAAGAGATACAAGACACCGTGGCAACATGGCGTTGAAAGTAATTGGAGGGGATGTATGGGTAGGTCGTCCAAGCTATATGAACCATGGAGATAAGAGAACCTTGTAGTGTCGCGGCCTCACATCCCGCACCGCGACACTAAGGATTGATTGTTTGCGGGGAGGTCAAGCTCTTTGACCTCTAAATAACTAGAGCGCTCTTGGGAGGCAACCCAATGATCAGGGGATTTAGAAGTTTTTTAGTGCTTGTGGGAGGGCAACCCATTTCACTTAGTTAATTAGTGTTGGCCGGGAGGGCAACCCGGTGTTTTTAATTTGCTTGCTTGTGATAAAAACAATCTCCCGAATAAAAAAAAATAGAAAAGTATGTGCTTAATTCTTGTGTGCTCTTGCGTTGTCTGTTTATTCGTGCAAAACTATGTATATACATACTATAGACTAACAATGTAGGAATATAAAACAAAAACAAAAACAGGAAGGAACAGAGCTTGCACCGATCAGCGCACTTCTGCGCCGGTGGCGCATTATTGCCCAAGTCAGGACGGAAGGCTGACGACGCGTAGAATTGAAGGGGTGCTAAAAATCAACCAACACAGTAATTTTCAGACACGGAGCTATTTTCAAGGTAATAAAAAATCTTTTTTGAATTAATTTTTGTGTGCAAAATGGTTGCTAAATGACGCAGGAAAGGATGAAGAGCAACATCTAGCGAAGAAGCGAGGGGCCAGGAGCAAAATGGACGTCGCGCCGATCGGCGCGAGTCAGCGCCGATCGGCGCGGTCACCAGATGAGCCCCGCTACGTATGTCAATACTACAGGAACATTGGGAAAAGTGGAAAATTAGGTGAAAGAGATGAACACGAGGCATCAGGATCAGCGCCGGACCAAAAGACGAGGTGCAAAGGACTTGCGCCGTTCGGCGCCCTTCTACGCCAATCGGCGCAGGTACCCATGGGGCTCCCAAATGGGTGACAAAGGTGGTAGGCGTTGATTTTGAGGAACAGGTATGATTGCTATGCAGGTGTGAAGTGCAGAGGAGACACGGAATTGACCAAAAGCTAAAAAAGAGACGGCGCGCCAATCAGCATGGGCCCGCGCTGATTGGCGTAGTCAACAAGATATAGGGATTCCGTGCTGTTCCCCTGCCGACCAACACGATGTACCAGGAAGTGACATGAAGGATGGGAATCAAGCGCCAGAGTGGTTAGAGCATTCAAAATTTGAATTGTGCCGATCAGCGCACTGCCGTGCCGATTGGCGCGCTCTCAAATTTTGAAATTTTTTGGCGGTTCCTTCTCCTGGAAGTTTCCCACACTATAAAAGGGAGGCCAGGCGCCCCCAGTTCGACACACCATCCCGGTAATCTCTCCACCTTCCCCACTACCCACGATCTCACACACGTTCCGCATTCCTCGCAGATGGATCGTCTTCGCTCCTCCGTCGGCAAGTTGGGCAAGAGGCTGCGCCGGGGAAGCAGTTCCGATGGCAGCAGCGAGTCGAGCGGTGACTCCTCGGCGAGGGGGAGCTCCGGTGCTCGCGATGACATGTCGGTGGGTGGTGCATCCACCGGCTTGGCGGCGGCGACATACGGGATCCGCGCCCGCCACTCCGTCTTCGGTGCGTCCCTTCCAACGAGGCGTGCTACGAGGAGCCAAACGGCGGCAAGCCGTGCGGTTCCCACATCACCACCACCGCCGGCATTCATGCTGCGCACGGTGGAGGAGGGCTTCACCCTCCAGAGCGCGGAGGAACAGCGGCACTACCTCGCGGTGAGGGGAAGGTTCGTCCCCAACTTTGACTTGGACGAGACCTTCCTCACCTCGATCGGCCTATGGGAGGACATAAGGAGGATGCTCAACAATCTCGGTTGGGTGGACTTCCACCTTCTTCCCATGGACTACAACCTCAACGTCATCATCGAGATTGCCTCTACGATGAGGCTTGGCACCGTCGAAGACGGCAACGAGGCCGTCAACTTCCGCGTCCGCGACATCAGCTACACGGTGACCCTAGAGGCGACGGCTCAAGCCTACACGGTTGGGTGGACTTCCACCTTTGGCTTCGATGCTAACGCCGACGTCGCCGGCATCTTGGGACGTGGGGAGTTGGACTCCTTTTGGAGGCGGCTCTCGTTCATGGAAGAGATGAAGCACGGCAACATCTGCAACCCGACCATTCAAGTCTTCCATCGGTGGTTGGCGGCGCGCATAGGCGACAATGTCGACTCCGGCAACGTCACCGATGCGGACTTGCGGTGGCTCTTCAATGCCATCGTGGGTTCGTCTCATTGCAACACCATGTCGGTGACGGTACGGGGTTGGCTCGACAAGAGGGGCAAGGCAAGCAAGAAGTTGGCCTTCGGGGCCTATCTTCAATGCCTAGCAGCCCTCGTCTGCGACAGCGACGGACCGGGAGGGCGCGATGACTAGTGGGAGTGCGCGACGGAGATCGGCGAGAATATGACTCATGGCAATATTGTCACGGGAAGTGTTCGCGCCGACTTCCATGTCGGTGGCACCAACGTCAAGCTCCCATGTGCGGAGCTAGGAGTTTTCCTCCCTCGCAAGCTGGAGGGAGGAAATTGGCTTGAGGAAGGTCTCCTGGAGGGGGGCCGAGTTCTCAAGGACCGCCATGGGCGGGTTCGACAGCCGGACACATCTACAGCAGCTGACGGCGAGTGGGACTCCTGGGGGTCACGCCAGGGTCCTCAGCAGTACAAGTCAAGGTGGAGCGACGCAGCGGGCGGTTCACAGCCCTCTGCGCCGATCGGCGCAGGCGACGCGCCGGTCGGCGTACCCTACTTTAGCGCGGGTGTCGACTACAGGTACCAAGGGCGTGTACCTGTGGTGCCTCCTATGCCCGGTGCAGACTTCTTCGTGCCCATGCAGGGGTACCTCGACAACAACATGCACTACATCGAGCGCGTGGAGGAAGCCACGTCCCAATGGAGGGACAACCACGATGCGATGGTGGAGGAGTTCGAGCGACTCAAGGCGCAGTGCTATGGCTTCGATCAGCCACCGTCTCCACTTTCGGATGACTAGAGTGCCTAGGAGTTGGCACGTGTATCGGTTTCCCGGTTTGCGTTTTCTTTTATCTTTTGCAATCTTTTTTCTTTATTTGCTTATAGGTGTGTGAGCGGGTTGGGAAACCATTTATCGGGTGTGCTTACTTTCATGCAAGTGTCTTAGTAGTAAATAGTAGTAGTTTTATTTTTATGCAAGTGTGTTAGCAGTAGTTTTATTTTCATGCAAGTGTGTTAGTAGTAGTTTTATTTTCATGCAAGTGTGTGCAAAAATCATCACCATGTATTCGAGTTTCGATCTTAATATAATGGTGGCGGTTATGCTCTTTTAAGAGAATTAAATTATTTATTCTTTCTTGAAAAGTGTTGATGAAGACCAAATAATGTGGAGCATTGAATAAAATTTTGAACTTACACTTAATGATTATTCGGCAAATATGTCTTATGTGGAGTAATTTTGAGTACCCATGTGCTTCATTTGTGTTCTCCAGTTTGTGATGATAACTTAGTATCAATCTTTTCATAAATAAATTTTTATGTTGTGAACTTTGGAATTTATTATTTTCAAGATCCTTACCTACCAATGCCATATTTTGAGCAATACTCATGAGCCTTTGATATGTAGATAAACAATAAATTGATGGTTGAGTTCGGTTAGGATTTAATTATTTTTGGTATGAACTTTACTAAGATGGCAATTCTTTGTGTATCTTTTTCTAGCCTTGAATTACTCATGCAAAAATTCAATTCCGCTGAGTACACTACCATAAACCCAAAACATCTTGTTGAGTATCATTCCTTGACCACATCCTATATTTCTAGCTAAATTTAATTCTTGAATAAATGTTGAAGCCAGACGGATCAAATACCAACAAACGTTGGTGAATTTGGGTTGAGAGCCGATCGGCGCACCTTGAGCCGATCGACGCAGCAGAGAGCAAAATAAAAAAAAAGGGGGGAGAAACAAGAAGTGGAAAAAAAAGGAAAAGGAAAAAAAAAAGAGAAAAGCTCTGCTGTTTGCTAAGGGACTAGCAAAATTTTAAGTGTGGGGGGATGGTATATGACATGCTTATTCTCGAAATTCATTCTAAAATAGCCATGAATCATTCCAACCATTTGCAATCTTCCAAGATCAAATTTTTGCTATGCACATGTCCACATATCCAAAGTGTGAGTCCTTTCTTAAATTTTTCTTTCTTAATGGCCATCTTGATAAGTTTCTATAATTCCAACGAAGAATAATCTTCTAGCTTTACAATATATTATTGATTTATGTTTGCAACCCTCGCCACAGGAAGGAGAGGCGACAGAGGGACAACAGATCCGTGAGTTAGAGTCATTGGGACTTGCCCCGTTAGAATAGATCTCTAGTTGAGTTTCAAGAATCGTTGGTGTTAAGAGTTGATCCGTCAAGGTAGGCCATCTCGACAGGGATAAATCTTACTATATGTATCTCAAGGATGATTGAATATGTTGATGATGGTTTTGGTGATTTGTCTATCTTGATTCTATAATCATGTATGTGCTTATTCCAATTGCTTAGTTCTCGGCTAAGTAAGTTGATATTATCTTGATCGTGGTAATTAGGATAGTATTCGGACATTGTATTGATTATGGTTGCTTGATGATGCTAGTAGTGTGGTTTAGCGGTGACAGCACTAAGCCTGCGCAGCACTATTGGATAGTTGAGTAGGGTAAGATACTTGCACGATTAAGGGTTTCCTCTCGGCAGCGATAAATCGGGAGCCGCTCGGAAAGCAGGGTGGTCTTATTCATCATAGGTTTTCATTAATCTATATAATTACCCATTATGATGCTATTTAATTAGACTTTCTAGTTACGATCTCACTAGTAGATATCTAGTTACTCACTTAACAGCATAGGCTTACAAGGCATCTAGCGCACTTTGGCTTAGATTCACTAGTGTGCCGATCGACTCAACTCTTGCGTCGATCGGCGCAACGACAGATTTACTGTCTGGCGCACCTTTGCACTGGCCAGTCTCCCCGTCACACAACCTAATTTCGACAATAGCTTTGACTATATCTTTTACTGTGAACTTTGTTTAATTATCCCTAAGGTCCCAGTGGATTCGATAAACCTTGGAATACTCAATTCAAGGGAAAAAGTGCTACAATCGTACACCATCCTCTTGCGATATATAAGTGGGTGCGTAGGTACGACCAACACTCTGCCAACTGATGAACCAAGGATGGAGCCTCCCTCTGCAAGAAAATAACAAACATATTAGTCTCCATGGCAAAATTTGGCAGCACGTCCCCTATAATTTAAGGTTTCCAAAAACTGCACCAACACGACGGCATGATGGCCGACAATCACATGCAATTCACATATATATGTTTCCCATCATTAATTCTTTCATTTAACTGTGCATATTATAAATATTGTTATTTGCTACCACAAATCAACAAAAAGATTTAAAACACATGCATCTATCTATCACCATTTAGCCATTTAACATCACAAAGCAACATAATCATCTAGGCCATTTCATACCACAAATTATGCGGGCGATGTCGTCGGCCGCATCCAGAGGGGGCTGGGGCATCGGTGCCGGGGGTGTGGCAGGGCCGTCAGTGCCAGTGGCGGGGCAGGGGCTCCGGTGTCGAGACGAAAGGGCGTCGGCCGAGCTCGGGCCGGGGCGCCGGCCGCGGAGCACCGGCTGTAGCACGACCTCGTGATGAGGCGGGGCTGCGGGGTGGCATCGCCATAAGCTCGGGCAGCGGCCGCGAGCCGGGCGTGGGCGGGGAGGCACTGAGGGTGGGGTGGTCGAGGGCAGGGGGGGCACCATGGGCTTGGGCGGGGCACCGGCTGTAGCACGACCTTGGGGTGGGGCGGGGCCGTGGGGTGGCATCCCCACAAGCTCGGGCGGCGGCCGTGGGACGTGGCACGGGTAGGGAGGCGCTAGATACAATGACAATGCAAGAAAATCAGATCATCACACCCTGGGCATCTGGTTTTCCCCTGCATCCACTGTATGATTCCGGCCAAGACCCTATTGCAGAGCCGAACATGGGGGATTTTGAAAGGACCGAAGATCTACCGAGAGGAGGGGGGTGAATTGGTAGCCGGCCACGAATCCAAATACTTCAATTTCACACCACTAGAACCCGACAAGTGTTGCAACTTAAATAGTTCTAGTATGCCAAGACCCTATGCATGCTAGTGTTCATGATGCAAAACAAAACGCGGAAGCTAAACACACTAGCCTATGCAAGCCACAAGTCACCCTATCAACTAGAACACTCAAATCCGGAATAGTAAAGAGGGGGTGAAGGAATGCTCATGATTTTTTCCCGAGGTCTTGAAACGAAGGCGCCTTCCCCAACTCCTTGTTGGACCACTCCCGCCGGAGTTCCGGTCCCATCCGCCACCAAGTGGAGTTCTCGCACACGAGCCCGCAAGCACTCTTGGAGTGAAGACATGGTATGCGTCACCACTGCCACCAAGGCCCAAGCTCGCCTCCCTTGAGAACTTGACGGACTCCCGGAGCCGGTACGGGCGCTCACTAGCGATGCCCCTTTCATCGGCGGGCTCAAACCGTGTACAAACGTGTGACGGCCTTCACCAATCACGATAGGCTCAATCACCAACACCTAACCGGTCTAGGTCTCACCATAGACCAAGACTAACAACCTAGATCACACCCTCAAGAACACCCTAGCCTTAGATGTGCAAGATCGCTCCTTGTTACTCTCACAAGCACTCTCAAGATATCCAATATCCTCTCCTAGTGCTCTCCTCTTTTCCTCTTGGACCTCACCAAATGCTCTGAGGTATTCCACTGGCCAAGAGAGGTCTCCAAGACACTAGCAACAAAGTTATATAGGCTTCCAACCTCAAACTAGCCATTGCTCCATGAAATCAGCTTTCTGGGCCTACTAACCGGACCGTCCGGTCACTGCAGACTCTGGCTTCAACGGCTCTGCCCACTGCTGATCTCCTGCTGAGCGGACCATATGGTCAGCTGACCGGACCGTCCGGTCCGTTTCTCTCTCCAGTCTAGAAACATTTCAGACTCAGCTTCCTCTCTGCCCTGCGCAACTCATACTAACTAGACCATCCGGTCAGTAGACCGGACCGTCCTGTCACTATGAATCCTAGAACAGACAGACTCCTCGCTGCTCACTGTAAATTCCAGACATCTTCACCTAGTGACCATACAGTCTGGTCACCATTGACCCCTCTGTTCGGTCACTTTGTCCAAAAGCTGAAACTTGTCGTCTTCGCTTGACTACGTTTCCCGACTTCTCCGAATAGCTCCTTGACTTCTCCACTATCATCTAGTGCCTGTGATTTCATCGAGCAACCTTGCACATCACCGACTAGACATGACGTAAGAGAAATAACCTAGACCCCCTTGATAGTTCGGTTTTTCCTATGGACTCAAAGCCCTAACAACTAGACAAGTGTTCCCAACACTTGCTGCATAGCTTGTCCTCAGCTTTGATCCATCTCCATCAACCCTTGGACTCCATCCAGCTCACAAGCATCCATGCTTGTGGTCATTGTCATCAATCGCCAAGGCAACCATCATCCATATGATTTGTAGTAGAGTTTAGAGATGATTCCTACATAGACAACACTCGTGTAGATATTAGCCCATAATTTCATAGTTGTCATCTATCACCAAAACATTCAAACCTTGGGGATCACATCAATGGTCATGAAGCTTACAATGTCCCCCTTTTTGGTGATTGATGACAACCACTACTTATCATAATCTTATGAATGAATAACAAGGCTAAAACAGCTACACTACGATCGAGAGGAACCTCAAAAGTATAAGAGAGAAACGTACAAGGTCCTACTCAAATAAGCATCATCAAGAGCTAAGAGGAATGAGGAAGAAAAGTGCACTCTAGATGATATGCATTCATGTCATGTGAAGATATTTAATAAAAGCATAAGGACATGCAATGCAAGACATGAACGATGATATGCAACAGGTTAGCATGACAATGCATAATCATTAAGAACAAGCAATTATCATCATGGAATCATATGCAGGCATACAGGATAAATAAGGAATACAAAGCACTGCATATGAAAATAAACCAAGTGAGATCAAGATGAGTCAAACACAAGCGAATGAAAACCATGACTCATCAAAATCCACGAACATCAAATAACTCCATCAAAATAAGATCCAAATGTATCTAACTCCCAAAACCAATGTACATGTATGCATAGGATCACACTCCAACTCGCCCTAGACCTATGACTACTTCTCCCCCTTTGGCAACAAGCACCAAAAAGCAGAAAAGTGAACATCTACGCGCTCGTGGTCGAAGGAAGTGGTGCTGTGCTCCCTAAGACTGTTCCGCCTGAGCATCCAACTACTCGAAGAAGTCAAGGTCTACAGGTGACTCAGACCATCTGTCCTGCCCTGCTGGTGGGACCGTGGATGTCTCCTCGGCAACAGTTGCCTGGAGAAGAGCAAGGTCATCCACGTCCTCCTGAGTGTAGCCTCGGCGGACCAGATACTCTGCTACCTGAGGTGTAAGTGTGCTGACTGTAGCAGTGGAAGGTGAAGTTGTAGCTGTCTCTGTAGCTGGCTGAGAGTCTACACGAGTAGTGTGCACTATGTCTGAGAACAGACTCCTGACTGGTAGCTGGGAGGTGGAAGGTCGTGCCATCTGTGAGGTCGAAGAGTGTGTTGGTGAGGTGAACAACGCAGACACTGAGAAGGCGGACACGGGGGAGAGATGAGTCACTGGAGAGAACGTCTGTCTTGCTCCCCCTGTCGGTAACACCCTTGAGTATGACAACCCACTAGACTGAGTTGTCATCAAAACATTGAAGGGGCCTGGCTAAGTCGGCAGCTGCTGAAACTGTAGAAGTGCTGAAGGTCCTGGCTGCTGACCTGCCTGCCTCTGGGTCAACTCGGTCATCTGGGTCATCAGTGTAGTCAACAGCATCATCTGCTGTCTCTGAAGCTCGGCCTGTCCCCTGATGACCTCCATCATCTGACGTCTATCCTCAGCTGTGCTCTGGATGAACTCACCCAGGCATCCTGCAAGCGCTGCTACAGTGATAGCGTCCTCTGACTGAGTACCTGTCGGCTGAGGAGGTACTCCTATACTGGTTGACTCAGGAACCACCATCTCTGGATGAGCTGGCTGCTCGTGAGTGACTGGCGGTGACTCCTGCTCCTCCTCCCCTGTCTGCTGACTAGAGGCCGACTATGATCCCCTAGGGACTCGAGCTGCATAACTGGTGGTCACCTCAGGGAACGTCTCATACTGCTCCTCTGTCACAAGGCCCATCCTCCTTAGAAGATAGCAAATGTATGGGGCATAGACCAAGTGACGTCCTCCTACTCTCTCAGAAATAACCTCCTCCATCTCTCCAATCAGTAGGTCTGCCAGGTCAAACTGCTCTCTCCTCAGAATAGCTGGTACAGCGCACTGGTGAAGTAGTGTGAACTCCTCTTTGTAGCCAGACCTGGGGATGATAGTCCTAGTGACTGTCGCTCTAACCACCTTGGCCTCTGCGGTGAGTCTCAGAGGGCCTCTCTCAAAGCCTGGGGTGTGTGGTGGTAGAAAGGCGACCGACGCCATGTCATCTGATGGTAGCTTCCCTCCCTGTGATCTGCGAGGTGGAGCGAGGGTCCCATAGGCACTCCTGTAAAGCTGAAAGTCTGAAGCAAGAAGCCCTAGGTTGGCGATGAGGTTCTCTCTAGTCACACGCTGTGGCTGCCCTTTGAACAGGAACGAAATCTCTGAGTAGTCTGTGGCAACCCACAGTGTCATGTAGAACTCTAGGACTATGTCCTCCCTATACCTGTATGGAGCAGTAACTAGCTTTGCTGGCCCTGGCAAGTACGTGAAGTACTACTCCATGTCAGTGCTGGTGGCCCTCCTCATGGCCTGGTAAGTCGTGTACTGATATGGCACAAACAATCCAGACTTGCCCTTCATGGCAAGGTAGCGTCTGAGTCCTTCTCCAATCCTCCTTTGGAGGCCTGTCCAGTACCTCTCTCCAGCAACGGGATCCCTGAGGACTGAAACCCACTGCTCAAAGGAGACTAGATGTAGTGCCTTAAGGTCCTTTGTAGGAACCTTAAGTATGTCTGGCTCTCCGGCTGCCTCAACACGTCTCTGCAGCCTCCTTGTGCACACTGCACAAGTACGCCTCGAGTCTCCTGCCCGGTGAGGTGTCCTCTCGGGAACTATCTACTGTGGCTATGCTGACAGCTCCTCCTCTGACTCTGACTCCTCAGACTCTGACTCTGAGGTCTCCTCCTCTGACACCTCCTCCTCAGACTCCTCCTCCTGCTGTCTGTAGGATTCCTGCTTCGTAGGTCTCGACGACCTCCCCTGACGGGAAGTCAGAGTATGTTGTGACCATGCTGGCAGAACAACTCCTGTAGCCAGAGGAGCAGTCCTCTGGCGCAGGCCCTGTGACTCTGTCTACCCGATGATCAAACGTGATCCGGGTGTCCTACGCGAGGTCTCCATAGCCTCTAAGTGCCTAGCAACCCTCCTAGCTCTCTCTGAGTCTGGGTCCAGCCTGGTCCTCTTCCTGCTCTTTGGCTTCTCTGGCATCTTTCCCTTGCCCTTGTCCTGTCCAGATCCTGCCATCTCTAACTCTGTTGACTACTGTCACCTGGGAGTATCCAAAGATGAACATCGAGAGGAACACGATCGATTGCCGAAAAGATCAAGACTCGGACTTTGCCGGCAATGGAGGTGAAAGAAGAAAAGTAGCAATCTTTGCCCTAGCACTTGAGGTGGAGGAAGCTCAGCGCGTGACAGAGAGCAGACGACTGCGGCGGCGCACAGCGACGACGGCGCTGCTGGTGCCGGCGATGAAGAGAAAGCTTGGTGGCGGCCGCTCTGGTGGCGCTGCTGTGGGTGGCTGCGTGCGAGCGCATGAGCAGGTGGGTGCGTGAGCGTGCACAACTGTGTGCGGAGGCAAGCGGGGGTGTGTCGGGAGCGTGGCACGGCGGCTTGTCGGTGGGGAAGCGTAGGGACGTCGGCGACGGGGTGCGAGGCGGCGAGTCCGGAGCGGGTTCTCGGCGTCAGGGGTCAAATAGGGATGAAGCCAAAACAGTAACTTCCAATTTTGACCTAGGTCAAAACGAGAACCAACGGTCAAGATTCATCAAGGACGAAATAAACAGCTCAGATCAGGAACTGTAACGCGCGATCAATCGTAGTGACCGGACAGTACGGTCTCAGGACCAGACGGTCCGGTCTGCTTTGGGTCTGCTGGCATCCCATATAGACCGGTCGGTCCAGTCACTAGGACCGTTATGTCTGGTCTCTATGACCAGACTCTCCAGAACACTATGTCTGTGGGCACTGATCGGACTATACGGTCCGAAGATCGGACTGTACGATCTCTACTAGAATTTTCGCTGAGTCAAGAAATTTCTCCATTTTACATGTGCCCTCACTTAACACCCAATTAAACACTACACTTGGAATATGATGGGAACTCTCAAATAATGGCACCTTTTGGCCTTATAATTTTTGCAAATGCCAAATGGAAGATTGAGCAAATAAGAACCAATGCGAATAAGAGCCAAATGGGTATGTATGAGCTTTAGTCCATGAACTGCGCGAGTAGGTTTAACCTCAGAGTTCATAAGAGCTTGCTCAATGGGCATGAAGCATAATCCTTTCCTTTGGTCACACTTGTGGAGATGTAATCTCATATAGAGCATGAGGCACAAATATCTCCAAGTGAGACAAGCCTCCTTTGTGTTTCCTATATGATGCATGCAACAAGCATTTTACATATGCATTGAAAGTAACATGCCATGTGAATGCAAGCAATATTAAACAACACACAAAGGAAACCTAACAATGTCAAGTTTGAACCCCTCCCAAGCTTACTCACTATAAGCCATACCCTTGCCTTGAGAGAAGCCAAACCACCATCTCAAGCACTCCCCCTTGCTTATAGCTATCTTGGATGGGTTAGACATTGACTAATTTTTATGTGTTTTTGTTTTAGTTATTTACACATGCATGGATGCAAGGCATACTAGTCACAAAGGAGTCCTAATTACCATGCAATGCAAGAGAAAGAAAAACACACTACAACAAAGAAAAACAACATGGTTACCTCCCCCATGAGTAGATAGGTCGTTGAGGCCCATGTCACTTGTGGTGGACTTCACATGATCTTCATGAAAGTGCTTGGTCCACCACCACCACCATCTAGGTCTTGTTCTTAGGCACCCACTTGTACGTGGTTGACCTCTCAAGATCAACTATGCAATCAACTATGCACTTAGGTACCTATATGCTCTTGACCTTTCTCTTCTTGTTTGGTGGTCCCAAAGTCTTTGCTTTCACCTTGCCACCCTTTTCCCTAAAGATCTTGAAGTGGGTGTTCTCATGGAACAAGTTAGGGTTAGGCAAAACAATGGAACTTCTCACCATAGGGCAATCCTTGATGGTGTGGCCATCCTTGCAACAGCTCTCGTAATGGTAGTCATCGGTGAGTAGGGGTTTGACCCATTCGGGAATGGAGTCACTCGTCCCGATAATGTCGATAGAGGCGGGATATGAGCCAAGTCCACGGTCGGAGACGTTGTTCACAAATTCTTCCCAAGAATCTCTTTGTGGATGGCTCTACCACGTGCAAGTCTCTCAAAGTCGTCCATCACCATTTTCCTCTCTTCCTTGAGCTTGTGATATTCCTTCAAAACAAAAGGCTCAAGAGAAGAAACCTCATTCGAGGTGGTTAGTTCATCACACATAGTAGAAGCATCGCTCATTGATGAACAAGAGGAGGGAGAGGCAAGGTTCTCAACATTGATGGCCTCATAAGCAATCTCAAGGGCCTTGTACTTCTCTTGAAGCTCTACATGATCACCCTTGAGTTTGTCATAACTCTTGTTTAGGGCCTCATGAGATGTGACAAGGTCCTTGAGCTCACTCTCAAGGTCACCAACACGGTCCTTAGCCAACTTACACTGTTTTCTTACCACATCCAACATTTTAGATTTCTTGACGGCCATGTCACGGGCTTGCTCAAGCATACTCCACAACTCGACACAGCTATGCTCCTCGTCATCGCTGTCACTACTACTCTCATCCTCACTCTCCCCAAGGTGGCTCGTGGCCATGAGGCACGTGGGAGGTGGAGGGAGAGCTCGTGGTGATGTGGTCTTTATCATGGCTAGGCCGGTCACTTCTTCATCACTTGAGGAAGAGGACTCATCACTTGAGTTGTCGCTTGTCCACTCCCTAACAAGAGCCTTGTGTGAGAATCTTTTCTTGGAGTCTTTGGCTTTGCCTTTGCCCTTGCTCTTGTCTTTGTTGAAGAACCTCTTCTTCTTTTGCTTGGCTTTGGGGTCTTCACCTTCTTCTTCTTCTTCACTTGAATCTTGTGACTTGAATGCTTCTTTCTTAGGCATTGGGCACTCTCGGACAAAGTGATTCTTTGAGCCACAATTGAAGCACTTGCCCCTGGACATAGAGGCAAACTTGTTCTTGAAGGTCTTCATCTTCTTCATGAGAAGAGCCAAGTCCTCGGTCAAGTCACCTTCATCATCATCATCATCAGTGACTACCTTCTTCTTGTTTTTCTTGCTCTTGCTTGATTCTTGCTTGTCAGCCTGTAGAGCAAGGTTGGATGGTTGAGGATCATCCATCCCCAACTGGTAGCTCTCGAAGGCAGTGATCTTGCCAAGTACATCTTTCATGGTCTTGGTCTTGAGGTCACCCTGCAAGGGATAGGTGATAATGGACTCATACTTGGGGTCTTTGAAAAGCCTCAAGAATCTTCTGATGACCTCCACGGGCTTGAGCTTGAAGTCATCCCCAAGTGCATTGATCTCCTCCACTAGCACATGAAAACGAGAATACACAGTGTTAGCTCTCTAGTGTGGTAATCTAGCAAAGTTATCATACTTGTTCTTCAGCACATAGTATCTTTCCTCTTTGCCATCACTAGTACCCTCTTGGATACCCTGAATCTCCGTCCAGATACCGTGTGCTATCGAACTTGAATCCAATCTAGCAAACACATCCTTAGATATGCATGAGAACATAGCATTCTTGGCCGTAGCATTGTTCTTAATGAAATCAGGTTCAAGAAGGTTCACATCCGCATCCGATTCATGGATCACCATCCATATCTCCGGATCAAGGGACTCGAGGTAGGCTTGCATACATGTCTTCCAATACCCGTAGTCCTCCCAATTGAAAATAGGAACACTCCCCACCATTCCTAGCATCCTTACTCAAGGCAGTGAAGCCTCAAAGTTGAGCACTTGGCTCTAATACCAATTGAAAGGGCCGAAGGCCCACCGAGGAGGGGGGTGAATCGGTAGCCGACCATAAATCCAAATACTTCAATTTCACACCACAAGAACCTAACAAGCGTTGCAACCTAAACAGTTCTAGTAGGCCAAGATCCTATGCATGCTAGTGTTCATGATGCAAAACAAAACGCGGAAGCTAAACACACTAGCCTATGCAAGCCACAAGTCACCCTATCAACTAGAGCACTCAAATGCGGAATAGTAAAGAGGGGGTCAAGGAATACTCATAATTTTTTCTCGAGGTTTCGGAAGGATGGCACCTTCCCCTACTCCTCGTTGCACCACTCCCGCCGGAGTCCCGGTCCCTCCCGCCACCAAGTGGAGTTCTCGCACACGAGCCCACAATCACTCCCGGAGTGAAGACACGGTGTGAGTCACCGCTGCCACCAAGGCACAAGCTCGCCTCCCTTGAGAACTTGTCGGACTCCCGGAGCCGGCATGGACGCTCACTGGCAATGCCCCTTTGACCGGCGGGCTCAAACCGTATACAAACGTGTGACGGCCTTCACAACCGATCATGATAGGCTCGATCACTGACACCTAAACAGTCTAGGTCTCACCATAGACCAAGAGTAACAACCTAGATCACACCCTCAAGGATACCCTAGCCTTAGATGTGCAAGATCGCTCCTTGTTACTCTCACAAGCACTCTCAAGATATCCAATATCCTCTCCTAGTGCTCTCCTTTTTTCCTCTTGAACCTTACCAAATGCTCTCAGGTATTCCACTGGCCAAGAGAGGTCTCCAAGACCCCAGCAACAAAGTTATATAGGCTTCCAACCTCAAACTAGCCGTTGCTCCATGAAATCAGCTCTCTAGGCCTACTGACCAGTTTGTCCGGTCACTGACTGACTGGACCGTCCGGTCACTACAGACTCTGGCTCCAACGGCTCTGCCCACAGCTGATCTCCTGCTGACCGGACTGTACAGTCAGCTGATCGGACCATCCGGTCCATTTCTCTCTCTAATCCAGAAACATTTCAGACTCAGCTTCCTCTCTGCCCTGTGCAACTCATACTGACTGGACCGTCCGGTCACTATGAATCCTGGCACAGACAGACTCCTCGCTGCTCACTGTAAGTTCTAGACATCTTCACCTAGTGACCGTATAGTCCGGTCACCATTGACCCCTCTGTCCGGTCACTATGTCCAGAAGCTGAAACTTGTTGTCTTCGCTTGACTTCATTTTCCGGCTTCTCTGAACAGCTCCTTCGCTTCTCCACTGTCATCTAGTGCTTGTGATTTCACCGAGCAACCTTGCACATCACCGACTAGACATGACGTAGGAGAAATAACCTAGACCCCCTTGATAGCCCGGTTTTTCCTATGGACTCAAAGCCCTAACAACTAGACAAGTGTTCCCAACACTTGCTTCATAGCTTGTCCTCAGTTTTGATCCATCTCCATCAACCCTTCGACTCCATCAAGCTCACAAGCCTCCATGCTTGTGGTCATTGTCATCAATCGCCAAGGCAACCATCTTCCATATGATTTGTAGTAGAGTTTAGAGATGATTCCTACATATACAACACTCGTGTAGATATTAGCCCACAATTTCATAGTTGTCATCTATCACCAAAACATTCATACCTTGGGGATCCCATCAATGATCATGAATCTTACAGATTTTAATGGACAGATAGGGTTGTCACCACCTACTGCCTACCCCTCCCAATCTGTGGGCTACATGACAAATAATGCATTCTTTTGATCTAAGCATCACGCTTGCATCTTTAGAACAATACTCCTAATCCCTTATGCGATGAATCAGAAAAGGAGTAATCACATTTAAGTTAACATAAAGCACATGGAAATGATCTAAGTCACACATTAGTCATGCATCATTATAATGACATAAATAAAGACTATATTAAGGGCTTATGTCTAACATGGTAACATAGTATTACTACATTACTAACATGCAAGCATAATAACCACATACATAAATGGATTATATAATCAAACAAGAAACACATGACCCAAACATAACTATATAAAAAGACCAAATATATTAAATAGAATAAAGTCTTACAAAATAAGAAAGATACAAGAGTCATACCACAACTATAAGGAAGACTTGGGAACTAAAGAAAACTCTATTCTGTCATTGCATAGTCGAGGGCAGGGTGGGCGCGGACGGGGCGGGGGAAGCTCTAAGCGCGGCGGGCGGGGCGGGGGAAGCTCTGGGTGCGGCGGGCGGGGCGGGGCAGGAGCAAGAGTCAGAGCGAGCCAGAGTGCGCGAGTGAGAGCGAGAAGTGAGGGAGATCGAAGATGACGAACGGCAATGTCCGGAAAAAGAAATTTGCCGTGTGCCCAGATCCAGGGCACACGGCAAACGCACTCTTTGCTGTGTGGCCAGATTTGTGTACATAGCAAAGCAGTTTTCACCGTGAGCCCAGCCTGATAGCACACGGCGACTAAAATATCCAGAGTTCGCCGTGTGCCTTTGTCCATGGCACATGGCGAAGAATATAATATTTTTTCCTTTTCTTAAAACAAATAATCACTTTGTTGTGTGCCTGCCACCGTGGCACACGGAACAATATGTCTATTCTAAAGTTTCTCCCACTTTATTTGATCCACATAGTGCTCGATTTTTTTAAAAAACCAAGACAAGGCCACAATCACATGGATATAAATTTAGTAAACACAAATTTTTATGATTTCATGTACTTCTAGTTGACATTTTTATAATATTCAATGCATAAACATTAAAATGGCATATATACTTGGAGTTAATGGATTAAAAATATCAAATTAAACCGAAAAAAAACTGAAGATGAAGCATATAATGTGTTGTCTATTGTCTATGGAGAAAGTCTTATAGTGAAATTCTAATTGGAAACTGATTCCATCTCGAACCTAACCACATCTCTCTCTTTTCTCTATTGATCTTCTTCCACATAGTTTTAATTTTTAAGCACTATACGTGAGAAAATGTGCGAAACCAGCTCAACTATTTACCATAGACTTTGTGTCGGTTCAAATGATACAACGACAAATCTCAATAATTTTGGACTTTATATGAATTTAATAAAATTTAATTACTATTTGACCTGACGTTCATGGCAAATGTTTCATGAATACAACTTTCCAAATCAGATCTCAACTAATGGACAGGCCTTAGAGTAGCCTCAATAACATAAATAACATTTTTTGACTCACTTTGTTCTATTATTTCATGCACTTGTAGTTCAAAATTCAATTATACAGAAAATATGATTTGAATGAAATTAATTGGTTAAATATAATACACAAATAGAGAAATGCCTAAAATTGAGACATAGAGAACCAAAGAATGTATGCGGAGTGGAGAAAAAAGTTTGACATGGGTTGGACAAGTTTTCTTGGTTTGTTTGTCATGTGCGAAATCATAGCACAGGGCGAAGAGTCATCTTCACCATGTGCTAGACAAGGAGCACACGACGAAAGGGGCTCTTTGCCATGTGCCACGGCTGGGCACACAGCGAAGCTTGACGGGTGCCGCGCCGTTGGAGTGGGACGGGAGATGACGAAAATCGGTTTGCCGTGTGGTGATGGGCACACGACAAAGAGTGTTTTCATCGTATGCTACGCGCGTGGCACACAACAAATCATGTCTTCGCCGTGTGCCTTGTTTTCGACGTGTGTTTGGCTGGAAACACACGGCAAAAAGGTTCTTCGCTGTGTGCCCGATGGACAGCACACGGCGAAGTTTATGACATATGGCGATTTTCGGTTTTCCGGTAGTGTTTGCACTATCGATATATGCACATATGCAGTGACTCAATTTCACAATGCATAACATCATCTGAAATTTCATACAATATCAGATGATACACAGGTAATATTCAAAACTGATCAGTTGTGATCTAATATTAATCTATAAAATTCCATACAATGACTCAATTTTCACATATACACAAAAGGCATTTTTTCCATAATTATTATTGATTAATATCATCACATAGAAATCAGAACACAGAGTCACCATGTGTGCAGTCTCGAGACTAAGTCGCAACCCATATATATGCTTGACATATGTACACCGCCTCCCCCCCCCCCCCCCCCCCAAAGATGCAACAAAAAGGCTGACTTAATTTTATCAATTACGCAGAAGCATATGAACAGGCAAAGTTCCAACGAGCGGCTAACAAAGCGCAATTACGAAGTGAATCTCTATAAATTACTAAATGCAGTATGCAATGCGATCAATGGCTGTTTGGCAACACACGTTCAAGGCCTGTCGTATTTAATTTTCTTATCCGTTCTCTCTCTGCTTTATTGTGCTCCAGCCTCCAGCCAACATAGATTACGTACCCATCATCAACCTTCCAAACCTAATCATGGACCATGAATGGCTTGGCTAGCTACCACGCCATCGACAGCTACCGCTGGGCGTCGCCGTGAACGGGAAAGACCGTATAGAGAAAGCATTTCCGTGGCCTTGATCTCACTCTGGTGAAGAGGACATGAAACTGAGCTGGTGTACGTCCACTTGATGACTTGAACCAATAAACCATGGAGTCATGGACAAGACAAGCACCACATGCGATTGACTATCCAAACGTCGCCGACGTCGACTTGAACCACATGTACGTCCACTTGAACCAATAAACCAGTCAGCATGAGTGTCGTCAAGCTGCATTTAGAGCCATCGCGAGGCTATGCTTCCATCTGCCGCCACCCTCGCATGGAGGTCAACCGCCAACATCGAGATCCTCGTAGCGGTGACCTCCTGCATCTTGCGATGCTATTCCTAGTCTCCTTTAACGGAGCCATGTGATGAGAAAGAAACGCTCATTCATCGCTCGAGCGTTTGACTAGATAAGCGGCAACGATGCTATAGCCTAGTGTTCATTGCTATCCTCGCTGTTGGCTCTCATCGTTGTTCCTGAAGAATAGGCAGAATATAGGAGGTGTTTGGTTCGTTGCTGGTAACTGTATCGTAATGGTAATAAGTTGACCTGTAATCGTAACCGATGTTTATCATTACAGGTTTTGTTTGGTTGGGCCATGTAATGTATTCTGGTTTCATTACTGTGTTTGGCTGAGAGTACAAGTAACATAATGAGATTTGGAACCTAAACTTCACAGACACAGTTAACACAACAACAAAAACGGCCTGTAGTGGCGGCTCGTAAAGGCCTGGGCCACCCCGCCGCTACACAAATCCAGCTACAAATAAGCGTTTGTAGCAGCGGGTGATCTGTAGTCGAAACAAACCGCCGCTACAGACCCATTAGTAGCGGCGGTTGGTGATGTCAACCGCCGCTATTGTGTTCTAATATTAGTGGCGGTTGACATCACCAACCGCCGCTACTTTGCTCTAGTAGTAACGGTGGTTGACATCTTCAACCGTCGCTACTTGTTTTAAAAAAAAAAATTAGCATATATACAAAAATCACAGATTCTGCATACATAGAAATTTACAACATCTCATTACAGATATTTACAACATCTCATCACAGAAATTTACAACATGTCATCACAGAATATATACAACATCTCATCAAAATGTTCAATGAATATTATAAAATATCTTATATGAACCCTAATGCATAGTCATCATCTTTCTCTGGAACATTGGGCTCATATGGTGCTCTCGAATCAGCCCACTCACAAAGTGACCTATGTTTTGTTGCTAGTAAACCCTTTGAATCAACATAAAACGACAGAGAGAAGATACAACTAGATACATGGAATTTATACTCAAGTGAACGCGGGATTCAGGAATCATACCCTTTCTGAACTCGTCGTTTCTTTTCATCTTTACAGCCCATTCTTTTTTTGTCCTTGCGGCTTTCTGTGTCACATGAGCAGAGTTTGTTAATATATAAGTTATCAAAAATCAAAAATAAGTAAAATAGACATAAACTAAATCAACTTATCTCTTGTTGAGACTCCTCAATAATATGGTACAGGTAAGTTGAACTGCCAGACAAGAACACACAAGTGTAGCAACCACAATGCACACTTTCTCGTACTTGCTTATGGCACTATAAATTAGAGAACACAAGTTCGTTACACTTTCGATAATTATATGAATGGATAGTACGATTAGGATGTATATGAGATGCATATAAGTCTTACCAAAAACCTATGACGCAAGTACATGTTCTTTTTCCTTGTAGGATGGCATGGCCCTCCGGCTATGACATATTTCTCGTAAGCACTGAGTGATCGACAAAAGCGTATCATTAGATGATATTAACATCATCAAATCATACATACATAGGCAAATTTCTTACCGATCTATGAGTTGCACAATGTCCCTCCATAACTTCTTGTTGTAGTCCAGACTATCAAGCACTAGAAGGTACCCTTCTTTGGGAAATATCATCAGACAAATCCAATGATTGCTATAATAATGTTGTCAACAAGTTAATTATGATTGGATTTAACTTTAACATATGATAGATGAAGAAAGCAGTAGTTGTCCAACTTGCTTGAAGTTATATGGGGCCATAATGCATTCTCTATCCTGCCACTTCAAGTAGCAGTCGCATAAATAATTAATAACTTCAGTCCTTGCTTCATTTGTCAGAACCGTCTTCATTATAGTTAGCTCTGTCGATGTCTTATCCGGGTGGTTTTTCGGATTTACCGTTGGGTTGATCGTGCTTTGGTTGATGTGGTTTGGGTTGACGTAGGCCACCCTCCAATCTTTTCTGTTAGTCCTCTTTCTTTAGAAAAAGGAGCTCATGCTACAAAGAAAAAAGGCATAAGATAATATATCGAATTATGCTTGAAATACAAAGTAGATCGAATGAGACACTTACATGCACCATAAGGTGATGAAGGTGACATCCATCTTGTCTAGACGAAACATTGAATGGACATCCTCCCAAAATAGGGATAAGATTTGTTCGTCTTTTTCGTTGAACACCTCTTTTGGAATCCTACAAGTGATTGCGGTGACCCCTTCCTTCGACGCCATCATGTACCAATTGTGCAACTTCCGCATCTCTCATAGCAGGTTCTTGTACATGTTCTTTTATATAAGGGGTTTACCGAATATGAATTTCGGGTAGTCTACATCGTTCGCAGGATTGTCCAAAATGTGATCATCGTATGATAATATATCTCGAGGATCTTGTTCTTGCAAGATGAGCTTACCAGTGGATGCTATACGTTTTTGCAATCCAGCCAAGTACTTATCAATATCATTTTTTTTCTTTTAGGTCCTTTGGCTCTTTGTCAAAACCGGTAATCGTCTTTGGCATTATTGGAGCCTTGACAACAACTAGTGTAGGCTAGACTTGAATTACTGGAGCCTAAACTTGAACCGTCGCAGCTGCTATTGACGAAGGCTCGACGACAACAGGGGTAGCATGTACTATTCCTTCAGTGATGACCGGAAGAGGCTCATTTTCACTATAGATTATAGGACTATGAGTCCAGTCGGCTTCCCCATGAAGAGATTGGGGCTTGTTTCCCGAGGCTACCGCAGGCAAAGATGGTTGTCCACCTGTCAGGAGTGGCTGGCTCGCATGATAGGACTCGTGCCCAGACAACGAGGGTGGAGAAACTCGTTTGGAGAGTACAACATCATGGCGTTTCCAAATAATGAATATAGTGACCATATACCTATTCCTGGTAAGCTCATTGGTGTTTGGTAACTCGTGCGAGCCAGCCAACGAAGGTGGAGAAACTCGTCCTTGTGATACAACTTGAACTGTTGCGGGATCCTTCACTATAATCTCTCTTTTATCGGTTAAGTCAGAGCGACCATATACCCATTTCCTGGTAAGCTCATTGGTGTTTGGTAACGGATCAGGTTTTCCTTTCGCATGGAGCTTGGCTTCCTTCTCTCTCCAAATCGGAATCTTCTTTTTGTATCCGCCCGAACCTAACCGCGGCTTGTACTTGTTCCGCTTGTTGAGCTCAACCATATTTTTACTGAGCTCCTTTGAAGCACTGCTCGTCTTCTGCTTAACAAATTTATCCCATTCCTGCTTACTGATATTTCCATGCTTATCAAATAGGGTTTGATTTTTCTTGATGTATTGTCAGTTGAGCTTGGACTTGTAATCTCGAAAGATGTGATTAAGAGTGGACATCGTGGCCTTCTTGGCCCTATCGATATCTGCTGGCTGGAACCGGATGGTTGCCGGGACGTCAGCCCACATATCGTCTTTTCTGCTATCCGGGACTTGGCGCCAATCTTGCCACGTGATTTTGCAATGGTCCCTCACCACTTTGTCGCAACGGTTCTGCCATTTGGCATTGACACCGGTGGGTTCAATCGGCTCTACATCTTTGGAGTCTAGTGTAGTAACCTCGTAGATGCCCTTTTCCTTGTTCACCGAGCGCTGACCGCGCTTGCGTTTGTGTGTGGACACTTGGACAGGCACCTCTTCCACTTGCTGCTCGAGGGCCTCATCTGTCGCAGCCTCTACTGCAAATAGCCGACGAGCACTTCGTCGATGGCCCTATGATATAAGTAGTAGATTTTAGTTGATAAAATCTATGTAACAAATTAGTTGAACAAATGAGGAAATTATCTTTGACAAGATACCTCATCTTCAGGCACGTAATCAGGGTTCAGGCTCCCCAATCGACGTTCCTTTGGTAGTGGAAGATGCGGATCTTCAGCTTCTTCCTAGTGTTCGCTTGATCCTTCATTGTCTGAAGACGATCCCCCTTCGAAGGGCGCCTTGAGGGCGTCTTTCTTATTCCTTGCTTCTAACAAATTTTCCTCTTGAGAGGGCATCTCAGCCGGCATGACAAGAAGACTTTGACACCTTATATTAGATATGACGACTAGTTTAGAAAACAAGGAGTACAAGTAGTACAGAGAGACAAGGAGAAGAATAGAAAAGTCAAAATTTGCTCTTAATGTGGGTTGTCGAATCAAAGGCCATCCAACACTCTAAGATCCTTGACCTGTACAGCAGCATGTATCCAATATCCTAGAATATAATCCATGTCGTCACACTAGCCTCACTTAGCTCGCTTTCATCATTGAGCATGGGTTGATTGCCTACGTAGAATAGATAAGTAGTACAGATAGACAAAGAGAAGAATAGAAAAGTCAAAATTTGCTCTTAGTACGGGTTGTCGAATCAACGGCCATCCAATGCTCTAAGATCCTTGATTTGTACAGCAACATGTATCTGATATCCTAGGATATGGTCCATGTCGTTGGACGAGTCTCACTTAGCCCGCTTTCATCATTGAGCATGGGTCGATCAACTATATGAACCATTCGTTCATAGGAACATCGCATAGGTATCATAAGCAAATATATTATAGGCCGCAAGTAATATGGCATATATATGGCCACAAGTAAATATATACAGGCAGCAAGCATATGACAGCAATATAATTAGATGGCAAAAAAAATATATGGCAACAATCATATCCAACAGCAAGCAACTATGTACTACAAGCATATAGGACAGTTAGTCTCACTATTTGCATGTTATTACAACACTAACATGATATGCATTGCAGACAACTTAACAAGTGACAGGAATAGATAAGCATACAAGCAGTTGTTTAGAAAACAGGTTCAGACCAACCAATATTTGCGTAGAATTATAGGGCATGAGTCAGATGTATGAGTTACTAGACACATCAGCACTATTGGCATAATTTAATTGGTTATGCTAAGGATAACAGTAAGTATATCAAGTTGTGTATACAGAAAGAGTAAGCTAACAAACTACCATCAGGATAACTTTTAAAGGATAACTTAAGCCAATTATGGAAAAGCTGAGAATTTGAATACATAGACAGAAAAGAAGCATGGATGCTTTCTACCAAATTTCTCAACTAATCATGAAAAAAGAATTATTAAAAAGTACTCCGGGACTTGCATCCACTTGTGTGCTAGACCTGCAACATCACCTAATATCTTGAAAACAAATGGAACAAAACATCTTTTTTTGGTTCTATTGAGAAACAGAGGGCAGGGCTATAAGGTGTGAAGGCTAAAAACAAGAGGGCAGACTATTCTGGTTTCTTTTGTGATTTATGTCTAACAATGCAAGTTCCTAAAATCCTAATCAAGGACAAATAAAAAGGAAAATACAGAATAGGGAACTTGAAGAAGCATGCAAATCTTGAATCAGCACAAACTATGACTAGACATGAGCTAGAAGAAGCCATAATAAATATTGTGATTCATGTACATCAGCATATAAGACCCTAAAATCATCCCGACAAAAGCTAAAAGCAAGGTGCATATCTACAAGGTGAAATCAAACCAAAGGACAAGAAATATAACATATGGAGATGAACTGACTTGCTACAAGTTTCCTTGTAGCGTCACAAACATGAAGACAATCAACAGAAGAAATCCATAAAACTGATAAATCAACACGTAAGCAAACCCTATAACTTATAAAACATGCACAATGGCTGGAAATTTCAAGTACATGGTACTTGGCTAAACATTCTATAAATATTAAAAAGCAACTTCAATTCTCACTGGGGAAGATACTCCACAAATCAAGATAAGTACCAAATCCAATCTCACTAGCAAAAATCATTTGATTCTATCAACAGAAATAACACAGCATGAGTATCACTTGTGCCATGGCCATGACTTCCATCACATTAAACAACACAACATGAGTATCACTAGAGCATATATGATGATTGCAAGTTCCAACATCCAAGTTAATAGGTGAATCTAGGATTAGTAAGCAGAACATTATTTTACCGAAAATACTTTGATTCTATGATAAAAAAAATCAGCACCATTCATTCATTCGGATCTGCTACATGCTTGCGGCTCATTTTTAATTTTGGAGTATCCTAATTAACTTTGTTGGCCTTGATTGTTTACTGAAAATGCTAGTAAATGCTGAGAAACAGGTGTGAAGATGTTAACAGTTTTAGCCCATAGTGCTAGAAACTCACGTATGACCAAAATCAGAGGGGCAGAAAGAGGGGGAGAGGGAGAGGGGAATGGGCGCACCTGGCCAGAGCTCGTCGGAGGCCAAGATAGAGGATGGTGGTCCACGCAAATGCCATTGACGAGAAGGACGGAGAGGAGGACGGGAGCCCCCGCTCGAGGATGGCGCAGAGGAGTCGGGTAGCGGCACTCGGGGATGGTGTAGAGGAGGAGGGGAGCCCATGCTCGGGGAGGCGTCGAGGAGGAGGGAAGCACGCGCTTGCTCGGGGAGGCATTGGGGAGAGCACATGGCTCACCCAGGGAGGCGTCGGAGAGCTCGCGCGGCGATGCTCGGGGAGGCGTCAGTGAGCCCGCGCTATGGCGCTCGGGGAACCGGAGGCGCTGGGGGTGGCGTCGAGGAGCCTGTGCAGCGGTCGTCGAGGCTGAGATGGAGGAGGGGGCCCACACGGTGGCCGTTGACAAGGGGAGGTGGCGGACGGAGGGCCGAGGAGGTGGGGGCGCGGTCGGGGAGGAGGCGGCAGAGCCCACAGAGCGGTCGTCGAGGCCGAGAAAGAGGAGGGGGCCCGCACGGTGGCCATCGACGAGGAGGTGGCAGACGGAGGGCCGAGGACGTGGGACGCGGTCGGGAGAGGAGGCGGCGCTTGGGGCTTGGACAGCGTGACGGCGTTGTTCTTCTCTACCGCGGTTAGGGTTTGGGCCCCGCCGTGCCCGTGCATATATAAGGCGGTGCTCTTTAGCGGCGGCTCAAGAAGACAACTGCCGCTAAAAAGGAATAGCGGCGGTTGGTCTTGTGAACCACCGCTAAAGACCAGCCACTGGGCCCTATGGACCCGGTCCACCTGTTTTTGGATTTATCTTAATTTGATTTTGAACCCAATTTTTTTTATAAATAATATATTAGCCCTGGAATTATATTTTCAGTCCTCTTATTTTTTTCTTGCACTCATTATTTTTTAAAAAAATTGATCGCATCTTAAATTTTTTGTCTTCTCTTACCGTTTCAGTAACATCCTTCTATTTAAATAAGTTACACAATCTTTATATTCAAATAAGCATAAATTACATAGAACATAATACAAGGTTCACCTAATAAACAATACTTCAAAAATAAAATTATATGATGCTTGAGTTAGCCTTGAACAACTTTTCCTTGACAGTGATCGATGCGCATGTAGGGCATTCCTCCATCATAGGAGAGTCTTGCTTCTATGAGTTCAAACTTTTTTGGATCTATGAAAAATGGCACCTCGTCATATTGATTGTATTCATCTTGATCCTCCACATTTTCCACTTCCACAATTCTTTGTTTACCTGGAACCACAACGTATTTCTTTTCGTCCTTTGGATCAAGTACATAAAACACTTGTTCCACGGTCTTGGCCAGTATTCAAGGCTCATCTTTGTGACCAACATTGTTAAGATCAACGATTATGAAACCGTACTCATCCACCTCTATGCCATTTGGGTGTTTCACCCATTTGCATTTGAATATGGGAACCTGCAAATTTACACCGTAGTCTAGTTCCCATATTTCCTCAATGTACCCATAATACGAGGTCTCCTGGTCCTCTTCGTCAATGGCTTCTACTCGAACACTGTTGTGTTTGTCACTTGCTCTTCTTATCCTTCTCTTTGGTGTAGAAGATAAAACAATTAATGTCGAATGCCTGAAAGGTAACCACGGTTCTTCTCGGATGGTTACCTAACTTTCTCAACATTTTCTCTTCCACGGACTCGCCACTTGGAATGTCTAGGGAGCTAAACCATGATGTGAAAGAGCGCTTGTGCTCGTCTATGATCCATTCATCCGTCGCATCCTTGTTGTTTTGGCGGAGGTCTAACAGATGTTTCTCAAAGTACGGTCCCACAATCTGTCTGTTGCAATACGCTGAAATGTGCTTGGTCCACTCATTTGAAGTCACGGTCGACAAACGATCTACGTCCTTTGGTACCTTTTCTAGATAATCTACCCTCATGACGAGATACAGGGAGACCAATTGATCAGCTGCCATCATTAATGTAATCTGAGCAACATTCGATGATTTCCTCAGTTGTGTAGCGCTCAATCGTAGAACCCTCTGGATGTGAACGAGTATGTACATAGCATTTTAATACATACATGAACCTCTCAAACAAAAACATCTAATGCAGGTAGACAGGGCCCAATGCAGAGATTGGTCAATAATATGAATCATGAAGTGTTCCATTGTATCAAGAAAGGATGGAGGGAAGACCATCTCAAGTATGCACATTTTTTTCCTTATATGGGTCCATAGGTCATTTAACACGTCTTTAGATATCACCTTCTTCGAAACCGCGTTAAAGAAGTAGCAAAGGCAAGTTACAGCCAACTTGAGTCATGGCGATTTAACAGCTCTGATAGCAATAGGGAGAAACACCGAAAGCATTATGTGGCAATCGTGAGTATTGTACCCACTTATTTTGAACTTTTCCACGTTTACAAGATTCTTGATATTCAATGAGGAATCCGTCGGTACATTAATCCTAGTTAGGCACTTATAGAATGTTGTTTTCTCCTCGATCGTAAGGGTGTAGGCTGCCAGGGGGAGAAAGTATTTTCCATTAGCTCTTTCTTGCGGATGGAGCTCTGGTCTTATTCTCATCTCTACAAGATCTCTACGTGCGCTGAGTCCATCCTTTGTCTTACCAGGTTGGTCGAGTATAAGTCCGCTAGTATTATCAAATACACCCTTCCCAATATGCATCCAATCAAAGACATGATTTACTTCTAATTTTTTCCAATAATTAAAATATACAAAGAAAATAGATTTATTCTTAAACAACGTGAGACCTTTTGCCTTTTTGATGCCCTTCACCGGCTTTCCAAAAACAACACTGATGTTTTTAACATGGTCAAACATGACCCTGTCAGTCCAGCGTCGAGGTTCTGTGTCGTTCTCAACTTTGCCATCAAAGTGTCTAGCCATCGCGCGATACTTGTGTTTGGCCGGTAACAATCGGCGGTTTCATATATACACTAGCTTCTAGGATGCTGGAAGGTACACACGGGATGTATCATCAACACATACGAAACATGCCGCCTTTCCTTTAACCTGCCCCGACAACGTCCTTATTATCGGCGAATCACTTACCGTGCAAAAATAATTGCTCTGAGCATGAAGTACTCTCTTCGATACTCATCCCATATACGGACCCCCTCCAACCACAGTTTTTGCAGGTCTTCGAACAAATGGTACTAAGAATACATCTATGTCGTTACCAGGTTCTTTGGGCTCAGATATAAGAGTGGTCAGCAGTAGGTACTTACGCTTATGGCATAAGCATGGTGGAATATTGTACATTGCTAGTATCACTGGCTAAGTGCTATGTGGATTCCTCATTTGACCGAATGGGTTCATCCCGTCTGTACTTAATGCAAATCGTAGGTTCCTTTCCTCATTAGAGAAGTCTCGATGATTCTCATCGAACTTTTTTCATTCCATCTGCGGGATGCCTGAGCTTACCGTCACCCTTACGTGCATGCCATGTCATCTGCATGTCATGTCATCATTGCCGCATCACTAGGGTTGGCGAATAAGCGTCTGAGACGATCGATCATGGGTAAGTATCACATGACTAAGACAGGAACCTTACTATCATAACTGTCATCAACGATAGAACTTCTTTTCTTCTTTCTCTCCTTTATTGTATTCTTCATGCCACCATCGGCATCACAATCATTGTTCCTCTTGTAACGACTACGTTTGCACCTTAGGCATCTCACAGCGTCCTGATGCTCGTTTCGATACAATATGCAATGATTTGGACACGTGTGAATTTTTTGCACGCCCAACAAAAGTGGAGAAATCAACTTCTTAGCAAGGCATGTTGTCCTTGGCAACAAGTTAGGCTTCAGCAGCGCATCAGAAATAAGTTCCAACTAATCCGTGAAACTAGCGTCCGACCAGTCATGCATGGCATTTAGCTTCATCAGCAAGTACAGTACGCAACACGGTAAACTCTTTACCACATCCCTTAGGTTCATCATATAATGGATCTTTTGATGTCTTCTCTATTCTATGAAAATTATCAAGCCCTTTAGTTGTACCGGTATTGATCAACACCTGCAGCTCAATGTGACATAACAACTCCTCAACATCAAAATCAGCTTCACCAGCCAACTCCGTCGCATCTGCACCATGCGAATTTAACTTTTATCTAGAAATAATAAAAATAAATATCCCTCTTGCCCTAATACTTTTTCTCTCTTCTAGTAACCAAACTAGATCTAGATTCCCATTGACATAAAAGAGGCTAGATATAATAATTTTATTATGTAGTGATAAAAATATATGATGTATGTCTTCATAAAGTTTAACTACAACCCAATAGAACCATACAAATCAAACGAATTTAGCTAAAATTTGATGAAAACCTAACAAACTTAAATGCAAAATTCAACTAGATTTCAAAATAATACCACAAAAAAATATATGGGATGAGTTTCCCTTACCTCAGAGAGCAAATTTTTTAAAAAAAACTCGAAACCTTCCCCCTTGATTTTCGTGATTTGCCCAAATTTTTGAACCGCCACTGTCCGAGCGCGGCTTATATAGCCTGGGACTTTATAACGGCAGTGTGTGTGTGTGTGTGTGTGTGTGTGTGTGTGTGTGTGTGTGTGTGTTCATTTCGTTTTCCATTATTTTGGTAAGGTATGAACAATATGTATGTGTTCGGTTCTGCTATCCCTATTGTTATATTGGCTACTTCTGAAGTTTGACCTGGCCTAAGTAACTCCCGATGTAGCACTTGCGCTGATATTGATATAGGTAATGCTTTTCAGGTGCCACATATAAAAGATACTGGTTTTCCACGCGTTGCTAGAGTAGAAGAAACAGATGATATGGGTTCATCTTAGGAGCAGCCGTGCAGATGACTTCCATTGCTATCTTGCTGCCCTTACTTTTTGTGTTTTGGTATTGAGTCGTGATGTAATGTCAAATCAAACTACATTTTCCTTTTTGATATATCTGAAATCTAATTATATAGCATTTATTTTCTTTTTAATTTATAGATATATATTTTCTAATGTTTGAGATGTTCATCTATCATGTTCCCACAGCAACGCACGGGGTTACCAACTAGTTAAACTGACAAGCAGATCATTTACATTTTACGCTGACAACGCCATGGTGATTATTAATCGAAGTTATCAGCAAGAGCACTTGTCCGTACAATTCATCTGGATACAACTGCAGAGCTGTCGTTTTGGACAGGTTCTGTCTGTGTACTGCATAATTTGACCATTACATTTTGGCCAGATTAGAACGAACAGAACAGAGCACATCTCAACGATTCCCATAATAGTATTTCTACACGACAGATGGATCTTTATTGCAAATATGCCATGAGCAGGAACAAGGGAACTATAGAGCTGTCGAAACAGTGTGCCGTCTGCAGGTAAACATGATTTTAGCTAAAAAAGTAACACATGGTATTATCAAGTATAACCACTTGAAATAAATAAAGAGTGAGAATAAGAAACAAAATTAGATAAACAGAGTTCAAAAAAAACCTTGTGCACCAAATCAAATAAATTCCCATATGCAGCAATGCTGAAATGAAAATTTGCAACAACAAAGTAGCTTACCTGGCAGCAGCACAGTTAAATTATCTGACTCATCGAGAAAGTTTTATTCCTGTGCTTGCAAAAAGGAGTTCAAGCTCTTCGTCTTGAGATGTGGTTCTCTGTGATTCAGAGCATAAAAGGTCAAAAAATTGGGAGACAATTGATAAACAGTCGAAGCACAGGAATAAAACTTTCTCGTCACCAGGGTTCAAGTGACATCAGATGTTAGGACAAGAAAAAAAAAACAGATTCCATGCTGTTATTTGGTTACAACAACATCAATCTTTTTTTTTTCTCGAATATGTAGGAGAGCTGCGTATCATTGTATTGATAGAGAGAAAAGGCCGACCCCTTACATTACATGACCTCACTCCGGGCCGAGCCGTGAGGGATGCATTTTACATGACAACGTACTTAATAAAACACACACAAAGATTTGGGACCTGACCCCTAAGCCGAGAGCTTGGATATGAGACCAGATTTATATTGCTCCATATCCAAACTGAGTCTAACATATGCAGCAGGGTCTTGTCAATCCCAAAATTTAAATTTTAAGCTAATGACAAAAAGATGTTTAAGCTCCTGATCATGAGATGTCTGCCGCTCCAATGGTGAATGGTAGTTCTCAAAACTCTTGGCAAAAGCTTGACAATCAAAACAAAGAATAGAAAAACTCAAACTCTCATCACCAGAAGTTCAAGTATTGGTTAGGTTGATATGATTTAGCCTATCAGATTTTATGCAGTTACTGCCTAGAATAACATTTGCAAATACAGAAAACCCTGGTTGAGCAGCAAATGACTTGCACCTCAATGCTTGCAAACGTAAGTTGATCAAGAATATCCTACACCGCAGGCTGATTTCGTCATAACACATCTGTTATGGTCCATGTGTGGCCCAAGATCCATCCAGGTACCAAGAGGCCCAAAGAGTAGGCCCAGTAGCCAAGCCGGTTACTGTTCACACGCATGAACAGTACCTCCTGAACTGTAGCACTGGGCCCATATGTGGATCCTTGCCCATTAGGATAGATAAGATTAGATCTAGAGTCTTCTATATTTGTAATAGGTTGCTTAGGGATCAAGTTGTGTCCTCTCTATACAAAGAGAGTTTATCAAAAAAGTGCAAGCAAGATTAAAGGGTTAAACCCTATGGCCCCACATGTGGATCCTTGCCCATTAGGATAGATAAGATTAGATCTAGAGTCTTCTATATTTGTAATAGGTTGCTTAGAAATCAAGTTGTGTCTTGTCTATACAAAGAGAGGCATTTTATCAATAAAGGACGAGCAGGATTAAAGGGTTAAACCCTCCCTCCTCTATTCCCCAATTCCCCTCTTCCTAATTTGGTTCATAACAACATCATACCATGCAGGACACAGGACTCTTATTCTGTGTGTAATGCACCAGGCCACTAGCCAGGCACTGTTTGGGGTTATTCTTTCCCTGTGAATTGTCATCTTTGATTCTTTAGTCTGCATACTTGATTTTCTTGTGTTCTCTATATACATACCTCTCATACTTTTTAGTCTGAGATAGCTGCACAATAACATACATGCAGCCATGCATGTGTAGTGTGTACCATATAAACAAAGTGAGGTCTGCTCTGAGAGGAAACATCATCAATTGGTACTTCATTGATGATACTTCAGGTTTCTTTTTCTTTAGAAAATGCATTTTATTCTGCCAGCGACACGCATGTTGGTAATACAGTCCAGGCTACATTTCCATAGATGCCAACGCAATTTAATATTTGATTTCATCAGGCATGTTTCGTTCTTAGCCTAAGGTAGTCAACCTCAGGTTAGTCATGCTACAAGCTCTTAGGTAGGTGTTTGGTTGTTTAATATGCTTAAGCAGTCAAACTTTCTTAGATTGAGGCTTCACCACTGCAAATTTTTCCACAACTAAGGCAGCAACAAGGAGCTCAGCCTCAGCTAAGTCCTAGTATATGTTGTTTCCTTTGAGTTCAATCATCATCACCATGGCTTCGAAAGGTCCTCCCCGGTCACTGCACAGCTTTGCAGATCACCATAGCTCTCATATCTTTCCTTTCAGTTCAATCACCATCACCGTGACTCTCTATATAAGTCCTAGTATATGTTGTTTCCTTTGAGTTCAATCATCATCACCATGGCTTCAAAAGGTCCTCCCCGGTCACTGCACAGCTTTGCAGATCACCATAGCTTTCATATCTTTCCTTTCAGTTCAATCACCATCACCGTGGCTCTCTATATACATCCCTCCCTCTCTATACTCCGTTCACCCAAGACCCCACTAAATCTACGAAAGTATAAACTATATTACTTAAAAGTTCAAGAGAAACCACAATTTATACAAGTGAGAATGGTGTGACCTGTAAATAACTTAACATTAACAATTTATCTATGGAGTTTAAACTCATTAATGAGATCAGACTAACTAGCACTACACATTTCTTTTCTGAGCCTAGGACAACAGAATTCGTAAATCACAAAGTCAATAATGAAGTTAACACCAAATAAATGCAAGATATAAAAGTCTTCCCAGGCCACAATCAACATGACTCAATGTACAAATGTGTTCAAATGAAGTGTCACATATTAATTTAACTACTACTAAATATGAATCACCTACTTTTTAGCAGCCTTCACCTACTTTTTAGAAGCCTTTCGCATGTATTTTTTTTAGGGTGGGGTGGAGGGGGGAGGTTACTCTCAGACACTAAACATGTTTTAATATTATCATAATTTACTCACTTCCCTTTTGTAAAAAAAAAGTCCCCACTAACCAAGAAATTGTTATTAGGATCTTAAGAATTCGGCCAGCCTGCCAGAGCACACTAAATAACAGAATTTAGACAAGGGTATCAAAAGCTTTTCACTCGAATGATAGATAATCTAGTTACTGTAATCATTTTCCATTACATCCTATGGCTTTTGGACATATTTTTAAGACAAACAAAATGCTTGTGATGAAGATATTACTTTGATACCTTGGAATAACATAAATAGTGCAAGAATACAACATTTTTTATAAAAAGCAATGGGCATGTTTGAGCAAAGGATGTCTAAGCGTCTAGGACCAAAATCAAACAACAACCTTTAGTATGCTTTTGGTTCTGGGACTGAACAATCTGAAGTTGTCCAGCAACATGTTTAAGCAGTCAAGATTATGAGTACAGAAATAACATATTTCAAGATCCAAAAATATGATTTTTACCTGTGGTGAGCAATATGAAGTATAATGTTGAGATGAAGAAATAAGAAAGACAATACGCAGCTGATAATTGGAAGAAGGATCATACAACACAGGTAGCCAAAACTATCAATTAAGAAAGTAAAGAAAAAGGGACTCACCTTGATTGATAGCAAATGACGGAGTTTGTTTAGCACTTTCATGCGGTGTATTGCATACGAACTATGGGCTGGCAGCTTGTTAACCCTTGCTATTTCAGCATCGATAGCAGTCTCCCTATTCGCTTTCTGCAACCCATTCTGCATGCTAGCAAAATATGCAGTCGATCAGTGGGCAACCAAATAAAACTAGAGACAGTATCAGATGGAAATGATAAGCCTGTAGACATGCAAAAGTCAAGTTCCACAAGGCCAGTAATATTTTACTTTATCATCTGAGAATCGCTCGAGAGTATAGGCTTACAATTGATCTACAAAACACGGATACGTTGCCTGAAGCGCGGATATGCCGTGGATACGTATCCGATGCGGATACGTATCAGATACGCGGTGGATACGTATCCAATAAGTATCCGAAAAAAATAAATACGAATAAATCTGATACTCGGGCCGATACGTATTGGGCCGCTATGGCCCATTAGTGGATACGTCTTGTTCCAGCTGCAGCCCATTCGAAGGGTTATCCCTGCCTCCTGAATCCCTAGCCGCCACACACACACAGCTGCAGCACACATGCACGCCACGCACGCTGTGGCAGGGGAGGAGGACCTCAGATCCGCCGCCACAGATCCTGCTGCTGCCGGCGAGTCAGCGGCGAGCCGGCAACCGGAGAAGGTGTGTTCTCTTCGTTTCCTTCCTGCCCCTTCGTGTTTCAGCATGGCTCCTTTCCTCTTCTCTTCCCATTGCAATTTCTGAGATGAGTTCATTCCGATTTCTAGTAGATTTCGAGTTGAAGAGTGAAGACTCAAGCTAATGAAGATAAAGAGGCTGCTCCTGGTTGCACCCATTACTGCAACGAATATCCTTTAACTTTGAGAGTTGTAGGCTTATTGTGTTTGTGAACTCGTACTTAAATTTGTGAACTTATTGTAATTGTGTTGTGCTACTGTCTATTATTATTAGGCTATGCCATAAGCCACTATATTTATCTAATATGCAATTATTTTTTTTATCCGTATCCGTGCCGGATAGCAATTGATAATTCTACCTTTCATCTATATAAAAGTATGATTAACGAAGTTCAAACCGTATGGAGGCGCATCTTTCATTCAATAAAATAATAGACTCAACTTCCGTTCCCTGTTTATTGAACCCCTAGCTGGATGGAATAAGCAATGGCGCGCCATATAACAGCACAAACGGAACAAGACCTAGATTCCAGCAAACCAATTCAAGGAGACAAACCGACGGCATGGCACTAGAGAGAGGAAAAAGAATAGGCATACCGCAGTCGAGGAAGCGGTAGTGGCAAGGGTCGTGGTTGTGGTGCGGGAGAAAGGTGAGCTGCCACATTCCCCTTCCATGATTCGATTTCGAGTTACCAAGCTTCTTCTTGGCGCAGCAGGAAGAAGGAAGGAAGTCTCTAGAGCCTGGGAGTAGATTCTGAACTGGACGGAGCAAATGGGGAATTGGGGAGGCAGAAGGACTGACTGCAGGCAGCAGGCCGATGGTGGCATGGTGCCATCTTTCGGCCCAATTTCTGGAATAAGGAATTGGCCCGCAGTACCAACCTATTTTTATTTATTAATCGATTTTATTTTTATTATGTTTTATTATTATTATTATTTATTACATTTATATATTACTAGCTACTAGTAGGCATTAACAACATGGCATGAGTTTCATCAAGGAAGAAGTCCGATTTCAGTCCCTCAATTATTGTGGTTGTGCGATTTTGGTTCCTTATTTATAAAACTGGTCTCTTAGAGTCCCTGAACTCGTAAATCCTTTCAGTTTTTGTTCCTCGATGGTTTTGAAGGCGGTTTTCGTGACGTGGAATGTGGGGCCCACCTATTTGGGTGGCACGTCACCCTTTTTAAATTTTTTTCTTATTTTCTTTTTTCCCATCTTTCCTTCTCCTCACTTGTGTGCGCTGCCGCACTGGCGGCGTGGCCAGGGCGGAGCCGACGAGGCTTCCTCCGGCGTAGGCGGAGGCAGAGGAGTCTGGCGGAGGCGCGACGCGCGAGAAGAAAGGGGACGTCGCGCGGAGGCGCGACGCGTCGAGGAGGCGGGTCGCGGCGGCAGCTGAGGCAGGCCACAGCGGAGCAGGGCAGGGACGGTGAGGCCTACTATCGGCATAGGAGGATGAAGGGTCCCCTGGAAAATGCGCGGCGTGCGGAGAAGAGCGGGCACGCGTCTGGCGCGTCGCAATGCGGAGGACTCGCGGCGGCAGGCCGAGTCGGAGTCGGGGTGGACACGGCGGCGAAGCTCTGCATTCCAGCGTGACGGCTGCATGGACCGGGAACGAGGCAGGTCCTTTGGATGCACCTGGGCTAGGAAGCACGCCGACGAGAGCAAGTGACGTAGTGCGCACCGCGGCGACAGAAATCAGAGGAAAGGCCATGGCGCTGGCTTTGAGAGAGAAGCTCCGATTCGCAGCGATGTGGGCGACACGGAGGGAGAGGAGTTGTGGGCGATGCTATGGGTGGGTCGTGGCGATGAGGTAGACGGGCGGCAGCGCCAGGCAGGTGATGCAATCGACGTGCAGGGAGGAGAAGGAGAGAGTGAAACAAAAGAAAATAAGAAAAAAATTATAAAATATGATGTGTCACCCAGATAGGTGGGCCCCCACATGCCACGTTAGTCAAAACCGTCAAGGGATGGAAGCTGAACGGATTTATGAATTTAGAGACTATAAGTGGTCGGTTTTGTAAATAAGGACCAAAATCGCACAACCGCAATAGTTGAGGGACCAAAATCGGACTTCTTCCTTTCATGAATGGTTTGTATTCGAATCCGACTTCAAGTCCGATCACACAGTGGGTCATTTGGGGTGCATTTGGTTGGAAGTCAAGGGTGGATGGGAGATGGCGGCCAATATTTTTATGGGTTATGGCGGCCAAGTTTTTTTTAAGTAGGATGAATATGGCAGCTAAGTATTTTGTTTGTTTGGTTGGTTGACATAGATGAGTTGGCTGTAGTCATCATGGTAAGATCACCCCACCCTCTCCTCCCCACCACCGACTGTCCCCCTCGACACCGGCGTCCAACCTACTTGCCCGCCATGGCCCCCTCTGAACCTGCTGTGGAACTCGACGGCATCCTCTACGACCCCGACAATGACAGCGACAGTGACGGTGTGCTCCGGATCGCTAGGGTGCACCCACAGCTCCAAACGCCAGGTGAGATCCATTGTTGTGGTTTTAGGCTCCCTTCCGTTTCAGTCGAGTAGAGGCAGGCCGTCGACGTGGCCCCGTCGTTGCCCCTCCCCGCCGCCACGGCCTCGACGCTTTGTCGTCCCCACTGCAAACCGCCGCCCCCGCTTGTCTCAGGAGGAGATAGCAAACGAGTGGCTGGAGGTCAGGCGGCGCCGTCACGTGCGGCCTCATCGCCATCGTCCGCCCTCCCTCCTCCTTCGCCTGGGCGCGGGATTCCGACGGAGCTCTCATAACGGAGGACAAACATACGACTTATGTTGTCATGACTAAAGATGACAACGGACATGATTTGTCCGCGTACCTGCGGACAAAATCCCATTAGACACGGATACAGGCGTCCGCGGCACGGACACAGACACGATTTAGCAATAGCTCAAGTCAACGACGCCGCCGGCACTGTCACCATGTTTGCATGCGGTTGCGCTATGCGCCCCCGCATTCCTTGCTGCCGACGAGGGAGAAGCCGCTTCTACCTGTTAGGCGTGCTCGAAAGCTGCCGCGAGACATGGATCCCACGCTGTCTTAGGCGTTCCAGGCTCTGAGCGGTTGCAGCTACAGCTAAGTTGTTTCCTTTTTATTTATTAAGACAGTAAGGAAAGCCAAGCTGCTAACTCTGAAGGAAAAAAGCAACATTCTTCTTTGAAGTCCGAATGTTACATCTAGCTTTTGTTATGTCCATTTCAAACAAAAGAAACCACTAACTTTACTCGGAAAAGATTGCTTTCAGAATTGCTAAAGTTTTCTCCGTCTCCTTCTAGCTCTAGCTTTCAGCTGAAATAATTTTTATCCCCCACTTTCCTCCGCTTTTTTCCTCCTCAAGAAACCGCGACGCGCACTACTGGCCTGCTGGGCCAAACTGGCCTGCGGTTCTTCTTTCATTGGGCCAATAAGTGTGAGAAAAAAGATGAAGATGACTAGTGACCGTTGATTGCCAGATCAACGGGCGCACTGCCCTCTGCTGAGCGGCAGAGGATCTCGTTCCGTCGGCTATCCGTGGATAGCGGACACGGGCAGCGTTTTTTACCCGTGACGGATATCAGGCACGGATACTGGCACAACATTTAGCTCCGTTTTCTACCCGTTGCCATTTTTAGCCATGGCCAAGAGAGAGGACATGAGAGACGCGGCGATTGGAATGAATGGGAGGGGTGAGAGAAAAGATGGGTGGTGGGAGGTGACGGGTGTACGCAATCTAGGCGCGGACCGCCCTCATCCGGCAGATTTGTTCCGATGGAGCCATCCAACATCTGGGAAAAGGACGAATATTCCCTTAGGTGGCTCCACATTCAGTGTTGATTATGAACCAAACATTGATGAAAAGCTGTCACCATGTTTCATCCAGCCTAAGTCACCGAACCAAACGCATCTTTGGACTGTTTTAGTGCTGGGCTCACATATTAGTGGCAATGTCTGTTTGACATCAATTCTTACTTGTAGAATGAGAAGGCATCATTTATATGTAGATCCACTATCAGACTTTCGCTTTAGGCTAATTTTAATAAATAGTTTTATTTTGATATTTTTAAAAATATCATATTATTTTTAGTGGTTTGAAAACATGAATGAAACCGCCTCTCTAATGTATAGTTTTATTTTAGTGTTTCATGACACTTACTTCTATATAGTTTTATTGGTTGTCTCATCTATAATGCTAGTTTTATGGTGTTTCAATTTTAAGAAATCATATAGATCTAGTTTTATCTAGGTGAAACTCTTTTCATTTCTCTCTTCTTAAATTTCTTGTCATGTCACCAAATTTATCTATATGGCATCTCATTTAATAAAAATAAAACTCTCATTAAAATTAATTTACACATTTGATAAGTACATATTTAATAAGGTAAATTTTTATTACGATGTTTGTGAACTTCAATGACACACCAAGATAACATCAGGGGTACACACTTAACACCTCTACCGCTATCAGTACAAGAAATTGTTGCGGAACAAATGTTCTCAACAGAAAATATATAGAATCGTACACCTATGCCAAGCACAATAAATCAGGGATACACACTTAATATTTTTCATGTTCTTCCTAATAAGTAAAGATATATGCCCGAGACTGGCCGAAGTTATCCAATAAATTTGTTTTTCATATTTCTTGATATAGGATGTAGCGGTTCGTATCTTGATACATGGCAATGTAGTAATGACCATTCTCAGTATATGTATTACGAGATTTGAAGAGTTACTGTAGGAAGACATAAATGAATTTTTGTTTATTCTGTGCTACTAATTCATAGCAGTGTTTACATTATTTTTAGAATAAAATTTAAAAGCTAGGTCACTTTAATTTGATGAAGTGCTCACGTTTTGAGAAACAACAACATTCTATTATAGCACAAGACATATATATATATACATTCTACTCTCAGGTGTAGTTACTCTCATGTTGAAAAAATTCACCTTGGGTATATGTTCATACTCATTTATCATTTTGAGTATGTACACATACTTAAAATAAGATTCTTGAGAGTGATAATCATAAATAATTTTTAATGGTCTTCTAGTTATAAGCATATGAACATATATCGTATTTACTACTATATAAAAGTCAGTATGTCTCTATACTTTATGTATTTTAATAAAATAAAAGTGAGTATGTCCACATACCCTCTAGTATGATTATATACATAATTTAGAAACCTCAAGTATGTAATGATACTCTCTAGATTATGAGATACACACGTGGGAGTAGCTACTCCTGGGAGTTGAAATAAAGGCCTCATATATATATTTTTTTTTTATTTTTAATAATTAATAAATCTAAAATCTTAATTATGGTAATCATTTGGATTAAATTTTAAAAGTAGTAAGGACGCTCGGATCTGTAGCGTCCACAGGTGGACGCGAAGCAAAACTACGTCCAGAGATGGACGCTCGGCTGCTCAGTGTTCCGGCCTATTGAAGCCCATGACCCAAATCACACTCGTGAATTCTCTCCCATTGACGGCGACGGCGCCGCTCACGTCTCCTCTCCTTACCCCAAATCCAGGCAGCATTATAAAAAAAAAAATCCAGGCAGCGAGAAGGTCGACGGCGAGCTTCCGCGAGGTGGCCGCTGCTGCTGCCGTTGTCTACGCGGATGATCGAGCGCCGACGCATCCCTTAATCAAGGAAGACGGCCCTCTGATTTTAACTCAGATCGAAGTCTTCTGCTGCCCCACCATCTGGCCTGGAGACCACCATTGCCATCCATCATTATCTGGTTGCGGGCCTTCCTCTCTCTCGTGAGCACTTTTGCAGAATTGTAGTCAAAGGTATCTCTCTCACACAAAAGCTCCTATTGCATTTACAAGCCCAAATTAAAATTGAGTACATACGTATTTCTCTTATGCAATGCTGGTCGACAAAAGTGATTCAGAGTACACTAAATTTTGGAAAATGAATATGATAGAGTGATGTATGTGCCCTGAAATTTTACTTGAGAAAAGAGATTTTGAATTGTTTTTGTTTGCTGTGTAAGATAATATTCTTGTTGACTGAAAAGGATAGGTATAGCCTTATAGGACACGACCCATTGTGATAAACCTTGAGCAAATTTTGCAGGTGAGGAAATGTCTGTCACTGGTAATTTTAGTGATTTGCTGTGGATGCCTCATGGTCAACACAAAGTATCCAAAATTTCTGAAAATGTAAGCTTATTGTTGTATATGTTCTATATAATTAGTTTAGTTGGCTCTACTTTAATAAATGTCTTATGTGACACAGCCTACAAACTTCATGAACATATGACATCATCGCATTGGTGTTCCTTATGATCCACTTTGTCGGCCAGCATTAGAGAATCTTGGGTTCTATCAAATTGCAAAGATGAAGCAAATAATTGTTGATAAGTACTTGATATCAGCATTGGTGGAGCGATGGCGGCCTGAGACAAATACTTTTCACCTACCAGTTGTGAGCAAAGACGATGCACACATTGACCATCACTTTCATTCCATCCAATGTTTGGTTGCTTGAATAACTATTTGATAGCTTTGTGTCGATCAGAAATAACACACATGAATTTTCCAATACCCACAACTTCATTCCGCAACCATCTCATGAACCAACCCCAGTTTTGAGCATCTTCCTTCTCCACAATGGAAAATGCAAGTGGGAGCAATTGATTATTACCATCATATCCACAAGATATCAGTAATCTACCCTTGTACCTCCCTGATAAAAAGCATGCATCCACACTAATTATTGGACGGAGGTGAGGAATTGCTTCAATGCATGGTCCAAACGGCCATGCAACACATTGGAATGCTCTACATCCTTCCTGACTTATTGGCTTTGATAAGAGAACATACTTAGTGCCAGGGTTCTTTACCTTTATAGCCTCAAGGAAGGGGATGAGGAGTGCATATGATTCTTCCCAGCTACCAAAAAGTTGTGCTATTGCTTTCTCTCTGCCACGCCATAACTTGTTGTATGAGGGTACCACACTCCTAAACCGTTGTCGAACTAATGAACGCACAGTTTTAATGCTTAAATCAAGGTCATCCTTCAATGCCTCACATATCACATTAGCAATTAGAGCAGCTGACAACCGGGGATGATCAAATCTATCAGCAGGTGCATGACAAGTGTGATCATAAGGACATTTCCTTATTTCCCATGTCTCACCAATACATGTCGGTATTGGATATAACCTCCACATGCACTTCTCATCAACACATTTGGCAATAAGTTTAGTTGACTACTAGTGCCATATGTAATTTCTCTGTTGGCAGAGATATGAAACTCATCTATTGCCATTTTGTAGGTGTACCTTTGTATCAAAAATTTTATGTACTGCTACAGGACTATCAAATTCCTTATTATGCCCAAAGAAACTTTCATCTGCTATTGTATCCTTTAGCACAGATATATCGCAGAAGGCTTTCACAGGTTGTTGTCCCGACCCACGTGTGTGAACGGAAATGCTTTCAAGGAATGGACAACCCCAGGAATTACAACCTCCTCCGAATCAAGGTGAAGTGCACCATCTGAATCATATTCTTCATCATCATCCTCACTAATCCTCTCCTCTTCAAGGTCTGCCTCGTCTCCAACATAAGTATCGTCTGCAATGACTTGTTGCATTTCAGTTCTTCCATGATCATGGTTAGGACATGTAGAACATGGCCTAGCTGGTGGGTTCATAGCAGAGGCATCATTCACCGTAGAATGGAATATACTTGGCTCGCATTGTGTTGAATCATTATGTTCATGTACATGTTGACTTGATATTGGCATGTTGCTTGCGCTAGTAACTTGACTCAACCTGACTTGAGTAGGTGTGCACTGCACATACAGCTCCACGAGTTGCCAAGTTGTTCGTGCTTGTGTTTTCTCAAATACCATTTTCCATCCCCTATCCTCATATATAGGTATCATACGAAAGTAGTGAGGTCAAAACGTGCTTGGACGCTCAATGTGAAGTGATCATTATTGTATCCAAGACCTCTATATATTTTATTTTTTACATCTTCAAATGTGGTAGCCGCAGAAGCTGGAAAAGTTATTTTTGCTGGAATGTTGTACGATGCACCCGTGTCTCCATACTATACTTTCCCATCAACGTATACAAGAATTATCATTTTAATTGGCTGCTGCACCTATAAAACAAACAAGCAAACAAATGAATTATATCTAGTCTCCCATACGATCTGCCAAAGTCTAAAACAAATCCTGGCCCAACTATATATGTGTGCATGCTAATTACGTAGAAATATATGTGATTAGTAGTTCTGATACTTAAGAAGAAGAATGCAGACATGCAAGATGCAACAACCACCCCATCTGAACACGAACTAGACTAGCATCAAATTAAATTTTGCCATGTAGCGTGGACAGTACCTCCAGAATCCTTGCAAGGTGAAGCGCAGTCGTGTGTATGCAGGCTCACGTCGATCATCAATTAAATTCGATCCTCGTGATCAACCTGATTAAAGACATATAAAATGAAAACTGTGAAGGGATCTACACCCCCAAGTACGAACAAATCACATCATATGGAAGTCTGACTTGGAATTAGGTCTCGTGGAAGAAAATAATTACCAGGTTTATCGATTTCGGAGTATGCAGAAGAATCGATGACGCCGAGAGATCGTGAGAGAAGCAGATCGGATAAAAACTTGGACTAACTAACTGCCTTCGATGCTAATTAGATGGCATTACAGGCAACTGGGCCGGATCGGGCCGGGACGCTGACAATGCTAGCGTCCAGGGCTGGACGCTTTTAGGATTAGTGTCCATGTCTGGACGCTAAGTATCCCAGCGTCCTTACTAGTTTTAAAATTTAATCCAAATGATTACCATAATTAATATTTCGGATTTATTAATTATTTAAAATAAAAAATCGGATATATATATATATATATATATATATATATATATATATATATATATATATATATATATATACTATATGTATAATATTCCACACCCCAGCCAAACCAAACCAGCTAGTCCGCCTGCACCTCCTAAAAAACCAATCGACAAAAAACCAGTCCAAAAACCAAATTAGTTAATGTTGTTTTTCATTTGAATAAACACGTCAATCACTGCTGCAGTTATGGAAATTGATGGCCCCCACAGCGTTATCATTTTATTCCGTTCACGTCACTCATGATTTGCTATTTCGTTCTGGCTGCACGACGCGTTGCATATTTTGGACTGCCGTAGAAAATTTCTTTTCGATCATCTCGATGGCGGCGGGTGCAGGTTGCCTTGATCCTTGGTTCCTCATCGACAGTCGTGCTCTTACCACCCCTATTGCTAGGTAAGCAACCTCGATTTTACAGTTCATCGACTATTTTTTTCTTCCGCTAGAATCTGATCGAACAATTGTCAACGAATTCATGTCTGGTTCCAGATGGAACGGGATAATGGTCTCGCTCACAGGGTGCTGGTTATAACCCCAAGCTGCTCGTGATCGGCATCTGATCCTCGGCTCCTTCCGATCCCGGTGATTGACACATGGATCTGCGGTTGGTTCCTCTCCGACGACGGCAGACCTTGCTTCATTCATCTGTTTAACGGTGATCCATTGTTGTATTTGTACTTGATCAATACACATATATTTTATTTTTCTAATACAATAACCCTTCTATTTTATTAGCAGATCATAAAACACTCTCTTCTTCCATGCCCATCTATAGAAGCCTTTGGTTGTGCCTGCTACTGGCACTGCCAGGACCATGGTTCAAATAACTGGGGTTAACTGGCCGATTAACCCGGTTAACCGGAAAACCGGTCTGGGCCGGTTATCCCGGCCGGCCGGTTAACTCTCGGTTATGATTTTTAAAAATTGAAAATTTAAAAAAATTCATATTAGACTTAATCGGAATAACCGACCAGTTAACCAGAATAACCGATCGGTTACCGGTGAAACAGTACAAAAACCGATAATTTTGAATTCAAAAAATATGTGTTCAAAATATATCAATAAAACCGACCTAACCGCTCGGTTAACTGGAATAACCGGTCGATTAACCGGTATAACCGACCGGTTAACCGGTCCTCGGCCGCGTGCTCCGCAAATCGATTTTTATCCGGTTAACCAACCAGTTATTCCAGTTATCCGGTTAACCGGTGAACCGGGCCTAACCGGTTTCACGGGGTCATCCGGTTATGTAAACCTTGGTCAGGACTGGGAGGTAATGCAGTCTCCACGTTCCACACCGCCAAGGTATGTATCTATACATTTTCTTGGTATACAGGTGACATCGTGTTACACCAAGCTATTTCAGCACCCTGTCCATGTTTGTTGTTTTGCTTCTGAGAAACTAGGACATTTTGAAATATCCAGTTCCTTGTATGCTCAAATCATGACATTTTGTCGATACGAGGTGAGGTTTCAGGTCCAAATGAAGGGGACAGAGGCTCCATTCAGGGTACATATTAAATAACTATTTCTTATAGAGAGAAATCGATTCATTTACTCATTTAAAATAAAAAAACTGGATACTTATGAAACTACATATAGAAGCATTTTACATTTCGTGTCGTCAGGTGACAAACCATTCCGTAGGATCCTTTTTTTGTCACCTCACTACCGTGTCTGTTCCTCGTATCGATGTCGCAATAAGCTATTTTTCCTGTTCTTTGACATCACTTTAGTGTTTTTCTAATGTGTAGAAAAAAATTATGAGGTTTCACAAGGTCTGTTGGTGTGCAGGTAGATGATGCCAAGGGACCAAATGAGTCTCATGATTGTCAGATGCATGCACGGACGCATGTGGCCATGGTCTTTGAACGATCTTGAATGGACGCTGAGCATAAGGCAGTTGGCAAAATGTTTATGTTGCTGTTAAACACCATGAAGATTATGATCGGCAAATTCCTCCCCTGCCCGATTATGTTAATCTAGATGTATTCCATTCTCTTAGTTTCTATTTAATACCTGTAACAATACTTTCAAGCAGGCGCATCTCTGGTAATGGAAGTGTTTTGTTTACATAAATCTAAATGAAACAATTTCATAAAAAAAAACTAAATGGAACAACAAAACGTACTATCACACATTCAGTTTGTCCTAATTTTTTAACAGTCACCACTCGTTTTCAGTTACGAAATGAACAGAATTTATGATTATTGAGATAAATGGCCAGGAGTGAAATCACAAATTAAAATGTACTCTTTTCTTTTTGTCTTGACTGACACTCTGCTATAAGAACCTAAAGTTTATTCACAATACATATTTTGTCATATTGGACATTGATTTGTTTGTTGCCATATATAAATATAAAATTTGATTAGTAAGACTATAAAAATGTGACACAGATTTTGCTCTAACAAAAAATGTTTTGTTCATCTGCAATACCAGCCCCTTGCACTTTCAAATTTTGTGTTCAGACACAATAATATTTGCAGGCAGAGTAACTTCATCATAGATTGATAAATTGTAAGAGTAAGTGGAATTTGCGAGGAGAACACGTCATTTTCATGTTGAAACTAATATTTACTCTCAGGCTGATATAGAATCGAGGTTTATTATGGTCACCCACGACAATATTTGCTGTCAGGATAATCCAATAGCAAATAGTCGAATTTTCTAGTACACCATCATCCTGAATTGACAGATTTTAACAGCACAACAGATTATCTGTCAAAACTGACTAGTAGACAACCCTGACTATCCACATATAATTTACATTTTTATATTCATGAATCCTCAGTTTTTGTGCCAACGAGCATGATATCTGAACTGGGATTGGTTTGCTCCGACTGACAGTGAGCTTTATTTTATTTTATTTTATTTTTTTGCATTCTCAAAAGCCACTATTTAGTATTTACAGTTATGATACTTACCTTTACAATAGTTTAATTTTTAAGTATGTGGATGCGAAGATGTCACATGCATGTTCGATGGTTTTTATGTGACTATCAGCCATATAATAAAAACATTGGTTTCTTGAAACCACGTAGTTGTTTGAAGTACAATATTTGCTTATTGTCAATCAATTGTGATTTTTCCTGAGTCATATTTTGACCATCAATGTTTTGTATAAGTGTAAAATATATGCTACAAGTTTTATGGTCACAACTTAAAAACTATCCGACAACTAAAAAAAAATCATAGTGCATTTGGAGTGCAGTTTTTGTCTTGTGTTAAAATAACACATGCACAACAAAATCACAAAAGGTGGAGTAACCTTTTTGTTAAGGCGACGGAATTATTAATTATCTCTCAGTCACTTTTTAACAAAAAATACCCTGCTTAAGCAACCAAAAACCTTACTGTCTTTTACGTTTACGCACTTTCCTATTAACTCGTGACCATAAAACCTTTATGGTTGCAGTCAAGTTTTTTTTACTATTGATGATTGTGATCATAAAACCAATAACACTTTACAATCACAAGAAATATTTTTTATGGGCCTACTATGTCACGAAGAAACACACTTTGTCCGTTTAACCCTCCAAAGAAAATCATGGAGAAAATAGTTGAGGTTTTTATCGTCACACAAATTATTGCTATCGTGCTATCTAGTAGGAAAGAGTCGTGGTTTTTATGGTCACACATAATAATAATGCTATCAAACGAGTCAAATTTTACTATGGGATTAGTTTGTAACACACGTATATTTTAATGATTCTGTGATCAAACATGATTAGATTTTGTCCCCACAACGGTCAATTTTAGTCATGTGCAATCAGAAGCTATTTCCATCTTCATCTTCTATAGCACGCACATTGCCTGCTCTTGGTGAACTTCATGAAGAGTTTTCTATGGCACGTCCGTTACCGGACGTCCAAAATAACTTTCTGAAGATGCAAAGAGAGTTACATGAATCATTGGTATAACAAATGGGACTTTTGCGATTAAACGTGCTCAGATTTTATGATCAAGAGAGTTAGATTCATGGGATTAAGCATACTCGGTTGTTATAATCATAAAGTTTCTATAAACTAAGTGATCAGTCTAAGTACTTCAGTTCTTGCGCTAAGACGTGCTTATTAATTAACTAGATTTTGTGATCAGAGGATTTCGTACACTTGTATATACATGTCATAATCATAAAGATGGAGTATACTTTGATTTTTTACTTATTGAATTTAGTTCTATATATACATACTTCATAATCACAAAATTTATAAATTAGTGATCCGGCGATCAGAAGCACTCCACTTCTGCACCAGTGAGAAACTCGAAGTATTTTAGTTTATGCAATGATATGTGCTTACATTTCATCCCCGCAGGAGTGTCTTGTGCACACATGATAATCGTGAAGATATAACTAACCTGTAATTATACGTGATTCTACACATAACTTCTGCAACCAGACGCGTTAATTTTTCTGCTTAAAGATTCTGAGACCATGCGTACTTATTCCTATACGCTGCATTTAGATACTAAAAAAAAATCAACCTCCTTTGCGACCAAAACTGCTCAGTTTTTTGTCCTCGCCGAAGATAGGTTTTACACTTGCATTCTCGTGAGTTTTTAACCTGTTCAGCTTCCATTATTTTATTGAACTCTGATCCTGGCAGCGTGGCTGAGTTTGTGGGTGCGAAATCCACGGCAATCAATAACGCACACGTTAGGAGCAAAAACCGGATCGGTTCGATGTCTATCGGACTGGTTTATTCCTGGCTGAGGATGACGCACCAACCTGGGCACCCCCACCAGCCAACCAGACACGTTGGTTCCTACTTAATATGTAGGGGAGTGATATAATATATCATACCCTGGCTATGATTTAGCATATATATATATATGTATATATATATAGAATAAGCTATTCTACATCTCGAGCCACCCAACCCACCACCCATCGAGCCAGGCAACCCGCCCGACCGGCCGTCATCCCAATCCCGATTCGGATCTAAAACACCCGTCCATTAACCACACCTACCCCCGCGTGCCTCGATATTCATGGCATTCTTCCTTCTTTCCCCGTCGTCGCTCAGCGCAGATCGACGGATCAATCAGACAGATCGGTGGATTGGCGGTGCTCAGTGGGAGCTAGGTCTAGGGATCTCCCAATCGCAGGAGCAGTGCCAAGCTCGCCGCGGCTCGCCACGATAGAGGATTCCCCGTCGATCGCACCCGTCGTCCGTGCCCGTCGTCCTCCTCCCACGGTCGCGCTCCGTGTGCCACCCCGACGGCACCCGTCCTCCTCCTCCTCTCCCGGTCGCGCTTCCTCCTCGCCGCGGGAGCAACGAGGCAAGTCATGCTGCGACACGTTCTACTAGCACCCTAGTCGCGATTCTTCCTCCTCGCCACGGGGGCGGTGAGCCCAACCCATCTGCGCCGTCCTCCACCTGCCATACACCACGGTTCCTCATCTCATCCTACCAGCGCTGATAAGATCTAGGTTCTGAAATTACTGAACATGTTACAGTTGCTATGAAAATTACTGAATAAGTTGTTGTCAAATAAAACAAATGAAATTACTGAACATGTTGATTACTGGATTTGCTCAAATAAATAATTTTTCATGACATTATTCTATGTCACTTCTGAAAATTACTGGTTCCATTAGTGTGGAATATATGTACAAGAATTTTGCTAGATGTATAATATACCATAAAATTACTGAGATCAGTGAATGTGTTGCATTGACAGCATAAAATAAATATAAAAATAACTGATGCTGGGGAATAATTCATACTAGCCATTTTATATAAAATTACTAATGCTATAATACATATTGGTTGTGTCTTATTTGATGTTTTTTTATTACAGAAACATGGACAGTGAGGGTGCTACAGTTGTAAACAAACAAGTGCTAAGTGGGGTCAGAAACATGGCCTTCCCTGTTTCTATCAATGTTTCAAATGATGCTCCTCAACCAACACCAGTGAAAACTGCACCTGTTATTTCATCAACCTCTGATGCTCTCATCCCAGCTGTGTCTGTATCATTCAGTCTAGCATGGCTTGAAGATTCAATGAGGTATAGGGTCATGATTATGCCTCCAGCTCCTATCGCCCCCGAGCAGCTAATCACGCCAGAGGTGGAACCAACATATACTCATGTAAGTAGTTTCACATCTATTTTTTTGATGAGGTATTGTTTTTACCATGAAATTACTATGTACCATATTTCTGAAAAATTACTGGTTCCTGAAAGTGTGCAATATAGGTAGAACTTTTTGTGCGATGCATTTGTTGAAATATCCTAGGAACAAAAAATATGTTGAATCACAAAATTACTGGGGCAGGGAAAATTATCGGCTGTTTTTACTGTGCAGGACCCATGAATTGCTCCGAAGTATGTCCCGTATAGTGACATGACCTTTGAAAGCCTGGATGAAGCATACAATTTCTATGTTGTGTATGCAATGCTTGCTGGTTTTCCAGTTAGAAAGGACAGAAAGAGGAACGACAAACATGGGCAAGAATATGAATGTTCATTTGAAGGGAAACATAGGGGTAGCCCAGGGGTAGACAGGAAAAGGGAGAATACAACCATGCGGAAAGGTTGCAAGGCAATGGTATGCGCGTTGGAGTCAAAGGATGGCGGTGTTGTGCATTTCAAGAGAATTGTGCTTGGGCACAATCATATCCTTACCTGGTCCCCGAGGATGGTGAAGCACATGACAGCACACAAGAATAAGAACCGTGCACTACAAAGCATGATTGACATGTTGCTCAACAAAAAAATCAGGCACGTACAAGTTATAAGCATACTGAAGAAGACTGTTGGAGGGTGCGAGAGCCTAAATGTGACAGAAAAAGATGTGCAAAATAGGTGTTGTTCTAAAAAAAATTACTGAAAGTCCCTAGTTTAAAATCACTAATGTTTGTATTTCATTTAGTACTCTGCAATTACATATGTTGAAAATTATTGATGTAGCAAAGAGCTGAGTTATAAAATTACTGAAGTAGGAAATTATTGTTACTGTATATCATTAATGATTTCATAACTGGCTGTTGTGCCTATAGGAGGGCTGCCATTGCTCGTGATGATATAAATGATGACATACCAAAAATGGTGAAGTATTTTGAGGAGTGCAAGAGGAACAACCCTCTGTTCTACTAGAATTTTGAATTGGATAACAAGAATATGGTGCGTAATATATTCTGGAGTTTTACTAGCCAGCAAAGTGATTATAAAGGTATAACTTGTTGACTAATCGTCCAAGTAGATTACTAATAACCATTCATAAAAAGGCTACTTATTTAACAAAACATATCTTATGTTTTTTTTGTGCAGACTATGGAGATGTTGTAACATTTGATAGTACATATAGAACTAATCGGTACAGCATGGCTCTTGCAATGTTTGTGGGTTTCAATAACCAGCTCCAGAACGTTGTGTTTGCACAAGCACTGATAAGAGATGAGCGGGAATGAACATTCAGATGGGTATTTGAGCAGTTTTGGGAATGCATGGTGGCAAAGACCCCATAACGATATTCACAGGTATTTCCTACAAATATAAAATGTATGACTGATATATAGGAATATGTCTTGCTGTAGCATGAACAAAATTAGCTACCTTATTTTTGTTTCTTCCTTTTCCTCTAGATCAGGATAATGCCATGGAGATCACAATACTTATAATATTCCCATGGACCTACCACAGGTTCTACAGATGGCATATGTTGAGAAAATACAAAGACCCATTGAAACAGTTGTACAATGCCCATCCAACTTTGTGCGACAAGCTAACATCCGTGATAAATCATCCATTGAATTCTGTGGAATTCGAGAGGGCATGGACAGACATGCTCAATGAGTTCAACATTCATGACAGTGCAGTCATGGGGAGTTTATTTGATATTAGGAAAATGTGGATTGCAGCATTCTACAAAAATATTTTTTGTGGAACAATGTCTTCAACGCAGAGAAGCGAGAGTGTTAATGCTTTGGTTAAAGGAGGGTATGTTGATAACTCAACTCCTATCCATGAATTCGTAAAGTAATTCCTTGAGATGCTGCAGCACATGTATGTGAATGAGGCAAGAGAGAGATACAATTCACAGGTAATGTCCCCAATCGCTCCCCCTTGCTATGCGTATTTATGTTATATTGAGAAATAACTAAAAATTACTGATGGTGGTGATCATGAAATTACTACAGCTCATGGAATAAGTTGAATAGAATTACTATGAACATTTATGTGCTGTGAAAAATTACTGAATGTACCAATGTGAAAATTTACTGAATGTACTAATGTGAAGAAATTACTGATGGTAGTCATTCCAAAACATTTTTTAAAAATTTTTGCTAGCAAAATAACAATAATACTGAGGTGGATAGAATTTCATTGAAATTACTAAATGTTCATGATACTTTTTTTATAATAGTCTGAACCAGTGACCGTCACATACCATCCATTTGAACAACAATTGTCCAAGATATATTCAAGAAATGTGTTCAAAGAGTTCTAGGAGACTCAAAAAAGAAGCACTAAATTCACAATACATCCTGATTCGGAGAAAACTGGATACTACTTCGTTAAGCACCGTCCCGTGGATACTGCTTTCCCATGGATACAACATGAGTTCCATGTGAAAGCTGTAATCGATGTTGAAGGACCGGAGAATTCGGTGTTCAACTCCAAGTGCATGAATTGGGAGCATAAAGGTTTGTCGTACATGTTGTAATACATATCTGCAGTGAAAAAAAATGCAATACTTCTTATCTGCCTGTGAAATTACTGAACCTTGAAATAAAATAAACACAGGGTTGTTTTGCTGTCACCTTGTGTTGGCATTCACACACCTTTTTGTGGATCGCATACCATCAAGATATATTCTCAAGCGCTACACTAGGAACCCGTCCGTGAAAATAAATTTTGACAAGCACGACTATGTTTCTTGGCCTCGATGGAGACACTAAGGCTAAATGGGCAGCAAGTATACTTCCAAATCTGTTCAGGCTAAAAAGGTCCGTAATAATGTCATCTGAGGTGAGTCGCATGGTTGCTAAAAAATTCTGCAAAGATTGCTTGAACTTGTAAGCTTGTTATACATTCTCGAGTGATAAAAAAAGAAGAATGTAGCAAAATTACTGATTATATGTTGTAAAATTACTAATGAATATTATTAAATTCATGTTGCTGCCCTCTGACATCATTTTCCTAGTGTGTAATAAATTATTGAATAGGCGATAGATAAGGCAAATCGGTTGATCGCAGAAGCTATTGGAGTCCTTGACGCAATACCATCAGATCTGGTTTTACCGGCTTCAGAAACCCCTTCCAATGATATTGCTGCACCAAGCACAGGACAAGAAAGCGACAATGTCTCAACTGCTGCCCCCCCCCCCCCCCCCCCCCCCGGTTTCAACCACCAAAGGCAGCCGTAAGAAAAGCAACGGAGGTGAAGAGCCACCTCATCCACACTTTCTGATGTAAACAAGGCTTCCCGATCTTCCGAAAGGTTCTTGGTAAGTTGATTTGGTCGGAGGCGACACACAAATCGATCCGGCTTCAGAACAGCACGTTCTAAACCCCGCAATCGCAGCACGACGTCTCCTCTGGTTATCAACCGTCCAAAGATGATTGACCTCGCCGAGAAGGCTAATCCCTACCTGCGAATCAAGAACACAAGCAAGAACAACGAAGAATGCAACACAATTGCAGATGTATGATTAAACTCTCGAAGTTGAGGTCTCACAAACCGATGAACGGCGACACTGTTTATAAACAGAATTGATCTAAGCAAAATTCGAACCCTAATGGTGCGGCGACGGCTGTATATAAAGACCCTAGGGTCATGCAAGACCCTCTGGACACGCCCCTAATTGGGCTCAACTAAATACAAAGCCCAAAGGGCAAAAATAGGCGACGCAGCACTGACACAGATTCTGGACTCTCTCTTGTTTTGACGATTCCTGATGACTCCGGATGAATTTTGACAAGAGGCCGGCGGCATTGGAAAGGTCTTCTCCTAATATTTCCCTGCATATGTAGAACGTCCAAATCCGAGTCCGTATGCGTCTTGGGTGACCGTTTTAGTGCAGACTGGTCCTGGGGCCCGAAACAGACTCGAAGTCGGTTTTGATTGGGCCTCCACTTTGGCTTTCAGGCCCTTGCTGGTCCTCGACATTCCCAACTCCTTCTCCCATCATCTCCTGGTCCTCTCCATGGTGTCTAATCATAAAATAATCATTAGGTAGCAAACCATTCTCAAAAGTAACATATAGCGAAGAACGTAGGAACGAACTCACCTCTAAATTTAGTCGTCGTGCACGAGCTCTAGTCATTGGACCTTGCAAGTCCAGAATTGGAGGAGTGTTGTGTGTATCCATATGAGTGATGTCCTCATCATCCTCCCCCTCTTGAAGTGGAGTCGTCCTCGACTCAAGCTCATCCTCTTCTCTCAAGTATGGTTTTAAATCTGAAATATTAAAAGTAGTACTAACCCCGAACTCGGGAGGCAACTCAAGTTTGTATGCATTATCATTAATCTTCTCCATTATTTTAAATGGACCATCAGCTCTAGGCATTAGCTTAGACTTTCTCAATTCTGGAAATCTATCCTTCCTTAAGTGTAACCACACTAAATCTCCTACATCAAGCTTTACTTCCTTTCTACCTTTACTACCAGCAATTTTATATTTTTCATTCATCTTTTCAATGCTAAGTCTAGTGGTCTCATGCATTTGCAAAATAAATTCAGCATGCTCCTTAGCATCAACATGAACTATCTCATTAATAGGTAGAGGAAGTATATCAAGTGGAGTACGGGAATCAAAACCATACACTACCTTGAAGGGACTTACCTTGGTAGTAGAATGTGTTGCCCGATTATAAGCAAACTCAACATGAGGCAAGCATTCTTCCCATTGCTTCAAATTTTTCTTCAAAATAGCTCGTAACATAGTGCCCAAAGTGCGGTTCACAACCTCAGTTTGTCCATCAGTTTGTGGATGACAAGTTGTAGAAAATAGCAACTTTGTACCCAACTTATTCCAAAGCATGCGCCAAAAATAACTCAAGAATTTTGCATCATGATCTGAAACAATAGTAGAAGGCATACCATGCAAACGTACAATTTCTTTGAAAAAGAGATCAGCAATATAACTAGCATCATCAGTTTTATGACATGGTATAAAGTGTGCCATCTTGGAAAAACGATCCACAATAACAAAAATGCTATCGCTCCCCCTCTTAATCCTAGGCAGTCCTAAAACAAAGTCCATAGAAATATCCACCCAAGGAATAGAAGGAACAGGAAGTGGCATGTATAAACCATATGAATTCAATCGAGACTTAGCTTTTTGACATGTAGTGCAGCGAGCAACAAAACGCTCAACATCTTTCCTCATCCTTGGCCAAAAGAAGTGTGTGGCCAAAATATCCTCCGTCTTCTTAGCACTAAAATGACCCATCAATCCACCTCCATGCGTCTCCTGTAACAACAAAAGACGAACAGAACCAACTGGAATGCATAGGCGGTTAGCTCTAAACAAGAAACCATCATTCAACACAAATTTGTTCCAAGCACGACCTTCTTTACAGTGCAGCAATACATCTTTAAAATCAACATCAGCAATATATTGTTCTTTAATTGCCTCAAGTCCAAAAATTCTACAATCAAGTTGAGACAACAAAGTATATCGCCTAGATAAAGCATCAGCAATCACATCATCCTTTCCTTTCTTATGTTTAATAATATAAGGAAAAGACTCAATAAACTCAACCAATTTAGCATGTCTACGGTTCAAATTGCATTAAGAACAAATATACTTAAGTGATTCATGATCAGAATGAATAACAAATTCTTTGGGCAACAAATAATGACGCCACATCTCTAAAGAACGTACAAGTGCATATAGTTCCTTATCATACGTGGAATAATTCAAAACAGGCCCAGTAATTTTCTCACTAAAGTATGCAACAGGTTTACCATCTTGCATCAAAACACCACCAATGCCTATACAACTAGCATCACATTCAAGCTCAAAAGTGTTATCAAAATTGGGTAATTGCAGCAATAGTGCATGTGTAAGTTTGTCCTTCAAAGCATCAAAAGACTCATGACGTACCTTACCAAAATAGAAGTCAACGCCCTTCTTTGTCAACTCATGCAATGGTGCAGCAATAGTGCTGAAATCTTTGACAAAGCGGCGGTAGAAACCTGCAAGACCAAGAAAACTCCTCACCTGTATGATAGTTTTTGGTACAGGCCAGCTCTTTATGGCTTCAATCTTCGCCTCATCCACCTCAATTCCCTATGGAGTCACAACATAGCCAAGAAAAGAGACTCGATCCGTGCAAAAGGTGCACTTCTCAAGGTTACCAAATAAACGTGCAACTCGCAAAGCATCAAAAATAGCACGCAAATGAATCATATGATCATCTATGGATTTGCTATAAATCAAGATATCATGAAAGTAAACAACCACAAATTTTCCAATAAATGGTCTTAAAACCTCATTCATCAAACGCATGAAAGTACTGGGTGCATTAGTTAACCCAAAAGGCATTACTAACCACTCATACAACCCGAATTTGGTTTTGAAAGCTGTTTTCCATTCATCTCCAAGTTTCATTCTAATTTGATGGTAGCCACTACGCAAATCAATTTTAGTGAAAATTATAGCACCACATAAGTCATCAAGCATGTCGTCTAGTCTAGGAATAGGATGACGATACCTAATAGTAATGTTATTAATGGCTCTACAATCTACACACATACGCCAAGAACCATCTTTCTTAGGAACCAAAAGTACAGGAACAACACAAGGACTAAGTGATTGATGAACATACCCACGATCCAAAAGGTCTTGGACTTGTCGTTGTATCTCCTTAGTCTCCTCAGGGTTGGTCCTATAAGCAGCACGGTTTGGTAAAGTAGCACCAGGAATCAAATCAATTTGATGCTCAATCCCTCTCAAAGGTGGCAATCCCGGGGGTATCTCAGCTGGGAAAACATCCTCATACTCTTGCAAAAGGTTAGTGACAGCAGGAGGCAAAGCACTAGAAGCAATATCACGAAGCAAAAACAAGGCTTGTTTGCATATCAAAGCATAGCAAATATCATCAGCAGAAATTTCAGCAAGCTCAGATTTTGTGGCAAGACATGAACGACCTTGTAATATAATTCCAGCACCCTTAGAACTTGAAGAATCATTAACATTACTTGGTGTAGAATCAGAATTAACAGGTTGCTGAATTTTAGGGCTTTTATTTTTCAAACTAGCAGCTCGTTCTAAATCAGCTTGTACAATTTCAGCAGGGGTCACTGGTAACAAAGTAATTTTAGTTCCTTTATGCATAAAAGTGTATTTATTACTTTTACCATGATGTACAGCATCATTATCAAATTCCCAAGGTCTACCCAATAAAAGTGAACAAGCTTGCATGGGTACAACATCACAATCAACAGAATCCACATAGAAACCAATGGAAAAAGGAACTCTGCAAGTTTGTAGTACCTTAGCTTTTCCAGAGTCATTTAATCACTGAATGTAGTATGGATGTGGATTTGGCCGTGTGGTCAAATCAAGCTTCTTAACCACATCAGAACTCACCAAATTGTTGCAGCTTCCTCCATCAATGATGACACGTGCTCAACGGTTCTTGATGACGAAGAAAATCTGAAACAAGTTATGTCGCTGCATCATCTCGGACTGCTGGATTTGTGTGCTAAGCACACGTTGCACAATAATATTCATGTAGCCCGTGGTATCTCCGCCTCCAAGGATGAGGTCACCGCTGGTGGCAGCGACATCCTCCTCCTCATCCTCCATATCGGAGGTGTTCATGTAACCGCCATCATCTGTCGCCACATATGCCCGCCTACTTGGGCAATCTTTCTGCACATGGCCAAGACCATGGCAGTGGTGGCACTGAATCCCTGTAGTGCGTCCCGTCGAAGCAACAGAGGAGGCACTACTAGCCGGTACCTGCACAGAATTTTTACCTGAGCGCGTAGAGGGGCAGGGGCTGATCTTGGTGCTGCAGAAACAACACTAGCTGGTGGGGGCGGCCGGAAAGATGGCTTGGGCAGCCCCAAAGTCCCCGTCGGCCGTGGTGGGTAGAAATTCCTGGACTTTCTGTACTCCTCAAAAGCCTAGAAAAGTCCCTATGATTCTTTCTCTGTAAGCATAGCATACTGGAAACACTGGTTGAGGGTATAAAATTCTTTATAATCAAGGATGTCCTGAATTTCTTTTCTCAAACCAGAATAAAAGCGGCAAATCTGATCCTCTACTTTTTCGACCACAGCACAACGAATCAAACCCTTCTGAATCTCACTAAAATACTCCTGAACAGTTTTATCTCCTTGATCTAAACGCTGCAGTTTATTACGAATTTCTCTATAAAAAGAAGGAGGAACAAAACGATCACGCATTTCTACCTTAAGTTCTTCCCAAGTAGTAGGCAAATCGGTTTCAACAGCTAGACCACTCCACCAAACAATAGCAAAGTCCTTCAACTCACTAGTGGCTTGTCTAACTCTATGTTGTTCAGGAACAAGGTGGGCATTAAATTTTTGTTCTACCATCATTTCCCAGTCAAGGTAAGCATCACCATCGTACTGACCCAAAAATAAAGGAATTGAAAACTTAATTTTAGCATACGGGTCATCTGGAGCATGGTTACCTTGTGTGCGACAGTTGTGGTTGTGGAAACCACCCATACTTTAAGGGTTACGTTGCAAACGACGTCGTAACCTTGCGGTCCTTGTAGCTGACCTATAGACGGTGCCATCAGCCTTATACACCGTTGCTTCATCATGATTGTCTTCAACGTCGTTGTTGGTGTTGGTATTAGTGTTGGTGTTGTTGTTGTTGGTCTTGTGAGCGGTCTCCAATTCGACAACCTGATCGGTTAGCTTAGAGACTCTCTTATCCAACCGCTCAATGCTTTCTCCCAGGTGAAGCTTGGTGACGGCATCTGTGACGGCCCTGGTGATCGTGTCTACCAAATCACTCTGAACTGCCTGTAAAGCCTTCTGTAGCTGACTTTGGCTCACGCACTCATCAAATTTTGAGGATGAAGCACCCTCTCCATCGCTTCCTGACATCAGAAACACCAAAATAGGAAACAAAAAGTGAAGGTTATCCCTACAAAAGTACTAAGCAGTGGCGCCTCTCAACACAGCAAAAGGAAGCTTCTTTCAAAGCTCTTACAAAGTTCTGAAAACAACAAAGCGAAGGATACCAGGGAGCTGTGTTCCACGATTGCAAGGGTTACAAAATAAGCTGTATGCTGTCCAAAAGAAGTATGTAGAGCTAGGAAGGCCAAATATATATATGTGAGTGGCACACAAATCAAAAACAGATAGTAAAGCTGAATAAGTGCCCAAGTAACTTGTCCCTAGTTGCTGGTCTAACTATATCCTAGAACAGTAGTGATAGCAAAGAAGAAACAATGAGACAAAGGCACACAGTCGATCACAGGGGGCTAAGTGTAAAACAGCCAAACTCAGAAATTCCAAGGGCTAGATGGAGCACTAGTAGGAATCCCAAATTGCTTTTATTTTATTTTATTTTATTTCATATTTTTTTCCAACTCACTAGCAAACAGAGAGAAACCACAAAAAATTTCAGCTCAAACCGACCTAGGACGTGGCCTACAGAAAATATTGAAGTTTCAGAAAACGTCGAGTTTCAACTTGAATGAATTTTTTCTTTATCTTTCCAATTTTTTTTGAATTTTTTGATGAGGGCACACAGGGCATAGCTCAGTGTGGGTGACCTCAACTTTTTGTCAATAATCTCCTATAAAAATTTCAGCCAAAACGGACAACCGAGTGAAAAGTTATGCCCGTTTTACCGAAGGGGTGTCGGAATCAGGTCGGGTAGGGATTTCTTTGGCGGGCTGGATGCAGCGGAAAGTGGAATTTGTGAAAATTGGTCCGAGGTGGTGAGGGTGGGTTTAGGGTGGGATTAGGGTGGGTATGTTGATCAATCAACCCTAGCACACAAAGCCGACAAAACCGAGGATGGTGAAGGGGATGGCGGCTAGGGTTGCAAGGGAAACACTACTGACGACAAAAACACAAACTAAACCAGCGACTAAACAAGAACTAGGGCACAAACTCGACACTACAGACTCTGAAATTGAAATATGCAAAGGCTAAACACGTGGTTATGGGCGGGGGAAATTTTTTTTTGGTATTTTCTGTCGACGATAGGAAGAACACGAAAACAAAACTGAAGGGTAGTGCGAACCTGACGGTGCACCTGAAGCTCTGATACCACTTGATATAAACAAGGGTTCCTGATCTTCCGAAAGGTTCTTGGTAAGTTGATTTGGTCGGAGGCGGCACACAAATTGATCTGGCTTCAGAACAGCACGTTCTAAACCCCGTAATCGCAGCACGACGTCTCCTCTGGTTATCAACCGTCCAAAGACGATTGACCTCGCCGAGAAGGCTAATCCCTGCCTACGAATCAAGAACACAAGAAAGAACAACGAAGAATGCAACACAATTACAGATGTATGATTAAACTCTCAAAGTTGGGGTCTCACAAACCGATGAACGACGACACTGTTTATGAACAGAATTGATCTAAGCAAAATCCGAACCCTAATGGTGTGGCAACGGCTGTATATAAAGACCCTAGGGTCGTGCAAGACCCTCTGGACGCACCCCTAATTGGGCTCAACTAAATACAAAGCCCAAAGGGCAAAAATAGGCGACGCAGCACTGACACAGATTCTGGACTCTCTCTTGTTTTGACGATTTCTGATGACTCCTGGTGAATTTTGACATGAGGCCGGTGGCATTGGAAAGGTCTTCTCCTTATCTTTACGTGCATATGTGAACGTCCAAATTCGAGTCCGTATGCGTCCTGGGTGACTGTTTTAGTGCAGACTGGTCCTGGGGCCCAAAACAGACTCGAAGTCGGTTTTGATTGGGCTTCCACTTTGGCTTTCAGGCCCTTGCTGGTCCTCGATGTTCCCAACTCCTTCTCCCATCATCTCCTGGTCCTCTCCATGGTTTCTAATCATAAAATAATCACTAGGTAGCAAACCATTCTCAAAAGTAACATATAGCGAAGAACGTAGGAACGAACTCACCTCTAAATTTAGTCGTCGTGCACGAGCTCTAGTCATTGAACCTTGCAAGTCCAGAATTGGAGGAGTGTTGTGTGTATCCATATGAGTGATGTCCTCATCACTTTTAGCGACCCAAGGAAAAGAAGAAAAGGAGATGCCTGAAATGTGGAAAGCTTACCCCTGGTCATAATGCAGCAACATGTGATAGACTTAGCAGGATGGAATCAGACAACTGTGTAAGATAAATGTGATAGACAACTGTGTAAGAATCAGACAACATGTGATCGACCAAGGGGGAGGCCAAGGGGGAGTGGCTGTGGAAGGGGTACAACAAGAGAGGGAGGAAGTGCGAATGAGAGGGTGCATGATATGGATGATGGAATGTAGGTGGGGATTCATTTTAGTAAGGTTCATTTTTGTAGCTGAAATAAAAATAAAAATCTATGTCAAAAAAATGATATGCTTAATATTGGACAGGCAAAGGAGGACAAGGAGCGCAATGATGAAGAACGGACGTGGAGGTGGTATAACTGGATTAAACAACTATTCTGGTGTCAATGACGACTACTATTCCGAATACAGTGTAGGAGATGATGGTGCTGAGTACGCATCAATGTACGTTGATTGACACAATAAAGAATATAAATACAACATGAATTTTTGGTGCTAAAATATGTAGATTATAGTCAAAACACACACATGTAAAATCTGATATAGAGCAGGAAGATAGATGCAGCATTATTTTTGGGTGGTGATATATATAGATTTTCAATCATAAAAACATATAAGAACCTTGGTTGTGCATTCCATAAAAATTCTTTGTCCTGATATATACATAATGGATTACTCATTGAGGTTTGAATGTAAATGTTGGAATGCTGTTTACATGTATTACTGAGCATGCAAAAAATTACTTGATCCATATAAAATTACTGACACAATATTATAGAAATACTGACATTCACTGAGAAACTATTAACAAACAATTAGTGATACATTTCAAAAGAAAATTACTGATTCCAAAAAAACTACTAACACAATATTATAGAAATACTGACAATCACTGAGAAATTACTAATAAACAATTACTGATACATTTCAAAGGAAAATTACGAATCCCAAAAAAAATTACTGACAATTTCTATCACCGAATGAGACAATGTTGGATTCTAGGAACAAAACCATGTGGCACTAAAAACGCTAAATTCTATAAATGCTTTGCACACTAAATTCTACAAATGCTTTGCACACTAAATTCTCCAACTCTTTGACACAATAAATGAAAACTGAGGTATTACTAACATAGAATTACTGATACTTTTCAAAAGAAAATTATTCTAAAAAATTACTAAAACCATATGGCAATAAACACTAAATTCTCCAACTCCTTGGCACAGTAAATTCTACAAATGCTTTGCATACCAAATTCTATAAAAACTTTGCACACTAAATTCTCCAACTCCTTGACACACTAAATTCTCCAACTCCTTTGCACACTAAATTCCTCAAAAATCTTCGCACACTAAATTCTCCAACTCCTTGGCACACTAAATTCTACAAATGCTTTGCACACTAAATTCTGCAAAAAGCTTTGCACACTAAATTCTCCAACTCCTTGACACACTAAATTCAGCCAAAAATTTCTATCACCGTAGGAGACGATATTGCATTCTAGGGCCAAAACCATGTGGCAATAAACACTAAATTCTCCAACTCCTTGGCACTCTAAATTCTCCAACTCCTTGACACAATAAATTCTACAAATGCTTTGCACACTAAATTCTCCAAACTCCTTGGCACACTAAATTCTACAAATGCTTTGCACACTAAATTCTACAAAAAGATTTAGACACTAAATTCTCCAACTCCTTGACACACTAAATTCTCCAAATGCTTTGCACACTAAATTCTCCAATGAGTCGAAAATTTCTATCACCGTAGGAGACGATATTGGATTCCAGGGCCAAAACCATGTGGCAATAAACACTAAATTCTCCAACTCCTTGGCACACTAAATTCTTCAACTCCTTGGCACAATAAATTCTATAAAAGCTTTGCACACGAAATTGTCCAACTCCTTGACACACTAAATTCTCCAACTCCTTGGCACACTAAATTCTACAACTGCTTTACACACTAAATTCTACAAAAAGCTTTGCACACTAAATTCTCCAACTCCTTGACACACTATTTTCTCCAATTGTTTTGCACACTAAATTCTACAAAAAGCTTTGCACACTAAATTCTCTAACTCCTTGACACACTAAATTCTCCAAAGCCCTTGACACACTAAATTCTCCAACTCCTTGGCACAATAAATTAAGACTGAGATATTACTAACAAAAAATTACTGATATTTTTCAAAAGGAAATTACTAATTCTAAAAAGTTACTGAATCCATGTGGCAATAAACACTAAATTCTCCAACTCCTTGAGATACTAAATTCTATAACCCCTTAAATGTAAAATGAAAAATTACCAACAAAAAATTACTGATACTTTTCAAAGAAAAATACTGATTCTAAAAAATTTCTGATACATCTCTAAGGAAATTACTGATACATTACAAAAAAATTACTTATTCCCAAAAATTACTATTTAAAAAAAATTACTGATTATATAAGATAAATAATTATATACAATTACTCATTGTCATGTTACATTGAATTCAATGTAAGAAGTTATGGACCAGTACACAAGAAATTACTTAACAGAAAGAACAAAATAACTTCACTCCATAATTTGTCCATCCAGAATCCATTTTACATAAGCATACCACATGAAACATAACCATCATAGACTATTGTATCAAATAATTCAGATAAATGGGTCAAGATAGTGCGTGCCACATGGATTACACAAATCACATGAAATACAAGACAGAAAAAGAGTTCATGGCTACTGAATAGGTTGTGAAAAGATCTCAATCTCTGGATGAATCTTGTTGGGTCGTTCGTTCACACGATGGAACATCATGTAGTGCAACAACCGTGCCCTGTACTCACCCCCATGCTCTGCACATAACAAGACAGCAATAACATCAGAAAAAAGCAGAAAAATATTTCGAACAAACAACTTAAATATAACTGGACATGAAAAGATAAAAAGAAATAAACAATGTGCTAACCGAGATAATTTCAGGAACTAAGGACCGCGTGAATCCATTGTATCGTTCCACAAACAACATGCAAAAGTAGAGGCAATCGTTTACAAGCAACTTCTTTGGAACATTAACAAATGTCATTCCCTAATTGCTGAAGTCAGGAGACCTATCCTTTGTGATTATTTTGAGTATTGAGTTCATCCTCTCCCATAAACGGGTGGAAACATCACTATGCCACTGGTCCTTGTCATGCTGCTGTTGCCAATCCAGAGAATCCAATATATCTATCTGGCCATGGAACATATTGATGCAGTACAATGCCCAATGATATCCTTTGTGTACAGGAACAAATATCTAAACAAAAAATAATTGAAGTGTGGAATAAGATGTCATGAACAAAAAAATAAAAAAAAGGAATTACATGCAAGCATAATAGGAAATAAAAAGTGAAATCCACAATATGACTCACAAGTTTAGCATTAAGAATCTATTCTGCTGTAAAGCAATATTTGACCATCTTGTAGACAACATTTTCTTCATATGCATCCTTGAAATAATTCTCACATAAAAGCATGGAATGCAACATGAAATAAAAATAATTAAAAGGGCACAACAACACAAAGGAAAAATACTAAAATCAAAGTACTGATAATACAATTACTAACACTAAATTACTAATGACTTAAGTTACTGACTGTATGTAACAGTAAAATAATTGGCATAGTTGTTGACACTAATCTATAAAATTACTGACAAGGACACTAGATTGTATTGGCACTAAAAAAGTCTTGTTGTTTCTAAAAATTACGGACACTTATCAAACACAAGAGACACTCATTCAAAAGAGGAAAAAAGAAAGAAACAAGAAAACTAAATTTTTGTTTAGGTATAGAACTTACCGAAATACAAGTTGGAACTACAATCCTATAAGCAAAACATTGTGGCCTTATAGCTTCATCATCATCTTTGAGGCATTGTAAGAAATAATCCTAGTTTAGAGCCTCACCCATCTTTCCATCAGCAAAAGTATCAACAATAAATTGCCCCAACATCATAAATAGATCACTGCGAGTTTTGCAGCTAAGAGTTTTCTCACTTGTTTAGATGAAAAATTCCCTACACATGTATGCTAATTCATTAATACATGTAGCATCTAAAATTTGAAATAATATCTGGACTTTATGACAAAATTAATACTAGATGTATCAGACGTGAAACATAAAAATAAAAGGATAAAATAGTATATTGCAAAGTCGAAATATCCAGAGATCATGAATTTCTTGAGGCCTTCCGCTAGATCGGTGCTCGGGTACTGAGGAGCCCATTCTGGTTTGTCAAATGGAGAAACCATGTCGGGCTCTCAACTTCGAACACCGGTCCATTGCTTCATTCCAATGGCACACCTAGGTAGGGGGGTTTATCATCGAATGACAACTGCGGTATCTCCTCATCATCAACATCTTTGTTCTTCTTCTTCCTTCCCCTCCTTGGCTTCCGAGAATAGGTGTTAAGCTTAACAAGTTCCACATTATCAGTCTTCATAGACCGAGTGACCCGACGCTTTGTGACAGAGAAAATGGTCTCAGTTTATCCTGTGATGAGATAAAACAGCTTGTAAAATTATTATTGCAAGCTGAAAATAATTACTGAATAGAAACAAAAAAATTACTAGCATATGTATAATAATTACAATAACCTATTGAGGACCAGTAGCACCATCCTTAACTTCTATAGCTGGAGTATCAATTGTATCAGCAACAACCCTATCAGAATTAGACCGAACTTGTTGATTAGCAGATGCATCATCATTATCACTCATGCCAAGATGGGATTTCTGTGTAGCATCATGATCAAAACTGCGGAGGATGGATGTAACATCTTGCCATGACTCATGGTCAAAACATGTCTCATTGATGCCACAAGATTGAGATTAAAAACAAATAAAAGGATGTGACAGCTTCTTACAAAAGCTATACAGAAAAAATAATAGAACTAGTTCAAATGTATTACAAAAAAATAATAAAGCAGAATACTGTTGTCGATAGTTCTCTTCTGTAGCCAACAAAATTACTGGTAACAAAAGTAACAACAATTACTAACAGAAAAATTATTGAACAACATGCATAATCTAGTGGAATTATTTTGTTCAACTTCTCCAAAAATCATATGAAAATTACTGAGTACAAGCACAAAACAACGTAAAACAACTTAACATAATAACTGCTGTTTGTTCCATGCAAACTCTAGTATAATTTCACATCCCAAAAATCAGAGAAAAAATAGCATACTGTTATGGATAGTTCTCTTATCTAGGCAACAAAATTACCGGCAACAAAATTACTATGACTTATAAAGAAATAATACTACTGATAGAAGAAATATGGCAGCTCGATAGAAAAAAAATGTAACCTAAACATTCGTAGAACTAGAAGTGACTACTCCATCGGGTGGTGGCGGAGGCTGAGGGGATCTTGGTTAGAAGCTTCAACCTGCACTCCCGAATAGTTTACATAAAAGAAAGGACAAAAAGGAGAAAAGGATATTACTGAAGAATATGTTCAAACTATAGACTAGTTACACATCATAAAACACAACATACTGTTCCAGCAAACTGTATTCTAATTATTACACAACATAAAAAATCAAACAAAAAAATAAGCATACTATTATAACAAAATAATATGAAAAATTACTGATAGCAAAAAATTACTGATAGCAAAAATATGTGGCAGCTTCTTACAAAAGCTATACAGAAAAAACTAATAAAACTAGTTCTGATGTATTACAAAAAATAAAGAAAAGAAAAGAAAAATACAACTGATTGAAAAAAATAACCTGGATGATTGTACTTGATGATGATCCTGACTAAAATTGACATTTTCATCGGGGAGTGGCGGAGGCGGAGGGTCTAGCTTAAAAGGTTGAGTCTGCATTCCAGAATGAGAGAAAGAAAAGTCACATAATTAATAAAACTTAAAAAAGAAAAGAAGCTTAGAATTACTCATTACTTAAAATAGTAATGAAATAATTGATGTGAAAAATTACTAACAATAATGACATAAATTATTGACAATACTACATGAAATTACAGATTGCATGAACTAATAAAAAAGTGTTACTCATTACTGGCACTGTCACAAAATTACTAATCATGTCATAAAGCATTATACTAACATTAAATTACTGACAAAAATATATCAGTAAAAGGAGATATCATATAAATTACTGACACTACTTAAAATCACTGACAATTGACAAAACATACAAATACTGATCACAAAGATTCTACATTTCCTGCATCGGATGCATCTATTGTTCTCTGCCTCTTAGAAGCCAGTGAATCTGATGCCTGGAAAAAAAAGGGAGGTCAAACAGAATTACTAAATGATGACATAATAGCATACAATTACTAAAAAGAATATAACAAAGAAAACAAGTAAAACTTAAAAATGCACTACGCTTTGCGCGCTGGTTCCTAGGTGATTCGACAGATTCATCAATAGGTCGAGAACAACCAAAAATTCCCTTTATATCAGACACAACCTTAATCTAGGCATCCAACACCTCTTTCTTTCCCTTATGAAAAATTTTCATGCCTTCTTCCATCATAGCTGCTCCACTATCCACACGGCTACCATACTCTGCCAGAGCTGAAGAAAGAGCTTGCTTTTGATGATCATCTGTGAAGGAATTTAAGCACCCAGCAAGCAAGGGCTGCAACTTTAGAAGATCAAAAGGCATAGTGTCAACACAGGACTGCCCGGTGGGTTGTCGCTGAGGGCCGCCAAACTTGGCAGCATGCATTGTGGGTGGAGGTCGAGAACCAGATGTAGCCTGGGCAACACGAGAGGCTGGTGGAGGTTGACAACCAGCTGTAGCCTGGGCAGCACGAGGGACTGGTGGAGGCCGAGCAGGTGCAGCTGTGGCTTTCTTTTGGCACGGATTAGTGGCACCTCCCCCCCCCCCCCCCCCCCGTATGACACCCCTAACTCGTATACCACTGGAAGAATCAATGCTGCATTCTCGATTGTCACGTCTTCCATCATGATGCTCATGATAGACACGGGCATTTTCATAGCAAGTGCCAACTTTATCCCTCAACTACATTCATATATAAAGAAAATAAGACAAGAAAAGGACAAGAAGAATACAATAGTGAAACAGCAAAAAAATGCAACAATATGTACAAATGGGAAAATACTAGAATAATCAACACGGCTTACGGGTAATTGGCCATACGAAACTGAACCATTGTTGTTAACCTTCTTGTTAGCCTTGGCAATTTTATCAATTATTGTAGAAGTCAATAAGCTACCACGAGGTGTTACTGATCAGTCAACAATCATATCACTACACCTCAGGTTGTCAAGATAATATACCTACAAACACACATGGAACACAAAACAAATTACCGAAAGCAAAATTATAGGAAGAAAAAATACTAAGCTTAAAGACATTAAATTACTAGTGGCAAAAATAACTGACAAAAAAAAAGAATAACTAGAATATGACTTACAATGAGAAATGCAACACATCCCTGGACCGCCGGTGCCACAACTTGACGGCCCCTATTTTTCCACTTCTTAGCCTTGTCTTTCAAATCAGAAAGCAAGGCCTTGCACCAATTGATCTTCGCCAATTGATCTAAATTGCTGCAATATAGATAATCAACTCCAGAGATATTGGATGAGGTAGTAGGAAACAACAAACCATTGAACAACAACATGAAAAAGCACTTGACAGTCCAATCATCACTATTCGACATGACATGACAGTAAACTGCTCAATTATCCACCTGGGTACATCACTCTTGCCAAGCTTTGCATATCTCTTGGACTTGGCTGCACCCTTTTTGTTGGCACCACCTTTCACAATCTGATCAGCTTCATTGCAGGCATCTTCATAAATTTGCTTCATACCTTTGGAGTCATACATCTGCCTCAAAGCACCAAGAGCTTGCTTCCTGTCCTGAAAACTAAAAGCTGGCACGTCATCGCTGCCAAGTGGAAGACCAGTAGCATCATGAACAACTTGCTCCGTCAATAGGAAAACTTCTTCCCCTACTTCCATACGAAATGGGTCAAACTTTATATGGTTCATCAGGTACATTGCGAGGGCTCTATCATTGATGCCATCATATCTAAACTTCAAGAATTCGCCAAAACGCAATCTGGTGAGTCTTGTCTTCATTGCATCGTTCATCTGTTGTAGTATATGTACAATAGTTCTAGGAGAGCACCGGATAGTCACATAATATCCTTTGTTCATAAGCTGCAAAAACAAAATTAAACATACAAAGAAAAAAATAAATCAAAAAGCAAAAAAAGGATAAAAATTAAATCAGAAACAAATTACTAAATAGTAATTTAAGGACAAAAAATTACTACAATAAATATGAATGACATTAAAAGCTACTATAAAACACATTCAAATAAAACCAAAATGAAAGACATTAATAAAGTTTAATAACTGCTGACATACAAAGGACTATTCTTGTTAAAATATTGTTTAATGTAACAGGAAAAACAAGCAAAAATGGCCTAAAATGTAACTATTTGTGTACTAATCACACACTGCTGGGCATTGAAATAAATTAATTATAATGAATTACTGGATATGCACATAGAACTTATAATACATTACTGGATATGGAAAAATATAACTAAGAAATAAACTACTGAACATGAAACTAGAATTACTGAACATGGAAATGAAATACTGATATATAAAATAAATTACTGGTTGTAAAAAGACCACATAAGTACCTCCTCTGGATCACTGTCTTCATCATTGCTATCACCCCCCTCTTCATCAATGACTGATTTGTCCTGATCAAAGAACAAACATATCCAGCACACATAAACGTCGTAAGCATATATACAAACTCATACAACAAAAAGTAAGCATGTATCTTGTCGACATTGAGAGATTTAGGAGGATTATTCTTCTGTTCATCCTCCCGAACAGAAGTATTGCTTGAATGAGTTGTTCCCAAAAAAGGACCTCTAACCTTCCTCACACATCTACGCGATGGGCGTTGTATAGGTGAGGAAGGAGGAGATATCTCAAAATCTGAATCATCTTCGTAACCGTGGCTATGAACGGGTGACCCATTACCACCTTTCATCCTTCAACAACCTAATAACAACAGTTACTGAAATTACTGATAGCACAATTATTGAACCAAAAATTACTATGGCTAAAAGACAAAACTACTGCTAACAACAATTACTGACAAAAATGAATTTACTTAACAAGCATAATCTAGTGGAATTATTGTTTAACTGTTCCAACCAAAATCATAAGAAAAAATAACTCAGAACAAACACAAAGCAAAATAAACAAAAAACAACATGACAACTGCTCTTTGGTCCATGCAAACTCTAGTCCAATTACACATCCAAAAATCAAACAAAAAAGCAACATACTGTTGTGGATAGTTCTTTTCTGTAGGCAACAAAATTATAGGTAGCAAAATTACAGAAACAAAAGTTATTATGCCTTATAAATATATAAAATTACTAATAACAATTAATACTGACAAAACAATAAAAACTAAGCACAAGATTAATCTAGTAGAATGATTGTGCAACTGCTCCACAAAAATCTTATGGAAAAATTACTGGGGACAAACACAAAGCAACATAAAGAAAAATCTACAAAAATAATAGCTCTATGGTCCATGCATAATCTAGTCCAATTACCAAATCATAAGAGCAAAATTTCATATGAGCCATATGAGCAGCATTAAGGTTTTTTATTCCTTTTACAACAAAAATTTCAAAGCATGAATAATTGGCTCTATCAGTAAAAAGCAACACACAACATAATACATAAGATTACCAAATAAGATTTCTTTAAAGAATAGTAGGGAAAATACTGAATAATTAAAATACCAAGGCTTAAAATTTAGTGAATAAGATTTCTATAAGGAATAGCAGGATTTATAGCCTATTGGATAAAATTTATACTAATAGAATAACTGAATAAGATTAAACTATTGAAGCAAATAGCAATTACAATAATTATCGAGGACAATAATTATTGAGCATTTCAATAATTTCTTAGAATTACATAATAGTTACTGAGAATTACATGATAATTACTGAACACTTCGTCAAGTGGAGACATGAAATATACTGAAGATAGCAATTTAACAGAAAACGTATAAAATTACTAAGAACAAATGGCAAATAAGGATGTGTTGCACCAATTACTAGACAACTAATCTGCAACAAGTAACAACGAATAGAAATGCTAAAAATTAGGCAAACAATCAAGAAAAGGGTGAACAAAAATTATTGAATAATCACTAGCAAGGGATTTCTGCTTGAGGCAAAAATGAGAATGCAAAAATTACTAAAATTACTAAAAATGTAAAAATTACTGAGGACAAAAACAAAGCAAACATAAAGAAAAAATCTACAAAATAAATTAACTGCTCTTTAGTCATGCATACTCTAGTCTGATTACTAAAATTACTAGTAGCACAATTACTGTAAAAAACATTACTGAACAAAAAACATAATCTAGAGGAATTATTGCTCAATTGCTTCACTAAAATCAGCATACCCCAAATGGGAATCAGTGGGCAGTATGTCATAGCTTCATCAAAACTATCTACACAAAAAATAAAATTCCTAAGAAACTGTCGCACAAATCAACATGTGGTAGTAAAAAATTGATACAAACACACATCACACCGATTAAATCAAACTACAATCATGAAGTAGAGATGGAAAAACAAGGTAGCCTAGCGGGGGGGGGGCTTGTTGGGTAGAATCCTAATCCTTATCACGCATGAAACAAGGTAGATTGAGTAAAAAAGCAAGGTGATCCAGGGAGAGGGGAAAACAGATGTTACCGAAATCACGCCGATTGCAACCTCTGAAACCCACCGGTCGCCGCACCGCACCTCCGACCAAAACCGTAGAGGTCACCCAACTCCGAGCCCCGCAGCACGCCCCAACGTCGCCTCCGACGGCTCCAACTGCTTGGCGGATCTAGGGTTTTGCAGTGAGAGAAAGCAAGGAGGGTTTGGGGGGGGGGGGGGGGAGCGCCACAGGGAGTCGAAGATGGTCAGAGAAGGTGTGCGTCGTCGGCGGTCGCGTCGCCGTTGATTGTAAGCTTCATGACCATAAATGGGATCCCCAAGGTATGAATGTTTTGGTGATAGATGACAACTATGAAATTGTGGGCTAATATCTACACGAGTGTTGTCTATGTAGGAATCATCTCTAAACTCTATTACAAATCATATGGATGATGGTTGCCTTGGCGATTGATCACAATGACCGCAAGCATGGAGGCTTGTGAGCTTGATGGAGTCCAAGGATTGATGGAGATGGATCAAAGCTAAGGACAGGCTATGGAGTAAGTGTTGGGAACACTTGTCTAGTTGTTAGGGCTTTGAGTCCATAGGAAAAACCGGACTATCAAGGAGGTCTAGGTCATGTCTCTTAGGTCATGTCTAGTCGGTGATGTGCAAGGTTTCTCAGTGAAATCACAAGTACTAGATGACAGTGGAGAAGCCAAGGAGCTGTTTGGAGAAGTCAGGAAATGAAGTCAAGCGAGGACGAGGAGTTTCAGCTTCTAGACGAAGTAACCGGACAGAGGGGTCAATAGTGACCAGACTGTATGATCACTAAGAGGTGTTGTCCGGAGCCTACAGTGAGCAGCGAGAAAACTGTCAAGTCTAGAAGACCTAGAGACCGGACGGTTTGGTCTAGTGACCAGACGGTCCGGTCAGTAGGTCTGGGTCTTGGGCAGCGAGGAATCAGCGCTGGAAATGTTTCTGGACTAGAGAGAGAAACGGGCCGGACGGTCCAGTCAGTGGAAGTCAGCAGAGGGGGCAGAGCCATTGGGGCTGAAGTTTGCAGTGACCGGACAGTCCGGTTAGTAGGCCCAGAAAGCTGATTTCATGGAGCAACGGCTAGTTGGAGGTTGGAGGCCTATATAACTTCGTTACTGGGATCTTGGAGACCTCTCTTGTCTAGTGAAATTGCTTGGAGCATTTGGTGAGAGCCAAGAGGAAAAGAGGAGAGAACTAGGAGGAGATATTGCATATCTTGAGAGTGCTAGTGAGAGTAACATGGAGTGATCTTGCACATCTAAGGCTAGGTGTCCTTGAGGATGTGATCTAGGTTGTTACTCTTGGTCTATGGTGAGACATAGACCGGTTAGGTGTTTGTAATCGAGCCTATCATGATTGGTTGTGAAGGCCATCACACATTTGTACACGATTTGAGCCCGCCGGTGAAAGGGGCATCGCTAGTGAGCGCCCGTGTCGGCTCGGGGAGTCCGGCAAGTTCTTGAGCGAGGCGAGCTTGTGCCTTGGTGGCAGCGGTGATGCACACCATGTCTTCACTCCCGAGAGTGATTGCGGGCTCATGGGCGAGAACTCCACATTGGTGGCGGGAGGGACCGGGACTCCGGCGGGAGTGGTCCAACGAGGAGTAGGGGAAGGCGCCATCCTTCTGCATTTGTGTGCTCTAGTAACTAGGTTGAATTGTGGCTTGCATAGGCTACTTTGTTTTGCTTCCGTGCTTGCTATCATCATGAACACTAGCATGTGTAGGGTCTTGGCCTACTAGACTTGTTAGGTTACAATGATTGTTAGGCTCTAGTAGTGTAAATTGAAGTATTTGGATTCGTGAGCGGCTTACCAATTCACCCCCGCCCTCTCAGTATGCCTTCGATCCTTACAAGTGGTATCAGAGCCAAGTGCTCATCTTTGAAGGCTTCACCGCCTTGAGTAAGGATGCCAGGACAGATGGGGAGTGTTCCCATTTTCGATGGGGAGGACTACGAGTATTGGAAGGCTCGCATGCAAGCCTACCTGGAGTCCCTTGATCTAGAGATATAGATGGTCAGACACGAGTCTAATGTGGATGTGAACGTGTTTGAGCCTGATTTCATTAAGAACAACGCTAAGGCCAAGAATACTCTGTTTGCGTGCATATCTAAGGTTGTCTTTGCTAGGTTGGATGCAAGTTCTATAGCACATGGTATCTGGACTGAGATTCAGGGTCTCCATGAGGGTACCAGTGATGTTAAAGAGGAAAGATATTATGTGCTGAAGAACCAGTATGATAACTTCACTAGATTGCCACATGAGAGAGCTAACACTGTTTATTCTCGCTTTCATGTTCTAGTGGAGGAGATCAATGCTCTTGGGGATGACTTCAAGCTGAAGCCTGTTGAGGTGATAAGAAGATTCTTGAGGCTATTCAAAGACCTCAAGTATGAGTCCATCATCACCTTCACTTGCAAGGTGACCTCAAGACCAAGACCATGAAGGATGTACTTAGCAAGATCACCGCCTTCGAGAGCTACCAGCTGGGTTTGGATGATCCTCAACCATCCAATCTTGCTCTTCAAGCCGAGAAGCAAGAGCCTGTCAAGAGCAAGAAGAGCAAGAAGGCAGAAATTAAAGAAGAAGAAGATGATGATGAAGATGACTTGAGTGAGGACTTGGCACTTCTCAAGAAGAAGATGAGGACCTTCAAGAACATGTTTGCTTCCAAGTCCATGGGCAAGTGCTACAACTGTCGGTCAAAGAACCACTTTGTTTTGAGATTGTTCCAAGCCCAAGAAAGAAGCTTTCAAGTCCCAAGACTCAAGTGATGATGATGAAGAAGAAGAAGACACCAAAGCCAAGCAAAAAAAGAAGAAGTACTTCAATAAGGACAAGAGCAAAGGCAAGGGCAAATCTCAAGACCACAAGAAGAAGTTCTCACGCAAGGCCCTTGTTGGGGAGTGGACAAGTGACAACTCGAGTGATGAGTCCTCCTCCTCAAGTGATGAAAAGTGGCCGGCATAGCCATGATCAAGACCACACGTCCATGAGCTCTTCCTCCACCTCCCACGTGCCTCATGGCTGCGAGCCACCTTGGGGAGAGTGAGGATGAGAGCAACGATGACAGCGATGATGAGGAGCTCTCCTATGTCGAGCTATGGAGTATGCTTGAGCAAGCCCGCGACATCGCCGTCAAGAAATCCAAAATGTTGGATGTGGTAAAAAAAAGAGTGTAAGTTGGCTAAGGACCATGTTGTTGACCTTGAGAGTGAGCTCAAGGACCTTGTCACATCCCATGAGGCCCTAAACAAGAGTTATGACAAACTCAAGGGTGATCATGTAGAGCTTCATGAGAAGTACAAGACCCTTGAGATTACTTATGAGGCCATCAATGTTGAGAACCTTGCCTCTCCCTCCTCCAGTTCATCAATGAGTGATGCTTCTACTATGTGTGATGAACTAACCACCTCGAAAGAGGTTTCTTCTCTTGAGCCATTTGTTTTGAAGGAACATCATAAGCTCAAGGAAGAGAGGAAAATGGTGATGGATGGCTTCGAGAGACTTGCACAAGGTAGAGCCATCCACAAGGAGATTCTTGGGAAGAATCTTGTGAACAATGTCTCCCACCCGGGAGTTGGCTCATATCCCGCCGCCATCACATCATCGGGACGAGTGACTCCATTCCCGAATGGGTCAAACCCCTACTCGCCGATGACTACTATTGCGAGAGGTGTTGCAAGGCTGGCCACACCATCAAGGATTGAAATATGGTGAGGAGTTTCATTGTTTTACCTAACGCTAACTTGTTCCACGAGAACATCCATTTTAAGCTTTTTAGGAACAAGGATGGCAAGGTGAAAGCAAAGGCTTTGGGACCACCAAACAAGAAGAGAAAGGTCAAGAGCATATGGGTGCCTAAGTGCATAGTTGATCTTGAGAGGTCAACCATGTACAAGTGGGTGCCCAAGAACAAGACCTAGATGGTGGTGGCGGACCGAGCGCTTTCATGAAGATCATGTGAAGTCCACCACAAGTGACATAGACCTCAATGACCTATCTACTCATGAGGGAGGTAACCGTGCTAGTTTTTTAGTAGTTGTAGTGTGTTTTTTCTTTCTCTTGTATTGCATGGTAATTAGGACTCCTTTGTGACTAGTATGCTTTGCATCCATGTATGTGTAAATAACAAAAAGAAAAACATACAAAAATTAGTCAATGTCTAACCCAGTCAAGATAGCTATAAGCAAGGGGTGTGCTTGAGATGGTGGTTTGGCTTCTCTCAAGGCAAGGGTATGGCTTATAGTGAGTAAGCTTGGGAGGGGTTCAAACTTGACATTGTTAGGTTTCCTTTGTGTCTTGTTTAATATTGCTTGCATTCGCATGGCATGTTTACTTTCATTGCATATGTAAAATGCTTGTTGCATGCATCATTTAGGAAACACAAAGGAGGCTTGTCTCACTTGGAGATATTTGTGCCTCATGCTCTATATGAGATTACATCTCCATAAGTGTGACCAAAGGAAAGGATTGTGCTTCATGCCCATTCAGCAAGCTCTTATGAGCTCCGAGGTTAAATCTACTCGCGTGGTTCATGGACTAAGGCTCATACATACCCTTGATCTTTCATTTGGCATTTGTGAAAATTATAAGGCTATAGAGTGCCACTATTTGAAAAGGAGTGTTTGAAAGTTCCCTTCATATTCCAAGTGCAGTGTTTATTTGAGTGTTTAGCGAGGGCACTTGGAAAATGGAGAATTTCCTTGACTCAGCAAATTCCTGGAAGTGACCGTACGGTCTGGTCATTAGACCGTACAGTCCGGTCTATGCCTAGAGCATAGTGCTTCAGGAGATTGGAAATAGAGACCGGATGAAACTCTCTTTGGAGATCGGACCGTCCGGTCTATACCAGTTCTGTTCATCCAGAACCTTGGTTTCCAGTTTTCCTGAGGTGACCGGACTGTCCGGTGTAAGGAGCGTATCGTCCGGTCAGTTCAAATGATCGCACGATGCAACTTCAAATCTGAGCCGTCGATCAATTCCTTGCGCAATCTCGGCCGTCTGTTCTATTTTGACCTAAGTCAAAAATAGTCATACCGATTTTGGTTTCTTCCTCGTTCACCCCTGACGCCAAGTTCACGCACGCCGAGAGCACCGCCTCCGCCTCCTCGCCGACGCCGCGCCCTTTGCCGTATTTCCATCATGCCGCCCTGTCTCCTCGCCTGCCCGCTCGCCCCTCACACACGCGCAGCCACGCCGCGCTTGTGAACCCTAGCAGTTTTGTTCGGTGATCATCAAGAATGGAAAGCTACTAGATCATCAAGAACATGGAAGGCACACAAGCATGAGTAGCGCGATACATACTAGGGTGATCAAACAAGCCAAAGCAACTCCTATACATGCTAGTAATCAAGTATGAAAGCTAAGCACTACTAGCAAGTAAAGAAGCTTATTCATGCAAATCTACTAGATAGTCAACTAGAGCAAGGTAACCACACAAGCATGAATAGCACGGTATGTAAATGCAGAAATTAAAGCATCATAGTAAGGAGTAGAGTAAGAGATGGCTCATGATTTTTTTTCTCGAGGTCTCGGAAGGATGGCGCCTTTCCCTACTCCTCGTTGGACCACTCCCGCTGGAGTCCCAGTCCCTCCCGCCACCAATGTGGAGTTCTCGCCCACGAGCCCACAATCACTCCCGAATTGAAGACACGGTGCGCGTCACCGCTGCCACCAAGGCACAAGCTCAACTCCCTCGAGAACTTGCCAGACTCTCCAAGCTGACACGGGCGCTCAAACCATGTACAAATGTACGACGACCTTCACAACCGATCACGATAGGCTCGATTACCAACACCTAGCCGGTCTAGGTCTCATCACAGACCAAGAGTAACAACCTAGATCACACCCTCAAGGACACCTAGCCTTAGATGTGCAAGATCACTCCATGTTACTCTCACTAGCACTTTCAAGATATACGATATCTCCTCCTAGTGCTCTCCTCTTTTCCTCTTGGCTCTCACCAAATGCTCCAAGCAATTCCACTGGCCAAGAGAGGTCTCCAAGACCCCAAGAATGAAGTTATATAGGCTTCCAACCTCCAACTAGCCGTTGCTCCATGAAATCACCTTTCTGGACGCACTGACCGGACTGTCCGGTCTCTGTCTGACCGGACCATCCGGTCACTCCTAGAATGACACCCCAAGTCGTTGGCTTCACTGCGCGCAGACAATTTCCTCGTACTGACCGAACCGTCCGGTCAGTAGACCGGACCGTGCGGTCTGTCCAACCATCGGACAAGCCCGACGATGTTCATCATCGGACTCCAGAACCTTGCTTCCTCTCTGACCTGCATTTCACTAGTACTAACCGGACCGTCCGGTCAGTAGACCCGACCATCCGGTCTCTATGGTCTCTAGTGCAGTCAGATTCCTTGTTGGTCTTCTCTCTGGACTGTCCTCTCCTCTGTTGACCGTACATTCTGGTCACTGCTTGACCGACTGTCCGGTCTCTCTGTCCAGAACATGAAACTCCTTGTCCTCGATTGACTTTATTTCCCGGCTTCTCCAATCATCTCCTTAGCTTCTCCACTGTCATCTAGTGCCTGTGATTTCACCGAGCAACCTTGCACATCACCGACTAGACATGACGTAAGAGAAATGACCTAGACCCTCTTGATAGTACGGTTTTTCCTATGGACTTAAAGCCCTAACAACTAGATAAGTGTACCCAACACTTGCTCCAAAGCTTGTCCTTTGCTTTGATTTATCTCCATCAACCCTTGGACTCCATCAAGCTTACAAGCCTCCATGCTTGTGGTTATTGTCATCAATCGTCAAGGTCGTCGTCAACAATCATGATAGAGTAGAAGAGGTTTCCTACACGAACAACACTCGTGTAGACATTAGTCACATTTCATGTTTGTCATTCATCACCAAAACATTCATACCTTGGGGTGACCTCAAGGGTCATGATCCTTATAGCGCAGTGGCAGCCGCTTCTCACCTCTGCCTCACCGCACGCCCAACCTCGCCTTCGATAGCTCCAACCGCCTTGGCGGATCTAGGGTTTGCAGGGCGAGAGTGAAAGGGGGGCGAGGGGAGAACCATGGGATCCGAAGACGGCCGAAGAAGGTGTGCGTCGCCGTTGCGCAGTGGCAGCCGCTTCTCGCCTCCGCCTCGCCGCCGCCTCTGCCGATGTAATCGCCTTGCCGCCATAGACGCGAACCACGTGAGGAGTGAGGAACAAATGACTGATGGGTGGGCCCAGAAGAAGACTAGGCGTCTTTTATATGTCGGTGATGGGTTGCGGACGGGTTAACGGGTCACGCCCGGGACGGGGATCTGAGCCCGGTAGCGAGCGTGGGGGAGTTTGGGCTGGTTCGGTCAGACCAGATGGGCTTGGTTGGGTTGGCTGGCTGGCTAGTTGGATGTGAGGGTTGTAGAATAAGCTATTATACACCCACAGTGTAGAATAGTATATGTATATGTATATACTTTTTTGTAAATACTTAATAGTGAAAGGTGTTTTCTACAAAATAGTAGTGAAATACGTGGCCGATTCTCCTCCTCATCCTTTCGTTCTTATCTTCTTCCCTCAGAAGCCCCACATATCTCGGTCTCTTTTCTCTCTCTCTCTCTCTCTCTCTTGAGACTTGATGGTCGCTCCACAAGGCCACAACTCGGAGCTCTCATCGGCAGCCGCCACCTCATGCACCGCCACAACGTGGACCTGCCATCACCAGCACCATGCCCCCTTCTGGCTGTCCTCCTCCCTTCTCCACGATGCCGACGGCGAGCTCAACGGTGACCCCGTGGGCCCTCTTGCCAGAGCACGCGTGGGGCTAAAGTCGCGCGCATCTCCATCGAGGGGACCCTCGGTGGCGCCCGTCCCGCGGTACACGGTCGGCCGACGACTAATCAAACCTTGGCCAATGGATCCATGGCCGGCGACCAAGCAACCACGGATCCGATGAGAAGGCTGACCTCTTTGATGCTGCTTCCTTCGTCGAGGTGGCTTGTTCCTAGCCACACGAGGACATGGTCGACCAAGCAGCCACCAACGGTGAGATGGTGTCACTGGCGTCATCCTACGACCCAGGTATGTTCAGGACGACGTGGCGTTACATGATTGGCGGAGGGGACGTCGGAGCACTGCTGGGGGGCAGAGGCTACGCCCTTTAATGTTATAGATATGCGCATTGTTAACCTCCAACCGTACCACATGCTTAATATTTGCATATTTCTTGCACGGTTTGTTTCATTATGGTAATACTCCAACATTGTTATAGTGTTCTAAAGGTTTAGTTTGAAGCCTTAATTATTTTGAGTTCAAACGATGAAATCTTTTTACATTCAAAGGTAAGAGGTAATAATATGTTCGGTAGCAAAGCATGTTAATTAGATGTTCCAAGTTCAAAATTACTAGTTTGAAATTAATAGATTTCATGGCATGTGGGCATGTACAATGGTATAGATAATAACTTTATAAAAAGATTTGTCCACACAACATGAAATCAATTGTTACCAAACATCAGCTATTAGAGGTTGTCTATGTGATATCTTGGCCCAAGGTTTAATATGATTGATAGAATACCCATATCAATAAGTTACAACTTCTTTTTCGGAAGCTCATCTCGAAAAACTCCGAGGTTAAGTGTGCTTGGCCTAGACCGATGGGTGACCGTGAAGTCCTTCCCGTGTACGCACGGGTGAGGACAAAGTATGCAGAAAAGACTCATGTTGGTATGTGAGGGCAGTCTTGGACTCCTATAGAGCTGATAGGTGTAAGTGAGCCTGGCCTCGGAGGGGCGGAACGTTACAGTTGGTATACAGCCGACTCTTATGATTTCACAGCGTGTGGGGTTGTAGTTGCGCAGACATATGTTGTGCATGGCTGGTGTGGGCTTAAAGAGTGATCATACAGCATGGCACATGCGCTAGCACTGGACACAGGGACGTGACCATGAGGCGACGTTCCTGGCTTGGGGTTGACCCACGAGAACATTGATCTTCCAAGGGGGTGAGAGTGTGATATCCCAACACAGACTTAATAATAGGATTGATAGAATATTCATATTAATAAGTTGCAACTTCTTTTTTAGAAACTCATCTCTAAAAAACTCTGAGGTTAAGCATGTTTGGCCTGGAGCGATGGGTGACCGACTGAGAAGTTCTTCCCAGATGCGCACGAGTAAAAATAAACTGTGCAGAAAAGACCCGTGTTAGTCTGTGAGGACAATCTTGAGCTCTTATAGAACTGCTAAGTATAAGTGGGCCCGACCTCAGAGTGGCGCGACGTTACAATCTCGAAGGATTACATGCAATGCTATAGATTGTGCAAAGTTCTTATTTATATACACTTAATTAAAAGAGGTGAGTCCGTCTGCCCCTCTCCTAATACAATGTTTTTTGGTGTTGATTTTTTGCGTTGACGCATAAATTGAGTCTGTTTCGTATACGTACACCAGACATATTAAATCTCACGTGATCCAATAATATTTGATGGACCCTCAAACACACAGACACCATCCAAAGTTGATTCGGTGTGCAACCCGCTGTTCAACACTGTTGTCCGCTTCGGAGGCAGCCGCCGCACGTCGGTGTCAAAGATGTGATTCGTCAGCGGCGGTGGCCGGTGGCGAGCAGGTCAATGAAGCTGCTGTGCCGTCGTTGTCGATGTGTGATTTGTCATCGCCGCTGGCGAGCGGGTCTGCATCTTCGCGTCGTGCGGACATCGCCGTCTTCAAGCGCATTGCCCCCCTTCGTGATTAGGTCATTAGCCTGCCATTGGTGTCCGCTTCGTGTCGTCCGTGGTGTTGCCTTGCCCCCTGATCACGCATCCGATCCTGATTAGGCTGCCAATATTGGTGTTCGCTTGTCTTCACGTGTTCTTCACGTCCTCAATTCCTATCGAATTCTTAGTAGAATTCCCAGGGTTGTGTGAGATCTAGCAAATTCCAATCGAATTCCGATAGGATAGAACGTACACAGGATTGTGTCAGATCTGGCAAATTCCATGCACATGTCCAACTGACGTTGAAATTGTTCCAGCCTTCCACATTGAAATTGTTCCAGCCTTGCCGGGCCTATTAGCCACGGTGAACCACGACGAGGAGGTAGAAGCCGACGTCCGACACAGTGATTCAGTTCAACGTTGTTTACTCTCTAGCCGGCGAGCCTTTCATATTCTTCTCTTTGTTCTGTCATCAAACTCGGATCAAACACATGCACAGGATCGTCGTCGTTTATTTGCGTCAACGTGTGTATAGCAGAAGTCGTTCTAGTCTCCTTGACGACGACCGTCGTCGTTTATACATTTCTGGTGAGCTTCACTCAGAGACTCCATCTGTTCGTGAGTTGCCTCTTCTAGCTGAAATTTGGATGCGAATCTTGCATATAGAAGCCTTGGAACACTACCAATGCCACCATTTTTGTGTCGCCATGTGTTCACGAGCTGAAGATTGTTAGGAATGCAACACAGCCGTCTGCACTGTCTACCATCGCCGGGACTGGCCTGGACGTCGTCGACTACGCCACGCGGTGAGCATGCGTACCCTCTCCGCACCTAAACTCTGTTACACGAGTTTTCTAACTATCAGTTGTAGTAAGGAAAAGGAAAAAATGTCCGGACGTGTAGCAAGGAAAAGAAAAAAAATGTAGGTAAGTAAAAGAAAAAAACAGACGTATGAAAAGAAAAAAGAAAATGGAAAACGGAGTACAAAAAAGAAAAGAAAAACAATATGTAACTGATCCGGTCAAAGGAAAATAATACCTAACTGATCCGGTTAGTGCCTGTTGTAACGAGAAATAAAAAGAACCTAATCCAGACCAGAAGGTGATCGCGGAGCTCACGCTTACCAAACTTCTCCTCGCCAGCGACTTGAGTAATAATTGAAAAAACGCCCTTCTCCTCAAGTCCGTGATGGACGTGCTCCCTTCGGCCGGTTACGCGCCACTCCCGGTGGCGTTCCTCTACCACCTCCTCCACACCGCCGTCAATGTTCACACCTCCCCAAAGATGTGTCAGGATGACATGAAGCTCCACATGGCGGTGCTGCTGGAGAAGGCCATTGCAGGCGACCTGCTCGGTGTGGCCCTCAATGCCGCTGGCGAGCACGCCGCCAATACCGACACGATTCAACACCTTCGTCATCGAAATTGACACCACCATGAACAATAGATCAACCACATGTGTTCAGCAGACGTCTTTGTCCGGCATAGGAGAAAATATGTAATTAAATAGTAGCTAAAAACTAATAGTTAGAGTTTTAAAATGTTTAAACCCGTGGCAATGCACGGACATATTGCTAGTACTACGGATAGAGATAGCTCAAAATTCTTATGCTATAGTATAACCAGACGACATTCTTTTCTCTCTTAATTTTCTCACATCCACATCAACCAAATTTCAGATGGCATCTCTCCGAGACAGCTGATGTCAGCCCAAAGTACACGTCCTAATAACCATTCCCTGTATATAATCTACTAGACAATTCATCATCAATCGCTAAAGGCCGTTTAAATGACTTATCATAAGTCGGTAAAAAGCTTGTACATGATCCATATAATTATTTAACTTTATTAGTTGACTATTATACCAGAACTTTTCAGAAATATTGTTAAAAGAAAATATAGTGAAATTGTTTCATTTGCATGAAATTAACCGCAGAGTTTTTGTATACCGTGCGATGCTGTATATATAACTGCTCCTTTTCCTTTGGTTCTAAATGGCTCGTGCCCTTTATTGCAAGTAGCATATACGACCACGATGCTAACATGGTTTAGTAAAGTACAGCGCACTGCTGCGCGTATTTTCAGATGTGGAGACCAGGACATGCCAACATGGTTTAGTAAAAGTACACCGCACTGTAGCACATGTTTGTGTATAATCTGATGTAAAGACCGGGATATATCTATCAGATTTCGAGTTGATCCTTTTATTCAACAGTCACACTAGTGATATAAGTGATGACGAGGACTGAACCAGATGGCAATGCAAGCTTTGTTCCTTGACCTGTATATTAACAACCAACAACAAATAAACAAGTCTGTGAGGATCGATGGTACCAAAACAAGTGCAAGACGGAGAAACACAACATCGATGCTATCATTATCACAAAAGTGGCCAATAAAGGCGGGTAAAAATTGTACTATAGCAGCGGGCTAACCAACATGCCGTCATGATTCCGTAGCTAAAAATAACACTTTGTTATGGCGGATCATTTGAGAGACAAACAACCCACCGCTAAGACTCGTATTGTATTATCACCCGCAGCTACGCATTTACCAGAAAAAATAAATATAAATTGTGCCCTGTCCATTCCCCGCTCCTGCCACTGCACATGACCGCGGATCTGGCCACGCCTTGGCCGGACCCATGATAGGGGAGGGGGTCGTCGTCGCGGAGGGGGTCGCTAGGGAGGACGGGGAGGGGGGAGGGGTCACCGGAGAGGGGCGGGATGTGTTGAAGAAGACCGCACCCGCACCAGGTCGTCGGAGGGGAGGATCCAGGGAGATGGGAGGATAGCAGCCGCCAACAAAAATTGTGCCAAATCCATCGCTGAATCTCGCGCGCGAAGGCGTCGAGGTTGCTCATGCCATCGCGCCCCGCCGAAGGTTGTTCCCTGCATGGAATCTTTGCGCGAGTTGCTGCCCGCCATCGCCTCTGCATCTCTGCACGAGCCACTCTCAGCCGCCGCCGCCGCTGTTTGGTCGCCCGTCGCCAGGGAGGAGGGAAGGAGGAGGGAGGGCACGGTGATGTCACCCGTCTAGATCTACCTGTCCGCCGACTGCCTCGGGGATGCTGCGCTGGGAGGAGGGGAGAGAGGGAGGCGGCAGCGGTGGCATGCTGGGAGAGGAGGGTGGTGGTGGTGGCTGGAAGAGGAGGGCGGCGGTGGCGTGCTGGCCTGCTAGGAGAGGAGGGTGGCAGCAGCTTATAGTGTAGAGAGAGAGAGAGAGAGAGAGAGAGAGGGAGGGAGGGAGGGAAAGGATGAGGGCTGGTAGGCTAGGTTTTTTTTTTTATAGTAGGTGGCGAGTTAGTGGGTCTTATGGGCTAAAACTAGCGGCGGGTTAAAACATGGGCTGCCACTATAAATGATGATTTCTTTATAGTGGCGGTCCATCACTTGATCCGCCGCTAAAAATGAATTTGATGGGTTGTTATGTGGACCGCCGCTAAACATGAATTTCTATTTATAGCGGCAGTTGCTTGTTGAATCGCCGATGAGGCATTTTTGCCGCCGCCACTAATGGTCTGTTTTGTGATAATGTGTGTACCTGCAGTGTAGAGAATTGGCTTAGTAGGTCGAGGCAGTCTTGCAACAAGGCCTGTTCTTCCCTTGCGGCACGCACCAGCTCGGAGACTACCGACGTCGTCTCGTGAGCCTAGGGGCAAAAACAAACACCCATTGATCGATCAGTATAATCTCTTTGAGGTTGTTTTTCACAAGTTGTTAGATAACAGTACCGTAGGGCCGAATGGTCGCGTTGTTGTCTTGGTTGTCAACACGAGGTCGAGCACATGTTGTAGAGTGGACGACAACGAGGGCATGGAGACCTGTATGCAGGTGACAGTTGAGTCATTCCATAATGTTATTATGTAAGAGATTATTTCTACCGTAGCAAAGAGAAAGTAGAGTGATACTATATATGTGACACAGCAAATCGTCGCAACATTTGTTAATCTTTTCAGCTAATAGTTGGTAGATGAACAAGCAAATTCATCATTCGGGTATGATCTCGTTTGGAACGCATAAATGAATATCTCATCATGCAAGCACTGAATCGATGAAATTAATACCTTTGCGCCGTTGGTAAGAGGAACCCTGCAAACGGCTGCCCGGGCACAGTCTACGGTGGTGGCCAGTGCAGAGGCATGTTTGGTTTCCACGTGCGCCCAGGTCTCCAGATATTTCATCTGCAGAGTTATGAACCACAATATAGTTGCACCATCCCATTAGAATAAGAAAGAAAAAGGTTCAAGTCATAAAAAATGGAGTAGCATCGCACACTAGAATAGACAAAATAATGCAGGGCTCGATGCATGAGGTATACATGCGGGGAGAGCACGGCGTTGAGCTTCATGTTGATCTTCTCCTTGTCGAGCTGCACGCGCTTCCTGGCCACTTTCCCCCTCATCTCCCCCACGCTCGCCCACGCGCCCATAAGTTGAGCCTCGGCGGTGGCTATCTTCCTCCTGCGCACGGCGTCCTCCTCCCTGGCGTTGGCGAAGCGCCACTGCAGCAGCCGGCAATGCGCCATCCTCATCTGATGCCCGGCCTCCCCGCCGGCTCTGCTGTTTCTTGAAGACGACGACACCACGGGCGTGGACATGAGCAAGGTGGCCGCGGCGGCCAGGGAGGCGTCGTCGGTGGCGTGCTTCCGGCGGTTGAAGAGGTGGCCCCACCCGAGGCTGATGAGGCTGCTGGTGGTCTTCTTGCTGCACTTGTTGTTGTTGTTGGCGGCGGCGGCCTCCGGCACGGTGACCAGCGCCGTGGTCGTAGGCTTATTTTTGTTGATTGGCGATGACGGGCCTGTGCGGCGGCCCGGGGAGAGCGCCCACTGCGTGGTGCTGGACTCGAGCAGGCGGACGGAGCTGGTGCGCGGGAGCAGCCGCGGCTTGGAATTGGAGACCGTTCGCGGGGTGGACGAGCCCATGGTGGAGGCGTCGCTGCACTCGGAGCCCGCGGAGCTCGCGGCGTCCGAGTCGGCTACGGCGCCGAGCCGGCGGAGGTCAGAGGGCGGCGCGACGCGGCCCGGGGTGAGCGTCACGCCCGCGGGCCTGGTGGACGGGAGGAACCGCATCGACCGGCCCAGCAACGCGCGCCCGCCATGCTTGCTGCCGCTGATCTTCCTGGCCTCCGCGTCGTCGGCGAAGCGCGGCAGCCCGGTGCAGCTGCGCTGCCGGGACAGCGATGGTTGCGGCATGTCGTCCTTCGCGAGGTGGTCTGCGAGGGTCGCCACGGAAGACGCCGCCTGCTGTGACGCCGAGAAGGAGGTCTTCTTGCCGTTCTTGTTGTTTTCTCCGGATGATGATGAGGAGGAGGAGTTGGAGCAGGAGGACGGCCAGAGCGTGCGGCCGGCGGAGGCGGTTGGGGCAGGGTCGGATCGGGACACGGATGACCGCCGGGTGGCGCTGTGGCGAGCCGGGGAGAGCGCGGCGGCATGGAGCGGCGACCGGCCCGGCAGGTCCGCACCGGAGGCGGCGGACGCCCACCGCTTCGACGACGACATGGTTCCTCCACTCCACTACGCCAGGATAACACGGAGCCGACCGAGTCCTGCACGCGGCGGCGTAATATATGGTGCGCTCGCTACCACGACGACATGTTGTACGCAGGCGGCAGTGCAATCGCGTCGCGACGGCCGGCCCTGTGCCGGGACCTGGTCAGCTTCGAGATATTCTGCCGTGCAGGACACACGACGACGCGAGAGAGACAAATGGAAGGAACAGAGCTTATCGGCGGACGTAACCTCTTCAATATTCGAGGATCAATGGATCGACAGACGATGCTTGGAGCTGTGCTGCCACCATCATCAGAATCGAAGCGACAGAGTGAACACGACCCAGGCACCGAGATATTCATCCACGAAACAAATTGGAAATAAATATACAGCTGTATAGTCCAACTACAAATTACCGATATGTTGCCATACTGTGGCCCAGTCAAAATCCCGCGTAGATACATCTATCCATAGATGTTTTATTAAACTATTAAAGAAATTAATATTAATTACCAGCAATCTCTGTACGAGCCTTTTTTACAGTTCAGCTATGTTACACAACCAGTGGACCTTTACATTCCTACTACATGTGTTAGTGCATAAATAAGTACATGAATGCCAGTTCAATTCTGCTGACCAACAACAAGCGCAGCGTCACACGACAAGTTGGCTCGCCGCACGAGTTGAACTGGCGTTTTATGCTTTGACACCCAAGTGTTGGCTCACCAACGCGCCCAAACCGGCGCTGTAGCTGACCTAGTTCTTCTTTATTATGCCACGACACATGGGTGAGACCACTGAGACGCCGTCATGGACTCCAGATTTCCAGGCCAGATCCTTGTGCTCGCGGACGTGGCTCCGCTGTTGTAGAGGTGTTGTACAGTATACCTTATTTAATGGCTCTGATTTTTATCAATTAACCACGTGGATAACTGACCAGGGATGATCTCTGGACGCATGAAACATGGGCCCGAACTTGGCGCCGAATATATTTAGGCTCTACGTTGCAAGAAAAGATTGCATCGCACACGTACTCCATGTGTGCTTATATCTGTCAAACTAACGCTATATGAACATCGATATCAATATCTGAAACTATATTGCAATGCAAGCTGACAGAACTTAATTCAAAGAGCGACCGGGGAGAGCGTAATTCAAAGAGCAGCGTGAACCTTGACAAGAATATCATATGAGAAATATTAATTTATTTGTTCGATCCAATCTAACGCTCGAATTTCAGCATACCTATTTGTGAAGTGCAGAATGTGAAATGATTTTCCACAGCAAGTTCTTTTTCATGCCCACGAGTGGGAGAGAGAGGCCAACATCGCAGATACACCGTTGCGTTGCCCGGGCGAACAGAGGGTACATCCAATCAGAAAAACCAGCAAAACTATATTTTCTATCTGACATTCCAATCTCTACTTCTTATTAATTTAGGTGAGTCCATCTGCTCCGTATTTTGGTGTTGGCTAAGTTTGATGTTGCTTATAACGAAACACAATCCAACACCCTATCATAATAATAAGTAAACATAGCAATTGCATGCAATATGTTGTATTATAAATATAGGGACACTGAGAAACGGTGGTTTCGTCCATAACACACTTACAATCATATTTTTTTCTGAGACACAGTATAATTTGGGTACTCTCGTCTGTGACATACTATTATCATTTAATAATTGTTTTCAACTTTTTTATCTCAACACACAAAATAAGGATTGGATTTGTTTTAGTTTGGCCCTTGCTATTTTACAGAACAGTCCTTTTGAAGATAATTTTCAAAGAACAGTTCTTTAGACAAGCAAGACAAACATTAAATAAAATAAAAATTATATCTCGGTTATTCATATAAAGTCATAACTTCACAAAAATCTTAAACAATGCCTTCTTCCATACAAACTACAAAATGGTCTACAAAAAACAAATATACACTTGATCACTTTGGTTTATGGTTCCAAGTATGAATTCAATAGTATACAAACAATGTAAAAGACAATTCACTATACAAGTTGTCTGTTTAAGTGTTTGTGGGATAATCAAGATGTTCACAAACAACAGCCGTCTAAACCATTGTGGATGCCCTTATACATCGATCTAGGATATAATGTACATTTATTACATGTCTAGTCTTAGTACATTGTTGTTAACAAAATAACACCTGGTTTGCCTACACACAGGAGGTTAATGCAGCAACTGGGAATAATCTTACAATGAAATTCCTGCTTACAAGTATAATCTTCTTGGTGGGGCTTTTTTCTTCTTAAGATACAACCACATGGAAAAAGTTTAGCATCCCAACCGAACATATTATTAAGACGTTTGAACTAGTAAATTTGGGATTTCTAAGATATAACTTTACATTGTGTAACTTAATTTATCTATACCAAATTAATATATATAGTGATCCATCAAATACACACTGTTTCCATATTAAGGGTAAATGTTTTTTTTTCTCATAATTGCAGACAGGTAACTAGGAAGCAATATTGACGTAGGTCAAATGGTCAAATGTGGGTAATTTAACATAAAGACTAACCTATGTCTTTAATAACGATTAGAGCCAACAAAAACGAGAGGTAACTTGATTAAGACTAGACGACTTGGCTTACGGAAGTCTTTGCCTCGTCATTTTAAAAATACAAACAATAAACCTACCAGTTGGGTCCCGAACTTGGATTCAAAACAGCGAAAGTACATGCGTCAGCAATTTTGGTGTAAAAGAAAAGGTATGATGCTATAGTATGAAATAATATCCCATCTTTCATGAGTGGGAGGAAAACAATCACCGGCAATAATGCGCATCTTTATTTGGTATACATGCTAGTGCTTTGCATTTACTGGCATGTCGTCATCAGAAGGAAAACAATGACTTCCGTTTACTCGGACACTCGGAGTCACCCATCAGTCGACTTTGTTAAGTTCTCTTCTGCCATGTAGAGCTAAGTCAGTCAGAGGATTCTCTTCACATCTCAGGCGGCGTCCACAATAAAGGAGACCATGGGAGGCTGTTTCTCCGGTGACCCAAGACTGAACTCGTGACAGGAAGCAACCGGAAGGGCGCAGCAACCACGGGATGGCCCGAGATGTGCCGTCTGTTGGCAGCGGCAAGGGTGACACTATCTTCCCAAAGTGAGTTCATGTATCTGTGTTTCATTTATTGGTGTTACAGATGAAATGGTTAATTAGATTTTATCTGCTGCTGCCTCCTGGTAACATTGCAATTTCTTTTGTTAACTGGTTATTGATAGTTTTCATTAATTTCTTGTGCTGCTAAGAGAGTGGATTATATGAGCACATGGGCCAGTCCTGCCCCCATTTGACTTCGGAATAGGTGCTAATCTAGAGCAATTTGACAGCTAGATCTGAGAGATCTGACGTATAGCTTCCTAGCCCATCAGGGCAATTGTTGCATTACTAAATAGCCAGATCTTATCCTCCTTTCTTTGGGTTCCCTAGTGATTTTGATCAGTATGCTAATTAGACCTGGCTTCAGAAATGCCCTTATTTTACAGTTTATTCAATATGTTTTTACTCTCAGTCAATTTTCGGTAATTGGTTTTTGTTTGAATCTTCATGTGTCTTGTTTCCTACAAATCATATTCAGAAGTGACACCTATTACCCCCCCCCCCCACCCCCTTCAAAAAAAAGTACTAATTAATCATAGTGTCCTGTGCTTCGAATTGCTTTCGTGAGCTTACCAAATTGCATGGTGAACTCCTCAGCTTTGTG